>CM060913.1:779797068-782291235 GCA_030737875.1 Allium sativum | reverse complement strand
AACCGCAACCTCGTCAAATTCCATCGTTCAAATTGATTTTCGATCTCTTCTAGAGTTCTGAGTTCTCAAAATGACATGCTGTTATTTTGTACGATTTTGAAAATTAAGCAAATGGGGATGTAGCTCAAATGTTAGAGCGCTCGTTTTGCATGCGAGAGGTACAAGGTTGGCAGTTTGTTTCTACTTGTTTCATTTTCTTCCGGAACTGCCCTCATTAATTCTCCTATTTTATTCTTGATTCTCTAGCTCCTCATGCACGCTTCCGTTAAGAATTACAACTAATTGCTCCATCTTCCGGAAATCAGAGACCTGATTTTCAGCCTCTTGTTATATAACTAATTTGACCGATTCTAAAATGGCGTCTTCCCTTTTCCTCCATGCTGTTTATTAAGTCAGTTTCTTATTTTCCTATTTTGTTCTACTAAAGATTGTTTCATTTTCCTAAGATTTAAATATCCTGTTTAAATGCTCTGGTTGAAGATGTTCAATTTGACTTCTAGATATAGCTTCATTTAATCATCGCTTAAACATCCCCCTATGGTCGAGCACATTCACGGTCGGTCGCTGTAATTGTAGTTATCTATGTTGGAACTAATAACAAGAGAACTCTGGTTCATTTAAATAATAGTATAATTATACCACAGGATGTAAAAGAGACCGCCTCACGTCCCTGTCACTGCTTTCTTCTCCATTTTTGCTTGTTTTTCTTCTGCTCATTCACTACCAAATTTCCTTAAACCGCAATCTCGTAAATTGCCATCGTTCAATTTGATTTTCAATCTCTTCAAGATTTCTGAGTTCTCAAAATGACATGCTGTTTTTTTGTAAGATTTTGGAAATTAAACAAATAGGGATGTAGCTCAAATGGTAGAGCGCTCTTTTTGCATGTGAGAGGTACATGGTTCGATACCCTGCATCTCCATTGAAAGCTGGGTGTGGCAATGTTTTCCACCCTTCATTTTGGCCTCAGCAGATAACTGTGGCAGTTCATTTCTGCTTTATTCATTTTCTCTTGGAAAACCCCTTATTAATTCTCCTATTTTATTATTGATTCACATACTCCTTAAGCATGCTTCCGTTAAGAATTACAACTAGTTTCTTTATCTTCTAGAAATTAGAGACTAGATTCTTTCACGTCTCTGGTTACATAACTAATTAGGTCGATTCTAAAATGGCGTCTTCTCTTTTCCTCCATGCTGCTTATGAAGTCGGTTTCTTATTTCCTATTTTGGTCTACTAAAGATTGTTTCATTTTTCCTAAGATATAAATATCCCTTTTAAATGCTCTGGTTGAAGATGTTCAATTTGACTTCTAGTTATAGATTCATTTAATCACCGCTTAAACATCCCCCTACGGTCGAGCACATTCATGGTCGATCGCTGTATTTGCGGTTATTTACATTGGAACTAATAACAAGAGAACTCTGGTTCATTTAAATAATAGTACAATTAAACCACAGGTTGTAAAAGAGACCTCCTCATGCTCTATCACTGCTTTCTTCTACATTTCTGCTCGTTTTTCTTCTGCTCACTCACTGCCACATTTCCTGAAACCATAACCTCGTCAACTTCCATCGTTCAATTTGATTTTTCGATCTCTTCAAGATTTTTGATTTCTCAAAATGACATGCTGTTACTTTGTTCGATTTTGAAGATTAAACAAATGGGGATGTAGCTCAAATGATAGGCCTCTCTCTTTGCATGCAAGAGGTATAGGGTTCGATATCCTGGATCTCCATTGAAAGCTAGGTGTGGCAATGTTTTCTACCTTCATTTTGCCTCAGCAAATAATTGTGGTAGTTCGTTTCTTCTTGTTTCATTTTCTTCCGGAACGCCCCTTAATTCTTCTATTTTATTCTTCATTATCATGCTCCTCAAGAACGCTTCCATTAAAAATTACAAATAATTGCTCCATCTTCCAGAAATCAGGGACCAGATTCTTTGGTGCCTCTGGTTACGTAACTAATTAGGCTGATTCTAAAATGGCGTCTTCTCTTTTCCTCCATGTTGCTTATGAGGTTGGTTTCTTTTTTTTCCTATTTTGGTCTACTAAAAATTAATTCATTTTATTACGATTTGGTTTTCAAAATATGGACAGTTTTTTAAATATTGTAGCTAGCCACAAAAAATTAGGCTTTATCTTGCTACTTGTACGTTCAAGGTGCATAATTTGCTATAACGTGAGGCTTTCATAATATAGTAAGACTCACATACATGTACATTGTATTATAACTGCTTATCAAACCAAATGTGTAATACTAGTTGATTTATTGTGGTATATGACCAATTGTTATAGTTTATTTTGGGGATCTGTCTTTTGTACTTCCAGTAGATGCAGTTCTATAGTGTGTGGGGAGAAATTCATTTTATATCAATGTTCTGTTGACTTTATGAAAGCATGCACAATTGACTGCTAGATTGATTCAAGATGTATCATGAAAACTCTGTTTGGTTTGCACTAGAGTAATAGTTCAACATTTGTTTAAACCAACAACCAGTAAACTTGTTCAATTTCTTTTCCAAGCATGATTTCTATGAAAAGAAAATGTCAATAATCTATTTGTTTTGTCATTTCCCTTTCATGAACTGAAACCCAAGTATTTGAATCAATGTATTTCCTTGTTTCTGAATACCACATGAAAGAATTTAATTGGAGTTAAGCAATAAATAACATACATAAGTCAAAATGACCTTCAATGAGAAAAAGAGTGCAACTTTTAAAATCACAAATATCATACAAAATGATGTTTCTTATGAATTGTCTGATTCTTCAAAATCAAAATAATGTCACATTATAAATAGGGCTGTCAACAGATAGTTTCAGATACGGATAGTGCCATATCCATATCCTTATCCGAAACCGTTTTTGGATATCGGATATCCGTATCAGCAGATACGGATGGATATCGAATAATTATCCTTTCCGCCAATGATCGATAATTAAAGAAACATAAATTGAAATTCTAGGTTTAACATAATATTTTCTTAATACCATGAATTTTAAAAGTATTGAAAACCAATAAGTAAAATGATGATAAATAGTTTTGATCAATTAATATGCATTGAACGCATAAAGTATAAACTATTAACCTAACAAAACAATAAATTATCATTGTTTATTATGATAAAATACATAAAAATAAGCTTTAATTTTGATAGAAACCGGACGAATAATTTTCAAATGCAGATACCTTCATATCCGCATCCGCTTTTTCGAATACGAATGCAGATGGATTTCAATTTTTTTTGGTATCCATTGGAAGCCCTAATTATAAGCTTCTAAGAAAAACCCAATGAGAAAAATAACAAGAGTACTCTGCCATATTTTAGTATCTTATTCATAAAAAAAGAAATGATACTTCTGGATCAGGATAATGTCTTATCAAAACTTATTGGAAACATTTTGTATATGTAACTAATTTATTTAAAAATTAATTGCAGTTGCCAAGATCATATTATTGAGAAATTAATGCAATAGATTCATTGAAAGTTATAACAGTAATATATTTACATATATGTATAAAGCCATTATTGTGGTTGAACAGTCACACAAGCACAATGGTCGGATATTTATGTTACATTTTATGGAGCTGTTACAGAAACAAATGGTGTTAAAATATTGCTATGAATGATAATAAATTAATATTTATTAATATTCATCTCTTTTGAAACGTATGCAATTTACACGTTAAAAAATTGCAAAAATTTTGAACATTTCTTTTATTTAATATGGTATTAATTGCGTTCCAATTTTCCTCCCACTAACATAGCTAATGTTACTTTTTTCTTCGGTTTATACAAGAAATATAATAGACAAAGCATTATATATAACAATCATTTTTTCTTCCTCTCTCTTAAAAAAAACTCTCTTATCTTCATTGAATATTTTCACTACAATAGAAAAGAGCAGCAGAGCTTTTTTATTTTGAGTGTAAATCAGGCTCGCTTCGTTGTGCAAGCGAATTGATATTATCGAAGATACTGTTTTATCCTAGAGGGGGCGGTGAAAGGTACGATCTATTTTGTACCATTGAGCGGATAACCGATACGTCTTCAAGAAAGTGACCTAGTCATGACTCAGTTTAACCATTGTTTCCAACAAAACCTTATAAGAAAAACAAAAAAAGATCTAAGTGAAGAAAAAAGAGTGAAAATAGTATGAGATATTTAACAGTTTATTACATCAAAAGATGTTCGATACTTCTAAATCAAGATACCGCCTCGTTAAAATCTTACTATGAAAAATCCAGTAGAAAAATATCTTGATTGATGAAAAAGATTAGAATATACAACAACAACTAAGCCATAAATCCAAAACAAGTTGGGATTGGCTAAACATGAAACCCTAAAAAAAGAAGTTAAAAGCTCCCATAAACGTAAAATAAAGTTTTTTTAATAAAATAAAAATGGAATTAAAATAAAGTTTCTTTTATCAAAAAAAAACAAAAAAATAATAAGAAAACCCTATGGTTCTCGTACATGGATTGCTAACGTCCATTCACTTCTATCTGATACTAGCTCTTCAGGTATACTCCAATTTTTTAAGTCTCTTTTTACTATCTCCTCCTATGTCATTTTAGGTCGACCCCTACCTCTCTTTAAGCCTTCGGCGCGACCTATAATTCCAACGTGCACAGGTGCATCGTGCGGTCTTCGTTGGAGATGTCTGAACCATCTCAAGCGGTGTTGAACTAACTTCTCTTCCACAGGTGCAACTCCAAGTTTGTCACGAGTATCATCATTTCTAATCCGATCTCGTCTGATATGCCTATAGCTCCAATGTAACATACGCATCTCTATTACACTTATCTTCTGGATGTGTTACCTTTTGGTAGGCCAACATTCTGCACCATATAACATCGCAAGCCTGATTGCTGTTATGTAGAACTTTCCATTAAGCTTATGAGGAATCTTCCTATCACAGAGAGTGCTAGATGCTGGTCGCAGTTTCACACATCCTGCTTGAATTCTAAAACTAACATCCCTATCAATCTCCCCATGAAACTACAACGTAGATCCTAAATATCGAAAGGATACCTTCTTGGGTACTACTTGACCAGCTAGGGTGGCCTCTCCATCATTTAACCTGACACTACTGAACTCACACTTCATATAATCCATTTTGGTCTGCTAAGCATGAAACCCTTTGATTCCAAGGTCTCCTTCCATAATTGCAGTTGTCTATTAACCCGTGTTCTATTTTCATCAATCAGCACAACATCACCAGCAAAGAGCATACACCGAGAAATCTCCCTTTGTATACCTTTTGTGATTTCATCCATCACAAATTCAAAATATAGGGGCTCAAAGCTGAACCTTGATGTAACCCTATATTAATGGGAAAGTCATTGGTCTCACAATCGCATGCCCTGACACTAGTCACAACCCCCACGTACATATTCTTGGTAAGGGTAATGTACATTGATGGCAACCTCTTCCTTTCTAGCGCCCACCACGTAACCTTTCTCGGTACTTTTCCATAAGCTTTCTCCAAATCAATAAAAACCATGTGAAGATCTTTCTTCTGCTCCCTGCATCTCTCCATAAGTTTCCTAATCAAGAAAATTGCCTCAGTGGTTGACCTTCCAAGCATAAAACCAAATTGATTTCTAGATACACTTGTCAACCTCCTCAAACGATATTCACAAACTCTCTCCCATAGCTTCCTTGTATGACTCATAAGCTTAATTCATCTGTAGTTTGTGCAACTTTGAATACCTCCTTTACTCTTGAAGATTGGAACTAAAATGCTTCTCCTCCACTCATTTGGCATCCTGTTTAATTTAAAATATTTTTAAACAACTTAGTTAGCTAGGTTATCCCTACCTCTCCAAAGCATCCTCACACCTCAATAGAGACATTATTAGGCCCTACCGCCTTTCCTGTTTTCATCCTTTTCAACGCCCCTTTACCTCAGCCTCTTGAATTCTCCAAACAAAATGCCTATCGGTGATGTCGGCAAAGTCTTCCAACTCGATCGAGGAGCTATCACTTTCTTCATTGTAAAGCTTATCAAAGTATGCTCTCAATCTATTTTTTATCTCATCGTCCTTCACCAAAAGTCTATCATTCTCGACCTTAATGCATTTAACCTGGTTGAAGTCTCTTGTCCTCCTCTCACGTAGCTTGGCTATTATGTAGACGTCTCTTTCACCCTCCTTCATACTCAGCCTTTGATGCAAATCTTCATATGCCCTACCCTTAGCTTCATTCACCTCTCCCTTTGCAGTCTTCTTTATCACTTTGTACTAATGCATGTTGTCCTCGCTTGTATGATGGTGCATACATTTGTAGCATTCCTTCTCTTTGATAGCCTTTTGCACATCGTTGTTCCACCACCACAAATCCTTGGGTTCTCGCTTATTTTCTCATGTTATCCCAAACACCTCAATAGCCACTTAATACAAGTTGCTATCTCATTCCACATGACATTTGCTTCTCCTTCCATGTTCCATGCCCCTTCTCCCATCACTCTATCTTTAAACACCCGTAAGGCGTCTCCTTTGAGTGTCTAGCATCTCGTCCTAGTAATCTTCGTTCCCTTAACCTTCACCATCCGAAGATGAAACACACGTACCAAGAGCTAATGTTATGAGACGACATATTCTCCACGTATGACTTTGCCATCAACACAATCTTGTTTACTGTCTCTTCTAGTTAGGACAAAGTCAATTTGGCTAGAATGTTGGCCACTACTGAAGGTGATCAGATGTGATTGTCTCTTTCTAATGAAGATATTAATAATCATGTGATCATAAGAAAACGCTAAATTCAATATTTCTTCACCCTCTTGGTTCCTACTGCCAAAACCAAAACCACCATGCACTATCTCAACTCCCCCGCTAGATGAGCCAACATAGCCATTGAAGTCTCCTCCTATAAAAAGTTTCTCACTATTAGGCACATCACTAACCATGACCTCCAAGTCTTCCCATAACTTCCTCTTAGCTTCTTCACTTAGGTCTACCTGTGAGGCATATGCACTAATGACATTCAGAACCGTATCACCAACTATTAGCTTAACGATGATGATCATGTCCCCTCGTCTTTTGACATCGACCACTTCGTACTTTAGGTTCTTGTCAATCAATATGTCTACCATGTTCTTATTAAGTACTTCTCGTGTGTACCACAATTTGAAACTAGTTTTCTCCGCCTCCTTCACCTTCTTACCTATCCATTTAGTCTGTTGAATGCACAAGATGTTTACACGTCTCTTAATCATAGTACCAACTATCTCTCTTAACTTTCTTGTTAAGGACCTACATTCCAACTACCTAACCAAACCCTACTATCGTCTACTAGCTACCTTCCCCCTCGCAACCGCCGATAAAGATGCAAAGACCCTTTCTCACTTATCACTACACCGGGGCGTCGATGTAGCTCGCCACTAAGAGAATGGCGGCCCATCCGTTGCATATTAAACACCATACACAAGCCATGATATGGTGCGCCACTAAGGGAGTGGCGACCCAACCCTTTCCTATTTAAAACTATACCCGAGTCTCGATATGGCGCGTCACTAAGAGGTTATGCCCCAACGAAAAATCATAAGGTTCCATATCCATAAGAAAAACTAAGTTTTTACGTTGGCTCGCCAAGCTTATCACAGCCCTCCTCCTTTACCCCGGCTTGGGGCATGCTTCATAGAAAACTACACAGGCAGAGTTTGAAAAAGATTAGAATATATTGTTCAATATTTTACTATATCAAATGGAATTTGGTACTTTGACATCAATGTAATGCCCCAATAAAACGTTAATAAGAAAAACCATGTATGAATAATCTCAACAGAGAAAAAAGTGTACATTATGATATATTTATATACACTCCCCCTGATTTTATAATTTTTCCTTTAAGTTTGAATATATGCCTTGATAATTCAAATCAGTTGAAAATAATTATGATCCATATAACTTAAAAAAACACTAATAAAATTAAATCAATATACTGTAATTCCACTTCTTCAAATATTCATAATCTATAAACAAGTCTTTTGCCCACAATCAATTTTTTCAAGATTGTTTCTTTTAAATGTTATTTTCATTTTATGCATGTCTTGTGCTACTTTCATGAAAAACATTTCATGTGCTTTCATTCAATTTTTCAAATAAATTTTGCATATTATAACTAGATCTTTAATGGATTTTAAGAGTTTTGTTACAACAATACTTAAAAGCATGAAATAATCAACTCATCGTGAATTATGTCACAATTTTCATTATAACAATATTTAAAAGTAGAAAGTAATATATTCATTATTAATTATGTTAAGATTTTCATTACAATAATACTTAAAAGCGGGAAGTGATCTGCTCATCATAAATCATGTCAGGATTTTCATTGCAACAATACTTAAAAGAAGGTTGTATCCGTGCTCATTGTTATTTGCATTCTTTATAACTAGCAAAATTATTTATACTATCGAGGAACCAGTATACTTTTACCATTTGGTGTAATTTAGCCATTAGGTATTTGAAGCACTTTACACACTTCCACTTCATTAAGCAATACAATTATTTTTATAATTATCATACTTAGACATGCAACATATTTTGACACAATATGTACCTTAGTAATTTCATTATGATTTTCCACTTGTATATATATGTGTGTGTGTGTGTGTGTGTGTGTGCGCGCGCGCGCTCGTGTGTTTATTGTATTATATTAAAGCACAATATTCATTCGGAGGCTTTTTGGTTCCAGTTTTCTCAAAATCTCACATGTTTTCATGTGTCATGGAAGTTTAATTGCCTTAAATTTGTCATTATTTTTACTTATTGCTGGTATTTCTTAAAAGAAATTTAATGGATTCATGGATGTTTTGTTGATTATCTTCGTATTACACATTTATTATATAATGGAAGTTTAATTATCTTAACTTTATCATAATTTTTTCTTGTTGCAGATGTTTCTTAAACAAATTCCAATGGACTCATGAATGTTTTTGGTAATTACCTCCAATTATACATCTGTTATATCTATTATACTGTATCAATCATATAAATCATGGTATATGACTCGTTGTACACTTGCTCCTTATTCGATCTAAACTCAAGTACCCATCCCTCATTGATTTGAGTAAATAATTAATAACGGTCTTATTTTCCAATTAAACTTATATACCAATTAATAAAGCAAACTGATTTTGAGTAATGCACAAAATGACATTATTTTCTACCTTTTAATTTCCAAACTCTTCAATCCCAGCTCGCTTTCTACTTTTAGTTATCCTAATTATTATATATCTTACATCTTTAGTCCTAATAGATTATCTTATTGGTAATTAAAATTCGCTCAATATGAATGCTAATTCTAATCCTTACAGCATAGGGTTCAAATGTGTATACCTTATTGCTTTCCTTTCCTGTAGTAAATTCCCCAAATTGTCAGGTATCCTCCATCCCTAATTTTCGCATGTTGATCATTTATTTGTTTCATTTTGTTATTTCAGTGATTTTTCATTTGCTCCATCTTTTTTAGAAGCTACCTCCTTGAGTAATTCTATATCTATGATTTTGTTATTAAAGGTGACCATTTATCCTATTTTTATTCCCTTTGAATTTTTATATGCTAATTATAATCCTTCAACAATTTCATTTGGTCATTAAATCAAAAGAAAAAAATTCAAAATTATGAGAATAAAATATGGCTTTGCTGTAGGTAATCTTGTGTTATACACTAAACATAGCTGAAGTCTCGACAAAACAAATATCAAAACTTACTAGGAAAAATCTTAGGGAATTTAGTTACAAGTTTTAGGTCAAGGCTTTTGATTCATGACCTCGATTTTGCTATTATGTTAGCACATGATTATTGTTTTTTTATTATTATTGATTAAAATTATTTTCAAGATGAACACAAACAGGTTGAGTAAATAAAAAGGTGAAATTTCTTATATATATGTGATACTAACATAGATTTTTGCTGGACCTTTTATAACAATTTAGAGCCATAGATTTTTTATTTTGTTTGACATGCAAATTGGCATTTATTTTTATATTAATTAAATTATCTATGTGCAGTACGATGAGAAGCTTGAGTTCTATATATCGATTTTTATATTTAGTTAAAACATGCTAGAATATTAATCTTATATTGATATTTAAAATATTTTTCACTTAAAAAAATGCTGATTGATCATGTAGAGAGGACTGAAATACAGTATACATGCTAACTCCACAGTTGTAGGAATTTAATGATAGGATTACAAGGTAACATTGTTAAAACTACCTCCATCAATTTGATTTTTTTTTTGTGCATTTTCTTTTATGTTGTTGGTGAAATGCTTTCTCCTTTGATGGAAAAGTAGTAGGAATCTAATTGTGTTTTTTTTTCTACGGTTATTATATTTTAATCTTCTTTAACATTAAAATTAATGATGGAAACATGTAAACATACTTAGGTTTTGATTTCAATTTTTGTCTTTTGTGAGTTTAGTCTACTATTTAACTCTTTAGCTTCACGCATATAACATATTGCTATATAATATATGTATACATCGGTTTATATTGCATCATCTTTGCATTTTCTTTGGGTTAATTTATGCGTTGCATGGTATGCACGAGTTTTTCTTTTCGATTTGATCTCTTTTTAATAAGTTCTAGACAATGTTATTTTCATTTTAATTTTTAATTTTCATAATTGAAATTTAAATATTTTCATATTGCTATTTCACAATGATCTATTTTTAATACAATTATCACTTATTTCACTTTACAAGAAAATCTAATAAGTAGAAATTTCTTTATAGTGGATATGAAAGTATGCATTACAAGTTATGAATATATTTTGTGCTACATGGTAGAAGTCACCGGAAAGTATTGGAAAATATATTTGTCGTGATGGTAATTGGAGATCACTTACATCTTTACTTAGAAAGAAAACCCATATTTTGAACCATGGTTTGCAAACGCGTCCCAAATTGAATGAGACAAAAGTTAATTGTATTATGAGCATATATATGACATATGCTTTGATCAGGTAATGGTTCAAGTTACAATCAAGAACATAATTTTACATTCCTAACTAGGTTAAATCGTCCTTGCTACTTATATTGAATAATGATGTCCTTGAGTATTTCACAATTATGTCGTTTTATGAATGCTTTTTATAACTACTTTTCATTTTGAATAGAAAAGTAGTTTAAATTTGATATCTAAGCTTTACACTGAAATGTCTCACACCGGGAGATGAAACAAATTTTGATACTACATGCATTGTCATTCATAGAGAATGCATGTAACCTATAAAATGCGGCAACTATTATGGATTTTGTTGGATTTACATTGACAAAGGAAACTGATGTTAGTTTGATTAGCTTATTTGCCAAAAGCTGGAATTGTTTGTGTTAGTGTTTGGTTTTATAATATGATTCAATGTCTTTAATTTTCTTTATGCTAAAATTTTGATTCCACCTCCAAATCAAATATAGATGTCATTGTTTTGTGATTTTATGTGAGTGTTCTCTTCTAAGTCATTTTATTAGCAACATAAATATATCATGGTCAACATAGAATTAAAATATGTTATTTTGGCATAATGGTATTAAACTTTTGGTGCATAGAGTGTTACTTTTTCATCAATCCCATAATCCTTTGATAAATTATGTTCTTTTCAATCTTTATAAATATCATACTTAATGTATTCTTATTGTGTGTACAAGATGTTTATGGTTTCCTTAGTCATCCTTAGTTAAAATAACTGTGGTGGTAAAATAGAAGACATACGGTTTGGTTATGGTGTAGGTTTATCATGTCTTTATAATAGTTGATTGCTTAAAAAGATATAATATTCTATCTTAACTAGAAAAAAATGGAGAATTAGATGTTTCTAAATCAAGCTTATTACAAGTTGAAAGAGATAAGATGATGAGAAACAGAAGATATTTGGTTATTAGTTCTGTTTAATGAACCTAAGGAGAAAACTTTAAACCATGGTAATTTTTAATTATTGCTCATGGTTGTTCGTTTTCTTGCTTATGTACATTAATTGTAAAAACAAGGTGATATTTCTATTGGTAGAAGAAATTTGATGTTACATCTTAAGATTAGAGTTCCACAAATGTTGCTTTATTTTTTTAGAATTGGCTTTCAAAAGCTTCTTTATGTCATATTCTCATTATATTCTTCAATCTGCATCCAAGTACCCAATGCATGAAGCGATGCAAGTAACATGGGTTTATTCTACTTGGTGATTATGTCACTACCCAAATTTCAATAGACCTGATTTTTTTTCAATAATCCAAATCTATCAAATCTCGAGTTGGTTTGTCTGATATCCTGCAGAAATTCAAAGATAAATATATCATAGCTCATAATAGAAATCTCACAGCGGAATAGAATAAAATATAATAATAGGTAAATACTTACCAATATAACAGTACTATAAAACATGTCATTTGCATCGGTTGTTAAACCTTTGTTGCGTCAGTTATTCAACTGATGCAAATGAAGATGATGCAATAGCTAAATTTTTGTTGCATCAATTAACAGACCGATGCAAATAATGATGATTTGCATCAGTTTTTTATAAAACTTATGCAATAGGTCAGATGCAAATGACTGCATTTGCTTTTCAAGGATGGATATATTGCATCGGCTTTTTTAAACGATCGATGCTACTGAAAAAATGCAAAAAAAACATTTGTAATGACTCTGGTGTATTGCATTAATATTGGTTGCTTATGCTGTTACAACCGACGTGAGTTTAATCTGAATCAAAAAAGAAAAACCACTAATTAATTTTTTAAAATTTAAAACAATATCGAATGGAATTTAAAATTCTACAAATGCATTATTACAACAAATATGATCAAACAAACAATATAATTGTACTACCAATCAACATAGTTCATGTGTAAAAAACAAAATAATTTATAAATACACACACATCACAAAACAAAAGTCAACATACATAATAAAAGACTAACATATACATAACAAAAGATCAGCCACATCCAATTATACAAGATATAACTAGTAAAGTTATCCTAAATCCCGTCTATCTCTTGCTGGATATATATATGAATTACATTGTGAAAAGTCTTGCAATTTAAGAGAATACTATTTCAAAACGTACGTAATTAACATATAATAGTTATGAATGAAACGAATTAAAGTAGTAACCTTTTGCAAATCAATTCTTTGATTGTAGTATTTTACAATATCATGCATATACCTCATCACATAATATACACAATTCGTTGCTTCTGTTTGTTGCAGGCACTGACAATATTATAAGAAATGTAATAGTTAGTTTAAAATAAATAAGAACAAAAAAAGTAACTTTGAAAAAAATGAATAGATTATCTAAAGAACAAGTGAATTAACTATTTTTTTTTGTTCATTGTATTTCATTCTTTCTATTACAAAGAAAATTTCATGTTCAGAAAATACTTTTCTTCTGGTTAGTTAGTTTGTAAAGATTGGTTAGATTGTTAAGGAAGTTGAAATTATTGTTATTTTTAAGTGCGATAATAAGTTCTTATCACTTAATTTTTGCACGCCCAGTCAATCTGCTACATTACTATCTTTTTTTAAATGTGGTTAATTCATTAATGATAAATAAAAAATTGAAATAGCAAGTCGGCTTGTTGGCTTGCTATTTCAAAGCAAGTCAGAGCTTGCTGTTTCAAACAGCAAGCGCGCGCTTACTGTGAAAGTGAAACAACAAGAGTTGGCTAACTGTTTCAAATAGAAAGCTCGAGCTTACTGTTTGAAAAAACAAGCTTTTGGATCGAGCTTGCTGTTTTAAATAGCAAGCTCGATCCAAAAGCTTGTTGTTTGTTGTTTCAAACAGCAAGTGCAGGCTTGTTGTGAAATAATAGGCGTTGACTCGCTCGCTTGCGGTCAAAAAGCAAACCCGAGCTTGTTGTTTAAAACAACAAGATTTTGGGTCTCTTATATGCTTATTATATTGTTAACATACTTAATATGCTAAAAGGGTAGTACAGTGGTAGTACGGTCGTATTACAGTACTTTTCCTAAAAGGGTAGTATAGTGGTAGTACAGTCGTAGTACGCTACTTTTCTGTTTTTGCCTATATATAAAGGCACCTTTTTGTTATTCTATGGTTCAAGGCTTTCTCTTCTATTGTTAGCCTCCATCTCCTCTGTATCTTGTTTTATAATCAAGGAATTGTTTCAGATTTCTTCATTAAGAATCATGGTATCAGAGCCAATTGAGTCTGCAATCTCAATCTAGTCAGCAATTTCATTCATCTCAGCAACCCGTAGATCGTCTCGATCTCGGCTTCATCAATCCAGGCGGCGGATTGTCTTGATCTTGGCAGGGGCAGCGACGGCTTCAACGAATTTTGGTGGCGGCAGCGACTTCCACAATCGGCAGCGGTATAGGTTTTATGATTTCTTATTTCAGATTTTGGAATTGTTTTGGAATTGAAGTTCTATTGTGATCTAAATTCTGTTGTTATCTTTGTTATTTTGGAATTGTTGTCTCTGAATTTGGAAGTTCTAATTTATTAATATGGATGAAATTAGAGAAGATTCGCTTCAAGCAGTTAGTGTTCAGTTAGATAGTAAAATTATGCGTATTGGAGTTATGTGATGAAATTTTTTTTGAAGGATAAACAAAAGTGGAGTTATATTTCGGGTGCAATTGTCAAGCCTATTGATAGCACAGCTGCTAATTATGTGTCTTTGTTTAACAAGTGGGAAGTTGCAAATTCTAAGATTATTACTTGGATCAATAATTCAGTCAAGCACTCGATAGGTACTCAATTAGTAAAATATGAGACAGCTAAGGAGGTTTGGGAACATCTAGCTAGATTGTATACACAGTCTAACTTTGCAAAACAATATCAATTAGAGTCGGGTATTCGTGCTCTGCAACAGAAAAGCATGAGTATTCGAAATTTTATGATGCTACGACAAATTTGTGGGATCAGCTGGCGCCTACAGAATCTGCTGAATTACGCGCCTTTGGACCTTATATTGCACGAAAATAGGAACAGAGATTGGTACAGTTATTAATGGCTCTTTCGACGAGTTTGAAGGAACTGGTGGGTCTATTCTACATCGTCATCCGCTACCTTCTGTTGATTCTGTTGTTAGTGAACTTTTGGCAGAGGAAATTCATCTTCAGTCTTTTGTTGCAAAGGAAGTCTCTACTCCGTTACTCTTCGCCATGCCTCCACGATCAAATTCAAATTCGCAAGTTAGAACTTATAGAACTGTTGCTCGTGATGAATGCAGTTTTTGTAGACAAAAAGGTCATTGGAAATCCCAATGTCCAAAGTTAGGTAAAGGAAAGCAGCACTATGCTCAGCAGTAGCCCCATCAGCAACCTCAGCAATTGAATTATCGACCACCAATCCCTCATAATGGACCTCCTCTTCTTCCTCGCCCTCATAATGCACTTACAACTTCTTCTTTAGATCCATCAATGATTGAACAATTTCGTAAGTTCCTTGCATCTCAGCCGCATGTCATGTCAGCTTCGTCTCAAATAGGTTTGTCATCTAGTTCATCAGGTATATCTTCTTCTACCTAGATTTTAGATTCTGGTGCTTCGAATCATATGTCACCTAATTTATCCTCTTTCACTTCTTTAGCTCCTAAAGTTTTTGTGCCTGTCATGAGTGCTAGTGGAACATCTATGCCCGTGCAAGGTGTTGGTTCAGTCATTACACCTTCTTTGTCCTTATCTAATGTTTATCACATTCCTAGACTTGCATTAAATCTTGCTTCTATTGGTCAAATTTGTGATAATGGTTACTTGGTTTCTTTTTCTTCTTCTGATTGTTATGTTCAGGATCCAAAGTCTCAAAAAGTGATTGGGATCGGCCATAAAGAAGGAGGACTTTATATATTGGATCAGTTCAAAATTCGTAAGATTACGGCTTCTGTTCCTGGTGTGGATGTTTCGTCTTTTCGTTTGAGTCAATCATCTTCTTGTTTTATTTGTGGCATTCTCGTCTGGGTCATGTCTCTAAGTCTCGATTACAATTTTTAGCATCTATAGGAGTTTTAGGAGAATTGAAAACTCGTGATATTTCTGATTGTAGTGGTTGTAAACTTGCAAAATTTTCTGCTTTGCCTTTTCCTGAAAGTAATACATTTTCTATTGCACCTTTTGATCTTATTCATTCTGATGTTTGGGTACCCTCTTCTGTTTCTACAAAGGGTGGCTCTTGTTATTATGTCTCTTTTTTTGATGACTGCACTCGTTATCCTTGGATTTATCTTATGAAATGTCGCTCAGAAATTTTTGGCATCTATAATGAGTTTCGATCTCTTATTAAAGCTCAGCATGCAGCTGTTATTAAATGTTTTAGATGTGATTTAGGAGGTGAATATACTTCTCATGCTTTTAAGGAACTTCTTGCT
Source organism: Allium sativum (assembly GCA_030737875.1). Classification (NCBI taxonomy): domain Eukaryota; kingdom Viridiplantae; phylum Streptophyta; class Magnoliopsida; order Asparagales; family Amaryllidaceae; genus Allium; species Allium sativum. The sequence goes on along the minus strand of CM060913.1, from coordinate 782,274,887 downwards.
TTAGATGGCACAATTTATCAGACTTCTTTCACTGATACTCCTGAACAAAATGGGGTTGCTGAAAGGAAATATAGGCATATTCTTGAGACTTCTAGGTCACTTTTATTGTCTACTAGTGTTCCAAGTGAATTTTGGGGGGAGGCAGCTCTTACTTTTGTTTATTTGATTAATAGAATTCCCACTTCTCACAATTCTGGCTTGTCCCCCTATGAGAAATTATATGGTTGTCCACCAGATTATTCTTCTCTTCGTGTTTTTGGTTCTACATGCTTTGTTCTTCTTCCTCATGTCCAACGGAGTAAGTTAACTTCACGGTCTGCTATATATGTATTTCTTGGTTATGGTGCAGGACAAAAGGGATATCGTTGTTTTGATCCAGTCAGTCATAAGTTATATGTTTCTCGTCATGTTGTTTTTCTTGAACATATTCCTTATTTTACAATTCCTGACCGTTCTCACAGTATATCTTTGTCTGATCTTATTCATATTGATCCTTTTACTGCTGATCATGATGAGATACCTCCTGCTACAAATCCAAACACTTCTATTGACTCCTCAACTACCCAATCATCTTTTGAGACAGCGGATACTAGTGAACATCGATATCCTATCCGAAATCGTCTGTCTACTAGATGACCTGATTTTGAATATTCTTGTCTTTCTAGTTCATTTTCTTCATTCCTTGATTTTATTCATTGTCTTTCTGAGCCTTCATCTTTCAAAGATGTGGTTCGTGATCCTCTTTGGCGGCATGCTATGGCTGAGGAGCTAACTGCTCTTCATCAAACTCATATTTGGGATTTAGTGCCTCTTCCTGCAGGAAAACGTGCTATTGGTTCTCGTTGGGTCTATAAGATTATAACTAAGGCTGATGGATCTATTGAAAGATATAAAGCTCGCTTGGTTGCTAAAGGTTATTCTCAAGAATATGGTATGGATTATAAGGAGACTTTTGCTCCTGTTGCAAAAATGACTATAGTTCGAACTCTTATTGCGGTTGCTTCTGTACACCACTGGAATATTACTCAAATGGATGTTAAAAATGCTTTTTTGAATGGCGACCTTCATGAACAAGTCTATATGGTTCCTCCTCCTGGCATTGATCATCAACCTGATGAAGTCTGCAAACTTAAGAAGGCTCTTTATGGCCTCAAACAAGCTCCCCGTGCTTGGTTTGAGAAATTCTCTACTGTGATTACTTCTCTTGGTTTTTTCTCGAGTAACCATGATTCCGCTTTGTTTGTCAAGTGTACCTCGGCTGGTCGAATTCTTCTTTCTCTTTATGTTGATGATATGATTATTACAGGTGATGATGTTGTTGGGATCAACTTATTGAAGTTTGGGTTGGCTCAAAGTTTTGCTATGAAAGAGTTGGGTCCTCTTCGTTATTTTTTGGGTATTGAAGTTGCTTCTTCTCCAAAAGGGTATCTTCTTTCTCAATCTAAATATATTTATGACATTTTTGAGCGTGCTCATCTCTCGAATAATAAGACTGTTGATACTCCAGTTGATCTCAATACTTAGTACTCTATTTCTGATGGGTCTCTATTGCCAGATCCTAATCATTATAGAACGGTTGTTGGAAGTTTGGTTTATCTCACTATCACTCGCCCTGACATTGTATATGATGTTCACATAGTCAGTCAGTTTGTTACTTCTCCTACTACAGTCCATTGGGCTGCTGTTATTCGCATTTTGAGATATCTCTATGGCACTCAGTTTCAAGCTCTTTTGCTTTCTTCTACTTCATCTTTAGAGTTATGTGCTTACTCTGATGCTGATTGGGCTGGTGATCCTACTGATCGCTAATCCACTAGTGGTTTTTTTTATTTTCCTAGGTGATTCTCTAATCTCTTGGAAAAGTAAGAAGCAGGATGTTATATCTCGGTCTTCAACTGAGGCCGAATACCGTGTTATAGCTTCTACTACTTGTGAAATAGTTTGGTTGCGATGGTTGTTTGTGGATATGGGTGTTTTCTTGCGGCGACCAACTCCTTTGCACTGTGATAATAAGAGTGCTATTCAGATCGCTCATAACTCCATTTTTCACGAAATGACCAAACATATTGAGATTGACTGTCATATTACTCGTCATCACCTTCATAATGTCACATTGACATTTGTCTCTTTCTTTTTACAACTTGCAGATTTGTTTACTAAATCGTTGTCATCTTCGCGCTTTCGTTTTTTGACTGACAAACTCTCGATGCTCATTGCTATCGCATCATGAATTTGAGAGGGATGTTAACATACTTAATATCCTAAAAGGGTAGTACAGTGGTAGTACAGTCGTAGTACGGTATTTTTCCTAAAAGGGTAGTACAGTGATAGTACAGTCGTAGTGCAGTACTTTTCTGTTTTTGCCTATATATAAAGGCACATTTTTGTTATTCTATGGTTTAAGGCTTTCCCTTCTATTATTAGCCTCCATCTCCTCTGTATCTTGTTTTATAATCAATGAATTGTTTCAGATTTCTTCATTAAGATTATCAATACTACATGTTTGCAAAGGTGAGTAATGTTAGTGAATGGTAATCATTTAATGTAATGTACTTCTCAAAATGTTAGTTGTTCTATAAATGCACCTAGACCATTGAAATTGGAAATTTGTCACAAAACTGCCAAACACTATTTACATGAAATTTACGTGTTCACTTGTAATTATGTGCATGTTATATAAAAGAGCAAATCTTCTAACATCGCCGATGATATGTAGTGCATGGTAAGTATGTCAGGTGTCGCGGCTTTTGCTTTCTTTGCTTCTAGAACTACTACCTGCAAAAAGCAAAGAAGAAATAATGTTTCATTCTACGAAAATATATTACATATAACTGGCTTCATTATATAAATTATCTAAGGCGTCAGACCTGTTCATATTCTTCATTGTATAAAACTTTCCACCATTTTCCCCAATTCCATCAAATTCTTGATTGATTTTCCACCGAAAGCAAGAAACTTTGAAAATTAATTAGTAAGACATATGTTAGCTCATTCTTCTATCATGAAAATTCTAGTATTATATAATGGTAATATAAGAGGAATCTTGGGACATGATAATGTTCTGATCATGTATAGTACGTATAACATATCTAATTTAAAGTCAAAATGAAAAGAAAACAGAAGTAACAGACGTAAAATTTACAATTCCTTCATTCTTGAGATTGTTTTATAGTTTTAGTAGCCATTCGAAGCAAGCAAGCTAGCTGCAAAACTAAACGTGTTTTAACTAGAAAGTAAATAAAAATTACACATTTACTACACTTTATAGAGAACAAATATGTGAACAGGAAGCCAACTTGAGGCTTGCATTTGCACATGGTACTAGTTTTATGATGCAGTTACTGAATTGAACTAAATATATTACAATAAAAAAAACTATTGGAGAATCTTTCTATGCTGAAGGTGGTGCAACTAGTATATGCAACTATAACAGAGAAACCAACACATTTATATCGACAGAGAAAGCATTGACATCTTTATAACTACACTTAGATAGCCCTTACAGTTTGATTTTGTAAACATCCATTCTAGACCTTACTTGGATATAAGAGCTCATACGTTAGAAATGTTTGCAGCCTAAGAGTCATTGTTTTTCTTAAGTGGATTATAGAGACTCAGCCTATGACTCTATAATATTATTGAGACTCAGCCTATGACTCTATAATATTATTGAAACCATTATAGCATATTTGGTATAGTGGGTATTTCTTAAGTGGAGTGCTTTAAAGCCCAAGAGTCATTGTTTTTTTTTCATATGTCAACTATTCATAGGTTTGAACTTTTTGAGTTAGCTTATGACTTCCTAGGAAATAATTAATTGCTGAAATAAAAGCATAGTCATGTATGTCCTCATGTGTGTGTGTATAATACTGCTGTAAAATATATTACGCTAATTCTATTCATACACCCATAATTTCTTAATACACAAATGAAATGAAATAGTATACACCAAAAATTTCTTTTCATACACCAAGTTATTCGCAAAATTGCCCTTTTATATTTTAATCATCTTTCTTCTTTGACCTTAAAACTAAATTACATAAAACTCAGAATTTATTGCAATAAATTTACCTAAAATTCAAAATAAAATAAAATTAACACTAGTATTGTAAACTATTTGATTGTTTTTATTTTAAAAATCAACTCCACTTTTAGATGATTGAATACATTGAAATATAGTGTTTAATTGTAAAAGTTGCCTAAATTGGTATTTTAAGTTTTATTAACTTCATAACATTCTACATATTTAATCATATATTATAGATTTTAAAGTTTTAATCAGATGCATTATGAAGAAAGGTTGAAAATGCAATTAAGTATAAGTGTAACATAGTTATGGTTTTTCTTATTAAAATATTGGTGTATGTTAAGAAAATTATTGGTGTATAAATAGAATTTGCCAAAATATTATTTATTCTCCTATATTCCTATTACGGTTGATCGACTCACCATGGCCCTAACATCAAATTTAACAATCCTACCCCAGACGAGCTTGATTTTTGATCATTAAAAGCCCATTGAACATTAACTCCATTTTGAAACTCACTGTTGGTCAATTAAATAATGTGCAAAGCTATTTATCCATACTCTGAAATATCATAATGAAAGAAGTATAATATAATAACACAAGCAAGTATCCATCATATAAAATCAGAAAATTTGCCTATTTAGGCTAATTTTTAAACATTATAACAGATTTAGGCCAAGTTATAAAGTATATTTATAACATTGATTTATAACAGAGCTTAAATATTAACTGCTTGTTTTTCTTTTATAAAGACGGTGTTACTTTCTCTGTCAATATAAATATCTTATTATGGAGAAAATGACAACATCTTTATAACATTGATCATATAACTGCGACTTGACTTTGTAGAACTTTCGTGCACATTGTTATTTATTGCCTTTTTTATTGATATAATGTTGTTACTTTGCTTCAAGGTTAACTGTTGCTATACGTTACATTGTTATTTAGGCTAATACCTTTTTGCTACGCTTCCATTGCCATTGCTTTACGGAGATCAGGATTTTCCATGTTTTGCCACTTAACTCCAAGTATAGGAGATCTTGATATAGTAGTTGAGTTATACAGTAGATAAGATTACTTGTTAGTGTGTAACAACAAGAGATAAGTATGGTAAAGATTTTGTGTTTGTACAATCCATACTAAAGCTTGTGCAAGCCACAAAGTTTAACCATTCATATACACAATATAGACAGAAAATATAATGCATTTGGATTAACTGAGTGCACGAATATTTGCGATTGCAGTACACGCCGGGAGATCAAGGCAGAATTAATATTATCGTTATATGAGAAAAAGGTATAATTAAACAAGAATGCAAGGTGAGAATACAATAAGTATTTACAATGGGGACTGCAAAACCAAAAATAATTTAATTGAAAATGTATTTAAAAAAAATCTTGTGAATATGACAACCTTTCTGCTAAATTTTCTAGCTCATATAGATGAACTTTTCAAAAAAAATTGAACTTTTTTAGAGTGATTAACAAATTCTATTATCTCCGACACTCTTGGTCAGTAGCCCACTTAGCGAAGTTGCTTGGATGGAATTCATCAAAGACCATGTTGTCAAAAATTCCCACTATTACTACAATCTCAACCTATTTCCTGATCTAGACCTAGCTTCACAATATCTTCGTTTTCACAGTTTTCATTTTTGTTTCTTTGATATCTTCCTTTTTTCTTTTACTTTACACATCATACTTTTCATTCTACTAACGACTTAATCTTCTGTAAATGTGGCATCAGTGTTATTGATAATTTAATCTCATTTTCTCTACCATAAATGTCATGTCTGATTTGATCAAATATTTTCAATCACTACAACATATTTACCTTTTAATAGCACGTGAAAAACGCTATAATAGGTTACCATAGCATTAGTGACGACGCTATATAACGACATGCAATAATAGCCCTATCATATCTTATAGTTCAAATCAAAACGTTATCGTATTGTACATTTTATAGCGCACGGTCACTAGCATGAAATGTATTTCATAGCGTTCAGACCTTGCAATTATATTTGCTTACTAAAATCTCAACTTACTATTTTATAGCATTATTAATAATTTCATAGCACATATTCATTGCTATGAAAAATGAAATGTTTTCCATTTTTTTTTACAAAAAAATTCGCTGTTGTTGAATTCTCAATTAATATATAGCGTTCAAACCTTACTATGTTAAATACTCACTTTCTTTTATAGCATTATCACTGTTTTCATAGCTCGTATTCAGTAATATGAAAATATTTCCACACGGTTTACATTTTATATAGCATTTTATATTTTGATTCCATAATTGGAGTTTTCCGCTATGAATATTTGTAGTATATATAGCGTTTTCAGTGTTTTCGTAGCACAAATTTAATGATATGAAAAAGTTTTCCACACTGTTTAATTTTTTACATAGCATTTCACTTTTTATTTCCATAAGTGCAATTTTCTACTATTAATATTTTTAGTATATAACACATTTCAGCTATAATCTTTATATAGCAAATCTCTTATTTAATTTGCGCGCAGTTCAAACAATTAAGCAATAAATTCACAAGACAACCGTCGACAGCAAAAAACTAATATCAAAAGCATATTTGATTTCAATTACAAAGTCATAGCTAATAAATATACTAATAAATATAAAATAAATCAACATTCATATTGTTTGGACATCATTTCAAAATAAAGTTACATAAAAAATCACTTAGTCATGTAAGCTCGGTCAACTTCTAGAACCTGCAACTCACAAGTACTGGTTACATTTTATAACAAAGCAAAATGCAAGAAACACAAGCAAAATGCAAAAAACATGAGGTAAATGCATATCATGGTTCTATTTAAAATAGTTACATTTTATATTTACTAACAGGCTTGCACGGAACGACATACACAAAGAAATAAAAGGTTACGAAGTAGCCATGTAGGTAGGAGCAAACGACACACATCAGAGAAACATACACTCACAACCACACCAAGACCAAAAAGTGAAGACAATGAATGTAAAAGGGGCTAGAAACTGGCTAGAGACTACTAAAACAACCTAAAAGCTCCATAACCTACCACAATCTAAAAGCCTATCTGCAGCAACAAAAAGATGACTGGGACGACTAGCCAAATGCCCAAAAAAAAAAAGCACATTTCGTTGAACAAGTTTTTATTGTAGTGGTCATTTTTACCTTTATTTTGTGGTTCCTAGTCAAAGGTTAGAATATTTTTCAAAAACATGTCACACTTGTAATCATATGCACAGAAATATAGGTTTATTGTTCTTACAAAATGAAAGATGATCCAACGAAAAAGGATAAGAACTCAAACAACATGTAAACTGGAAAATGCAAGAGAGGAGGATTCAGAAACATATGTTGGTTGTTCTTATATTTCAACAAATTAGATTCAATATGCATCATTCCAAGGAAGAAGCAGTCGTTATTTTTTAACAGAGAGAAAAAGGGAAACATGTCAAATATTGTAACCAAACTGATGGTGGAAAAATCCTACCTGATTGCATTTGATATATCTGAAAAGATTCAAAAGAGGGTAGAAAAGCGAAGACATTTGCTATTAATTTTTATACGTAAATTATTTTACAAGCTGATTGTTTTTTTGAAAAAGTTAATCAATTGCATTTATATTGTTATTTAGAACCCAGAACTGAAAACTTTAAACCAAAGGAGACCATACCTTTCCCCACTCAGAACCAATACCGCTGCACCTCATCTTCAGATGTATCATCTTTGTTCCGAGCTCGCTTTCCACCTTCTTCCTCAAATAAACCTTGTCCAGACCAAATGATTCAAGGTAAGTCATGTAGTGGTTATATGCAATTTTCATTGGATATTCTAGATACTCTGGCATCTTTCCAGCATTCTGCAAAATTGCAAAATAAAACTATAGTTACTGTGACAGCTACACTTTCAAATTGTACGAACTTTCAAGAAAATTGTAATAATGGAACCATGAATCAGTATGGATAATCAAAATCCATAATCATTCCTTTCATCTTTGTTGAAGATGCTCTTTGTCCACAATGGTTATGGTATATTTTAACAAAGCAAATGAAAGAAACGCAAGGTAAATACATATCATCGCTTGTCCATCTCCTAGAACCAGCAATTCACAAGTACAAGTTACAATCTTATAACAAAGCAAATGCAAGAAATGCAAGGTAAAAACATATCACAACTTTATTTAAAACGGTTGCATTTTATATTTACTAATTTAGTATCGCCTTCAATGTATCGACTACAAATGGCGTATGTCGCTTGAGTTTGCTGAGCGGCTTGTAAATGCATTTTGTTTGTTTTCCAAGTTCTTTTACTGCATCTGAATTCTAGCAAAAGACAACCCTTACATGGACAATTAAGAAAGCAACAATCGAGCGATTAACAGCTAGAAAAATATTGAAATTTACCAGGATCAGAAACAAAGGCTTTCAAACACAATGCTTCCAGGACCTTTTCAAGCACAATCGGTGCTGACTCATACCGAGGATGCGGATGCAACTAGCTTAGCTATACGTGACATGAACTTTAATGTAATGAAACAACCGCCATGCTCGATTGGTATTCTCATGGACCAAGGGATAAGCAAGAAGAACAACAAGATAAACGGGAAAAACATCGCTGTTATATTTTTTGGTGGCCCTGACTACCATGAAGCGACTGCATATGCATACAATATGTGTATGAATCCAATGGTTCATCTCACCGTGATAAGGTTTGTAGCAAGGGAGAAAACGGTTTGGCCTTCGAATTCTTCGGCGTCCTTTTCAGAAAACAATGAGCTTTTGTCTTGCACGAGCCAAACAAAATCAATTTAGAGATTGAGCAAAGTTTGATGATGGACGAAGGGTACACGCAGAACATTAAAATGGTTACGTCGGGGCACCAATCGGTAAAGTACATCGAGAAAGTGGTGAATAATTTGGAGGATACGATAGCAAAATTAAGGTCGATAGATGTGACATTCGATTTGTATATAGTGGGGAGGTCACAAGGGGAGAGTGGATGCAATGGACTGAGCTGGGACCCATTGGAGATCTGCTGGCATCTACAAAGTTGGGAGATTGAAGTTTGTATTGATTGTGCAACAATATAGTGATAAGGCATTTGAGAGCAAGGGGCTAGCAAACGAGAAACAACAGGATGCGTTTATGTGAGTGCTAGCAATGGTTGCCAAAGTTGAAAGTAAATAGAGTTGTGCTTAAGGATGATTGAAGTTAGAAACATATTAGCAACTGCTAGCAACGTGGCTTTAGCATAATGAGGTGAACTAAAAGCATGAACGGAAGTGAATGCATTCCCTACTATTTCTTATACTATGATGTATCTAATAAAAGATTCAATGTTGATTTGTGAATGCTATACTATTCTATAAAAACTACCAAAGTTGATAAAATAATATGCACTATACATCTGCTTTAGGAGCTAACCTCAGACAACTGATCATCAAACAGAAAAGGAAATTTCTTTTGACTATATCACAAAAGTGCCTTTTTCAGCCAAAATGTATTAAAGCAGAAGACCCTGTAGAATATATTCTTTTTTGTAAGGAGAACAACTCCAATGTTTATATGTATAAAATATATCAATACATGTGCTGAAAGATCCTATCACTGTTTTTGTTGGTAAGGAGAACACCTTCAGTGTTGATAAATTGGTTAAGTTTGTAAAGCTTTAATATATAAGCTAAAACAAATCAACTAAAAAAACCTTTCCAGCAAGTCCATCGACGGAGGATCCTCCTGCATAAAGAACACCATCTTATGTGCAAATTGCATGAATTGTTTGTTTTCCTAGTATCTTTCTTGTGCCTAAGTAGAATGCATAAATAGTGTTCTTGGACAAATTCACTTCCTGAACCAGTACCATATCATTCAATACATATTTTTGCATCAGTGCTAACGCACAAGACTCATAGTAACAAAAAATACCTGAATGTTGTCTCCAGAATATCCATAGTAAAGATTTCCTTCTTACACGGCAAGGCATTTTACACTTTTGTTGAAGTTCACATTCTTGATGCTTCCATTTCCATTTGTAACCTTAACACCTATTCCTTGTGTAGTAAAACACATGAATTCAGAACTTGTTGATAGGCACTAAACCATCTCTTTCGAGTCACGAACTTCAACTCTATTGATTTCTGGTCTGGTTTCCCAAACGTAATCATACAACACATGAAATTCGAATGATTAAGTTATTTGGTAATGTGATCATATGATATATTAAATGATTCAAAAAACTTACATGGATTGATTTATCAAGTGAACCACTGTACAGTCTATTGCTGGAGGGTGGAATGTAGACAAGTAACCGCTTTCATGTGTTCTTGTACTCCTTGAACCAGTCTCATGTACTTCTTGAACCAATCTCAGACCTGAATGTAGACATGGTGTATTAATCATTTTAAACATAAAATGCTAACAAAATACACCATACTGATCTTGACAACTAGGTTCTCCTTACCTAACTATTCATATGAGTTTGTCAATAAAGTTTTTATCGAAACTTTCCAACTCCAAAAAACATCATTCTTATTTCGGATGACAAACAAATGTACGATACAGTTAATGAAGTACTACAAATCTGTTTTCTTTCAAGATTGTTCATGAATTTAGAAGTCATATGAACCTATATACCATAAAACCAAAACATATTAAAAATAAACGAAAGGTTGGACTGCTACTGCAGCGGCAGCTAAAAGAAAAAATAAATAGTCGTCTAAGAGCGATCATAAAAGCAATTGCCGAAACAGTTCCCAAGTTTTGAAGAATAAGAAACATGCACCAGTATAATTTTTTCACGGTTAGTTGGGCGTTCCCACTAACACAATATTTACCAAAAGGGCAATTGACCTGTAAATTTTGGACAAAGAAATAGATCGAGCAATTATTGGGTTACACTGCATTGATTCAATGAAAGATGCAACAAGCAAGGCATATGATGTACCCTATTTATTAAAACTTCTTGTAAATATGTGAGATAATAGAAGAAATAAACATTTCACAGCAGGAGTTATTACTTGTGCAATTTTGTTGTATCAAATATCAATCAATCAACTTCAATAAATGATTGCTTTATTAGTAAAATTAACCCCGAAAGCCGAAACAATGTGGTAGTTAGTCCTTTGTGTCCATTTTTAATGATTTGTAAAGGTTGAAGCGATTTATGAGGCCATTATTTGTGGATTATCTGGTTATAAAAAAATAAAAAAGAGCATATAATTCAATTAAGTTGTGTACAATATTTAGTAACCATAATAGATAAACCTTTAATCATTATGCATTGTCCAACTATCGACGCGCAACTGTGCAAATCAATTAAAGTTATTAAAGTCCGTTTGAATTCAGATCAACCAAATCGTCACTTTAATATTTGCTTAAACATGACCCTCGAACATAATAAGGCATGGTAAATCTATCGAAAGTTGTAAAAAAAGTAGAGAAACCGATAAGAGTACCAAAAACTGCAATTACAACTAAGGTTAATCAATCGATAATAGTAAGTAGAAGATGAAAAAATAAATTACATGATCAAACACTTCGATTACTTAAAACCTAGCCATCAAAACTTTTTGTCTATAACAAAAATCATAAAGGTAGAATACAATGTATGAACTTAAACTAACATATCTGTGTAATCCTATTACGCAAACCAATTATTAGTCACCACATGTGGTAATGACAGGAAAAAGGGAAAAACATGGATTTTTAGAGTATTAATAATGAATATTGTATTACCTAAAATCATAAAAGGACCAACATAACGTAGAAATGAAACAGCCGCTGTGAGGAACTTCTTTAACTACTCCATTCTATCGAAAAGAAGAAAGTTAATTTTCAGATTACACGAGCATAAATTTGAGGAAGATCGAAAACTGTGTTAAATGAAGCAATTTGTTTAATTGTAGGGCATCAATCGTTCATGGGTATTCAGACCTGGATTTCTTTTCAATGTCGATCATTGTACACATCTTAATCAAGGTCTAAAGCATGCCAGAGACTAGAAACTAACACCGACGTATTACAAATCATGCGAAATCAAGTTAGGGTTTCGGTTGAATAAGAAAAGATAAATAGCGATTGAAGCGGAATAAAGTTATACAAGTATTACCAATTTCAAAAAAATCCCACTATTGATATGGAAGAATCAGAGTGAATCAGGGAGATGGCCTACTTTCAATGAATGGAAAATTTTAGGGATTTAGGGATAAAGTTTTAATGTGATGAAGGGATTTTTTTTCATTTCACGGCCTTGTGTTTCATTTTGTCCTGCGTTTGTTTTTGGCTCCCGCTTTTTCTACCAGCAATGATAACATGGCGAATATACTAATGTATAGCATGATTTTTTTTTTTAATTTTATTTGCTTCCTTTCCATAGCACAATTTATGCATTATTTTATTTTCATTAATTATTCTATTATAGCACTTTAATGTAAGGCTGTAATATAATGCTATGTACCATATTTTCCTGTAGTGAATTCTCGTTTTATACTTTCACGCGGTTCAGCCTAACATTTACCGCTATCATATTTTGCTCGTTTTCTATAACTATCTAAACAATACAGAAGGGATAAATTATTATTCTATGTAACACCCCGAATTTTCCGAGAATATTAAAATAACAAATTAAAGAATAATTTATTTAGAAAAGAGGAATGAGAAAAGAATGATGTTTAGCATTGTTCTAAGGTTTGTAAGCAAAAGACTTAGTAGCTCATTTAGTTAGAACAAGTGACTTGCATACAAGAGGTACAAAGTTCAATCCCCGCCAGCACCATATTTTTGTTTTAGGGGAACGGCTAAAAAGTGGCTTAGTGCGAACGCAGTTCAAAAAGTGGTTTAGTGTGAAAATGGTTAATTATGAAGAAGTTATTAAGTCATGAAGTTTGTATACATATGAGAGAAATATATATATATAGATATATATATAAAAATTAAATAAATAAATATTCAAAAAAAGTTCAAAACAGCGAATTGGGAGGGGGAATAGCCGAACCGCACCATTTTTGGAGTCGACCCGAGCTCTGCTGGGTCGACTAGAGGTCAATCCAGGGTGTTTGGCTGCCAACCCGTGGCTCGATTCGCCCTAAGGGCTGATATGGCATCTGAGTGGTCAAGATCAGTTCTAGGGTTAATCCTAAGGCCTAAATAACTTCCTACACCTATGTATACACCCTAAGACCTAACTCTAATTCATAAATATTATCTATGACACCATTATGCTGTCAAATTCTCTCTTAAACCCTAGTCGCCGCCTCTAAATCAAATCTCAAGTGTTCAACTACAACTCAAATTAAAGATTAGAGCTTCTACAACAATTCAAGAAGATAAATCAGCAACACCACAACGTTTCTACACCAATTTCAGTGCATAATTCTATTCTTTAACCACGAAAGGTGAGTACGGTGATTTTCACAATATATTGGGATTAAAAGTAACATGATGAAGTTGTAAAGAGGATTCATATGTATGTATGTAATTTAAATCTCATCCAAGTCTTCACCTTTTTGATTCATGTCATCATATGCCTATGTTTCTATGTAAAGTTCATACCTTTATCAGTTTATTCATGTTGAATCTGTCATTATGCCTCTATGCCAGTTTACATGCCCCTTTATTTCATGATGTTGTGTTAATTCCAATTTTCTATGATTTGATTCTCTCTTCTTATCCCTATTCCTTTTATTTTTGGATCTAGGCTATCTTCGAGCCTATGTTGAAAATACGCGGGAATGCAAATACGTGGGAACGATGGGAATATGTGAAATATGGAAAATTGGATATTATTGGATATTTTGGATAATTGGATAATATGTGAAATTGGCATGTTTGGGTATGAATTACATGGAATTGATGAAATTGCCTATAATTGTAAATTTATAATTGAGGCTAATTAATATGTAATTAGTGACAATTTGGAATAGGCAATATTATAAACAAGATTATATGTTTAATTGGATAAACATGACATGAAAATTAGGTATGGGTGAAATATGATTATTAATAAACCTTTGACGAGGTTAGGCGCAATTGTGGCATAAGACTACCCGAAACCGCCCGGCAAATCCAGCTGCCACAATTGGACGTCTAATGTGAGAGGTCAAAGGAATGAATTGTAGACGCAACGGTTAATGACACGAGGTTATACCCGGTTTGTGGCGTAAGACTGCCCGGATCCGCCCGTAAATCCAGCGGCCACAAAGCGTTCGGTCTAATGTAGGAGGTCATGCACCGTTCGTCATAAGGAATAAATTAAAGAATACTAACCATAATAAGACATGGGTATGGTTAGAGGGTTAAGTGGGGTGACATGTAAATATGGACTTAACCGGAATAAGATAAGACATGTAAATTATGACATGTAAGTATGGACTTAATAATAGCATGTGTAAGACATGGATATTTAAATTAAAATGGTTAAGTAGGAGAAAAACCTAGTGGGGACCAAGCATAGGTGGGAAGCTTGTGTCTGATGGGGGACCCGTTTCAACCAGTAACCCGTTTGAGTATCTAATTGAGCCCGGTACTAGGTCGGGGTTAGGGCACGCTTACTAGACTTGAATGTAAGAGGTCAAAACGTGAATAGTAGTGGCAACACGAGTCCAACGGGTTCATGTGCGTGCATGGGTCCGGACTGGTGGGTAAGACGTTGTTGCATCGTGTAGGTATGGCCGTGCATTTTATGTTGGTATCGGGGTTGCCACTTTGGGGAGTGATACACCCAACTATGGGGCCAGCAGGAGTGCCTACGGGGTTTAGGGAGTCGATCGAATGGGTAGGGTAAGGGTACCATAGCGGTGGTAGGAGCAAGCCGGCGCCTACGATAGCAGCTAGGTACAAGTAACTACCAAGTTTGTCATGTAGGTACAGTTAGTGGGAAGGGATCAACCTTTAGTAAATAGAGACTAGTAGATGTGCGGTGTAATTAAGCAATGTGGTGTAACTTAGCAAAAGTGCGGTGTAACGAAATACATGTTGGTTGAGTTGGATAGTCCTTTGGGTGCTAGTCTGATGTTGACTTCGGTCTTCGGGGTTAGTACTTGGAGGGTTGTTTGCTTAGCCAAGGTGTAGGATTGTCTTAGTACTTAGGAACGGAATCATCTTGTCCATCCTTTTTATCTCCCTTATCTATGTTACAGCCATATCATGATGCCTATTTATATCTTGATCATTTACCTTACCTATTATTTGTTAAAATTATTGGACTCACCAGACTTTATGTCTGACCCATTTTGTTTCCACCTCTTTTCTTTCCTCCCCCCCCCCCCCCCCCAGGTTTGCAAGGAGGGAATACTACAGCTTAGTGCTGATTTCTTTCAGTTGCTTGAAGAGAGTAGATGTATCGTTTTGGACTCTCTCATCTTTATGGATTTGCTTATGCTCAGTGGGAATTTATGCATTTATGTTATTTAAGTATTTGCTTCTTTATGTACTTTGAAGTTTTTGGAAAAGACAATTGATCCTGTTGTAATGGTTTTTGGAGACTACTTATGTAAGCTTGTTTTGAAGTTATGATGCTATGAAATAAGTTTTATCTTCCGCTGTGTTTTATTTATTTATTCTTGTAATTTATCTGTTCTATACTACTATAACGCTTCATGACATTAATGCATTCCCTTTGTGAGTGACATTAATGGCCATGGGGTGTTACACGTGGCATCAGAGCTATGGTTACAAGAACAGATAAAAAGTTTTGAAAAGTGTTTTCAAAAGTATTATTTTCATAGAAAGTATTTTCAAAAACTTGTTTTAAAAAAGCTATTTTCAAGGAAAGTTTACTTTAAAGAGAATAATCCCCGCAAGCCATACATCTCTCTTTCGCTTCCCTTGTTTTGAAAATCTTTCTTTTTCTTTTTAGCATGTCTGGAGCATCTGAGATACCAGAGGGTGTTCATGTACCTGGTTGGTTTCGTCAATATCTCGAGGCTAGGGCCGTTGTCGCGGGTCCGGCCGACGTTCCTCCTCCTCCTCCCACAACTCCAGTCATTCCTCCGCGTGGAGATGCTTTCTCCAAGATATGTAAAAAAAATCGTTCGATGGGTGGAAAACCTTTTAGTGGGTCTGAAACGTTCGTTGAAGCTAGAAATTGGTTGAAAGAAGTGGAGGATCTGTTTGGCATTTTCGATTTGGACGATTGTAAGAAGGTCCAATTGGCTGCTTGGTTGATGAAGGACGAAGCTTCGTTTTGCTGGGAGGTTACTAATGGAGAGCATGTTGTAGAGACGTGGGTAGATTTTAGGGGAAGATTTGAGTTGAAATTCCTTTCTCAAGCTGAGGAGAGTATGTACATGGAGAGGTTCTTGACATTGAAGAAGAAAAACTTGATTGTGAAGGAGTATGTGACTGAATTTAATAAGTTGGCGAGATTTGGGCTAGAGTTGGTGAATACGCCTCACAAGAAGGCCTTGAGGTTTGCAAAGGGCCTAAATGAACCGCTTCATAGTTTGGCTATGTCCCACATTCCCATGGGGGCTACTTATGAAAAGCTTGTTGATATGGCATACATGCATGAAGAAGAGAAGGGTGTAAGTACTTTTAGGCATCAAGATAAGAAGGAGGATCCAAAGAAAGCCCAACAACAAAAGGAAGGTGGTAAAGATAAGAGGAAGTGTCACAACTGTGGGATACCCGGCCATTTGAAGACAGACTGTAGGAAGAAGAAGAAGTTCGCTTGTTATCATTGTGGTGATCCAGGTCATGCTGTCAAGGACTGTCCTAAGAAGTAAGGGCAGAGGGCAGGTTCTACTTCGGGACGGCAGGTTCATGCTCTCATGGCTCCAGGGTAGGAAGAAGGTAGAAAAATTTCTATCGAAAGTTTGATTTTCTTGTTTGATCATCCTGTCCGTACTTTATTCGTTTCTGGCGCATCACATTCGTTTATCTCTACATCATTAGTTGAAACACTGCACTTAAATACTAGTTCTGTTGTGGATCCCATTATAGTCTCAAATCCTATTGGTGGGTCGGCTCATTTATCCATGGTTTGTAGGGATTTAAGATTGTCTATCTTAGGCGTTGGTTTTGAATGTAATGCTTATGTGCTTGGTTTCATGGGCTATGGGTTGATTCTAGGGATGGATTGGCTAGCCAGACATGATGCCATCCTAGATTGTGAACGAAGGGTAGTACAATTGTTAACTCGTAGTGGAAAAACCCTTGATATTTCTTGTGACCCTAGAGGATCAGTGATGCTTAGTTATCTTGAGTCACTTGACACATCCAATGATGATTTACATTCTGTTTGTATAGTCCGTGAATATGTTGATGTCTTCGATGAGGTGAGGGGTCTACCCCCAAAAAGTAAGATAGACTTTCGTATTTATCTTGTAGACAATGCAAAACCCGTATCTCTGCCAGTACGCCACGTGGATCCTCGTGAGAGGAGGGAACTCAATAAGCAAGTAGGGAAGTTGCTTGAGAAGGGGTTCATAAGACGTAGTATATCGGAATGGGGTGCTCCAGTAGTATTTGCCACGAAGGCAGATGGGTCCTTTAGACTTTGTGTGGACTATAGAGAACTTAATAAGCTTACTAAGAAGAATAGGCACCCACTGCCGAGGATTGACGATCTCTTCTATCAGTTAGTTGGCGCCTCAGTGTTTTCGCAGTTGGACTTCGCCACTGGTTTCCATCAATTGAGAGTGGCTGAGGATAGCATAGACAATACTACTTTTAGGACTCCGGACGGTTTCTATGAGTGGCTTGTGATGCCCTTCGGTTTGACAAACACCCCCACATACTTTGTTGACTTGATGAGTAGGGTGTTTAGGGAGTACCTTAATAAATTCATGGTGGTCTTTGTGGATGACATCTTGATCTTTTCTATGAGCGAGGAAGAGCATGCCCTACATCTTAGGGAAGTGTTGGAGACCCTTCGAGCGCATAACCTTAAAGCTAAATTTTCTAAATGTCACTTTTGTAGGAAAGAAGTGCGATTCTTATGGCACGCGGTTTCCAAAGAAGGGATAGCTGTGGCCCGTGAAGGTGGTGACCATCCAAGATTGGAAGGTCCCTAAAAATGCTACCGAGGTGAGGAGTTTCTTGGGGTTGGCTGTATACTATAGGAAGTTTATCAAGGACTTCGCAAAGATATCAGCCCCATTGACACGCTTGACGAAGAAGAACCTAGTTTTCACATGGGACGTAGATTGTGATGATGTGTTCCAACGTTTAAAGAGAGCTTTGACCACAGCCCTAGTCTTAGTGTTGCCAGATGGGAGTAAGCCATTTACCGTTTATATCGATGCTTGTGGGACAGGACTAGGCGCAGTCTTAATGCAAGAGGGGAGGTTAATAGCCTATGGAGGAAGGCAGTTGAGAGTGCATGAGAGAAATTACCCTACACATAACTTAGAGTTGGTCGCTATTGTTTTCGCGCTTATGTCTTGGCTCCATTATCTTCTTGGCGAGAAATTCGAATTGTTCACAGACCACAAATCACTAGAATACTTGTTCTCTCATAAGGGCTTGAACTTAAGGCAGCAAAGGAGGA
This sequence comes from Allium sativum, assembly GCA_030737875.1. NCBI lineage: Eukaryota > Viridiplantae > Streptophyta > Magnoliopsida > Asparagales > Amaryllidaceae > Allium > Allium sativum. The sequence goes on along the minus strand of CM060913.1, from coordinate 782,256,366 downwards.
TGGAATTCTTGGTGTCCTACGATTTCGAGATAGCATATACCCCTGGCAAGGGTAACGTGGTGGCAGAAGCCTTAAGTAGGAAAAGGTTGTCCTTGAGTCTGTTGTTTGATGAGCGGCGAAGCTTAGAGTTCATCTCTACATTTGACTTTAGATCTTCCATTGACTTTGTACCCGGTTTGCTAGCATCCTTAGAGGTCAGACCTACGCTTTTGGGACGGATTGGTGAGGCACATCGAGATGACCCACAGTTGGTTAAGTTAGTAGAGAAGCTCATAAGGGGGGAGTCATCGAGCCATCTCAGTAGGTATACCCTAAATGATAAGGACTGGTTACGTAGGGACGGTAGACTTTGTGTACCACGAGATGAGAACTTGAGGAAGACCATTCTTGATGATGCACATCGTTCGAAGATGACCATTCATCCCGGCAGGGACAAGATGCATGAGACGAGCTTACTTTTGAGCCAGTATGAAGAGGGATGTGGCTGAGTTTGTCGCTAGATGCTTGGTGTGCCAACAAGTAAAGCAGAGCAAAAGAAGCCCGGTGAATTGCTTCACCCATTGGAGGTCCCACAATGGAAGTGGGAGAGTGTCTCGATGGACTTTGTTGATGGGTTACCAAGATCAAGGAAGGGTAGTACGGGGATTTGGGTCGAGGTAGACAGACTTACTAAGAGCGCCCATTTCATTCCCGTGAAGAGTAAGAGGAATGCTCCATGGTTATCCTCCGTATACATTCGAGAGATAGTTCGTTTGCACGGTGTTCCTTCTAGCATAGTGAGCGATCGCGATCCTATCTTTATTAGCGAGTTTTGGAAGAGCTTGCTTAGAGAGGTGGAAATAGAGCGTGATGTGACAATTCGACGAGCTCCTACATGCATTCTTGGGTCGGAGATTAAGAAGTTGAGGAATCGAGAGGTCAAGCTAGTCAAAGTGCAATGGGGAGATGATGAGAGCGACGCTACTTGGGAGACGGAAGAGAAGATGCGTTCGTTGTACCCTTTTCTTTTCGAGGGTATGTCTTTTAATTTCTCCTTTATCGCTTAGCTTGTACTTGTTCAATCTTTAATATGTCCTCTCACTAGTATCTTTAACCTTTAGACAGGGTAATCCTATGGTTGAAACATGTGTTTGAGACATGTTATGTATGGTGGATGCATGTGGACGCAAGTGTTTGCTAGTGGTTGCTCGTGGATGCATATACACACACTTTAGGCACTAGATCGGCTCAGTCGCTTTCATATTGCATATTGCATATAAATGGATGTATTTAGTAAAATGAATGTACGTTGAATGTATGTATCATATGGATGTTGCATTTAAATGAATGGTTGTGCACACATGTAGTAATGATATGTATAAGGTTCTTTGCATACATGATGGATACATGGCACTATCATTATTTGCATTAAGGAGGCCGACTGAATCAGTGGACCGCCTGATTTTGCATTAGTATAGGGACATATACACACACACTATGTATATGTACATGAAAAGCATTAGAAATCTTTTAAGGACCATGGTTGCTAGTGGTTGATGGTTGAGTAGATGAATGATTGGATGGTAGGATACGTTCTGCTTGACTTATAGATTTCGAGGACGAAATCATTTAATTAGGGGAGAATGTAACACCCCATATTTTCTGAGAATATTAAAATAACAAATTAAAGAATAATTTATTTGAAAAAGAGGAATGAGAAAAGAATGATGTTTAGCATTGTTCTAAGGTTTGTAAGCAAAAGACTTAGTAGCTCATTTGGTTAGAACATGTGACTTGCATACAAGAGGTACAGAGTTCGATCCCCGCCAGCGCCATATTTTTGTTTTAGGGGAATGGCTAAAAAATGGCTTAGTGTGAATGCAGTTCAAAAAGTGGTTTAGTGTGAAAATGGTTAATTATGAAGAAGTTATTAAGCCATGAAGTTTGTATGCATATAAGAGAAATATATATATATATATTAAATAAATAAATATTCAAAAAAAGTTCAAAACAACGAATCGGGAGGGGGAATAGCCAAACCGCACCATTTTTGGAGTCGACCCGAGCTCCGTTGGGTCGACTAGAGGTCAATCCAGGGGGTTTGACTGCAAACCCGTGGCCCGATTTTCCCTAAGGGCTGATATGGCATCTGAATGGTCCAGATCAGTTCTAGGGTTAATCCTAAGGCCTAAATAACTTCCTACACCTATATATACACCCTAAGACCTAACCCTAATTCATAAATATTATCTATGACACCATTATGTTGTCAAATTCTCTCTTAAACCCTAGCCGCCGCCTCTAAATCAAATCTCAAGTGTTCAACTTCAACTCAAATTAAAGATTAGAGCTTCTACAACAATTCAAGAAGATAAATCAGCAACACCGCAACGTTTCTACACCAATTTCAGTGCATAATTCTATTCTTTAACCACGAAAGGTGAGTACGGTGATTTTCACAATATAATGGGATTAAAAGTAACATGATGAAGTTGTAAAGAGGATTCATATGTATGTATGTAATTTAAATCTCATCCAAGTCTTCACCTTTTTGATTCATGTCATCATATGCCTATGTTTCTATGTAAAGTTCGTACCTTTATCAGTTTATTCATGTTGAATCTGTCATTATGCCTCTATGCCAGTTTACATGCCCCTTTATTTCATAATGTTGTGTTAATTCCAATTTTCTGTGATTTGATTCTCTCTTCTTATCCCTATTCCTTTTATTTTTTGATCTAGGCTACCTTCGAGCCTATGTTAAAAATACGCGCGAATGCAAATACGTGGGAACGATGGGAATATGTGAAATATGGAAAATTGGATATTATTGGATATTTTGGATAATTGGATAATATGTGAAATTGGCATATTTGTGTATGAATTACATGGAATTGATGAAATTGCCTATAATTGTAAATTTGTAATTGAGGCTATTTAATATGTAATTAGTGACAATTTGGAATAGGCAATATTATAAACATGATTATATTTTTAATTAGATAAAAATGACATGAAAATTGGGTATGGGTGAAATACGATTATTAATAAACCTTTGACACGAGGTTAGGCGCAATTGTGGCGTAAGACTGCCCGGAACCGCCCGGCAAATCCAGCTGCCACAATTGGACGTCTAATGTGAGAGGTCAAAGGAATGAATTGTAGGCGCAACGGTTAATGACACGAGGTTAGACCCTGTTTGTGGCGTAAGACTGCCCGGAACTGCCCGGCAAATCCAGCGGCCACAAAGCGTTCGGTCTAATGTGGGAGGTCATGCACCGTTCGTCATAAGGAATGAATTCAGGAATACTAACCATAATAAGACATGGGTATGGTCAGAGGGTTAAGTGGGGTGACATGTAAATTATGACATGTAAATATGGACTTAACTGGAATAAGATAAGACTTATAAATTCTGACATGTAAGTATGGACTTAACCATAGCATGTATAAGACATGGACATTTAAATTAAAATGGTTAAGTGGAAGAAAAACCTAGTTGGGACCAAGCATAGGTGGGAGGCTTGTGTCGGATGGGGGACCCGTTTCAACCAGTAACCCGTTTGAGTATCTAATTGGGCCCGGTACTAGACCGAAGTTGGGGCACGCTTACTGGACTTGAATGTAAGAGGTCAAAACGTGAATAGCGGTGGCAACGCGAGTCCAACGGGTGCATGTGCGTGCATGGGTCCGAGCTGGTAGGTAAGACGTTGTTGCATCGTGTAGGTATGGCCATGCATTTTATGTTGGTACCGGGGTTGCCACTTTGGAGAGTGAGACACCCTACTTTGGGGCCAGCACGGGTGCCTACGGGGTTTATGGAGCCGATCGAATGGGTAGGGTAAGGGTACCTTACCGTTGATCGGAGCAAGCCGGCACCTACGATAGCAGCTAGGTACAAGTAACTACCAAGTTTGTCATGTGGGTACAGTTAGTGGGAAGGGATCAACCTTTAGTAAATAGAGACTAGTAGATGTGCAGTGTAATTAAGTAATGTGGTGTAACTTAGCAAAAGTGCGGTGTAACGAAATACATGTTGGTTGAGTTGAATAGTCCTTTGGGTGTTAGTCTGATGTTGACTTCGGTTTTCGGGGTTAGTACTTGGAGGGTTATTTGCTTAGCCAAGGTGTAGGATTGTCTTAGAACTTAGGAACGGAATCATCTTGTCCATCCTTATTATCTACCTTATCTACGTTACAGCCATATCATGATGCCTATTTATGTCTTGATCATTTACCTTACCTATTATTTGTTAAAATTACTGAACTCGCCAGACTTTATGTCTGACCCGTTTTGTTTCCACCTCTTTTCTTTCCTCCCCCTCCCCCCCCCACCCAGGTTTGCAAGGAGGGAATACTACAGCTTAGTGCCGATTTCTTTCAGTTGCTTGGAGAGAGTAGATGTATCGCTTTGGACTCTCTCATCTTTATGGCTTTGCTTATGCTCAGTGGGGATTTATGCATTTATGTTATTTAAGTATTTGCTTCTTTATGTACTTTGAAGTTTTTGGAAAAGACAAGATCCTGTTGTAATGGTTTTTGGAGACTACTTATGTAAGCTTGTTTTGAAGTTATGATGCTATGAAATAAGTTTTATCTTCCGCTGTGTTTTATTTATTTATTCTTGTGATTTATCTGTTCTATACTACTATAACGCTTCATGACATTAATGCATTCCCTTTGTGAGTGACATTAATGACCATGGGGTGTTACATTCTATATAATATACATATTAGTTTTAAATTTTAGTCAGGTGTGTAGCATTGCTACATACTTTTCAAAGCCAAACCGCCTTAAAAAATGATTCGCACCTGCATATTTCTATATAACAGATTTGAGATACCGAAAACCATTGAAAGCGCATCAAAAGCCCTTTAAATGAACAAAGTTTGATCTTATATTCCACTCTTTAGGCATAATATTTGGCTTCTAAATTTTGTTGAATGAATTTATCTACTACTCAATAAGGGTCCTGTTTTTCAATAGTGTTTGTTCCTTTATAACATGAGCTAAGACAAATCTGTGTTTTTCCCAGCAAGCATCCATTAGGTTTTGCCTGACAACATCTTGATGATGGACAGATTCAAACTCAAAATCACTGGATTCACACTCTATCGGACCTACCACCTGGTCTAGCGATCCAAAATAACATACTAATTTATATCATTAAATAATTATGCCACCTATTATGACTAATATATAATACTTACATAACCAAACGATAATGTTATTTCTACATACAGACAAAATGTGTTTCGGACAAAACAATTTACTAATGATATTATATTTTGATTGCTAGGACATTAAATAGCATGAATTAGCATATCGGCTGCATACATCCCGAAGACACATCTGTAGACGACGAAGAGAATGTTGCTCAGCATCCGCAAACTACTAATTTTAAACAACGCAGCTTTTCACTGAAATTATGAAATTTTAAACAATTAAAGGTATACAAGAAACATTGTGATGTCAAGTAATTAATGGTGTTGCAACAATCCAGAATTTTGACAATAAATAGATCAGTTATTTAATTAGATTTCAAAAATAGGAATTTCTGCAAATAATGAAATTTGACCACGAAACTTGCACCTTTGCGTTTGTTACGGAATTCTGGTCAACTTTTATTTTTGGAGTTTCGCAAACGAAGTTCGTATGAAAAAGTTACGGACGAAATACGGAAAACGGACGGAAATAATAAAACAGAATAAATATAATATTTAATACATTTTATAACTCGCCTTCACCGGGTGAAATTTCTCAAGAGCGGTCGACACCCTTGACTAAAGCGGTCAACCGCTTCGGCAAATTCAGCCCAGTGATGACTAGGGTTATATATGTTTTATATACATAAATTATTATATAAACGGACGTATGCTAATTAAATTAAATCTAAGAGTCCAGGGTCTTTCTAACGCCTATAAATAAAGGATTACACCCATATTATTTTCCATATATTCTGAGAGCAGCAGCGGAGCACTGCCATTGCCCTTTCTCCTCAAATAATTTCTAAAAAAAAATATTTTCATATACAAATAATCAAACATAAACCATACAGATTTGAAAAGGATAATCAGATTCAAGTGGAAAAGGGTATGAATTGGCATCTACGTTCTTCTTCAACAAATTTCTCCCTTCTTTTCATATTTTCTTGCAAATCTACAAATCTGAAAGTATCCTCTTTTCAAAATAATTGTAGATCTGTAAGAATTTAAGAGTTGTAGACCTAAAAGATTCAGATTTGGATATTTCAAGTGAGTGGGAAATTTATATACAAAGTATACATTAACATGATTATTTCTATCAGATTTGTTTACAGTTTTGTTAAAATAATGCTTATCAGATCTATCTATGAATATTGTTAAATCTAAAAGAGTAAAATTGTGATTTGAATAATAATAATATTTTTTAGGCTTACTTGACTATTGATATTATTGCCTACAATTGTGTTTAAAATATTGTGGTTATTACAAACACCGTAGATCTGGAAATCTGTCCCGTAGATTGCTGTTAAGATGTGGTTTTATTCCATATTTTTAATTTTGGTATTGAATGGTAATTTAAGTAATTTTGGTTAAAAAGGTATAAGTCTATTTGTGTTCGGTTTTGTTTCGGTTTTAACTTAGTTATTGTAAGTATGCCTTTTTGCTCTTGTTCAATAAAAACACATTATTTGAAATCAATAAGAAATATATTTAAAACAAAAAGAAAGAAGGTTGTATAAATTTATGTACAAATATATATATATATATATGTGTGTGTGTGTGTGTGGGCGCGCGCGCGCGCGTAGTTTACATCAACCATTCCAAAGCTATGCATATTTTGTATTTCTTGTGATTTGAAATAAGTTTATTCCTCTTATAAATATTCAGGCATAATTTACAGTAATGACAGCTGACAACTTTTTTTTAAGATTTAGAATCTTATTACAAAATTGAACACAAAAAGGAATGTTTGGTTGTTAGCTTAAACCAAAACATTGAATTTAATAATAATAAAAGTAAAAGAATAATAACTACGTTAACTGCGCGGAAATATAAATATATATGTGCATTATCCTTCCAAATCTACGTAAATAGCGATATATATTATAATTAATGTTTGCGTGTTTGGATGGTTTTCATTTTATGGAATTATACATGAAAATGCAGTCTATATTAAATGAAAATATATAGTATGACTGTTATAGAAATTAATGTAATTGATTTGTTATAAATAAGGTCACAAAAAAAAATAACTATTGTAACCATCGTTGTTTGGGGGAAAACAAATTAAATTAGGTAAGTTTAGCCTATATGGTTACAATTTGAAAACAATGACTAGGAATAAGAATTGTAACTCCAATTAAATAAGTAAATATTTCATGTAACATGTAATATATATATATATATATATATATATATATCTGTGTGTGTGTGTATGTGTGTGTGTGTGTGTGTGCAAAACAAATCAAATCAGAGTAAATTAGAAATGGCTAAGGAGTTATAATAATTAAATTAGAATAAAAAGGGACTTATACAGTAAGGACATTTCATTGTTACACAACTAAAAACAGGCCATTTGAGACAGTCAGTTAGCATGATTTGCGACAGTTTAACAATCTTAGCAAATGCGATCATCGCAAATAGCAAAAATCTGTTACGACAGTTTTAAAACCGCCGCAAAAAGGAGTTTTTGCGACTGGTTTTACTTAAAAATCGTCACAAATAAATATTTCTTGCACAGGTTTTACTTAAAAACCATCGCAAATGAACATTATTTAGGTTTTGAATTTTCCTGGCATGCTACGGTTTAATAACGATCATCGCAAAAATGCCTTGTTATGCAACTGTTGTTATTAAAAACCGTCGCAAATGAGCTAATTTTGGTCTATTGCGCTACAGTTTTTAATATTAACCGTCGCAAATTTACACAACCCTGCATCCACCAAAATTTGCTAGTATCATCAAATTTACATTCATATAGATTTAATATTCCACGTAACTCAGCAGAAATTATAAATGAATGGACATTAAACATACTTTCACCAACCAACATTTAACATAAATCAAAATAATATCACTGGTAACTTCATAATCCTTGAGATTGCATTATCTAACATCTACAAGACAACATATGTCTACATGTTCATAGTAATCTCCTTAGCAACTGGTGAATAATCAACAACAATTCAAAATTATTATATGTCATATCCAAATCCAGAAATGTTGTCGCTTCCAAGAGATCATAGTTGATGCACGCCACTTCATCATTATAAAATTGCATAAACACCATGACTTGGAACGATAAAAATGCAATAGGATGAGACATAAAGGATTCAATAAATAGGAAAACAAAAGACTTTATTAATTGCATTATCAGCTGTATTATTTTAGTTAAACTCATTGAACCTGATTTCTCAAGTATTTACTGTATTATTTCAGTTTACTGAGCTTTACGATCCTAACATGTTTTATAAATAAATCTAGGAAGTTGAAAAATGTGTCCAACCAGAAATAGCATTTACTGGAATGGTACAACGATGAATGAATGCCATCATTGGTAATTACATTTGCATGTTATACTCTAGTGAATGACCAACAAAGCTATTCGAACCGACTTGTTTTACATCGATTTCTACGAATAGAACCCCACATAAAACAGTATTAAATTGCAAATATACCCCCTGAATTACATGATTTTTTTCCCCTGTCGCATTTTTTGATCGCATAATCTTCGGCCTATGTAGCAGTATTTGTGAATGACAATTACAGTATTATATGATAACCACTATGTAAAAGATAGTTCTGGATGAGGTAATTTATAGTTAGAAATATAACTTTATATCAAACAGGCTAGAAGGGTCTAGACATAACGCTCATAAGGCATACAGTTTCTGTTCTTTCCATCCTCCCGCAGCCTGCAAATATAAAAATGATCCCTCGGGTAGAACTAAAGTGAACTTGATAACGACACTAGCAAACTTCCACTCGATTTTTTTTTTTTTTTTTTTGCCTGGATAGCTGATTATTTGAAGTTTGCTAGCCTCTAAGTGAAAAAAGAACCTACTGCAGGCCGGTCTCACCGAAATTCTGATAATGACTTCCTCTGCGAATTTAAAAAAGAATATATATTCGAAGGCTTTGCAATACTTAACCATATGTTCAGAATACTCAGAAAAAAGAACTAACGCAGAACATTCTCTACTGATGTGACATAATCCAGCAACAAATACGGAGATGCTTTAAACTCAAAATGTGAGGATGAAAAGCAAGTCAAGCTTACCCTGTAGTGTTTTTGAAGTTTTGGGTCAACTGCATTGGCATTTACCATTATCTCGACATGTTTTGTTGTTAAAACGGCTCGCTGAATCTACAATAAAATATAACTGATGTTACTGGGAAAGGTATGAAGAATTATGTCCTCTACAACATCCAACCATCTGTTTGCATCAGATCCATCACAGCAACGTAGGTGGTAACTAGGCAGTGCTCCATCTAAACACACAATGCAAACCAAAAGTAAATTTCATAAGTACTTGCAACCGCTTTTAATACCAAGTATGAGCTACTAAAATAGAAAATACAATAATAAAAACACCACTTTACCGCACTCATAGAATCTCATCAATAATAGCACAAATGATCAAAGATGGGTCTATTATTAGAAGAAGTTGTCGCATTTGTGGCCCATTTGTTTTGGCCGTAACCCATTATATGGTAATAGCCCATTTATTCCCTTAACCACCCACTAATCTGTTTCATGTGGTAACCGCTCGATGATGGCAAAAAGCGGTATATGCAAAACGTGAGAAAATTTCTGATTTAACGGTTCACTAAACCTATTCTCAAAATCGACAAACACCATCTAAATTTGAGAAGAAGGATTTGGAAACAAAATCAGAAACAAAGAACTGAAATTTGGAGAAGAAAAGCATAGAAACTCATCTGATTTTGCTTAACAATGGCTGGAGGTACTCTATCGATCCTCTTTTTGCTTCCGCTTAATGATTCATGCTGTAATTAGTTTGCTAACATTTGGTATCAGAGCGATTAATTACCTCTGCCTTGCTTTCATAACTTCCATCGAATTTGTTAAAATCTCCTTTTCCGATTTGCTATTTGGTTGAGAGAATAATTAGTCTTCTATTTTCGCGATTGAATAAGTCTTCATCTGGATTGTTTAGTTGCCTTTTTCTTGTGTAAGATTTGACTCAATCCTTCACCAAGAATACTTTATTTGCTGCGAAATTTTTTAATTTTGGAGGCACTGTGGCATGTGATGACGTGGGTTCCATTATTGTTTCATGTTGATAACAATATAATATTGAATGTCTTGCTCCAGTCAAAGTGTGTTGCCTTTTCTTTAGTTGGTATAGTACAGGGAAGGCATGGGTTCTTTGATGATAATATTAAAATGGTACCACTTAATTTTTAATGACTAGAGAAGCTTCCGCATAGTTTTCATGAAGCATATATGTTAGCACAGTAAGAATGTTGTTTTGAAGCGCAGCAACATTTTTCATATTGTAAGAACGTTGACTGAAGCGCTCACATGCATAGGCTTTTTGACATGTAGACTTGTTTTCTTTTCTAGTCAGCCTACAGTTTCGGTTGTACTGATTTAAAAAAAAAAAAGGTGTTATTTATACATTGCAAGCTAGGTGTATGAGTATAAAATAATGTGAAATGTCAAGTGATTGCGCAAATTTTACTAGTTAGGGAGTAGCCACAGCATCTCTAATTATTTTTAAAAAAAAAATTGATAAAATGAAATCACATGTGGATACTAGACATTGATTGTAATTAATCATGTGTAACATAATAAGATTTACCCACAGGAAATTTTGTTTTTTTGCATGATTAATTAGGGTGATGTATCATATTGTGTTTCTTAATCTACCCACAGGAGTTAAGAAATAATGATTTGATAGTTTCACTATAAGATTAAATTTATGAATCTGATTTGAGTAGACTTTAGCCCACAGGCAAGTTCTATGTCACTGGATTCATATGTGCATAGTTTACATTGGTAAATTATGATAAAATTACAATCTCGGTTTACTTTGTTAATAAGCATATTTTATTTTATTTGCAGTAATTTTACCTGGAAATATTTCTGATGTTAAATGTGACATTCCTGAATTAAGAGGTGATAACTACAAGGTATGGAAGGAGAGAGTATTACTGCATTTGGGATGGATGGATATTGACTATGCTATTCGGAAAGACGAACCACCTAGCATAACGGAGGATAGTACTCCTGAAGCTATTGATCTTTATGACAAGTGGGAGCGATCTAATCGTCTTTCAGTTATGTTCATAAAGACCAAGATTTGTGCTAGTATTAGAGGTTCAGTCGATCAGCATGTTAAAGTCAAGGATCTTCTTGAAGCCATCGATGAGCAGTTTGCATCCTCTGATAAGGCTCTCGCCAGTACCTTGATTATGAAGTTCTCATCCATGAGGCACATTGAAGTTAAGGGAGTGCGTGATTATATCATGCGCATGAGGGATATAGCGGCTCAACTAAAGGCTTTAGAAGTTACCATGTCTGAATCTTTCTTGGTCCATTACATTCTGTGCACTCTACCTCAATAATATGCCCCATTTAAGATCTCTTACAACACACATAAGGATAAATGGTCAATTAATGAGCTTATGACCATGTGTGCTCAAGAGGAGGGTAGATTGTTGATGGAAGAGGGCAAAAAGGTGAACCTTGTTACGACTTCTTATTCAAAGAAGAAAAGGGATCACAATAAGGAAAAAGAAAAAGGAAAGATTCATGCGAATCAAGTCGTGAAGAAAGAGTCAAAGTGTTACTTCTGTAAAAAGAAGGGACACATTAAGAAGGACTGCATTAAGTTTAAAGCATGGCTTGAGAAGAAAGGTAATTTTCCAGCATTTGTTTGTTATGAATCTAATATGGTTAAAGTTAATCATGATACATGGTGGATTGATACTGGGACTACAATCCATGTTTCGAATACCTTGCAGGGTATGACAAACCTAAGGAAACCAGTGGACAGTGAAAGACTTATCTATTCAGGCAACAAGATAGCTTCACGTGTGGAATCCGTTGGGACATGCAGTTTGGTTTTAAGTAGTGGTTTTACTTTATGTTTAGAAAAGACATTCTATGTTCCTAATTTTGCAAGGAATTTGATTTCTGTATCAAGACTTGTACCTTTTGGATTTTCCTTTAATTTTTCAGAATCTGGTTTTAGTATTATCAAAAATTCTGAAGTTATTGGCTATGGTACATTGTCTGATAATTTATTTCATCTTGACTTGCAAAATGATACCACTCATAATTCTATGCATGTTAATGTTGGTTTAAAAAGATGTATTATGAATGAGGATTCTTCTATGTTGTGGCATCGGAGATTAGGACACATCTCCATTGACAGAATTAAGAGGTTAGTAAAGGAAGGGGTACTTGGTACTCTAGACTTTACTGATTTCGACACTTGTGTTAGTTGCATTAAAGGAAAGAAAACTAATAAACACAAAGTTGGTGCCAAGAGGAGTTCTGACTTATTAGAAATCATACATACGGACATTTGTTGCCCGGACATGAATGCTGATGATCCAAAATACTTTATCACCTTCATAGATGATTATTCGCGATATATGTATCTCTACTTACTTCGTTCCAAAGACGAAGCTTTAAGTGCCTTTAAATTGTTTAAGGCTGAAGTAGAGAATCAATGTGGTAAGCACATTAAGATCGTGAGATCAGATCGAGGTGGAGAGTATTATGGTAGATACACTGAAAACGGACAAGCGCCTGGTCCATTTGCTAAATTTCTTCAAGAGCATGGGATTGTTCCCCAATACACTATGCCTGGTTCTCCAGACCAGAATGGTGTAGCTGAAAGAAGAAATCGAACATTAATTGATATGGTGCGTAGCATGAGAAGTAATGTTAAACTTCCATCATTTTTGTGGACTGATGCTCTAAAGACGGCAGCATATATATTAAACCGGGTTCCATCCAAGGCTGTCTCTAAGACGCCCTTTGAGCTATTCAAAGGTTGGAAACCGAGTTTGCGACATATACGCATTTGGGGATGTCCGTCTGAAGTGAGAATCTACAATCCACAAGAGAAGAAACTTGACCCTAGGACTATTAGTGGGTATTTCATTGGATATGCCGAGAAGTCAAAGGGTTATAGATTCTATTGTCCGTCCCATAATACCAGGATTATGGAATCAAGAAATGCTAAATTTCTTGAGAATGATTTGATCAGTGGGAGTGATCAATTTCAGAATATTATTCCTGAAAAAAACCACTATGAGGTTCCACCCTCTGATTCAAGTGATAGATTGATTGTCATTCACACTCCTCAAGTTAAGCCGAGTGTTAGACAACCAATTATACAAATTCCACAAATTATTGATCAAAATCCGATAGATCATGTTGTAAATGAGGATTTGGTTCATAATGAGAATGAACAAGATTTGGTTCATAATGAGAATGAACAAGTCCCATTAAGAAGATCTACTCGAGAAAGGCAGTCAACTGTTCCTGATGATTATGAAGTGTATCTACAAGAATTGGATTATAATATTGGAGTCGATAATGATCCTTTGTCATTTTCACAAGCCATAAGTTCTACAGATTCAAACTTATGGATGGATGCTATGAAAGAAGAGATGAATTCAATGACTTCTAATCGAGTTTGGAATCTTGTCGAGTTGCCTGATGGTGTAAAAATCATTGGATGCAAGTGGGTTTTTAAGACAAAAAGAGACTCACTAGGCAACATTGAAAGATATAAAGCGAGACTCGTTGCTAAAGGGTTCACTCAAAGAGAAGGAATCGACTACACGGAGACCTTTTCTCCTGTATCAAAGAAAGATTCTCTTCGTGTAATTATGGCATTAGTAGCTCATTTTGATTTCGAGCTACATCAAATGGATGTGAAAACGGCATTCCTTAATGGTGATTTAGAGGAAGAGGTTTATATGAAACAACCTGAAGGATTCTCCTCTAAGGATGGTGAGCATTTGGTTTGTAAGCTAAATAAATCCATATATGGGTTAAAACAAGCCTCCCGCCAGTGGTATAAAAAATTCCATGAAATAATTACTTCATTTGGTTTCGAAGAAAATATCATGGATCAATGTATATATCTTAAGGTCAGTGGGAGTAAAATTTGTTTTCTTGTGTTATATGTGGATGATATTTTGCTTGTAACCAATAATAAAGGGTTGCTACATGAGGTAAAACAATTCCTTTCAAGAAACTTTGATATGAAAGATATGGGAGATGCATCTTATGTCATTGGCATTAAGATCCATAGGGATAGATCTCGAGGCATTTTGGGATTGTCTCAAGAAGCCTATATCAACAAAGTACTTGAAAGATTTAGAATGAAAGATTGTTCACCAACTGCAGCACCCATCGTGAAGGGAGGCCGGTTCAGTTTGGACCAGTGTCCTAGGAATGACTTTGAAAGAGAACAGATGAAAAATATTCCATATGCTTCAGCTGTTGGTAGCATAATGTATGCCCAGGTCTGTACCAGACCTGATATTGCATATGCAGTTGGGGTATTAGGAAGATATCAGAGTAATCCAGGGATCGATCACTGGAAGGCTGCAAAGAAAGTGATGAGGTACCTTAAGGGTACTAAAGATTACATGCTTATGTATAGAAGAACCGATAATCTGGAAGTGGTAGGCTATTCAGACTCTGACTACGGTGGCTGCAGTGATTCACTTAAATCCACATCAGGATATGTGTTCATGCTAGCTGATGGTGCCGTATCGTGGAGAAGTGCAAAGCAAACTTTGACGGCTAGTTCCACTATGGTCGCAGAGTTCATTTCTTGCTTTGAGGCTACCTCGCATGGTGTTTGGTTGAAAAGTTTCATATCTGGACTTAGAGTTGTTGACTCTATTGATCGGCCGATAAGAATGTATTGTGACAATTCAGCTGCTGTCTTCATGGCTAAGAATAATAGGAGTGGAAGTCAAAATAAACACATTGACATAAAGTATCTAGTCGTGAAGGAACGTGTTCAAGAAAGAAAAGTGATCATCGAGCACATTAGCACTGATTTAATGATTGCTGATCTCTTGACTAAAGGCATGCCAATTAAGACTTTTAGGGATCATGTAGTGAAAATGGGACTTGCATCCATTATGTAGTACATTCATTATGTTGTTATTGAACTTTATTATGTTAGATATTTTCTCCTTTTGGATTTATGCGCATATTTATGTTATTATGTTGAGAAATATCATTTGTTTGAACCTAGAGTAAACATGAGGTTTACTCATTAAGTTAAGTGTGCATGTGGTTGTTGAGAATTTGATATATTGTGATACATGGAAGATTAATTCTCGTATTAAGAGATTTCGTCGCTATGATTCGTATATCATATCTCATTTCAAATGGCCCAAGTGGGAGAATGTCGCATTTGTGGCCCATTTGTTTTGGCCGTAACTCATTATATGGTAATAGCCCATTTATTCCCTTAACCACCCACTAATCTGTTTCACGTGGTAACCGCTCGATGATGGCAAAAAGCGGTATATGCAAAACGTGAGAAAATTTCTGATTTAACGGTTCACTAAACCTATTCTCAAAATCGACAAACACCATCTAAATTTGAGAAGAAGGATTTGGAAACAAAATCAGAAACAAAGAACTGAAATTTGGAGAAGAAAAGCATAGAAACTCATCTGATTTTGCTTAACAATGGCTGGAGGTACTCTATCGGTCCTCTTTTTTGCTTCCGCTTAATGATTCATGCTGTAATTAGTTTGCTAACAGAAGTACCACCTATTAAATTAAGCATTTAATAAATCAGGGGGATCCTTGATGAACCTTATCGCAGCATATGAGCATACCATATGAAGGTGAATGATTAATCTACATCATATGTCTCTTTGGCAGGTCTAACCGGTTGAAGCTGAAACAACAAAGATGGGTCTATTGTTAGAAGTACCAGCTAAATTTAAAAGGAGCAAAAACAAAAAGTTACTTTCAAATAAAGTAAAAAATACCTTCCAATATTCATTTATTTTCACACATGCACAAATTTACTTCACAAGTTATGTTCTTGATTGAAAAAAAAAAAATTGCTTTAAATGTCGGTCACAAGGACCCTTAAAGAGACAAAAGTAGTACAATAATACCAATAATAGAATTCAGCGCTGTTAACATGACACCCAATCAATAACCTTCAGCACCATAAATATGATCAGTGTTCATTTCTAGTTGGAAAGTTTGTATAAAGAGTGAAACCAATATTTACAGACAGAGACTCCAACTCAATGCACTGGCCCATCGAAATATGTACGTATAGAAAATTTCATAAGAGAAAAAAAGCACATTTAGAGAAGAAGATTATCTAAGAACACCATTCACGTATTGCTAAACAATGGAGCGCACTATTAAAAATCATGTCACAAATGGTGAGGGCAGGTTATTATGAAGACATTGCTATGAAGTTTGTTGAGCAGTTTATAAATGAAACCAGTGGGACTGTAATCCTTTGCTGGATGCAGAAAGAAATCCAAATCTGATCATGTCATATGCATCATAGATAAATCGAATTGACGCGATGTTATGATCCAACAAACGAGTGAAGGTGGCTCATTTCCAGTAGAATTACATACCATTTCGTATACACAAAGTAAGTGGTATGCCAAAACCCATTGCATTATTTTAGTTATTCAGCACTGAACCTGATAGCGAATGGATCTGCCTCACAATCTTCACGTGTGTTCATGGGATCGACGACATCCCTACCTTCCAGATTGTACGATGCCAGCAGCATTCTGTATATGGTCCTCAAAATCAGAGCTGGTCAAGTTCAGGGGATAGGTTTCTCGTTAGTAACAAGACTGTTTCGACATCAACTGGATTTGGATTCATGTTATTTAGTGTCTTCAACTGATCGATCGGTTCTGTTTTGGTTGATGCTGCTTCCAAAAAAACCATATACTTCAGCCAAATCCAGCATACCTTGATTTGAGAAGAAAATACCGCGCTCTCTGAAAATCTCCAAGCGAAGCTTCCAATATTCAATGAAATCTTTGATTTTGATAAATGAATACACAATGTAATTCAGCATGGATTCCAAGCATGGATTCCAGTAATACTTCTCTCGACAACCGGATAAGCAGTAGGACGAGGACAGCTATCAGCATTTCCACTGCAAGGTTTACTAGTATGGAGAATGCTACTGACAGTCGCCCATGAGCGACTGTCAGCCATACTCGCTCTAGTATTGGGCAAATAATTTTTTACTTGATTTATAATTATGTTAACAATTGAAATATATGGCCCACAGTAGCTACTGCAGCCAATGAAAGAGCGAATGCAATTGACAGTCGCTTATGCGCGACTGTCAGTAGCATTGCTCTTACTAGTATTATTTTCCCAAGAAGACACTTTTTCAGGCATGCTTATTAATGGAGCATGACATTGTTCAAGAAAAGAGGCATGAAAAGGAATAACATGCTGAGATGGCATGGGAACTGCAATGTTTTGTAGTATCCGGTGTTGAAATATTGGTTGGTGATACGCAAATCACAATTTTGGACAATAAATAATCTTATATATTTTGTAAGGAGATTTGTTGTTAGATTTGATGAAGAGATTTGATGCTATATTTTATGAAGAGATATTGGTTGCTATATTTGTGGACATTTATTGCAAGAATATTTGGTGCTTAATCAAATAATTTTAAAACATATATGAAGATATTTTGGGAACCAAGTTTTCTTGGGCATGAAGCCAAGTTTTTCTTGGGCATAAAGCAATTCTCACTATAAAAAGGGCTAGCTAATCTCTTCATTAGGTGTGGAAAATTTGCCATTATTCTTCATTGTCTTTCTCCCCAAATTTTTAGCCATTAAATATTCTCTACATATTTCTCAATAAGGTTATTGGTTCAAGTTGTAATTGTTTGTAACGATAGTTAAGATCGTTTGTAAACAATTTTTATTAGTGAACCAATAAAGAGGGTGGTTGGGTGAAATATCGTGTGCTCATATTTCCGATATTTTGTTGTGTTGTTTATTTTTTCAATCACATTCATCTTCAAGTGATTGGGTGATAAAGATCCTATTTTTCTTGGCATTTTGCCAAACTTTCGCTGCACACAAAATTCTAACAGTTTGGTATCAGAGCCAGATCATCGCATAGCTTGGAGTGTTTGTTGGATTGAAAATTGGAGATGTCGGAGATGGTGACATTTTCAAAGATGACTATTTTAAATGGGAAGAATTGGGGTATATGGAAGCCGAAGATGGAGAACATTCTATATCTCAATGATTTGCGTGATCCCGTTGATGGAGATGGGGTGAAACCCTCGAATATGGATGAGGGAAAGTGGAAGAAAATGGACAAAAAGGCGATTGCGTTGATTCGCCAATATTTGGATGATTTTGTATTCCACCATGTGGCTAGTTGTGAATCCGCGAAGGCGTCGTGGGACAAATTAGTATCTTTGTATGAGTCGAGGAGTGCTATAAATAAGGCTTTTCTGGTTCGAAAGTTGGTGCAACTTCGATTGGATGAGGAGAAGTCTATTGCAGAGCATTTAAACGAGTTTCAGGATGTCATCAATCAGTTGGCAAATATGAAGGTCAATTTTGATGATGAGTTCCAGGCTCTTTTGTTGATGAGTTCTCTTTCGGAAAGTTGGGAGACTTTGGTTGTTTCATTGAGTAATTCCAATGCTAATGGAATTATCTCTTTAGAAACGGTTCAAAGCAGTCTTTTGAATGAGGAGCTAAGGAGAAAAGGGTCGGAATTGAAATCGGTTCAAACTGAGGCGACGGTAGCAAGGGACTCGGGGAAAGATACAAGAAGGAAGAAGAAATGGGCTAATGGTAAATGTGCTTGTTATTATTGTGGTAAGGAAGGTCACAAGCGCAATGACTGTTATTCATATATACGAGATATGAAGAAGAAGAAGAAGAAGGCGCAAGGTGATAATAATAGTGATTTGGCATAAGCAGGTTTTGCTGAAGGAACCGAAAGCGATTCTTCATGTGATGTTCTATTTAGTGTTGTGGAGCCTTGGAAGATAGATTCAGGAGCCAGTTTTCACATATGCCGTGATGTGAAAAGTTTTTCTTCATATGAGAAGAGTGTTGGCATGATAAAGACAGTCAATGGAGTAGAGCTACCAATTTGTGGAGTTGGAGCTGTTAGGTTTCGTATGCATGATGGAGTGGTAAGAGAAGTGGCCGGTGTGAGGCACATACCCACTTGTTCGCATAACCTCATATCTCTCGGTCGGTTAGATCGTCGCGGTTGCACTTATGAGACTCGAGGTAGAGTTTTGAGAGTGAAGAAGGGTGGTCATGTGATGATGCGAGGAGTTTTGGAGGTGGGAAACCTATATAGTTTGGTCGGTTCGGCGGTCAATAATGAAAGGCGGGTGACGGTTGAAGAACCTAGTCCACAGCAAGGTGGAGAGGTTAATATAGTCACCGCTGATGGTCCTAAGGTGGAGGATCATGGTATCGACAAGGGTCTAGATGTCGATGATGCTCGAGGGATCCCGAAGACGAAGAGATCATGTCAAGCGGAAGACGAATGTCGAGTTGTGAAATCCACAAAGACGAGATGGAGGTCTTTGTGGTATTACAAATGCTTTTAAAGATCGCTAGTGGCGTGGTGGACGGATAAGGGAGGTACATCATTAGTGGGCGATGGTGGAGGTTTGTAATGGTGTTAATTGAGAAAGAAAGGTTGATAGTGAGAGCTAAAGAGCTATTGTTTGAGTGGAGGAGATGTTGTGATTTGGTATCAAGGTGGAGTGTTGAAATTGGTGATACGCAAATCACAATTTTGGGCAACAAATAATCTTACATATTTTGTGGAGAGATTTTTTGCTAGATTTTATAGAGAGATTTGGTGCTAGATTTGATAAAGAGATTTGGTGCTAGATTTTATGGAGAGATATTGGTTGCTATATTTGTGGACATTTATTGGAAGGGTATTTGATGCTTAACCAAATAGTTTTATAACATATATGAAGATATTTTGGGAGCCAAGTTTTCTTGGGCATGAAGCCAAGTTTTTCTTGGGCATGAAGCAATTCTCACTATAAAAAGGGCTAGCTAATCTCTTCATTAGGTATGAAAATTTTGTCATCATTCTTCATTGTCTCTCTCCTCAAATTTTTAGCTATTAGATATTCTCTACCTATTTCTCAATAAGGTTACTGGTTCAAGTTGTACTTGTTTGTAACAATAGTTGAGATCGTTTGTAAACAATTCTTATTAGTGAATCAATAAAGAGGGTGGTTGGGTGGAATACCGTGTGCTCGTATTTCCGATATTTTGTTGTTTGTTTATTTTTTCAATCACATTCATCTTCAAGTGATTGGGTGATAAAGATCCTATTTTTCTTGGTATTTTGTCAAGCTTCCGCTGCGCACAAAATCCTAACATCCCGTAAATACCACTGTGTGATACAACTTTGTTTCCTTGACCAAGTGTCTCAAAAGATGGATATGCATTAGGACTGTAAGGAATATCAGCACCTCTGTAATTGTTTGTTGGAATTTAATTTATCAATTTTGTATTGCTAGGATTATTAAAGGCATGTGTCCAAGAGGAAACTGTTTGAAGCACACTTGTTAATGGTGAATATCCTAGATTAAGAAAAGGAGACACGTGAATTGGAATAGCAGGCTGAGACGGCATGGGAGCGTCTTTAGATGGTTTTTGAGGATAAGGATAAGTTGCTTTGTGCTTTGGACGAGTAAGAGGGATATGTTCACTTGTACCATTTTTCTGGACCTTGGAGAAGTATTTTTGTGCATGACTTCTAATCTGAATAACAGTCTTTGAGCTAACAAATGCCTCAATCTTTTTCCAATCATGATCGAAAATCTTGGCAGGTATGCAAACCAAAGTCAACATGTTAAACATGAGTAATAAAATCTGTCTTTTATTTGTAGATGTTTCTAACATTTGGACGATAATCGAACCTACATCAACTCTTTGCTCTAATGTCAGTGTACCCTTTTCAATGCTAATCACCACCATAAAAGCTGAAAAGCTTCAATAAACTTATCATGCTCATAGTCACTCTAGCCCTCTCTAGATTTTGTAAGTTTGTATGGTTTCCTTATCTTCTTGCTTGGCTCATCAACGTTTGCATCTGCTACTGCTGATGTGGCAGATATCGAAGCCATAACTCCACCTAAGACCATACCATCTCCTCCACCGTCGCCTTCGCCACTTGCTGGATTAATGTTAGCAGATAACATTGACATATGTTTTCAAAGATATGAATCAAATTTATATTGGATTATCATTGACAACAAAAGGCATCTTATTGGCATGCAGATGAAAACACACACAATTCTAAACTTCATCCAAAAGTGATTAAACTGAGGTAGGTGAGACTGATACAAGTGCAAGATCAAAGTAATTAAGTTGTAAGAAGTAATTCCTTGTAAACAAATATACATTTTTTTTCTTTAATTTTCGACCATTAACAAAGGCTAATGTGGATGGTTATATGATAAAATGTGCACATGATTTTTTACAATGATTATGTTCACATAAAAAAGGATTGAAGTTAGCGAATTCATGATAAGAAACGAAATCAAAACATCATGTATCTAATTACCGTGTGAATCATAATATAGTTTATGTTAACCGACTTTTTGGCCCGGTTCCCAAAAGTACACAAGACATGCTCGACTCAACGCATCCCATGCAACTAAAACTGAAAGGGATGCTTAGGAGCAAAGGAAACAGGATGAAGAGAAATCACGTCAACAGAGACCTCACGGCACCTCAAACTCCCATTCGTGCAGACTTCGAGGTATGGAACCTCGCACCCAGGTGCGAATTCTCGCACCCACGAGGTGCGAAATCTTGCACCCACGAGGTGCGAAATCTCGCACCCACGAGGCACGAAATCTCACTGTAAAAACCCGCAACTTCCCCAGTGAGGAAAGCGCGGATAGTTCGAGAACAAGCCACAACAGAACGCAGACGGAAGAACATTTCATTGTATATTACAACAATTCCATCAGAATACAGGAATATACAGAGTATAAATGAATAAATATTACACAGAAATATCAGAGATCTCAATACATTACATAGCTGCGGAAAATAATATAATACACAACTAGAAGAGATATACGGATACAAAGCTTTCTGGATATCGTTCCAGCTGTAAACCATGATCCTGTGAATATAAATCTGCAAAACCCAAAACTACTAGCTGCCCGAGTCAAAATAAGGGCACCCAGAGTTTAGGTTAAAACATTGAACTCCAGGTCAGTCATGGGACTGGTGTGAGAACTAAAACAGTTGTAAATCTTTATTTTAAAGTTAGGTAAATCAAGGGACCATGCCGTATAACACGGAATGGGTTTCCTCCCAAGAATACCAGTGCATAAAACAACAGCGCAATGCTAAATAAAGAAAAATGAAGCTATTATAAGACCTAGGTCCTATCACACAATGCAACGCAAGCCGGGGGATAGGGTTTTCCCTTATAATAGCCAAACATGCTTAGTACGTTTAAAACAAATCATTTGATACTATAAGAAGTGTATAGTGTTTAAAACAATTTCAAATCATAAGTATCAATCATAGACGGCATGGGTACCATATATCATGTCGCCATACTAGTTCTACAAATAAAACCGCAAATGTCACGTATTTGGAAATTGGATTTCCATCTATGAACCGAGGCAAAAGATAGTCCTCAACCGATTCGGGACTGTCTAGTCCGAGTCTCAGGGCAAGTACTCAGTCAAGCCACTTGGATTGTCAGGGCCGGTCCACCGATGTGGATTAAAATTCCTGAACACTGCGTTTCCCCGCCCTATGGGGCGTAAGTGAGCCAACGAATGACTCCATCGGACCCGGATCGTCCGATCAAACCGAGGCGCCTCGCAACAGCAACAACCACATAAGTCAAACTCGTCAAGGCGTGTAAAACCACTGACGCCACTTCTAACTAGAAAGAAACGCATGCCCTCCCTGAGGTCCTTCTCCCGTTTTTGGTTCATACATGGTGTGAAACTCGCGAAGTAAACGTTATGCAAAGCTACGCCACAAAGGTCGTGCTTCGATCATCAACTACAAAACTTTGCTTTTCAACAGAAGCCTTGATCATTCGCCACTTTGGCATGCCACACAGGCAATTCACTCTATGCATTTGATATCCATCAGTATATAACCCCTGAGCTCGTACGTCTCAGAGAAGGGCGTTAAGCAAGAGAATAAATTCTCCATCGCCAAACAGATATATATTTAATAGAGATCAATCACACAGACTAAAATCCAATGTCAGACACACACTCCATTTACAAGTCCGTTCTGGGTCTGAACGAAACCGGAGGCACCTAGTACCCCGCATATCCATCGATCTCCAAGTACGTCTGGACGATCACCAACTGTTTCCATCTTCTTGGGTGTACATCCCAATCAAGATCATCAGTAATTATCCAAACGACGTGAAGACCTCCGGTCTTCGACCACCGTCTTCATCTTCGACTTATCGTCGTATCAGTTATTCATAATGGGATATACCCGGCCTTTCCGAATAACTCGCGTATACTTTAAATAAGTGTTACACAAACACAACATACGCCTCATTCCAATTCATCAGTCACTAACCGTAAATTAATCAAGAGAATAATCCCCCAAATATTAACCGCGAAGGCCGAAACCAACATCAGATCAATACCCAGGAAATCACTCTGCTTAGCCAATCTACAGCTAGTTTCTAAATTTCACATTCTAAGGGAAAGGTTCCCATTAATTTTATCAAAGATAAATTCTTTAAATTTATTCTTTAATCTACCTTTGAATATCAATTCAAACTAGTCGGGATTAGCGAACCTTACCGAAGTAATCATTTATTTTATTTCCCAATCCCAACCTATTCATCCCATGAAGTAAAACTGGTAATACTTCATATCTAACACCACGGTGTTATCGGTAAATTCAATTACCATTTCACGTTCAAATCTAATTAAAGATTTAACTATCGCCTGGAGCAAAACTGGTGATACTCCATTCTCGATCTTTTCAATCTAATTAAAGATTCATTAAAACTCCACTTAGTTTTAATCTTTAACTGGGTTAAAGAATCGATGTCTTTTAAAACACGGTTCACGATAAACCCAAAATCACATTCCATTAATTATCGGGTTAAAGAACAAGTGTTATTTAAAACACTGTTCACGATAAACCCAAAAATCAATCCCAATTCAATTCCAATCAAATATCAACTAATTGGCGCACTTCATTAAATCTAAATAAAAGATTTAATCTTTTTCTCAACTGGGTTTAAGAACAGTGTTAATGAAGACACCATTCACGAAAAACCCAAATCACATTTGATATTAAATACAAGGCTGTGAATAGAAAATATATCGGCTTATATTCAATATCAAATTCTACGACCAACAAATATCGTATTAGAAATAACGATATATATATATATATCTTTCAAATTTCCATAACAACATCTGTATAATCACAAAATCTAACATCGAACTATTCCGAAGATGATTTTGATTCAAATCCATTCCAATTCAATTATTGGAAATCCTGGTTATTTTCAAAACCATTTTCAAATCCAATTTATTTATTTAAAAATAAATAGAATTTTAATCCTAGTTCAAAACTAGTTCATTTCGATAAAAATCTATTTTTATCTTTTCAAATATGGAGTTTTTCATCCCAATTCTTCACAAATCATTTCTTATGATTTTACACAAATTATTACTATTTTTAATAATTTTATCAAGGCCCGTACAGTCGATTTCCACCAACGGCCATCGAACTGCACTTACAGCGACCTTTTCCAAATTTGATTTGGACATAATTCCAAATCCAACCGTTAGATTTCAAATTTCTAATATTCGTTAGAAAGCTCTTTTCGATACGAACCCAACGGTTCCGGTTTTAGGAGAATCTGACGGTCGGATCTCCCGTAATATCCGTTCGAAGTCAATGGTCGAAATTCGCGAACTGCTGCGGCACGGCGCGTTCTATTCAGGCCATTATATATATATATATATATATATATATATATATATATATAATATTTCGTCGATTTCAATTCAAAACGTGCTTTATAAATCGTTTTAAATTCATTTTCAAAACGGTTTCAACTTCATATTCAATTTCAAATCGAAATTGAATATTCCCTTATAAATTCGATTTAAATTCATTTCAAATTGATTTCAATTCAAATTGATTTCTAATTCAATTTCAGTTCATTTTCAGTTCAATTCAATTTCAATTCGAATTCATTTCTATTCGATTTCGATTTGAATTCATTTCTATTCAGTTTCAGTTCGAATTTCAATTCTTTTAAAAATATCAGATTTTGAAATCACTTTCGATATTCATTAAAAAAAATGAATAAAATTGATATAAATATCGTTCACGTCAAAATGTCGTCAATCTAATCAACACGGCTTCATATATTTCTATTTTCAAATATTCTATTTCAAATATTTCTATTTCAAATATTTCTTTTTTTTCAAATATTTCTTTTTTTCAAATATTTCTATTTCAAATATTTCTTTTTTTCCAAATATTTCTTTTTCAAATATGGAATGAGGCCCAATCAATTACCATATAATGTTAATTATATGGATTTTCTACAACACATGTATACAATAACAACGATGAATAATCAACCATCGTCCAAAGTGCATTCTACACTGTATAAGCATCAAATATAAATATTCAACGCTTATAACAGTCTGTCAATCAATCGATCGACATACAACTAATTATTGGGATTAGTGTATGTCATCTATCATCCCAATACCCGTGTGGTGTTTCAAACAATCAAACACAGATTTTATTTGTGCAGTTGGGCGATGTGTAAAATTTATCGTCCCAATCAATATCAGTCAAATGTGTGTATATAAACAAATCATTCGATTTGTTTATATTAATTTATTTCATTTCATATACACGTTAAAAATTCTATTTTTAACTATAAAATATTTTCCACTATAAAATATTTTATTTCGTTTCACATCACACAATCAACTACACATCAAAATCAAACAAACAAGCATACAAGTCGTCCATGGTCTGTGGACGACGGGTGTCGGGTGCTACTAAACACCGTCTGCATCCTAGTATATATTTTAACTAGAAAACTAAATTAAAAGGTGAGAAGTTCTCACAGATTAGCTAATCCAATCCCACGACTCTTCTTAGGTAGAAATCTTCGTCGTTCTCGCCCTTTTGTCAATTTTCACTGCTTGTATTCTCTACATATATAAAAATCACATTTTTACTTCGCTATTCAATATATAAAAATCGAATTTTTACTTTGCTATTCAATATATAAAAATCGAATTTTTACTTTGCTATTCAATATATAAAAATCGAATTTTTTCTTTGCTATTCAATATATAAAAATCGAATTTTTACTTTGCTATTCAATATATAAAAATCGAATTTTTACTTTGCTATTCAATATATAAAAATCGAATTTTTTCTTTGCTATTCAATGTATAAAAATCGAATTTTTTCTTTGCTATTCAATATATAAAAATCGAATTTTTACTTCGCTATTCAATGTATAAAAATTGAATTTTTACTTCGCTATTTAATATATAAAAATCGAATTTTTACTTTGAAACTATATACATAAAAACCATATTTCTATATCAAATCTCTGTACACAAAAATCACTACTTTATATTTTCAAAAATCATATCTTTCTACTTATACAAAAATCGCATTTTTAATCTTTCTATTATATAAAAATCGTATTTTTAATCTTTCTACTATATAAAGATAGTATTTTTACAATGATTTCATACATATAAAGATTATATTTTTAATTCTTTAAAACCGCATCTCTATATATATATATATATATATATATATGTATGTATGTATATATATTTTTTATATAAAATCAATAAAACATTTCATAAAGTCAATGAAGCATTTTATATAAAAAAATCAAATTGCAGAAAGGGGAAAAACTCACGTCGGTTTCCGGCTTCAGAATTTCGTGGGTGGAGGCGGCAACCTAGGGAGGCGCAGGCGGGTGCGGAGCCTCAGCTCGCGGCAACTGGAGATAGGCGTCGGTCTTCAAGTGGCGGCATCGGATATTGAAAAGAGGGGAGGGATGCGCGAGGGGGGGTCGGAGCTGAAGGGGGGTGCGCGTCGCTCAACAGGAGGGGTGTAATAACCCGAAAATCTGGGCCAGTTTAAAAATTTTATTTTGGCAATTTTAGCGAATTTTCTATATTTAAAATGAATTATTTTAAATAATATCGACAAGAAATTTATTTTGAATATAATTCGAACGTATATATTATACGTGTCGTCGTTAGAATATAAATATTTATATATAATTATAAATAGAATTGAAAATGGTGCGGTAGTTCGATAATTCGATTTCAAATTTCAATTGAATGTACCGGGTGCAAAACAATCCGGATTTTAGTGAAACCAAAAATAATAGGATCTATTTTAGAATATCTTTCCAACGAATCCGAAAAATCGAAATTTCATAGCGGGAATCAAAAGATATGTCCAGTTGAAATTTCAGAATAGTCGCTATGGAATTCAGGCCCTTAAAAATGAAAATTTTGCAAACGACCTCGGATTTCGACAAAACCACTTTTGTTGGATCCGTGATGTCAAATTATTGTTAGATTCAAAATTTCATAATTTTTCGATTCAATATGTGAGCGTGGCAAAGGAAAACGCATTTGACCAGTTTTAGTTGATTTTAATTGACTGGAAATTGGCCATTTTTCAAACGGTCTCAGAATTCGACGAAACTAGTTTTGTTAGGACCGTATCGTCAATACGAAGCTAGAAAATATTTTTCTGGAATTTTTCTAGTTAGTATGTGACCCCGGTAAATTGAAATGCGCGTTCAAAATCAATATATAGAGTTATATGTTGATTTTAACGGAAACTGATCGAAACGATCGAATCAGCTTACGATACATATCCCATTGTGTTCGAAATGGGGGTGAAACGCTATGGACGACAGGCGGTGGACCTCGTTTAGAGGTCGTATGTAAAAGTCAACTTTTCTTGATTAAAATAATAATATAATTAAATATATATTCCCTATCTCTCTCTCTCCCTCACTTCTCTCTCGTTCAACAGAAAAAAGGATAAAAAAAAGAAAAAAAAACCCCCAAATCGATCGCGCTCGGTCCTCCTCCGCTGCCACCGTCGCACGCCGCCACCTCTCCCCCTAGGCGCCGCCGCCGACGCGATACCCCCCCTCTAATCGCGCCGCCGCGCGAGGAAGCCCCCCCCCCTCCACCGATTTGAAGCAGCCCCCCTCCGTCGATTTGAAGCAGGCCCCCCTCCGTCGATTTGAAGCAGCCCCCCCCCCCCCCCCCCCCGAACTCGAACCGCCCCCTCCTCCATCCCCTGACCGATGCAATCCCGACCCCCTTTCGCCCCTTTTCAAGATGAACTGTAAGTCCCTATCTATTTTGTTTATATATTTGTTTAGCTTATTTATTTAATATAATTAGTTATAAAAAGGATTTCTTTTACGTTCTAGTTTGGTGAAAAATACTAATTTTATATGGTATAGGTAATGAAAATATGATTTTTATATATAATATAATGGCCCGAATAGAACGCGCCGCGCCGCGGCAGTTCGTGAATTTCGACCATTTATTTCAAACGGACATTACGGGAGATCCGACCGTCGGATCCTCCTAAAACCGGAACCGTTGGGTTCGTATCGAAAATTGCTTTCTAACGAATATTAGAAATTTGAAATCTAACGGTTGGATTTGGAGATACGTCCAAATCAAATTTGAAAAAGGTCGCTATAAGTGCAGTTCGATGGCCGTTGAGTGAAATCGACTGTACGGGCCTTGATAAAATTATTAAAAATAGTAATAATTTGTGTAAAATCATAAGAAATGATTTGGGAAAAATTGGGATGAAAAACTCCATATTTGAAAAGATAAAAATAGATTTTTATCGAAATGAACTAGTTTTGAACTAAATTTAAAACCCAATTATTTTTAAATAAATAAATTAGATTTAAAAAGGGGTTTTAAAGAATCAGAATTTCTAATATATTTGATTGGAAATGAATTACAATTCATTTGTGGGTTTATCGTGAACTGTGTTTTAAATGACATTAGTTCTTTAACCCAGTAAAAGGAGTTTTAATGAATCTGCAATTAGATTGAAATGTGAATTGATAATTTAAATTATCAAATTTGGGAAAATGAGCGAGGATGGAGTATCACCAGTTTTGCTCCAAAGCGATAGTTAAATCTTTAATTAGATTTGAACGTGAAATGGTAATTAACTTTACCGATAATACCATGGTTTTAGATATGGAGTATTACCAGTTTTGCTTCATGGGATGAATAGGTTGGGATTGGGAAATAAAATAAATAATTACTTCGGTACGGTTCACTAATCTCGACTAGTTAAGGAAAACCATAATTTGGTTTGAAATGACATCCAAAGGAAGATTAAAGGATAAATTTTAAAGAATTTATCTTGGATAAAATTAATGGGAACCTTTCCCTGAGAATATGAATTGGAATGAGGCGTATGTTGTGTTTGTGTAACATTTGTTTTTTTAAAATACGCGGGTTGTTCGGAAAGGCCGGGTTTATACCCATTCTGAATAACCGATTCGACGATAAGTCGAAGATGAAGACGGTGGTTGAAGACCGGAAGTCTCCACATCGTTTGGGTGGTTACTGATGATCTTGATTGGGCTGTACACCCAAGATGAGGGAATCAGTTGGTGATCGTCCAGACGTACCTGGAGATCGATGGATATGCGAGGAAAGTGCCTTCGGTTTCGTTCAGACCCAGAACGGACTTGTAAATGGATTGTGTGTCTGACATTGGATTTTATTCCATGTTGATTGATTTCTATTAAATATACATCTGTTTGGCGGCGGAGAATTTATTCTCTTGCTTAACGCCCTTCTCTGAGACGTACGAGCTCAGAGGTTGTATATCGATGGACCTTAGTCGCATGGCATGAATTTCCTGCGTGGCACGCTAAGATGCAATGATCAAGGCTTCTGTTGAAAAGCAAAGTCTTGTGGTTGACGATCAAAGCACGGTCTTTGTGGCGTAGCTTTGTGTATAACGTGAATTCGCGAGCCTCACACCTCGGTATGAGTCAAAAACGGGATAAGGACAGCAGGGAGAGCACGACGTTTCTTTCTAGCTTTGGTGGTGTCAGTGACTTACCAGCCCTGACATTTATATACTTTTCACCTATGTGGTTGTTGGAATGCGAGGCGCCTCGATTTTAGGTCTGTAAGGACTAAGAAACGTGTGTTCAGGCATAAATAATCCTCTAACGTAAGTGAGGACCGGCCCTGAAGCATCCAGGGGTTACCCAGAGTGTGTAGTCCCGAGGCATTTGCTAGAGTGTCTCGAAGCGGAGAGGAGCTTGCCCCTTGCCTCGACTCATGACGGAAATCCAATTTCCAATACGTGTAATTCGGTTTTAATTGTAGAACTAGTATGGCGACATGACAGATGGTACCCATGCCGCCTATGATTGATATTTATGATTGAAATTGTTTTGACACTATACACTTATTATAGTATCAAATGATTGTTTTTAAACGTACCAAGCATGTTTGGCTATTATAAGGGAAAACCCTATCCTCCGGCTTGCGTTGCATTGTGTGATGGGACCTGGGTCTTATAATAGCTTCATTTTTCGAAAAAGCATTGCGCTGTTTATTCTATGCACTGGTATTCTTGGGAGGAAACCCGTTCCGTGTTATACGGCGTGGTCCCTTGAATTACTCTCTTTTAAAGTAAAGTTTTAAATAACTGTTTTAGTTCTCACACCAGTCACATGACTGACCTGGAGTTTATTGTTTTAACCTAAACTCTAGGTGCCCCTATTTTCCACACGGGTAGCTAGTAGTTTTGGTTTTGCAGATTTATATTCACAGGATCCTGGTTTACAGCTGGAATGATATCCGGAAAGCTCTGTATCCGTATATCACCTTCAGTTGTGCTTTATATTATTTTTCCGCTGCTATGTAATTTATTGTAATCTCTGATATTTATCGAATGTAATTTATTCATTTATACTCTGTATATTCTTGTATCTGATGGAATTGTTGTAATATACAATGAAATGTTCTTCTGTTTGTGTTCTGATTTGTCCTGTTCTCAACGATCAGGGGTTTCGAACGGTCTAGATCGGTTTAACGACTGATTAGGATCGAGCGAAATTCCAGGTCGTCACATTTGGTATCAGAGCTTTGGTTTACAGAGCTCGATAACAAGACACATTAGAACCATACGAAAGAATTCATCAGATATTGGATTAGTAAAATCCAATTAGAATGACTCGTTAGAGATGGGATCAGCAGTATCCTAGAACGAGTGTGAAGAGTATATTTTTCGAATGAAAACAATTTTGTTTCGAAAATTTAAATCATTTTAAACATATTTGAATATTTATTTATTTTGAATATGGACAATCGAGTATATAAAGATTTTACATATACGCGTCATGAACGTATATTCGAAGTTTTAATATACTGGATAGATATAGAATCATACTCTAGTGGCCCGAAGATGATTCTGATGGTTGAGTACTCGTCGTCAGAATTTATATTCGAGTGACGAAGGTGTGATATCTATATATTTCCATTAGGCTGGTGTGAGAATCAAAACTTATATAGATAGATTTATTTGTTGTGAATTGGCATCAAAAACATGATTTTCTTTATATATAGTAAAATTTATGAATTTGAAACGTTAAATTCACTAATTGATTGATGTTTGTGTTGTTTGTTTATTTGTTTGATAATTTTGAACCACTATGCCTAATTGTATCAAACATTGAATTGTATTGAAAATTGGTTGCATTTGCTTGCATATACATGTGCTTACATTGAACAGGTCATAGCAAGGAGGCTAGAGCAGAGAATAAAATTTGTTTGCCCGACAAATAGGTACATGTTTACCATAATTTACTGTTTTGTTTGGGTGATGATGATTTTATGAGCCTATTGGCTAGCCGCTTGGCTTTTTCTTTTTCTTTTTGAGATCAGAAGACCTATATGGCAATTTCGGGATTTTCCCGTGGCTCCCGGTGCAGGGGAGGTTATGGCGAAATTTTTCGAAAATTTAGGGTGTTAGCCAAATTTTTGAAAATTTGAAAATTCTCAGAAACTGAAAAGTTGGAGAATGGAAGCCAGATCGAACGTAGAGTTGATTAATCAAACCACTTTCGACTTTGTTCCTTTTCGGGGACGAAAAGTTTTAAGTGGGGGAGATTGTAATAACCCGAAAATCTGGGCCAGTTTAAAATTTTTATTTTGGCAATTTTAGCGAATTTTCTATATTTAAAATGAATTATTTTAAATAATATCGACAAGAAATTTATTTTGAATATAATTCGAACGTATATATTATACGCGTCGTCGTTAGAATATAAATATTTATATATAATTATAAATAGAATTGAAAATGGCGCGGTAGTTCGATAATTCGATTTCAAACTTCAATTGAATGTACCAGGTGCAAAACAATCCGGATTTTAGTGAAACCAAAAATAATAGGATCTATTTTAGAATATCTTTCCAACGAATCCGAAAAATTGAAATTTCATAGCGGGAATCAAAAGATATGTCCAGTTGAAATTTCAGAATAGTCGCTATGGAATTCAGGCCCTTAAAAATGGAAATTTTGCAAACGACCTCGGATTTCGACGAAACCACTTTTGTTGGATCCGTGATGTCAAATTATTGTTAGATTCCAAATTTCATAATTTTCCGATTCAATATGTGAGCGTGGCAAAGGAAAACGCGTTTGACCAGTTTTAGTTGATTTTAATCGACTGGAAATTGGCCATTTTTCAAATGGTCTCAGAATTCGACGAAACTAGTTTTGTTAGGACCGTATCGTCAATACGAAGCTAGAAAATATTTTTCTGGAATTTTTCTAGTTAGTATGTGACCCCGGTAAATTGAAATGCGCGTTCAAAATCAATATATAGAGTTTTATGTTGATTTTAACGGAAACTGGTCGAAACGATCGAATCAGCTTACGATACATATCCCATTGTGTTCGGAATGGGGGTGAAACGCTATGGACGACAGGCGGTGGGCCTCGTTTAGAGGTCGTATGTAAAAGTCAACTTTTCTTGATTAAAATAATAATATAATTAAATATATATTCCCTATCTCTCTCTCTCCCTCACTTCTCTCTCGTTCAACAGAAAAAAGGAGAAAAAAAAAGAAAAAAAAAACCCCAAATCGATCGCGCTC
The DNA here is from genome assembly GCA_030737875.1 of Allium sativum. Taxonomy (NCBI): domain Eukaryota; kingdom Viridiplantae; phylum Streptophyta; class Magnoliopsida; order Asparagales; family Amaryllidaceae; genus Allium; species Allium sativum. Next base: position 782,223,141 of record CM060913.1, on the reverse strand, counting down.
GGTCCTCCTCCGCTGCCACCATCGCACGCCGCCACCTCTCCCCCTAGGCGCCGCCGCCGACGCGATACCCCCCCTCTAATCGCACCGCCGCGCGAGGAAGCCCCCCCCCCTCCGCCGATTTGAAGCAGCCCCCCCTCCGCCGATTTGAAGCAGCCCCCCCCCCCCCCCCCCCCCCGCCCCCGCCGATTTGAAGCAGACCCCCCTGAACTCGAACCGCCCCCTCCTCCAACCCCTGACCGACGCAATCCCGACCCCCTTTCGCCCCTTTTCAAGATGAACTGTAAGTCCCTATCTATTTTGTTTATATATTTGTTTAGCTTATTTATTTAATATAATTAGTTATAAAAAGGATTTCTTTTACGTTCTAGTTTGGTGAAAAATACTATTTTTATATGGTATAGGTAATGAAAATATGATTTTTATATTTTTAAAAAGAATTAAAAATATGATTTTTATATTTTTTAAAGTATTAAAAATATAATCTTTATTAAGTAGAAGATGTAAAAATATGATTTTTGTTTAGGCAGAGAATTAAAAATATAATTTTTACATGATAGGAATATTAGAAATATCATCTTTATATGTGTAGCAAAATAAAAATGTGATTTTTATAATGATAAATTTGAAAAGGCGAAATCTTTATATTTGAAAAGGCGAAATCTTTATATTTGAGAAGGCGAGATCTTAATAATAGAAAAATAGAATTTTTATCTATATGATAACGATGTAAAAATAGAATTTTTATCTATATGATAACGATGTAAAAATAGAATTTTTATCTATATAGCGTCATAGTAAAAATTCGATTTTTATATATTGAATAGCATAGTAAAAATTCGATTTTTATATATTGAATAGCAAAGTAAAAATTCAATTTTTATATATTGAATAGCGAAGTTAAAATTCGATTTTTATATATTGAATAGCAAAGTAAAAATTCGATTTTTATATATTGAATAGAGAAGTAAAAATTCGATTTTTATATATTGAATAGTGAAGTAAAAATTCGACTTTTACATATGTAGAGAATACGGGAAACGAAGGTGACAACAAGGCGAGAACGACGAAGATTTCTATAAATGAAGAGTCGTGGTATTGGATTAGCTATCGGTGAGAATTTCTCACCTTTCAATTTCATTTTCTAGTTATATATATATACTAGGATGCAGACGGTGTTTAGTAGCACCCGACACCCGTCATCCACAGACCATGGATGGCTTGTTTGTTTAATTGTTTGGTTGTGTAGTTGGTTAGATTATTTGGTTTGAATTGAATTGTTTGGTGAAATGAAATTGATTTGATTGATGTGTGAATGGCGTGGGCCTTCACTAGACCGGGGATAAGGCTAGGCCTTGTCCCGTTTCTAGTATCGTGCCGTTATGCCGCCAAAATTTTCTAAAAAAAAGTTAGAAAAAAAAAAATATCATTTTTATTTTGTAAATGAACTGAATAAAAATTCATGAGTTAAAATAAAATATTTTATCGTTAAAAATATAATTTTTAACGTGAATGTGAATAAATAAATATTCATTTACAAACCGGACGGTTTGTTTATGTACACCTATTTGAATGACATTGATTGGGACGATAAATTTTACACATCGCCCAACTGCACAAATAAAATTTGTGTTTGATTGTTTGAAACCCCACACGGGTGTTGGGATAAAATTCGGCATACACCAATCCCAATAATTAATTGTATGTCGATCGATAGATCGACAGGCTGTTATAAGCGTTAAATATCAATATTTGATGCTTATACAGTGTAGTGCACTTTGGATGATGGTTGATTATTTATCGTTGCTATTATATACATTTGTTGTATGGAATCCATATAATTAACTTTATATGGTGATTGATTGGGCCTCATTCCAATTTGAAAAATAAAGAATATTATAAAATAAAGGTTCATGTGTTGACAGTACTCATCCGTTGAGATTAGTCATGTGTTGAACGAAATATTTTAAAAATAGAAATATTTGAAAAAGAAATATTTGAAATAGAGTATTAGAAAATAGAAATACATGAAGCCGTGTTGATTAGATTGACGCCATTTTGACGTGAACGATATTTATATCGATTTTACCCATTTTGAAATGAATATTGAAAAGTGATTTCGTAATCGAATATTTCGAAATGAATTGAATATAAAACGATTTCGAAATGAATTGAATATGAAGCGATTTCGAAATGAATTGAATATGAAGCGATTTCGAAATGAATTGAATATGAAACGATTTCGAAATGAATTGAATATGAAGTGATTTCGAAATGAATTGAATATGAAGCGATTTCGAAATGAATTGAATATAAAACGATTTCGAAATGAATTGAATATAAAACGATTTCGAAATGAATTGAATATAAAACGATTTCGAAATGAATTGAATATGAAACGATTTCGAAATGAATTGAATATGAAACGATTTCGAAATGAATTGAATATGAAGCGATTTCGAAATGAATTGAATATGAAACGATTTCGAAATGAATTGAATATGAAACGATTTCGAAATGAATTGAATATAAAACGATTTCGAAATGAATTGAATATAAAACGATTTCGAATTGAATTGAATATAAAACGATTTCGAATTGAATTGAATAGAAAACAAATTTGATTTCAATTGAATATATAACGAATTTGATTTGAATTGAATAGAAAACCAATTTGAATTCGAATTGAACAGAAAACGAATTGAATTCAAATTGAATAGAAAACAAATTTGAATTGAATTGAATAGAAAACCAAAATGAATTTGAATCGAATTGAACAGAAAATGAATTGAATTCAAATTGAATAGAAAACGAATTTGAATTGAATTGAATAGAAAACCAAAATGAATTTGAATCGAATTGAATAGAAAACGAATTTGTATTGAATTGAATAGAAAACCAAAATGAATTTGAATCGAATAGTTTGAAATGAAATTTGAATTAAATTGATTAGAAAACGAATTTGATTTCAATTGAATATATAACAAATTTTAATTTGAATTGAACAGAAAACGAATTGAATTCAAATTGAATAGAAAACGAATTTGAATTGAATTGAATAGAAAACCAAAATGAATTTGAATCGAATAGTTTGAAATGAAATTTGAATTAAATTGATTAGAAAACGAATTTGATTTCAATTGAATATATAACAAATTTGAATTTGAATTGAATAGAAAACCAATATGAATTTGAATTGAATTGAAAACGAATTTGAATTGAATCGAATAGAAAACCAATTTGAATTTGAATCGAATAGAAAACGAAATGAAATTGAATCGAATAGAAAACTAATTTGAATTTGAATCGAATAGACAACGAAATGAATTTGAATTGAATAGAAAACCAATTTGAATTGAATTGAATTGAAAACGAATTTGAATTGAATTGAAAACGAATTCGAATTGAATTGAAAACGAATTCGAATCGAATAGAAAACGGATTCGAATTGAATTGAAACCGAATTGAAATGAATTCAAATTGAATTGAATAGAAATGAATTTTAAAACGAATTTATAAGGAAGAATTCAATTTTGATTTGAATTGAAATGGAAGTTGAAATTGTTTTTGAAACGAATTTAAACCTATTTATAAAATTCATTTTAAATAGAAATCGACAAAATATATATTATATATATTATATATATAATATAATGGCCCGAATAGAACGCGCTGCGGCAGTTCGTGAATTTCGACCATTTATTTCAAACGGACATTACGGGAGATCTGACCGTCGGATTCTCCTAAAACCGGAACCGTTGGGTTCGTATCAAAAAGAGCTTTCTAACGAATATTAGAAATTTGAAATCTAACGGTTGGATTTGGTGATACGTCCAAATCAAATTTGAAAAAGGTCGCTATAAGTGCAGTTCGATGGCCGTTGAGGGAAATCGACTGTACGGGCCTTGATAAAATTATTAAAAATAGTAATAATTTATGTAAAATCATAAGAAATGATTTGGGAAAAATTGGGATGAAAAACTCCATATTTGAAAAGATAAAAATAGATTTTTATAGAAATGAACTAGTTTTGAACTAAATTTAAAACCCAATTATTTTTAAATAAATAAATTAGATTTAAAAAGGGGTTTTAAAGAATCGGAATTTCTAATATATTTGATTGGAAATGAATTAAAATTCATTTGTGGGTTTATCGTGAACTGTGTTTTAAATGACATTAGTTCTTTAACCCAGTAAAAGGAGTTTTAATGAATATGCAATTAGATTGAAATGTGAATTGATAATTTAAATTATCAAATTTGGGAAAATGAGCGAGGATGCAGTATCACCAGTTTTGCTCCAAAGCGATAGTTAAATCTTTAATTAGATTTGAACGTGAAATGGTAATTAACTTTACCGATAATACCATGGTGTTAGATATGGAGTATTACCAGTTTTGCTTCATGGGATGAATAGGTTGGGATTGGGAAATAAAATAAATAATTACTTCGGTACGGTTCGCTAATCTCGACTAGTTGAGGAAAACCATAATTTGGTTTGAAATGACATCCAAAGGAAGATTAAAGGATAAATTTTAAAGAATTTATATTGGATAAAATTAATGGGAACCTTTCCCTGAAAATATGAATTGGAATGAGGCGTATGTTGTGTTTGTGTAACATTTGTTTTTTTTTAAATACGCGGGTTGTTCGGAAAGGCCGGGTTTATACCCATTCTGAATAACCGATTCGACGATAAGTCGAAGATGAAGACGGTGGTTGAAGATCGGAAGTCTCCACATCGTTTGGGTGGTTACTGATGATCTTGATTGGGCTGTACATCCAAGATGAGGGAATCAGTTGGTGATCGTCCAGACGTACCTGGAGATCAATGGATATGCGAGGAAAGTGCCTCCGGTTTCGTTCAGACCCAGAACAGACTTGTAAATGGATTGTGTGTCTGACATTGGATTTTATTCCGTGTTGATTGATTTCTATTAAATATACATCTGTTTGGCGGCGGAGAATTTATTCTCTTGCTTAACGCCCTTCTCTGAGACGTACGAGCTCAGAGGTTGTATATCGATGGACATCAGTCGCATGGCATGAATTTCCTGTGTGGCACGCTAAGATGCAATGATCAAGGCTTCTGTTGAAAAGCAAAGTCTTGTGGTTGACGATCAAAGCACGGCCTTTGTGGCGTAGCTTTGTGTATAACGTGAATTCGCGAGCCTCACACCTCGGTATGAGTCAAAAACGGGATAAGGACTGCAGGGAGAGCACGACGTTTCTTTCTAGCTTTGGTGGTGTCAGTGACTTACCAGCCCTGACATTTATATACTTTTCACCTATGTGGTTGTTGGAATGCGAGGCGCCTCGATTTTAGGTCTGTAAGGACCGGGAAACGTGTGTTCAGGCATAAATAATCCTCTAACGTAAGTGAGGACCGACCCTGAAGCATCCAGGGGTTACCCAGAGTGTGTAGTCCCGAGGCATTTGCTAGAGTGTCTCGAAGCGGAGAGGAGCTTGCCCCTTGCCTCAACTCATGACGGAAATCCAATTTCCAATACGTGTAATTCGGTTTTAATTGTAGAACTAGTATGGCGACATGATAGATGGTACCCATGCCGCCTATGATTGATATTTATGATTGAAATTGTTTTGACACTATACACTTATTATAGTATCAAATGATTGTTTTTAAACGTACCAAGCATGTTTGGCTATTATAAGGGAAAACCCTATCCTCCGGCTTGCGTTGCATTGTGTGATGGGACCTGGGTCTTATAATAGCTTTATTTTTCAAAAAAGAAGCGCTGTTTATTCTATGCACTGGTATTCTTGGGAGGAAACCCGTTCCGTGTTATACGGCGTGGTCCCTTGAATTACTCTCTTTTAAAGTAAAGTTTTAAATAACTGTTTTAGTTCTCACACCAGTCACATGACTGACCTGGAGTTTATTGTTTTAACCTAAACTCTGGGTGCCCCTATTTTCCACACGGGCAGCTAGTAGTTTTGGTTTTGCAGATTTATATTCACAGGATCCTGGTTTACAGCTGGAATGATATCCGGAAAGCTCTGTATCCGTATATCACCTTCAGTTGTGCTTTATATTATTTTTCCGCTGCTATGTAATTTATTGTAATCTCTGATATTTATCGAATGTAATTTATTCATTTATACTCTGTATATTCTTGTATCTGATGGAATTGTTGTAATATACAATGAAATGTTCTTCTGTTTGTGTTCTGATTTGTCCTGTTCTCAACGATCAGGGGTTTCGAACGGTCTAGATTGGTTTAACGACTGATTAGGATCGAGCGAAATTCCACGTCGTCACAAGGGGGGTGCGCGGCTCAGCAGGAGGGGGTAAATCGCGGCGCCGCTGGCGCCTTGGTGAGGGGGTCGCGATCGATTAGGTTTTTTTTTTCTTGGTTGACTGTAAGAGGAAGGAAGAGAGAGTGTGGAAACAGATGGTTATTATAATATATATATATATATTATTTAATTTATTCTGCATAAATTTGCTTTTTCATTTAACCTCTAAATTGAACCCAACGACTGTCGTTCATAGCTAATTACCCCTATCCCGAACACAATGGGATATGTATCGTAAGCCAGTTCGACCGTTTCGATCGGTTTTCGTCAAAATCAACATATAACTCTATATATTGAATTTGAACGCACATTTCAACTTACTGGGGTCACATATGAACCAGAAAAATTCCAGAAAAATATTTTCTAACTTCGTATTGACGATACGGTCCTAACAAAACTAGTTTTGTCGAATTCTGAGACCGTTTGAAAAATGGTCATTTTCCAATCGATTAAAATCAACTGAAACTGGTCAAACGCGTTTTCCTTCGCCACACTCACATATTGATTCGAAAAATTATGAAATTTGAAACCAAGCAATAATTTGACATCGCGGATCCAACAAAAGTGGTTTCGTCGAAATCCGAGGTCGTTTGCAAAATTTCCATTTTTAAGGGCCTGAATTCCATAGCGACTATTCAGAATTTTCATTTGGCCATAACTTTTGATTCCCGCTATGAAATTTTGATTTTTCAGATTCGTTGGAAAGATATTCTCGATTAGATTCAAATATTTTTGGTTTCACTAAAATCCGGTTTATTTTGAATCTGGTACATTCATTTGAATTTTGAAATCGAATTATCGAACTACCGCGCCATTTTCAATTCCTTTTATATATATAAATAAATGTTTATATTCTAACGACGACGTATATAAAATATTCGTTCGAATTCTATTCAAAATAAATTTCTCGTCGATATTTTTCAAAATAATCTATTTTAAATGTTCAAAATTCACTAAAATTGCCGAAATAAAAATTTTAAACTGGCCCAGATTTCCGGGTTATTACACTCACACCTAATCTCGCACCCACAAAGTGCGAAATTTTGCGCCTCAGGCTCAGGTGCGATGCAGGCTCTAGGTGCGAATTTCTGCATGTGATCCTCTATTTCTACCTACTCCTACCTAAGCCCTAACTACTAATTTCCTATAAATACCCCATGACTTCACACTTCAAAGGGGTTGGAATTTGAGACCTTGGGACCTTTATAGAGCTCCGTTAGTGGCATCCTCCATTTGAGGAAGAAGAAGGGAAAAAGTATATATGGGGATGATGACATCATCTAGCATAAAGATGAATATAATGAAATGTAATGAGATGTCATGAGAGGGTCTCGCACTTGTAACTTTGAGTGATTAATAATATTCCGACAACGCTTCAAAGTGGACGTAGGCCCCTCACGAGGCCGAACCACTCTCTTGTGTTATTTACTGCTTTTCTTCTCTTGTCTATGCGACCAAATTAACTATTCCTAGTAATTGGAATCTTTGGGGTTTACGACATTTGTTGCCGTCAACATTTGGTGCTTTCACTGAGAAAACTCGGATTTTGCGCCTTTGTCGCACGTTGTCATCTCGACCGCCGACGAGCTTAAGGTTCCTTACTAGACCTGCCATCAAGTCCGCTCACGATGGCAAAGCGACCAAAGAACGCAATGGTCGGCTCTTCAGCTGCAGCTGAGGTCGGTACGTTCCGGACGGACATCCCGGCCACTAATGAAACCGTCCCTCCCAGTGTGGACCTCGAAGCGCCAGCACATCCAGAGGAGTTGTGCAACGCTCCATGCATACTTAGGCCTCTCGCTTCTCTCATATCTTGCTTTGATGAACCTACTATATAAGCTCCGCGAGAACACATAAGCCTAACGGAGAGATGACGCTAGTTGGAGTCGAAGAACCAAGTGAAGCTAGTCCGAACCAAGCAACCGCAACACAAACTTAAATCCGCGCGCTTAATGAGAAATATGAGAACACAACGGTCGAGCTTAATCAAGCATTAAGGAATAACATCGACCTTATGCGACAACTTCAAGAAATTCAGCGCATCGTCGCTCGACTTCAACTTACTCCGTACAATTCTCAACCCCGACCAACCATATCGGAAACTTCCTCTTTCGAGTCGAGGGGCCCGCACTAAAGGAGGAGGTTTAGCCTCATCAACAACGTCGCCGCCCGCACCAATGCCCTCGACAACAGTAATGGAAATGGCTATGCCAACGGCAATGGAAACGAGAACGACGACCGAACTACCGTCATATATAGCAAGGGGGTACAATACCGAGGTTGCTATCGCTTGATCATCAATGACGGACCAGGTCATACAAACCAACCTCTTCCTCGACACAACCCGACGGTGAGTAATCAAGATGATGGGCTCGCTATTCCAACGGCCCGCGTTCCTCCAGAATAGGAACCGCATCACCCTACTCCACCTCACAATCCACACCAAGACCCAATCATAGATGTTAAGGACATGGAGGAAGACGATCCGAACGTCCATCATAAGAGATGCCCTCGCAATAGAACTCTTGAACCTCGCCAAACTCATGGGTCCCAATGGCGGATCTCCATTCAACTTACCTACCCGACATAGTTCGAAGAATCATGAGGGAAATGCGAGGAAATGTGCATGATTCATGCGAAGCGCACATTAGACGTAACCCCTTCACAAGAAGGGCAAATAAAGCTGAATGACCGCAGCGCTTCAGCATGCCACAAATGCTGCTCTATGACGGCACCACTGACCCTTGTGTCTTCCTTAATCGATATGAATGGCAAATGGACTCGAGTCAGTACAACGATCCGGTCAAATGAAAATGTTTCCCAGTCTTCTTATCAGGAACCGCTATGTTATGGTTCTCTTGCCTCCCACTCGATTCCATTAACAACTTCGTCCAATTAGCGACATAGTTGGTCAAGCAATTCAGGATGCACATACCAACTCCAAAGAATGCCCTCAGCCTTTCTAACTTATACCAATGGCCCGCTGAGTCGCTCAAAAGCTACCTCTCTAGGTTCAACATTGCCCTCGCCGAGGTTGAGGATCCGGATCCTCACACCATACTCTTTCAATCAGCCAAAGGTGTCCTCCTTACTTCCGAATTGATGGCATGAATCGATCGGAAGCAGCCAAAAAGCCTCGACGTCTTCCATGAGAAGGCAGATCAGTACTCGTGCCAAGAGGAAGCAAGGCGCAACCGACTCTCAGCCATCAGTCGCCCCAATGGCCCTCAAGCAAGCGTTGCAAATAACAACCTCAGAAGAAAACAAGTAGGAGAGCCCTTTGATCAAAACAAGGCGGCAGGTCCTAACATGCAAAGACCGAACAATTGTAGGCAAGATGGCCGGAACAATGATCAGGCCCCGACCGAGCCAAGGAAGCCCAGCCCTTACCGAGCCTTCGAGACATACACCCCGCTAAACGAGGATCTAGAAACAATATACTTGGAGACATGCAACACTTTTCCATATAAGAAACCGCACACCAGGGAATCAACCTACATTGAGAAAAATACTGGAAGGTACTGCCGATACCATGACGTGTACGACCACAATACCAATGAATGTTGCCAGCTCAGGGATACAATTAAAAAGATTATCCGCGAAAAGAGGCTTGAGCAATACGTCCAAGAGCTTTTTCCTCCCTAAGCAAATCCAAAGCCTCAGGCACCAGCACCTCAAGCAGCCGCCAAGGCAGTTCCAGGTCCATCTAACCCAAGGCGTGGGATCATAATCAACACCATATGTGGCGGACCTTATCCCACACATGACAGCTTCCGAAAAATGGAAGAGTATGTTAGTTTAATAAAACATGCTACTTATGAAAGTTTCTCCGCACCCAACGACCCAACGAATCCGTCCCAACCAAGCTCCAAAAGACCAAGCGGGATGACATTATTTTCCATGAAAGAGAATCTACTGGGGTGGAGATCCCAACCATCGATTCACTAGTTATCATAGCTCAGATCGGTGCCGCTTCTACCCGAAAAGTGTTAATCGATTCTGAAAGCTCAGTCAACATCATTTTCAAAGCGCTTACGATCAGATGAGGTTAAAAACAAAAACTTAAAGCCATGCCGCACCATGATCCACGGCTTCAATGGGGGTTCTAGTTCCCCAGTGGGAATGATTGATCTACCTGTGGAGCTAGGCGAGGAGGATCGGAGTCGGGTCTGAATCCTCACTTTCGTGGTTATAGATATCGATTCCCCCTACAGCGCTTTCCTTGGACGCCCTTTTCTCATAGAGTTTCGAGTCTGCATGTCACCATGGTCTCTTCTAATGAAATTTCTGATAGAAAATGGGATTGGAACGGTCACAGGCGACCAAGTAAGTGCCAAAGTGTGTTATGCAATAAAATGGAAGAATGCAAGCAATAAGGACAAGGGAAAAGCAGTGCCCACGCCTTCTTACGCCAAGACTATTTCAGCATAGCAATCAGCGGCGTCTGGGCCTTAGCTCAGGCGCCATTGCCGACTTTCCAAAAACCTCGACCTACGGAAGGACGAAGAGCCCGAATACGAGAGGGCAACCCCGGTCGAATCTATAGTAGATACTCCTGTTAATCCCGATGATCCGTCAAGAGTGCTAAAGATAGGATCGCAACTCCATCCCATAATCAAAAAAGATCTTTTGGATTTCTTGAAGGCTAACCTAGACGTGTTTGCATGGACTCATTCCGATATGGAAGGCATCGACCCTGCGATCGCTTGCTATTGTCTAAGTATCGATCCTACAACAATTCCAGTCAAGCAGAAGTGCCGCTTCCTAGGACCCAAGAGGTCAAAAGCACTTGAGGAAGAGGTGGACCGTCTACACAACAACAATTTCATCCACGAGGCCGATTACCCCGAATGGGTCTCCAACCCAGTTCTGGTCAAGAAGGCCAACGGTAAATGGCGAACATGCGTTGACTTCTCCGACCTAAACAAGGCGTGTCCCAAAGACAACTTTCCTCTCCCGAAGATCGACCGACTTGTCGATTCAACTGCCAGATACCAACTGCTATCTTTCATGGACACCTATTCAGGCTACAATCAGATCCCAATGAACCTTCGTGACTAGGATCATACATCTTTCATCACAGACCTTGGGCTTTACTACTATCGCGTCATGCTCTTTGGCCTCAAGAATGTCGGCGCTACTTATTAGCGAATGGTTAATCGACTTTTCAAAAACCAAATCGGAAAGTCCATGGAGGTGTACGTGGACGACATGTTGGTAAAATCCAAAGTATCAAGCGGTCACGTCCACGACCTCTTAGAAATGTTTGATATCCTCTGCTAGTACGACATGAAACTCAATCCCTTGAAATGCTCCTTTGGAGTCGCTTCTGGGAAATTCTTGGGTTTCATCATCAACTCCCAGAGAATCGAAGTCAATCCAGAAAAATTCCAAGCTATTTGGGATGTCCAAATTCCCAAGAACATCAAGGATGTCCAAAGTTTAAATGGAAAGGTCGTCGCTTTAAGTCGGTTCATATCCAAGGCCACCGACAAGTGCATTCCTTTCTTCGATATACTTCGAAATTTGAAACACAATTTCGAGTGGACCTCAGAATGCATTTCCGCATTCAAAGAACTTCTGGATCACTTAGAGCGACCACCTATCCTATCTAAACCCGTAGGCCATGAGGACTTATACATCTATTTGGCTGTTTCTACGCAGGCAATCAACTCGGCATTAATCCGCCTCGAGGACCGCATCCACTGGCCCATGTACTACATAAGCAAACGATTAATAGGGGCAGAGAAGAATTACCCAAAGCCGGAAAAGCTGGCATTCTGCTTGCTCATTTCCTCTCAGAAACTCCGACCATACTTCCAGTCTCATCCTATAAAGGTTTTCACCGATCATCCATTACGACCGGTCCTGCAACGACCCAAAGCATCGGGACGGCTACTGAAATAGAGTATGGAGCTAAGCCAGTTTGAGTAACATTCATTCCCCGCCGAGCTATGCTCTGCCAAGCTCTCGCTGAATTCATAGTAGATTTCACTGCCCCTAAGGAGACCCCGGTAGAAAACACAGAAGCTCCTATTATTCAATGGAAATTGTTCGTGGATGGATCCTCCAACAGCAAATGCTCCAGGGCCGGAGTCGTGTCATCACCCCCGAGGAGCACCCAATATGCTACGTGCTAAAACTAAATTTCCCTGCTACCAACAACAACGCAGAATATGAGGCCTTGCTAGTTGGACTCTGAATCGCGATCGAGCTCAAACTAAAGACAATCCAAATCTTCTCCTACTCACAACTAATCGTGCGCCAAGTACAAGGGGAATATTAAGCTAAGGGGGAGAGACTCTCCCTGTACTTAACCAAGGTTCAGGAATTACTCACTAACCTCGATCACTTCGTCATCACTCAATACCACGAGAATAGAATGAAAAAGCTGATTCACTGTCCAAACTAGCAAGCTCCGAGGATCCGCAACTTTAGGATTTGCCCCCGTCTAAGTGCTCAACTCTCCTAGTATCAAGCAGATCCAAACTTAGGCGGTCATGAATGTCGAACCCAAACCTGAATCTTGGATGACACCAATCAAGAATTACCTATAGCACGGGACCCTTCCGAGGAGATACAAGGAAAGACGAGTGCTCACCCGCCAGTCGACTCACTATCTTCTTATGGATGAGGTGCTTTATCGTAGAGGTTTCTCTATCCTATTGCTTAGATGTGTGGCCTATCATGACACAAGCCTTAATCGATGTACATGAAGGGGAGTGCAGCGACCATACTTGTGGGCAAACCCTGGCCAGAAAAATACTTAGATATGGTTATTATTGGCCCACGCTCGATCAAGATGCCGCAGACTATGCTCGCAAGAGAGACAAGTGCCGGCGCTTCTCAAAAATCCAGATAGCCCCACCTATAGAGCTGACACAAATGGTTATCCCATGGCCTTTCTCCATGTGGGGAATCGAAATCATTGGAACTCTTCCAATAGCCAGAGGTGGGGTACAATAGGCCATCGTCGCAGTTGATTATTTTACCAAATGGGCAGAGGTCGAAGCTCTCACCACAATCACCACCAAGAAGATGATCAACTTCATTGTACGCAATATCATCACTGGATATGGGGTCCCTCAAGCTATCATCTCTGACAACGACACTCAATTCGAGAGCACCGAGTTCCAAGCCTTCTGCCAGTGGCACAGCATCGAAAAGAGATTCTCGGCAATGACTCGTCCTCAAGCCAATGGGCAGGTCAAAGCGGTCAACAAAGTTATTAAGTCTGTCATCAAGAAGCGCCTAGACAAGGATGGGGGAATGTGGGCAGACAAACTTCTACTAGCCCTATGGGCATACCGGACCACCCACATGATAGCAACCGGACATACTCCCTTCTCCCATGCCTATGGATCAGAAGTTATCATTCCTACCGAGCTCAAGCTTCCATCTCATTGAGTCACCTATTTCGATCCAAGGACAAACCAAGATTTGCTTTTACGATAACTTGACTTGTTAGAAGAAAAGAGGAACGAAGCTGATCTCCGGGTCGCTGCCCAACGGGAACGAGTCGCCCGATACTTCAATTCTAGGATCCGTTGTAAGGACCTCAACGTCAGCGACCTCATCTTAAAACAGATCTTCCCTCCACCAACAGGACTCGCTCCTCATTGGGAAGGTCTGTACTCCATACAACGGAAGCTCAGCAATGGATCTTTCAAACTCGCAACTGTGGACAGAGCTGAACTCCCAAGAGCATGGAACAATGAACATCTCTGCCGCTACTCTACATAACTTAGTATACAGTTATTTTCGCTTTCCCACAATGTTTTGTTTTCTAACAATTCAATGCATTGTAAAGGCTATTACTGCCAAAGTTATTAGTGGAAATGATGTTCAAGTTCCCATCTCTTCCTGTTTATGTTTACTCCGCGCATGACACATTTGACTAATCCTGACAACTAGTGTAGTGACCCGCATTTTTAGCTGTTGAACAATTAATTTATTTAATTATTTAATATCGATTTATCGATATCGAGAACGTGAATTAAATAATATTGAATATATTATAATGTCGAAATAGTCAGAAATAGTGAAATTCACAATATCATGTGAATTGAATGGCATACGAGATTTGGTGGAGTTTCGATTCGAAATATAATAACGATTATATTGGATCGACGACAATTTGAACGTATAATTTTATTTTAATTTAAAATCGAGCTTGAAATGGCACTGCAGTTCGCGATTTGGCGATTTGAACTTCAACTGAATGTACATGATTCGTTTTAAGCCGGATTTCTGTGAAACAAGAAACGTGTGGAGCTGGTGGAGTATATCTTTCTAGTGGAAGAGAAAAATCGGGATTTCGTTGTGTAGATATTGAGATATGTCCAAATCAAATTTCAGAAAAAGTCGCTGTGAAATTCCTTTATAATTCGTAACGCTCTATATACGTTATAAAAGGATTTTTCAATGTAAATTGAATATCGAATCAATCTGGACTCGGAATAGCGAGTATATAATTACCCTGGAGTTGTATGATATTCCTCAGAGAATATAGACGATAATATTTAATTTTAAATATTTAATTTAATTTTATTTAAATATATTTATATATTTAAAATAGGCTATTTAGAGCTTTAAAAATAGCCACTTTTGCAAACGAAGTCGGAATTCGACGAAACCAGTTTTGTTGGATCCGCAATATCAAATAGTTGTTAGAGGTCAAGTTTCGTGATTTTTAGAGTTACTGTGTGGCCGTACGGATTTTTAGAGTGAGGTACAGTCAGTATTTTGACGGTTAAAAATACGCTGTGTGAGCAAACGAAGTCGGAATTCGATGAAACCAGTTTCGTTTGGGCCGTAATGTCGAACTCTAGTCGTATGTCCAGTTTCGTGATTTTTGGGTACTATTTGTGATCACATAAATTTTTAGAAGGCAAACGGAATATTAAAATAAAAATAAATTGAAAATATCTTACACAAATATCTAGCTAAAATATCTAAAGGGAACTTGCCTATAAATACCCTCTATATACTTCCTTAAGACCTAATTCAATTGTTCCTGTTGAAATAAAATTCAAGCCGCCTCCACCTTATACTTCAGGAAATTTAATCAAAAGAAATACTTAGTGAAATTTAAGGAAGTTGGATTCCTTGGACTTGTATTTGTGAGAGCTTCAAGTCTGTAGACTTAGATTCTAGTGCGATGCTACATCCTGAAGGTCAACTACTCACTGTCGTGAGTTAGGGCAGGGTCGCGAGTACAATAGGGGAGGCCGGAGGCGGAGTCGACGGCGCAGATGGAGTCGGGGTGGCATAGGGAGTCGAGAGACAATGGCTAGGTGGAACTCGATGCTGTTGGGTGGATGCTGCTTCCACGACAGAACTCGAGAGCTACAGGTCGATCTTCAAACGGTGACACCGAAGATGGAGCGAAGGTGACGAGCAGGTGCGTATTCGGGTGCTGAGTATTTTGGTTGTGGTTTCGACCTTTATTGGTGACCGATGTGGAGGAGGGGAGAGGTCAAAGGGTTGGTCAACGATGGAGGTATTGGGTATTTCTGGAGTTGATATTCATTGGGGAGGTCTGGTTGTATTATTGGTTTGGGGATAAAGAAATTGCGTTGGAGAATTTAGTGTTGAAACTCATTTGCAAACTCATGAATTGTTGGTTGAGTTTTGGGTGGAAGTTTTGTGAATTTGGAGTTAAAGAGGAGCAGGAAGTCACGGCCGAATTTGGGAAAGATAGAGGAAGCGGATTTGGGATTTTAAGGGAATTTGGGCCGATGGTGTTAATATGGGTGAGGCCTAAATGTTGATTATTTAAGTTTAGTTTTAAATTTAATTAACGTAATAACTTGTAAAGTAAATATCTTCTTCGTACGATATCAGAATTACGAACCGTAAGTGGCCTTGGGATCGTATGGACGGGAGCAACACAATGAGACTGACTGGGAGTGAAGCCGAGCTCGTTACAATTTATGGCGAAATAAATTGTCAACTGAGTCAATAAATGCAAACCGTTATTTAACGGCTAACGCGCAAATGTGAGTAAAAAACTCACTAACTCTCCTCAATTTATATTTTAATATAAATTGTATTTTATTTCTGTATTTGACTGCTAGTATGTACTGTTAATCTGGACTGTTAAGTTGTATTGTTAAATTGGACTGTAGATTGGACTGTTAAATAATTGATTGAAAACAGCATGGATATATATATATATATCTACATATATATATATATCGTTATTAAACGGTGATTTTGTTATCAGTGTATTTCATTAGAAATGCAAGTGATGTTATATATGTTGTTTAACATCGGTGGATACAGGGAAACAGGTTGGAGGAATCCGACTGGATTCCTCAACATTTATTTTACTGTTATTTTTATATTGTGATATATACTGTGATATATAATCTGTTGTTGATTGTATATGTTTGGATGATATTGATCATTGACAGTTGGTTGTTTAAAAACAATAGAAAACACTGAAAATGTAGAAAAGGGGATTTTCAATATTTATATTGAAAATGAATCTATGTATAAAATCGAAGGATTTTATAAAAGGATATTTATTTAGAAATAAATAAATAAAATAAAGGATATTTATTTAGAAATAAATAAATAAAATAAAGGATATTTATTTAGAAATAAATAAATAAAATAAAGGAATGTTTATTTAGATGAAATAAATAGAATAAAGGATATTTAATTAGGGATTAAATAATTAGAGTTATAAAGGAAAATCTATTTAGGAAAATAAATAGATTATACAAAAGGAAATCTATTTAGGAAATAAATAGAAGTTAAAATAAATAGAAATAAAAGGAAAGTTAGTTAGTCGGATATAAATATTCGAATCAAGTTAGTTAAGTGGTCAAACCAAGCTAGTCGAACCAAACTAGTCAAGCTAGTCGAACCCAACCGAGTCGAAATGGTCGAGTCGAACCAATCGAGTCAAGATGGTCGAGTCAAACCAACCGAGTCGAGCTGGTCGAGTCGAACCAATCGAGTCAAGCTGGTCAAGTTAGTCGAACCTGGTCAGTCGAGTCGGGTAAATCAAACTTAGTTAATCGATAGGAGTTAATTGAGTTAGTCAAATCGAGATGAGTTAATCGGTTTTAATGAATCGAGAGGAGTTAGTCGAATATGGCATTCGAACCAAATGGTCAAACCAAGTAGTCAAGCCCAGTGGTCAAACCAAATGGGTCAGGTTAGCCAAACCTGGTCAGTCAAACCAAATGGGTCAGGTTAGTCAAACCTGGTCGGTCGAACCAAGTTAGTCGAGTTAGCCGAATAGGGTTAGTCAAATAGAATTAATCGATTAGGGTTAAACCATATAACTAATCGATTAGAGTTAAACCAATAGAGTTAGTCGAGCCTAGTTAATCGAATCGAATTTGGTCGAACCAAGTAAGTCGAGTTAGTCGAGCCAAGTTAAGTTAGTCAAGTTAAGTTAGTTGAGTTAAGTTCGTCGAGTTAAAGTTATCGATGTTAGTTTCATCGAAAGAAGTTATCGATGTTAGTTTCATCGAAAGGAGTTATCAATGTTAGTTTCATCGAAAGAAGTTATCGATGTTAGTTTCATCGAAAGAAGTTATCGATGTTAGTTTCATTGAAAGCAGTTATCGATGTTAGTTTCATCGAAAGGAGTTATCGATGTTAGTTTCATCGAAAGGAGTTATCGATGTTAGTTCATCGAAGGGAGTTATCGATTATAGTTTAACCGAAGTGAGATTTTCAAATATGAGATATTTGAAAAGGAAGAGTTATCGAATATTAGTTATTCGAAGAGAGATTATCGAATATCGTTTATTCGAGAAGAAGTAAATCGAATATAGGTTATTCGAAGAAGAGTTAATCAAATAGAGATTTCTCGAAGAGAGTTAATCGGCAAATTTGATTATATCGAATTCGGGAAAGTACTTATACTTTCCAGTGTCTAAAATAGAGATTTATTTATTTATAAATAAATAAGTGTTAGGTTAATTATTCACTAATAAGAATAGAAGTTATAATTAAAGTTAGATAATTCGAAAGTAGGGATTATAACGTTATCGTTATAACAAATGTTTTAAATATAGAAGTGGACTAGTAAAATTGAATCTGAGAAAGGCATAAAGAAGTTGTTAAAGATTTAAAGATAAACTTTGACCATTTCGAAGTTATAACGTTGTTCAGTTAAGGTCTGAGAGGTAATTATACCCCAACTTGAGTGACTTCCTTCTTAACTAAGAAATGGTAAGGTTTGATCGTAAAGGAGGTTTGGAAATGTTTTCCAAACGAGAATCAGAAATGTTTTCTGATAAAAGAAAATAAGAATTTAAAATATAGGGAAACAGGAGATAAGTAAATAAATGAATTAAAGAGATTAATGTTAAATGATTTTTGATCGATATAATTTCCATATGGAAATAATATCATTGTTTGCACACTTGTTTTTCTTTGATAGTTAACTCACAGACTATCGAAGTTTTTACCATTTTAACGTTGTTAATATGGAGAGACCGGTTGGATTATTATCCAAAGAACCACTCTGTATTGGCATAAGCGTCGCGAATCATATATGCCAAAGATAATTGAAGACGGAGTAAAATGCAAGGGCTATCCTGTTTACAGAATAGTGCCTTCGGTTTGTCCAGTCCCAGGACAACTTGTATGGACGAAGGTCTGACAGAGTATATCTAATGGATCGCGTAAGTTGATCTGTTCAAACGTATTCACGTTTGGTGGCGGAGGAATTCGTTTCTCTTAGCTGTATACCCGTGTTATTTTTGGATAAGTCAATTTGTGATTTGGCGGGTATGACGATGTGACATTTCTAAGTGAATGAAGATGGATGTCTGACATAGTATTTCCAGACGGTCACGTACATTGATTTCTTCAACTATACCAAGAGTGGAAGCGGAGAAGGAAACTTCTTTTAGCTGACACGTAATGTATGGTTGTAGACGTCAATTAGTGATTCTGATGGATCTGACAATGTGGCATTCGAAGTGAATCTGATGTGATGATAAAGCGTAGTTTCTAGCCTCATCAACCGGTAAATGACAGAAATCGGGCAGGCAGCATGGCTAAGTCGGTCGCACCGAAGTAGGGTGTATAATCACCTATCTAGTGAATATTCATTTGCTTCTTTTAATCTATCAATGCTGTCCCATATATATACGGGAACGGTTGCTGATCCCAACCGTTGGTGATGTACATTCGATACACTCAAGCGAAATGAGTGGTCGGTCATGTGTGGCTGAGTTGCAAGATGTTCTTGTTGAACTCCAGTGTATCGTTCCTAGAGTACACTGATCGGAAGGTGGTTCCATACCTTGTCATAGTTGGAAATCCAATCATCCAATACGAGCTTGCGATTTTGATTGTATACTATATATGTAGTAACGTGAGATGCAAGCGTTTCTGCTAGATTGATATTTATTTGTACTTAGACATTATTATAATATCAGAATGATATTGCTTTGAAAAGTTATTTGGATTCTCATAAGGGAAAAACCCGTTCCGTTCTGCGGCGTGGTCTTATGAGATATCATATACCTGTTTAAATGATTTGAGTTTATTCACACCAGTCCCATGACTGACCCGGAGTTTTATTTTGTTTTCCCTAAACTCTTGGGTGCCTAAATTTGTACGGGCAGTCAAGTAGTCGGGTTTTACAGATATACTGGAAGAGCGTGGAGCAGGAGGCTTCAAGATCATATAGCTATAGTTATTTCCGCTGTATTGTAAGTGCTGTACTCTGATAAGTGCTATTGTATACATAACTGTTATATTTCAAAGTTATGTTATCTATTATATGTTATTCGTTCCGCTGTGAGGTTCGTGTTACTCTGATGTTGTGTTCTTCTTCTTCTTCTATTCTAAGTTTCTATCTTATCTATCCTCACCCTCTGCCTTCTTTCTATTAGTTTCTTGAATTTCCAGTGTAATTTGGGGTTGGACTTGTGTTTTTGGTCAGCTCAAATTCCCCCGGATTTTCGGGTCACTACAGTTGGTATCAGAGCTTAAGTTAAGTTATTACCTTGGCTCTGTGGCGTAATTCAGTAGAGATGGGATTAGTAATATCCTAGACTGAATTTGAGTGTATATATACGAGTGCGTATTTGTTAGTTAATATAAAATGATTTTATATTGTGGAGTTTTATTGGTTGAGTGGCTTATAAATTCTGGTCGATCAGTTTGATCCACTGTATCGGTAGGAGTTTTATAAACACTTGAACAAGATGAACCGACATGGTATGTTTTGAAATTAACATAGTATAATTGGTTGTGTTGGTTGTTATTATAATCTAATGAGGTTATAAGAAGTGAAATGGTTATATAAATAACTGATCAGAATTCATATAAGTAAAGTATATGAAATAAAATGAAGGAAAATCTGAATTTAAATCAGATTGGAATTAAAATAAGGAAATTTTAAGTTCCTGGGAGATTTTGAAAACGTTTTTCAAACTGAAGGTGATATAGTATTGAACTCACTTCGATAGCTGGAAAATAGATTCTGATGATGAATCGCGACATCATCAGTGTTCGTTTTCGAGTTCTAAGTGACGGACTACTACCAAAGGTTTTGTTTTTGAATTGTTTTGAGAAAACAAGTTGTTTAGAAAATTCAAAGGTTTAGAATTGGCAGTATGATTTCAAATTGATTTGAAATAAAACCGGGAATTTAAGTTCTAGAATTTAAAATTTAACTTATGAAGTTAAATAGAATAAGATAGTAGAAATAAATTGAAATATTAACTGGAACTGAGTTAAATAGAATTGAATTGGATTAGAGAATAATCTGTTATGGAATTGGGTTGATGAGTTAAGAATTTGAAATTTGATATTGGGGTTCGAATGAAATTCGATTTGGATTTGAGGATATGAACTGATTTGAAATTTGATGGAAATAACACTGGTATATGCTGAGTTGATAGCATATGGAAGTGATAGAGTTGATATTCCCGACAAAAGGTACCAGTTTATATTATATATGGATATGAGATTTATGAGCCGAATTGGCAAGCCGCTTGGCTGTTTGATTTTCTTTTGGGTTAAAGAAGGCCCAGAGAGGCGAGTTGGAGTTTGAGATATTGACCAGTACAAAGGAGGTGCTGGCGAAAAATTTCGAAAAGTTAAGGTGTTAGAAACTTTTCAGAATTTTTGAAAATTTAGTTAGTCGGAATAAATTAATATTTTAGTCGACATTAATTGGTTCAGTTGAAACCGGAGACAAGAGGTAAACAGATAAATTTTTACCCAGAAGATAGGGTCGTCCCCTAGCTTAGCAATTTCGAGGACGAAATTATTTTAAGTGGGGAAGAATGTAGTGACCCGCATTTTTAGCTGTTGAACAATTAATTTATTTAATTATTTAATATCGATTTATCGATATCGAGAACGTGAATTAAATAATATTGAATATATTATAATGTCGAAATAGTCAGAAATAGTGAAATTCACAATATCATGTGAATTGAATGGCATACGAGATTTGGTGGAGTTTCGATTCGAAATATAATAACGATTATATTGGATCGACGACAATTTGAACGTATAATTTTATTTTAATTTAAAATCGAGCTTGAAATGGCACTGCAGTTCGCGATTTGGCGATTTGAACTTCAACTGAATGTACATGATTCGTTTTAAGCCGGATTTCTGTGAAACAAGAAACGTGTGGAGCTGGTGGAGTATATCTTTCTAGTGGAAGAGAAAAATCGGGATTTCGTTGTGTAGATATTGAGATATGTCCAAATCAAATTTCAGAAAAAGTCGCTGTGAAATTCCTTTATAATTCGTAACGCTCTATATACGTTATAAAAGGATTTTTCAATGTAAATTGAATATCGAATCAATCTGGACTCGGAATAGCGAGTATATAATTACCCTGGAGTTGTATGATATTCCTCAGAGAATATAGACGATAATATTTAATTTTAAATATTTAATTTAATTTTATTTAAATATATTTATATATTTAAAATAGGCTATTTAGAGCTTTAAAAATAGCCACTTTTGCAAACGAAGTCGGAATTCGACGAAACCAGTTTTGTTGGATCCGCAATATCAAATAGTTGTTAGAGGTCAAGTTTCGTGATTTTTAGAGTTACTGTGTGGCCGTACGGATTTTTAGAGTGAGGTACAGTCAGTATTTTGACGGTTAAAAATACGCTGTGTGAGCAAACGAAGTCGGAATTCGATGAAACCAGTTTCGTTTGGGCCGTAATGTCGAACTCTAGTCGTATGTCCAGTTTCGTGATTTTTGGGTACTATTTGTGATCACATAAATTTTTAGAAGGCAAACGGAATATTAAAATAAAAATAAATTGAAAATATCTTACACAAATATCTAGCTAAAATATCTAAAGGGAACTTGCCTATAAATACCCTCTATATACTTCCTTAAGACCTAATTCAATTGTTCCTGTTGAAATAAAATTCAAGCCGCCTCCACCTTATACTTCAGGAAATTTAATCAAAAGAAATACTTAGTGAAATTTAAGGAAGTTGGATTCCTTGGACTTGTATTTGTGAGAGCTTCAAGTCTGTAGACTTAGATTCTAGTGCGATGCTACATCCTGAAGGTCAACTACTCACTGTCGTGAGTTAGGGCAGGGTCGCGAGTACAATAGGGGAGGCCGGAGGCGGAGTCGACGGCGCAGATGGAGTCGGGGTGGCATAGGGAGTCGAGAGACAATGGCTAGGTGGAACTCGATGCTGTTGGGTGGATGCTGCTTCCACGACAGAACTCGAGAGCTACAGGTCGATCTTCAAACGGTGACACCGAAGATGGAGCGAAGGTGACGAGCAGGTGCGTATTCGGGTGCTGAGTATTTTGGTTGTGGTTTCGACCTTTATTGGTGACCGATGTGGAGGAGGGGAGAGGTCAAAGGGTTGGTCAACGATGGAGGTATTGGGTATTTCTGGAGTTGATATTCATTGGGGAGGTCTGGTTGTATTATTGGTTTGGGGATAAAGAAATTGCGTTGGAGAATTTAGTGTTGAAACTCATTTGCAAACTCATGAATTGTTGGTTGAGTTTTGGGTGGAAGTTTTGTGAATTTGGAGTTAAAGAGGAGCAGGAAGTCACGGCCGAATTTGGGAAAGATAGAGGAAGCGGATTTGGGATTTTAAGGGAATTTGGGCCGATGGTGTTAATATGGGTGAGGCCTAAATGTTGATTATTTAAGTTTAGTTTTAAATTTAATTAACGTAATAACTTGTAAAGTAAATATCTTCTTCGTACGATATCAGAATTACGAACCGTAAGTGGCCTTGGGATCGTATGGACGGGAGCAACACAATGAGACTGACTGGGAGTGAAGCCGAGCTCGTTACAATTTATGGCGAAATAAATTGTCAACTGAGTCAATAAATGCAAACCGTTATTTAACGGCTAACGCGCAAATGTGAGTAAAAAACTCACTAACTCTCCTCAATTTATATTTTAATATAAATTGTATTTTATTTCTGTATTTGACTGCTAGTATGTACTGTTAATCTGGACTGTTAAGTTGTATTGTTAAATTGGACTGTAGATTGGACTGTTAAATAATTGATTGAAAACAGCATGGATATATATATATATATCTACATATATATATATATCGTTATTAAACGGTGATTTTGTTATCAGTGTATTTCATTAGAAATGCAAGTGATGTTATATATGTTGTTTAACATCGGTGGATACAGGGAAACAGGTTGGAGGAATCCGACTGGATTCCTCAACATTTATTTTACTGTTATTTTTATATTGTGATATATACTGTGATATATAATCTGTTGTTGATTGTATATGTTTGGATGATATTGATCATTGACAGTTGGTTGTTTAAAAACAATAGAAAACACTGAAAATGTAGAAAAGGGGATTTTCAATATTTATATTGAAAATGAATCTATGTATAAAATCGAAGGATTTTATAAAAGGATATTTATTTAGAAATAAATAAATAAAATAAAGGATATTTATTTAGAAATAAATAAATAAAATAAAGGAATGTTTATTTAGATGAAATAAATAGAATAAAGGATATTTAATTAGGGATTAAATAATTAGAGTTATAAAGGAAAATCTATTTAGGAAAATAAATAGATTATACAAAAGGAAATCTATTTAGGAAATAAATAGAAGTTAAAATAAATAGAAATAAAAGGAAAGTTAGTTAGTCGGATATAAATATTCGAATCAAGTTAGTTAAGTGGTCAAACCAAGCTAGTCGAACCAAACTAGTCAAGCTAGTCGAACCCAACCGAGTCGAAATGGTCGAGTCGAACCAATCGAGTCAAGATGGTCGAGTCAAACCAACCGAGTCGAGCTGGTCGAGTCGAACCAATCGAGTCAAGCTGGTCAAGTTAGTCGAACCTGGTCAGTCGAGTCGGGTAAATCAAACTTAGTTAATCGATAGGAGTTAATTGAGTTAGTCAAATCGAGATGAGTTAATCGGTTTTAATGAATCGAGAGGAGTTAGTCGAATATGGCATTCGAACCAAATGGTCAAACCAAGTAGTCAAGCCCAGTGGTCAAACCAAATGGGTCAGGTTAGCCAAACCTGGTCAGTCAAACCAAATGGGTCAGGTTAGTCAAACCTGGTCGGTCGAACCAAGTTAGTCGAGTTAGCCGAATAGGGTTAGTCAAATAGAATTAATCGATTAGGGTTAAACCATATAACTAATCGATTAGAGTTAAACCAATAGAGTTAGTCGAGCCTAGTTAATCGAATCGAATTTGGTCGAACCAAGTAAGTCGAGTTAGTCGAGCCAAGTTAAGTTAGTCAAGTTAAGTTAGTTGAGTTAAGTTCGTCGAGTTAAAGTTATCGATGTTAGTTTCATCGAAAGAAGTTATCGATGTTAGTTTCATCGAAAGGAGTTATCAATGTTAGTTTCATCGAAAGAAGTTATCGATGTTAGTTTCATCGAAAGAAGTTATCGATGTTAGTTTCATTGAAAGCAGTTATCGATGTTAGTTTCATCGAAAGGAGTTATCGATGTTAGTTTCATCGAAAGGAGTTATCGATGTTAGTTCATCGAAGGGAGTTATCGATTATAGTTTAACCGAAGTGAGATTTTCAAATATGAGATATTTGAAAAGGAAGAGTTATCGAATATTAGTTATTCGAAGAGAGATTATCGAATATCGTTTATTCGAGAAGAAGTAAATCGAATATAGGTTATTCGAAGAAGAGTTAATCAAATAGAGATTTCTCGAAGAGAGTTAATCGGCAAATTTGATTATATCGAATTCGGGAAAGTACTTATACTTTCCAGTGTCTAAAATAGAGATTTATTTATTTATAAATAAATAAGTGTTAGGTTAATTATTCACTAATAAGAATAGAAGTTATAATTAAAGTTAGATAATTCGAAAGTAGGGATTATAACGTTATCGTTATAACAAATGTTTTAAATATAGAAGTGGACTAGTAAAATTGAATCTGAGAAAGGCATAAAGAAGTTGTTAAAGATTTAAAGATAAACTTTGACCATTTCGAAGTTATAACGTTGTTCAGTTAAGGTCTGAGAGGTAATTATACCCCAACTTGAGTGACTTCCTTCTTAACTAAGAAATGGTAAGGTTTGATCGTAAAGGAGGTTTGGAAATGTTTTCCAAACGAGAATCAGAAATGTTTTCTGATAAAAGAAAATAAGAATTTAAAATATAGGGAAACAGGAGATAAGTAAATAAATGAATTAAAGAGATTAATGTTAAATGATTTTTGATCGATATAATTTCCATATGGAAATAATATCATTGTTTGCACACTTGTTTTTCTTTGATAGTTAACTCACAGACTATCGAAGTTTTTACCATTTTAACGTTGTTAATATGGAGAGACCGGTTGGATTATTATCCAAAGAACCACTCTGTATTGGCATAAGCGTCGCGAATCATATATGCCAAAGATAATTGAAGACGGAGTAAAATGCAAGGGCTATCCTGTTTACAGAATAGTGCCTTCGGTTTGTCCAGTCCCAGGACAACTTGTATGGACGAAGGTCTGACAGAGTATATCTAATGGATCGCGTAAGTTGATCTGTTCAAACGTATTCACGTTTGGTGGCGGAGGAATTCGTTTCTCTTAGCTGTATACCCGTGTTATTTTTGGATAAGTCAATTTGTGATTTGGCGGGTATGACGATGTGACATTTCTAAGTGAATGAAGATGGATGTCTGACATAGTATTTCCAGACGGTCACGTACATTGATTTCTTCAACTATACCAAGAGTGGAAGCGGAGAAGGAAACTTCTTTTAGCTGACACGTAATGTATGGTTGTAGACGTCAATTAGTGATTCTGATGGATCTGACAATGTGGCATTCGAAGTGAATCTGATGTGATGATAAAGCGTAGTTTCTAGCCTCATCAACCGGTAAATGACAGAAATCGGGCAGGCAGCATGGCTAAGTCGGTCGCACCGAAGTAGGGTGTATAATCACCTATCTAGTGAATATTCATTTGCTTCTTTTAATCTATCAATGCTGTCCCATATATATACGGGAACGGTTGCTGATCCCAACCGTTGGTGATGTACATTCGATACACTCAAGCGAAATGAGTGGTCGGTCATGTGTGGCTGAGTTGCAAGATGTTCTTGTTGAACTCCAGTGTATCGTTCCTAGAGTACACTGATCGGAAGGTGGTTCCATACCTTGTCATAGTTGGAAATCCAATCATCCAATACGAGCTTGCGATTTTGATTGTATACTATATATGTAGTAACGTGAGATGCAAGCGTTTCTGCTAGATTGATATTTATTTGTACTTAGACATTATTATAATATCAGAATGATATTGCTTTGAAAAGTTATTTGGATTCTCATAAGGGAAAAACCCGTTCCGTTCTGCGGCGTGGTCTTATGAGATATCATATACCTGTTTAAATGATTTGAGTTTATTCACACCAGTCCCATGACTGACCCGGAGTTTTATTTTGTTTTCCCTAAACTCTTGGGTGCCTAAATTTGTACGGGCAGTCAAGTAGTCGGGTTTTACAGATATACTGGAAGAGCGTGGAGCAGGAGGCTTCAAGATCATATAGCTATAGTTATTTCCGCTGTATTGTAAGTGCTGTACTCTGATAAGTGCTATTGTATACATAACTGTTATATTTCAAAGTTATGTTATCTATTATATGTTATTCGTTCCGCTGTGAGGTTCGTGTTACTCTGATGTTGTGTTCTTCTTCTTCTTCTATTCTAAGTTTCTATCTTATCTATCCTCACCCTCTGCCTTCTTTCTATTAGTTTCTTGAATTTCCAGTGTAATTTGGGGTTGGACTTGTGTTTTTGGTCAGCTCAAATTCCCCCGGATTTTCGGGTCACTACAACTAGCTTACGTTCAAACAATCGGTTGTCGTGTCGGCATCCGAGCATGGAGCTGGCACCACCGTTCGAGTCTCAAGCCAACCTCGAGGCCAAAACACAATGGCAATGACTGGCACCCCGAGCACGGGAGCCAACAACGCTACTCGAGTCGTCGGCCCATGGCGCGACCGAGTATAAATAACCACGAACTCGAATCACGTCCCTGTGCCGAGGATAAATTGTTTCGCGTCCAAGTACCAAGCGACTTGGTGCCACCCTACAGCCAGGCGGGAGTGATACATTTCCCTTCATCGACTACGGGTACTAGCCAAATCTTGGCGCAGCACCGAGACCGACCCTTAAATCGTTTCTTCCCCGAAGCTCTCAAGGCTAAGGAGTCGCCCATGGCCACGATTGGACCCTATGGGCTAATGATCTGGGCTTCTCTTCTCAGGTGAATAAACAACACCTGCGGCTCGCCTAAACCCGATGAACGACGGGAGAGACACACACCGGACGGATCGCACAACGCGACATCATATGCCTTCGCTATACTTAGGATTAACCCCGGGCAACCCAAACACAGCAGGCGCTCAGCCTGGCTTTGCAAACTACCAGTTTCCTGAGCTGGGGGAAGCTTACTAGAAGCCTGCGCTTTATCACACCCCTCCGGAATAGTTGACCCGGAGCGCGGTACACAATCACACCCCTCTGGAATAATTGACCTAGAGCGCGGCACGCAATCGCTTTTTTAATAGGTGTAACGATAAGTATGCTTATGCAAATACGGGATGCTCGAAAACATAAGAAGAACATCCAAACACTTAACACAAATTGCGATATTCACTAATTCATATTTCATTTCAACACACACACATTAATACAAACTACATGTCTAACATCTTTCTTTCTAATGACAGGGTGTGCGTGAAAACCACACCATGTCTTGAAAAACCAAAAATGAGGGTTGTACTCGCATAAGCTATCGATCTACACTACCAAAATAAAACGGTATCTTCTATTTAAGTTGCTAACATTAATCGTGTCTTTTCTTCTTTTGCTTGTGCTTGTGCTTTTTTGCAGATTCAGCGCTCGACGGTTCATCCTTTGTACCGAGCCTCTTCATACCAGACCCGCTCTTCCCATCTCTGCCCCTCCGAGAAGTGGTCGACTCAAGAGAAGCCGAGAGACGCTTCTCATCCGCGCCTTCGCCGCTAGAGATCTCGGTAATATCAAAGACTAAGGTATGCGACGTAGGCACGGGGGAACTCCCAACAGCGAGGTTGACCACAACATCACTCTTCTCCAGGATCGCCTTGCCTTCTCGCTCAGCCCTTTCCTTGGCCCCTGTAGCAGCCCGACGCTCAGCAAGCCTCCGGGATCTATGCGGCGTGTCACCACCAGCCTTGGTTTTCTCAAGGGACTCGGTAGTCCTCTGTTGTGCATCCTCATCCTCCCTCTTATTCCGGGCCTCATCGTCAGCCCTCCCCTTCTCGGCCTCCTCATCGGCTTTCCTCTTCTCAACCGTCTCAGCGACTCTCGCCTCAACATCCTGCCTGGTCTTCATTAGGACCTCCTTCCTGGCAGCCTCATCGTGTCTCTGTTTCTCCTCTACCTCCTCACGTTTAGCTACCATTTTTGCTTTTTGGGTCTCCACCATAGCAGCCATCAAAGGCACATCAACCTCCACTGGGCCCCGGGCAGCTGCACTTTGCCCGTCAGCCACCTCTCCTTCCTCTATATGGGTATCGATCATGCTAGGAGTTAACCTTATGTCCGAGTAGGTATCCAGTTGATCGTCGCGCTCTCCAAATTGCACTACCATAAGCTCTGGCCCAGATTCAGTTGTTTGTGGGACCAGGGGGCAGGGCCCGACATCATTGTCCATCCGGCAAGGGTTATACATTGAAAACACAACCTTTTACTCCACAAATTCGGTAATTACATCATCCTCTAGGATGCATGGCAAAAGAAATTTACCTCCGGGTTAGGGATGGTGTGGAAGTGTCAAGAGGGGTACTGGTGGTGGTAGGTAAAATGAATCCGGTCTCTCCTAGCTCCGGATGCTCAGGATCATACTCGGTCGAAACCCGACTTAAAGCTGTGAGATCTCTCACCATAACCGATTCAGGGGCCGATGGCCGGTAGGATCTTGCTTCGGCAAATGTCCTCGCTACCACAACACTCTCAGTCATGACAGACTTCCACATCTCAGCAGTGAGCCTCTCCAGCGCCTCTCTTGGCATCATTAAGCAGCAACCTCCTACCCTCTTCCAGCTTCTCGCGCTCCTCGACATCAAAAGATCAATCGCGAGTTAGCATTCGTCTAAAGTTCCCACATCCACTTTGCGCAATAAGTCCTCATACGGCACCAACCTCCCCCAAGTCCGAGCTAGTTCCCTAGGATAGTCGTCAACCCACGAGATTCCATTGAATCTTAGAAGCTTGGCATACATGTTTTGGATATCCTCCACCACAGACGATTGCACTCGGAACTCTGTATCCTCCAGCTCCTCTCTCAATTGTTCCATCTCTCTCAGGTGTGCCTCTCTCAGTTCATCCATTGTGCCCGGCACATCCCTGTTACTAGCCTTTGCGTCCTCCTTGGCCTTTTTCAACTCCTCCAGCTATTGCTTCAGACGGTCATTTTCTGCTCTCAGAGCATTGTTGTTAGTTTGGAGGTCGAAAACTCGCGTGTTTTCCCTTTCCATATCGGCACACACTTTATCCACCTTGGCCTTGTCCCTCTTTAGGGTCGTGTTCTGGTAGTAAGATCGGCTATAGTTTCAGTGAAAACGGAGCGGGAGTGATCAACCTCCCTCTTGAGTGCCTCGTACCCTTTCTTTATCTCAGCTACAGCAACGAGATTCACGAGTTAGCATTTAACAATACGGGAATGAACGACAATGTGCTCACGGTACAAAAAGCAAACTCACCAATGTCCTCGTTTAGACGAACAGCGATAGTCTTCTCAGCATCGATAATTAACTTCTGATTCAAGAACTCCACATTCTTCCTCTTGATCAGCTCCGATAGATGAAAGGAATAGGTGGTAAGCTCGTCAGTCTGGTGGTACGCTTCCTTCACATGCATCCAGATCTCTCCGGAGTCCCTAGCATGGGACGGGCAGAGATCTGGAAGGATCGTCAGGTCATCGACGTAGTGTTGAGGGAAAGTCATTTTCAACCATACCCTCTGTTCCTCCACAGAAAGCCCTTGTTTCTCAGAGGCCGCTAATTCTTGCGTCCCAGTTACGTTCACCCTCTCCGGCCTTGGTTGGCCGAGTGGTGGCTCTCTTTCTAGTAGCTGGAATGGGCGTGGGAGCCACTGTACGTGGAGGAGCTGTCAAAGACGGGCACTGAGAACCCCCAAGTTAAGTCGCGAATCTCTCTCGGGCACCCGAATCGGAGGGGGAGGACGAGGAGGAGACCGTCGAGATCGATCCCCATTTCAGTGTCCATTACAGCGACTAATCGAGGGTGGAGTGCCATACAAGTTGTTCCCTCTTTTGAAACCCTCAAAGAAAGGATTCCTAGGGCATAAGCGGCCTCCATGACCATAGCCTCGTCCCCCGCGTCCTCTAGCCATGTCACCTCTCAAAGAAATTAAGCGAAATCAATTAAATCGCATGCTCAGATAAGCCACTATGCTATGCAGTGCTAATGAGTGTATGCCCTAAGTGTTCTCTCAACAAACCAGATTGCGGTCCACTCGAAGGAGTTAACCCCTCTGCGGCAAGAGCTAATTCGTCCATGACAGCTGGAGTGGCAATAGGGATACTTCTAGGTCAAGTTTATTCAAGCCATCAAACTGGCTTTCATCCTCATGTGGGGTGGCGGCTCCAAGAGAAGTTGTTGGATACAATGGCCTAACTGACTCTCCCTCCC
Organism: Allium sativum; assembly: GCA_030737875.1. Taxonomy (NCBI): domain Eukaryota; kingdom Viridiplantae; phylum Streptophyta; class Magnoliopsida; order Asparagales; family Amaryllidaceae; genus Allium; species Allium sativum. Next base: position 782,191,678 of record CM060913.1, on the reverse strand, counting down.
CCATTCCTCTAGTCGGGGGCAGAACGGGAACATTCAATGGGCCCTCGTCTCCGGCTGTAGCCTCCTCACCACGAGCCCCATCTCCACCGACATCTCCTTGGAACTTAACAACCTTCTTCGGCCTGGGCCCAACAGAGGGCATCTTTCTTTTCTGACCAGGGGTCATAGGGCCTTCCACCACCTATTTTGGTACACTACTCGCTAGTGCGGGTCTAATCAAAGCCCGATCGTCTGGAAGCAACCTTGCACGGTGAAGACGCTTTTGGCTTGTCACAGTTTTCGTTTTTCGGAATTCCTTGGGAATCGCCTGCAAGGCTTAAGACGCTGCCTATACTCTTCGCCAGTGGGTGCCTCTGGATTCCCTACCATAATCAAAAAAGGATAACAATAAGATAACAGGCTCCAAGAAATTCATAATTTGAAGCAAAGTTCGAAAGAACTTACTCCCTTCTATCCACCTCCTTGCAAATCCAAGAGGGCAGTGCACAAAGATTCAGTCTTGGTTGAACACCGATGGCCTGGGACACATCACGTTAAAGAATTTGGTGGCGGCTGTCGCTTCCAAGAACCACTGGGAAGGCGATCTGCTAGACGTTCTCCTCAGGTAGAAGAAATACTGAATATCCTCTCCAGTAGGTTCCATGTTCAAATACTCTCGGTATAGAACGTAATTGCCTAAGAGCGATGAGTAAGCATTTGGATGCAGTTGCGAAGTTGCAAGGTGGAAATAGGATAGAACATCTCGAATAAAATCATTGGCTGGGGGCACGTACCCCGCGAAATAAGCTTGCCTATTCCAGGCAGTTAAACCCTCGGCGGCACGTGAGCCCTTCCACCTTCTCCCGGCGCATGAACGTCGCCCACCGGTATATTGAACCGCTGCGCCATTTTCCTAACTTTTTTAGCATCCATGCGTGATGGTACAGAGTCTGTCGGATTTTCCAATATAATGGCATTGGGTAATATATCCGGAGCTACTAGGCCCGTCGGGCGATCTTCATTAATAATATCCACATTCTTGACTTCTTCACGTATGACCAGAGAATGTAGCCTATCAATTTGTTCCCCGTGATCAGATACTTCGGGTGAACTGGCCGATTGAGAAGGAATGAAACCTTCAATAGTCTCAAGCTCGCTGCCACTCGAGCTATCGCTACTGGTAGAATTAGATGAATGTGACGATGACGGGGAAGCCTCGGCTTCCGGGATTTTTCCCGTCTTTGATCTTGTTTGCATGGTTAACTATACTTTAAGACACTAGTATTAGACATCGCATTGGAATAACATGTACCCCTCGTGTTGGTGAAAACTAATATGTGTGTGCGGTATCGTGCAAGATTAAGATATACATAGGAATGTAAAACAGTCCAACAACTCAGTCATAGTCCGGTTATATGTGCTATCCTATATGATAGATTCATGTCCTTGTCCGCGCAACTACCATCATATTCATTCGTGCAATCGTGCAAGCAAGTATGTGATATGTAAACATAAGGACGGGAAGTTGGTAGATCGAAGTACTGAACCCAAAAAACGATACCCCGCCAAGGCGTGGCACAAAGTAGTTGGGCTAGCAACAAACCAAAGGACCGCGATAGGCAAGAGAGGATCCAACAAGCTTCGAAGTTCGAAAGTTTGAGCCTCATGGTCCAAAGATTCGAATCCCTAAGGGTTCGAAAATCCGATCCTTAAGGTTCGAAAATTCAAACCCCACTAGGCTCGAAAATCTGAACCCCAGAGGGTCAAAAATTCAAACCCCAGGCTCGAGGATCCGAACCCTCAAGGTTCGAAATTTCAAACCCAGAGGGTTCGAAACTCTGAAATCTTAAAGTCCGGAACTTCGAACCCCTCGGGTTCGAAATCTCGACCCTTGGAGTTTCGGGAATTTGAACCCACGAAGGTTCGAAAGCTCGAACCCAGAGGTTCGAAATTTCGAACCTCGAGAGGGTCGAAATTTCCGACCCGGTTCAGGCCTTTGCCTCTCTCTCCCTCGCGCCGAACCACTCCGGCCAAGCTTCGATACCTCGAGCTCCTTCCTTGTGTCTCGACCCCATGCCTTACATAAGTCTAAGTTCGATAATTAGTAGGCCTCGAAGCTCGGAATAAATGGCAGTCGAGATAGAAAAAATAGTGAAAGAAGAAAACGAGGAGGGGCTATTTATAATAAAAGGAATAGTCCCTTCGCATTCCCAAGAATTTCGAGCCGACGGGTTCGAAATTTCGAACCCATGAGTTCGGAATTCTGAACCCCCTGAGGTCGAAATCTCGAACCTTTGTGGTTCAAAATTTCGCACCCCACCAAAAAAAAGGGGAAAAACCAAACCCCCGGGTTCGAAACTTCATGCCACGCGCTCATGTGTACGTATCCTATGCACATACTGACCTCGCGAACACGCAGGGGCAACACACTGCGAATACTTAGTAACATGAGTAAGGCACCACATCGGCAACGACTCGCTCTCAATCCTGCAACAAATGAGCATGTCGACTAACGTGTGTTTTCCTTTAACTTATAGGATAAAACAGCACCTCAGTTACTAACTCAACCAATCCAAAGCATATCACGTCAACACAAGATGTACTTTGGGGGGCAAATGTTAACCGTCTTTTTGGCCCGGTTTCCAAAAGTACACAAGACATGCTCGACTCAACGCATCGCGTGGAACTAAAGCCGAAAGGGATGCTTAGGAGAAATGGAAACAGAATGAAGAGAGATCACGTCAATAGAGACCTCAAGGCACCCCAAACTCCCATTCGTGCAGCCTTCGAGGTGCGAAATCTAGCACCCTCGAGGTGCGAAATCTCGCACCCTCGAGGTGCGAAATCTCGCACCCTCGAGGTGCGAAAACTCGCACCTACAAGGTGCGAAATCTCGCACCCACGAGGTGCGAAATTTCGCGCCTCGCGCTCAGCTGCAAATTTCCCGTGTATGCAGGCTCTAGGTGCAAAGTTTTGCATGTGGTCCCCTATTTCTACCTACTCCTACCTAACCCCTACTTACTCCTTTCCTACAAATACCCCATGACTTCACACTTCAAAGGGGTTGGAATTTGAGACCTTGGGACTTCTATAGAGCTCCATTAATGGCATCCTCCATTTGAGGAAGAAGAAGGGAAAAAGTGTCCATTTCTTAATATATTTAATATATGGTAATTATGACATCATATATGGGAATGATGACATCATCTAGCATAAAGATGAATGTAATGAGATGTAATGAGATGTCATGAGAGGGTCTCACACTTGTAACTTTGAGTGATTAATAATATTCCAACAACGCTTCAAAGTGGACGTAGGCCCCTCACGAGGCTGAACCACTATAAATTTCTTGTGTTATTTACTGCTTTTCTTCTCTTGTCTATGCGACCAAATCAACTATTCTTAGTAATTGGAATCTTTCGTGTTTACGACATTTTTTGCCGTCAATGGTTTACGTATTTCTTACTTCATTTATACCATCATAATTACCACTTTGATGCAGTTAGTTGTTTTGTAGTATAATTAAAACTTTTGTAGAGCACTGTCTGTGAACTCCACCTGCTGAGTTCATACAAAACATTAATCTTCTATTGTATAATTTCTAACATATAAATGTACTTGTGTATGCTAAAATTATGTTCCGCTGAATTTTTTTTCCTCTGGTATGGTGATATACTTTATTGTAAGAGATGAGTAAATATGGTATACAGTAGAAATATTAGGTAATATTAAAATTGCATTATAGCCAAAAAAAATATCAGTAGCAGTTTGAGTGTCAATAGAGGATTATTAAACAAAATCATAAGGTAGAAATATGTGTTTGGATTTTTGTATCTATGTTATATTTAAATTGAAAAAAAAAAGATAAAACACTGTAAACACTATACTTAGACTGTATGTATAGGTGGGCTTAATGTCAAGTTCATATATTGGGTAACATACTAATATTGATAATCTTTATTCATACTCACACAGTAACAGTGAGAATTTGATCTAAAACTACTATGAAAGGCTTAAATGTAACTCATTGACCTACAATAAAATAGCATGCACATCAATAGATGAATAAATTTTATTTGAGGTAAAGTATGTATGAAAAAGTTAAATACAGTTGGCTCAAGCATCCACCAAATTAGGGTTCGAACAACAGAACGAAAAGCATCCAAGGATAGTTGACACGACTATATCATATTTTTTTAATGGCGTAAATAAAGATAAAGTTCATAGGCTTGGAATTTAATTCTCACTCTAACTAACAAAATAAGCAAGAATGCAAAGAAAAATATACAAATTATATGCAAAGAAAATTATAAAAAATAGAGTCGAAATTACCTATAGTAAAACAGTCCAGGAAAAGGTAAAGATGGATTGAGTAATAACCAAATTCGGGATATGACGTGGTTCTTCTTTCCGAGACTTCTCCTGTTGGCATCCGTGGGAAGGATGCCAAAAATGATGAGGATTGGGATGGGATGGATTACCGGGGACAGGTGAATGGTAAGCAGTTTAGCAATATATTGTCTGGCAAAGTAAATGGGTAAGATAGATTCGGTGAATAAAGTTGAACTAGGGATAAAATTAGGGAAATGAAGGTGTAGAAATAGCATCGGCATTGGTGAAGGATGGGCATTCTAGAGGTTGGGATAGGGGTTGTTACGCCGACAGTGTATGAAAGAGCGTGGGATTAGTAGTTATTTAGGGGAGATTGAAATGGGAAAAGGGGGAGAAGACATGAGCATAGAGGAAGTGGAACACGTATGGGTCACGTGAGGGGTAAGGAAATTGGAAAATTAAAGAACGCTGAGGGCATGGTTTTCCAGTATGAGAGAATGGAGTTGCAGTAGGCGACACGTCAGAGTTATGTGCGACCATTTTTTATTCCCCCGTCGCAAAATGAAGTTCACCATTTCCAACTTCATTTTATTTGCCAGGAATTTAAATATAATTGCCTCAAATAATAAATATTTGCTACTGTTTTTAAACAAAACCATCGCAAATTTGTCTTCTGCATCATTTTCCTGACAACCTGCTACGGTTTGTAACTAAAACAGTTGCACATAACCATACATGATATTGTTTTCAGCTAAATCATCGCAAATAAGGCGACGCAAATAAGCAGTTCTGTACTAGTGTTAATTAATGTCTTAGGGATTTATTACCGTTAGGTTCATAAGTGACATTAATTATAATTAATGGAAATAAATGGCATTTAAGGGGTTTAATTAGTGCCTTAGAAAAATATGGTTGTTATGGTCATAAATGGCAATAATCATATTAAATAGCAATAAATGAAATTAAAAAGGGGATAAATGGTTATTGGTCGTCGTTTTAAATACCAAGTCCAATAAGGAAACAATTAAATAAATATCCTAGGGTAGGCAGGATATAACTTTCGTTATTTTATACTACTTAATCTAGAATTAATAATTAAAAGATAGAATTGGACTTAGTAGGTTAATGATGCGAGGTCAGTTGCCTTATTCGATAGAAGTCTACACTTTCCAACAGTAGAATATATGTCCAACTGATGTGATATTTCAATAACCATAGGAACTTGTGACGATGGTTAGTTCGCGTACATGGAAGTATATTCAAAAAGAGAAACCAAACGGGAATAACTCAATAACATGGCATGATTTGGGATTAAGGTCTTAAGTGGTTAGATCCACCTATAGAAAGGTATTAAGTGATCACGAAGTCCACTTCCCATAAATGAAAGCATTAAAGGCTAACTGGGTACGAGCTCGATAAGCTTCACGAACAGTCTGCTTCCTTGGGTCTTAAGTGAATTCAGATGAAGGGCCCACCTGGGAATAGGTCTTAAAAGGTCTGGTATGGTATTTCCATAGGGCTACCTATCCTACAGGAAATATTAAGCAACTAGGAGGTTATACAATAAGGCCAGCTAGATAGAACAGAGGGTCCACCACAGGAGGGTCTTAAATGGCGTGTTACGTCTACCTAACTGAGTGGTCATAAGATGTTGCTTACTATCTCTCTCCTTATGCAGGGAATGGATCTATATGCGTGAATGACGGAAGCCTTAATTAGTAGGACCGGTAGCTAGTGTCCTCTAGTTTATATTTGTAATGACCCACTTTTTCCATATAGTTTAAGCTGACATTTGACTACACATGTCAACTGAAATTGCATAGAAAAGTAGATAGTTAGAAGAAAGAAGTTAGAGGGTGAGAAAATAGAAAGAAAGAAAAGTTAGAATAGAAGAATGGGAAGAACATAGACACATCAAATTCAGAGTAACATGAATCTCACGGTGAAATGAATAAAATATAATATACATAAATTCTCTTTACACAAAGAGAAAATTAGTGTATATATATGAATACAACATCAGAGTAAATTACCAAATCAACCTATACAATACTGATAAATACCACAGACATAGCAGAAATTGATTAACATGAGAAAAAATAAGAAAACGCCTCAACTCTAGCCCTTTTATGAACCTCCAAGAAAATCCATTGCAACCTGAAAAAGATACTCAGTCTGACCTGAGTACTACATACACGGATCAGTCTGGGATACTTTCACTGAGAAAACTCACTTATAAATAACTTGTTCAACTTTTAAAAATCCTTTAAAAGAAAGGAACTCTCGTAAGACACGACCACACATAAACATGGCACATACGATAACCAAATCACTTTTATATCAAAATCCGATGATACTACAATAATGTTTAATCCATATACAATATAAGGAAATAGCCAAAAAGCTTGCATCTCACTTTCTAACAATACTTGGTTTGAAATTTAAAATCATACGGGCTCGTATTGGATATTGGATTTCCAACTATGACTGGTTATGGGACCACCTTCTGGACAGTATCCTCTAAAGAGGGAACACTGGGTTTCAACAAGAACACCTTGCAACTCGGCCACACAGGACCTACCACTCATTCAACTTGAGTGTGTCGAATATATCATCACCACGATTGTTGGCCTTCTAACCATACTTATTTGGAAGCATACAAAAAAGAAAGAAAGGGGCATCAATTTTTCTAAATCAACGATGATATACCCTAATGGGTATGACCCACATAGCCATGCTGTCTGCCCGATTTCAGTCATTTCCCAGTTGATGAGGCTTGAGGTCTCGATTACCTTTTCAGAACAGCACATTCAACCCTTGAACACCACATGTTCATATTTACCAATTGCTAATCGATTTGCACAAATATACTCTGGGTGTTAAGAGAATGAATTCCGCGCCACCAAACTTGGTATATTTGAATAAATCAACGTACATGATATTTAGAGAATACTCTATCAGATATTCGTACAGGTTCGTTCTAGGACTAAACGAAACCAAAAATACCTCAGAACAAGAGGTTTACTGCCATGAGTTTAATCTCGGTAATTAGCTAGAGACATCAGCGAGTAACTCTCTCGCTCTGAAGATCTATGTTTTCAACTCATTTCATCCCTGCAAGTTAGTTTTTGAATGCAATGTTGGTTCGAAGTGTTTTTTGGGTTTAGTTTCCATCCCGCTCACTTCGAACTAACTCGTCAATAGCCCAAGCAATATTTATTGATGGTCTCGTTTATAACTATCAATCAAAAACAGTACATACCAGTATTTTGGAAGCATCTTTCCTTCTAATTCAAATCATTTATTAAACCATTTCATCAATTCTTTCAAATCGATTTCATATAGTTATCTCAATAAATTTCATCCGTTTTTGTTACTTCAAAAACTATAATCAACGCTTATTTCTTTAGAATAATCTTATTTACCAAACTCCTCTTTATCTTCTTTACTTTGAAATACTGCTATGTTTTCATCAAATTTCATTTTTATTTCCTTTACTTCAGAAATATCTCTATATAACCGCAACCCTTTTTCATTTCCTTCACTGTAACTGAATTATGGAAACCAGTTTAAAATTTATTTTTAATTGATTAGAATGGAAATTAAATATTTTAAATGATTTATTTTGAGAATAAACGACTTAGTTATTTAAAACGGTTTTGAATGTAAAATTTATTATATAATTACAAAAGAACATGTAATGTCGTGGTAGTTTGAAAATTTTTGTGTTGAATTTAATTGAATGTACAGAATTTGATATAATTCGGATTTCAGTAAAATAAGAAACGTTAGGATCTAATTAATTATATCTTTCTAATGAATGCGAAAAATTGAGATTTAATTTTATAAATTGTAAGTTATGTCAAAATTTAAAATAGTCGTTATGAAATTGTTTATAAAATATACCGATTTATTTATTTAAATAAAAGGATTTTCATGTAAATTGAACACAGTTTGACTAGAAAATAGCAATATCGAGTTATAAACTCAAGTGTGTTTATTTTACAGCTATATGATATTTTACTATATATATATATGATAATATTAATTTATTGTTATTATTTATTTATTTAAAATATTTTTGAAATTATTAATATTTTATTGATATTACATAAGCCCTTAAGAATATATATTTTGCAAACGACCTCCATTTTCGACAAAACCAATTTTTTTGGATTCGGAATAATAAGTTGTTGTTGGATTTCAAGTTTCGTGTTTTTTGGAGTTAGTATGTGGCCATGTGCGATTTTAATGTGAAAAATAGTATATTCTAACTTTAGAAATACAATGTCAAAGCAAACGAACTCGAAATTCGATGAAACAAGTTTTGTTGGGTCCATAATATCAAAACATAGCTACGTGTCAATTTTCATTGAAAACGAAATTCATATGTGATCATGCAAATTTTTAAACGATGAAAACAAGTAACAATTGAGTATAATCAAATAAAATTTATTATGTAATCAAATATAATATAATATTTCCATCTTATAAATAATCATATAGTCTCCTAAACCCTTATTCTCTTCTCTTACGGTAAACATCATGGCCGCCTCCAGTCTTTTTCAAGGTGAAGAATAAAACTTTCAAAGATCAAAACCATTCAACCAATAATTTATAAATCCCACAACTTGTATATTTAAGTTCCTCTTGTGATTCTCTACGATATGGTGTGTTATTTTAGAGGACTCAAACAAATGTAGTTCACTGTTTTTGGTTACAGCGATGGTTAGGTTTAGAATTTTTGGTGGAATGAGTGATTGATTCATGAAATGAAGCTCGAATTTGGGTTGAGGTAATGGAGTAATGCTTGTAGGTAGAATTTTTGGGGACTCGAAGCAAAGAAGCGACGCACGATTCACTATGCATGCGGAAACAAGGGCTGACGTCGGTTTCTAGAAGGGACGTGCTAGCGGACAATGGTGGTACTGAGGTTGGTGAGCTCGGAGTAGAGAGAACAATATCGTTTTTAATTATGGAAACCATGAAGTATAGAAGGAGGGAAAAGCACGTGAAAATTGGCTATGGGGAGAGTTGCGTGAGTTAGTAGGAGGAAGAAAATGATGAGCGCATGGTTTAAGCTAAAACATGGATTGGTAGGAGCATAATTAAGGTTTAACTAATTTAATAATTGTATTTTAATGATATTATTTGTATTCAACTTGTAAAATTCAAAACTTCTACATACGTTATTTGAATTCAACGAAACATGATCTGTTGGAACCGTATCGACGAGATCTTCGCCAAGAACCCGGTTTGGAGAGATTTAGAGCCCATGGTAGTTTTTGGCGAAGGAAAATGCCTGTTTGAATCAATCGATCGTTTATCGTTATTTAATAATAAACGACCAATGTAAGAACTCTCTCACTCAACTAATTTCTATAACTATTCAATAATCATAATTAAATATATATTAGTTGCCTATGTTGATTTTTATTTATTTAATTATCACAAATTGTCATACGGTATGTGGTAGCTCACATCACAAATTGTTTTCAAACCCGGTGGATGAATGGATGATTGACTATGATATGATATGAATGTGATTTTGAAGCAAATAACATGTTAAAACGACGTTAAATTATTTGTGGCAGTTGAACTTGGATAAACATCCATTTACAAGTCGACCGACTTGTTTATGTTCACCCATTTAAGTAATATCGATTGGAATGAATAAATAATTTATTAATTGATTGTTTATTGGTTGAAAACCCCACACGGGTCTTGGGATGATAATTAGTTCACACATCTCCCTTATGTGTGCTTGTATGTCAATCAGTTAATTGGTAGACCGTTATAAGCATTATTTAATTATTTAAAGTTTATACGGTTGTAGATGCACTCTAGATGTGAATTGGATATTGGATAGTTGTTTATAACTATTTTTTAATACATGTGATGCACGAAATCCATATAAATAAATTATATGGTAATTGGTTGAATCTCATTTCAGTTCAGAGTAAAAATGAATATTTTAATATAATATTCAGTGAAAAACTAAAGTTTGATTTTAGTGACTGATTTTGGATGGACACGAAAATATTAAATATCCACGAATATTTATAACCGATTTGAATTAATTTTCATATAATTATGGTTTGTACATGTTTATTTTGAGATGAATAGTAATTTTAAAATATGAAATTGAGTTACGTAAATAAACGATATTTTAACTTGAATGGATCTTCCTGTCGATCTTATTTATTTTCGTAATGGATGGCGAAAAGGTATGATTTCAAAATCTGACATTTTGAAAATATTATTATTTTAATATTATAATAATATTGAAGGTTCAATTTTGATTTAAAATTAAAGTGGAAGTTGAAATCGTTTTTAAATGAGATTATAAACATTTTATAAAATAAGTTTTGAATGGAAATTGATGAAATCTATTATATATAATATAATGGCATAATGTGAAGATATTTGATTTTAAAAGGAAAAGATTGAAATTGAATTTCAAATGATAGTTGAAGATAATATATATAATTTACAAATTATTTTGAAATAAATTAGGTTTATATTTTAATTATAAGTCGATTCAAGCTTGAATAGGATGTGTCCCGCAGCGACAGTTCACGAAGTTCAATCCGTAACTTCGAATTGATGTAACGGGAGATCTGACAACGGATTCTCCTGGAACCAGGACCATTGGGCTCGTATCGAAAAGATCTTTTAAATGAATATAAGAGATTTAAAATCCAATGGTTAGATTTTAAAATATGTCCAAATCAATTTTGGAAAAGGTCGCTATGGATGCAGTTCGGTGGCCGATATTGGGAACCGGCTGTAAAGTCCTTAATAAAATTATTAAAAATATGAATAAATTATGTAAAATTATTATAAATGATTTAAAATGATTTTGGATGTAATATTGCAAGTTTTGTAAAGATAAAAGATATTTTTATCTAAATAAGTTGTTTACCAACTTGAGTAAAGAACTGAAAGGAATTGAAATGGTTTTAATATAACCAAAGTTTACCAATATGTAAATTGGATTGGATATGAATGGAAGTTGATTTCGGGTTTATTGCAAACGATGTTTTGAATAACATTAGTTCTTTACCCAACTATCTATGAAGTTATGATTTGGAGTTTATAAATCTTTTAATTAAGATTTAATGGAATTATCTAAAGTTCTCCGATTTAATATATTAAATTGGAATTGAATGGAATTCGATTTATTGATAATAGAGATGAACCTCCATGGAGGAAGACAGTTACTATTTATGGAATTTAAGAGGTTGTGTTGTTATTCCATTTATAGTATTAGTCTGATACGAAAATTTATATCGATTATATGCTGTTATGATTTCCGTAAAGATTCCAGTGAAATGGAAGTTGATTTTGAGTTTATCGTGAACAATGTTTTAAATGACATTTGTTCTTTAACCCAGTTAAAGACAGGATTATTTTCCTAAGGTTAATAATCATTAAGTAATGATTTTTGGAAAATAAAACTAAGTGGAATTTTAATAAATCTTTAATTTGATTTGAAATGTAAAGTGGTAATTAAATTTACTGAATTTGAGAAGTGTTCGAGAATGGAGTACCACTAGTTTTACTCCATGCAATAATTAATCTTTAACTAGATTTGGAACATTAAATGGTAATTAAATTTATCAATAACACAATGGGTGTTAGATATGGAATACTACCAGTTTTGCTCCATGGGATGAATAGGTTGGGATTGGGGTAATAAAATGAATGATTACTTCGGTAACACTCGATAATCTCGACTAGTTTTATAAACCTTAATATGGTTTATGTTGTGAAAAGATATTATAAAATCTTTTGAAATGATTTTAAGGAATCGATTAAACAATAAGTTTAAATGAGATAATCTTTGATAAGATTAATGGGAACCTTTCCCTGAATAAAGAATATTTGAATAAAAGAATATTCTGGATTGGATAAGGCTATGATATGTTTATATATCACTTAATTATAAGATGCGCGAGTTATTCGTAAAGACCGGGTTTAACCCATTCAGAATAACTGTAAAGACGACAAAAAGTTGAAGATACGTAGATCTTGATTGAAGACTGGAGATCTTCACATCATTGGGATGAATGTTGATGTCTCGATTGGGTTGTACACCCAAGACAAGGTTATCAGTGGTGGTTGTACAGACGTACTTGGAGATCGACCGGATATGCGAGGACCTCTCTCTTGTATTGGACATATGGGACGAGGAATATGGTGCCTTTGGTTTCGTTCAGACCCAGAACGAACTTGCAATTGGATTGTGTGTCTAACATCATAGTTTGTGCTATATTAATTGATATCTACTAAATATATATCTGTTTGGTGGCAGAGAATTTATTCTCTTAGCTTAACACCCTTCTTTGAGAAGTACAAGCTCATAGATTGTATATCGGTAGACATCAGTCGTATGGTATGAATTGACAATGTGGCATGCTGAGATGCATGATTAAAGCTTTTGTTGAAAAGCAGAGTTTTGTGAAAGATGATTAAAGCATAGCTTTAGTATAGCATAGCTTTAGTATAGCGTAGCTTTGAAAATAGAGTTAATTCGTGAGCTTCACACCCCGGTATGAGTCAAAAATAGGATGAGGGACCATAAGGAGAACATGCGTTTCTTTCTAGCTTGAAGTGGTGCCATGGTATGGAGCCCAGGCTTTTATATTTATGTGGATGATGGATAGCGAGGCGCTACGGATATGGCTGCACAAGGCCAAGATAGTCGACGTACAGGCCAGATTTCAGGTCCGATTGGACCGGGAAACTTATGATTCAGGCATAACCAATCAGCAACGTGTGGCCTGACCGACCCAACCGCTCCAAAGGGACGATGCATTCTATGCCTAAGGCATATGCTAGATTGTCTCGAATTCGGAAGGAGAGGTCCACTGCCTTGACTGATAGATGGAAACCGAATTTCCAATACATGATCTAGCGGTTTTAGTTGCAAACCAATATGGCGGCATAGTAGGATCAGGTACTATGCCATTTAAGATTGATACATTTATATTCGAAGTTGTTTTCTACACTATGCACTTATAATAATGTAAAAATATATTGTTTTGAAGCGTACCATGCTTCTTTGGTTATTATAAGGTAAAACTCTATCGTCCGGCTTGTGTTTCATTGTGTGATGGGACTTGAGTCTTATAATAGCTTAATTTTTCTAAAAATCATTGCGTCGTTTTGATTTAATAATATTCATGTGGAAGAACCCCATTCCGTGTCATATGGCGTGGTCCCATGATTTTTTTCCACTTTTTAAAAGTAAAGTTTTAATAACCGGTTTTAGTCTCACACCAATCCCATGACTGACCTGTAGTTTATTGTTATTCACGTGAACTCCGGGCGCCTATATTTTCGACACGGGCAACTACTAGTTTTGATTTTGCAGATATTTATTCAATAGGATCCCGGATTATGGATGGAGCTGTACTCTGGTTTATTTTGTAGTCTTCCACTGATTATATTTATGTATTTAAAATTCCACTGTATTGTAATTTATTAATCTCTGATATTTTTCGCTGTATATTATTTATTTGTACTCTAATTTCTTGTCCTTTGGTGTAAATTATTGTAATAACAATAAAATGTTCTCTTGTTCTGTGTTCTGATGCCTCGTGTTCTCTGGAGGATTCCTGTCTTTCGGATCATACCTGTGTGATTTATGGTCAGTCAGAAGTGCAGCGATTTTCAGGTCGTCATAGGTGGTATCAGAGCTTTGGTTCATAAAGCTCCAAAAATAGGACACGTTTGAACTAGATATAAGAATTCATTAGAGACAGGATTAGTAACATCCTATAAGAATGACTCGTTAGAGATAGGGTTAGCGGTACCCAAGAATGAGTTTGGAGAGTATTATTTATTAAAAAATGAATTTAGCTTTGAAAATTATATCCTTTACAAAGACTTAAATATTTTATTTGATGTTTGGACTATTGAGTATAAGAAGATTTTGAATACACGCATAATATACGTAAATCTGAAGTCTTAAATATACTGGATAGATATAGAATCACACTCCAGCCACCCATGAATGAATCTATTGATGACCACACGACATTAATAGTTTATTTTCGAGTTTCGAAAGTGGGATGTGTATATAATTCCAATTGACTGGTGTGAGAACCAAGAACTTAGTAGAGTTTAATGTTTGTGATTTGACTTTAAAAATATATTTTGAGTATATATAAAAGATATATATTTGAAAATTTTATTAACCAATTGATTGTTAATTGTGATGCGTGTTAATTAGTAACAAATAAAAAAATATTGGAATAATAAAACTAATATGGGAATGAAAGTTAAGTTAAGCCAAATCAAATATAATGTAAAAATGAATTGAAAATTTAGTTCGAATTGGATACATACATATATATATATATACATATATATATATATATATACACACACATATACATATACATATATATATTGAACAGGCTGTTGCATCAAAGTTGAGAAGAGGAATAAAATTGCATGTCCGTCAAAAGGTACATATTTATTATATTGATTGGGTTTGATGATTTTATGAGCCGATTGGCTAGCCCTTGGCTTTTGGTTTTTCTTTTTGATTGGTGAAGGCCTAGAGGGGCAAGTTGTAGTTGTACCGATCAACCCGTATAAAGGAGGTTATGGCGAAAATTTTCGAAAATTTAAGGCGTTAGCCAAATTTCAGGAAATTGGAATGTTTTTAGAAACTGAAAAGTAGGAGAGCTTGAGTCAGGATGAAGGTTGAGTTGGTTAAGTAAACAACCTTCAGTTTTATCTTCCTTTTCGAGGACGAAATTTTTTTTAGTGGAGGAGATTTTAACAACCCTGAATTTTGGGAACCAATTTAAAATTTATTTTTAATTGATTATAATGGAAATTAAATATTTTAAACGATTTATTTTGAGAATAAACGACTTAGAATTTATTAAAAACGAGTTCGAACATAAAATTTATAATATAATTATAAATGAACGCATAACGTTGCGGTAGTTTGAAAATTTAGTTTTGAATTTCAATTGGATGTACACAATTCGATATAAGTCAAATTTCAGTAAAACAAGAAATGTTATGATCTAATTAATAATATCTTTCTAACGAATGCGAAAAAAATGAGATTTCATTTTATAAATTGTAAGTTATGTCCAAATTAAAATTTGAAATAGTCGCTATGAAATCATTTATAAAATACAGCAATTTATTTATTTAAATAAAAGGATTTTCATGTAAATTGAACACCATTTGATAGAAATAGAAATATCGAGTTATAAACTCAAGTATGTTTATTTTGCAGCTATATGATATTTTATCTATATATATATAATAATATTAATTTTTTATTATTATTATATTGGCGCAAGGCCAGCCGATTTTTATAGTGATCTGTAACACTTTTCTATTATAACCAATAATAAACGTAAAGTATAGTACATGTGACTGTAGTTACAATCGGCTAATTCAGTTTTTAAGGTGGACTGTCCACTGCCTGCGGAGTTTATAGTGTTCCGTCCACTCTACCTATCAGGCTTACAGCACTAGGGTTAGCTAGACTGTTATTATTTATTTGTTTAAACTATTTTTAAAATTATTAATATTTTATCGATATTACATCAGCCCTTGAGAACAGACATTTTGCAAACGACCTTCATTTTCAACGAAACCGATTTTGTTGGATACGGAATATTAAATTATTGTTGGATTTCAAGTTTCGTGATTTTTGGTGGCAGTATGCGGCTGTGCACGATTTAAATGTGAAAAATAGTGTATTCTAACTTTAAAAATATGTTGTCGGAGCAAACAGACTTGGAATTTGACGAAATATGTTTCGTTGGATCCGTAATGTCAAGACATAGTTACATGTACAATTTTCATTGAAAACAAAATTTGTATGTGATCACGCGAATTTTTAAACGATAAAAACAGGTAAAAATTGAGTATGTTCGAATAAAATTAAATATGTAATCAAATATAAGATAATAATCCTAAAGTTTCCTAAACCCTTATTCTCTTCACTCGTGGTCAACAGCATCATGGCCGCCTCCAGTCTTCTTTCAAGGTAAAGAATAAAACTTCCAAAAATCAAAACAATTCAACCAATAGTCTATAAATCCCACAACTTATATATTTGAGTTCCTCTTGTGATTCTCTACCATCTGGTGTGTTGTTTGAGGGGATTCGAAAAAATATTGTTCGCTGTTTTTTGTAACAGCGATGGTTAGGTTTAGAATTTTTGGTGGAACGAGTGATCGATTCATGAAATGAAGCTCGTATTTGTATTGAGGTAGTGGAGTAATGCTTGTTGGTAGAATTTTGGGGGACTCGAAGCAAAGAAGTAACGCACGATTCACTGTGTGTGCTAAAACAAGGGATAACGTCAGTTTTTGGAAGAGGCATGCGAGAGAACAATGGTGGTGTTGAGGTTGGTGAGCTCGGAGAGGGGTGAACAATATTGTTTTTAGTTTTGGAAATCATGAAGTATAGAAGGAGGGAGAAGCACGTGAAAAATTGGCCATCGGGAGAGTTGTTTGTGTTAGTCGGAGGAAGAAAATGATGAGCACATGGTTTAAGCTAAAATGTGGATTAGAAGGAGCATAATTAAGGTTTAGCTAATTAAATAATTATATCGTTAATGATATTATATTGTATTCAACTTGAAAAATTCACAACTTCTACATACATTATTTGAAATCAGCAAAACAGGATCCATTGGAACTGCATCGACGAGGGCTTTGCAATGAACTAAGTTTGGAGAGATTTGGAGCTCGTGGCAGTTCTTAGCGAAGGAAAACGCTTGTTTGAATCAATCGACCGTTTATAGTTATTTAACGATAAACGACCAATGTGAGAACTCTTTCACTCAACTAATTTGTACAATTTTTCTATAATCATAACCGAATATATTGATTGCTTGTGTTGATTTTTATTTAGTTAATTATCACAAATTGTCATACGCTATATGGTAGCTCACATCACAAATTGTTTGCAAACCAGATGGATGAATGGATGATTGACTGTGATATGATTTGAATGCGATTTTAAAATTAATAACATGTTAAAGCAATGTTTAATTATTTATGGCATTTGAAATTGGATTAAACATCTATTTACAAGTCGAACACCTTGCTTATGTTCACCCATTTAAATAATATTGATTGAAGTGAATAAATAATTTATTAATTGATTATTTATTGGTTGAAAACCCCACACGGGTCTTGGGATGATAATTAGTTCACACATCTCCCTTGTGTGTAGTTGTATGTCAATCAGTTGATTAATAGACCGTTATAAGCATTATATAATTATTTAAAGTTTATATGGTTGGAGATACACTTAATATGTGAATTGGATGTTGGATAGTTGTTTATAAATATTGTTGAATACATGTGATGTATAAAATCCATATAAATAAAATTATATGGTAATTAGTTGAATTTCATTTTAGTTCAGAATAAAAATGAACATTTTAATATAATATTCAGTGAAGAACTAAAGTTTGATTTTAATGTCTGATTTTGGATGGACACGAAAATATTAAATATCCATGAATATTCATAACTGATTTGAATTAATTTTCATTTAATTATGTTTTGTACATGTTTATTTTGAGATGAATAGTAATTTCAAAATATGAAATTGAATTAAGTAAATAAACGATGTTTTAACTCGAATCGATTTTCCTATCCATCTTATTTATTTTTATAATGAATATGAAAAGATTTGATTTCAAAATCTAACATTTTATAAATATTATTATTTTAATATTATAATAATATGGGAGGTTCAATTTTGATTTAAAATTGAAGTGGAGGTTGTAATCGTTTTTTAAACTAGATTATAAGCGTTTTATAAAATACGTTTTGAGTGGAAATCGATGAAATCTATTATATATATAATATTATGGCCTAATATGAAGATATTTAATTTTCAAAGGAAAAGATTGAAATGGAATTTCAAACGGCAGTTGAAGATAATTTATATAATTTATAAATTATTTTGGAATAAATTTGGTTTATATTTTAATTATAAGTTTATTCAGACTTGATTAGGACGTGTCACGCACGACAGTTCGCGAAGTTTAACCTGTTACTTCAAATTGATGTAATAGGAGATCCGACCGTCGGATTCTCCTAAAACCAGAACCATTGGGTTCGCATTGAAAAGATCTTTTAAATGAATATAAGAGATTTAAAATCCAACCATTAGATTTTAAAATATGTCCAAATCTGTTTTGGTAAAGGTTGTTATGGCTGTTGTTCAGTGTCCGATATTGGAAACCGACTGTAAGAGCCTTAATAAAATTATTAAAAATATGAATGAAATATATAAAATGATAATAAATGATTTTAGATGAAATATTCCACGTTTTGGAGAGATAAAGATATTTTTATCTGAATAAGTTGTTTACCAACTTGAGTAAAGAATTGAAAGGAATTGAAATGGTTTTAATATAACCCGAGTTTACCAATATATAAATTGGATTGGATTTGAATGGTAGTTGATTTTGGATTTATTGTGAACGATGTTTTAAATAACAATAGTTATTTAAACCAACAAACAGTAAGTTACGATTTGGAATTTATTAATCTTTTAATTAAGATTTAATGGAATATCCAAAGTAAAGTTCTCTAAGTTAATATATTAAATTCAAATTGAATGGAATTCAACTTTGTGATAATCGACATGAGCCTTCATGGAGGAAGAACATTATTATTTATGGAATTTAAAAGGCTGTGTCGTTATTCCATTTATAGTGTTAGTTTGATACGGAAATTTATATTGATTATAGACTGTTATGATTTCCTTGAAGATTCGGTGAAATGGAAGTTGATTTTGGGTTAATCGTGAACAATGTTTTAAATGACATTTTTTCTTTAACCCAGTTAAAGACAGGATTAATTTCCTATGGTTAATAATCATTAGGTAATGATTTTTGGAAATTAAAACTTACTGGAGTTTTAATAAATCTTCAATTAGATTTACAATGTAAAGTGGTAATTAAATTTACCGAATTCGAGAAGTGTTCGAGAATGGAGTACCATCAGTTTAACTCCATGCGATAGTTAAATCTCTAATTACGTTTGGATCGTTGAATGGTGAATAAATTTACCAATAACATAATGGGTGTTAGATATGGAGTACTACCGGTGTTGCTACATGGGATGAATAGGCTGGGATCGGGATAATAAAATGAATGATTACTTCGGTTGGGCTCAATAATCCCAACTAGTTTTATAAACCTTAATCTGGTTTAAGTTGTGAATAGATATTATAAAATCTTTTGAAATGATTTTCAAGGAATGGATTGAACAATAAGTTTAAATGAGATAATCTTTGGTAAGATTAATGGGAACCTTTCCGAGAATAAAAAATATTTGAATGAAATAATATTTTGGATTGGAATGAGGTTATGGTATGTTTATACATCACTTGATTACAAGATGCGCGATTTATTCAAAAGACCGGGTTTAACCCATTCGGAATAACTGTTATGACGATTATAAGTCGAAGATATGAAGATGGTGGTTGAAGATCAGAGATCTTCACATCGTTGGGATGACTACTGATGTCTCAATTGGGTTGTACACCCAAGACAAGGTTATAAGTGGTGGTCATCCAGATGTACCTGGAGATCGACTGGATATGCAAGGACCTCTCTCTTGTATTGGACATATAAGGCGAGGAATAAAGTGCCTCCGGTTTCATTCAGACCCGGAACGAACTTGCAAATGGATTATGTGTATGACATCGTAGTTTGTACTATATTAACTGACCTTTACTAAATATATATCTATTTGGTGGCAGAGAATTTATTCTCATAGCTTAACACCCTTTTCTGAGATGTACGAGCTCAGAGGTTGTATATCGGTAGACATCAGTTTTATGGTATGAAACGATAATGTGGCATGCTGAGATTCACAGATCAAAGCTCTTGTTGAAAAGCAAAGCTTTGTGGATGATGATCAAAGTGTGGCTTTAATACAGTGTAGCTTTGTGTATAGTGTTAACTCGCGAGCTTCACACCTCGGTACGAGTCAAAAACGGGATGAGGAACCGTAGGGAGAACATGCATTTCTTTCCAGATAGAAGTGGTTCCATGGTATGGATCCTAGATATTTTTTACTTATGGATGATGGATAGCGAGGCTCCTCGGATATGGCCGCACAAGGCCAAGATGGTCGACTTACTGACCATATTTTAGGTCCGATTGGACCGAAAAACGTATGATCCAGGCATAACAAATCAGCAATGTGCAGGCTGACCGGCCCTACCTCTTCCAAGGGACGATGCGTTATGTTCCTGAGGCATGTGTTAGATTGTCTCGAATTCGAAAGGAGAGATCATAGCCTTGACTCATAAATGGAAACCCAATTTCCAGTACGTGATCTTGCTATTTTAGTTGCAAACCAATATGGAGACATAGTAGGATAAGGTACTATGACGTCTAAGATTGATACATTTATATTCGAAGTTGTTTTCACTTATAGTACTATCAAAAATATTTGTTTTGAAGCTTACCAAGCATCTTTGGCTATTATAAGGTAAAACTCTATCCTTCGGCTTGCGTTGTATTGTTTGATGGGACCTGAGTCTTATAATAGCTTCATTTTTCTAAAAAGCATCGCGTTGTTTTGATTTAATAATATTCATGTGAAGTAAGCCCTTACGTGTCATACGGCATGGTCCCATGATTTTTCCCACTTTTTAGAAGTAATTTTTTTAATAACCGGTTTTAGTTCTCACATCAGTCCTATGACTGACCTGAAGTTTATTTTTTTCACCTAAACCCTGGGTGCCCGTAATTTCGACACGGGGGGCTAGTAGTTTTGGTTTTTTAGATATTTATTCAATAGGATCATATGTTATGGATGGAGTTGTACTTTGGTTTATTTTGTAGTCTTCCGTTAATTATATTTAGGTATTTAAAATTCCGATGTATTATAATTTATTAATCTCTGATATTTTCCACTGTATATTATTTACTCGTACTCCGGTATCTTGTCCTCCGGTGTAAATTGTTGTAATAGCAATAAAATGTTCTCTTGTTCTCTTGTTTTGTGTTCTGATGCGTTGTGTTCTCATGATAATCCGAGTATTCATGTCTTTCGGATCGGACCTATGTTGTTTATAGTCGGTTCGAATGGCGGTGACTTTCGGGTCATCACATTTACCTTGGCAAAACATCGCTATATATATACATAGTCAACTGGTATAAATCCAATTACAAATCTTAAATGTGTTTAACAATGTCATATGATACATTGTTTATTATATAGACCTCAATGATTTTGATTTATCTTCAAAATTTTACCAATAAAAGTTTATACTAATGCTTATGGGAACACTAATTCCAATATTCACTTCCGGTTCCAATCCTATATAACTTATCGTCCACATTAATCAAAAATCATATCCATTAACTTATTCCTTGGATTAAGTGTATTTAATTATAAAGTCATATAGCTTACTGAACTTCCAAGGTTTTCCTCAACTTGAAGCTTAACTTCATTTATGGAGGTATTAGCTCAATTTCCATGTTCCTTTATCTTTTAATAATTATCATATTCGCAAACCGTACTATTTTCATTCAATATATATAATTGAACGATATACACATATTTATCCTCAAATCTAAGGACAAACAGTGTCAAGTAATACGTTGTTAACATAAAACTCAATTGTTTTATTATATTTCAAAACCATGCAAATAATGTTGCAATATAATCTTTTATGGAAACCATAAATTATTCCTGACATCTTTACCATTACAAACTAATATCATCTTTAGATTATCCTAAAATCGTTCAAGTTGGGGTATTTTATTTACCTCTCAGACCTTGATCGACAATGTTCTTATCTTAAGATAAATAAAAGTTTGTAACTCACTCCGGTTTTCATTCAATATTCCAAGTCTTATTTACTATTCAATTTAAAACATGGTTCTTATAACCATTACTTACATTTGGAAAATATCCTTTTACCTAATTCAGTTTTAGGTAAAAATTTACTAACACCAACCCTTAGCTTTACCTTCTTTAATACAATTTGTTTGCAAATCTGGACTTATTCCCGTAATTAATTTACCAAGTCCTTTTATGCCAATCCGTTTAAGTATCCTTCCTTTGTATTTTGGAACTCTTGTTTCTATAAAATTAATCAATTTAATTTAATTATTAAGTAAACGCTTATTAAAAATCATCGTATTAACTTAACCTCTTTATAGACTTCATTATAAAGCTTTGATCCCATTATAAGTAGAATCCCTTTTTATTAATCCTTAACAAGGTCTTCTTGCAAACTATTTTAGTTTAATCTCAATAAAATTTCATTTCATATTCAAATTATTTGAATTTAAATCGAATTACTAAACTTACTTGCATTCCCAATTTCAATCCATTTTAGATTGCCCTTCTAATTTCCCTTTCTATGTTCCCACCTCCGGGTTTTAGTTCCATTTTAAGTTTATAAACCATATTATAACTTGCTTCGACAGTTGAAATCATTTACAGCTTATTTATTTTTAAAACGTGTCTTTCCTTTTCTACAAACTTCGCCAATTCGGATTGTTACACAAATTCCTTTAAACATAATCTCTTACAAGAATTCAAATAAAAATCTATTTTATAATAATATAAGTAAAAACTTATTTAAAATCTCCTTTAGTTATAAAAAGGGTCTTAAGACCACATTAAACTTCAGCCGTTGAATTCTAATTACAAAATCATCGTTTTGATTATTATTAATTAAATAATAATCAATTTCTATGTTCTTTAAATCAAAATGGTTTACTTCATCATTAACTATTAATAAATAGATAATTTAGCTTAAGAAGTTATTGAAATAGTAATTTATTGTATTAATAAATAATATTTCACTTATCATCTGTATTCATAGTAAATTAAAAGATTGTTAAATATTTTTAAGCAACTGTGTTTAATTTTACACAACTATTTTCCACAACTACCTTTATTAAATTAATTGACCACAAATTAATTTAATAATCAACTTCAAATAAAACAGTTGGCTTAGTCAACTATAAATCATGGTTAATTTGCTAACCACTTTCAATTTATCATATATTTTTTAATTAATTAATAATATAATTAATTTCAATCACTCCACTTAATTGTTTCTTAAAAACAATTAATACCAACTATAAACCCTTTGGTTAATATTGGACTTATTTATAAAATTCATTAAAATACAAGCATTTGTCAAAACAAATCATTTTATAATTACTTATATAAATTAAATAAATTTTTTTGATTTTCTTTAAATAAACCTTTATTTAAATAAATTAAATAAAATATATTTTAAAATCTAACTTCAGTTATAAAATAATTTTTATAACTTCAATTTAGTCGATTCACCTAATGGTAAATTAATGTTTATAAACGATGGATTTTCAGGCCATCTGCTGCCAATCACTTAGTCGATACAATATATTAGTTAATAAACATAAACGTTGAATTTCCAATTCATCGATTAACATACAAATAGGCTTTCAATATCATCAATGCCAGATGGTTCATATATATATATATATATATATATATATATATATATAATATGAAAGAAAATAATATGTAGAGATAATTGAGGAATCCATTTGATTCCTCCAACATGTTCTTCCCTACATTACTATTAATATAAAAGTTTATATGTACATATAAAAAACAATTCAACCAATTTATCTAAAAATGAACCTTCTACTTAATGCAGATAGTGTCAGAGGCTAATTCGTTTATAAATAGAATTTTTTTAACCACAATCAACTACTCAACAATAATTCAATCGATCAATCAATTTATTCAACAACAACCATTTCAATCATCCAAAAACACATAAACAATTATATCACACAATTAAATATTGATTGAGCAATAGATATTTATTACGTGATATAATATAAAAGAGTATTCTAGAAAGTGTGAGTTGATAACTCACCAGCCGTTCAATCGACGATTAAGTGTCGTTTCATTTAATTTTAAACAACGTTTAAAATTAAATAAAATTCTGACTAACTCCAATCATCTCTAATTACTAAACTAATAGAAAAAACGACTTGACTTATATCAAACTTGTAGGTATCGCTGATACGATTCCAACGGATCTGACTGTGTTCGATTCTGTTCATGTTTGAGCCAGTTATTAACATTACAAGTTTTATATACTTTAATGATCATTGACGAATTAAATTAATAATCTATTACCCTTAATTAAACTCCCCCCTAATACACTTTCATCCTTAGTGAAACCGCCGCTACCTGTACACACAATTGTCGTATCTTGCTTCATTCAGCCTCACTCCTTACTCCACAGTTTACAAAATCAAGACCACCGTTAGCTCACCATCCGAGCTCATTCCTCCTATACCCTCAACATCCAATCAGCATTACTATTCTACACTCCCATCGAAATGAGCCAAGTTTCTAACTGTCAGACCATAATGAAAACATAAATTCAATTTTTCTTCTAAACGAATACAATATTGCGATCTTTTCCCAGAAAGCAATGAGTTATTGGGACCATTTCTAGATCTAGGTCTTTTTACTAGTTAATCCCGGTAAAGCCACCAATTTGAGATCATAGGATTTAATGCTCTAATACCATAACAAATTTATAACTTGTTGACTCGCTTTTTCGAAAAGTAGCAACGTGAAGATTCCATGGTTCACTTGAAACTCGAGTACGAACTCATGGAAATACATAGCGACTTGGTCGAAGTCGTGAAGCGTTAGAATTCTTAGAAATATGGTTAACTCCTGGATCTGCATTCTCGATTCAATAGCACTTTAGATCGGATTGGATTTGATTATCGGATAAGGCAAAACCATGGGTTTTAACATGAGCAAACTCGGATAGGCTCAAAATGTTTGCCAACCCCATGCTGATCACCAAAAAAACTCATGTCACATCAGGTTGGATTTGAGATCAATATTGGATCATGTGGAGTTCGACCCACCCAAAATGCACGATCACGTCGGGTCGATCACCACAAAGCAGAAGATCGAACTGGGTGGATATGGATCGAATCAGGAATGCTTGGATCAGATTCGAAATCCGTTTCATATCCCTGGGATACGAAGTATATTTTGTATCCTAAATTTCAGAACGTATTCTGCTCCAGCTCAAATTACCTGATCGCTTCGGGGTAATCATCAAAAAGCACTCGCGTGCATCGAACTTTGTAGTATAACTAGGGATACGAAACATTTACTGGGATTGGGCAAATGGTTGGGGCATGCAGATCCACCTTTGGTTGGTTGACACGTGCAAATCACGTAAAAACACAATTGCACGTCATTATTTGGCTTGCCTTTTGGAGTTTGGAGTACACTTGAAGCTTTTTGGACATAGAAGGGTTTTAATGACTTTTTTTGCATTATAGGAAGTTGATATGGACTTTGTCACTTTCCATTCATAACTTTGTAAAACTCAAAGTGTTAAAACTCTGATTACTCTTTTAATTTTAACAATGATGATGAATAGTTACAATGAAGTGTACGTAGGTGTTAGTGTCGAACCATTATAAACTTAGCGTTATTTTCATTTCTGCGCTCTGTGTATAGATCGTTTGGTTTGATAGGATAATTGGCTTAATATCAACCCATCGGGTGTTGATGTGTGCAAGTGAACAATTCCCTATGTCAAAATTTTGGCATGCCGGGAAGGGACGTTGGATTGCCTATGGATTTTAGATCATTAAGGAAACGAATTCTCTTGGATTTTGCTATGGTTAAAAGGAAACAAGTAAGTCTGGCTCATTTGGAAGGAGAAGGCACATAGTGGAAAGTCAGGAAGTATCCTCTATTGGATATCCCTCAAATTTTGTTGCTCGCGAGGATATCAATGGAGTGGTTAAGGATTTAATCAAGGATTTGACATCTTTGTTGGAACAATAAGAAGATCAATTTCGAAGATAGGAAACTACTATGAATACTTTTCTCGCTAGGATTGAAGGTTTTGGAAGGTCGTTGGGCCAGGGTAATATGGTAGGAATTAGTGCTAACGTTCTATAATGATTAGTTCGGGACTTAGGGGCAATTCCAGAAGAGAAAACCTATGCCGACGCCAATCCGCAGACCGGTACCAAATCGGCTAGACTCTGAGGAACACCCCCAATTCCGTTTAAGGTTCGACTCATTTTTTTGTTAATCATGTCTCAGGCTATGAGGTTGGTAATATCTCTCAAGCACCAATGCGTGCAGTTTTCGATGCAGGAACTCATGTAGTTCTGCAAGCTAAGTTTGCGCCGGTCGAGGCACCTCGGGATAGGATTGAGCCAGATATCTTTGTTGGAGCTCAACAGTTCGCTAACGTTGGACTTGCCACCAAAGGGACCACTGTGGATTTGAATAATTGGAATCGCTTGCTTGGTAATGGTAATGATGCTCAGATCGTTGACATTATTTGATGATATACTCGAGGCAAGAACTCTCTCGGATTTGGATTGCATTAATCGTAGTCCATTCGCTCAGTGTATTCAGAATTCTCGTAACCCGTCAGATTTCAAATTACCGTTGTTGGAATCTTTTGATGGTAGGAAGGATCATACAGTTCACTTGATGCACTATATGCGTCACATAGAAGAACTCTCAGCTTCAGGAAATGTTATGACGACGTGCTTTCCTCTTTATCTTACATGCATTGCTGCCATGTGGTTTCAGCAACTAGAAAACGAATTGATTTATTCTTGGAATGTCTTGGTTGGTAAATTCATCGAAAAGTTCAAGGTTCATATTGCTTGATCCACTACATCATAATGGCCATTTGGTAACCCTTTATTTTTCTGATTACCAACACTTATTTGGGTTGTGGACTAGTCACAACAATATGTGTTGCCGTATTGAAAATGTGTCACCAAAAATACATAATTATATATTTTTTAATTGCCAACGCTTATTTGCCTTGGTACGCTGAATTCCCAAGGGCGAAAAGGTAAACACGCTATTGTTTTTAACCCCTAACCCTAATCCCTTTCTCCAACGCTTTCTCCCCTTCATAGGCGGCTTCTGAAAAAAATGCGAATCCATTTAACTTTGCACATTTGGGGGTAATCACAATCGAAATCGACTTCCGCTTCAGAGTAAACTCCTCGACTTCGATTAGGGAATCAATGTTAAGCTACTCGATTTCGAGTTCAAGGAATCACGATTTCAGCTCTTTGATTTTGACTTCAGGTGATTTCAGGTTCAAGGAAACGTGATTTTAGGTTGTTGGATTTTGGTTTTAGGTGATTTCAGGCTACTCGATTTCAGTAATCGCAATCAATATCAGGTGATTTCATGGAATCGCCGTTTCAGGTGACTTCCATTTTCTGCGTAATTTCTTTTTCTCAGCGTGATTCCTTCGGCTTTAGGAAATTGCGATATCAGCCCGATATGAACTGACATCAACTATGATTGTAAGATGAAGTAAAACATGATAGAATGTTTGTAAACAACATAGCTTGAAGTAAAATATTTCTGTGCGTGATTTCTTTTAAGATGCTTTAGGAAATATTGTAGTTGCCTGTGCCGGTGCATTTCTTCTAAAAGAAGAGCCAGTTACTGATCACAAATCTAGTACTAAATCAGAAACGAACCTTACTGAAACTCTTCTCCCGATTACATGAAGTTAGTACTTTGGCACAGGTGATTGTGGCACCGATACGTGTGTTATATGAACTGTTAGATTTATTCTCATATTAATAATTGTTTTTTCTGTTTTGTTCTTTTTGTCAAGATAAGTAGCATAAATGGCGTTCAAGTTGTGCTTGTTGGTCATTGCCGGTTGAAAATCACTGAGATGGTATGTTTTACCTTCGTTTTCTTCTTTCTATGAGTGTGCATATGCATAAACAAAACTAGCTTATTAAACTTCGGTTCGAACATATTTTTGCAGGTTGAGGAAAATCCTCTGACTGTGAAAGTCGATCATGCAAAGGCATGTTAGTTTTTCTTCATTTTGGAGTGCAGATCGGATGGAAACTTAGTGCCTTTCTTGTTCTCTATGTTTGATTAGAAAATTGGCTTAACGTGTGCGGTGCTATTTTGTAGGACAAGCCTTATGATAAAAATGATGACGTTCTAAAAGCCACTTCATCCGAAGTTATATCAACATTGGGGGATGTTCTTAAGACAAATCCCTTGTTGAAAGACCACGTTCAAACCTATACATAGGTATGTTTACCACAGTTTTTGGTGAAATGCCATTTCATTTATTCCGTCCTTTTTTCCAATTTAATTTCAATTTTTGTCATTATTTCACTGTATGTGTGTATAAACATACTATTTATTAAAAGAAATTAAGTAAATATGGTTTTATTGTGTGTTTTCGGATTCCTTAATCATCTTTGCGACTAGACTTACTTTTCTATTTTGGTAATCCTCCCACTGCCATTTTTATATTCACTTCTAAGTTTTCCAGCATTGACGTACATGGTTTGCTTGTTTATTATTATTATTATTATTATTTTTGCGTTCAGTTTATTGGCGACTTCCGTTATCCAAGGATAGCAAATTTTGGAGCTGCCATAAGTGGGGCAAACAAGTTCTTATGTCAAGAAGTGCTTGAATAATTTGATGTGAGTAATGTTTTATATCACATATTTGCCTTTTTTATGTTGTTAGATTCATCTAAGTGTACGCATGATTTTTCGTTACTCGAAGATGGTCTTTAAATGAGTTGTATTATTATTCAATTATGCTGCAGTTATTATGTGGACGTCAGGTTTATGGTTGTTATGGAGCTATGGTCTATTAAGTCCATATGTTCGTTGTATTTTATATCAAATTTCTGTAGCTAAAATATAGCTTAACGAAGTGATTTTAGATGGTCCATGGCCTATTTGAATCATCTTTGTTTTTTCTTTTTGCTGTCAAGTATGAATATGTGATAATTATAACATTGAGATGCATGGATCACAAATGGATGCACAAGTGCTCTGGAGCACTTAAACTCTCACTTTAGATGCATATGGTTAGGTGTGCACTTTGTTTAACGTACTTGTTTTCTCTAATATCCCAATCAGCTCATTGGCTTCTTCTGGTTATTGTATTTTTGATTATTCATTTAACCTCAACTACGCATCAAATATCCAAATAGGTAAACGTCCGAAAATAACTCTTGAACTAGTGAAAAAAGAAATGGAATTAACTAAACTACACGTGAGTTTAATATCTTCAGTTTTATTTTTTGCAGTTAAATTTTCTCATGCTGCTTTAATTCATACATATTTTTTTTTGCATGTCATAGGGAACAATTGCGAAAGTTATTGAAGAGAAAGTGAGTGGTGAACATAGACGTTTTTTCTTAAATGAGCAGCTTAAAGATATAAAAAAAGGTAATTTTACACAAAATTATCGAGTTTACATGGATATTACATCTTAGTTACCATTTTTCATCTTGCAGCAAAATTTATGGAAAGATTTGAACTAAATAATGAGAAGTGCCCTGCTCATGTTCACCAAGTTATAGAGGAAGAGCTTATAAAGCTGCAGTTGGAACCCAGTTCCACTGAATTTAATGTGACCTGCAATTACCTTGATTGGCTTATTGTACTAGTACTACCTTGGGGAAACCATAGGTTAAATTTCTGTACGTGTTTCTAGTATATTTTGCATGTTCGATTTACCTTTATAAATATAAATAAATGCTCCAAACCTTCTTATATTGAAAAAATATTCTTGGTTTTATCGATTTAGTCTATGCATCAAGTTATAGAATCTGAACAATTATTATTTTTTGTTTTGAGAGAAATTCAATTGGGACACAAATTGGTTAAACAAAGGGAGCGGCTATCATGAATTAAATGGTACCATGGTCTTTGTCTTGTAGACAAAACAATACTTTGTGTCTTGTTGCATCACGAACCAATTATTTAACATACTATTGATTTGCTCATCAGCACATTGTCTGTTTATTTCTGCCAATTGCAGTGCTGAAAATTTCTATGTCCTTCATGCTCCAAAGATATTGGTTGAGGATCATTATGGATTAGCTGATGTAAAAGAGAGGATTTTAGAATTTACACCAGTTGGAAAATTAAATGTTGTAACCTGGATGATAAAGAGGGGTGCATGGATAGGTTATATATATATATTAATAAATCAGAATTTGTTAACTAATCATCCAATAAAATTAAGTTATGAAACCTGGATGATAAAGAGGGGTGCATGGATAGGTCTCAGTTTCGGATTCGAAACTGAGCTGGAAAGGCGCAGTTTCTAAATTGAGCCACTCAGTTTGGAAACTGAGCCTATCCGGCTCAGTTTCGGATTCGAAACCGAGCTGGAAAGGCTCAGTTTTGAACTGAGCCTTTCTGGCTTGGTTTCGAATCGAAACCGAGCCAGGCTCAGTTTAACTGCGTTTGCAAACTCAGTTAGAAACTGAGTTTGTTTGCAAACTCAGTTTGCAAACTCAGTTGATCATTTCCACTTGTTAATTATGGATGAATATGCCTTTATATGAGTGTTTTATTCTGGGTGATCAATCTTGTTTTCTTGTACAGGTAGATAAGATGGCTGTTGATTCTCCTCGGACCTATCATGAGGTATGGTGTTCTCAAGTTACTATTTCTACTGTAAATTCCCAATTTTATTTGATGCAACTTTCATAACTGAATTTTGGTTGCTCAAACAATTTTTTATTGTCATACAATATGCAACAATTTAGTATTCATTAATGGTTCCATCTTGTGTCATGTTCAGGTGACAAGCTATCTTCAAGAAATTACACCTGACCTTTGTGGCCATGCTGAGCTGTATAACAGACAACTCCAATCTTTGACGATTATAATATTGAAGAAGAGATTGATGGTATTCTCAGCAAGAGGTTAGACATTAAATATGTATTGAACTCCCATTAGGTTTAAACAGTTCTTGTAGGAACTTGCATATTTTTGCGCCAATGCATCAGAAATCTCTCATGAATATAGCGCTTAACTATATTAATTTAGGCTAATTAGAAATTCCTCTGCTATAGGTTCATCTGGTTACACAATTACTTTAAAGGGTGATGTATAAATTAACAAATCATCTGAACTGATAAACATACTAGTACCAAAATCAAGTAAACAAACAATCAACTGATTACAAATATCATGTAGAAGAAATTGACGAACCTGACAAGGACTGAAACCAGTAATTTCACACAAGCGAAGAATATTTTTTCTATGAATTTTGTTTGACTACTTTGTTCATCGGTCAGATATCTCCAGTTACACAACCTAGATCTTTGAACTGAGTTTGCAAACTTAGTTTCTAACTGAGTTTGCAAACTCAGTTAAACTGAGCCTGGCTCGGTTTCGATTCGAAACCAAGCCACAAAGGCTCAGTTCAAAACTAAGCCAGGCTCAGTTTAACTGAGCCTTTCCAGCTCGGTTTCGAATCCGAAACTGAGCCGGATAGGCTCAGTTTCCAAACTGAGTGGCTCAGTTTAGAAACTGCGCCTTTCCAGCTCAGTTTCGAATCTGAAACCGAGTCAGGCTCAGTTTTGTTCCTTTTAAGTTCACTTATCCTTTTCACTACCATGTACACAACATGCTTTCACTAACATGTACAAACCAAAAGCATTTTCACTACCATGTACACAACATGCTTTCACTAACATGTACATACCAAAAGCATTTTCACTACCATGTACACAAACTGCACATACCAAAAGCAGTTTTGAGGCTCAGTTTTCGAACTGAGATAAACTCAGTTTTGATGTGGTCACATTGATAGATGCATTATAGTTCAATGCCTTAAAAGAATTTAGTTAACTTACCCAACAAAAACACAAATAAATGCCAAGCCAAATAATTGGTATTAAAACTATCTTTTGTAGATTGTTTATAGAATGTTATATTAATTATTGTTGTCAACTTTGATCTTTCTTGCAGGCCTTAGCAAATCCAAAAGCAAATATTTCACGAACGACGATTTGGAAGGCTGGACATAAAAGAAATTCGAGAGAAGTACTACCATGTTTTGTATTCGGTATTTGTAGAATTTCATTTATCTATTGAAATTTGCGACTTAATTATGTATCGAATTTAACAACTTAGTTATGTATTATACTTGTATATTGTTAACTGATATTAATTCTATGTCATTACTTAAATATGAATGTTGTCTATTGGTATTCATTGAATTATACTTTTTAAATTGAGAATAATATCTATTTTGGATTTATATTAAATATCGTCTATATTATAATCATGATAGTTATTGTAAATGAAAATCTTGCAACATGTATAAGCGTTGCAAACAAAAATATTGCAACATGTATAAGCGTTGCCAAAAAAAATTACCGATGCTTATAAACGTTGCGAATGAAAATATACCAACGCTTATAAGCGTTGGGAGAGAAAATCTACCAACGCTTATAAGCGTTGGTACTACATTGCCACGCCCCCGTAGCGACACTAATAAGTGTTGCTGAAATTGTTTGCGACGGTTATACTCGTTGGGAATCACCTGTTTTGGTGTAGTGATCCAAAACGTAATGACTCTTATGGCAGTAAAGCAAAGGACAGGCGAGGCTTTGCATAAATTTTTGGAAAGGTTTAATGTTGTTATGGCTTCGGTCGATCGACTGGGCCCTTCTAGGGTTTTGATGTCTATGGTTTCTGGTGTCTTGGGAACGACAGATTTCAAGATCTCGCTTCAACTGGATCCACCGAGGGACCTTGGTGAATTCTATTTCGAGGGATCAATTTCTTATGGAAAAGGATGTGAGGATTGACAAGAAAGTTCTCGAAGGTAAATTAGTTCAGGGCGAAAGATCGTCTAACTTCGGTAAAAGAAAAGGCAAGGCTACTCTCCGTAATGATCGAAATGCATGGAATCAACCAAACTCCCTTCACATGCGGAGCTTACTCACCCTCTTATAAAGATTTATTTGGAAGTTCACCCGGTTGCTCCCTTTAGGAAGCCTCTCGTAGAGTCAACACAGAAGAAGAAGGATTCTGGTAGATACTGATTATTTCATGACCTGGATGGTCATGATACCAATGAATGTAGGCATCTCAGAAACATGGTTGATGAATGTGTTAGACGCGACGAGCTCGCGGAATATGTTTAGAATCCAGCTGTAGTACCGAGACAAGCATAGCTGCCTGGTTCGGCTCAGAATAGGAAAGGACTGGGATCTGCTTCCGGTGGTTTAGTCATTCATTGATATGGTTATATGGATTCTCTGGTTTTGCAGCTCTTGGATTTTAGCCCTCTTTATAACAGCCGGCATTCTACGTATCAAAGGATCATAAAATATTTTTTATTTTATTTCCTGAGGGTTGGATCATTTTCATATTTTGGTATGTTGGTTATGGCGATATGATACATGTCCATAATTTTTACTAATTTTATTTGTGACCATTTTGCCCCTATTATTCTTATACAAGCAATAACTTTTGACTGAGATCGAATCAAGTGCTGAGATCAGTCTCACTGGAAAGAAAATGGTGTTTCCAATTCCGTAGAGTGGTCACATTAAAGATTTGGTTCGGCGGATTGGGAGGAATCATTGTTCTTGTGTTTCATGGTTTACTATTCAGGTTTTTAAGCCATTAGTGGACTGATTTGTAGAGGCCCGTTAGTGGGCTGGTGGGAGGCTATATATAGGGGGTTAGAGGCATGGAGAGAGGGTTACTTTTCTTCATTCTCTCACTTGGTTGAGCTCATGATCCTCCTTACTCAATCAAATACACTTTCCACCATTAAAATTCTAGATCTACATAAGAGAATTGAAGATCTACATCGTTTGAAGCTAGATCTACGCAAAGTGAAGAGAGATCTCAACAAATTGGAAGATTTGAAGAGTATTCTTCGTTGTTCGTAATTTAGATTCATCGTTTTTGTGTTGTTTTGGAGAATTGGTGAGTGATATGCATCTCTCGCACGGATTCAATCAAGTATATGAGTTGTTTGAACATAGTTACATCATTTTCAAGTGTTCGCCTAGATCTACATCATGGTAAGTATATTTTTATATGAATCACCAGGGTCTAATCTAGCAACTTAAAACCGGTAATTTCTATGTTATTTCATATGTTTATGCAAGTTAGATCCATCATTTTGGTTTATTTATCATTTTACCATGATTTAGTTAATTTTGTTTGATTATTGATGATAATTTCCTTTTTGGTGTTGTTAGTGATTTCATGAAGTGTTTATTGTTGAATTGGATGATTTGGATGAGTGGATTTCATCAATGTTGTCGTTTGTTGAAGATTTGGTCAAATTTGGAGCTATTTTGGTCAGATCTGGTGTTAGGTCATTTTTCCTTAAGTCTGTTGTTTTCTTCTTCTCCAACAAATGGAGTCAGACCATGCAAATAAAGTTCAGGCCATTGAAAGGCTTTAGGGCGTGGAAATGGAGGTTGGATTGTTCGGGTAGTTGGAGATGAACTAGGTCGTAGGTCGTTATGCTAACGTGGCAAAAGCTGATTGGAAGAAGGGGCTCGTTAGAATGTTAGAGGAGGTAAGGTCGTGGATGGCTTGGGACATGTGTGGAACAAACTAGTTAGGTCATGGTCATGGAACGACCTAGTCAGGTCGTTGGTTTAAAGAAAGGAATGGAAGTGGCTTGAAGATGAGACAGGTCGTTAGCTCATTGGTGCGGCTTAGAAACTCGGGTTGGTCAGGGCGTTGGGCCTTAGTGTCATAGGTTGTGGGTGTGGACTAGTTGGGTCGTGAACAACCTAAGGGAGTTGCAGTGTTTATAAATGTTGTAGAATGAAGATTAAGTGTTGAGGTTTGTTTTTCGTAATGAAGCTTGGAAATGTTATGGAAAGGAATATCGGCCAAATAGTGTATATTTTTGGTTTGAGAATGGTGATGACTTCGAAGTGAATTCAAGTGAGAATGTTAAAGGGCTGTGATGTGTTCGTTGATCGTCGTAATGCAACGAATGTGAAGACGACTCAAGGCTGTTTTGATTTTGTTGATAATGGTTGGATAGTCGCCGTCGATGACGACTAGAGATACCGAAGGCTGAGGAATTATCGTTGTCATAGGTTCTAGCGGACTCAAAGCAGAGGTTACACGATTTCATTGTATGGTCGAGTACCCTGGGCAGCTCGAACGGGCCTAGATACGTTTCGTTGTATGATGTATGGAGTTTTAGCTGGAACCGAGGTTTACCATTGGCCCTTGACAGTTGATGGCATGTCGTTGCCAGTAATACGATTAAAGATGGTTTCAAAGCAGGATTAGCGGTGATAGCCAGATTTAGTCATATATGTTAGTTGTTTGTTTGTACAATCTCACGTAGATTGTCTGACCTCGAAGGAGATGTTTCTTGGGTGCTTGTTTGATATTGGTTTAGGTCTTTGGGGCTTGTGCTTGAGGGATGTTGAGCTCGATTAGGATGGTTTACGTGAGATGTATATAATTGGTTGTTCTGATTTCTAGATTGCTTTTGATTGCTATGAGTGAATGGTTGTCTGATTGCTATGGATGTATGGTTGAAATTCTTGTTTTGTAATGGCCATCACTGTCCGATGTAAGGAAGATTGGGTTGAGCTATTCTCTGGTGTTGTGGGTATATTAGTTGGTTTATCTACCTGTTCTCATATACTTTATTGATGATGTTAGTCAGTTGTTTTATCGCTCACCAAGACTATTGTATGACTCAAGGTATTACATTTCCCTCTTATTACCTTGGGCTATTCATCTGATTTTTGAATGGGCATACTAGGTAGCAGGTGAAGGGGATATCTTGGTGATGACGATGTTGCAGTTCGGTGGCGAGCAGGAGGCTGGTGTATTATTTTCTACTATATAGTATCTTTTATTTTCCGCTATTTGATGTTTGACTTTAAGTACTGTGTTGAAGAAAATTTGTATAGACATTTATGTTGTAATTCGAGTGTATGGATATTTCTTTCTAGTTGTTATGAAAGTTGAAGTTTCTACTCAAATATGCTTCACTATTATTGCCTATTATATATATTGTATTATATTTTGTCCTTGTGTTGTGAGTTATACGACAAGTTCTGCTTGTGTTTTATACCTTGATGATCGTCCATAGTTGCCTAGCACGTTTTTCAGCGCACCGTTTACCTTGTTAAGTGCAGGAGTTATGGGTTGTCCTCACATTTGGTATCAGAGCTCTGGTTATCGATTTAGCCAAAGTTCGAAGACGTAATTGCGTATGAGAGATGTAATTGTAGATTTTAAATTGATGTATACTATATATATTAGTATATGTTATAGAAGCGTTTGAACTTCATTAGCAGTTTTTCTTGTAAGTGGCTAATCATTCTAATTTGCAGATTTAAAACGAGTCAACGTACTTCGAGACAAACTGCTTAGGAGGAGACTGTGACTGGAGGGGGAAACGGCGGTACACTAGATTACCCAGCCATGCTTGAAGCCATGATGGAGGCATTCATGAGAAGGGTACCCGCTCTAGTAGCAGTCATGGTAGATGTAGGTGTGCAGGTAATTAGGGTTGTGGATTTTGCGAAGCTTTGTAAAGACTTCACATCTCTAGTAGGAAGACCATTCAAAGGGACAGAACTGACTGAAGAGGTTCAAAGGTGGTTAGATGTAACACCTCCACTCTGGTATACTTATCCAGAAGCAGCGATGCCACACATAAGCCATGGTGCTAATAGAACAATATCACAACTTAACAAAAGCTTGTCGGAATATAAAGTCATGCTTAGTACATGATTTTGAACGGAAGAGCTATTATACAATCATCCCATCATAGAATATGGTTACAAAGATTCACGAGTCTAACAATTAAACATAGGAGTACATAAAAAGATAATCTACATAATGTAAGTCTTCGCTTCAAAACATCCAACTAACCATCTAAACCTGAAAAGTTTTAAGTGTAGCATCATGAGCAGCACGGACCCAGTGAGATAGTTATTTAAGTCTAGTTTTCACCTCATTTCTTAGTGGGTTGTATTATAGTCTCATCATCACTCTTTACTTCGAAGGTTTCATCAATCCAAAGTTTAAAACAAAAATCAAGGAAGACTTCAAAATACTAAATCAAAAAAATTTATGATAGCTTCCTTTCATCAAAACTCAAAATTTATCCAATATATAGTTATAAATCTAAACCACACCCTCAATTTGGTTTAGATTTTAGGATATATTATCCTATTGCGGTCGGACATCCTGTCATCAAATAGGATGTACTCTACTCGATTCAATACCAACATAGAGTAATAGTGCACTACCCAATATCTATTGTCTTATATACCACACCCCATTGAAGAAATATAATTAAAAAAATGATTCTCAAAAATAATCTTAAATTATTTTTCTTTAATATTGAATAAAGTTCTAAAAAAATTCTAACTTCAAATAATTTCAAATTAAATTTCAAATTAAAATTTGAATTAACCATCTCGTTCGTCGGATCAGTTGGGGATAGCCAGGGAGAGCAAGAAACTCGTATCCCAGGGCTATGAAGTACATTTCGTATCCCAAACTTCGATTCATATCGTATTATGCTCCACTTCAAAATATCTGATCTCTTCCAGGCGATCATAAAAAAGTACTCTCCTGCATTGGACTCGACATATAACTGGGGATACGAAACATTTGCTGGGATCATGCAAATGGCCATGGCATGCAGATCACTCACCTTTTGAAACGATCCAAACGTCCCCTTACGGGAAAGCCTGGATTGCTTTGAGAACACAACTCATCAGAACACAAACAATATAACATTTCGTTGCTATTACAACAATTTACATCAGAATACAAGAATTTATCAGAGTATGAATAAATACTACAATGGAAAATATCATAGTTTTAATTTACAAAGCAACGGAAAAATAATACATAAGAATAATGTACAGCGGAAATCATCTACAACCACAACTAAAAGAGATATACGGATACAAAGCTTTCTGAATATAACTCCAGCTGTAATCTAGGATCCTGTGAAAAGAAGTACCTACGAAAACCAAAACTACTGGCTTCCCGTGTGGAAAATACGGGTACCCAGAGTTTAGGTTAAAACAATAAACTCCGAGTCAATCATGGGACTGGTGTGAGAACTAAAACAGTTATTAAATCTTTAATTTAAAAGTTGGGAAATCATGGGACCACGCCGTATAACATGGAACGAGTTTACTCCACATGAATACTAGTTTAAAACATAAAACAACACAATGCTTTTTGAAAAATGAAGCTATTATAAGACTCCGGTCCCATCACATAATGCAACGCAAGCCGGAGGATAGAGTGTTACCTTATAATAGCCAAACATGCTTGGTACGTTTTAAAACAAATCATTTTGATATTACTATAAGTGTATAGTGTAAAAATAACTTCAAATATAAATGTATCAATCACAGACGGCATGAGCGCCCCATCCCACTATGTCACCATATAGGTTTACATCTAAAGACAAAAAATGTCATATTGGAAATTGGATTCCCATCATGAGTCAAGGCAGGGATGATCTCCTTACCGATTCGGATCACCTCTAGTAAGATGACCCAGGTTCACACCTACGGGCAACCCTTGGATCCTACAGTGCCGGTCCACGCATACTTTAGTGGATCAACAAAAGCCTTGTTCATTTGCATCTCAGCATGCCACAATGACAATCCACGCCATGCAACTGATGTCTATCAATATATAACCCCAAGATTGTATGTCTCAGAGAAGGGTGTTAAGCAAGAGAATAAATTCTCCGCCACCAAACAGATAATATTTAATAGAAATCAATCAACACAGAATCAAATCCAATGTCAGACACACATCCATTTACAAGTCCGTTCTGGTTCTAAACGAAACCGGAGGCATCTTATTCCTCGTCCCATATGTCCAATACAGGAGAGAGGTCCTCACATATCCAGTTGATCTCTAAGTATGTTTGGACGATTACCACTTATTACCTTGTCTTGGGTGTACAGCCCAATCAAGACATCATTAATCATCCAAACGATGTGAAGGTCTCCAGTCTTAAACCACCGTCTTCATCGTCGACTTTTAGTCGTCGTATTAATTATTCAAAATGGGTTAAATCCAGTCTTTCCGAATAACTCGCGTATTTTATAATTAATAATCAAGTGCTATAAAAACACATCATACGCCTCATTCCAATTCAGAATATTCTTTTATTCAAATATTCACATCTTTAGGGAAAGGTTCCCATTAATTTTATCAAAGATAAATTCTTTTAAATTTATTCTTTAATCTTCCTTTGGATATCATTTCAAAATAATTTATTTTATCCTTTAATAATTATGAATAAAATTAAGGTTTATAAAACTAGTCAGGATTATCGAGCCTTATCGAAGTAATCAATTATTATTTTATTATTCCAATCCCAACCTATTCATCCCATGGAGCAAAACTGGTAGTGCCGCATATCTAACACCCACGGTGTTATCGGTAAATGTAATTACCACATCCATTTCAAATCTAATTAAAGATTTAACTATCGCATGGAGTAAAACTGGTGGTACTCCATTTTCGAACATTTCTCAAATTTAGCAAATTTATTTACCACATTAACATTTCAATCTAATTAAAGATTCATTAAAACTCCACTTAGTTTTAATCTCCAAAATCATTATTTAATGATTGTTCAAATTTAGGAAATAAATTGTGCCATTAACTGGGTTAAACAACCAGTGTCATTTAAAACACAGTTCACGATAAACCAAAGATCATCTTCCATCACAATGGAATCTGCACGGAAATCATAACAGTATATAATCGATATGAATTCCTGTATCAGACTAATAATATAAATGGAACAACAATAAAGCCTTTTAAATTCCATATATAGTAACTGTCTTCATTCACAAAAGCTCATCTCGATTATTACCAAATCGAATTCCATTCAATTCCAGTTTAATATTTTAAATTGGAAAACTATACCTTGAAAATTTTCCATTAATCTTAATTAAATGATTATAAATTCCAAATCATATCTTCACTGTTAATTGGGTTAAAGACACCGTTTACTATAAACAAAAAGTCCAATTGTTTTATTCAATTCCAATATATATTAATTAATTGGAAAACTTCACTAAATCTTATTTTAAAGATTTATTCTTTTCTCAACTGGGTTTAAGAACAATGTTAATAAAGTCACCATTCACGACAAACCCAAAATCCAATTTGATATTAAATACAAGGCTCTAAATAGAAATTATATCGGTTTATATTCAATACCAAATTCTGAAATCAACCAATATCGTATCAGGAATAACGAAATATATATCTTTCAAATTCCTCAACAATATTCGTATAATCACGGAATCCTATATTGAAATATTCTGAAGATTATTTCCATTCCAAATCCATTCCAATTCATACTCTGGAAAATTGTGGTTATTTCAAAGCCAATTTCAATCCAATTTATTTATTTAAAAATCATGGATTATTATACTAGTTAATAACTAGTTCATTTCAATAAAAATATATTTTTATCTTTTTAAAACTGGAATTTTTCATCCAAAATCTTTCCAAATCATTCATTATGATTTTACACAGTTTTTCCATATTTTTAATAATTTTAATATCGCCACTTCAGTCGGTTTCCAATAACGGCCATCGAACTGCATCCATAGCGATCTTTTCTAAAATGAATTTGGACATAATTTGAAATCCAACCATTCAAATTTAAATCTCTTATATTCATCGGAAAGATCTTTTCGATACAAACCCAACGGTTCCAGTTTTAGGAGAATCCGATGGTCGGATCTACCGGTACGTCAATTTGAAGTTAATGGTCAAAATTCATGAACGGTCGTTGCGCGACGCGTTCTATTCAGGCCATTTAAATATATATATATATATATATATATATATATATATTTCATCGATTTCAATTCAAAACATATTTTATAAATCGTTTATAAATTCATTTTAAAACGATTTCAACTTCATTTTTTATTTTAAATAAAAATTGAATATTCCATATCATTATAATAATAAAATGATAACATTTTTAAAATAACTGATTTTGAAATCTATTTCCTTTTCGTATTCATTATAAAATGAATAAAATCGATATAAAAATCTGTTCGAGTTAAAATAGCGTTCAACTATTTAACTCGACTTTGTATATTTCAATATTTTCGTGTCCATCCAAAATCGGACATCAAAATCATATTTTAATTCTTCGTT
Organism: Allium sativum; assembly: GCA_030737875.1. Classification (NCBI taxonomy): domain Eukaryota; kingdom Viridiplantae; phylum Streptophyta; class Magnoliopsida; order Asparagales; family Amaryllidaceae; genus Allium; species Allium sativum. Next base: position 782,150,307 of record CM060913.1, on the reverse strand, counting down.
GAATATTTTAATTCTTCACTAAATATTATTTTAAAATATTTGTTATTTTAAAATATTCGTTATTTTCTAAATCGGAATGCGACTCAATCAATTACCATATAATAGAATTATATGGATTTCATACATCACATGTATTCAACAATAATGATAAATAATCATCAAACAGTTAATTCACATCCAGAGTGCAATTACACCTGTATAAGCATTAAATAATTAAATAATGCTTATCACAGTTTATCGGTCAATCGATTGACATATAATTAATTTTAGGGGAGATGTGAATAAATTATCGTTCCCAGACCCGTGTCGGGTTTCCAAACAACAACAGTTAATTCACAATAATCACTGGTTAATAAATTTAACCAGTTCAAATTCGATTTGGATTATTTTTCTAATTAGACAATTTTCACTGTTTAAATTATAAATAGATATTTATAATTTAATTTCAACTGCCACAAAATAATAATAAATTATTTTTAATATTTTAAACATTTCAGCATCACAATCAAAACACAATACAGTCAATTAAATCGTCCATGGTCTATGGATGAGCGAGGTGAGCTAACAGGCACCGTATACAATTTATAACGATTAAAACCGATAAAAATCAATACTGGCAATTCTATATATTTTTATACATGAATACAATAACATGATAAAATATAATTTAGTTAGAAGGAGTTCTCACATTGATTGGTTTTGAAATCGTTGAGTAACGATTATTTTAATAAAATTAAACTGGTGTTTAATTTTATCAAAAATCCCAATAGCTTCCATTTCTACTTTGGTCAGTTCCATGTTGAAGCTCTCCTCCCTGCAATTCCAGTGCTTCTGAAATTTCGTGATTCCGGTTCCGTATGAAAAAGTTATTGCATTTTAAACATTTAAGTACATTTTTAACATAATTAAATAATTAATAATTACTAATTACCCCATTAATTCACTAACACGTCATCAGGGTAATTAACCCTTGCCTCCCTCGTCGACTTCGTTATTTCCTGGAACCAGAAAAAGAACCCACTAACGCACCCCTTTCTTTCACCACCGCACACCCCTAGAAGCCCTCCGCTGCCGATCCACCAATGCCACGAGAAGCGCACTAGAGCCCTCCACCACCGCCTTCATTGGCTCGTCGACTGGTGGCCTCCGTTGGCCTAGAAGTGCATGCCAGCGCACGGCCTTTGTGGCCAAAAATCTCGTTCAACATTCCATGAGGAATCATCATATCCGTATGAATCTCTAGAGCTCTCCAAGATGAACAATTTTTGCTTTGGAAGTGTGTTGAATCCTTGATTGGATTTCGTGATTTTTGAGGATCTAATTTAGAGCATTTTTGGTCATTTGTTTTAGGGTTGGTGGCTGAACTGATTTGGGGAAATAGGGTTTTGGGCTATTTTTAAGGGATATATATTACATTTAAAATATATATAAATTCCACACGACTATTCTGAATTTTAAACTGGACATACCTTACAATTTGTAAAGTGAAATCTCGGTTTCTTACATTCGTTAGAAAGATATAGTTAAACAAATTCAAATATTTCTTGTTTCGTCCAATTCTGATTTATATTGAGTTCTATACGTTCAATTGAAATTTAAAATTTTTATTTTTGCTATTTTAATGGATTTTGAATATTTAAAATGATTTATTTTAAATAAAAACGATTCAACATTTATTTAAATCGAAGTTAGAACGTATAAATTTATAAAGCAGCGTACAATATCAGTGTTTTAATTTACAAAGTAGCGGAAAATATCAAAGTTTTAATTTACAAAGCAGTAGAAAAATAATATATAAGAATAATGTACAGCGGAAATCATCAACAACCACAACTGAAAGGGATATACGGATACAAAACTTTCCGAATATAGCTCCAGCTGTAATTCAGGATCCTGTGAAAAGAAGTATCTGCGAAAACCAAAACTACTAGCTGTCCGTGTGGAAAATATGGGCACCCAGAGTTAATGTTAAAACAATAAACTCTGGGTCAGTCATGGAACTGGTTTGAGAACTAAAACAATTATTAAATCTTTAATTAGATTTGAATGAATGAATGGTAATTAAATTTACTAAAACATGAGATCTGGTATAAACCAAATATCCCTGGTTTTTGGTATTGATTGCAATGTGAAATGGAGTAAATAAAATATATATGCGATATAAAATATATATATATATATATATATGCATTGTATAAAATATATATATATATATATATGCGTTGTATAAATTATATATATGCGTTGTAAATTATATATATGTGTTGCATAAATTATACATATGCGATGTGAATAATATATATATATATATATGCGATGTGAATAAAATATATATATGCGATGTGAATAAAATATATATATGTGATGTGAATAAAATATTTATGCGCAGTATAAATCATATATATGCGTTGTAAGTTATATATATGCGTTGTATAAATTATATATATGCGTTGTATATAACATATATATGTGATATATAAAATGGCATGAAATGGAATAAATATTTGTTCGTTAAAAATATTATTTTTAGCTTATATATGGAATATATAAAATAGTCATGTAATGAAATAATTATTTGTTCGTTAAAAATATAATTTTAACATGTATATGGACTGTATAAAATTGTCATGGATTGAAATAATTATTTGTTCGTTAAAAATATAATTTTTAACATGTATATGGACTGTATAAAATTGTCATGGATTGGAATAATTATTGGATTGTTAAAAATATATTTTTTAACATATATATGCACTGTATAAAATTGTCATGTAATGGAATATTTAGTTTTAATTTAAAATTGAAATGGAAGTTGGAATCGTTTTTAAAATGAATTTAAAACGTTTTATAAAATACGTTTTAAATGGAAATCAACGATATATGTATGTAACGACCCTCCCTCTCGGTCGATCCAAATCGATCGTTAAACTGATTTAAATCGAACCAAAAAGGCGGATACGCTAACTTTGGGCGCACAACACATCAAAACAAACAACAGAAGACTTTTATAAACATTATAATAATGTTACATCAGAGTATCAAAAATAATATACAATGAAAAATAAATTTACAATAAATGTAATACAATGCAGCGAAAACAAATAAACTAACACAGCGGAAGACTATCAATGCTCTGGACACAGCTTTAAGCTTCGATCGAGAATCCTGCTAAAATAAAAAATTTAAATTGGTTTAGAAATTCCGGGTTGTTGCAATATCCCCCACTTCAAATCATTTCGTCTTCGAAAAGGAACGGAGCTGAAAGTTGTTTAACTGACCAACTCAACTTTCATTCTGGTTTTCATTCTTCAACTTTTCGGTTTCTAAGAATTTTCTAATTTCTCATAAATTTGGCTAACACCCTAAATTTTCGAAAAAAAATCGCCATAACCTCCTTTGTACGGGCTGATCAATAAAACTGCAACTTGCCTCACAGGGCCCTCATCATCCAAAAAGAAAAAGAAAAAGCCAAACAGCTTGCCAATTGGCTCATAAAATCGTCAAACCCAATTAATATAGTAAACTTGTACCTATTTGTCGGACATGCAATTTTTTTTCTCTTCTTAGCTTCCTTGCTATGACCTGTGTTCATATATATACATGTATATGTATGCAATTCCAATCAATTTCCAGTTCAGTTCAATATTTGATTCGATTTGGTTAAATTTACCTTTTGTTCTCTTATTGATTTTATCATTCCAATATATCAATAAGTTGAACTAATAATCATACAACACAACCAGCAACCAATTAGTTGGTTAACTTCTCAAATATATAATTTTTAATATACTCAAAAATCATATTCAATGCCAACCACAAACAATAAATTCTAACTAAGTTTTGGTTCTCACATCAGTCAGTTGGAAATATATAGATATCCACTTTCGAAACTCGAACATAAATATTGATGATGCCCGGACATCACCAAAATCATCTCTGGGTGACTAGAGTATGATTCTGTATCCATCTAGTATATCTGAGACTTCGTATATACGTTCATGACGCATATATGCAAAATCTTCATATACTTGATAGTCCAACTCAACAGAAAATAAAATACTCAAATACGTATAATAAGATAAAAAATTTGAAACTAAATTTGTTTTTAATAAATAATACTCTTCAAACTCATTCTAAGATACTATTGATCCTATCTCTAACGAGTTATTCTTATAGGATGTTACCGATCCCATCTTTGATGAATTCTTTCGTTTGGTTCTAACGTGTCTTGTTTTCGAGCTTTGTAAACCAAAGCTTTGATACCAACTGAAACGACCCTCCCTCCCGGACGATCCAAATTGATCGTTAAACCGACTTGAATCGAACCAAAAAGGCGGATACGTTAACTTTGGGCGCAAAACACATCAAAACAAACAACAAAAGATAACCATCATAATAATGTTACATCAGAGTATCAAAGATAATATATAGCGGAAAATAAATTTACAATAAATGTAATACAATGCAGCGGAAACAAATAAACTAACACAGCGGAAGACTATCAATGCTCTGGACACAGCTTTAAGCTTCGATCCAGAATCCTACTAAAATAAAAAAATTAAATTGGTTCAGAAATTCCGAATTGTTACACCTTTGGTTGATCGACACATGTGGATCACACAATTACACCAGCACGTCATGTTTGGGATTGCCGATCCTGGGATCGAAATTCATGGGATACGAAACATTCTTGGAGTTTGGCAAGTTCTGCAGCATTGCCAAGCACGAGTTGATCACTGATTTTTGGCAGAGCAAAACACGCAGTCACTTATTTTTGGGATACAAAAATTCCTTTGGACGAAGACACTTTAAGCAAGACACTTGAATTTTGGTTAACTCCTGGGAGTTGCTCCGATCCCGGGATCGGCACAACTCCCAAAATATGAAATTTTGGACTTTGACTACCAACCTCACCTATAAATACCCCACTGATGTGATACTTAAGGGGACTTTCTGGCTGTTCGTTTCCTGCACGCAGAAGGCTTCTTCTTGGAGCATTTTAATGGCTTCCCACTTATTTTCCATGGCTTTGAAAGGGCTTTTGAACTTATAAACTTCACATAGAAGTTTACTTACCACATTTTGGCATTTGGATTGCCTTTTGGCTTTGCTTTTTGGACGTTGGAGCACACTTAAAGCTTTTCGAAAATAGAAGAATTTTAATGGTTTTTTAGCATTGTAGGAAGTTGACATGGACTTTGTCACTATCCATTCATAACTTTGTAAAACTCAAAGTGTTGAAACTCGAATTACTCTTGTAATTGTAACAATGATGATGAATAGTTATAACGAAGTAGACGTAATCTTTAGTGTCGAACCAGTATAAACTTGATGTTATTTATATTTCTGCGCTCTTTGTTTGAATCTTTTGGTTTGATTGAATAATTTGCTTAATATCAACTCATCGGGTGTTGATGTATGAGTGGCCAATCCCCCACGTCAACAAATTTGAAGTTTTATTTTTATTTTATTCAGTAGGTACATAACTTAATATGCACAACGCGTACAAACCAGTTCTAACTTTGTCTCATTCTAATGCCTAACATTAAAATTAGATACAAACCATCATTATGCACTCTTTACATTACACTTTTATGACTCATATCAGCCTACAACATAATACAATATAAAATAAACAATATTATTTATAAAATTTAAAAAATAATTTTCAGATGTGTATTTATACTCACAGTTATATGTGCTTTTTTCGTATTCAGTTATTTATCTGTTTTTTGAATACGAAAGCAAACAGATATCAAAATGTTGGAGAATCCATAGACAGTTTTACTGGATAGAGGTACATGGTAAATTGGGTTAAGCTGGGTTGGATCAACTTTGAGAAGGCTTCGTGAGCAGACCTTACACCTAATTTCCAGATTTCTGAATTGTTTTGTAGGTGGGAACGAACAATGCAAATCTCAGTTTCTGTTCGATTCCCGCCATTTACGTCTCCCAAACCCTCGCCCCAAAATTTACATTCAGTCCTAATAATTCGTCGTCTCCAATACATCGACTCGTTCCGTATTTTACCTTCTATATAAGATAAATAAATCATCGAAGACTTTTACATCGTGTAGAACGACTTTTATTTTTTTTCCCATTATCTCTTCATTATGGGGATTCAAGGGTTGCTCCCCCAGCTGAAATCCATCATGGTTCCAATTCACATTCAAGATCTCAAGGGCAAAACAGTGGCCGTCGATACGTATTCTTGGCTACACAAAGGTGCTCTTTCCTGTAGTACTAATCTTTGCAAAGGCATCCCAACTTCCAGGTATGTTTTACCTTCTATTTACTGGTAATATAAAAGTGTAATTTTAAATGTATGTTCTAATATTGGTGACTTTTCTCTCATTTTCACTTGGGTGATTTCCAGGCTTATTGGGTTTGTGTTTACTTCCATAAAGATTCCATTTTGTGTAATTTCTGCGTTAATATTACTAATCCCAAAAATGTACTGTTGAATGATGTGGTTCTGTAAGCTGAATACTAGCTTTCATGATATCAGCAGTAGCAATGTAGGATACTTTTTGAAGATAAAATTTGGTTGTTTGACATGCTTGTATTGCATCATAGACTAGTTATTCGGATTTCTCTTTGAATTGCATCAAATTGGAAAATAAAAGGTTAAAGTTTTCCAGCTTTCGGCAGCAAAGTCAGTACTACATTTCGGTCTGCTGTAAGTCTAATTTTGAAAAACATTTTCGGCAACATGTTTAAAAAGTTTGTTGCTTAGAGTGTCCATTAGTGCCTGAAATTACATTTGGTTGGCATGCCTGTTACTGAGGCCCTAAGTTTGTTGTAACGATTGTCTAATGTCACTATCTTGTCAAAATTCTCATATCTACTCCTTCCCTTAATGAGTGCTTAACATACTGTAAGCATAGATATTGAAGTATGCTTAAAAATCAATAGTTGCATCACATATGTTGTTTGCGTCCCAAGCATGCATAATGAAACGTACTTAAAAATGCCATTCTAAGTTAAATTTGCTTATGTTAATCACAGCTATCACTGTTGCACAACAGAAAAAGCGCATAACCTTCTTGCAAGTTGGAACCTAAGTACATGATGCAACAAATTGCGGGCATCCTTTTGATTTACTTTGCATATACTAGAAATTTACATGTTACATGTCACAATTAATTAAACATGATTTATATACTTGTACACCATATAGAAAAATTATTTCTTTCTTTCTTTCTATTTTTTCACAAGAAATATGGTTAAAAATAATGTCATAGCTCATTAGCATAGAACAGCATCTACCTAAATTAACGGGGAAATGCTAGGTAGACCGAAAGATATTCGGTCCTACTGTGCGAACAGTTCAAATCGTGCCGGGGGAGGGGGGGGGGGGGTTTATTTTTGTAAATTACGGTACACCCCCTTACTTTTTCCTTCCTTTCGCAGATTTTGATAGAAAGGGTTTCGGTCTGTTTAGCATTTTCGTAATTAACGTTCAATGTTTGCTGGGGTTAAGTTTTGATATTTATGACTTATAACTATTTTTTTTGTTCATCAACTAGATTTCATTTCACATATAATAACATATAATTTTATATGCCTTCATCGAGTAAAATACACTTTTTTGACAAATTTATTTGTTTCATGTTACGCTCTGATATGTTTATTTTAAAATACCCTTTTTTTATTAACATTTATGTACCATGCTTTAATCACATTAGATCCTACTTCAAATTTTCATATCATTGTACGAATATATACATATTGTATTCAAACATCAGTTTTTGTTTGTACATACTTGATTAATGTAATATTACAACTTCAATTATTATATATAAATGATTAGCTTTTCACATCAATAGCTATAAAGTTTGCCTTCTAGCAAAAAAAATTAGGAGAAAACATCTTTTAGTATTTAAATATGAATGTAATATTCAAGCACGATTATACGTTGATGGGAAAGAAATTTTAATGAAAAAACGAAGATTTTAAAATGATATGTCATTTTTGAGATGTGTGTTATGTGTTCTTGTGCCATATGCGTGATTCTGCACCTTCTCATGTGCACTGCACCATAGATCCAAAGGTGGAATCGCTCCGCCTCACTGTGCCTTGTTCAGTGGTGTGCACCACAAATCAGCCTTTCATAATATGATTTTACAGTTATTATGGCTGGTCATAACCGGATGCAATCAAGTTATACGTTTGGCTTCTTTTTACTTCTTACACTAGTTTGCATTTTGTGTTCGATAAGAAGTTGATTTTCATCTTAAAAGGCTCTTAGAAACGGAGCAAGTCGATTCTTATATAGACACAATTGATGAAACGAATCTCCACTATCGGATTGTTCCTTGATTTCCACCTCCTATATATAAGGACAAAAAGAAATCTAAAGATCTATCGTGTCATCAATTGTGTCTAATTTTGTGTTCAAATGACGGTCCTCATTTTTAATTAATAATATAAGCAAGGCTGGGTAAAAGAAATCATGGGAACATCACGGTTTATCTCAGAAAAACTTGACTGGTTGAACCACTTACTGTATTGTTGTCATAATTAGCCCACTAGTAAATAGGCAAATTAGGTACTTTTTTCTGGGTAAGATGATGATATGGGGTTGATATTTATGCATACTAGCAAAGTTTCAAAGGTGCTAAAGACCTGTAGGTATAGTATTTGATATGAACTAGATCGCATATGTTTTGTCGTGTTAAATTTGGAGACGATGGAATGATTTTGCATCATGCTTGTTGCAGATCGTTCTGTGTATGATAAGCAGACAAATCTGTTGATAACACCAAGTTGGAACATACTCAGTGTTGTAAAAATCAATCTAGGCAGCAAATCTGTGCTAGGGAAGGGCTGTTGCCCTGCATGTGCACCTAGGTGCCAATTATGGTTGTCCAGATCACTAAGGATTAACAATAGTGGTTTTAACCGAATAAACTGATCAAACAAGTTTATTTTGATTAATTCAGTCCAATCTATTAGTTAAATCAATTTGTAATGGTTTTGTAAAGCATGTTTGATTATCAATTTAAACAGATCAGTCAAAATTTTATAACTTTAACACAAGTTGCTTTTATAGATTGGTTCTTTATAATAAAAATTATATCTCTACTAGATCAGTAACTCATTAGAATTTAGAATCGCTTTAATTATCAACCTTTTTTCTCTTTAAGTATATTGCATTCTAATCGTTAATTATAATACTTTTTTGTTTCTGTTATGCCAAAAACTGGTTGAACCAGTTGAAATCAAACTGCTGGTTGGGTTTCAACTTTCAAAAAAAAAAAAAAAAAAAAAAAAAAAAAAAACTTTCTTAGTTCTTACCATTAACCAAAAACCCACTCTATGGCTGTGCAGATCTCCTTGGTGATGTCTATGGTTACCTGGGTTTGCCAAAGCCTGTTTAAGACAAATTGAACTGGATCACGAAAAAAATATATCCAATTTTTCTTTTCATTTTTTATCTAGTTTTTCATCAAAAATATTTGCAGTGATCAAACCCAGTGCTTATATTATCCTCATTTGGATTATTAATCCATAGCCGTGCCTGCAAACTAGCATCAATCTAGCAATTTTCTTTACAAATACATTCCTTACCTTGTATCGTGATCCAATGTATTATTAACTAATAAAAAAATGTTTCTCTGCTATTTCTTACTTGCAAGTTTTTAACTATGACTATTGATCTTTCATAACCACATATTTTGTAATTGCTTTCTAGGCATATTGACTATTGCATGCATAGAGTAAACCTGCTACGCCACCATGGTGTTAGACCTATTCTTGTATTTGATGGCGGATTTTTACCAATGAAGACCGATCAAGAAACCAAGCGTGCAAGGTAACATGTGCAACATTCAGATTTTGGTATCGTTTAGCTTTATGTATATTGATGTACTATTGTTGTGTGCATAGGCTTTTTTCATCGTTTGATTTCTAACTGTTTCATTTATGGCATCACTTCGAATAGATTCCTCCTTCCCAGAATATATCATATTGTGTTTTATGATTCGGCGTCTAACTGCTATATTTGGCTGTACCAAGTGACCAATCATACTAACATTTTGAGTTATGATATGTGAAAGTATGTATGAAACTTTTGATGACAAATCTTGACGTCACAATGAGTTCCCAAAACTCATAACCACTCACTATGTAATCAGTTCCAAACATCTCTCGTTCCCAGCAAACATATATGCAAGAAAACAAAATATAAATATTTCAATTTCTTTTTACAAGTATTTCATTTTCTACAAATAATAGTAATAGTAATTAATAAATAAAGAAGAAGAAGAAAATAAATAAACGTTCCACTTTCTGTGTTATTTTCAATTCGATGTGAATCCATCATTCATGCTCCTCAAAATGTTTCACAATAATAACATGCAATATCAGGTCAAGGAAGGTCAATCTTGAACGTGCAATGGAACATGAAGCAGCTGGTAATTCATCTGCTGCCTATGAATGCTACCAAAAAGCTGTTGATATATCACCATTAATTGCTTTAGGACTAATAAAGGTAGTCTGAATATTTTTTTTATTTCCACAAGCTCTTTGAACTTATCAAGCCAGATGAATTGTTGTTAAAAAATTGCAATCACAAATGCAGGTGCTGAAACAAGAGAAAGTTGATTACATTGTGGCACCTTACGAGGCTGATGCTCAGATGACATATTTGTGCATGAACAACCATGTTGATGCTGTCATCACAGAAGACTCTGATTTAATACCTTTTGGATGTTGCAGAGTGTGTAACTTACTATTATTTGCTTAAATACATAAAGAATTACCACTATGTTTTGGTGTATACTCACAGTATGCCTGTTTAGTTAGTTACGATGAAGTGCTGATTGGTGGCATTGTTTTCTTCAGATTATCTTCAAAATGGACAAGTATGGTCAAGGTGTTCAGTTCCAAAGCTCGATGCTAGGGAAGAATAAAGAACTTGATTTTTCAAACTTCAGTAAACAAATGGTTCTTGAGATGTGCATTTTAAGCGGTTGTGATTATCTGTCATCGTTGCCAGGGATGGGCTTAAAAAAAGCTCATGGCCTCGTTCAGAAGTTCAAAAGCTATGAAAAGGTTTAGATGCTTTATGACACTTCATTATTGTATGCATGTACTTATAGCGGAGAAGCCTATACATACATTTCTGCTTGCAGTAGATCACTCACACCCACGTATGCATATGTATGCTTTTGTGTGTGTGTGTGTGTGTGTGTGTGTGTGTGTATATATATATACATATATATATATATATATATATATATAGAGAGAGAGAGAGAGAGAGAGAGAGAGGAGCGTTCCGGGGCACCCCTGTTTTGCAGCACCCCTTTAGGATCCATCCCCTACCGTGAGCTATACTAATCCAAATCCAACAAGATTTGGTAGATGTTCAAATTTTGGATAGATGATAATATATATGTGGATTGAATATCTACAGATTCTTATTGGATTTGGATTACCTCACGAACCGGTAGGAGTGCTAAATGGGTGTTGCAAAACAGGGGTGTCCCGGAACCCTCCTCTCTCTCTCACACACACACACACACACACACATGATTATCGCTATAGCGTACTATTTCAAGAATTAACACTTAATCTTGTGTTACTTGTCTCTGAATTACTAAAGAGGTGCTTTGATTTGTTTTTTTCAGGTGATTAAGCACTTGAAGTTTTGTTCTGTATCTGTTCCTCCTCTTTACGAGCAAAATTTTAAGAAAGCAATTTGGGCCTTTCGGCACCAGAGAGTTTATGATCCTGTTAAAGAAGAAATAGTTCATTTGTCAGATGTTCCATCTAATGTTGGCGAAGAGGAGTTGAATTTTTTGGGACCATATCCTTGTACTTTTTTATTTTATTTCTTAGGTTCTTACTGGCCAAAAGCAATATATTTATTAATACGACGCAAGCATTTCTTAACTAATCATACATGGTTGTCACCAAATGTTGTTAAAGGCATAGCCAAAGGCGAGCTTGATCCATTTACAAAGCTGCCATTTCAGGTATGGTTGATTTCGTCTGCTAGTAAATTACAGTGCATTTGCCAGACACATACACTCACACAAAAATAAACTAATAAATAAATTACCATGCCGATGTCAGTATAACTGATTAGATTGGAACTATCACGGCGGTCAGTGGATCACTTCACAGCTTCCTTACATCCACTACTCTTTGCTACTGAAGTAGATGAATTATAAAGACACTGAATATACTGTATACTTTGAAATGCCAGATAAATTACTTTCTTGTTTTCTTTTTTTTGCCCGCTATTAGGTAGAGGAGTCAAGTGAAGATATAAAGGCTGAGAAACTTCATAATAGAATAGGAACTGTTTCTGCAAGCCGGAGAAGAGGACTTGATTTGCCTGTGCAGAAGAATATTCTTACAAACTATTTTTGTATCCTTTCAATCACCCTTCACTCTTATATTTTTGTTCACTTTTCGAAATAAGGTATGATATAACTCAACTTCACCGACAGCTTACACTTAGTGTGGTGAGATGAAGGAGAAATGAAGTTACTATTTATTTATTTTTATTTTCATTCCTTTTTTTTCATTCCTTTTTTTTAAATGAGGGTCAAAGTTGTTAGGTTTGAATTTCTACAGTTGTAATTTTAACTGTTCCTATTATTTGATTTCCTCTTTCTCGTAGGTACGGCAAATACGGTTGTTACCTACTTCTCATATACACTATCATGTTTCATTCCTTCAGCAATGTTTATATGAAATTCTTAGTAAATGAATTTATATCCTCTTGGTTGCCTTTTCATTTATACACTCTCTCTAATAACACTGCTAAACTGGTGTGCAGTTCCAGCAGCTGTGACTAAGAAGCAGTACAAATAACTCACCAAAATTTGTTTAGTAGTCTCATGTGTATGTGTACGTAAGTTTTTTTGTGTACGTGCATTGCATTGATTGAAACATCTAGTCAAATCTTCCGCACATTTGTATACTTCCTGACATTTTTCTGTGACAAATCCAACACTTCAGGAGGAGATTACTTGATAAAGTGATGTATCAACTGTAAATATCATAGTTGATTCCTTAACGTAGTAAAAGGTTTAGCTTCATTAGAGGCAAAGCGAAAATTCGTAGCACCTAAATTCAAGCCAAATTGCGTGACAGCAAAATCGTCTCCAACCTTCGAAAAATTTGAGTCAAGTTCATCTGATTCAACCAAAGAAACAATATCTCCTGTTGACAATCTGAAAGGTTCAGATGATGACTTGTCACAAAAAGTTTCTTTTCTATCTCAACAAAAACAATCCAAATCGCCAATTATTATGTCTACTAGTCATGGGACTAAAACTCCCGACAAAGATACTAATGACACTGTTCAAACCATCAAATTTTGCTCTGGAGGTGTTGGGTATCTTCCATCAGAGGATTCCGTAAGCATTGCTCATTTCTGTAAAAAAAAAAAAATATGAATTGTGTACTGCATCTGCATGTATATGTTGATTCTAATATTATTTGAACTTACGTGTTCTTTCAATATTTCAGATGGAAGACTCGTTTTCATGGAAAGAAACAAAATATGCAGGGTCACCGTTAGGAGGTTAGTTTAGTGAATTAATTTTATATACTGGTCATGCCTTCTACTTTCATAAAGATATGCATGTGTGCAATGCGCACACACCTCTCAGACTGCAAAATCATTTGATCATCAAATGCTTATATTTTAAGTTGAACATGATTAAGGTCCAGAAAAAGAAAAGAACAGGTTCACCTATCTTGTTTGATATATAGAAATAGGAACGGCTTTACTTGAATTAGCCAAGTTACACCAGAGGCTGCATATATTATTGTTTGCAGAAAATGGCTATAGCAGGCATGAACAAGTGATTTGGATGTTTAGTTGCACTGTGATCTATGCCTTAAGGGCAGCACAAAGTTTGTTGGTGCAAGAACAAAAGTAATTTTCATGACTGCCAATGCAACCCTGAGGATTACTTCATTATTCGGCATTTATAACATCCAGTAAGAATGTGCAGTTACAAGTGAATGTTCACCATGCAGATTGCAATTTGTCGCGACTTATTTCAAATGCTAGATTAAAAAAAACCAACTTTTCTTGTTAGATGCAACTGACCGTGGATAAGGGCTTTTCTTTATTTAACCCACGCTCTGTGTTGAAACTAAACCGAGAAGCCACCTAATTTTTCTTTGTTGCATTGCATCAGGAGATTATTCCACTTCATCTGATTCTAGTGTGCTTTCAAAATCACAAAATGATCACACTAGACAATTCTCAACTCCTAACAGTGAACAAAGATATGGTGCCAATGCCGCTATTAAGGGAAATTTATCTTTGGGTGAGGAAAGTAATGGAAAATCAACAATGGTAGAAGTAATCAAAAGCGGTTCATCTTTCTCAAACAACTCGCAGAGCAAAGATAATACTAGTGAAAATGAAGAATCCTGTGTAGACGAAAACCCAAATGAAGTAAGTATCGCTAACAAGAGAGTTGCCGCTGCTCCATCAGTTAAGAAATTGGAGATTGCTACCAAGAGAAGAAAGCTACTGCATCCTCACAAGGTAAATAACTATGCTTATAAAAGAAAGCGAAGATTGTTGTTTAACTTCGTGCAAACCACCAGCCATGCTAATATGTAAACATTGTACATGCAGGAAACCAACTCATCAAAGAATTTTCAAGCATCCGCATATGATGGTAAGTGCCATCTTGCTTTGCTATTCCATACATCTGTTTTGCACTGTTGGTTTATAAAACGCGGATAAATCGTATCGGTAATGCAGAGGCCGACAATAAGAGGAGTAAAACAGTAGAAGGCAGTATCGCCTGCGACGTATCTCACGTGAACAAGTATTCAGGCATAGCAGAGAAGTCGATGGACAGATTTGTAGCTATGATAGAGTCTTTCAGGTACACTGGTTCTCGTGCCAGCGGCCTTCGCCCTCCTCTTAAAGATGTGCTCAACACACACCTTCTCAGGTATCTTGCATTTATTGTCCTTTATACACACCCTTTACACACACACACACACACACACACACACACACACACACACACAAAAAGAGAGAGTAATGGAGTACAAATTCTTTTTGCATGATGATATTTTTTTACTAATTTTTCATTGAAGGTCGACTACTGTCAAACCAAGCAATGTCAGCAGATACACAAACAGGTCCAAGAACAAGTGATGTGAACAATGTGGCTTGGGCTTTGGTTCTAAAATTCAAACTTTGTGTGTAGAGTAAGCATGCAATCCATATACCATTGCTTTACATGTTGTATTGTTTCTTTTGCAGTGTATGTGTCAGTCGTGTTGTGTATTTACGAACACACCTAAGTTGGTGTAATTTATATAAAATTCAAGTCAGGCCCTTGTAATTTGCAGAATGAGGTGCCAGATTTTCTTTCACATGTATTTTGAGATTTTCGTTTATGACTAGCCTTGATTATAAATTTATCGTTCTACGGTACTTGATGTGTCAGTTTTGTTCCTTGTACTAGTATTCGTGTAATTTTAAGTCAGTCGGAATTTTAAGTCAGTCGGGAAGGGAAGAGAAAAAGAATTTGAATGGGCCTAAAGAGTTGTATGAGTTTCGGCCCATGGTCTTATATTGTTGGGCCTTGCTCAGCCCAAAGTTTAATTAGCGATAAGTTTCAGTCGTACGATAGGGCACACAGTCCGATCCGGCAGAGGTCAAAATTAATACGGGCATCCTCCTAACAGTAATTGAAAAATGCAGCAGATAATAATAAATGTTATTGCAGAATTTTCACTGTAAATCGACAGAGCTGGACAAATGAAACAGTGCCGTACCAATAATGTTGTTTTAAAGGTTTATAATGAAGGTAGGCGGTGATTTGTCAATTTGAATTCTTGAAAGATGAGAACACCGGTTAGACATCCGGCTAGGTTATGATCTAATACTCTGAAAAAGCCACATAACAAGTTATGTGTATTTTCCTCAAAACCAACTTATTAAATTAAAATTTCACCAAACAATCAAAGTATACGTCATTGTTAGACCAAAACGGTACATACAAACTAAAATGTGATTGATGCAAGCAAACAAACATAAACAATATGATAAAAATCTTCTAATGCACCTAGGTATAACTTATCCTAACAACCTTCTAAATGCAAAAACGAAATACGATAAAGAAATGCATATGCGTATGCAAATTCAAATAGTGCTTGCTCTATCTACAAGACTGTGTACTTCCACTCAATGAATTATTCATTGGCAACCCCATAAAGTATCAAACGATGCAAAAAACTCATTAAGGCTGTTGCCTGTTGATTGGATATTTGAAAAAATTTAAAATCTATTTGCATTATTGCATTTGTGCCCGAAAGAAAAGGTAAGTATTTGATAATTGGAAAACCGAATAAGATATTGATATATGGGCGTTTTTGATTTTTATTGAGATTGTAACTTACTTCATGTGTATTTTAGCAAATTGAAAGATATGTGATTATTGATTTAAGTTAGTAGTTTATATTATACGCATTTAGTATATACTGAATGTACAGAATTATTTATTATCAGTATATTTGTTGATTTTGCGTTTATTATCAACGTGATTGAATTTTTTATGTCTAATCCGATTTTTCAATTTATGTTTCTTGAATTATTGATTTTTAGCGGAGAGGATGATTATTCTATATCTTTTTGTAGTGATGATGTCAATGAATATCCAAAAAATCTATAATTCATTAGCATCCGTATCCAAAAAGTGGATGATATCAAATATCCAGACAACATATGTGGATACGAAGACATCCATATTTGAAAATTATCTACTCGGTTTTTGTTAAAATTGTACTTTAATTTATATGTTTTTTACTACTAGAAAAACAATTATTTATTACTTAATTAAGTTATTAGTTTATATTATATGTACCTAATGCATATTAACTGCTCAAAAAATGCTTATTGTCGTCAAACTTATTTATTTTTGATAGCTTTATGATCAATAGGATTGAAACTAAAATATATTAAACTATTTTTTTTTTTAATATTTCTTGACTTATTGATCGTTGGCAAATAAGTTATTTATCTGATATTTGTATGCATTGTCGAATGCAGACGTCCAATAATCAAATATGATTTTGGATGCAGATATTGATGTCATTATCCATGTCCAAATAATAATAATAATAATAATAATCTATTAATAGATCTATCCATATTCACCAATATGAGTATCTAATATCCTTAAAACGATTCTGAGGATACAAATATAAATATGGTTGTTATGATAATGATAATCATTACGATATGAAAAATCCATTACCATATCGACACAATAGTAAGCCAGAAATGACTATCGGTGCTTTACCTTTACCGTTGGTAAAATGTTCATTAGTATATTGATAAATTGGTAAATCATTGTCCAATAATAGTACGTTTACCGATACATAAAGTCACCAGAGTTTTATTACAATAAATTTTCGTTTATGATAAAAACGTACATATATTGTTATTAATTATAACCCTTAGCGTTTGTACAGAAAATTTGAGTTATTTAATTGATGGAGAAAATATTCTCTATTCATCACTGATTATTTACAACAATATAAAATAATTTTGTTAATCTTAAACTTTGGAGTGAATAAAGTCATAGCCATCCACTTAAAATCAAGCGAACCATTGAAAAAAAATTGGTTAGGACTAAACAAATAGTGAAAAAATAATTAGTATGCCAAGTAAATTTAGAATTATTTATGGCAAATATAGCTATAAACAATTACAAGAACTACTGGTAACAACATAGTAACCAATTGCTTGGTATTTATATGGTATTAATAAATTTACCATACCACAATAGCCATAGATACAGATATGGTAATATCCACATTTAAGAGTATCCATATATCAATGTAGCATGAAATTATTAGCCAATTATTTGGTACTGTTGTAGTAATAATAAATTTATAGTACCATGATAGCCCTAGATATAAATATGCAATATCTACATCAAAAATATTTGTTTTAGTCTACTGTTTTTACAAGCAAGAATTCAATGCTTAATACGAGATAAGATAAGATTT
Organism: Allium sativum; assembly: GCA_030737875.1. Classification (NCBI taxonomy): domain Eukaryota; kingdom Viridiplantae; phylum Streptophyta; class Magnoliopsida; order Asparagales; family Amaryllidaceae; genus Allium; species Allium sativum. The sequence continues at coordinate 782,132,292 of CM060913.1, read as the reverse complement.
AAAAAAAAAACTGAAATACAAATGTATGCCCAAGAAGAGAAAAAAACGTCTTTGAGAACAAGGTGAACTGTGGATACCCCAGTAGTCCTAGCCGTAAACGATGGATACTAGGCGCTGCACATACCGACCCGTGCAGTACCGTAGCTAAGCGTTATGTATCTCGCCCGGGCAGTACGTTCGCAAAAACTAAACTCAAAGTAATTGACGGAGGGGCTCACAAGCGGTGGAGCATGTGGTTTAATTTGATGAAAACCGAAGAACCTTACCAGGGATTGACATGTCGTGAATAATTTAAAAAAGAAGGGAGCATGCCTTTGGGAACACGGACATAAGTGGTGCATGACTGTCATCAGCTCGTATCGTAAGGTGTCGGGTTAAGTCTCGCAATGAGCGCAACCCTAATGTTTAGTTGTCACCATTGAATGTGGAACCTTGAACAGACTGCCCGTGATAAGCCGGAGGAAGGTGCAGTATGATATCATGTCATCATTCCCCATTGCCCTGGGCGACACACGTACTACAATAGGCGGGATAAAGGGTCCCGATCCTGCAAGGATGAGCTAACTCGAAAAACCCGTCGTCAATTTGGATTGTAGGCTGCAACTCGTCTGCATGAAGCCGGAATCGTTAGTAATCACCGGTCAGCTATACGGTGGTGTAATCATTCCGGGGCCATGTACACACCGCCCGTCACACTACGGGAGCTGGCCATGACCGAAGTCGTTAGCTTAACTGCAAGGAGGGGGATGCCAAAGGCGAGGCTAGTGACTCGTGCGAAGTCGTAACAAGGTAGCCGTAAGGTGCGGCTGGATCACCTCCTTTTCAGGGAGAGTTAATGCTTATTTTTGCTAGGTATTTTGGTTTGACACTGCTTCATACCCAAAAAGAAGCGATCTATGTCTGAGCTAAGCTTGGATATTGAAGTCTTCTTTCATTTCTCGACGATGAAGTAAGACCAAACTCATGAGCTTTTTATCCAAGTTCGGAACAAGTTGGTAGGATCCCACTTTTTACGTCCCCATGTGCCACACGAGAGAGGCATGGGACACAAAGGGAAAAGAGGGGGATGCAGTTTCTCTCGCTTTTGGCATAACATGCCTCCCACTGGGATGCCCGCACTAAGGGCTATTAGCTCAGTAGTAGAGTGCACCCCTAATAATTGTGTCATTGTGCCTGCGCTGGAAGGCTCTCAGCCACATGGATAGTTCAATGTGCTCATCAGCGCCTGACCCAGAGATGTGGATCATCCAAGGCACATTAACATAGAGTACTCCTCATGTTCGCATAATAGTTTAAAACCAAATTTCTCATCGAGAGGATAGATGAGGCTATTTAGGTGAGATCCAATGTAGATCAAATTTCTATTCACTCGTGGGATCCGGACGGTCTGGGGGGGGGGGGGGGAGGGAACCACCGCGACTCCTCTCTTCTCGAGAATCCATACATCCCTTATTCGTATATGTATAGCTATCTCTCGAGGACATGTTTAGGTTCAGCCTCAATGCGAAAATGGAGCACCTAACAACGCTTCTTCACATACCAAGAACGACGAGATCACTCCTTTCATTCTGGGGTTACGGAGGGATCGTACCATTCGAGCATTTTTCATGCTTTTACCAGAGGTCTGGAGAAAGCAACAATCAATAGGATTTCCCTAATCCTCCCTTCCGAAATGGAAGGACGTGAAATCATTTTTCTTTCCCACAGGGACCAGGAGATTGGATCTAGCCATAAGAAGAATGCTTGGTATAAATAACTCACTTCTTGGTCTTCGACCCCCTCACCCACTATGATCCCGATCAGTGCAATGGGATGTGCCTATTTATCTATCTCTTAACTCGAAATGGGTGCAAGTTTGAAAATGGATCTTAGAGTGTCTAGGGTGGGCCAGGAGGTCTTTTAATGCCTTCTTTTTTTTCCCGTCGAAGTTATTTCATAAAGACTTCCATGGTAAGGGAGAAGACGTTGTTAAGAACATAGAGAAGGTAGGATGTGAAGTTGGTTAGGTCTAGTATGGATCATACACGGACGATTGTTGGAGTTGGTGGCTCTCCTAGGGTTCCATCATCTGGGATCCCTGAAGAAGAGGATTAAGTTGGCTCTTGTGAATAGTTTAATGCACTATCTCCCTTCAATCCTTTGCTTTGAGAGAAATGTGGGAAAAGGAAGAAAAATCCATATACCAACCCCATCATCTCCACCCTATAAGAACTATGATATCACCCCAAGGACGCATCGAGGGGTCACAGACCGACCATTGACCCTGTTCAATAAGTGGAACGCATTAGCTGTTTGCTATCCAGTTAGGAAGTAAGGGTCAGAGAAGGGCAATCGCTCGTTCTTAAAATAAAACCAGCATCCTTATGGTCAAAGAGTCAGGTGGAAAAAGGGAGGGAGCTCTTTATTCTTGGTTCTCATATAGTTAGATTTTCCGGAACCACAAGAATCCTTAGAATGAATGGGATTCCAAATCAATGCCTTTTGAATTTTTGAGAAGAGTTGCTCTTTGGAGAGATTAATACAATGAAATTTGTAAGCTGTGTTAGGGGGAGTTATTGTCTATCATTGGCCTCTATGGTAGAATCATCCAGGTAGGCCTGAGAGGCGGTGGTTTACCCTATGAGGGATGTTAGCGGTTTGAGTTTGCTTATCTCCAACCCATGCACTTAAATAATACTATGACAACACCTAACTTTTTCAGTTCGGCAGTTCAATCTATGATTTTCACTCATGGATGTTGATAACATCCTTTCATTTAGCAACACCTTAGGATGGCACAACCTTAACATTAATGGCGAGGAGGAAAGTCTTACGGTGGATACCTAGGCACCCAGAGACAAGAAAGGGCATAGAAAGCGACCAAATGCTTCGTGGAGTTGAAAATAAGCGTAGATCCGGAGATTCCCGAATAGGTCCACCTTTTGAACTGTTGCTGAATCTATGGGAAGGCAAGAGACAACCTGGCGAACTGAAACATCTTAGTAGCCATAGGAAAAGAAGGCAAAAGTGATTCCCGTAGTAGCAGCGAGCGAAATGGGAGCAGCCTAAACTGTGAAAACGAGATTGTGGGAAAGCAATACAAGCGTCATGCTGCTAGGCAAAGCAGTGGAGTGTTACACCTTAGATGGCGAGTGTCCAGTAGCTGAAAACATCATTAGCTTACATTCTGACCTGAGTAGCATGAGACACGCGGAATCCTGTGTGAATCAGGAAGGACCAACGTAACTTGCAAGACTAAACACACCTAGGTAACCGATAGCGAAGTAGTGTTGTATGGGAAAGGTGAAAAGAACCTCTATCTGGGAGTGAAATAGAACATGAAACTGTGAGCTCCCAAGCAGTGGGAGGAGAATGTGATCTCTAACCGCGTGCCTAATGAAGAATAAGCCGGCGACTCATAGGCAGTTTCTTGGTTAAGGGAACCATCCGGAGCCGTAGAGAAAGCGAGTGTTCATAGGGTGATTGTCACTGCATATGGACCCGAACCTGGGTGATCTATCGATGACCAGGATGAAGCATGGGTGAAAGTAAGTGGATATCCGAACCTACTAATGTTAAAGAATCATCGGACGAGTTGTGGTTAAGGGTGAAATACCACTCGAACCCAAAGCAAGCTTGTAATGGCCTAGAATTCTAACTGTTTTATTTAATATTTAAATATGGTTTTGAATATTGTTTTGGTAGTTTAAATTGATTGAATTTAATGGTCTGGTAAATTTTATTATTAAATATTAAAATAATAATATAATTCCGAAATAGTCAGAATTGGTTGAATTTGCAATATTATATGAATTGGATAATATAAAAAAAAATTATTCTAGGTTATTTTGAATTATATTTGCGTATTAATTTATTAAACGATATTTAGACATATAATTTATAATTTTAATTATAACACCAGCTGCAGTGGCGCAGTAGTTCGTAATATAATGTTTTGAAATAATTGGTTGTACAAGATCCAATATAAGTCGGATTTCTTTGAAACAAGAAATGTCGGAATTTATGAGATAATATTTTTTTAATAAAAGAGAAAAATCGAGTTTTCGTATTGTAGATTTTGTTTTATGTCCGAAACAAATTTTCAAATAATCGTCATGGAATTCATTTATAAATTATAATGATTTATTACGTGAAATAAAAGGGTTTTTGTAACAAGCCGCACCTCCGTTCACGCAAGATATTGTCCCCAACTTAGCCACTATATAGATGTGGGGTTGTGTTCCTCAAAAGGCCTCGGCGTTAGTAAGAGATGGGCTCTACTATATAAGTACTCACTTCACATAGGCTTCCACGATGTGGGACTTAGAGGTGTTACATTCTCCCCTCCTACAGAGCCCAACGTCCCCGTTGGCTCACAAACACATCACCCAGGCGCTATGGTCAACATAGGAGCCACAATTCCGGCTTGGTATTGACTCTGATACCACTATAACAACCTGCACCTCCATTCACGCAAGATATTGTCCCCAACTTAGCCACCGTATAGGTGTGGGGTTTTGTTCCTCAAAAGCCTCGGCCTTAGTAAGAGATGGGCTCTACTATATAAGTACTCACTTCACACAGGCTTCCACGATATGGGACTTAGGGGTATTACAGTTTTTGTTATATTTATATCGATGTAAATCATTGATCATAAATTTGTATTCTACCCATACGTTTGGATTAGATCTTGAAATCTGCTCCAATATGCTTAAATAACAATTAAAGTTAGGGACGTTAGTCACCGTGTTTTAAGTAGAATTTGAAACCGTAAGATAAAATATTTTATTTATACAGATCATTTCTAAATGTTGTCTCACAATCTTGACTAAATCCTTTTAAGATTTCACACATCGTTACAACCTATGCCAATCGTTCACATCCTATGGTAAATTTTATTATCTGGAGAGGGGAAGGAAAACATCCGCCGAATCTTATCAATATCAATTCAAAGTCTGAAAAGAAAAATCTTGGCCAAGTAAAGGTAGCACATGCGTTGATATAACAATTCGGCTGAAGGAATAGTTTACATCTTTCTTTCCGACTCATGCACATGACTATCTGACAATTCCAGCTGTCATCATAGGGAAAACTCGACCGATATAAATAAACCTGTCCTTATTCCCTGACAACTGCATGTTCTAATGTCGTGATAACAAAGCAATTTGCCAATATAAATACACCAACTTTTCATTCTTTCCAGCATAGCAAACATTAAAAGAAAACAACACTGTCTTCATCCATCTCAAACATAGCAGGTGAATGAATCAGACTATTCAATTCTTTCTTCTCCTTTCATTTCTTAGAACCATCTTGCGTCAGCAACAGGCATCTCGTTTATTCCAAAACATACAGTTTTTCTTCTCCTATAACCACAAAAAAAAAACTAGTTCTCTTCTCTCTCTTCGAACCAGAAAATAAAAAAAATCGAAAATCAAAAAATATATATAATGCTGTTTCAAGTTAACGAAAAAGGCTGGAGGGCGCAATTGGTGTTCAGGCGGGCTATAGACGACCTAGGGGGATCTGGCGGTATGTGACAGTGATGGCACTGTCAAGCTCACAGAGCGGAGACTGGTGGTGGCATGGCATTGTTGGGGGCTTGCAGGCAAGTAGAGGAATTTTACATGTAGAAGTGGGTTAAGTGATGGACTGAACAATATGAAAGGGTGTTGGATGGGTTAAGGTCGACGGAGGTCAGCCCTGGGAGCGGCGTAGTTCGGTGGCTACCTGGTGGTGGTGAGTTTCATGGGTCCATAAGTGAGGAAGACTAGGGTGCGTGAGTTTATAACCGAAAACGAAGGGGTAGGGTCACGTAAGAGGATAGGTGTATGTACTATAGAGTGGGAAGGATTGCGTGAATAAGATGATGGGAAGAAGAAGCATTATGTGGGGGCAGACTTTAATGTAAACATGAAGAGGTGGGCTAAGTTCATGAATTTGGGCCCCTGCGTTGGATTTTTGAAAAGGAAAAAGAACAAAAAAGAAAATGCTATGATGGGATAAGTTGCGGGCTTTGAAAAAAACAAGGGGGATTGCTGAAGCATGTCATGGTGTTTGGGTTCAAAAAGCAAACTGTAGTAGCTCGAATATCAAAGACTATAAGGCTACAAGAGTTGTTTTTATTGAGGAAGCAGTGTGACTAACACTGATCGAAGTAAAAAAAAGGTGAATTAAGAAATAAAAGGGTTTTGGTTATGAGAAGGATCGGCTTTGGCATCGTGATGTAGCAGGAAGAAGTGGTCATGAAGAAAGACGGGAATTTGGGGATGACAAAGTGAAACCGCATGATATCGTTAACAAAGGTCGATGACATGTTAATCATGTTTATTAAGGTAGTTAATTAGGTTGGGTTTATTAATTAACTATTTTAATAATTGTTAATAACATAAATATATTATAACTTATAATAGGGGTATTTTGGCCATACATATATGGAATTCAACGGAACAGGATCCATTGAGATCGCAGAAGGGGAGGCTACGGGTCTGAGCTAGTTTGATCAAATTCAGAAGCAACTGAAATTTCATATAATTTTAAAACGCTTGTTTAAAATTATACGAACAACGCGAACCGTCAATTGAAAAGTAAAAGGAGTGTTAACTCTCACACCTTCTAGAATCCTGTGATGTGATTAAATTCATATAATTAAATTTAATCGTTGATAATTGGATGTTTGGTTGCCTTAGATGCCCATTGTTGATTTAATGGTAGTAGTTAATTATATTTTAGTCGTTTAAATATTGAATTTAAATTATATGTTGTTATCAAATATTATAATGATCTGTGATGTAGAGAAGAACAGGTTGGAGGAATCAAACCGGATTACTCAAATATTTAGTATGTTGTTTATTTCATATTACATATGAACTGACTGAACCCCCGTTGACTTTAAAACATGTTGGTTGTTAATTGTTGTTATGACTTGAATCAATATATGGTATTGATTAAGGAATTGGCAGCGGATGGCCTGAAATTCATATTTTCATTTAAAACGCTAGTCTATTATTAAATGGATTAACGGACTTAAATTATAAAATTTAACATATAACCAAAGCAGGGTTTTAATTATATTCTATATTATAATGAAGCTTTAAAAATAAACCGGTATTTATAAATTGGTTCGTAAAATATTATGAAATGATTATTTAACATTTAAATTATGTTTATAAGCGAAATAAGTTATAATTAACCCTCGGGTTAATATTTGAAATGATTTTATTTAAGAGAAATTATTAGATTAATTTTATTAATCTAATATGAAGGGACTGAATAATGTAAACATGGTTATTTAAAAGAAGATTGAGCTAATGTGATAAGTATCGAGTTAAATATTTATTTAAAACTCGAATTGAGGTAAAAGGAAAAGTTTCCAGGAATATAAAGAAATTACTTATGGGTCTGGGTAAAGAAGTAAAAATGGTTTTTGGATTATAAATATTCAAGATGTAATTTTATTGTCTTGGTGGAAAACATTTGGAAATATATAAATTCTAAATAAAATTGAATAACGAAGTTTAGAACTAAAAGTGGATATTTAAGTTGATCAGAATAGATTAAGATTTTTGGAAGTAACGATATGGTTTATAAAAACCATATTTTAATAAAAGAAATATGACTGGATTGATATTATAAATGAGATTGGTTTACGAACCATTACTCATCTCGAGATAAGAACGTTGTCGACCAAGGTCTGAGAGGTAAATAAAACAACTCAACTTGGATGGCTTCACTATTATCGAGGGATGGTATTAGTTCATGATGTTGAGATCGAGTTTATTATTCCATAAAAAGAATATTACAAAGGTATTTACAGGGTTGTTGAAATGGGATAAACATATTGAGTTTTAAAGTAAACAATGTATATTTTAATCATTGTTTGGCTTATCACTTGAGTTCTTAGATAATGGGAACAAAAGCGATTTATCGAGGTAAGTAAACGAAATCGATGAAATGATTTAAAAAAAACGATAAAGAGTTTTATTGAATAGTTTTAAAGACCTGAGCTGTCAATGTACTTGATAGTTGAATTGATAGTTTAAACACCGAGTATCAAAGAAATATTATTGAAGCTTTTGACATGTTGTTTCGAAGAGACCAGGATGGGAACTAGACCCAAAACCACTTCGTATCAACGTAGCGCTCGAAACTAATCTGCTGGGTTAAAGATGGAGCATCGAAGACCACAGATCTTAATAAAACGGAAGAATTACTTAAAATCTCTAGCTTATCCCTAGAGATATACAGTGGTTCTATCGTGGTTGGAATCTATAGGTTGCAAGGACTACTCGCTACTGATCTATAGGGTGATTCCTGTTAGATCACAAGTTTTTGATTCATGACAAGGAAGAAGAGAAGATCAAAGAAAAAATGATATAGGTTATGATTATCTATTTAATTGTGTTTTGGATGTGTTATATATTGTTAAAATCTATCCTCAAATATATAACGTACACAAATGCACTTACGAAAAGACACTTCGCGTAAATACACTTCACGAAAAGACACTTCGCGAAAAGACACTTTGTGAAAAGACACTTCACAAAAAGACACTTTGCGAAAAGACACTTCACGAAAAGACACTTCGTTACTTCGCGAAAAGACATTTCGAAAAGACAGTTCGCAAAAAGACACTTCACGAAAAGACACTTAGCGAAAAGACACTTCATATTTCCAATAGTCATATTTTACAACGGTCATATTTTACAACGATCATTTTTTACAACGGTCATATTTTCTAATGGTCATATTTCTAACGGTCATATTATACAACAACAGTCATATTTTACAACATCCATATTTTCTAAAAGGCATCATCTTTCATGAAGAGATTCCTTTTCATTTCTGAAAGGAAGCGAGTTCAACTCTTTGACAAAACTCTTCATGAAAGTTGACAACTCTTCAATGATTAAATATACATCACAAACATGTTTTCCAAATCACTGAATCTTCTCATATTTCCTGATCTTAAACTCTATATATTCTTGCATACTAAAAAGCTTTCCAATATTCAAATTACTGGTTGAATCATTGAAATTATTTCATATCTCTTGATTCAATAAGTAATAGACTTCCTTCAATCTTCACATACAAGTTATATACCTGAGGATAAGATTAGAGGAAGGGTGCACTCAACTGTTGGCTATTCAGTGTTATTCAAGAACACAATCAGAAGTCAAACTCTTGTTATTTGTTGAAGTCCTGTATTGGTGCTCAGGCGGGAAGTCATGTGTTGATGCTCAGGCGGGATATCCGTATTGGTGCTCGGGTGTATCATAGACCTGTTCCTCCGGGTGAAGAGAGGGTGTTGATAGTGAATCCCAGAAGGAGTCTGGGACTGGACGTAGGACGGGAAGTCTGAACTAGTATAAATTTCCTGGTGTCACTTTATTTACTACATTTTCTTATTTGTGATATATCATACCAGTTAATATTTATTTACATAACTATTATATTTGACAAGTTAGAATATCATATTCACTACTACATAATCCATATACAAAGATCCTATCCTTTAATCATACACGACTTTTTATTTGGTATCAAAGCCAGGTTTTCTAGAGATCGTAACAACATTCTATAACAAATGGCAATAAAGAAATCTAGTCAAGGAATCAGAAAGTGGAAGAGCAACAAAGCAGAATCAAGAGAGCAAGGAAGCAAATGCCTCATGCCTAAAGTCAGATCACAATTAGTATGTGTATAGTCATTACATAAAGATCTTTTATTGGATGAAAAATTGTTAAAAGATTTTAAAATTTTAGGTAAACTTAATGCTGTTATTTTAGCCAAGTATAAGATTGTGAGCAAGAAAATTCCAAACTAGAAGAAGAAAATAATTTTTAGTTAAACAAGCCAAATATTTTGAGAATTTCTTAGAAGAGCTTGTTTTTCAAAAAGATTTCCTTCAAAAAGAAGATGAGCGAGCAGAAGATAAAAACAATGTTCTTTTAAAGGAAATCGATGGTTTACAAAATAAAAATACATCATTAGAAGATTCTTTAAATAATTCTAGTTCTTTATTTTTGTCTCTTGAAAAAGAGAATGAGGCACAAGTAGTAAAGAATTTAGAATTATCTAAAGAATGTGAGACTTTAAAAGTTAATAATAATATTTTGCAAAAAGCAATTTTTGAATCAAAAGAAAATGTAGAAAAATTACAGTCATCTTTAGATAATTCAGAATCTCAAATTAGTTGTCTCGAAAATGAGAATAGTACTTTAAAAAGGAAAAATTCTAAATTAAATAAGGGTATTAATAACAAAGTTTCTTTTGAAAATATCAATCGCGACCGTGGAATCAAATGTACAAATAAGTTCGCATAATTTAATAAAGGTCAAAATGATTTAAATATGATCTTATCTAGATATCGACCTTTACATGACAAAAGTGGTTTAAGATATAATAAAGCCTATGCGCATCCAAGATCCAATCATTGTAGAAATTTGAATACTTCTATGACTAGTGATCTTCATAATAAATCTAGAAGCACGAAAAGAAATATCAATAGAAATTATTTAAGTATTTGGGTTCCTGTAAATTGGAAAAATAAAGAAAAATATATCGATGATTATTTTGGTTTAGTAGTTAATAATGAAAATTTTAGCTTTAAAGTTTCCATTAAAACCTCTTAGGTATGGTTATCTTTCATCTAACCCCTGGATCCAAATGAAACAAGTGGGTACCAAAATATTATATACCATCATATTTTTTGCATGTACACCACAACAAAGAGAAGGATATTTCGGTATCTCTATGGACATACAATAAGTAGTCTCGTGTGCTCTTTGAAAACTATCTATGTTTGCTTTCTCTTATTTTTTCTTGATTATTGCTTTATCATGTTACATATTCTTTTTAATCAATGACGGGGAGGGAAATATATATGCATTATACACTAACATTTTGTTGCAGGGAAATAAATGGTAAGCATTTTACGTATGCACTAACAAAATGGTGCAGAGAAGCTTTATATTCAGGGGGAGATAAATATATGCAAGCATACATTAAGGGAAAAAAATATAAATAACTCTATAAGATTGCAAGAGGTTGTCATCAATCGAAAAAGGGGAGAATGTTAGATCACAAGTTTTTGATTCATGACAAGGAAGAAGAGAAGATCAAAGGAAAAGTGATATAGGTTATGATTATCTATTTAATTGCGTCTTAGATGTGTTATATATTGTTAAAATCTATCCTCAAATACATAACATACACAAATGCACTTACGAAAAGACACTTTGCGCAAAGACACTTCACAAAAAGACACTTCGCGAAAAGACACCTTGTGAAAAGACACTTCACAAAAAGACACTTCGCAAAAAGACACTTCATGAAAAGACACTTCGTCACTTCGCGAAAAGATACTTTGAAAAGACAATTCATGAAAAGACACTTCATGAAAAGACAGTTAGCGAAAAGACATTTCATATTTCCAATAGTCATATTTTACAACGGTCATATTTTACAACGGTCATATTTTCTAACGGTCATATTTTACAACGGTCATATTTTCTAAAAGGCGTCATCTTTCACGAAGAGATTCCTCTTCATTTCTGAAAGGAAATGAGTTCAACTCTTTGATAAAACTCTTCATGAAAGTTGACAACTCTTCAATGATTATATATACATCACAAACATGTTTTCCAAATCACTGAATCTTCTCATATTTTCTGATTTTAAACTCCATATATTATTGCATACTAAAAAGCTTTCCAACATTCAAATTACTTGTTGAATCATTGAAATTATTTCATATCTCTTGATTCAATAAGTAATATGCTTCCTTCAATCTTCACATACACATTATATACTTGAGGATAAGATTATAGGAAGGGTGCACTCAACTGTTGGCTATTCAGTGTTATTCAAAAACACAATCAGAAGTCAAACTCTTGTTATTTGTTGAAGTCATGTATTGGTGCTCAGGCGGGAAGTCATGTGTTGGTGCTCAGGCGGGATATCCGTGTTGGTGGTCGGGTGTATTATAGACCTGATCCTCCGGGTGAAGAGAGGGTGTTGATAGTGAATTTCAGAAGGAGTCTGGGACTAGACATAGGACGGGAAGTCTGAACCAGAAGAATTGATTGGATGGTGGCCGAGGACGTTGATCTGTCCAATAGTTTTAGTATGTTGGATGATGCTATTGTTGAATTGGCCTCGAGGAAGGTTGGATTCGAGGATGGCCCAGATCAGGGGATGACAATATTGAAGTCTTCCTCGAAGATGAGGACTGGTTTTAAAGTTGGTCGTATTAAAATTGGTTGGAAGGACAAGAAGAAGGCTTCGAGTTTTCCCAGTCAAGAGCAGATAAAGTTGGTGATAGTGGGTTCTGGGAGTGATGACATGGCAGTCTGTACCCATAAGCCTTTTGTTACACATGTTGTGGACAGTGGGGTTAATCAGCATCGTGGTATGTTTGACTTGGTTGGGGGAGATGTGATGGGAAATTTGGGGTACATGAACCATGTTGACGGCAGTAGTAGTAATGGGTTAGTGTTTGGGGCTCCTGTTGATCACTTTTCTTTGTTTGTTTCTTCTGATCCTAGTGGATACTTGGTGATGTTGAGCAAGGGCGGTTGCTCTTTATTTTTGAGAGAGTCGGGTTTGCATATTTTATCCTTGGTGTTGAGGCCGAGTCCTAGTGTGTTTCATTTTGATTGTGATTTTCCTCGTTCAGACTTTGTTTCTGTTGATCGGGATGTTTCTTCCGTTAGTGATGAGTTGCTGGACGTGAGTGGGGGTCATTCAGTTAGCAGTGTTGTTGTTTTATCCGACACACCGACTAGGAGAGGGAGATGTAGGAGAGGAGCTCCCAGCTCTGGATTGGTCCATCGTAGCGCGAGGATTAGATATAGTTCCTCTTCATCTCATGGTAGGTTCCCGAACTCGATTGCTAATAGTAGCAATTCGGGTTTGGGCTCAGGTATGGTTCCTGTTTATGGTAGTGATTATTAGCCTTATGCTTTGAGTAGCCTTTCGACTAGTCAGTTATACTAGCTGGCTAATGATAATGCCTTTATATTTTCTGATGTTGAGTTGGATGCGAAGTTCATTAGAAGTAGGGAATTAGAGCGAGTTGGATGTTGATGTTGAGTTGGAACTAGCTTGCTAATGATACTGCCTTATGAAGATGTTATTAAGCCTTAAAGTTTGTATGTTTATGAGAGAAATATATATATATAGATATATATAAAAAATTAAATAAATAAGTATTCAAAAAAGTTCAAAACAGTGAATCGGGAGGGGGAATAACTGAACCACACCATTTTTAGAGTCGACCAGGGCCCTGCTGGGTCGACTGGGGGTCGATCCAGGGTGTTTGACTGTCAACCCATGGCCCGATTCGCCCTAAGGGCTGATGTGGCATCTGAGTGGTCCTGATGGTTTCTGGGTTAATCTAAGAGCTCTAATCGATCCTAGACATATATATATATACATAGCTAAACCTAAACCCTAATTCATTAAGAAAGAGGAATGGTGCCTCCATGCTCCTAAAACCTAAAGTGACCTAGCCTCCACCCTGATCAATCAAATCAGAAGAGAAGATAAAGATAACAAATCAACAGAAAGCTAAATCAACTCCAGAAAATCAGATCCCAAACTCGTTCTTCTCTTTCTTAAACCATGATTTGTAAGTACAGTTATTTTCAGATATGAAATTTAATTATGATCTTGACATGGGTATAAATCTGAATTGGAGATCTATCTTATTCTTGTTTATCCGATCTTTTTTCTGTGTAGATCCATCTTATTCTTGTTTATCAGATCTGTTTTTCTGTGTAGATCAATCTTATTGTAACTATTCTGTATCTCTTCCTTCCTTCTGTTCTATAGCCATGCTACTACGAGCCTGAGCCAAATCTCATAAGAGATTGACATGCGAATGCTAAATTTGGGGAAAATATTGAATGATGCATAATTGGACATAACTGATTTATGACTAGATTGAGAACACAACATAAGTTGTAATTTAAGATCTAGATCTAGGCATACTATATATGATGGTTTATGATTTGGAAGAAGGAGAATTAATGTATGACAACATATGACTTGTAATTTGGGGACATAATGCATGTTATAATTCAAGATCTGATTTTCAGGACATAATACATGTTGTAATTTAAGAGCTAGATTGAGGCATATTTTATATGACGATCTATGACTTGGAAGAAAAAGGATATGTGACTTAGCCTGAAAAACCTATATTAAAATAGGGATAACTATTATTGTGAATACGTCTAATTCGGATTTTTGGATATTTGACATACGCGGTAATCAACGGCTATAAATTGGCATAATTCATATTGTATATCATGATTTGGGGCTTTTAGAGAATATTCTGTATTGTGGAAAATCTAACTAAATTTGGGCATATGTTATGTTGAGAATTATGACCATAATTTGGGCATGTAAAATGAGGCTTAATTTATGATTAGGCAAGATATGTTAATAGAACTTTAGGATATGTTTAAATCTATTAAATTGCCCAATCCGCTAGATCTGTTGGAATTGAATACTGTGATTTGGTTATATAATCTGTAGGCTCGATCTAAAATTGAGCAAAACAAGTTAATGGAACTTTGAATAATCTGCTGTAACTTGTAAAGAAGTAAATTTTTTGAATTGGCATAATTAATCTGATATTGGCATAATCTGTGAATGAAAACTTTAGCTACAAATAAGAATGTTGAGACACGAGGTTAAACTCAGTTTGCGGTGGAAGCCTGCCCGGACCCAACCGGCTTAACCAGCAACCGTAAACTGTCAGTCTAATGTGAGAGGTCATAGGCATTAGGATGCTTAGACACGAGGTTAGGTCTGGCTTGTGGCAGAAGTCTGCCCGGAACCGCCCGGCACATCCAGCGGCCACAAGCTACCGACCTAATGTGAGAGGTCTGTGCATTAATATTTAATTAATGCAAATCTAAGATAAATATGATGCCTAAAACGTGTTGGGTTGATAGGGTTAAAACAACTGGACTGATGAATCTAATAAACCCGTTTCGTGAATCTGTAGGCCCAATACAAAGTTAGGTAAAACAATCTGTAAGTCTGTTGACCTGTATATTTGATCTGTTAGTCTGAGAACTTGTTAATCTGTACATCTGATCTGTTAGTCTAAAAACCCGTTAACTTGTATTTTTGATCTAAAAACTAGTTAATCTGAACTTTGTACATCTGAATCTGTAAACAAGTTAATCTGAAATCTGTTAGTCTGGGGACACAAGGTTAGGAGGGATAATTACTTGTGTCATCTGTTGTTTAGGACCCATATTAGTCAGCAACCCTTTTTGGTATCAAAACTATGACCCAACACTAAGAGGGGTCCGGGCACGCTTACTGAACTAATTGTAAGAGGTTCACTCTGATAATGGCGAGGGGTGTTGATGGAGCATTCCAACCGGGTCATGTGTGCGCATGGATCTGGTCTGCTCTGAGGATGTAAGACACCGTGACATCTGTAAATAGGTCTGTGTCTATAGGTTTCCACTTTAGGGAGTGATACACCATTCTGTGGGGCCGGCACATGGTATTTATGTATTAGGGAGCCGATCGCTTGGGGTAGAATTTAGGGTACACTTAATTCTGTCTGTTTCTATTGCGGTACCGTCTGTTTCTATTGGGGTGGTAACACCTGTCTGTTTCTGTGTGGTACCGTCTGTTGGGGTGGTAAAGGCCCATTACTAGTGTACACCTAACTCTAATATTCTGTTTTCGTATGGATTATTCTGTTTGTCTCTGAATTCGTTCTTGATTCTGTTTCTGTACCGTCTGTCTCTGTTCGGGTGGTAAAGGCCCATTTCTAGCATCGTGTTTCTGAAGAGATCACTCCGTTTTCTGTTTAGATAATAGGACAACACCTAATTCTGTTATACTAGTCTTAGTGCAGAGAAGTGAAAATTAAGTAAGGAGCTTAGCTTAGCCTATATCATTCTGTTTCTTCTGTTAACCTGCTACTCCTGTTACGGCTATTTCTTACCCAGTTTTATTTACATGTCATGATATTGTTATCTGTTTATATGCTGAAAGTCACTGGACTCACCAGACGTATGTATAACCTAGTTTGTTTCGCCTCTTTTCTTCCGTCCCCCCCCACCAAGGTACTAAGGTTAGGAACGTAAGAGCTTGACTTAGATTTCTCTCTGCTTGAAGTGCTAGAGTGCTTGAAGTATTGTTTGGCTTTGATTCTACCTATTTATGGCATTTTCTGTTGGGGATTATGGCTTTAAAATTACGTACTCCGAAGGCTTTTGTACAAGACTGATATTTATGTACTTGAATTCCGATATTGTGCTTTTGAAAGATGTAACCAAACTTACTTCTGTTTCTGCTGTAATAAAGTTATAAAATTTTCAAGTACTACTTTATGTATCTGTCTTGTAATATTTTGTTCTGTTTACTTATAATGCTTCATGGAAGTTAATGCATTCCCTTTGTGAGTGACATTAACGAACATGGGGTGTTACACTTGGTATCAGAGCTGAATGTTACTAGATTAGATAAAAGTTTTTGAAAACTATTTTCAAAAAGGTTTTTAAAAGGAAGTATTTTCAAAAGTAGAGTTTATTTTGAAAAACATAATCCCCAAAAGCCATATATCTTTCTTTCGATTCTCTGTTTTGAATCTCTTCCCTTTTTCTTTTCAGCATGTCTGGGGTACCCGAGATACCCGAGGGTATACCGATACTAACTTGGTTCCAATGGTATCTGGAGGCTAGGGCCACCGCCGCAGGCCCAGCAGACGTTCCTGGTCCTCCTCCCCTTCCACGCGTTGATACTTTTTCGAAGATATGCAACGACTTTCGGGCGATGGGCAGGAAACCTTTTCACGGGTCAGAGACGTTTGTTGAAGCTCGAATTGGCTTAAGGAGGTGGAAGATTTATTTGGTATCTTCGAGATAGAAGGTAGAAGGAAGGCCCAACTAGCTGCTTGGTTAATGAAGGACGAAGCCTCGTTTTGGTGGGAGGTCACGAATGGAGAGCATCCAGTGGAGACATGGAGGGATTTCAGGCATAGGTTCAAGATGAAATTTCTCTCACGAGCAGAAGAGAATTTATACATGGAGAGGTTCTTAGCATTGAAGCAAGGGAATTTATCAATTAAGGAGTACGTCAACAAGTTCAATCAATTAGCGAGATTTGGCTTAGACTTGGTGAACATACCTGATAAGAAGGCCCTGAGATTCGTTAAAGGTTTGAATGAACTGCTACACGGGTTGGCTATGACCCACATTCCTATGGGGCTACCTTCGAGAAATTGGTTGACATGGCATTAATACATGAAGAGAAAGCCAAAAGTGAGAAGAAAGAGGAAAAGCTTGAAGGACCACAAAACAAGAAAGCGTGGCCCAAAAAGGAAACACAAAAGAAGGATGAAAAGTCTAAAGATAAGAAGGAGAAAAAGTGCTTTACTTGTGGAAGCTTGACTCATCTGAACAAGGATTGCAGAAAGAGGAAGGGCGCTTGCTTCAGCTGTGGAGAAATGGGACACTTCACTAGGGACTGTTCGAAGAAACAAGGGAAAGGCAGAGGGCAGAACCTACTTCTGGAGGGCAGACGAATGCTCTCGTGGCTGGTGGATAGGATAGAGATAGGAAAATTTATGTAGAAAGTTTAATTTCCTTATCTGATTATTGAGTTAAAACTCTTTTTGATTCTGCAATTGAGACTCTGCACTTTAATACTAGTCTTTTTTTTGATCCCGCTATAGTCTTAAACCCCATAAGGGTTACAACTCATCTGTTCGTGATAAGTTGGGGTTTGAAGGTATCTGTGTTAAGCATTAAGTTGACTATGACGCATACATTCTGGTTTTTGTGGGATATGGTGGGGTTTTATCATGCTTAGTTTCCTAAGAATCATTTGACAATCTGATCTGTACCAGTAGTCTGTAAGTATTTGAATATTTCTGAAAAGGATAGGGGTTTTTACTCGAAGCGTGAAGTATATTTCCAGTTCTGACATTGTTTAATGGGAGTAATTCTCTGAGTGTCAGTATGATGTTGGTTTCGATCTTCGGAGTTGATACTTAGGAATTTAATCTCTTAACCGATGTCTAATGGGAACAGAACTTTTGTTTTAATTATACTTGCTTCTATCACTCGGCTGAATCCTATCGATTGAGTCTTCTTCGACCTTTAGGTAGAAACTAATGGGTGTAAACATGCGTTTGAGACATGTTATGTTTGATGGTTGCAAGTGGATGCAAGTGGTTGCTCGCGGATGCATATACACACACTAGGCACTAGATCGGCTCAAAAATACTCTCATACTGCATATGGATGTATGTGCATTTTTCAATTTTTGTGGATGCAAAATGATTGACTCATCACATGGATGTTGCATTTGGATGAATGGTTATGCACTCATATAGAAATGATGTGTGTCAAATAGGATTTCTTGCATACATAATTGGACTCATGGCACTAAAATAATTCGCATTAAGGAGGTTAACTGGATCAGTAGACCGCCTGATTTTGCATTAGATAAGAAACATATACACACACTCTGCATATGTTCGTATGGCATTAGAAACCTTTTAAGGACAATGGATGCTTGTGGATGATGGTTGAGTAGATGGATGATTGGATAGTAGGATACATTCTTCTTAACTTGGAGATTTCGGGGACGAAATCCTTTAAGGAGGGGAGACTGTAACACCCCGTAATTTTATAACATTAAAATTCAAAAATTAAAGTATACTTAATTTTTAGAAGAAGAATTAACTGAAATGGGTTGCGCTATTATGTTCGTTTCAAAATTTTGGGTCAAGACAGACATTTGGTTTGCACAAAACGGATACCTTATGAAGATGTTATTAAGCCTTGAAGTTTGTATGCATAGAGAGAAATATATATATATATAGATATATATAAAAAATTAAATAAATAAATATTCAAAAAAGTTCAAAATAGCGAATCGGGAAGGGGAATAGCTGAACCGCACCATTTTTGGAGTCGACCAGAGCCCTGCTAGGTCGACTGGGGGTCGATCCAGGGTGTTTGATTGTCAACCGGTGGCCCGATTCGCCCAAAGGGTTGATATGGCATCTGAGTGGTCCTGATGGTTTCTGGGTTAATCTAAGAGCTCTAATCGATCCTAGACATCTATATATACATAGCTAAACCTAAACCCTAATTCATTAACAAAGAGGAATGGTGCCTCCTTGCTCCTAAAACCTAAAGTGACCTAGCCTCCACCCTAATCAATCGATTCAAAAGGGAAGATAAAGATAACAAATCAATGCTTACATCAACGGAAAGCTAAATCAACTCCAGAAAATCAGATCCCAGAATTGTTCTTCTCTTTCTTAAATCATGATTTGTGAGTACAGTTATTTTCAGATATGAAATTTAATTATGATCTTGACATGGGTATAAATCTGAATTGGAGATCTATCTTATTCTTGTTTATCAGATCTTTTTTTTTCTGTGTAGACCCATCTTATTCCTGTTTATCAGATCTGTTTTTCTGTGTAGATCTATCTTATTGTAACTATTCTGTATCTCTTCCTTCCTTCTGTTCTATAGCCAGACTACTACGAGCCTGAGCCAAATCTCATAAGAGATTGACACACGAACGCTAAATTTGAGGAAAATATTGTATGATGCATAATTGAACATAACTGATTTATGACTAAATTGAGAACACAACATAAGTTGTAATTTAAGATCTAGATCTAGGCATACTATATATGATGGTTTATGATTTGAAAGAAGGAGAATTAATGTATGAAAACATATGGCTTATAATTTAGGGATATAATTCATGTTATAATTCAAGATCTGATTTTGAGGACATAATACATGTTGTAATTTAAGAGCTAGATTTGGGGCATATTTTATATGATGATCTATGACTTGGAAGAAAAAGGATATGTGACTTAGGCCTGAAAAACCTATATTAAAATAGGGATAACTATTATTGTGAATACGCCTAATTCGGATTTTTGGATGTTTGACATACGCGGTAATCAATGGCTATAAATTGGCATAATTCATATTATATATCATGATTTGGGGCTTTTAAAGAATATTCTGTATTGTGGAAAATCTAACTAAATTTGGGCATATGTTATGTTGAGAATTATGACCATAATTTAGGCATGTAAAATGAGGCTTAATTAATGATTAGGCAAAATATGTTAATAGAACTTTAGGATATGTTTAAATCTATTAAATTGCCCAATCCGCTAGATCTGTTGGAATTGAATACTGTGATTTGGGTATGTAATCTGTCGGCTCGATCTAAAATTGAGCAAAACTTGTTAATGGAACTTTGAATAATCTGCTGCAACTTGTAAAGAAGTTAATTTATTGAATTGGCATAATCTATGAATGAAAACTTTAGCTACAAATAAGAATGCTGAGACACGAGGTTAGACTCTGTTTGCGGTGGAAGCCTGCCCGGACCCAACCGGCTTAACAAGCAACCGCAAACTGTCAGTCTAATGTGAGAGGTCGTAGGCATAAGGATGCTTAGACACGAGGTTAGGTCTGGCTTGTGGCGGAAGTCTGCCCGGAACCGCCCGGCACATCCAGCGGCCACAAGCTACCGACCTAATGTGAGAGGTATGTGCATTAATATTTAATTAATGCAAATCTAAGATAAATATGATGCCTAAAACGTGTTGGGTGGATAGGGTTAAAACAACTGGACTGATGAATCTAATAAACCCATTTCGTGAATCTGTAGGCCCAATACAAAGTTAGTAAAACAATCTGTAAGTCTGTTAATCTGTATATCTGATCCGTTAGTCTGAGAAGTTGTTAATCAGTACATCTGATCCGTTAGTCTGAAAATCCGTTAACTTGTATGTCTAATCTAAAAACTAGTTAATCTGAACTTTGTACATCTGAAATTTGTAAACAAGTTAATCTGAAATCTGTTAGTCTGGGGACACAAGGTTAGGAGGGATAATTACTTGTGTCATCTGTTGTTTGGGACCCATATTTGTCAGTAACCCTTTCTGGTATCAAAACTATGACCCAACACTAAGAGGGGTCCGGGCACACTTACTGAACTAACTGTAAGAGGTTCACTCTGATAATGGCGAGGGGTGTTGATGAAGCATTCCAACCAGGTCATATGCGTGCATGGATCCGGTCTGCTCTGAGGATGTAAGACACCGTGACATCTGTAAATAGGTCTGTGTCTATAGGTTGCCACTTTAGGGAGTGATACACCCTTCTATGGGGCCGGCACGGGGTATTTATGTATTAGGGAGCCGATCGCTTGGGGTATAATTTAGGGTACACTTAGTTCTGTCTGTTTCTGTTGGGGGTACCGTCTGTTTCTGTTGGGGTGGTAACACCTGTCTGTTTCTGTGTGGTACCGTCTGTTGGGGTGGTAAAGGCCCATTACTAGTGTACACCTAACTCTAATATTCTGTTTCCGTAGGGATTATTTTGTTTTTGTCTCTGATTTCGTTCCTGATTCTGTTTTTGTACCGTCTGTCTCTGTTCGGGTGGTAAAGACCCATTTCTAGCATCGTATTTCTGAAGAGATCACTCCGTTTTCTGTTTAGACAAAAGGAGAACACCTAATTCTGTTATACTAGTACTAGTGCAGAGAAGTGAAAACTAAGTAAGGAGCTTAGCTTAGCCTATATCATTCTGTTTCTTCTGTTAACCTGCTACTCCTGTTACGGCTATCTCTCATTCTGTTTTATTTACATGTCATGATATTGTTATCTGTTTATATGCTGAAAGTCATTGGACTCACCAGACGTATGTCTGACCTAGTTTGTTTCGCCTCTTTTCTTCTGTTCCCCCCCAGGTACTCAGGTTGGGAACGTAAGAGCTTGACTTAGATTTCTCTCTGCTTGATGTGCTAGAGTGCTTGAAGTATTGCTTGGCTTTGATTCTACCTATTTATGGCATTTTCTGTTGGGGATTATGGCTTTAAAATTACGTACTCTGAAGGCTTTTGTACAAGACTGATATTTATGTACTTGAGTTCCGATATTGTGGTTTTGAAAGATGTAACCAAACTTACTTCTGTTTCTACTGTAATAAAGTTATAAAATTTTCAAGTACTACTTTATGTATCTGTCTTGTAATATTCTATTCTGTTTACTTATAATGCTTCATGGAAGTTAAAGCATACCCTTTGTGAGTGACATTAACGGACATGAGGTGTTACAAGACTTGTTCATAAGTTTCCTAAATTAAATTCCATGCACATTGTTGTAGCCTCCTTTTCTGATAATTCTATTCTGGGCATTTCTGATGTGTATGGTCCTCATACAAAATTAGAGAGGAGGCTCTTATGGGATGAATGTTCTGATTTTAGGAATCTAGCCCCCTCTCTAGATAGTGGGGGGAGATTTCAATGTCACTAGGTTTTTAGAGGAGAGGTCACCTCGAGTAGGTGATTTCTCTAATATAGAGGAATTTAATGATTTTATTTCAGATAATAATTTGATTGAGATTCCTCTGAATAATAGATCGTTCACTTGGTCTAATGTTAGAGATAGTCCTTCTTTTGCTTTATTAGATAGATTCTTTATTAGTATTGATGTAGATGATAGATTTTCGACTTGTAGAGTTATCGGTTTGCCTTTTTTATATTCTGATCATTGTCCTATCATCCTTTCTTGTGATTCGAATATTTCTATTAGTAACAGTTTCATATTTGAGAAGATGTGGTTATTGGATCCTAGTTTTATTCATCTTGCTTCTGTTAAGTGTAATTCTTTGTTTTATTTTAATAATTTGTATAGGGGTAACTCTGCTAAGATTTTTGTTGCGAAGCTTGGTAAGTTGAGATTTTTTCTCAAACGGTGGAACAAGTTTATTTTTGGGAGTGTTAGGATTAAGAAGGATAAGATTATGTGTGAGCTGTTAGATTTAGACAAGATTAGTGAGTTTAGAATTCTTAGTTTCAATGAGAAGGATAGAATTTGCCACCTTAGGAATGATCTCAAGTTGACCTTAGAAAAAGAAGAGATCATGTGGAAGCAAAGGGCTAGAGTTCAATGGATTAAGGAGGGTGATAATAGCACGAAGTTTTTTCATAGTGTGGCTAATAAGAGGAGGTGTGATAATTTGATTCACTCTATTATTATTAATGATATGGAAGTGACCGTTCAGAGGGAATTAAATGAGGCGTTTTCTAGTTATTATAAGCAGATCTTTGGAGCTAAGATTAAGAGAGGGATTAATGTTAGTTAGAATGACATTTATCCGTCTGATTCTAAGGTTGAGTTAGTTGATCTTGACAAGCCTTTTTCTGAACAGGAGATCTGGAAGGCTATCTGCGATATGCCTTGTAATAAAGCGCCAGGGCCTGATGGATTTTCTGTTCTCTTTTATAAGCAGTTTTGGGAGGTCCTTAAGTTTGATATTATTAACCTTTTTAATGATTTTTATTGTGGGAATTTATGTTTAGGGAATTTTAACTTTGCTAATGTTATTATCATTCATAAGAGAGTGGGTGCTAATTCTCTAAAGGATTTCAGGCCTATTTCCTTAATTAATTGTTCCGTCAAGCTTATTTCCAATGTGCTAGCTAATAGGCTTAACATTAAGATGAATGAGCTCATTGATTGTTCTCAAACTGCCTTTATTAATGGCAGAAACATAGTAGACGGAGTGGCCGTTGGGCAGGAATATATTAATGTCTGTCATAAAAATAATTTTTCTTGTGTCATTTTGAAGTTAGATTTTGAGAAGGCGTTTGATTCTGTTGATTGGGATTTCATTAGCGAGTTATGTCATGCTAGGGGTTTTAGTGTCAGATGGACTAACTGGATCATGCTTTTGCTTAGGTCTGGTTGTTCCAATATTGTTGTTATTGGGGTTGTGGGTAAGAAGATTCAGTCTAAGAGAGACCTTAGACAAGGTGATCCCCTATCACCTCTTCTATTTTACTTAGCGGCTGATGTCTTCTCTAGAATTATTAAGAGAGCTATTAGATTAGGTGTGTTAGATCGTGTTGGTAATGAGGAATTTAATAATGAATTATCTTTTCTCCAATTTGCAGATGATACATTATTATTTTCCTCTCACCTCCCCAAGCATATTATTACTCTGAAGTTTATTCTTTATTGTTCTGCGATGTTATCTGGGCTTAGAATTAATTTTGATAAAAGTGCTTTAATGGTTCTCAACGATTTTGATAATGTTGAGTCTAAGGTTGCTGGCACTTTGAATTATTCTGTCATGAAATTTCCTTTTGACTATTTGGGTTTTAAGATTAGGCCTTCGAAACTTAAGAAGGATGATTGGTTAGTTATTATTGATAAGATTAATAATAGATTATCGAGCTGGAATAATAGATTCCTGTCTAGAGCTGGTAGATTAGTGCTTGTTAATTCAGTTCTGTCTGCTATTTCCTCTTATTGGATGGCCATGCATCGATTTCCTCAATGGGTTATTGAGAAAATAGACAAAATCAGGCGTAATTTTCATTGAAGTGGTGTGTCTATTTGTAGAGGCTATAATTGTTCAGTTAACTGGGAGGTGTGTTGTAAACCTAAGAAGGATGGGGTTTGGGGATCATTAATTTATTTAATTTTAATTCTTCCTTGTTAGCCAAATGGCTTTGGAGATTTAGATGCCCTGATGTGTTGGCTACATGGAAAAATATCATTTCCAAATTTTATTATTCCGAGGTAGAGTATATTGTTGGTTCTAGTTTTAGTTGGCGTAATAGAATATTTTATTTTTGGAAGTCTGTTTTAAAGCGTTTTGATTTTTTTTATTTAGGTTGTAAGTTGACTGTTCATTCTGGAAATCTTACTTTCTTTTGGCATGATGCTTGGATTTCTCATTTTCCCCTTAAATTTGTTTTTAATGAGCTTTTTAATAATTGCTGCTTTAAGAATGCTTTGATTATAGAGGTTATTTAGATCCCCCGTGGGAGTTTACCTTTGATAATATTTTAGAATGGGTTATGTTAAGGCAATTAGCCTTACTTAAAGCTAAGTTAGCTCTTTATCATCTTGATGAGAATTGTGATTGTATTAGTTGGGGTTTAGATAAGAGTTTAGTGTACTCTGTTAGTTCTATGTATAAGTTTATTAATTTTTCTGGTGCCTTTTTAGTCCCTTTTAAGTTTCTTTGGAAATCTAATACTCCTCCTAAAGCTAAGTTTCTTATGTAGTTGATTATTCATAAGAAGCTTAATACGGTTGTGCATTTAAAGAAGAAGAATATTATTTTTGATGTTAAGTGTTGTTTCTGTGGTATTTTGGATGAAGATGCTAATCAATTATTTTTCTCGTGCAATATTACCAATTATACTTTAAATATGGTTTTTAGGATTTTTGTTTTTGATAATTCTTTTTCTTTTAGCATTTTTTTATTGCTAGAATTGTTTTAGATTTGTACATAATTCTAGGTAGAGATATGTGTTGGATTCTTTAGTCGTTATCATTAATTAGTTTGTTCATTTGGTTGGAGAGGAATCAGAGATTTTTTTCATTCTATTTCTGTGTCTGCTGATAACTTAATCATTAGAATTGTTAATTACTATTTGGTTTGGATGTCTAACTCGCATTACAAGTTTTTAGGTGATTCGCTTTTTGAGAATTTTTTGTTTAAGGTTAGATTTAATTTGAGTTTATTTATTAGAATCAATAGATATTTTAGTTGTAATAGATCTCGCATCTGTTATTAGTCTTTACTGTTTATCTTCATCACATATATATATATATATATATATATGGATATATAAATATATATATATATATACTTATACTCATATACTCATATATATATATGTGATGGTTACTTATGGTTTGGCTAGTTTCTTTCAGGTTTCAGGTTGTTGATTTTAGCTGTGGAGCTTTGTGGTTAGCTGTCTGGACTGGTGGCTGTTTTCCTCTCTTGAGATTTTTGTGAGGGATTTTTTTAGAGTTTTTGGGATGTTCTACTTTTTTTTTTTTTTTAGCTTTGAGTGCCCTGTTCTTGTATTGGAGTAGATATATTTCATTATCGGGTGGTGGCTTTGCCGGAATTCGATATTGAAGTATGATGGGCGGTGGTTTATCCGGAGCTTATCTATATACCTTCCTTTACATATGATAGTCTTGTTTTGTTTTGTTTATTATTTTGGACTGTGATCGGATATTGTACTCTTTTAGTTTTGTATTATATATGTGTGCTTTCTTCTTTATTGAGGATCACACATTTTTGGTTTCAAAAACCTTGGCTCTGTGGCATAACTCAATAGAGATGGGGTCAGTAATACCCTAGATTGAGTTAAGTGTGTATATATATGAGAGCATGTATTTGTAATTTGAATATAAAATTATTTTTATATTGTTTTAACCCAATATATTTTATAAGAGAGTAAATTTTATAATTTCTTATAATACTATAATACAATTGATTTTCCAAAATTGTTTTGGATAGAATTTCAACTTGATTATGAAGTTTGACGAATAAAGTTGATTGATAACTAATCTAAATGAATGAATTAAAATTATTGAAATAATTTCGAGTAAAATGGTGCTAGAATGATATTGGTTATAAATAAAATTCATGTGAATTGAATGATGTGTGAAATTGACTGGAATGGATGGCTTGGATGTCTAAATCTAACTAGATGATTATAGAGCTAATGAATTCCATATAAGTTGAGAATAGGTACAAGAGCTAATATTGGTTGATAGAGCTGATCGATCCAGTTTGATTAGAGTTGCATAATAATTGAGTCTGCTCGAGTATAGTTTATCGCTTATTGCATAATAACGCCGGTGTTGATGCCAAAAAGTGGTCATCAACGGCCAGAAGTCAAATTTGAGCATGATACAAGAAGAAATATCTAAAAAAGTGAGAAAAAGGAAGAAAAAGATAGACATCTGCGTTTTTATAGTTGTTCGGCGTTAACGAGCCTACGTCCACTTTATAATCTCACAATAATATCATAAAATCGAAGATAAAATGAATGAGATCATTAGGATCTCTATTACACAGTCGTTTTTGATGAACATAGCAAGTATTTCATGATGAAAGTGGTTGGTAGCCATGATTGAGTCATGCATGGGCCAAAGAGCTAGACTCTAATTTGAGCCTAAGGTCCCCTCTTCGTTTGTATTGATGGGTGTATTTATAGGCAGTAGGCTTCAATAATTGGAGGTGCCATGTGTCAGTTGATCCATGTGAATAGCAGATAATGGAGCTGAGTCTTGATTACGTGGAGAAGTTCCCTCCAATATGTGGCATCATAAATGTAGCTAGATCCGAGTCTATAGGCTTTGGAATAGGCCGTTGGACCAAGTAGGTAGGCTATGAAATAGGTCCCATAACCAAGTCATTGCTGCAGTGTAACCAAAGCTCAAGACCATCAAGCTCTGGTCCTTCAAGCTGAAGTGCTTCTATCCAAGAGCCCTCGAGCCAAGGAACCTCAAGCCAAGAATATCCGGGCTTGTCCAAGTCCATGCTCGAGTCCTGAGCGATCCTGTGCTAGGTCCATGGGTTGATGGTCTTGCCAAAAGGCGGTCAACGCTTTGCCCCCCAAAGTACATCATGTGGCAGACATGATGTACTTTGAGTAAGTCGAACTGCATCTCTTTGGATTGTCATTCATCTTCGAGAAAGCAATTTTGAATTGTCATGTCTTTGGGAGTAGTCCTAAAGCTTGAATTCTTTTTTTCTTTTCTTTGTGCAAACAACATTCATGTATCACACCGCCATCTGTGGTACCTATCAAGCCAAAGTTCGACGCTAGAGTAATTGAGATGATCAAGTAATCACTTATGCCTCGTCGAGTCAAGAGGTCGAATGAAATCATCATAAGTCAAGCAGGGTCGTTGGCTTCTGCACATGGTCGTTCATAAATAGTCTTCGCCAAATGGTTTTATCTTCTTATGCAAGTAGAGAGCATGGTCAAGTGTAAGGTCAAGTCATACCACTAGTCAGACACAAGTCAGTGCATGGTTCGGTTATCCAAGTCATGAGATAGTGTAGAAAATCAGAAATGGCATG
The DNA here is from genome assembly GCA_030737875.1 of Allium sativum. NCBI lineage: Eukaryota > Viridiplantae > Streptophyta > Magnoliopsida > Asparagales > Amaryllidaceae > Allium > Allium sativum. The sequence continues at coordinate 782,104,375 of CM060913.1, read as the reverse complement.
TGAACTTGACATCGCATATGACTTTTTCCTTCTCGAGTCATTGGAATAGTAGTCTAGGAATCCATGATCGTGCTGTATCTTACCGATAAAAAGCCAAAAAAACCATGATCACTCCGAACCGTATTAACAGAAGACCAGAAATCCATGGTCGTGTCAGACCATATTTAAAGAAATCCATGATCGCTCCAGATCATTTTTATGGTCCAAATGATCACGCACGAGTCAGTACGAGATATTGTCGAAATCATAAGGCATTAGAAAGCTTATTGTCGCTCTCCATTCGATGTACTCGCGATTTTGGTCTTCAATGTTAGGCCTAACTCATAATTTGTCTCGCTTGAATGAGTAAAGTCAAGTCATGTTGAACTCATAAGCTGTCTCGCTTGAATGAGTAGGACAAGTTGTGCCATAGCCTGAAGGTTTCATAATATATATCCTTTGAATCACATGTCAAGTCAAGAGCGTGTTCAAAGCTAGTCTGTAAGCTGACACTCAAGCCCACAATGTCAGTGGGGAACCAACAAAGCCAGTGCTCTTGCCCCAATCGTCAGCAGCGGTCAAGCTAAGTCAGTCGTAGATCCAATCCTTAAGTCATCATACTCTCCATCATTGTTTCAGGATAGAGTTGCAAGTATGGCGGTCTTAGCCAACCCAAGTCATTTAGTACTTTCTGTCGAGTCGGCGAGAGTTAAAGTTGAACACGCAAATAGGTGAATCTCATTTGCCTGGGCATCATTCTCAGTTGCCTAGGCATCGTTCCTTCAATTTAGTCACAAAATGAGGATCGGCTCATCGAGCGCCAGTGAACTTAATTACTCTTATAATTCGAGCCAGTTAGGTCGATCCCCTTTGTTTATGTTTTATCGTAGCCCAAAATAGTCATCATACTCCTGTTGAGTTTGTTCTTTAGGCTCAGTTCCATTGAGGTCATCATTTTTTGCTGTAGTTTGGGATCCTGCGAAACTTCAAGAAGTTGAAAATGTGCAGAGAGTAGTCAAGTAGTAAATTCATGCTTTTCATGGCTCACTCTCTTCGTCCCTAGTCATTGGGAGCTTGACCGAGTAGCGAGATTCAAATCCATGTCTTCTCAGGATTCATACTTCCTCATCATGTCGTGAGTTAGAATTGGATGCAAGATGATTTGTTGGTATTCAACCCATACTGGTTTCTGCACTCCCATTCAAGCTCTGAGGATCGAAGTTGGGTTGCAAGAGGTCAGACTACAGTCACTTTGAATGCTCCCATTCTTCCCCTTCCAGCTGGGAAGTGGGTTGGGATCAGTCAATGGATGGTCACTCTGCACCCCTTTCGTGGTCCACATGTGGCCTCTCAGGATCAAAGCATAATTTATGTACATGCAAATAAGTTATGCCGTTTGTAAATACTTTCAATAGTTATGCCCCTAGTCCGGGGGTAATGGCAAAAGACAGGTGGTCAGACCATACCCATTTCAAATTTAGACATGTATGCATAAAAAAGGCATGGCTTTCAAAGCTTAAGCGTTTGTGTTATCCAAGTGCTCAAGTCATTGCATATTTCATGCAGTGTACTTGCAATGCGAAACTCGTTGTTGCACTTGGGCTATAGTCAATCACATATGGGCATGTGTGTCGATTCTAGATATCACTCTCAAGGCCCTCTTTCAGTCGTTGCCTTAAGTTGTGTGATGTGTTATTGAACATCCCTCGCTCAAGGTCTCCTTTCGGCCGTTGCATTGAGTCGTATAGGAAGTTTAGCATTAGAAGTTGACGTCAGTCCTTCGAACACGACCCTTTTGTTGTTGTATGCGAGTGTGTCCCTCGCGTCTTTGCTTTTTATCTGTACATAATCCTGCAATTTGAATAGAATAATTCGTTTAATTTGCAAGTTACTAAGTCAACCTTTATGTCACAAGCAAGTCTGACTTGAAATGAAAATGTGTTCAGTGCTAAGCTATCTAGCATAGAACTATTAAAAGTCAAATTGTCAGGTGTCGTAGTTTGGAGGTATAGTGTCTGTAGCCTCCATTTAACTTTGATACACGGGTAGCGTCCGAAGCGTGTTTGAAGTTAATTCAAAAATCTATGCTCGCTCCCCCAGCGTAGGTGGGAATCAGGTTAAGTCATTCGAATGTCCGATCCATAAGTCTTTTATAATCATGTCCTCAGTCGGAGGGCGACAGAGATTACATTCACATCGCAGTATTGTCCTTTATACTCTCTCGCAAGTCGTAAGAGTTAGAGTTATTGGTTTAGTGGTCTTAACTCGTGGTGCACCATTCACACTAACCCAACAGATTTATACTCTCCCTCAAGTCATGAGAGTTAGAGTTATGGACATCGTGGGTTGCCTTTATACTCTTCCAAATTCAGTTTGGGTTAGAGATGTGGATCGAGTGGTCTTAAATCTTGGCGCGCCTGTCACACTCGTCCTAAGTTTATACTCATATCCAAGCTCTGAGGATTAGAGTTAGTCGAGCAAACAGTCGGATCGTATTTGCCTTGGCATCGTCCCTTTGCTCCCATGTCAAGGGCAAAGGTCACCATCGGGAGTGGTTAGTTCACACCCCTGTTGAGTTTACACTCCTCCCAATGAAGTCACGAGAAAGAGTTAGAGAAGCTGTTGGAGAGCGGTCGAGTCATACTCATCCTCATCTTAACATTTCTCTTTTTCCCTCATGTCGAAGGCAAAAGTTGTTATGCTTTTCGTGGGATCGTTCCCCTGTCGTTGTTGCACTCTTCCCGTCAGATTAAGGAATGGAGTCATCAATCTACTGAGTGGTTATATCATACCCGAATACATCTCTACGTCTTGCCTGGCGAATCGAAGGCTAGATGCTGAGGATGCCTTATTAGTATGCCCATGCATAGATAGCTCACGACGAACTCATGTGCGTATATTCTCTTGCCTCCTACTTCAAGGGCAAAAAGTCAGTAAATGAATGGGATAACTTCATTTATGTCAGATTGTGGGCGTCAGGTAAAGAGTAAGCAGACGAATAGTTGAATCACGTTCGCCCAAGCTTTACGTTCCCCCAATCAAACTATGGAAGGAGTGGTTGGTACCAGACCTTGGGTACCTGCATCATTTATATACGAATTTGCATGAGTTAGTCATGTTAATAACTCACAAAGCATGTAAAGGCAAAATGCATGATTGGAAAGTAAGTATGTTGATGGGCGATGCTGCCTCTATTTGGATTCACGTAATCCGATGGCATCAAGCATAGGATCCATCCATATGGACTGTCGAACAACGGTCCATTCTGAGTTGGATTCGAACTTTGAAATGCAAAATTCGATGTACAATTATCTTGAGTTATGCCACACATGAGCCGAGTAGTGGATGGTCATGTCAGATCCACCTTAAGCTGTATAACTTTCCTCTGACGGGGGGCATGGTTTTGTAAACGAGTGGTTCAGTCGGGCTCGTTATGGCAATGCCCTATAGTTCTATATGCAGGCGTTGGATGTCTAGTACCAGACTCTGGGTACCTATATCATTCACACATAAATTTATATGAGTTAGTCACATCAATAACTCATAAAGCATGCAAGGATAAGAAATATGGGTAAAATATAGTCATGTTAAAGGAATGAGTATTATTCGAAATGAGAATGGTGTCGCATACCCTTTGCCAGTCCGTTCTGATTTGTCCCATCTCAGACAGGTGATGTAGTTGATGAAGGAAGTATTTTCAACTCCTCGTGGGGTGGCAATGCCTAGAACAATCAGACCTTGATCGGGGTATTGGGAAAATAAAGGAAATCAGATGGCCTTTGTGGGTGAATGATGAGGGTGTGTTTCCTTTGAATCGCCTTCTTGGCCCCACGTCAAGGGCAGGGAATAAGGGTCAGGTAGTCAGATCAAAACTGCTAATGGTGGCATCTTATCTTATCAGTGCTAAGAGGTGATCAACATGAGATCAGTGGGTCCATGCTTATTGAAGCTTTGCCTTTTCCATGCAAGAAGTGGGATACAGAGGCTAGGAATGTAGACATGTCTCATCTACCCGCCGCTATGTCTTTGATCCCGCTTTGGGGAATGAAAGCTGATGTATAAATGATTGATCAACCTCATGGATTGAGTGTTTCGAACTTTTAACTCGCCACTCTTCGAGCAAGACTAAAGCATTCGATCAGGATTGAATAACCTCAGTAAATAGGGGTGATGGCTCTTGGAAGAATCCCAGTTGCTGTCATCATGCTGTTGATATTCTTGGACCATCTGTCGAATCTTGGATGATAATACGATTATTGTTGGCCAAAATATATGCCGAGCCGAAGGCGAGCATTGCTTCGAGCCAATGGCGAGCCGTCAAGCGGGTCCAGGCGCAGTGCCGGTGGGGGTCCGGGCCCTACAGTCCCGGTGGCGATTGACCTAACCGGTTAGTTCGAGCAGGTGGGCACCGCCCGATTCATTTGATTTCGGAAGATCGATCCTTCTTTGAGACGATCAGAAAAATGCATTTTTTTTCTAAAAATGACACTATCTCGGGTCGATGTGCAGGGCTTTAGAAATGGCTAGTAATCCAGATTGGTATATCTGAAAGAGTTGGTCGACCTAGAGAGTTTCATAAGAGTCGATCGATCTGTAGTTGGTCGACCTGGGATTGAACATCATTATGACGATTGTTGTTCGAACCAATCTCTCCCCGACCCAATACGTACTTCGGGCCAAGCTGCATACTAGGAGCCTTCCAAAGTGCAATTTCCACTGGCTGGTAGACTGGTCGGGTCGATATCGACCCGGGAAGGGTCGACCCGACTGGGGTCGAACCTAGAACTGGGACAAAATTGGTGTTTGTTGGCGATGCGGATGTTGCAGCTTCTGCTTTCCAAAGCATGTGCAAAAGTAATGGAAATCATGGCAGCTGAAGATAACTAAAACTAGGATTTCGTCTTGGACTTGGTGAACCAAAAGTTGAGCAAAACCCTAAAGAGTTGAGAATTCATTTCTCAATGAAAGAACCAAACTTTTGACGCCAAAAAGTGGTCATCAATGGCCAAAAGTCGAATTTGAGCGTGATTCATGAAGAAATATCTAAAAAAGCGAGAAAAAGAAAGAAAAAGTAAGATAACAGCGTTTTTATAGTGGTTCGGCGTTAACGGGCCTACACCCACTTTATAATCTCACAATAATGTCATAAAATCGAAGATACAATGAATGAGATCGTCAGGATCTCTATTACACAGTCATTTTTGATGAACATAACAAGTATTTCATGATGAAAGTGGTTGGCAGCCATGATTGAGTCATGCATATGCCAAAGAGCTAGGCTCTAATCTAAGCCAAAGGCCCCCTCTTCGTTGTATTGCTGGGTGTATTTATAGGCAGCGGGCTTCAATAATTGGAGGTGCCATGTGTCTGTTGATCCATGTGAATAGCAGATAATGGAGCTGAGTCTTGATTACGTGGAGAAGTTCCCTCCAATATGTGGCAATATAAATGTAGCTAGATCCGAGTCTATAGGCTTTAGAATAGGTAGTTGGACCAAGTAGGTAGGCTATGAAACAGGTCCCATGACCAAGTCATTACTGCAGTGTAAGCTAAGCTCAAGACCATCAAGCTCTGGTCCTTCAAGCTGAAGTGCTTCTATCCAAGAGCCCTCGAGCCAGGGAACCTCAAGCCAAGAATGTCTAGGCTTGTCCAAGTTTATGCTTGAGTCCTGAGCGATCCTGTGATGGGTCCATGGGTTGACGGCCTTGCCAAAAGGCGGGTCAACAGCTGGCAAAAGGTACGCCTACGCAAAATATAAATTTTTGGTTTTTGAATTGGGTTTTAATTTTGATTTTCCGATCGTATGGTTGATGGAATTATTTTTATACCTGCAATATTGCAGAAGTCCCTCCGTATAGAAGAGACTCTGCCAAAAATTTTCTAAAATTTAAAGTGTTAATTTTTTAGATCCTTTTGGAAATATTTGGAATTTATTTCCTATAGAAATTAATTGATTTTTTGATTAAAGTTAATTGATTTGGTTTAAAAGAGTAAGTGAAGTTTTAGTTAATTAGATTTTTACTGAGTTGCCAACATTTTTCCTACCTTAGTAATTTCGGGGACGAAATTCTTTTAAGGGGGAAAAATTGTAATGGCCTAGAATTTTAACTATTTTATTTAATATTTAAATATGGTTTTGAATATTGTTTTGGGAATTTAAATTAATTGAATTTAACAGTCTTGTATATTTTATTATTAAATATTAAAATAATAATATAATTCTGAAATAGTCGGAATTGGTTGAGTTCGCAATATAATATGAATTGGATAATATAGAAATATTTATTCTAGGTTGTTTTGAATTATATTTACGTATTTGTTTATTAAATGATATTTAGATGTATAATTTATAATTTTAATTATAAAACCAGCTGCAGCGGCGCAGTAGTTCATAATGTAACGTTTTGAATTTTAATTTGTTGTACAAGATCCAAAATAAGTTGGATTTCTTTGAAACAAGAAACATCCGAATTTATGAGACAATATTTTTCTAATAAAAGAGAAATTTTGAGTTTTCGTATTGTAGATTTTTTTTATTTCCAAATCAAATTTTCAAATAATCGCCATGAAATTCATTTATAAATTATAACGATTTATTACATGAAATAAAAGGGTTTTTGTTATATTTATATCGATGTAAATCATTGATCATAAATTTATATTCTACCCATACATTTGGATTAGATCTCGAAATCTGCTCCAGTATGTTTAAATAACAATTAAAGTTAGGGACGTTAGTCATCGGGTTTTAAGTAGAAGTTGAAACCGTATGATACAATATTTTATTTATATGGATCATTTCTGAACGTTGTCTCACAATCTTGACTAAATCCTTTTAAGATTTCACGCATCTTTACAACCTATGCCAATCGTTCACAGCCTGTGCTAAATTTTATTATCTGGACAAGGGAAGGAAAACATCCGCCAAATCTTATCAATATCAATTCAAAGTTTGAAAAGAAAAATCTTGGCCAAGCTAAGGTAGCACATGTGTTGGTCAAACAATTCGCCTGAAGGCATCGTTTACATCTTTCTTCCCGACACATGCACATGACTATCTGACAATTCCAGCTGCCGTCTTAGGGAAAACTCGACCAATATAAATTAACCTGTCCTTGTTCCCCAACAACTGCATGTTCTAATGCCGTGATAACAAAGTAATTTGCCAATATAAATACACCTACTTTTCATTCTTTCCAGCATAGCAAACATTGAAAGAAAACAACAGTGTCTTCGTCCATCTCAGACATAGCAGGTGAATGAATCAGACTATTCAATTCTTTCTTCTCCTTTCATTTCTTAGAACCAGCTCGCGTCAGCAGTGGGCGTCTCGTTTATTCCAAAACGCACAGCTTATTCTTGTCCTATAACCACAAAAAATTGTTCTCTTTTCTCTCTTCGAACTAATAACTAAAAAAAAAATCAAAAATCAGAAAATATATATGTAAAATGTTGTTGTAAGTTATTGAAAAAGGTTGGAGGGCGCGAGTGGTGTTCATGCAAGCTATAGAGGACCTAGGGGGATCGGATGGTACGTGACGGTGATGGCACTGTCGAGCTCACAGAGCGGAGACTGGCGGTTGCACGGCATTGCTGGGGGCTCGTAGGCAAGTTGAGGAGTTCTACATGCAGAAGTGGGTTAAGTGATGGAATGAACAACATGAAAGGGTGTTGGAGGGGTTAAGGTTGACAGAGGTCAGCTCTGGGAGCAGCGTGGTACGGTGGCTACTTGGTGGTGGCGAGTTTCATAGGTCCGTAAATAAGGAAGACCAGGGTGCATGAGTTTATAACCGGAAAGGAAGGGGTAGAGTCATGTAAGAGGATAGGAGTATGTACTGTAGAGTGGGAAGGATTGCGTGAATAAGATGATGGGAAGAAGAAGCAATATGTGTGGCGGACTTTAATGTGAACGTGAATAGGTGGGCTGAGTTCATGAATTTGGGCCCCTACGTTGGATTTTTGTAAAGGAAAAAGGAAAAAAAATGCTGTGATGGGATAAGTTGCGGGTTTTGAAAAAAACAAGGGGGATAGCTGAAGCATGTCATGGTGTTTGGGTTCAGAAAGGAAACTGTAGTGGCTCGAATATCAAAGACGATGAGGCTACAGGAGTTGTTTTTATCGAGGAAGCAGTGTGACTAACACTGATCGAAGAAAAAAAAGGTGAATTAAGAAATAAAAGGGGTTTTGATTATGAGAAGGTTCGGCTTTGGCGTCGTGATGTAGCAGGAAGAAGTGGTCATGAAGAAAGATGGGGATTTGGGTATGAAAAAGGGTAACCGCGGGCCGATGACGTGTTAATCACGTTTATTAAGGTAGTTAATCAGGTTGGGTTTATTAATTAACCATTTTAATAATTGTTAATAACATAAATATATTACAACTTATAATAAGGGTATTTTGGCCACACATATATGGAATTCAACGGAACAGGGTCTGTTGAGATCGCAGAAGGGGACGCTACGCGTCTGAGCTAGTTTGATCGAATTCAGAAGCAATCAGAATTTCGTGTAATTTTAAAATGCTTGTTTAAAATTGTATGAACAACGCGAACCGTCAATTGAAAAGTAAAAAGCGAGTTAACTCTCACACCTTTTGGAATCATGTGATGTGATTAAATTCATATAATTAAATTTAGGCATTGATAATTGGATGTTTGGTTGCCTTGGATGCCCATTGTGATTTAATGGTAGCAATTAATTATATTTGAGTCGTTTAAAATATTAAATTTAAAGTATATGCTGTTAAGAACTATTATAATGATCTGCGATGCAGGGAAGAACAGATTGGAGGAATCAAATCGGATTCCTCAAATATTTAGTATGTTGTTTATTTCATATTATATTTGAACTGATTGAACCTCCGTTGACTTCATGTTGGTTGTTAATTATTGTTATGACTTGAATCAGTATATGGTATTGATTAAGGAATTGGCAGCAGATGGCCTGAAATTCATATTTTCATTTAAAACGTTAATCTGCTATTAAATAGATCAACAGAGTTAAATTATAAAATTTAACATATAGCTGAAGCAGGGTTTTAATTATATTCTATATTATAATGAAGCTTTAAAAGTAAATCGGATTTATAAATTGGTTCATAAAATGTAATAACCCGGAAATCTGGGCCAATTTAAAATTTTTATTTTGGCAATTTTAATGAATTTTGAATATTTAAAATGAATATTTTGAATATTTAAAATGAATATTTTAAATAAAAACGACGAGAAAATTTATTTTGAATAGAATTCGAACGAATATATTTATATAGATCGTCGTTAGAATATAAATATTTATTTATAAATATAAAAGGAATTGCAAATGGCGCGGTAGTTCGATAATTCGATTTCAAAATTCAAATGAATGTACCGGTTGCAAAATAAACCGGATTTTAGTGAAACCAAAAATATTAGGACCTAACTGAGAATATCTTTCCAACGAATCCGAAAAATTGAAATTTCATAGCGGGAATCAAAAGATAAGCCCAGTTGAAAATTCTGAATAGTCGCTATGGAATTCAGGCCCTTAAAAATGGAAATTTTGCAAACGACCTCGGTTTTCGACGAAACCACTTTTGTTGGATCCGGGATGACAAATTATTGCTAGGTTTCAAATTTCATAATTTTTCGAATTAATATGTGTGCGTGGCAAAGGAAAACGCGTTTGACCAGTTTTAGTTGATTTTAATCGACTAGAAAATGGCCATTTTTCAAACGGTCTCAGAATTTGACGAAATTAGTTTTTTTTAGGACCGTATCGTCAATACGAAGCTAGAAAATATTTTTTTGGAATTTTTAGGGTTAGTATGTGACCTCAGTAAATTGAAATGCGCGTTCAAATTCAATATATAGAGTTATATGTTGATTTTGACGAAAACTAATTGAAACAATCGAATCAGCTTACGATACATATCCCATTGTGTTCGGAATGAGGGTAAAACGCTATGGACGACAGGCGATGGGCCTCGTTTTGAGATCGAATAAAAAAGTCAATTTTTTTGAAATAAAATATATAAATATATATACCCTCAGCCCTTATACTCTCTCCCCACCGTATTATTTCAAAATCAAAAATAAAAAAAAGAGAAAGAAAGAGGGAGGAAGCGCCGACCGACGGAGCCGCTCAGCCCACCGCCCCTTCGCCTACGCGAGCCACCGCCCCTCTCCGATCAACCCCCTCCGGCCACCCCTCCTCTCTCTCGTTTCTCCTCCCTCTTCCCTTTCGAATCCCGCCCAAGCCCGCTCAAAACCACCGCCGCCCTTACCCGAACCCTAACCGCGACCTCCTACCGCCAACCCCTCCCCCCCAACACTCCTGACTCCGACCACCGATTCCCCATTCCCCAAAAATCCCGATGTAAGTGCTTTTCTTTGGTTACTTATTTTGGTTTCTTTAGGGTAATTAGTTTTAAAGCATAAAAATCAGCTTTTAGCCTGTTGAAATAAATTGGAATTTATATATAAGTGTTAAGAATTTTGTTTATAAAAATCATATGATTTTTGTTTAGTGAAGAGTTTATATTTTCTATATGAAAAGATTCTGTTTTTCTAAATAAAAAGATTACACTTTTATAAGTATAAAGTTTAGATTTTTATGAATATAAAGTTTAGATTTTTACCATACAAAGATAGGATTTTTATATAAAGGAAAGACGAGATCTTGATTTGTTTAAAGGTTTGATTTTTACTTAGGAAAGTATAATTTTTATAAAGTAGAAGTATTAAAAACACAATTTTTATAAAGTAGAAGTATTAAAAATATAATTTTTATATAATAGAGAATATAAAAATATTATCTTTATATATGTAGTGAAATAAAAATAATGATTTCTATTATATATATGATGAAATAAAAATGTGATTTTTTATAGCGATGATATAAAAATTCGATTTTTATATATTGAATAGCAAAGTAAAAATTCGATTTTTATATATTGAATAGCAAAGCAAAAATTCGATTTTTATATATTGAATAGCAAAGTAAAAATTCGATTTTTATATATTGAATAGCAAAGTAAAAATTCGATTTTTATATATTGAATAGCGAAGTAAAAATGTGATTTTTATATATGTAGAGAATACGGGCAACGAAAATGACAAAAGAGCGAACATGACAAAGATTCCTACATATGAAGAGTCGTGGTATTAGATTAGCTAGTCGGTGAGAACTTCTCACTTTTAATTTAAATTTTCTAGTTAAAATATATACTAGGATGGAGACGGTGTTTAGTAGCACCCGACACCCGTCGTCCACAGACCATGGACGGCTTGTATGCTTGTTTGTTTGATTTTGATGTGTAGTTGATTGTGTGATGTGATGTGAAATGAAAATAAAATATTTATATAGTTAAAATATTTTATAGTTGAAAATATAATTTTAAACGTGTATATGAAATGAAATAAAAATAAAACTAAACAAATCGGACGATTTGTTTATATACACACATTTGACTGATATTGATTGGGGCAACAAATTTTACACATCGCCCAACTGCACAAATAAAATCTGTGTTTGATTGTTTGAAACCCCACACGGGTATTGGGATGATATTTGACATACACTAATCCCAATAATTAGTTGTATGTCGATCGATTGATTGACAGACTGTTATAAGCATTGAATATTTATATTTGATGCTTATACAGTGTAGGATGCACTTTGGATGATGGTTGATTATTTGTCGTTGTTGATATATACATGTGTTGTATGGAAGTCCATAGCAATAAAATCTATGGTAATTGATTGGGCCTCATTCCAGTTTTGAATAGCAATATTTGAAATAGAAATATTTGAAAAAGAAATATTTGAAAGAGAAATATTTGAAAGGGAAATATTTGAAATAGAAATATTTGAAATAGAAATATTTGAAAAAGAAATATTTGAAAAAGAAATATTTCAAATAGAAATATTTGAAAATAGAAATATATGAATCCGTGCTGATTAGATTTACACCATTTTGATGTGAACGATATTTATATCGATTTTATTCATTTTATAATGAATATCGAAAGTGATTTCAAAGTCTGATATTTTGAAAAGAATTGAAATTGAAAAGAATTGAAGTTCGAAATGAAATTGAATAGAAATGAATTCGAATTGAAATTGAATTGAAAACGAACTGAAATTGAATTAGAAATCAATTTGAATTGAAATCAATTTGAAATGGATTTAAAATGAATTTATAAGGAAAAATTCAATTTTGATTTGAATTTGAAAAGAAGTTGAAATCATTTTGAAAACGAATTTAAAACGATTTATATAATACGTTTTAAAAGGAAATCGACGAAGTATATATTATATATATTATATATATAATATAATGGCCTGAATAGAACGCGCCGCGCTGCGGTAGTTCGTAAATTTCGACCATTGACTTCGAATGGATATTACAGGAGATTCGACCGTCGGATTCTCCTAAAACAGGAACCGTTGGGTTCGTATCGAAAAGAGCTTTCTAACGAATATTAGAAATTAGAAATCTAACGGTTGGATTTGGAATCCAAATCAAATTTGGAAAAGATCGCTGTAAGTGCAGTTCGATGGCCGTTGATGGAAATCGACTGTACGGGCCTTGATAAAATTATTAAAAATAGTAATAATTTATGTACAATCATAAGAAATGATTTGTGAAGAATTGGGATGAAAAACCCCAAATTTGAAAAGATAAAAATAGATTTTTATCGAAATGAACTAGTTTTGAACAAGAATTATAATTCTATTTGTTTTTAATTAAATAAATTGAAATTGAAAAGGGTTTTAAAAGTAACCAGAATTTCCAATAATTGAATTGGAATGGATCTGAATCGAAATTGTCTTTGGAATATTTCGATGTTGGATTTCGTGATTATACAGATAGCATTATGGAAATTTGAAAGATATATAGATATCGTTATTTCCAATACGATATTTGTTGGTCGTAGAATTTGATATTGAATATAAGTCGATATATTTTCTATTCAGAGCCTTGTATTTAATATCAAATGGGATTTGGGTTTGTCGTGAATGGTGTCTTCATTAACACTGTTCTTAAAACTAGTTGAGAAAAAGATTTAATCTTTTTATTTGGATTTAATGAAGAATACTAATTAAATGATATTTAATTGGAATTGAATTGAAATTGATTTTTGGGTTTATCGTGAACAGTGTTTTAAATAACACTTGTTCTTTAACCCGATAATTAATGGAATACGATTTTGGGTTGTCGTGAACGGTATCTTCAGTAATACTGTTTTTAGGCCCAATGGAGTTAAGAAAATCAGAAACTAACTGGAGATTAGCTAAGCGGAATGGTTTTTTGGGTATTGATCTGATGTTGGTTTCGGCCTTCGGGGTTAATACTTAGGGAATTGCTCACTTGCTAATTTACGGTTAGGGACTGATTGAAATGTGATGGGATTTTGGGTTTATCGTGAACCGTGTTTTAAATGACACTGATTCTTTAACCCAGTTAAAGATTAAAACTAAGTGGAGTTTTAATGAATCTTTAATTAGATTGAAAAGATCGAGAATGGAGTATTACCAGTTCTGCTCCAGGCGATAGTTAAATCTTTAATTAGATTTGAATGTGAAATGGTAACTGAATTTACCGATAACACCGTAGTGTTAGATCTGAAGTATTACCAGTTTTACTTCGTGGGATGAATAGGTTGGGACTGGGAAATTAAAACAAATGATTACTTCGGTAAGGTTCGCTAATCCCGACTAGTTTGAATTGATATTCAAAAGGAAGATTAAAGAATAAATTTAAAGGATTTATCTTTGATAAAATTAATGGGAACCTTTCCCTATGAATGTGAAATTTAGAAACTAACTGTAGGTTGGATAAGATGAATGGTTTCCTGGGTATTGATCTGATGTTGGTTTCGGCCTTCTGGGTTAATATTTGTGGAATTATTCTCTGGCAAATTTACGGTTAGTGACTGATGAATTGGAATGAGGCGTATGTTGTGTTTGTGTAACACTTGTTTATTATATATGCGAGTTATTCGGAAAGACCGGGTTTATCCCATTCTGAATAACTGATACGACGATAAGTCGAAGATGAAGACGGTGGTTGAAGACCGGAGGTCTTCACGTCGTTAGGATAATTACCGACGATCTTGATTGGGCCGTACACCCAAGAGGATGGAATCAGTTGGTGATCGTCCAGACGTACTTGGAGATCGATGGATATGCGGGGTACTAGGTGCCTCCAGTTTTATTCGGACCCAGAACGAACTTGTAAATGGACTGTGTGTCTGACATTGAATTTTAGTCTGTGTGATTGATTTCTATTAAATATATATCTATTTGGCGGCGGAGAATTTATTCTCTTGCTTAACGCCCTTCTCTGAGACGTACGAGCTCAGGGGTTATATACTGATGGATATCAAATGCATAGAGTGAATTTCCTGTGTGGCATGCCTAAGTGGCAAATGATCAAGGCTTCTGTTGAAAAGCAAAGTCTTGTGGCTGATGATCGAAGCACGACCTTTGTGGCGTAGCTTTGTGTAACGTTTACTTCGCGAGTTTCACACCCGGTATGAACCAAAAACGGGAGACGAACCTCAGGGAGGACATGCGTTTCTTTCTAGGTAGAAGTGGCGTCAGTGGTTTTACACGCCCTGACGAGTTTGACTTATGTGGATGTTGTTGTTGCGAGGCGCCTCGGTTTGATCGGACGATCCGGGTCCGATGGAGTCATTCGTTGGCTCATTGACACCCCATAGGGTGGGGAAACGCAGTGTTCAGGCATAATAATCCACATCGGTGGACCGGCCCTGACGATCCAAGGCCCACCTGAGTCTGGGTCCTGAGACACGGTCTAGAGTGTCTCGAATCGGTAGAGGACGATCCCTGGCCTCGATTCATAGATGGAAATCCAATTTCCAAATACGTGACATTTGCGGTTTTGATTGTAGAGCCTAATATGGCAACATGATATATGGTACCCATGCTGTCTATGATTGATACTTATGATTTGAAGTTGTTTTATACACTATGCACTTATAATAGTATCAAAAGATTTGTTTTAAACGTACTAAGCATGTTTGGCTATTATAAGGGAAAACCCTATCCCCGGCTTGCGTTGCATTGTGTGATAGGACCTAGGTCTTATAATAGCTTCATTTTTCATTATTTAGCATTGCGTTGTTTGTTTTATGCAGTGGTATTCTTGGGAGGAAACCCGTTCCATGTTATACGGCGTGGTCCCTTGAATTACCGAACTTTAAAATAAAGAATAATAACTGTTTTAGTTCTCACACCAGTCCCATGACTGACCTAGAGTTTATTGTTTTAACCTAAACTCTGGGTGCCCTTATTTTGACATGGGCAGCTAGTAGTTTTGGTTTTTCAGATTTATATTCACAGGATCCTAATCTATAGCTGGAACGATACTCGGAAAGCTTTGTATCCGTGTATTACTTCTAGTTGTGTATTGTATTATTTTCCGCTGCTATGTAATGTATTGTAATCTCTGATATTTATCGAATGCAATATTCATTTATATTCTTGTATTCTGATGGAATTGTTGTAATATACAATGAAATGTTCTTCCGTTTGCATTCTATTTTGTCGTGTTCTCAAGATCATCCAGGCTTTCCTTACCGGGGAAGTTACGGGTTTTCACAGTCGGTATCAGAGCTTTGGTTTACAAAGCTCAGAGAACAAGACATATTAGAACCATACGAAAGAATTCATCAGATATTGGATTGGTAATATCCAATGGGAATGACTCGTTAGAGATGGGATCAGTAGTATCCTAAAACGAGTGTGAAGAGTATATTTTTAAAGTGAAAACAATTTTTGTTTTGAAAATTTAAATCGTTTTATACGTATTTGAATATTTATTTGTATTGATTTGGACAGTCCATTATATATAGACTTTGCGTATACGTCTGATCCACGTGTATTTGAAGTTTTAATATACTTGATGGGTATAGAATCACACTCTAATTGCCCGGGGATGATTCTGATAAGGCTGCAGCGTTATCAGTATTTATACTCGAGTGACGAAGGTGTAATTTCTATATATTTCCATTAGACTGGTGTCAGAACCAAAACTAGATAGGTTTATTGTTGTGATTTGGCATCAAAAACAAGATTTTTTGTATATATATCAAAATTATGAATTTGAAACGATAATCCACTAATTGATTTACGGTTGAGTTGTTTGGTTATTTGTTTGAAAATTTGAACCATTTAGCCTAATTGAATCAAATATTGAATTGTGTTGAAAAATGATTGTAGTTGCATGCATATACATGTACTTACATTGAACTGGTCATAGCAAGGAGGGTAGAGCAGAGAAATAAAATTGTTTGCCCGACAAATAGGTACATGTTTACCATAATTTACTGTTTTGTTTGGGTGATGATGATTTTATGAGCCGATTGGCTAGCCGCTTGACTTTTTCTTTTTTTTTCCTTTTGAGATTAGAGGGCCTGTATGGAAATTTCGGGATTTTCCCGGTACTCCCGGTGCAGGGGAGGTTATGGCGAAATTTTTCGAAAATTTAGGGTGTTAGCCAAATTTTTGAAAAATTTGAAAAGTTCTTAGAAACTGAAAAGTTGGAGAACTTACGCCGTAGTGAAAATATTGAAAGTTGAGTTGATTAGTTAAACAACTTTCGGCTTCGTTCCTTTTCGGGGACGAAAAGTTTTAAGTGGGGGAGATTGTAATAACTCGGAAATCTGGGCCAATTTAAAATTTTTATTTTGGCAATTTTAATGAATTTTGAATATTTATAATGAGTATTTTAAATAAAAACGATGAGAAAATTTATTTTGAATAGAATTCGAACGAATATATTTATATAGATCGTCGTTAGAATATAAATATTTATTTATAAATATAAAAGGAATTGAAAATGGTGCGGTAGTTCGATAATTCGATTTCAAAATTCAAATGAATGTACCGGGTGCAAAATAAACCGGATTTTAGTGAAACCAAAAATATTAGGACCTAATTGAGAATATCTTTCCAACGAATCCAAAAAATTGAATTTCATAGCGGGAATCAAAAGATATGCCCAATTGAAAATTCTGAATAGTCGCTATGGAATTCAGGCCCTTAAAAATGAAAATTTTGCAAACGACCTCGGTTTTCGACGAAACCACTTTTGTTGGATTTGGGATGTCAAATTATTGCTAGGTTTCAAATTTCATAATTTTTCGAATCAATATGTGAGCGTGGCAAAGGAAAACGCGTTTGACCAGTTTTAGTTGATTTTAATCGACTGGAAAATGGTCATTTTTCAAACGGTCTCAGAATTTGACGGATTTAGTTTTGTTAGGACCGTATCGTCAATACGAAGCTAGAAAATATTTTTCTGGAATTTTTAGAGTTAGTATGTGACCTCAGTAAATTGAAATGCGCGTTCAAATTCAATATATAGAGTTATATGTTGATTTGGACGAAAACTAATTGAAACAATCGAATTAGCTTACGATACATATCACATTGTGTTCGGAATGGGGGTAAAATGCTATGGACGACAGGCGGTGGGCCTCGTTTTGAGATCGAATAAAAAAGTCATTTTTTTTGAAATAAAATAAAATATATAAATATATATTCCCTCAGCCCTTATACTCTCTCCCCACCGTATTCTTTCAAAATCAAAAATAAAAAAAAAGAGAAAGAAAGAGGGAGGAAGCGCCGACCGATGGAGCCGCTCAGCCCACCGCCCCATCGCCTGCGCGCGCCACCGCCCCTCTCCGATCAACCCCCTCCGGCCACCCCTCCTCTCTCTCGTTTCTCCTCCCTCTTCCCTTTCGAATCCCGCCCAAGCCCGCTCAAAACCACCGCCGCCCTTACCCGAACCCTAACCGCGACCTCCTACCGCCACCCCCCCAGCAATCCTGACCCCGACCACCGATTCCCCATTCCCCAAAAATCCCGA
This sequence comes from Allium sativum, assembly GCA_030737875.1. NCBI lineage: Eukaryota > Viridiplantae > Streptophyta > Magnoliopsida > Asparagales > Amaryllidaceae > Allium > Allium sativum. Next base: position 782,086,519 of record CM060913.1, on the reverse strand, counting down.
TGTAAGTGCTTTTCTTTGGTTACTTATTTTGGTTTCTTTAGGGTAATTAGTTTTAAAGCATAAAAATCAGCTTTTAGCCTACTGAAATAAATTGGAATTTATATATAAGTGTTAAGAATTTTGTTTATAAAAATCATATGATTTTTGTTTAGTGAAGAGATTATATTTTATATATGAAAAGATTTTGTTTTTCTAAATAAAAAGATTACACTTTTATAAGTATAAAGTTTAGATTTTTATGAATATAAAGTTTAGATTTTTACCATACAAAGATAGGATTTTTATATAAAGGAAAGACGAGATCTTGATTTGTTTAAAGGTTTGATTTTTACTTAGGAAAGTATATTTTTTATAAAGTAGAAGTATTAAAAATACAATTTTTATAAAGTAGAAGTATTAAAAATATAATTTTTATATAATAGAGAATATAAAAATATTATCTTTATATATGTAGTGAAATAAAAATAATGATTTCTGTTATATATATGATGAAATAAAAATGTGATTTTTTATAGCGATGATATAAAAATTCGATTTTTATATATTGAATAGCAAAGTAAAAGTTCGATTTTTATATATTGAATAGCAAAGCAAAAATTCGATTTTTATATATTGAATAGCAAAGTAAAAATTCGATTTTTATATATTGAATAGCAAAGTAAAAATTCGATTTTTATATATTGAATAGCGAAGTAAAAATGTGATTTTTATATATGTAGAGAATACGGGCAACGAAAATGACAAAAGAGCGAACATGACGAAGATTCCTACATATGAAGAGTCGTGGTATTAGATTAGCTAGTCGGTGAGAACTTCTCACTTTTAATTTAAATTTTTTAGTTAAAATATATACTACGATGCAGACGGTGTTTAGTAGCACCCGACACTCGTCGTCCACAGACCATGGACGACTTGTATGCTTGTTTGTTTGATTTCGATGTGTAGTTGATTGTGTGATGTGATGTGAAATGAAAATAAAATATTTATATAGTTAAAATATTTTATAGTTGAAAATATAATTTTTAATATGTTTATGAAATGAAATAAAAATAAAAATAAACAAATCGGACGATTTGTTTATATACACACATTTGACTGATATTGATTGGGACGATAAATATTACACATCGCCCAACTGCACAAATAAAATCTGTGTTTGATTGTTTGAAACCCCACACGGGTATTGGGATGATATATGACATACATTAATCCCAATAATTAGTTGTATGTCGATCGATTGATTGACAGACTGTTATAAGCATTGAATATTTATATTTGATGCTTATACAGTGTAGGATGCACTTTGGATGATGGTTGATTATTTGTCATTGTTGATATATACATGTGTTGTATGGAAGTCCATAGCAATAAAATCTATGGTAATTGATTGGGCCTCATTCCAGTTTTGAATAACAATATTTGAAATAGAAATATTTGAAAAAGAAATATTTGAAAGAGAAATATTTGAAATAGAAATATTCGAAATAGAATTATTTGAAAAAGAAATATTTGAAATAGAAATATTCGAAAATAGAAATATATGAAGTCGTGCTGATTAGATTTACGCCATTTTGACGTGAACGATATTTATATCGATTTTATTCATTTTATAATGAATATCGAAAGTGATTTCAAAGTCTGATATTTTGAAAAGAATTGAAATTGAAAAGAATTGAAGTTCGAATTGAAATTGAATAGAAATGAATTCGAATTGAAATTGAATTGAAAACGAACTGAAATTGAAATAGAAATCAATTTGAATTGAAATCAAATTGAAATGAATTTAAAACGAATTTATAAGGAAAAATTCAATTTTGATTTGAATTTGAAAAGAAGTTGAAATCGTTTTGAAAACGAATTTAAATAATACGTTTTAAAAGGAAATCGACGAAGTATATATTATATATATTGTATATATAATACAATGGCCTGAATAGAACGCGCCGCGCTGCGGTAGTTCGTGAATTTCGACCATTGACTTCGAATGGACATTGCAGGAGATCCGACCGTCGGATTCTCCTAAAACCGGAACCATTGGGTTCGTATCGAAAAGAGCTTTCTAACGAATATTATAAATTAGAAATCTAACGGTTGGATTTGGAATTATGTCCAAATCAAATTTGGAAAAGGTCGCTGTAAGTGCAGTTCGATGGCCGTTGATGGAAATCGACTGTACGGGCCTTGATAAAATTATTAAAAATAGTAATAATTTATGTAAAATCATAAGAAATGATTTGTGAAGAATTCGGATGAAAAACCCCAAATTTGAAAAGATAAAAATAGATTTTTATCGAAATGAACTAGTTTTGAACTAGAATTATAATTCTATTTATTTTAAATAAATAAATTGAAATTGAAAAGGGTTTTAAAAGTAACCAGAATTTCCAATAATTGAATTGGAATGGATTTGAATCGAAATTGTCTTTGGAATATTTCGATGTTGGATTTCGTGATTATACAGATAGCATTATGGAAATTTGAAAGATATATAGATATCGTTATTTCCAATACGATATTTGTTGGTCGTATAATTTGATATTGAATATAAGCCGATATATTTTCTATTCAGAGCCTTGTATTTAATATCAAATGGGATTTGGGTTTGTCGTGAACGGTGTCTTCATTAACACTGTTCTTAAACCCAGTTGAGAAAAAGATTTAATCTTTTTATTTGGATTTAATGAAGAATACCAGTTAAATGATATTTAATTGGAATTGAATTGAAATTGATTTTTGGGTTTATCGTGAACAGTGTTTTAAATAACACTTGTTCTTTAACCCGATAATTAATGGAATACGATTTTGGGTTGTCGTGAATGGTATCTTCAGTAATACTGTTTTTAAGCCCAATGGAGTTAAGAAAATCAGAAACTAACTGGAAATTAGCTAAGCGGAATGGTTTCTTGGGTATTAATCTGATGTTGGTTTCGGCCTTCGGGGTTAATACTTAGGGAATTGCTCACTTGCTAATTTACTGTTAGGGACTGATTGAAATGTGTTGGGATTTTGGGTTTATCCTGAACCATGTTTTAAATGACACCGATTCTTTAACCCAGTTAAAGATTAAAACTAAGTGGAGTTTTAATGAATCTTTAATTATATTGAAAAGATCGAGAATGGAGTATCACCAGTTCTGCTCCAGGCGATAGTTAAATCTTTAATTAGATTTGAACGTGAAATGGTAACTGAATTTACCGATAACACCGTGGTGTTATATATGAAGTATTACCAGTTTTACTTCATGGGATGAATAAGTTGGGACTGGGAAATTAAAACAAATGATTACTTCGGTAAGGTTCGCTAATCCCGACTAGTTTGAATTGATATTAAAAAGGAAGATTAAAGAATAAATTTAAAGGATTTATCTTTGATAAAATCAATGGGAACCTTTCCCTATGAATGTGAAATTTAGAAACTAACTGTAGGTTGGCTAAGATGAATGATTTCTTGGTTATTGATCTGATGTTGGTTTCGGCCTTCGGGGTTAATACTTAGGGAATTGCTCACTTGCTAATTTACGGTTAGGGACTGATTGAAATGTGATGGGATTTTGGGTTTATCGTGAACCGTGTTTTAAATGACACTGATTCTTTAACCCAGTTAAAGATTAAAACTAAGTGGAGTTTTAATGAATCTTTAATTTGATTGGAAAGATCGAGAGTGGAGTATCACTAGTTCTGCTCTAGGCGATAGTTAAATCTTTAATTAGATTTGAACGTGAAATGGTAACTGAATTTACCGATAACACCGTGGTGTTAGATATGAAGTATTACCAGTTTTACTTCATGGGATGAATAGGTTGGGACTGGGAAATTAAAACAAATGATTACTTCGGTAAGGTTCGCTAATCCCGACTAGTTTGAATTTATATTCAAAAGGAAGATTAAAGAATAAATTTAAAGGATTTATCTTTGATAAAATTAATGGGAACCTTTCCCTATAAATGTGAAATTTAGAAACTAATTGTAGGTTGGCTAAGATGAATGGTTTCCTGGGTATTGATCTGATGTTGGTTTCGGCCTTCGGGGTTAATATTTGTGGAATTATTCTCTGGCAAATTTACGGTTAGTGACTGATGAATTGGAATGAGGCGTATGTTGTGTTTGTGTAACATTTGTTTATTATATACGCGAGTTATTCGGAAAGACCGGGTTTATCCCATTTTGAATAACTGATACGATGATAAGTCGAAGATGAAGACGGTGGTTGAAGACCGGAGGTCTTCACGTCGTTTGGATAATTACTGATGATCTTGATTGGGTCGTACACCTAAGAGGAGGGAATCAGTTGGTGATCGTCCAGACGTACTTGGAGATCGATGGATATGCGGGGTACTAGGTGCCTCCGGTTTCGTTCAGACCCAGAACGAACTTGTAAATGGACTATATGTCTGACATTGGATTTTAATCTATGTGATTGATTTCTATTAAATATATATCTATTTGGCGGCGGAGAATTTATTCTCTTGCTTAACGCCCTTCTCTGAGACGTACGAGCTCAGGGGTTATATACTGATGGATATTAAATGCATAGAGTGAATTTCATGTGTGGCATGCCTAAGTGGCAAATGATCAAGGCTTCTGTTGAACAGCAAAGTCTTGTGGTTGATGATCGAAGCACGGCCTTTGTGGCGTAGCTTTGTGTAACGTTTACTTCGCGAGTTTCACACCCGGTATGAACCAAAAACGGGAGATGGACCTCAGGAAGGACATGCGTTTCTTTCTAGCTAGAAGTGGCGTCAGTGGTTTTACACGCCCTGACGAGTTTGACTTACGTGGATGTTGCTGTTGCGAGGCGCCTCGGTTTGATCGGACGATCCGGGTCCGATGGAGTCATTCTATGGCTCATTGACACCCCATAGGTTGGGGAAATGCAGTGTTCAGGCATAATAATCCACATCGGTGGACCGGCCCTGACGATCCAAGGCCCACCTGAGTCTGGGTCATGAGACACGGGCTAGAGCGTCTCGAATCGGTAGAGGACGATCCCTGGCTTCGGTTCATAGATGGAAATCCAATTTCCAAATACGTGACATTTGCGGTTTTAATTGTAGAGCCTAGTATGGCGACATGATATATGGTACCCATGCCGTCTATGATTGATACTTATGATTTGTAGTTGTTTTATACACTATGCACTTATAATAGTATCAAAAGATTTGTTTTAAACGTACTAAGCATGTTTGGCTATTATAAGGGAAAACCCTATCCCCCGGCTTGCGTTGCATCGTGTGATAGGACCTGGGTCTTATAATAGCTTCATTTTTTCTTTATTTAGCATTGCGTTGTTTGTTTTATGCACTGGTATTCTTGGGAGGAAACCCGTTCCGTGTTATACGGCGTTGTCCCTTGATTTACCGAACTTTAAAATAAAGAATAATAACTGTTTTAGTTCTCACACCAATCCCATGACTGACCTGGATTTTATTGTTTTAACCTAAACTCTGGGTGCCCTTATTTTGACACGGGCAGCTAGTAGTTTTGGTTTTGCAGATTTATATTCACAAGATCCTGATTTACAGCTGGTACGATACTCGGAAAGCTTTGTATCCGCGTATTACTTCTAGTTGTGTATTGTATTATTTTCCGCTGCTATGTAATGTATTGTAATCTCTGATACTTATCGAATGTAATATTCATTTATACTCTGTATATTCTTGTATTCTGATGGAATTGTTGTAATATACAATGAAATGTTCTTCCATCTGCGTTCTATTTTGTCGTGTTCTCAAGATCATCCGGGCTTTCCTTACCGGGGAAGTTACGGGTTTTCACATAAAATATTATGAAATGATTATTTAACATTTAAATTATGTTTGTAAGCAAAATAAGTTATAATTAACCCTCGGGTTAATATTTGAAATGGTTTTTTTTAAGAGAAATTATTAGATTAATTTTATTAATCTAATATGAAGGGATTGAATAATATAAACAGGGTTATTTAAAAGAAGATTGAGCTAAAGCGATAACTATCGAATAAAATACTTATTTAAAACTCGAATTGAGGTAAAAGGAAAAGTTTCCCGGAATATAAAGAAATAACTTATGGGTTTGGGTAAAGAAGTAAGAATGGTTTTTGGATTATAAATATTCAAGACATAATTTTATTGTCTTGGGGAAAAACATTTGGAAATATATAAATTCTAAATAAAACTGAATAACGAAACTTAGAACCAAAAGTGGATATTTAAGTTGATCGAAATAGGATTGGATTAATATTATAAATGAGATTGGTTTACGAACTATTACTCATCTCGAGATAAGAACGTTGTCGACCAAGGTCTGAGAGGTAAATAAAATACCTCAACTTGAATGGCTTCACTATTATCGAGGGATGGTATTAGTTCACGATGTTGAGATCGAGTTATTATTCCATAAAAAGAATATTACAAAGGTATTTACAGGGTTGTTGAAATGGGATAAACATATTGAGTTTTAAAGTAAACAATGTGCATTTTAATCATTGTTTGATAGTATTTTTGAAGTCTGATGTTATGTATATCATTGAGTTCTTAGATAATGGGAACAAAAGCGATTTATCGAGGTAAATAAATGAAATCGATTTTAAATCGATGAAACGATTTAAAAAACAAACGATAAAGAGTTTTAATGAATAATTTTAAAGACCTGGGCTGTCAATGTACTTGACAATACTAGTTGAATTGATGGTTTGGACCTTTTGACGTGTTGTTTCGAAGAGACCGGGATGAGAACTAGACCCAAAACCACTTCGAATCAACGTAGCGCTCAAAACTAATCTGCTGGGATAAAGATGGAGCATCGAAGACTATAGATCTTCCTAAAACGGAAGAATTACTAAAAATCTCTAGCTGATCCCTAGAGATATACTGTGGTTCTGTCATGGTTGGAATCTATGGATTGCAAGGACTACTCGCTACTGATCTATAGGGTGATTCCTAGGATGCGGTAGGAGAGTGCCTTCGGTTCATCCTGTTCCTTGATAACTTGTATGGACGAATGTTTGACAGGTTATTTCCTGAAAACCCGCGTACGTTGATTTTTACAAATACACTAAGTTTGGTGGTGGAGAAATTCTCTTGCTTAACACCCAGAGTATATTTATTGACGTCAATTAGTGATTTGACGGATCTAAAGATGTGGCATTCAAAGATAATAAGATGTTCTCTGAAAGGTAAAACGTGACTCAAGCCTCATCAACCGGGAAATGACAAAAATAGGGCAGGCAGCATGGCTAGGTGGGTCATAACCAAGCAGGGTGTTTTATAACCAATCTATAGAAATTCCTTATTTGTTCTTCTTTCGATTCTGTATCTCCACTGATGTACGGTGGGCCCTTAAAACCGTAGGGTAATAATACATTCGCTGCACTCAAGCTAAATGAGTGGGCGGTCATGTGTGGCCTGGTTGCAAGACGTTCTTGTTGAACCCTAGTGTATACCCTCTAGAGTACACTGATCGGAAGGTGGTCCCATACCTTGTCTAGTTGGAATCCAATCTCCAATAAGAGCCTTGCGGTTTTTGATTTTATATTATATATGGAGCGTGAGATGCAAGCGTTGCGCTAGATTATTATTTATTTGTGGTTTGATAGACAGTATTATAATATCATTGGATTTTGATATATCAAAAATATTTTGGGTTATAGTAAGGTAAAAGTCTTCCAGATTTATGTGTGGACTGGCCTTACTATAATCCTTTTTCTTTCAAAATGATTTTTCGAAGTTAATCAAATTGTTTGTGTTATGAATTTATCACTGAAAATATTCCAGACTGATCCGGGTGAATTTTGCTTTGCTTCAAATGTGCTCGGGTCAGACTGAGTATATTTCCAGTTAGGTTCCGCTTGGAGTTCTAAAGAAGGAGTTGAAGTCGAGATGTATTGTATACAATAACTGGTACTGGTTTATTTCCGTTGCGTGTTGTATCGATCTGAATGTATACTCTAATGTTCTAATCATTAATATATATATATATATATATATATATATATATATACGGCTTCTTTTTGTAAACTATTTTGGTATAATATATTTTTTCATTCCGTTATTAGACTCTGATCTGATCTTCTTATTCTTCTATTCTAATATTTCTTTCTTTTCTCATCCTCTAATTTCTTTCTACTAGCTTTCTGGATTTCCGATACTTGAGTTTGGACATAGGTTGTATTAGGGACTGAATTCGAGTGTCGAATTTTCCCAGGACACTACATAGCTGGTTCTCCCCGAAATAAGTTGAGGCGCAGCAATTGACTGGACATCTAGGGGAAAACACTATTTAGGTGCAGGCCGCGAGAGCGGTACCAAAACGAGGCAAACCCTGAATACTAGATATGACCCCAAAATTACAGGGGCTAAGGTCGGGCAGTGAGACGATGGGGGATAAGCTTCATCATCGAGAGGGAAACAAACCAGAACACCAACTAAGGCTCCTAAATGACCGCACAGTGATAAAGGAGGTAGAGGTGCAGAGACAACGATCAGGTTTGCCTAGAAGCAGTGTAAACCCCCGCATTTTACATATTGGAGGATCATAAAGTATTTTATTTAATTCTCCGAGGGTTGTATCATTCTCATATTTTTTATATGTTGTTTATAGGGATGTGAGACATGTCCATAATTTTTACCAATTTTATTTATGACTATTTTACCCCTATAAGTTTTGTAAAGGGTATAACCTTTGACTGAGATCGAATCAGGTGCTGAGATCAATTTCATTGGAATGAAAACGGTGTTGCCAATTCCGTAGAGTAGTCACATTAAAGATTTGGTTTAGCGGTTTGGGAGGAATCGTTGTTTTAGTGCTGCATATTTTCTGTATAGATTTAGCTAGTCATTAATGGGCTGTTTTGGTGTGGCCCATCAGTGGGCTGGTTGGAGGCTATAAACATGGGTGTAGAGGCATAGAGAATAGTTTACATTCATCATTCTCTCATTTGGGTGAGCTTGTGATCCTCCTTTCTCAATCAAATACACTTTTCCACCATTAAAATTCTAGATTTACGCAAGAAGATTTAAGACCTACATCAAGTGGAGAGAGATCACATCAAATTGAGGAGTTTGAAGATCATTCTTCGCTGTCTGGATTGGGAATTTAGTGGTTTCAAGTTGTTTGAAGATTTGGTAAGTGATAAGTGTCTCTCGTCCGGATTCAATCGATTATATGGGTTACTTGAACTTTTTTTCATCATTTACATGTTGTTTTCACCTATATCTACATCATGGTAAGTATATTTTCATTTGAATCATCTTAGGATCTAATCTATCAACTTAAATCGGTAATTCTTATGTTAATTCATATGTTCATGCAAGCTTAGATCCATTGTTTTTGTTTATTCATTGATTTATCATGATTTGGTGAATTCTATATGATTGTTGATGAATAATTGTCATTTTGGTGTTGTTGATGATTTCATAAAGTGATAATGGATGAATTGGATGATTTGGATGAGTTGTTTGCATCGATGTTGTCGTTTGGTGATGATTTGGTCAAGATTGGAGCTAGATTGATCAGATTTGGAGTCGGGGTCATTTTTTTCTAGGTGTTGATGATGTGGCATGGAGCTTGGGTCGTGTGTCTTATTGCTCAAGAAATGAATGGGTCAAAGGCTTCGGGTCTTTGGAGCCAGGTCGTTCGTGCATGATTCGGGCCGTAGGAAGCACGCGAGTGTATGGATCATTGGCACTTAGAAGAGGCAGGTCGTTGGAACATCATGTCGTTGGAGCTTGATGGCTTCAGGTGGTTTGAAGCATGCTAATGTGAAGCAAACAGGTCGTTGGAGCTTCTTTAGGTCGGGTTGTTAGAGCTTCACCGAGTTAGGTCGTGGGTCCTTCGGGTCATTGGCTCTGGGTAGGTTAGAGTCAGGTCGCCGATGTTAGGGAATGCAGAATGCGGATCTTAAGACAAGACTAACACTAGATAGGGGTGAATAGTGCTTATAAGGAATTTACAAAATTCTTAAACCTAAACGATCTACTATATGAATCAAACACACCAGAGATGATCATAGACACAGAATCAAACACAAACACAGATAAATACAAAATGTAGAAAAGGAAAGAACACACTAGATTTTTTATTGGTTCGGATTACTCCTATGTCCAGTTCCATACAATGTTGGATTGCATAGAGTTTTATTAATATCAGAATCCAACTACAACACCCTTGATTTCACGGCTACAAGGTTAACACCGATTCAACCACCCTTGATTTCACGGCTACAAGGTTGGCACCGCTTCCGGCACCCTTGATTTCATGGCTACAAGGTTAACACCACTCCCTTTCTTTGACTTTAGGACTACAAGGAACACTCCCTTTCTCAAACAATTCCCAAATGATTACAACAGCCCTATAACTCTTCAATAACACTTCAATTCAGCGAGTAGTGGATATAGAGTGAGAAAAAAAAGTTTTATATAATTAGAGTAGAAATCGGCAAAGTAAAAGTGTAGAAATCAATAAAATGATAAATAATAATGGTGGGATGAAGAGGGGTGAAGATGGAGAAGAAGGATGATGAAAAAAATTCCAAATCAGCTCCTATTTATAAGATTTGAATGCTTGCAATGTTTCAGAAACGTTACAAATAGTGAAAAGACACTTTCTTTGAAAATTGAATTTCTGGTCGTTGTATGTCGACATAGCCTCTTATGTATGTCGACATATGTATGTTAAAAAAAATTAAAAACATTTTTCAAGTGTTTAATAACAAATATCATACTGGAAATTCTTGAATCAAAACTTAATGATATAAATGAATATTATAAAGTGTAAAATCATATAAAACCATAATAATATATTATATAAACATATTTATAAAATTATAAGGTTTAAAACTATAAAACTATATAATTATATAAACTTAAAACTTAAATTTGAAATCATAAGTAGGATAGAAAAATAATTTGAAATCAGAATTTAAACTTTGAAAACAGAATTTGAATTTTGAAATCAGAATTTAAATTTTGAAAACATAATTTAAAATTTGAAAATCATAATTTGAACTTAGAGTGTTATTCGGAGTCTTACATATAAACTAGACTTCATTACTATATTTTTCTTGAACTCTTGAAATCTTGATAACTCATGAGCCTTGAATCTCTTCTGAATCCTGATCTCTTGGAACTCTAAAATTCACTACAAAAAAAATACTGTTTTACAACTGCCAAAAACAGTACTACAGCAGGCACAGACTAGTAGTTATATCCGCGGTTGGAATAGAGTTAAAATTTCTTACAATTATTTTTGGCAGTTGTAAAAAATTTTGTTACATCTGCTTTCAATGGTTGTAAAAGACATTTTTGCATCTATTTTTAGTAGTTGTAAAAGACATTTTGGTCACTGCTTGTATTTGTAAAATACCTTTTTATACGTATTTTGAAGTGACAAGAGATGTTTTAAAGTTATGTAAAAGACTTTTTTGATATAATGAAAACTCAAGCTTCGTATTTGACTTTTAAGCACTAAAAACTCTTAAAATGAAAATAATAATGGTAGAAGCAAATAAATTTAACAACATCACGAAAGACATTTTGTTATATTTGTTCCATTCTTTATCAACAAACCAAACTTGATCTAAACAAGAAAAAATATGAAATTTCCACTATCGATAAACAACGACATACTAATATGAGAATAAATTATGGCTTGTAACTCGAAATATTACACGATCCTATATATTCTTTAATATCTTGTTTTAGCCAACTTATGATAGCTTTGATCCATCCTTTAATAGCTTTTTTTTTTCAATTGCAATTCCTCATCTTCATGCAGCGATAGTTACTACGTTAGCTTTGGAGAATAAGCCATTGTTAGGCACACTTGTTGCTTAGCACAGTTCAGTAGTTTGACTAAACTAACAATATAACAAAAAAACGTATTAGATTACATCACAATATCATCTAAAATGTTGGAAGCCTAAGCAAACAATTCTGTCCTAAGAAAAGAATCCAAGTAATCATTTTGAACTTTAAAATATGCTATATAAATAAGCAGCTAGATATGTATAGATGTAAGAATATCAAACAAATGATGAGTAATCAGTGTAACTAATGCTTACATAAACATTTATGCAATTTCTGTGTAGAAAACTCACTAATTAGAATATTTCAATCAATAATAGGCATTGCATACCTGTGGATAAAACTGATAAATCTATCTAATAAATTTATGGATCAGGTAGACATGAAAGTGTTGAGTGGTATGCCCATTGTCCTCAGAGGAAAAAGACTACTATGGTGGAATTATAAGTTAGCAAGAAGCTTCCATGACATACTTATACAATTGTACTGTAAAATCCATAAAGATCAATACTACAGCCAAAAATGAGGACTTTTCCTCAATGAATCACACTACATCCTACAATTTATTATATATCTCTCTATACTTCTGTCGCAACTAGAATTAAATGATAAACCTATGGCAATAAACTTTTTGAAACATGATGTTTTTATGTATTTTAGAAGATAAACCTATAATAATAAATTTATATACTTAATAGTTATTTATATCTCATATAATTTTGAGAGGTTGCTGCAAAATATAAGCACACAAAATGTGAAAGAAATCAACTAGATTTTAAAAACAGAACCTTTTAGGAAAACATATAGAAATGTCCAAAACCAATTAACATCATCCTAATAAAAATGCCAAGAATCTTAACTAGAGCTAACAATTCCTAATAAAATAGACACCAACGTGTAAAATGTATCAACATGTACCCCAACGTGCACAATTAATTACTAGCTATACGTAAAGAAGAAAGTGAATTGCCAGTAAAGTTAAATAATGTGTTATGTACCCCAATGTGAACAATTAGTTAACTTTCAAGTAGCAAATCACACTCATTCTCATGTATTAGAAGCAACCTATTCTACTAAAAATGTAGAAACTTATCCTAATATATACATATTTGGAAACCATTTAGAATGTGAACTTATGCAGTATTATACACATGGATGGCCAGTGTTCCTTTTAATTGGATTCCTTGCTTCATTTGAGATTGATTGCTTTTTATTTATTTGATGCACTAGTGTTTGGCATTGAATATTTGGCTACACAAAGATTTGCAATTAGTCGTACTTCCAAATTTAAAGACCCTGAACCTAACCAATGCCTTATTTTCATAGGTTTTGATCTAAAAATAATAATTAAAATACAGTATATTGTTCACTTCTATTGATTTGTTGTTAAAAAACATTACATATGTTTCTTATATACATGTATTACAATTCTAGCAGAAGAAATAATGCAAGTACAACAGATTCTTCAAACCCACATCACTTCATCCCATCATCACATATGTGAAGCATACAAACATTATGCAGTGACTGCGATATTACACACAATAAAAAAAATGAACGAAAGATCTGGAGAAAACATACATGTATTTCCACTCAACCGATTCAGACAGTAGGCGTCTGGGCCAAGCACACAATATTAATTCTTCTGTAAAATTTCAAATCCAGATACAACTGTATACGTATGCTGATGTATGAACTGTATATATATATCGATTTAATTAGCATCAAATATTTTCATGTCACCAAAAAGAAACGTTCATTCCATCAATGTTTTTCAATCTTACAACTGACTGAAATATATTTCCTGCACGGTATCAAAAGCCACATCAAGCTTAACAGTAGGTCTAGCAATAAGACATAAGCACACAAAATGCAAAAGAAATCTACTAGATTCTGAAAATAGAACTTTTTAGGCAAATATATAGAATTGACTGAAACCAAAAGCAACATTACAAGCGTAGATGTGAAATGCTATATGAGAAGGAAACAATGTTAGATGTACTAAGCTTTGACTATGCCAAAACAAATTAAGTCTACAAAAACATATATTATCAAATATATTGAACACTCACTTGTTTCGATTTCCACTGTATGGTTCTACTTAGATGACTGCGAAAAATAATAACTTCAGCATAAGTAGCTCTGGTCGATGCGGATACCTGAGGTACGGATTTCTGATGTGCGGTCGGATTCAGGCGAGGGGGAGCTTGGATGCGAGGGTGGGTTGCTCTCTGGTGCAGATTTGCGGTGAGAAGGTGTAAGGCTGAGGGACGAGCATTGGTAGATGCAACGCAGGGATGGGGAGAGGGCGATTGATGGAAGAGGGAAAAGCAAGGCGAAGGCGTGGTCCGGAGGTGGAGGCCGGGTTTTCAGGCGTTAGGGCTGGCTGGAGAATTTTTGATGGAGGAAGACCAAGGAACATGGAGAAAAAGCGTGTAATTTGGGGAAAGTAAATATTTAGGTTTCCAAGGGACAGAGCGGTAAATATACGTTAAAATTTGGGATTGGAGCCAAAATTTGGTTTTGGATCCAAAACATCTCCTATAACAATTTACTGAAAAAGTGAAGTTATAATAGGTATTTATTACAAGCGTTATTTTCTGGTTGTTGTAAAACTACAATTGCGAAATGGGGTTTATGTTGTAGTGACTGTACAGTCTTCGGTATTTAACTCCTGTAAACAATGCATACATATATATATATTAGCATATATTTTATGATCAATTAATAATGATAATTGAAATAAAGTTGTTGTCATCAAAACTCCATTCTCCAATAGCCAAGGGGGAGGTCTGGTCGTTAACGACCTGGGAAGGTCGGGTCGTTGGATGATTAGAACGACCTGGTGATGGGTCAAAGAGATCGGCCCTACTATGGTGAACCATCATTTGATGATATTTTGGTTCGGCGCCGGACGTGGCTTCAGCATGAATTCAAGGGGGAATGTCGAAGTGCTGTGATACGTTCGTTGATCGTCGTAATGCAACGAATGTGAGGACGACTCAAGGTGGTGAGTTCGTGATAATGGTTGCTCGAGAAGTGATTTCAGCTTATGAGCAGTTATCGGGTTGGATGACTAGAGATATCGATGGCCGAGGAATTATCGTTGTCGTAGGTTCTAGCGGACTCAAAGGAGGGGTATAATGGGGATGCCCAAAAGATTAGAAGCGACTGGTCGAGTACTCTGGGCAACTTGATTGGCCTAGATACGTTTCGTCGTATGGCGCATGGAGTTTTGCTAGAACCGGGGTTTACCATTAACCCTTGACGGATGGTAAGGTGTTGAACCGGTCATACGATTAACGATGGTTTCAAACTAGGATTGGCGGTGATAGCCAGAGTTATGGATGAGTGATTGGTTTCTTGTATCGTCTTGTGTAGACTATTAGACGTCGAAAGAGATATCTCTTGGGTGATTGTATGATGTTGGTTTAGGCCTTTGGGGCCGGTGCTTGGGAGATGTCGATATCGATTAGAATGGTCTACGCTTGATAACTGATTGCCATAAATGTACTATTGTTTCTAATGCTATCATTGTCGGATGTGGAGAAGATAGGTTTGGGTTCTTCTCTGTTGATGTTGGTTGATTAGATAATCAATATGCTTATTCTCATATACTTTATTGATGATGTTAGTTAGTTGTTTTATCGCTCATTAAGACTGTATTCTGACTCAAGGTTTTATCTCTCCCTCTTATTACCTTGGGCTGTTCATCCAGTTGTAGATGGGTAGACTAAGTAGTAGGTGACAGGTGATGGATCTTGATGAGGACGATGTTGCTGAGCGATGACAAGCGGGAGGCTGGCGTATTATTATCTACTATCTATTATTTGTTGTTTCCGCTATTTGATGTATTCTCTAAGAGCTTGTAGTGAGGCTTATTGTACATACTCTTATGGTGTAATCCAAGATTGTATGGATATTTCATGGTGATATGAAAAAGTTTAAGATTCTGCGTAATTCTGTTTCGCTGTTATTGCCTGTTGTAAATGTCCTATTATATATTATCCTTGGGTAGTGAGTTATACGACAGATTCCGCTGGTGTTATCTTACCTTGATGATCATCCATAGTTGTCTGGCACACCTTTCAACGCATTATTTCTCTTGTTTAGTGCAGGAGTTATGGGCGGTCGTTACAAGCAGCCACCATTGAAAAAGTGCGTAATAGATCACTGGTCGAGCGCTCTTGCATCGAAGATGAATGAGGCTAAGCGATCTGCTGAAGTTGTGGGATGCCAAAATGCTTCGGTAGGGGAGTGATCCATCATAGAGGAAAGCACCTGCGCAAGCAGGTATGGACGAAGCGAAAGCGAGAATGTCGGCTTGAATAACGCAAACATTGATGAGAATCCAATTTCCCGAAAACCTAAGGGTTCCTTCGCAAGGTTCTTCCACGAAGGGTGAGTCAGGGCCTAAGATCAGGCCGAAAGGCGTTGTCGATCGATGAACAACGGGTGAATATTCTTACTACCCCTTGTTGATCCTAGGGGACGGAGGAGGCTAGGTTAGCCGAAAGACGGTTATCGGTTCAAGGACGTAATGTGACTTTGCATTTGCAGGGTAAGAAGGGGTAGAAAAAATGTCTCGAGGCAATGTCCGAGTGCTAGGCGCTACATTGCTGAAGTAACCCATGCCATACTCCCAGGGAAAGCTCGAACGACCTTCAATAAAAAGATACATGTACCCGAAACCGGCACAGGTGGGTAGCTAGAGAATACATAGGAGCACGAGATAACTCTCTTTAAGGAACTCGCAAAATAGCCCCTGAACTTTGAGAGAAGGGGCGCCTCCTCGCAAAAGGGGTCATAATGATCAGGCCCGGGCTATTGTTTACCAAAAACAGAGGTCTCCGCAATGTCGTAAGACCACATATGGGGGCTGACGCCTGCCTTTTGCCAGAAGGTGAAGGAAGTTGGTGACCTGATGATAGGGGAGCCGGCGACCGAAGCCCTGGTGAACGACGGTCGTAACTTAACAGTCTTAAGGTAGTGAAATTCCTTGTCGGGTAAGTTCTGACGCACACGAAAGGCGTAACGATCTGTCCAGGTGCAGGTAGTCTACATCTTCACATACATGTCTATTTTACAGAGCCTCTACGAAAATCGTGCATGAGACTTCATCTCGTATGGCTCTGAAGTGATAAAGGAAAGAAGAACTCATATTCTTTCATTTTTGATTACCTTCCTCGCGTATGTATAAGACTGAATGCATTCGATTTCTAAAAGAATTACTAATCCTTATTTAAAAAAAATCTTCAACACATATAACATATTGATGTCGATAAAAAGATGATAAAATATATGATTTAATGTTGAAAATTAAATTGAAATCCGATAGGTCAGACATAAGGATTTTTTTAATATTGTACTTTAAGTTCACATAATTGTTTGTGCGAAAAAGATTAATGGGGTTTAATAATATTATGGATGTAATTTATATGTCAAAACCTTATGAGAATGTGATTTTTTTTTTTTTTCAAAAGAAATGGATAAGTCAGAAGTTCCCAATAAAATATTTGATATCCAATGAATTTGCTTGAGTTGAAAAGTAAGGATAAAAAATTTGAGATAAGCAACGCATCATTTTAATATTGTGGTATGAACGTGTTTGTAAGTTATTCTTAAGTATAAACCTCTGCTTGGGAACTACCAAAGGGAAGCACAACACCAAGCCGGAATGTTCATTGTCTTGGTGTGCCCTACCAATCGGGACACGCAAAATCTAACTTTTGATTGGCTTGTATACAAGAAGGAGAAGCATATCCTAGAGGAATTGAACTTTAAATAACATCCTTTATTGACCATTTAATTTATAAAAATTTCATCCATCAAAACCCTTGATTAGTCAATAGCAAGGTGAACAATCTCCATTACGTAGAGTAGTACACGATATTGCACACCACCTTTCAGTTACCAAAGCAAATTATAAAACAATGCAAACTGCGTTGATGACCATATTCCTGAGGTTTCTTGTAAGTCTTGACTTCGCACCAACAACCTAAAAATTATTGCACTTTAACCACCACACCTTTTTCCAACACTACCCACACCACCTTCATATCACAACTCACTCTACTTAAATGCTCACAAACTCATTCCATCTTATCTCTCTCCCTCCCCCCAACACAAGTACAAAAGAAAACAATGGCAATGGCGACAGCAATACATGTTAACGTAGCAATACTGGTACTCTTGTGCTTTGTTCAATTGACAAAGGAACAGGGGCTTGTACCCGCTGTTTTCATATTTGGTGATTCAGTCGTTGATGCTGGAAACAACAATCATCTTTACACGCTTGTCAAATCCAATTTTCCTCCATATGGCAGAGATTTCAATAATCATGCACCAACTGGTAGATTTTGCAATGGGAAACTTGCCACTGATTTCACTGGTATAATATTTTACATTCATTTCTTGCACGGTGAAAAATTCACAGGAAAATAATTCCAGTGAGTAAATATGTAAATGTATTATAAACTACTTATAGCTTCTGATAGTGTCATTTTTTTTTCTGGATGTAAAAATGAACATGCGCGTAGCTAATTAGAACAATATATGTTATGAGGACACTGTTTTGATTCATCCATATATATTTTGTTACAGTTGAAAATTTAGGGTTCACCACATACCCACCAGCATACTTAAGTCCACAAGCGAATGGAAACAATCTTCTACAGGGAGCTAATTTTGCGTCAGGTGCTTCTGGTTTCCTGGACAGTACAGCAAATCTTTACGTAGGTGTTATCAACTGGAATGTATATATCAATGTTTTTGCTATGTACGATTTTCTAACGATTGATTGATTTTTTGCATTTAAAGAGGGCGATTACGCTAACTCAACAGCTGCAGTATTTCAAGGATTACCAATCCAAGCTGCGGACAATCGCTTCGAGAGCAAATGCTAATTATACAGACATAATTTCAGGATCAGTTTATATCATTAGTGCTGGGAGTAGTGATTATGTGCAGAATTATTACATTAATCCTCTGCTTTACAGACAATACACTCCAGATCAGTTTGCTGATGTGCTTGTTCAATCCTTTACTGCCTTTGCTCAGGTTATATCTCTATCTATGTTATGTTGTGCACAGTATGCAGTTTTACTTATCAGACCATAAATGTTTGTTTGTAGGTACCTACAAATGTGAAAAATAATAAAATGATGTCTTACATTTACATGAGCTATGGACCCTATGGTCCCTATCAGACAATTTTTTTTTCTTCTTTTTTAGTTTGTAAATACAGCATCATGATAAAATTTTCATCTACAACATTTAATAAACATTTACTCAAGTCAGAGGTACATTAAAGTTTCTCCTAGTCTTTGACCTAGGAACTTCAAGCTAATAAATATAGTTATAATTCTTTATGAAAGAAACCATTCAATTCCTTTGAAGAGACACAGTGTGGCAATAAATGTTTTGCTTAGGTTAATCAGTCAACAGAAAGAGACCACAAATTAGTTTGGGCATAAACAGCTTAATAGTTTAATTTTGATTCTGAATAAAGTAGTTTGTTAGGTATCTAAAACAGTAAACAAAAGAAGCATGGGCAAAATAGTGACTTGTTGGTCAAAATGACTAAATGAGTTATAGATATATGGGGCATTTAACTTTATATATACCAATTAAGTATGAGGTTGGAAAATTGCAGTATATCTAACAATTTAACACCGTGTTCCTAGAACTTATATGGCTTAGGAGTGAGGAAGATAGGGGTGACATCCCTACCACCAATGGGTTGCTTACCAGCAGCAATAACTCTATTCGGTGAAGGTAGCAATACATGTGTAACTCGCCTTAACAGAGATGCTGTTAGTTTCAACAAGAAGCTTGAAGCTGCAAGCAATGGTCTTAAAAGAGCACATTCTGATCTTAAGATAGTTGTTTTCGACATTTACAACCCTCTTATTGACCTTGTCCAACATCCTGGCAATAGTGGTATGTATATCAGTTACAATGTGTATATCATATGCACAAGCTGAAGAAAAAAATTACAAAGCTACTTATAATTACTTCTAATTTCTAACATGTCATGTTAATGGACCCTATATGAAATAACAGGGTTCTTTGAGGCGAGGAAAGCATGTTGTGGAACTGGGACAATAGAGACATCGCTGCTATGTAACGATAGGTCGCCGGGTACATGTGCAAATGCAACTGGGTATGTGTTCTGGGATAGCTTCCACCCTTCTGAGGCTGCAAATAAAGTGCTGTCCGATGCACTTCTTGTTCAAGGAATCGACCTCATCTCCTAAACTACCGCTGAAGCTTTACTTGTTTCATGTTTTAAGTATTTGTTATTGAGTTCTACGATTCTGCGCTGTATTCATTGGGTGACAAATTTATTAACTAGATATGATGAATATGAAGGAAACTTTGGTAAGGTTTCTGATATATGTGGTTGATTTAATGATAAGTGGTAATTGAGACGAGTTTAAGTATATGATTAATGGTTTGTAAGTGAAAGCATAACACTTGCTAATGCACATATGAATTCAAACATAAGTGGTAACTGAGGTGAATTTAAATTTAAGTGCGGTACTTGCTTCTGAAACTCCTGGCCTATGGATCATCGCATAGATGGGAAGCACAAATAAACTGCAGTATTGGGCTATGATTAGTTATATAGATTAATCAGTTTGGTTCGGTTTTCTGCAACAGTGCCATTCATGTTTGAAGCAAGGTGAGAAAATGAAGTACATCAAGTTCACTAAATGTGGACGGATAAACTACATATATGGAAACAAAACAATATACTTATACTTGGGACGGGCTTGATGTATTAAAATTTGATACAGGTGACCTTAAATATTGAAATATGCACAAAATTCAAATCTTAACAAATGTGAAATCAGTTTAATTCTTCAGCTTTTATCCTTTAATGCATACGTCAAAATTTTAAATATTCTGTGTCAAATTTTGATATAACAAGGTTGTATCACAGTTTTTCCTACTTGAGACATGACACTGTAAACGATCCATTTAAAGCACAAATTGATGGATAATTTTGATATAATAAATAACAAACGAAAAACGTATTGGTAACAAACATGATCTAGTATATGTCTGTGCTTGTGTTAAAACAAATGGCTGGCTATTGTTGTTTAAGAGTCATGTTCATTTAGGGACGAAGGCGGGAGATGGGCAACTAGCCCCCCCTCTTCCCCGGCTTTATTTTAAAATATTGTTACAAATTCTTTTTTTACATAGTTTAACCCCCTTAATATAAAAGTTCAAACTTGATAAATATGCTTCGTCCCTGTGTTCATTGGGAAAAAAGAGGGAACCCACCATAATATAACTAGTTATAACCTCTTATCATGTCCAACTTCAACAATAATGGAGCAAAAGTCAAAGGCTGAAACAAGCATGAAGCATCTTTGCTATAGTCAGCGGATGGTAAAATCTGTTAAAGTGCTTGCGCTTAGTATTTAATGAAACATAACCACAAGGGCAAACATATCTAAAAGGATCTCCACCACTTTGTTGTATAATTTGAATGTAAAATAAAAAAACAAGTGGTCAAATAACATTTATTGTTAGGTTTACTTTTCCTATGCAATGCAGAATGGATTTTATAGATTATGTCCAAGTCAATTTATAAGATATTGTGAAACATAGTGTCAAATGTTTAGTCGTATGCAATGTAATCTACAAGGCAGAAATTTATACACACCCACAATTATTTAATTATTAAATTGTAAGCTATTTCCTAAAACAACGTACGTACAGAATTATGCTCTTTTAGATAGTTGCATTGAAGAACAACCTTACATCGTATATTCACCGTAGAAGCTAGATTTATAACTAGGAAAGGTTGATTGCGACTAAACTCTTAGAGCATCTCTGGCTGAGGCCGAGGCTAAAGCTGCTAAAATGGGGGCAACGCCTCATTTTTATTCTCGAATCCACCCTCCAGCAGTGTGAATTTGAACGTGGGTTTGAGGTTCAAACGGGACAAGACCCCATTTTGATTTAGAAGTGGCGCCATATAAAAGTGGCGCCATATAAACAGGGTAATGAACCTCATTTACATGCTAAATGAGTTTCTTTAACCCGTTTATTTTTTAAACAGAGAAATGAATCCCGTTTTAAACTTGAATGGGGTTCTAAACTCCGTTCGAACAAAAAAGGTTTTAGAACGTCGTTCAGTTAATTTTTTCTTTTTTGATTTTTAGCTATGCATGTCAGGTTTTTGAGCTTTAGTTATTTGTGTTAGTTTTTTTTTTTTCAAAAGTTTCGTATGTTCATTTTTGTTTTATTTTCAAGTTCTAGTTATAGTTTTAACTTTTTTTGTTTCGCGCATTTGATTTATGCACTTTTTTTTGAAACCATTTGTATATTGAAAGTTTTGTATAAATAGTTCTAGACACATTGATCATATACTATGTTTATTATGATAGTTAAGAAAACTTGATACCCTATGTATATTATTAAATGCTTTATGTAAATAATTTTAAACAAAATTGATCATGTTATATGTATATTTTGTTCATTTTATGTTTATTTTATTATTTATTGGATATCTATTATTATTTTCGTGTTAATCAAATTATTAAAATTAATAATAAACATTACTTCGAATATAATATGAAATATTCGAATATATTCTAAAATTAACATACTACGGGACATCAAAGTAGAAAAAACTGAGAGAAATAGCATGAAACGACTGATACTCTATAGTAGTTAATTAGTATCAACGATGAGGTTGTTCCACTTCCTCTAAATCTTTGAACTTCCTTCATCAACATCATACCTTTGTTGTTACAATCTAAGAATATTACGTTTTTGGTCAAAATGTATTCTAGGCGATTTTCATTTAACTGACAAACATCCTTTGATAAACACTCTTCCTCCTCATTTTCACGTAAACATTTTTTACGTGCCTTATTCAATTCAGTTCTTTCTCTAAGAGCTCTCGTTCTATCTGCATCTTGTTTAACTTGGTCCTCTAGGATCCTATATATATGCTCCTTGACTTTTAATCATTTTTCCTTCTTGGAGGAAGACGCAATGAAATACCACTTAGAAGCAAAGTTAGTTGATCACTTGTTGTTGCCAAGACACTTGATTTCTTTGAAACAACCTATAAATTCAATCACTTTATTATAGGATTTAAGTTAATAAAAATCCAGATTTATCTCAAAATTTAAGAGTAACAAATAATAAGATGACTTAATGGATTTTTATTACTTATATAACCTTTTTTTATTATTCACATGTAAGAAAAAAAATCATTCGCAAGTTTTCTTTACTCCGGATGATATTTAAGCTCAAACCAGAAAATGTGACCAATAAACGAATTTCGGATTCTCAACGATTTAACGAATGGGAGTTCCCAAAGGTGTAACATATGTGTGTACATATATATATTTGTATGATAACATATGCATAATAAGCTAATAAGTAAATTAATCAAGCTAAAGAAAAGATTAGAAAAAGTAAGTAAACTAAAACAAAACGACTTTACCTTATTAAAATAATAACCATATCCTTACATACTTTATACTCTTACACACTTACAACATCATGCCCTTACACATGATGTGACAAGTGAGGGGGGGTAATTTAGATGAAATTAGGAACAAAGAGTATAAGGTTTTGCATAATCTTCCATCCCTTATTTTATTCCTAAACGTTTCCTATAAATACACATCTACTTCGCTTCACTTCTTTACACAAAATCTCTTTCTCTTCTTCCTCCTCCTCTTAAATCACTTTAATGGCTTCTACTTCCTAAACAAAACATAAAAATAAAAGAAGAAAATCACTTAACACTCGTTCAAGTATCTAAAGGCGTTGAAACTATTGTTAAATCTTCTCTTACCTACATTTAAGAGTCACTACCACTGGATGAAGTTTGATGACCAAGCTCCATCCAAGATTGATCCCTAGGCTGTGAGAAACTAGGAAGAAAAGAGAAGCTCGAAGCTATTCAAGGAAGCACAAGTGAAGAAGGAACGTTTCAAATAGCGAGTTTCTGTAGCGTATAATTCAATTCCAAAGTGAGAAACTAACTCCAAAATGTCCCCGACTATCCATACGTTGATGAAATGAATATGCTTGCTATATTTATGTTAAATAAAACATATGTATGCCTTGATGATTTCTGTTACTACCAGAATTAATTTTGAAACCAGCTAACGTTGAAGGGATATTCGATAAACACAAGAACGAAGGAATAATCCAAAAGCTACACATACCGACACCTTCCTAGGGGAAAGAAGCTCAAAGCCTACGAAGTGCCAGCACAATCTATCCGACGGGGGATTCTATAGCAAAAGGTCATCCAAGTCAGAAGCTAAGAGTGAAAGAGGAAAACTCCACTAACGGAAACCCGGAAGAACGCAAAGTTTGCCGGTATTAACCTACTTAATGCCATTACACAGGGGGCAAAGACACTCTAAGCATTAATCCAAAAGTACGCGAAGATATCCAGAACAAGTTTCTGAAACATCTACCGCATAAACTCCGAAAGGTCATCTTGATAAACAACGGGCAAACTACCTGGAGCGACCTCCCGGAAGACTGGGCTATGCACGAAGGCCACACCGAAACCCAAATCAGAACCCTAGAAAGGATACAGGCTATCCGTACCAGTGACACCGATGGTGGTTCTGAACCGGCAGCCATCTACATGCATCCTGAGGACAAGTAGAGAAACCGGAAGCCTACATCCGGAAGCTTATAACAAAAAGCATACAACCAGAAGCCCAAGTACCTTTCGAAAAGCAACTACATCAACAAGCTCATATCATTCTCCAAGAAATCTCGGCTGACCGGGGCCTTCCCTCCGGAAGTTATAATCTGAAACCAAAAGCGACAGAAACCGAAGAAAAAGCCGGCCGACAGAAGTACCTACAGGCCCAACAACCCAACAACAGAAGGGGCCCCAAAATCTCCTATAAATAGGACCCTAGGGGGCACATTTGTAGGGGGCTCTCTCATTTTTTCCAATTCTGATATTCTCCTTCTTTAGAATAAATCCGGATACTTAGATCAATTGGAGGATTTCTTCTACTCTGTTCATGTACTTTAAATGGAAGATTAATAAAGTGCGAATCTACATTAATAACATTATCCTATGAGTTTATTACGCAATTTTCTTAGTTATCGTTGCTACAATTTGCTGTTTATTTCCTACATATGCATGGAACCTTATCCATACCTTTCCACAGATTGGATGAAACACCTCATTCCATAGGTTTAAACCCATCCTTCAAGCCTAGGTCCTCCTTATAAGCTTAGGTCTTTCCACGAACTTGGTGTGGAATCCCTTTCTAACATCCGTTGAGTCCTTTAGAGCGGCGTTTAGCTATCCTTCTCCTCAAGGCCTTGACACCTAGGACCAGTAATCTGACCAAAACTCTTAGAGGCTAAACAACCCGTTTTCCCCTTAGGTCCATTCCCATTGGCCTGTCTCCAGTGTTAACGAAAAATATCATTAACATTTTGGTGCTAAAAGGAGGGCCTGAATCTCTGACCTTGTGGTTAACAGCCACATATCTACCTGTGTTGTTCCGCCCCGGATTAGACTAAGATCTTTGAAGAAGCAAAGTTATGGGCAAAAGGCCCTGACAAAAGTATTCGGGATCTCGAATGGATTAGTCGGGAATCACTGACCCTGGAGTGATAGAAGAGCAAAGGTTGAGAGCGGGAGCTTTATGGATAATAAAGAGGAAAAGTGAAACAGAACAATATACCCTTGACACCGAGGATTATAACCTTTCCCACATAAGACAAGCATCAACACCTCCTCCAAATGGCTCTACATCAAAGGATGCTAACGTTTTCTCTCATCTAAGAAGAGCTCTCCACAAGCAAGTCAGAGGAATGATATTTGAGCAAGAGATAATGAATGATATTGACCGCTTCATCGACAAATGGTCTGAAAGGTTGACACCCCAACCACAGTATACTTTGGGAAGAAGGAACAAAGGTATAGGTATAACAACAAAGCTGGGTCACAAAAGGATTAAACCCCAGTGGCGAGGAGAGGGGCAAATGCAAGGATTACCTAAAGTATTCTACTTCACCACTTCAATAGAAAACATTTACTTCCTGACCAAACACGAACTCAACTATTGGCCACTCACAAAGAAAAAGCCCAAATACGAAAGAAAAACAGGAAGATCCTATTGCCATTACCACATGACGAATGGACATGAAACTAATCACTGCAGAATCCTTAAGGAAACAGTTGTCAAATTCATCAACAAATGCCAATCACAAGAATTTATGAAAAGATCAGATTAAGTTCAGTTAAAATCCTTAGGAAAAGGATTATTAAACATGTCCAAGGGTACGGAAAACCCTCCTTTCAGTAGCTTAAAAGAAACCCAAAAGGGGTCAAGCTGGAAAAAGGATCAAATCCCTTGTCATCACCAAAATTGGTTAGGACGAGGTGTCCCCTAGAGGGGGATGGTGTGTTAATCTTTCTCCATGCCCAAATCAGAGGGGCCTAGGTTAAAGCATCAAAAGCGTAAGCCTCCATTTCACACCAGAAATGGTCGTGGCGGTGCATCTAAAATTAGCACGCCCTACTTCTGCTCGTAGAAGAGTACGCCCTGCCTTTGCTAGAACTAAGCACGTCCTACCTCTACTCGCAGAAGAGCACGTCCTACTTCTACTTATGTTCCGTGTTACCCGAAGAAGGGAACGCAAACCCCTATAATCACCTATGATGGTCAGGAAAGGGCACCCCTCGGAGGGGGTGGCGTGTAAGCCTCTATCAGTACCTACAATGGTCAGTATATAACATCTAAAGAGTAAATCTTAGTTCTGTTCCTACGATGGCCCCGTTTAAGTTTCTAAGAACTTATCGCCACCTACGATGGTCAGGATAAGGCGCCTCCTAGAGGGAGGTTGGGTAAGTCCTTGGGCCCTGCTTGTGGATAAGCTAGCTAAGTGCACTAGACGCACAGGCCCAGAGAGTGGCCAACAAAGCACCTACATCCTCTGCTTTGACATCAAAAGCCCAGAGAGTGGCTCAAGAAGCACGTACAACCTCTGCTTCACAAATTGAATCCAAAGGGAATACCAAAACACTAATACCGGAAGGGAGCTTCTGGTCATCAATCTCTAATCACCTGAACAAGGGCTGGTTCAGGTATTCCATACCGATACCTGAATCTGTGTTGATGGCATTCTTCACAAATACCGGAAAGAGATTCCTGGTTTTCAATCTCAATTGCCTGAAGAAGGGTTAGCTCAGGTCTTTTACATTGATAGTCAAATCTGGGATTGATTCAGTTCCTAGCGAAGACCAGAAGCGTATTTCCAGTCATTTACATTAAATACCCAAATCCGGGTCGGATCAGATGCACATGTGGCGGAAGGGGGTCCCGGTCTTACCTCAATACCCAAATCTAGGATCATCCAAGAGAAACTACAACCAAGCATGGGGTTCCAATCTCGCCACAAATACCCAAGCCAGGATGAGCTCAGACTCTTAAATCCAAACAAGAAGGAGTCATCCGACCGTCTCGGTAATTTGAATATGGTTCAGAAGTACACTTCCGCTATTACCAAGGATAAGCTCATGATCCTCTCATTTCCTCAGGGAAGCGTCTTTAATTTATATATGCATCAGTTTATTTCTTTTATATACCCGCTGCTTGCACATCACAAGAAATAGCATCACATTTAAAATATAAGTTCGAGAAGGAACTTGGGGAAAGGTCCTAAACATTTCTAATGAAATTCCATAACTAGAACTACTCCTTTTCCTAGGGAAATCCTACGGAGGATATTTTCCCAAAAATACCTGTTACATAAGGAAGGTTATCGCTAGCACTTGGCGCGAATAGTCCTCTTGTCGTTACAACAGCTGGGGCTATAATTACAGTTTTCCCGACGAAAGCAATACATCAAATGAATAACACAGTACACATGCATGCCTACTAGAAGTCACGATATAAACCGCTATACAAACACAATCATTGTTTTGAGAGGTTTATATTACAAGCATAGGGGAAAAGTTTATCATTCCGAATCGGGGTTTTGCAAAGAGAATTATAAGGAAGCACAATTCTCCCTAGCTTTCTTTAATTCATCATCCAACTTGTCAATTTGCGGATATAGTCTACTACCGCCGTGTTTGAACTCTCAGAAGATTTTGTCGCTAGCCTACGTTGTAAATTATAAATAATTTCATCTTTCTCCTTCAGTTTTTTTCCAAATGAGACACATGTTCCTTGAGATTTGCGACTACTATCTTTTGAAGATAATACATCCTTTTACAGCTCAAAAGAGGAGTTCCCTCAAAAATGTCTTTGCCGCCAGCAATATAAGACCTCTCTAAATTGTGAAGGAGGGGTCTGGAATTGAACCTCCTAGTCACAAATAAGATGAAATATCGTAACATATAAAAAACAAACACAGACGTCAAGTAGTATTAATAACATCATACATTCCAAAGAAAGACAACTGCACGACCTGCCTGCATAACATACTAATACAACATCACAAACCACCAAGTGTCAGAAAATCAACGCTACTCGCGAATAAGTTAAAAATACTTCATACAATAATTCTTGAAACTCTCTGCTAGAATTGTTTTGATTGCGGAACAAATCCCTTGGAAACTCTTCACATTTTCAAACACAGGATTTAAAGCAATAGTATAGCTTACATCTTGGGGGAAGCAAATAACTGCTGCAACATGAAAAGACCAGTCATTTATAAAAGCTCATGAAGAAGGAAAATATTTCAAAAGCGAAAACTATACCATAGTAACATCAATATCAGACCGATCAGAAGTTTCTTTGCTTCTAGAATCCAAAGAGCCATGCACCTTGGAAGGTGGTTTTGCTGGACCGTATGGAAGTGAAATGCTCGCGAAACCAGAAATGTTCCTTCCATCATTAGGTAACCCCTTCGTTGCTGAAGAAGTCATTCCGTCACCCTTTTCATTTTCACCTCGTCGTCCCATGTCCTCCTCTGTTTCCTCTTCCGCTACAATTTCCTCCTCTACCTCTTCTACATAGTCCTCGGAAAACTCTTCAATAAATAAGAGGGATGCAAGATTTATCTTGTCCATCGAAGGGACCTTATGCTCCCGTCTTACAAGCTCAATCTTTTCAAAGACCCTATCTCGGACGGTAGGTTCAATGGAAGCAAAATTAAACTCCTGAAGCCTCTTATAATTATCGCAAAAGGCAAGGATGAGGGCGTCCTCATAATATTCCATGACTATGTTATTAAGATGAATGTCCCGAAATTTGGTAACTCTGTCACTAGCCTCATAAATTATTCTCTTCGCGGTAGAAAGCTGGGTGTTCATCCTATCCAACTCAGCGGCATAATCAATTTCCATTTCTGACTTTTCTTTCTTAAGATCTTCGACTTGCCCTGCCAACACAATCTTTGCCTTTCTCTCCTCTTCCAGCAAGCTTGCCAACTCATTACATTCCTTGTCACTCTCAGCCTTTTCCCGCAGCAAAATATTGACCTTATCTGTCAACACCCTGTTCTCCTCCTTAAGGGCATTGACCTCCACCGCTGAAGCAGAAGCCATCCCTCTGGAGAGATACCAAGTCTTAATTATCTGAGGAAGGGAAATGAATTAAGCTTCTAAAAAAACAATATTCAATACTGAAAGTTGGTCCCTAATTTTCCGTCGATGAAAATATTCTGAACCTAAGGGTGAAGAAGTCGACGTGATATTAGCAACTTCGGGGGATGAAAGAGAAAGACCACAAGCCTATCAAAGTCAGAGACTGGCAAAGCAGGTGAAGAAGAGATAGCGGGCTGAGAAGAGGAAGACATCAGAAGACTATGCCCTTCTCCGCCTAACTCGCCTAAAGTATCGGGAAGAACAGGGTTGCTTACGGACTTACCTTTCGGTGAAATATTGGGGGAAGCATCCACATTAACCACCTGGTCATCATCAATAATGGAAGGATCAAAGGTCTGCAATATTTTCAAAGCAACAATGACGTCTTTTGTAAAACTAACTGACTTATCATATCTGGGCTTCTTTGACGGTGATTCATTGTCAGTATGGGCGAGCCTCTTTACAGCTTGGGCACTGGACCGGTTGTAAGCTGAAGGGCAGAAAATCCTAAGAAGTTGAAGATCCTAGACAAAGAGGAATTAAGTTAGTAAAATGACAATAACAAGGGAGAAAGAGAACTAATGACAAACATTGTCTAATCAAAAATACAGTCTCATCCAAATCCCCTCGATGGATGGGGGATACCACATTGAACGAGCAAGAATTCAACAATAGTCGTTTAGGACCAGAAAATTGGATGGGAGGTTGCCTCAGTATCTTCTGTCCTGGGGTAGTCAAACCATATTGACGAAGCCTATCGGCGATTAAGAGGAATGACCGACAAATGTGCTCCATCAGTGCCATTAAGATAGTCTCTACAACTTGAGCTTCCTCCAGCGTTAAAGTCATATCTTTAGAGGGAGATTCTGCGATAAGAGGAAGATATAGATAAACAAAAACCACAAATATAAAACATTCACTTTCCAAAACATAAAGCCTACTGTCATCAACAAATTGTCCTGATATGCCAGGAAGGAATTTAACGAAAAAAATTGGTCTTCCCACGGCCTAGTTTTGCTAATGAGATCAATAACTAGTCTCCTTATGGGATTTGCCCTCCATATCGGTGATTCTGAACTTTTAAAAAATCGGACCATATGACGACTGAGTTTGGGGCTTAAAGAATTCTGACCGGATGCAAGGGCCAGGGCCTCCAAGCACAAGAGAGTTGTATACGTATTGGGTGAGAGTTGAATGGGAACAACTTTCAATCACTTAAGAGATTGTGTAGAAAAGGTGGGAAGGGAAGAAAGCCTCCATGCTAGATGTGAATTGCTAAATACGCGAAATACCCTTTTGAAGAGTTCGTGAGAGAATTTGGAGAAGAAGCTACGACGGCATCAATACCTGAAATGCCGAAACTATCCAATATGGCCTTCACGGAATGTTGGGAAGTAATTAAGGATGGCTTTGGAGCAAATGCTTTCTTAAGACGTGAGACCTTGGAATCTTTGGCCTTCGCCTTAACAAGACTTTTGCTAGACATGATTCTGCCAGGTGATATCATTCCATCATAGTACCATTAGTATACATATTTCTTGCACCATTGCATGAATAACTTTTATGAATGGGTAGTATTATTATATATTACTCACAAAAGGCTCGATTTTTCATAAGATGAACCAAACTCAGATATTGAATTATGCATAACGTACTTTCATTAGTGGACATCTAGGTTTTTAATAGCAAGGAAAACACATACCCTAGTACCATTAACACCACAGTGTGATTACGTCAGGGTTAGACAATTCAACGTTGTCAACGAATACCTAAGAAAAACATAAGCGATGGAGGAAATTAACACTAATTATGTTAGAGTCATTTCATTGCATATCGACGACATAGAATTTTAATTAGTAGGAAAATTGTTTCCACCTTGTGTACCTTGTGTTGTATATCGCATTTCCTAAACGAAGTAACCCATGAACCAGGTGACTACTAATGTCGGACATTAATAATGATGAAAAGACAAATTGTTATTGCCTAAACCTATTTTCTAATTAGCATAATCCTAATCGACTTTGCCGTCAATTTTGCCACATAATTAAGATTATGACTTATATAAGAAGTAAAAATACTCATAGAGAATCGAGCTTGGGTTCTCAAAAATAAAATTTTGAGCAGCTTCTTAAAGAAACAGTAATCTTGTTCGAGAATTTGATTTGCAGGTGAAAGGCGGAAACGAGAGAGAGGAATTTATGATTCAAATTCCTAGACCAATCTGAACCATATAGGCAGAGATCAATCAACGCTTCTGATCAAGGGAGATCAAAAGGACTCCAAAGTGTCACTTCAGAAAAGACAAAATAGTTTTACTTAAAAAGTTGAAAACACCCCTTCATCGGGATAAGGGGGATTTTACAACCAAAATTAACTCTGAAACTAGTTAACGGTGAAGGGGTATTCGATAAACATAAGCACGAAGGAATAGTCCAAAAGCTACACAAACTGACACCTTCCTAGGGAAGGGAGCTCAAAGCTTATGAAGTGACAGCATAGTCTATCCGGCACGGCATACCTGGCAGGGGATTCCATAGCGAAAGGTCATCCAAGTCAGAAGCTATGAGCGAAAGAGGCAAGAACTCCACTAACGGAAACCCGGAAGGACGCAAAGGTTGCTGGTATTAACTTAAATAATGCCAGTACACCAAGGGGTTAAGACACCCAACGCATTAAGCCAAAAGTACGCGAAGATATCCGGAGCCGGTTTCCGAAACATCTACCGCATAAATTCGAAAGGTCATCTTGATAAACAACGGGAAAACTACATGAAGCGACCTTCCGGAAGACTAGGCTATGCACGGAGGCCACATCGGAACCCAAATTGGAAACCCATAAAGGATACAGGCTATCTGTACCAGTCTACTTAATACAGACACCGACGGTGGTTCTAAACCAGCAGCCATCTACATGCATCCTGAGGACAAGCTTCTCTAAGAATTCATTGAGAAACCGGAAGCCTACATCCGGAAGCTTATAACCAAAAGCATAAAACCAGAAGCTCAAGTACCTTTCGAAAAGAAACTACATCAACAAGCTCATATCATTCTCCAAGAAGCCTCGGCTGACCAGGACCTTCCCTTCGGAAGTTATAATCCGAAAACAAAGAAAAAGGCGGCCGACAGAAGTACCTACAGCCCAATAGCCCAACAACAGAAGGGCCCCCAAAATCTCCTATAAATAGGACCCCGGGGGGCACATTTGTAGGGGGCTCTCTCATTCTTTCCAATTCCGATATTTTCTTTCTTTAGAATAAACCCAGATACTTAGATCAATTAGAGGATTTCTTCTACTCTGTTCATGTACTTTAAATGGAAGACTAATAAAGTGCGAATCTACATTTATAGCATCTTCTTGTGAGTTTATTATATAATTTTTTGGTTATCATTGCTACAATTTGATGTTTATTTCCTACATATGCGTGGATCCTTGTTCAAACCTTTCCACGGATTGGATGAAATACCTCTTTCCATAGGTTTAAACCCATCCTGTAAGCCTAGGTCCTCCTTATGAGCTTATGTCTTTCCACGAGCTTGGTGTGGAATCCCTTTCTAACATGCATTGACTCCTTTGTCAAGAGTGACATTTAACAATCCTTCTCCTCAAGGCCTTGACACCTAGGACCAGTAATATGACCAAAACTCGCAAAGGCTAATCATCCCATTTTCCCCTTAGGTCCATTCCCATTGGCCTATCTCCGGTGTTAACGAAAAATATCGTTAACAATTTCTTATCAAGTTTGGACGACAATTTGTTGATTGTGTGGATTATTTAACAAGTCATGTTAAATACAAGTCGATAAGCACAAAGGTAATCATTTTCCTTTATTGAATGAGATGGTGAAAATAGACCTCTTAATAAGTGGTTTGAAATGTTGAAGAAATAAATACCAAACACTTCTAAATGCAAATATGAAGTTTGAAAAGATTATGGATTTTGAAGAAATTTTAGTGTGTCGCGAAATAGTAACCTGCGATTTCACTCCTTAAAAAGTGGATTTTTTGTATATAAAAAAATATGAATCCATATTCTTCGAAATGAGATTTTTTTTTTCATTCAAATCCTTATTACCATATCTTTCAATCGAATAAAAAAATCAAGATTCCGTTGAGCATATTTTGAAATTTGACTAAAACAAGATATGAAAACGGGGTTTAGCAGTTCAAAATCCATAAAATGAAATTGTATGAAATTGAGTTTTTTAGCCTCTTAAAAATATAGATAAATCACCATGCAAATATATATATAAATCTCATAAATCATTTAATTTTTTTTAGAAGTGATTTAAGTTGAACATATGAATTTTCCAATGATAGAAAAGTCGTTTTAATGAATCAAGCTAAAATAGCACTTCATGCAACACTTTTTGCTAAAAAAAGTCGTTTTAATGAATTAAGCTAAAATAACATTTCCTACAACACTTTTCGCTACACTTTTTCCAATAACAATGAAATTTGATTTTTAACTCAATTAATCTTCTCCAATCTCTCATGAATGTTTCGAAATGATTAAACACATGTTTTAAAGATTATTTGAAAGTTTTATGACTTATTTAAAAGAATCTTAATGATTGAATTTAAAAAAAAGCTATAATAAGCAATTGTTTTAATCTTGGATCTAATAAGCCGACGAGTAAACCCAATTTCACTATTTTTGAGATTCAGATATGGGTGTTTAACTAGGAAGATGTTTAGGAGGAACCAATACTCTGAATCACCTAGCCCTTTCCTGGGAGAGGGATAGATAAGGTTGAAATATCGGAAAGGAGTTAAGTATAAAAGTTCAAGTTTTCTTAAGATGACTTATGGAATAAGTTTTAATGATTCCATGTGTATACTTAAAGAGTGTTTAAAAGATATACATCCTTGAAAGATGTTTTATGAAGAAATGAATTAAGAAACGAAGAACACCAAACCCTTAATACTACTTAAACAATATTTTTATGATGATTAGTCCGAAGAGACCGGGATCAGATTTGGGTGATTCCTATTTGAAAAGTACTTCGAATCAATCAACGTTTCGAAGGCCATAATTATGGATAAGAAATGATGAATGAAGAAGAATAATGGAGATTCAATGAAGGGTTGTTGTCACTGACCCTTGGGGGAAATTTTCCATATTACTAATATACAACAGTTCTATATTTAAATCTTCGATGTAATAGCTACTTTTGTTAGATTACACGATCTAATGAAGAGTAGTGCTTTTAGTTTACCCAAACCCGGGATGACTTATATGGATGAATATTTGACGTTGTATTTTTGATACACATATATTAATTTCCATGAATGTACATTTATTTAGTGGTGTGGAAAATAACTCCCTCGCACTATATATACCCTTATCTGAGAAGTAAAAGCTCAAAAGTTGTACATTAATGGAAATCAATTGGGTGTAATGGACTTGGTAATGTGGCATTCAAAGTGAAGGATGTGCCTGGTATAAGGTAATCAATGGCCTTTAGCCTTATCACCCAATAATGGTAGAAACAAGGCCCGTCTTAAGGCTTTGTGGGTCGCGTCAATTAGGATAGGATAATTACCTATCTAGATTACTCTTTGTATGTCGAGCATATGGTGTACACCAAGATTTCGGAATATGTTGATTACGAGTGAGGTGATGTTATTATCGGTTGGTGCACCACCTTCGAGTCTGTGTAGCTGGGTCGGTCATACCTTGTACGAAGAGCGGAGAGCCTCGGTACTCCCCTCTAGAGGTGTAATGTACGGAAGATTATCCCTTACCTTTCCATTGTATGCAAATCCATTTTTCCTCATAACTGCAAATTTGTTTGTAGATCTCCATTAGGGATGCAAAATTTGATAATGGTAACAGTTTCGCTATTTTTATAATTTATTTTAATGGGTTTTATCCTGCATGTCATTAAGAATAATATTAGACAATTTTAAGTAGCAAAGATTTATAACCATAACATGGAAACTCAAGCCATGCTTATGCATAGTCGTGGTCTTATGGGATACCAATATTTTCAAAGTAATAGATTTAAGTTTCTTATAGCAGTCTCATGACTGATCCAGAGTATATTTTTCTTATACCATTATTATAGCTTTTATAACATTTGCCTTATGCTTTCAATTTTTATATCCTCAGAACTTTCACTCCTTTTGGTATCGACACTAAGCAAGTTAGTGTGGATAGCTCATCTTCTTAGGTATTTTGGCTAACTTTCAGTATCCTTTGTTATCGGTTTTCAGATGTCATGTCTGTTGGCTTTGGTATCATTTCTGCTTTGAGCTTTCTTTGTTTCGGAAATGTTAACGTTATTTTCCGTCAACACCTGGATTAAGTTGTATAAGACATGTGTTCGAGAAACTTGATGCGGTCATGATCCAGGGTTACTGAAGGATGTTTGAAAACCAATGATGCTTAACTAAATCTACCTTTCCTCGAGCACCGGTATCCCTGTTCTGAAGAAGAGTTATCCTTCCCTCAAGGGGCGAATATCGCACTTACAGTTCAGGGGAGTTCCAAATGATCTAAAAAATGGTTTACTTATCCTTACACAACTAAGGTCCTCTGAAATCAGTTATTCCCTAGATCACGAACGCGATGGCATATAATGTGATAAGAAGAAAACAGGTTGATGCTTCTCCATATTCAGGAAGAGGACATCACAATGCTTATTGACTCAGATATCAAGTTATAAGCCTGCAGATAACCCTCTTTCCAAAGTTAGGAAGCATTAGGCTTATTATGAGAGCGTTGATCCACGTTGCAGAACTCTCAAGATAGAAGGAGGACTTCGAATTTCTAAGAAGCCTTTTGTAATGACCCGCATTCTACGCATCGGGGGATCGTAGAATATTTATTTCTTTCCCGTATGAAGTCGTATGGTCATGTAACTTTGGGAAACATCCATTAGAGTCATTTCCCATGCTTATGATTTTTTTCGATTTTTAAATGACCATTTTGCCCCTATTTGGTACTGTTTTGGCCATAACTTTTGATTGGAAAGGAATTTTGACTTGAAACCACTTCCATTAGATTCGTTTGATGGTTTACCTTTCCGTAGAGTGGTCATAACAGCCAAACGGACTTACCGTTTGGGAGATATGGCTGAAATAAGGTTTGGAGGGTGAAAAACTGCTTAACCGGGCCAAATCGGGTGATTAGTGAGTAGGCCCATAACCCATTTCGGGATTAGCGTCATGGGAAGGCTGAAATGAGATAGAGCATCATTCCATTTCAGTTTTCTAGCCTCCACTTATCACCAAGGAACCCTAAAAATGGCCTCCAACCTCTAAATCACCTCCAAATCATCTTTTGGTCAAGGATTTGCCTTAGCAACCTCTAATCAAGGAAGATCTACACCAAAGCAACATTTGAGCTGCTGTTTAGCATTGGGATTCACATCAAATCAGAGATTCATTTCAGATCTTAGTTTATTTGTGGCTAAGGTGAGTGATTTGCATAGTTTTGCACTAATTATGGCTAATTAAGGGTAATTAGTGTTAATTAGCGAATTTATACACTAATAAATTCGAGAAAAATGTTCATAAATTCCTAAATGACGTTTTAGACCTCTGATATGAATTTGGGTTAATTTGGTTAAGTTTTGCTAATCCTATCATTAGTTTCACCTAAACATGCTTAAGGGGAAATATGGGGTTTTGGGTATGTTTGATCCATTTCAACCTATCATATTGATGTTTTGATGTTTGTGGTTGATTATGCATGTTGCTATGACTGTATGATATACTTTGTGATTAATTTCAATAGTTAGAATGGTCGAAAACGTCGTCGAATGGCGTAAACACTTGCTGGAACAGTTTCAGAAAGCAGTGCAGGTTCCGGATCGGATCGGATAAGGGGGTTCGGATCGGATATGTTGAACTGGGCAAGGGATTCGATCAGATCGGAACCTGACACTTGAGAAAAGTGGAAAAAAGGAAGGCCACGCTAACTGAACTGGGATCGGATCGGATAGAGAAGGAGGGATCGGATCGGAGCACGTGAAGAACGAGGGAGCGAATCAGAGCGAAGGCACGAACTAGATGGGAGATGGCACCCGACCCGACCCGAAGGGAAACACCCGACCCGACCCGAAGGGGGGACACCCGACCCGAACCGTACCAGAGGAAGACTCGAACCGACGCGATGCAGGGGACCCGATCCGAACCGATGGCTTGAAGGGAACCCGACCCGACCCAGTATTGACCAATAACCCGAGATGCAAAGGTAGTCCAATATGGGAAGTTAGAGCTCAGGATCCAGTTGGGAACCAATGAGTTCACTTCATGGTTGGGCTTCGCTGCGGGACGTGTGCTAAGGAGTTGTCGATGTTCATAACTTCGATTCACCACTAAAAATGAATGATGAGCTACTTATCAGTGCAGTAGAGTCATTATGACTCGAGGGGCAAGTTGATGGTAGCAAGACTACGTTATCAGTGCAGTAGAGTCATTGCGACTCGAGGGGCAAGGTGATGCGTAGTAAGACTATGAGTCAGCGCAGATGGGGTGAATAACTCCATGGGGCAAGTGGACATAGTAAGGATTGGTAAGACTATGACCCAGCGCAGATGGGGTGAATAACTCCATGGGGCAAGTGGACATAGTAAGGATTGGTAAGGCTATGAGCCAGCGCAGATGGGGTGAATAACTCCATGGGGCAAGTGGACATAGTAAGGATTGGTAAGGCTATGAGCCAGCGCAGATGGGGTGAATAACTCCATGGGGCAAGTGGACATAGCAAAGGATCAGTGGCTACGTTATCAGTGCAGTGAAGCCATTTATGACTTCATGGGGCAAAGTGATCGTAGCAAAGGTGGGTGATCGAAGTTGTGAATATCGTATGCTTTACGCACTGAGTGAGAGATGTGAGGATGGATGCTATGTTTGATTGTTTGCCATCACTATGACATGCACACCTCCCTCACCTCCGTATCTTTACACCGTTTGATATGGCACCTTAGAGTGTTGTACAGTATGTAGTGCTAACTCTTTGGTTGCAGGTCCAAGTTCAGGTATGTTTTAGTCTACCTGTTATTGTTCATTTTAGATGCTTATCGCTCATACCAGGCTTTATGTCTGACCCAGAGTTTTATGTCTCCTCTTATTACTCTAGGTGTTCACACGAGCAGACTAGAGACAGGTTAGCTGGTGATGCGCGAGTAGCTGATTCGGAGGCGGGCAGGAGGCTTCCACGTATGATATATATAGATATACACATTCTCCCTGTGTCGTTGGTGGTCGCTACTTGGGCATTAGTAGTGTACCTCCTTTATCTTGCTTTTGCTTTGAGACAGTTGAAAAGTTGTAATAAGCTATATTTTGGATTTCCGCTGCTATGATGCTTAGTTCTGGTTTTTAGCTTATGCATTGTCTCTCCTGTTTTATGTCAAGTATGTTATTATTATATTTTGTTCTATGCGCTGTGAGACATTCTACAGTTTCTTTGTATGTTCATTTCCTTCTTCCTTTTTCCTTCTGATGACCCGTTCCGTGCTAACCGGACATGTGTACAGCGCACCTTTGGAGTAAATATTAGTTGGTGCGGGGCGGGCCGTCACACTTGGTATCAGAGCTCTAGGTTGCGTAGTTAACCTAGGGAAAGACACTAGGGAGAGATAGTACGTATATGAGAGCGCGTATTTGTAATTACTTTGGTTTTCAAAAGCTATGTATATATATACTATTAGTAGTATAAGAATGAAGTCGCACTGCACTAGCACCACTATGGGATCGTTAATCGTTTCCCTTTTTCAGATTGACGATGAACCGAGACACGAGGGGTGCTGGTAGAGGGACCAACCATGGGAATGCCGCTGACATGAGGGCGATGTTTACTAACCTCATGAGAGACATGCTTAGAGAAGTGCAAGGGGCCTAGGATCGATTTCGCCAAGTTGTGCAAGGATTACACTAACCTTGGTGGAAAGCCGTTCCATGGGACGGAGTCAGCCACAGATGTTCAAGACTGGATGGATAGCTGTGATCGTATCTTTGATGACTTGGGTCTTGAGGATGCGATGAAGAGAAGGCTAGCGTCTCGTCAGCTGCAAGGGCGAGCGATGAATTGGCGGAATGCCATTAGAACAACTACTCCAGAGGATCAGGTTACTTGGGTTCAGTTCAAGGCTCGCTTTAGCGAGAAGTTTATTCCAGCTGCCCAGAAGTCAGTATTGTTCAAGAGGTTCTTGGAACTCAATCATAATGGGAGGGCAGTTTCTGACTATATCGCTGAGTTCGACACTTTGTCGAAGTATGGACTGTCTCTCATTGACACTCCTGAGAAGAAGAATGAGAAGTTCATTACTGGTTTGGATGGATACTTGGGGGAAAGGCTTATCAATCACATCGATGAGACTTTTGAATCGATTGTGGGGAAAGCTTTGAGATCAGAGAGTCTTTACCCTAAGTCAAAGACTGAGGCTGCATCTGCAGAAGGGCCAAAGCCGCAAGTATGTGGTGGATGCAAGAATAACTCTCAGAATAAGAGGAACCAGGACCAATCTAAAGGTGGTCAGAAAAAGAGCTAGAAGGATGTTGAGTGCTGCAGCTGTGGTGAGAAGGGCCATTATGCTAAAGATTGTCGGGCCAAGCCAGCGGATAAGAAGTGCTTCAACTGTGGTCAAGTGGGACATTTCAAGGATAAGTGTCCGCAACCTCTTAAGGAGAAACAGATTGTGAAAGCATATGCTATTGATGTTGTTCCTTCTTCGTCGAATGCCCCAATTGCGGTGGAGAAAGGAAAGAATGTTGTTATTCAAGGTATGCTTTCTATTTATGATGTACAGTTCGAGTTTTGTTTGATACTGGGGCTTCCCGTTCCTTCATATCTAGTGACCTGGTAGATAGGTTGGGACTGGAACCCGAGATAGTCGATAGACCATTGGTTGTGACGAACCCGATTGGTGGTTCGACTAGCCTTAGTGTGATTTGCAGGAATTTGGTCTTATCGAGTCATGGATGTATGTTTGTATGTAATTGCTTTGTTTTGGGCTTTACTGGGTATGGCATTATATTGGGAGTCGATTGGCTCCAAAGATACGGGGTGGTGGTAGACTGTGAGGGCTTTTTGGTGACAGTGAGGGCGGATGATGGGCGGAGGGTAGTGTTTGGTAGTCTACCTAGTGATGGGGTTATGGCTAGTTTTGTAAATTCCCTCGACATCCCGTAGGATGAGTTGTCAGATGTGCCCGTGGTTGGCCAGTATTCGGACGTCTTCGAGGAGGTGATCGGGCTTCCACCACACCGAGAGATTGAGTTCCGTATTGATTTAGTGAAAGATGCCAGACCTATAGTGATGCCACTTCGTCGCATGGCACCAAGGGAGCAGCGAGAGCTCGGGGTGCAAGTCAGCAATCTTTTGAAGAAGGGATTTATTAGAAGGAGTGTCTCCGAGTGGGGAGCACCAGTTGTGTTTGCCACTAAGGCAGATGGTTCCCTTCGTTTGTGTGTGGACTATCGCGAGTTGAATAAGGTGACGAGGAAGAATAAGTATCCTCTACCACGGATAGATGATTTGTTTGATCAACTGGAAGGAGCAAGAGTGTTCTCCCAGTTGGACCTCGCGACAGGATTTCATCAGCTTCGAGTAGCAGATGAGAGTGTTCCGAAAACGGCATTTAGGACGCCGTCTGAATTTTATGAGTGGTTGGTCATGCCATTTGGGTTGACCAATGCACCAGCCTATTTTGTGGATCTTATGAATCGAGTATTCAGAGATCAGTTGAATAAGTTTGTTCTTGTGTTCGTGGACGATATCCTTGTTTACTCAAGGACAGAGAGGAGGAACACAAGGGACACTTGAGGATAGTGATGGAGGTGTTGAGGAAACACCAATTGAAAGCGAAATTCTCTAAGTGTCATTTTTGGAGAAGGGAAGTGAGATTATTGGGTCATGTTGTTTCCGAGAGTGGTATTGCCGTGGACCCTGCGAAGGTGGCTACGGTACAGGATTGGCCTACGCCCAAGAATGCAACAGATGTAAGAAGTTTCTTGGGGTTAGCTGGATATTATCGTAAGTTTATCTAGGACTTCTCCAAGATAGCAGCACCGTTGACTCAATTGACTAAGAAGAATCAGTCCTTCGTCTGGGACGAAGTATGTGAGGATGCCTTCAAGAGTCTAAAGGAGAAGTTGACGTGTGCGCCAGTGTTAGTCATTCCTAAAGGGAATGAAGAGATGACGGTATACACGGATGCTTGTGGTACCGGACTGGGTGCTGTATTGATGCAAGGAGGTAGGGTTGTAGCTTATGCTAGTCGACAGCTAAAGCCGCATGAGAAGAAGTATCCTACCCATGATTTGGAATTAGCAGCGATCGTGTTTGCGCTGAAGATGTGGAGACACTATCTCTTGGGAGAAAGATTTGAGTTATTTACCGATCATAAATCGTTAAAGTATCTATTCTCCCAGAAGGATCTGAATCTCCGTCAGCAGAGATGGTTAGAGTTCTTGGCTTCGTATGATTTTGATATCACATATACACCTGGGAAGGGTAATGCGGTAGCCGATGCCTTGAGTAGGAGACATGCCAGCTTAGGGGCAATGTTTCTTGAGTGGAAGCAACTGGAGTATATCGCGGGATTTGATTTCAGACCAAGGTGCGAGTTGGATCCAGTTATGCTAGCTAGTTTGACGGTCAGACCCACTTTGATGGAGCGGATCGGCTCTAGTCAGAGGGACGATCCTAACCTATTGGAAATCATCTCCAAGTTAGAGATGGGTATCGATGAGGAGGTGAATGTGTATGGG
Organism: Allium sativum; assembly: GCA_030737875.1. NCBI lineage: Eukaryota > Viridiplantae > Streptophyta > Magnoliopsida > Asparagales > Amaryllidaceae > Allium > Allium sativum. Next base: position 782,044,455 of record CM060913.1, on the reverse strand, counting down.
CTTGATCGAGATGGATGGCTTCGGAAGAATGGAAGACTAGTTGTGCCCAACGTGAATAGTTTGAGAGATGAAGTGCTTAGAGAATGTCATCACTCAAAACTAACTATACATCCCGGTGGTAATAAAATGTATCGAGACATGAAGCAGACTTACTACTGGGAAGGGATGAAAAGAGACGTTGGGAAGTTTATATCCAAATGCATGAATTGCCAGCTAGTTAAAGCCGAGCAAAAGAAGCCTAGTGGTTTGTTGCAACCATTAGAAATTCCCGAATGGAAGTGGGAGCAAGTCCCGATGGATTTCATCGATGGTTTACCAAGGACTAGAACGTGATATGATAGCATTTGGGTAATTGTGGATCGATTGACTAAGAGTGCAAGATTTATACCAGTCAAATCGACCAGGACGGCAGCCAAGTTGGCAGAATTGTATATGAAGTGGGTAGTGAGATTTCATGGAGTACCCAAAAGCATTGTGAGTGACCGAGACCCGTTGTTCACTGGTGGGTTTTGGAAGAGCTTACAGGAGGCTCTAGGGTCAGGATTACATCTCAGTACCGCATATCATCCTCAGACCGACGGTTAGAGGAGAGGGTGAATCGTATATTGGAAGATCTCTTGAGAGCTTGTATATTGGATTTTGGTGGATCGTGGGATGACCATTTGCATCTAGTAGAGTTTGCATATAATAATAGCTACCAATCCAGTATCGGTATCGCTCCATATGAAGCTTTGTACGGAAGACCGTGCAACTCACCATCATGTTGGATAGAGACTGGCGAGAAGTTTATGCTTGGACCAGATGTGGTGAGGGAAACTTCAGATAAGATTAAGATCATTCAGCAACGAATGAAAGCTGCCCAAGATAGGCAGAAGAGTTATGCTGATAAGAGGAGAAGAGACTTGAAATTCTCCGTTGGTGACTTGGTGTTTGTCAAGATCTCTCCGTTAGAGAGCGTGATTCGATTTGGCAGGAGAGGCAAGTTGGCACCAAGATTTGTTGGCCCATTCCCTGTTCTTGAACTAGTCGGGAATTTGGCATATAGAGTTGGCTTACCAGAGAAAATGGCGGGAGTTCACAATGTATTTCATGTTTTCCAACTAAGGAAGTTCGTTCACGACTCAGATATGACTATTTCACATGATCAGTTAGAGGACTTCGAAGTAGAACCCGAGGCGGTTGGGAACCGCAAGCCAATTCGTATTGTGGGGCACGATACGAAGCAACTTCGAAGGAAGGCGGTGAAGCTAGTCAAGGTTCAGTGGGGCGAGAACGAGAATGATTGTACTTGGGAGACAGAGGAGAGCATTAGGAAGGCATATCCAGAACTCTTTGCCTAGTAAGATTTACTTTGCAATTTAGTTTTCCGCATGCTAGGGTAGACTTGTTTTGCTTGTTTGCATGTTTGATTGTTGTTTTATGATTGATAGGCATGCAGGACCTTTGTGTGTGTTTTGATTAGGGATTTTCGGGGGCGAAATTTCTTAAGGAGGGGGGGGGGGGGGGGGGAGAGTGTAATGACCAGCATTCTACGCATCGGGGGATCGTAGAATATTTATTTCTTTCCCGTATGAAGTCGTATGGTCATGTAACTTTGGGAAACATCCATTAGAGTCATTTCCCATGCTTATGATTTTTGTCGATTTTTAAATGACCATTTTGCCCCTAGTTGGTACTGTTTTGGCCACAACTTTTGATTGGAAAGGAATTTTGACTTGAAACCACTTCCATTAGATTCGTTTGATGGTTTACCTTTCCGTAGAGTGGTCATAATAGCCAAACGGACTTACCGTTTGGGGGATATGGCTGAAATAAGGTTTGGAGGGTGAAAAACTGCTTAACCGGGCCAAATCGGGTGATTAGTGAGTAGGCTCATAACCCATTTCGGGATTAGGGTCATGGGAAGGCTGAAATGAGATAGAGCATCATTCCATTTCAGTTTTCTAGCCTCCACTTATCACCAAGGAACCCTAAAAATGGCCTCCAACCTCTAAATCACCTCCAAATCATCTTTTGGTCAAGGATTTGGCTTAGCAACCTCTAATCAAGGAAGATCTACACCAAAGCAACATTTGAGCTGCTGTTTAGCATTGGGATTCACATCAAATTAGAGATTCATTTCAGATCTTAGTTTATTTGTGGCTAAGGTGAGTGATTTGCATAGTTTTGCACTAATTATGGCTAATTAAGGGTAATTAGTGTTAATTAGCGAATTTATACACTAATAAATTCGGGAAAAATGTTCATAAATTCCTAAATGACGTTTTAGACCTCTGATATGAATTTTGGTTAATTTGGTTAAGTTTTGCTAATCCTATCATTAGTTTCACCTAAACATGCTTTAGGGGAAATATGGGGTTTTGGGTATGTTTGATCCATTTTAACCTATCATATTGATGTTTTGATGTTTGTGGTTGATTATGCATGTTGCTATGACTGTATGATATGCTTTGTGATTGATTTCAATAGTTAGAATGGTCGAAAACGTCGTCGAATGGCGTAAACACTTGCTGGAACAGTTTCAGAAAGCAATGCAGGTTCCGGATCGGATCGGATAAGGGGGCTCGGATCGGATATGTTGAACTGGGCAAGGGATTCGATCGGATCGGAACCTGACACTTGAGAAAAGTGGCAAAAAGGAAGGCCACGCTAACTGAACTGGGATCGGATCGGATAGAGAAGTAGGGATCGGATCGGAGCACGTGAAGAACGAGGGAGCGAATCGGAGCGAAGGCACGAACTAGATGGGAGATGGCACCCGACCCGACCCGAAGGGAAACACCCGACCCGACCCGAAGGGGGGACACCCGACCCGAACCGTACCAGAGGAAGACTCGAACCGACGCGATGCAGGGGACCCGATCCGAACCGATGGCTTGAAGGGAACCCGACCCGATCCAGTATTGACCAATAACCCGAGATGCAAAGGTAGTCCAATATGGGAAGTTAGAGCTCAGGATCCAGTTGGGAACCAATGAGTTCACTTCATGGTTGGGCTTCGCTGCGGGACGTGTGCTAAGGAGTTGTCGACATTCATAACTTCGATTCACCACTAAAAATGAATGATGGGCTACTTATCAGTGCACTAGAGTCATTATGACTCGAGGGGCAAGGTGATGGTCGCAAGACTACGTTATCAGTGCAGTAGATTCATTGCGACTCGAGGGGCAAGGTGATGCGTAGTAAGACTATGAGCCAGCGCAGATGGGGTGAATAACTCCATGGGGCAAGTGGACATAGTAAGGATTGGTAAGACTATGAGCCAGCGCAGATGGGGTGAATAACTCCATGGGGCAAGTGGACATAGTAAGGATTGGTAAGGCTATGAGCCAGTGCAGATGGGGTGAATAACTCCATGGGGCAAGTGGACATAGTAAGGATTGGTAAGGCTATGAGCCAGCGCAGATGGGGTGAATAACTCCATGGGGCAAGTGGACATAGCAAAGGATCAGTGGCTACGTTATCAGTGCAGTGAAGCCATTTATGACTTCATGGGGCAAAGTGATCGTAGTAAGGGTGGGTGATCGAAGTGGTGAATATCGTATGCTTTACGCACTGAGTGAGAGATGTGAGGATGGATGCTATGTTTGATTGTTTGCCATCACTATGACATGCACACCTCCCCCACCTCCGTATCTTTACACCATTTGATATGGCACCTTAGAGTGTTGTACAGTATGTAGTGCTAACTCTTTGGTTGCAGGTCCAGGTTCAGGTATGTTTTAGTCTACCTGTTATTGTTCACTTTAGATGCTTATCGCTCATACCAGGCTTTATGTCTGACCCAGAGTTTTATGTCTCCTCTTATTACTCTGGGCGCTCACGCGAGCAGACTAGAGACAAGTTAGCTGGTGATGCGCGAGTAGCTGATTCGGAGGTGGGCATGAGGCTTCCACGTATGATATATATAGATATACACATTCTCCCTGTGTCGTTGGTGGTCGCTACTTGGGCATTAGTAGTGTACCTCCTTTATCTTGCCTTTGCTTTGAGGCAGTTGAAAAGTTGTAATAAGCTATATTTTGGATTTCCGCTGCTATGATGCTTAGTTCTGGTTTTTAGCTTATGCATTGTCTCTCCTGTTTTATGTCAAGTATGTTATTATTATATTTTGTTCTATGCGCTGTGAGACATTCTACAGGTTCTTTGTATGCTCATTTCCTTCTTCCTTTTTCCTTCTGACGACCCGTTCCGTGCTAACCGGACATGTGTACAGCGCACCTTTGGAGTAAATGTCGGTTGGTGCGGGGCGGGCCGTCACACCTTTCCTCTTTCACGAAGGTGCCATGATCATCTTTCTCATATGAAAGGTTAGTGTTAACTCCATGTTTCATCATAGTGGCACAACAAGATTATCAAATCGCAATATGTTTACGCCTCGGAATTCTTCATTCATAAAGTGTAGATGTATTACAAGAATTGAAGGAATCCCTCAATCCAATTCAGAAAGTAAGATTTGCTTCTTGAAGAAGAAGGAACAAGGTAGGGAAATGAAAGATTCTTCCCGCTCAAATGTGACCTATGGGACCTTATTAATAGAGAACTTGCGGACCCTACTGCTGTTGGGCTATTGGGCCTATAAGGGTTTCGGTCGGCCACTCTTTTCTTTAGTCTCGGATGTTTAGCTCCAGGCCGCCTTCGTGGTGTTAATTGTAGACTTCAAAGTGTAGGACCCAGTCGGTTGGGGCTTCTTTGAGATTGAGGCAAGCTTGTCGATGCAGTGGCTTTCGGATGACATTTGAACTTCCCATAGTGGCTCCTGGGTGTAGGCTCTCAGGCGTAAACTTTCAGATGTAGGCTTTCGGATGTAGGCTTCCGGCTTTTTCGTGAATACTTAGAGGAGTTTGCCCTCTTAATGGACGTAGATAGCTGCTAGCTTGAAACCGTTATTGGTCTCTATATTAGCTGGATTAGTAAGATAGCCTGTATTTCGCTAGGATTCCGGTTAACCTTACGGTGGAGCTTTTGGGATAGTCTGATCTTCCGGAAGGTAGCTTTCGGTGATATTTCTGTTGTCTAACGATGTTAGCTTTCGTCATTTATGTAGTAGATGTTTTGGATGTTGGTTTCGAATAATCTTTATGTACCTCTGGCTTGAGGCCTTTGCTATCTTTGCCTTCCGATGTGTTGGTACTAAGTAGGTTAATACCGGTGGCCTTTCCGGGTTTCAATAAGCGGAGCTCATGTCTTCTTCTTTCTTAGTTTCTGACTCTAGTGCCCTTTCGCTACAGAAATTCCAGCCGGGTAGAACCTGCCAGATGGACTTTGCTAGCATTCCATAGACTTTGAGTTGCTTTCTTCCCAGGAGGTGTCGGTTAATGCTGCTCCTAGACCATTCTTTTCTGCTTTCGGTTATTTATACTATTTGACCTTTTGCTTTCGGAAGGTCCTCTTATGCTTGTGTTCCTTCGACACCCCTTCACTGTCAGCCTATATTGGGGGTTAATTTTGGTAGTAACAGGAAATGAATACCTGATGTCGGCATATCTCCAAAGTGGATTCTCTATTCACTACAACAAAATGAGACTTTGTGAGACGACCCCAAACCCCCGTTCCACGGTGGCAAGGGTAATCTTTGGAATATAACACATCAACAAATAACAGTAGAATAGAAATATATAAATACACCAGATAATGTACAAAAGAATACACTGGATAAACATAATCATCGGAGTTACATAGTATACAGGATCATACTTTGTACAAAATATAGTTTCAGCTTTACAAAAAATGTCTACAGCGGAATTAAAACATAATATGTACAACAGGATCTAAACATCATAAAAAGAAAGAAATGATAAAATCCATCTTCAGCTCCATAGCTATCTAGAAAGAGCCTGCTAAAACCTGAATACAAGGCTGCCCATGTAGAAAATAGGGCACCCGAGTTTGCAAGTGAAACAAACTACGAGTCAGTCATGGGACTTCTATGAGAAATCTATTTAACTTATTTTATAATAAGGCCAATCACAGGACCACGCCGCTAACGCGGAACGGGTTTACTCCATTGGATTGCCAGTGCTAAAAATAAGTGAATCATTAAAACATCGCAATGCTTTTTATAAAAATGAAGCTATTATAAGACTCAGTTCCCATCACACAATGCAACGCAAACCGGAGGATAGAGTTTTACCTTATAATGACCAAAATATGCTTGATACGAATAAAACAAAAGCATTTCATATTATTACTAGTGTTTATATGTTTCAAAAACAATTTAAATCATAAGTATCAATCATAGACGGCATGGGTACCATATATCATGTCGCCATATATAGGTTTACAATCAAAACCGCACGATGTCGTATTTGGAAATTGGATTTACGTCATGAACCAAGGCAAGGGATCATCCTTACCACTTCGAGACAATCTAGCTCATGTCTCAGGATCAGAACACATCGACCCTCGGATCTTCAGGGCTGGTCCACACGGAGTGGATTAAAATGCCTGAACTCTGCGTTTCCCCACCCTATGGGGCGTAAACTGGTCATATGCCGACCAAACCATCGGCCCTGTAGCGACTGATATAACCGAGGCGCCTCGCTATCCATCATCCACATAAGTAAAATGTCCGGGCGTGTAAAACCCAAAACACCACTCCTAGGTAGAAGGAAATGCATGCTCTCCATGCAGTCCTCTCTCGTTTCTGGCTTATACCGGGGTGTGAGGCCCTCGAATCAACGCTAAACACAAAGCTAGCTATTTAAGGCCATGCTTTGATCATCAACCACAAGGCTCAACTTTTCAACAAAAGCGTTGATCACAGTATCTCCGTATGCCACGTTGTCAATCTACAATGTCAGACACACATCCATTTACAAGTCCGTTCTGGGTCTGAACGAAACCGGAGGCACCTTATTCCTCTCCTGTATGTCCAATACAGGAGAGAGACCCTCTCATATCCGAACGATCAACAAGTATGTCCGGACGACCACTACTGTAACCCCTCCAGGGCAGCAACTCCCATCAAAGGCATCAGTAGCCATCCATTCGATGTGAAGATCCTCGGTCTTGCACTGTCTTCATATCTTCGACTTTTAATTGTCATCCAATTATTTGAAATGAGAATTAACTCGGCCTTTTCAAATAATTCACGTATATTTAGAATTTCAGATCAATTCATTTCAATGGTTAAATTATCTGACATCCGTAATTCAGTTCATTAATGTAATTTTCACGTCGAACACATTCAACCATCAAATATCCTATAAACCGAGTAAATTCAGTTTATTTCCATTCCTTACCGTTTATTATATTTTATAACGATTTATCGCTATTTTTATTTATTTAAATATAGCCAATTTATTCAAACAACGCTTCAGGCCATAACGCGGCCATGGAACTGTTTTTCTCCAGATTTGATTTACACAAATCTAAAAATCTAACTGTTGGATCTTTACAGATTTTATATCATTGGAAAGATCTTTTCAAAGCAGACCCAACGGTTCCAGTTTTGGGAAAATCCGACGGTCGGATCTCCCGGTACAATCGTTTAAAGTTACGATTTCAAAATACGAACTGCAGCGTCATTATTCGATTTAATTTAATTATATTTATATATATAAATATAATCCATTCTGGCACTATTTTCATTCAGATTTGAATTTAACATCTCACAAATCTAGCTGTTGGATCTTTACAAATTTGGTGTCGTTGGAAAGATATTTCCAAAGCGGACCCAACGGTTTCGTTTTCGGGAAAATCCGAGGGTCGAATCTCCCGGAATAATCGTTTAAAATCATGGTTTCAAAATACAAACTGTAGCTTCGTTATTCGATTTATTTTAATTATATTTATATATATATATAAATATAATCCGTTCATCGATTTCCACACCATTTCATTTCATATATGTCATAAAAATAATATTTTTATCCAACAAATATCTATTTCAACACATGACTATTTTTAATACTTCATATATATATATATATATGTGATTTTTATTGTTAAAACGATTTATTTAAAACATGTATATTTTTAGCGATTCCTATATATAATAAAAATGTGATTTTTATTGCTAAAACTATTTATTCCAAACATAAATGTTTTTAGCGATTCGTATATATAATAAAAATGTGATTTTCATTGTTAAAACAATTTATTTTAAACATGAATATTTTTAGCGCTTCGTATATATAATAAAAATGTGATTTTTATTGTTAAAACAATTTATTTCAAACACAAATATTTTCCATCATATGAATATATTTCAATACATGAATATAAATCAAACACATAAATATTTCAGAAAATTTCGGCAGCATAACGGCAGGGGGTTAAAAACCGGCACCGTCCCGAGTACGGCTCCTCGCACTACCTTACGCCTTGTAGCGTTCCTTAAGGAGCTTATCCTTATAATCTAAATATTTCGATCATTTTTCATATCACAATGAATATTCCCACAAACAATTCCAATTTTGTTTCAACCACAAACAATCATTATCAACCATTCGCATTTATCAACCAAATTTCACGTCAATCAAAATTCAAACAATCACAGTCAATATATATCGTCCATGGTCTGTGGACGAGAGGAGTATATATATATATATATACATATATAAATATATTTCACTTTCATTTCAGTTTCATTCAACGCACATATAACTTATACAACGTATATATAAATTATACATCGCATATACAACTTATACAACGCTTATATAGGAGGTGTACAATGCTTATATAACTTATATATCGATTCAGACATTGCCATTCCTTATCATTTATAATTTAGAAATCTCACATTAGGTTCCACTCCTCCAAAAATTGTAGGAAGCTCCAAAAATTCTCTTATCTCTTCTAGAATGTAGAAGACGTCCACACAAATCCAATGTCTCTTGTTTCACTGGATTTCGACCACATAGCAAAAAGATATGATTTTTAGAAGTTTGCAAAACTTTTATTTGTCGAAATCAGTTAAAATAAACAAAGGCCGTACCTTTCAGCAAATGGTTCCAAACTAGGTTTGGATTTTTCGTCGAATCCGTGAAGGGGTTGGACGATCGTGCTATGCAGCGTCGAAGGGTGACGGAGGGCGCACGTGCGCAGGAGGGTGGGGTCTACTTCGGTGGCCTATGTTGGTGGCGGCGACGACCGACTTTGAGGAGGTGATTCTCACGAAATACGCAACGATAAATCCTCTAGCTGGTATGGATCTGAAGATCTCGGAGAGTACTACAAAAACCTCAATTGTGACATTTGATTTTACAGAGCGGATTGGAAGAAAAAGAGGAGAGAAGGGGGGAGTTCAGTTCCGTCGTTCGACAGGAAGGGGTATCGGGTTTCTTCGAAATGAACGCTGAAACGTGATTGGCTAGGAGAATTTAAAATTATTTTTAATTTATTTAAATCCGAAAATACCCTCCAATCCATACAAACCCCAAATCAAACCCAATGACTGTCATCCTTAGCTAAATACCCCTATTCCGAACACAATGGAATATGTTGCGTAGGCCCACTCGACCGTTTTAGTCAGTTATTCTTCAAATTAAAATATAAAACATTCAATATTTGATTTGAACGTACATTTCAATTTGCTGGGGCCACATACTGATTCTAAAAATTATAGAAAAATAAATCTGGCTATGTTTAGACGATACGACCCCAACAAAACTAGTTTCATCGAATTTGGAGACTGTTTGAAAAATGGCCATTTTATGGTTGATTCAAATTGACTGAAATTTACCAAACACATTTTCCTTTGCCACGCTCACATATTAACTCCAAAAATTATGGAATTTGGAATATAGTAATAATTCGACATACCGGATCCAACAAAAGTGGTTTCGTCGAAAACGGAGGTCGTTTGTAAAATGTCTATTTTCAAGGACTATATAAACTCTATAGCGACCTTTCTGAAAATTCATTTGGCCATAACTTTTGATTCCCGCTATGAAATTCCGATTTTTCAGATTTATTAGAAAGATATTCATAAACAAATTTAAATATTTTTGGTTTCACTAAAATCCGTTTTATTTTGCATCTGGTACAGTCAGTCAAAGTCCGAATTCAAAATCTTAAACTGTCGCGCCATTTCAGGCCTTGTTTTATAATTAAAATAAATAGATTTTTTTTTCCAACATCGATTCAAATAGACTTTTGGTCGTTATTATTTAAAATAATTTATTTTAAATATTCAAAATCCACTAAAATAGCCAAATTAAATTTTTTAAATTGGTTCAGATTTTCCGAGTTGTTACACTTTGATAGCAAAGGTGAACAGCATTTCCGCATATTCTTGGTGAATGCTCTACAATGTAGGGGGTTTAACGCTATTTGAAAAACAATTCCCGGGTACCCAACGCTATATAATGAGAAAGGCGGGAGACTAAAATTGTGCGGGAACTAAAATTAAACGCTTTTGTCTTTCTCTTCGAAAAGCAGCTTCTTTTTTCACTCTACCTCTCCAAGAAAACCGATCCCTAATCTTAACATTGATTCACAAAGTCCCTAAACCAAAAAAATAGTGAATCAAAATATTGAAATTTCGATTATTTTTCTCTTGATAGTAATCATGGAATGTGAGTGCATATCAGATTTCGCCCAAATGCCAGTCTGTCATCGCCCTAGGCAAATGCCCAGATGGGATGTCGATCCTTTGGTAATTTCCTTGGTTATCTTACAGTTACCTCTACTTATGGATTGTTCATTTTTTTGGCTGATAAACCGGAAGAGCCCCTAATAAGTTCTACTAAGAGAAGTCTAGTTTGTCAACAGAAAAATCATTTCTTTTTAGTTTATCCTTAGCTGAGTTATGGCCATGAAGTAACTACATTTAAAATGATTTCAGGAAGCAATTTTGTTTTTTTTTCAGATGGTGTTAGGTTTTGCCCTTAAAAATCTTGAGTTAAGGCCTTGAAGTAACTACATTTAAAATGATATCAGGAAGCGATTTTTTCTGTTTCAGATGGTGTTAGGTTTTGCCCTTAAAAATCTTGATTAGGCTTTGGTATCCAGTATTACTTATAGTATGATGTTTAATTGTTGATATGCACATCTTTCAATTTTCTCTTAAGTTGCACTTAAGGATTCACATTTAGGGTTGATCATTTATTAGCTTCTGCTGAATGAGACAGATTTATTATTTTAACTGTCATGAATCATGAGTTGTATTACAGAAAACTGGGTTCTCAAAATATTAGTTCTGTTTTCATCATCTGTTCTAATCGAGCAATTTTTTATTCAGAAGCAAATTTTCTTTGAAGTTGCAGCAGAAGCTGGAATAAATGTTTTGTTGTTTATATATCAACTTTGATTTCTTTACCAACTTAGTTACTTATTTGTTTTTAGGTATCAAGTTATGGCTTTGTGTAGGCCCAGATAGGAATGATTTTTGAAAAGGAAGACCTTGGAGACCTAACAAACTTTGTGTCATCAGTTTTACCTTTATATGATCTTAAATGTTACATCACTCGGCATCAATTTATCGATTAGGTAAGGATTGTGTCCACCATTAAAGTGGTTTTTAGTCATCTAGCTATTCTAATAAATTTTTATTCAAGAATGTTTTCTTTATCCATGTAAGCATGAAACATGATTGTCCAATATAGTTTAATGATCAATATACGGTGAATGTTTGTATATTATGATCGCACATAATGTGTTTGCAGATTTGTTCAATAAGATGATAGTGCATTAGTCTACAACAGTAAATATATTTCATTATTATATGGGTAAAAAGTAAATATAATAATCAATTAAGAGTTAGCAATGCATTGATAATGACTTGATATTGGTTTTGGAATTACAAGAAGGAAACAAAAGGTGCCTGTTTGTTGGAATAAAACTTAAGGTAGAGTCGTTTTTTTCATTTTCAAAGGGGGGGGGGTTGTATGTGTGTATATATGATATTTTGAGTAAACAAATCCAAACTAGAGATTTTTATATATTTATTTAAACTTGAACGAACCCATATAATGCATCTTTTTTAATCAATCGACTATAATAATATTTTATATGTAGAAATATATCAGTAAATGATGAATTTGTGTTTTGCAAATAATTTTTTTGGACAGTGATATTATTGTTGTATAATTAGTATGGATATAGAGAATGTGGAAGCTACTACGAGTTATAATTAGTTGTTAGAAAGAATTTTGTTGCACAATTAGTTCTTGTTCCAACTATAATCATACAAAGTACATCATTATTATTTAGTTATAGTTTGTTGTTTAATTTTTTGTAGTTATTTGAAATCATTTTAGAATAAAACATTTCATAAAATTCAATAATATCCCGTGAAAGACAGTTTGATAAATTGATAACATAAGTAAAGGTTGAACAAACAAATACAAGATGATGTTAATGCCTCTATCCTAATTTCTATACAAAATAAGTCCAATCATCGATTTGTCATTTGTTTTATCCGATGAATTAATAGTACAATAATCAATTTGACATTGTTTTATCCATTGACTGAATTTGAAGTCAAAAGAGTCATTCGTTTTATTTTTATTTGATTGAACCTGACATTATTTTACATCTCATAATTTAAAAAGGGCTTGGGATTAGACTAGTTCTTCCTATTTTTATTTTTAAAGTAGGAGAAGCAAAATCAATAAGATGAAGAATGAATGATAATAAAAATTGTTAATGCAACTACTTACTTGGTTAGCTATGTGAAAGAACGTATGGAAAGAATATGGCTCTTGTGGTATGTAATTCAAACAAAATTATTTTATTAACAACAAAACTAGAACATTTATCATTTTATATAAAATGATAAAATAAGTTATTTATTCGTTTAAACTGATACAGGCAATTATCATTTTGTTTTAGACTGCATACATAATTAATGTTGAAGTTTTTTTTTTTAATATATATATACTAAATAATAAATGATATTTAATACAAATAATATCCATAGTTATCATTTACGTCAGATTATGAAGACTTGTTCATGTAAGACTTCTGCACTCATGGTCATATATGCTACACTTTACAATTTTATTCAGTTAACATTTACACTAGATTGTAAAGATATCAAATGTGGTCTAAGTCCAGTTTGCATAACTTACATGTTCAAGGCGAGGCATGCACATCATTATATATCAGAACAAAGCTTGTGTTCCGTATTCACATTAGAAAAAACTCTAAAAATTGTAGTTTTACTTTGGATCAATTTATAAAATTCATGTCTAATGGTTATCGGGGCTTGTGAACGACAAACGCCATGTGCATAATTACAACTCAATCATATTACTGATTCAGAGAACATGTTTGTCTATTTTACAAGCATTAATCACAGTTGAAGTTGAAACTTTTGTAGGTTAAAGATTTAGAAGGGAAACCGGAAGTTAGCAGACAAAAACAAAAGAAATTTTACAAGAAGTCAAATTTTTTTATTTTTTTTGGTGGGGACAGTAAGGATGACGCAAGTGCAATGGGATATGGCTAGGCATTGTAGGAAGCATGTGGATGTCGAATGGAACTATGGAAGCTCAAAGATGAACAGGTTCAGTTTTCCCTTTCCCCTATTATTCCAATTTACTTGAACGTCATAACATTTTGGCAAATTCAAAATCAAGAAAAAATAGAAGAAGCTCTCACAAGAATGTGACATTCTGTGTCATAGATTACAAGAATGTAGTTCCCATTTTCTTGCAGAAGTGGAAGACCTACAATTAAATAAATTATAGATAACAAGAAAAGCATCTAACACTAAAATAGAATGCAACGTGACTTACGATTTATTTGATCTATACTTAAGATGAAGTTTCACTAATTAGCTAAGTAGAGCTAGCTTCCACAGAGGAAATGAATTACTTGTGACTGCCTATGGAGACTTGATTAATATGTACATGTGAAAATATAGGCACTTCTATAACTTGAACTTGAATGTGTACAAATATATTCACTTAGTAAATGCGTCTCAGCATAAGTATAAACTTGTACGTAGTCACTCGTGTGTACACTTAGTAAAATAGTAAGCATGACTGTGAATAAGTTGATAAATATAAGCACCACTGTGAATGCGTTGACAAACTGTTGTTGGCTTATAAATGCGCAAACAGCGGAAGGTTTCAAAAAACTGATGCTTTTATTTGTTTGTCCAGAAAATATCCATTTAGTTGGTCCTAAAGCATAACTAAATTCCTTAAATCGTGCAATATATACGTTGAGAAATGATCGATGAAGTAATGAAGCAGCAAAGAGAATCATACTTTTTGTTATTAGAGGGAGGTCTTATAATATTAAGTTAGATGATCAAGTTCTACTAAGGTTTTCTACAAGCAACTACTATTCAGCTTATTATTTTGGTGATGTGGTGCGTTCATATAATTCTTTATGATCATTTGTTTGTTTCATCTTTGTCTTAAACTGAAATAGCATTACCATTTTTTACGTAATAGAGTGGCACATTTACTTTCTTTCATGGAGAAGGGTCTCGAAGATGCCTTGAGGTGATTTTTCTCATGTTAATCAGTAGCTTTGTTTAAGCAAAGTCTAATGCAGGTTTATCATTTTGCTGTTTTTTGCAGGTCTCAATCACATTGGAAACTTCGGAAATTGTAAACCGAAGATTTGCGCATCCATCATGAAGAAGCTCACTAACACTTACAAAGGTATTTTGCCAAAAAAAAAAAAATCTCTTTTTAAAGTTAGATTCCATGTAGTAAAAGAAGTTTTATCCGAGTCAGCTAGTCAGAGATAATCAAAGATTTATCCATCTTCATTTCGCTTCAATATGTTCCTACATGAAAATATGCGATTTTAATTTACAGGTGCAAAGTGATCACTAACGAAATAATGGAAAAGCAACGGTCACATGCCCATTATAACATAGCAACAGTCACATGCCAATTATAACAATACAACTGTCACATTCCCATTACAACAATACAACAGTCACATCCCCATTATTCAAGTCTGTTTGTATTTGTATCTTGTATTATAAATAGAGGTCATCTATATACAGTTTGTATTATCCTACAATTGCAATTCATCAATAATTAAACTTCTCTTCAATCTTGTTTATTCTATTTTATTTTCTAACATGGTAACAGAGCCAAATTGCCAAAAGGCAATAAAAATAATAATCCTGAGCCAACATTTTTTTATTTTCATTGTTCTTCACAAAGCTGCAATCTAATATTGCCTCGCCATGGCCAACGATAATGAAGAAACTTCCGTTGTATCTGGCAGCAATGCTAATTGCTTCTCTCCAAACATCATGAACCTGATCAAACCCAAAATCCAAGTTATTACCACTTCGTTAGACGAAGATAATTATATTTTATAGAAATATCAAGTGGAGATTGCTCTCAAAAGTTACGGACTGCTAGATAACATCAAGTGGGCGTTAATTTTTCCACCTATAATGATCAATGATGAAGAAAGAAATACTGTACCAAATCCAGAATACACCAAATACCAAAGACAAGATAACTTATTATCATCATGACTTTTATCTTTTATAAATCCTAATCTTTTGTCACAGATCGTTGGGTGCAACTCGTCGTATGAAATTTGGACTACTGTCGAACAAATTTTCATCTCACAATCTGCAGCTAGAATCATGCAATATAGAAGGGAACTTTAAAATTGCAGAAAAGAAGATATTAGCATGAAAGATTATTTGGGCAAAATAACATATGTGACAAACTAAGTGTTGTTGGGCATAAAATTAGCGATAGTGAACAAATACTTTTTATTACAGGAGGGCTTGATGAAGAATATGAATCTTTAGTAACGATCCTGGCTATGCAACAAACTTTACCTGATCTGCAGCTCGTTGGATTTTCGCTCCTTGCTCATGAAGGAAGAATTGATCAAAGAAAAACAACACATAGTGAGTTTTCTACAAATTATGTTGTAGCTAAAAATAAGCAATCACAAAGAAGCAACAACAATATTAATGCAAACATAGAAGAAAATTAGTATCCAAGGGGTCTTCAACAACAAAGAGGAGATTTTCAGCCACATATAGGTCGAGGACGAGGAAGATCGAACAACAACAATCGAGTAAAGTGTCAAATATGTCAAAAATTTGGTCACATGGCAAACAAGTGTTATTTCAGATATAATAATGATAGTGGATAGCAATATAATCATGCTAATTCGACACAGAATGCACCACAAGTCAATATGGCCGTGATGAACTCAAATAGAAACAAGAACGATGCTAATAAAAATCAAAATATTGGCAATGATGATACTAGCAAAGGTGAAGACAACAATTTTGAAGAATGGTACCCGGATTCGGGTGCCACACATCACATAACCGACAATCTCAAAAATCTCAACATCGAAAGCAAAAACTACTCAGGTACGAAATCTTTACATATGGGGGATGGTAAAAATGCACATATAAGTATAACACACATTGGCAAGGGCACTATCTTAGGAAAAAGGCAACTTAATCTAAACACACTTTTTAGATACCCTCTATTAATAAAAACTTGATAAGTGTATCAAAATTTGCTAATGACAATCATGTTTTTTTGAATTTCACCCAAAATTTTGCGTAGTTAAGGATTTACTGAGCCACGAAATATTATTACGGGGTAATCTACATGATGGACTTTACGAATTTGACAACTTAAAGACTGGGGATACTAGTGAAAATTCTGGTGTAATAATGTTGAGTCAAGTAATAATGATTGTAATAGGAGTATTAATGTTAGCAGCAGTAATAACGTATGTACTGAAGATGGCAAACAATGTAATCTTGATTTTTCGCATAGGAAATTAGGACATCCTAGTATTGAAGTTATTAAAACTATTTTATGTAATAATAATATTTCTTTTAATAATAGTGTACTTGCCAAACACACATGCACACTTCCAAATTGGCAAAAGTCATAAACTTCCTTTTAGAGATTCTGAAACTAGATACAATAAACCTCTCAAGATGATAGCTGCTGATTTGTGGGGAACAGCACCACTGAATTCATATCAAGGACACATGTACTATCTTTCCTTTGTGGATGACTATTCAAGATATACTTGGATATATATGCTAAAGAATAAGTCAGAAATACTGTCATACAATTCATAACTCACGTTGAAAAATAAACCAATTGTAGTGTTAAAAAAATTCAAATCGATGGTTGGGGAGAGTTTAAACCTTTAACTAATTATTTTTCTAAAAGAGGAATAAAACATAGACTGGCTTGCCCTCAGACATCTGAACAAAATGGTTTAGTAGAAAGAAAACACAAACATTGTAGAGATGGGTCTAACATTAATGTCTCAAGGCTCAGTGCCAATGAAAATCGGAATGAAGCTTTTTACACTTCAGTTTTTCTAATCAATAAATTACCAACTAAAGTTCTAGATAACAAAACTCCATATGAGATGATACATAATGTTAGACCAAACTATAATTTTTTGAAAACATATGATAGTATGTGTTTTCCATGCCTAAGAGATTACAATAGGCACAAACTAAGCATGAGATCAAGCTCATGCACTTTCATTGGGTATGCACAGAATCAAAAAGGATATAAATGCTTAGACAAAAATGGGAGAATTTACATTACCAGACACGTTGTTTTTGATGAAAATACATTTCCCCTTGCAGGTAAATAGGAAATCAAGGAGAACCATGCAGAAAATCTTGTCAGGAGGGAGCAATTCAAGCAAGATTTTGCAGAATCATTGACTGGTAACATTATTGAAGATCATCAAGACATAATTAATAAAAACTTACAAATTGACTCCATTGAAGAAATAAATGTGTAAACAGCAGGGGAAAATGATAATTTAGAAAGTATGGACACAAATCAGATCAATCAAGACATGCAAAGTAGTAGTGACGCAGAAATCAACAACAATGCAAACACAGGAACAAAAAGGAATACTGAAACACATCAGCATCCACAGCAAATGCACACAGGACATCACATGACAACAAGGTCGAAAAGTGGGATTTTCAAACCTAAAGTGTACAATACCTCAGTTATTGAAGCAGAACCAACCAACTTTGAGCAAGCAATAAAATCAGAAAAATGGAAAGAGGTCATGAATATTGAATATCAGGCACTCATGATAAATAATACATGGAGTTTGGTAACACCACCAAAACACAAAAAAATTATTGGTTGTAGTTGGATATTCAAGAGTAAAATAAAATAGGATGGATCTATTGACAAATACAAAGCTAGATTGGTTGTTAAAGGTTATGCACAGCAGTTTGGATTTGATTTTAACGAAACTTTCTCTCTAGTCATAAAGCCCACAACTAACTATTGCTATAAGTAAAGGATGAAATATAAGGCAGCTAGACGTCAACAATGCTTTCTTAAATGGGGAGTTGACTGAAGAGGTTTACATGTATCAACATAAAGGCTACAGATATAGCAACAAAGTATGCAAGTTACGTAAGGCTATATATGGTTTAAAGCAAGCTTCAAGAGCTTGGTATGAGAAACTTAAGTTAACTTTGTCTAACATGAACTTCACATAAGCCAAACCAGATAATTCACTATATATGAAGAGAGGAGCATATGGAAATATCTATATCTATATCTTGGTATATGTTGATGATATGTTGATCATAAGAGATAACAATAAAGAAATAGATAACATCATATGAAGATTTGATCAAAAAAATTCCATAAAAGACATGGAGGAACTAAAAAATTTCCTTGGAATACAAGCTATTAAGAAAAATGACAAAGAATTAATTTTATCTCAACAAAATTACATTTCAGAAATTCTTCAAAGGGAAAAAATGCGTCAGGTTAATTCCTTGCCGACACCTATGATTAGCAACCTAAGACTGTCAAAATAAAAGGTGAAGCTATCGACAATGCCAAACAATATAGAAGCATAATTGAAGCACTGCAATATGCAACGATTACAAGACCTGACATATATTATAGTGTTAACAAGCTAAGTTAATACATGTAGAACCCCCTATCAGAACACTGAAATGCACCAAAAATATTCTACGATACTTGCAAGGCACAAAAAATCATGGCATAATTATAAACCCTGAAAAAGAGCTCAAATTACAGTGTTTTAGTGATGCAGATTGGGCCAATGATATTGATGATCAAAAATCTATTTTAGGGTACTGTGTCTACCTTGGCTCCAATATTATTTCTTGGTGTACTAAAAAGTAGTAGACCACTTCCAGATCTAGCACGGAGGTGGAATACCGAGCATTAGCAAGTGCAACAGCAGAAGTTACTTGGATTGAATCGTTGTTGCAAAAATTAGGGTTTTCTCTAAATCGAAGACCCGTCATTTGGTGTGATAACAAGAGCACGGTTTCTTTATCACTCAACCCGATTTAACATTCAAGGACGAAGCATCTTGAAATTGACCTTCATTTTGTTAGAGAAAAAACCCAGATAGGAAAACTGGCGGTTTTCATGTCCCCGCGTATTATCAGCGAGCTGATGCACTTACAAAAGCTTTGTTTACCAAGAATTTCATGAGATTGAGGGTGGATCTAAAAGTCGTTGATGGAGGCGGAGATAGAAATGGAACCCTAATTCGGTTTGAGGGAGAGTAACGAAATAATGGGAAAGCAATAGTCACATGCCCATTATAACATAGCAACGGTCACATGCCTATTATAATAATACAACGGTCACATTCCCATTATAACAATACAATGGTCACATTCCCATTATTCAAGCCTATTTGTATTTATTTCTTGTATTATAAAGAGAGGTCATCTATATACAGTTTTTATTATCTTACAATTGCAGTTCATCAATAATAAAACTTCTCTTCAATCTTGTTCCTTCTATTTTATTTTCTAACAATCACCATGAAGTAGTTGTTGATCTAATACATATGAGCTGTCTTTTTTTCAATTCCAATGGATGGACCCATGTCTTTCTCTACTCCATATGCCACTGTTTAATGGGTGCTTCATTATGAACAAGAAATTAGTAAAATACAAAGTAGTTGTGTTTTGTTGGGGAGAATAGTGGAAACTGAAGAAAAAAGAAGTGAAAACCAGAAGTGGAATTAGATGGTCATTTGCTGCATTGTTTTGTAAATCACTTTTATAGGATCACAACTTTTTATAATATCCACAAAAACATGCATTAACATCAAAATCTTTTTTATTTTTGCAGCCACAGCTCGAAGGTGGTAATAAAAGTATGGGAACTCAAGAATATTTTTCAACCCCTAAGCCCTATCTAGCAGGCTCTAGAACAGTATTCCCTAAGGCTGCATCTTCTTCAGTCTATATATTAATATTGGAAGGAAAAGGTATTCTATGATATGTTTGACAAACTAAATGTTGATGGTATCTATAACAAGTAACGTCGTCAAATCTCAATCTCTTAAAGCCTATTTTTCTTGATTTTTTTTGGGGGACTTGCAGCACTTTATAAGTAATATTTTTTCTTATATTATTGAAAAAGGTATAATTTTGCCTATATCCGCTGCTTAACTTAAATTACTTTATTATCATAGTGTTGATTCTTACTTGTGATATGTTTATACTTTAACAGAGAGAAAAGTGGAAGAAGCCAATTCTATGGCAATTGCAGGTTGGTTTAAACGTTTTATTCATATCAGGATTCCATGGATGTATTTTATTCATTGCTTCATATTTTAACTCTGTTCATGTTAGGCTATCAAGTAATTGTGAAATACAATGTCCTCCATCATATGATACAAATCCATACAATGTGTTTAGAGTCTGTAAACAAAGTGAAGAGGCTCAATGCAATCACACTAGAAAATTTAGTGATGTGATTTGACAATGACCCCAATTGATTACCACTTTTTCCTTGTTCTTTAGATACAACATAATAGTACTAACATTCTAATGCACTCTTTATGATTTTGTTTCCAACAGATGCGAAGAAGGGAAATAAATGTTCCATCCTTTAAAAACCATTGCTTTCCCATCTCTTCATTTTGATGTTGTAAAGTACTTCAACCATCATACATTTTATTGCTTATTATATTTAGCATTATAGATGATTTTTTTGTTGATGTTGAAAACAGTGTTGCACATATAAATAGATGCTAGCTGCAGAGCAATGATTCTTCTAATTGTCCATTTAGGTGGAAGGAACAAAAGACTTAAAACAGCTTGTTTGTTTTGGAGATCATGAATATATGCACTATACAAGTAATGTCTTGACTGCTCTAGTTTGTGCCTTACATGCCTACTAATAATGTCATAATCATATTTAACATTCAGTTAAAGTGACTCCATCAAATGATTTTGGTTGGGAACTACACATGCATTTATAATCATTATCTTATCTTAATCATGATTTCAGTTAGTGTCCGCTCAATGTGACATATATGAGATTTGTCAACCTACTTCAGAAAGTTAAATTAGTTTTGATTTGTAATATTATTTAATTTCTAGTAATGCAAGAAATAGATAACAGTTTCCTCCAAAGCTAATTAATTATTCTCACAAAGTTAAGATTAATTGTATAGCAAGGAAGGAAAACTACCTTTGACCAGTTTTGATGAAAATTGTGACAAGTTTAATAGAAACATAGTCAAAAAAAGCAAGAGTGCAAAATTCTGCCTCCTTTAGTTTGACTTTTCACATGTAATGGCTATCACAAACTATATATGTCTTACATAGTACCTGTAGACATTAGTAATATTAGTGATCAATTCAAGGCTCATTTCACATTCATGCATTTATGATGAGCTTATATTTTAACCAGTACTAATGAATAACAATTCCATTTAACATAAAAATATAGGAGTGTGGCCAGAATCAGTGACATGACCCGAAATCTCCCTTACGGGAAATCGCGGATTGTACTGAGGACAAGCCACATCGGAACACAAACAGAAGAACATTTCATTGCTTATTACAACAATTCCCATCAGAATATAAGAATATACAGAGTATAAATAAATATTACACAAAAAATATCAGAGATGACAATACATTTCATAGCAACGGAAAAATAATACAATACACAACTGAAAGAGATAAACGGATACAGAGCTTTCCGGATATCGCTCCAGCTGTAAATCAGGATCATGTGAACATAAATCTGCAAAACCAAAACTACTAGCTTCCCGTGTCGAAATAAGGGCACTCAGAGTTTAAGTTAAAACAATAAACTCCAGGTCAGCCATGTGACTGGTGTGAGAACTAAAACAGTTATTAATCTTTATTTTAAAGTTAGGTAAATCAAGGGACCACGCCGTATAACATGGAACGGGTTTCCTCCCAAGAATACCAGTGCATAAAACAACAACGCAATGCTAAATAAAGAACAATGAAGTTATTATAAGACCCAGGTCCCATCACACAACGCAACACAAGCCGGAGGATAGGGTTTTTACCTTATAATAGCCAAGAATGCTTGATACGCTAAATTTCATGTTTTATTATTACTATAAGTGTATAGTGCGAAAACAATTTCAATCATAAGTATCAATCATAGACGACATAAGTGCCCCATACCACTATGTCGCCATATATAGGTATAATATCAAAACTGCAAAGTCACGTATTGGAAGTTGGATTTCTATCTGTGAACCGAGGCAAAAGATAGTCCTCACCGATTCGAGACAATCTAGCCTACCATATCTCAGGATCAGAGCTCGAGTGACCCTTGGATCGTCTGGGCCGGTCCACCGATGTGGATTAAACTTAAACCCTGGACACTGCGTTTCCCCGCCCTTTGGGGCGTAAATGAGTCAAATGACTCCATCGGCTCCACACAGTCACCGATATATCTGAGGTGCCTCGCAATCCAACAACCACACAGGTGAAAATAATATAAATGTCAGGGCTGGTAGGTCACTGACACCATCCTAGCTAGAAAGAAACGCATGCCCTCTCTGAGGTCCTCTCCCGTTTCTGGTTCACAGCCGGGGTGTGAGGCTCGCGAATCAACGCTACACAAAGATTTCCCACACAGGCGGTGCTTTGATCATCAACCACAAGACTTTGCTTTTCAACAAAAGCCTTGATCATTTGCCACTTAGGCATGCCAGACAGGCAATTCACTCCATGCGATTGATATCCATCAATATATAACCTCTGAGCTCGTACGTCTCAGAGAAGGGAGTTTAGCAAGAGAATAAATTCTCCGCCTCCAAATAGATATATATTTAATAGAAATCAATCACACAGACCAAAATCCAATGTCAGACACACAGTCCATTTACAAGTTCGTTCTGGGTCTAAACGAAACCAGAGGCACCTTGTACCTCGCATATCCATCGATCTCCAAGTACGTCTGGACGATCACCAATTGATTCCCTCCTCTTGGGTGTACAGCCCAATCAAGATCATCAGTAATCACCCAAACGATGTGAAGACCTCCGGTCTTCGACCACCGTCTTCATCCTCGACACGTCGTCGAATCAGTTATTCAGAGTGGGATAAACCCGGTCTTTCTGAATAACTCGCGTATATAATAAACAAGTGTTACACAAACACGACATACGCCTCATTCCAATTCAGAATATTCTTTTATTCAAATATTCTTATACTTCGGGAAAGGTTCCCATTAATTTTATCAAAGATAAATTCTTTAAATTTATTCTTTAATCTTCTTTTGAATATCAATTCAAATTAGTCGGGATTAGCGAACCACACCGAAGTAATCACTTATTTTATTTTCCAATCCCAACCTATTCATCCCATGAAGTAAAACTGGTCATACTTCATATCTAACACCACGATGTTATCGGTAAATTCAATTACCATTTCACGTTTAAATCTAATTAATGATTTAACTATCGCCTGGAGCAAAACTGGTGATACTCCATTCTTGATCATTTCAATCTAATTAAAGATTCATTAAAACTCCACTTGGTTTAAATCTTCCCAAAAATCACTATCAATGATTATTTAACTTGGGAAATCATATCCTGTCTTTAACTGGGTTAAAGAACCAATGCCATTTAAAACAAGGTCCACGATAAACCCAAAATCACATTTGATATTAAATACAAGGCTCTGAATAGAAAATATATCGGCTTATATTCAACATCAAATTCCACGACCAACAAATATCGTATTGGAAATAACGATATGAATATATCTTTCAAATTTCCATAATAATATCTTTATAATCACGAAATCCCACATCGAAATACTCCAAAGAAAATTTCGATTCACATCCATTCCAATTCAATTATTGGAAATTTTGGTTATTTTCAAAGCCATTTCAAATCCAATTTATTTCAAAAATAAATGGATTATAATTCTAGTTCAAAACTAGTTCATTTCGATAAAAATCTATTTTTATCTTTTCAAATATGGAATTTTTCATCCCAATCCTTTCCAAATCATTTTTTATGATTTTACACAAATTATTACTATTTTTAATAATTTTATCAAGGCCCGTACAGTCGATTTCCATCAACGGCCATCGAACTGCACTTACAACGACCTTTTCCAAATTTGATTTGGACATAATTCCAAATCTAACCATTAGATTTCAAACCTATAATATTCGTTAGAAAGCTCTTTTCGATACGAACCCAACGGTTCCGATTTTAGGAGAATCCGACGGTCGGATCTCCCGTAATATCCATTCGAAGACAATGGTCGAAATTCACGAACTGCCGCAGCGCGGCGCGTTCTATTCAGGCCAATATATATATATATATATATAATATATATATATATATATATATATATATTTCGTCGATTTCCTTTTAAAACGTATTTTATAAATCGTTTTAAATTCGTTTTCAAAACGATTTCAACTTCATATTCAATTTCGAATCAAAATTGAATATTCCACATCATCGATATACAAATGATTATATTTTCAAAATGCTATATTTTGAAATCACTTCCTTTTCTATAATCATCATAAAAACAAATATAATCAATATAAATTTCGTTCGCGTCAAAATGGCGCATATCTAACCAACACGGCTTTATATATTTCAATAACTTCGTTATTCTATTCAACAAATGAATATTTCCTTCAACACATGAATATATATTTTTATTCAACACATGAATATTTATTTTTATTCAACACATGAATTTATATTTTTATTCAACACATGAATTTATATTTTTATTCAACACATGAATTTTCATTCTATTCAACACATGAATTTTTTATTCTATTCAACACATGAATATTTATTCTATTCAACATATGAATATTTATTCTATTCAACACATGAATTTTTATTCTATTCAACACTTGAATTTTTTATTCTATTCAACACATGAATATTTATTCTATTCAATACATGAATTTTTATTCTATTCAACACATGAATTTTTATTCTATAATATTCCTTATTTTCCAAATTGGAATGAGGCCCAATCAATTACCATATAACGTTAATTATATGGATTCCCTACAACACATGTATGTAATAGCAACGATAAATCATCAACCATCATCCAGAGTGCACCATACAACTGCATAAGCATTAAATGTAAATAATTAACGCTTACACAGTCTGTCAACCCATTGATTGACATATAACTAAACGATCGGGATTAGTGTACATCAAATATCATCCCAATACCCGCGTGGGGTTTCAAATCAATAAACACATATTTTTATTTGTGCAGAGTGTAAAATTTATCGTCCCAATCAATATCAGTCAAATTGGTGAACACAAATAAATCGTCCAATTTGTTTATAACTATTTATTTTATATACACGTTAAAAAATATATTTTTAACCATAAAATAATTTATTTCATTCCACTACACACAACCATTTTCACAACACATCAATCAAACATACAAGCCATCCATGGTCTGTGGACGACGGGTGTCGGGTGCTGCTAAGCACCGTCTGCATCCTAGTATATATTTCAAACTAGAAATAAAAGTGAGGAGTTCTCACCTAGAAGCTAAACCAAACGCCGCGACTCTTCTTATGTAGAAAATCTTCGCCGCGTTTTTTCAATGAGATATGTTTCACAAATTTTATATTAAAAATTATATTTTTAACAACGCTACTATATATAGAAAAATCACATTTTTATTGCGTTACTTCATATATAAAAATCAAATTTTTATGTAAAGTGAATTCATATAAAAATCACATTTTTATACCGCTATTCGTATAATAAAAATCATATTTTTGTCGCTACTATGATATGATAAAAATCATTGCTTTGATATGAATAAAAATCACATTTTTGTATTAAAAATCATATTTTTATACATAATTAAAATCATAACTTTGATTATTTAAAAATCATAACTTTTTATACATAAAAATCAAATCTATTATATGATAAAAATCGAATCTTTATTCTATGAAAAATTAAATCTTTACGTTATAAAAACCATACCTTTATCATATTCAAAAATCTAATCTTCTTGTCTTTAAAAATCTAATCCTTTTCTCTTTGAAAATCTAATCTTTTTGTGAACAAGATTCTAACTTTTAATAAATAAAAATCATAATTTTTATCGCTATTTACATAAGGAAAAATCCAATTTTTCTATATGCTATTCACTTAATTAAACTGAAATTGAAATCTATCTTAAAATAAAACAAAATAAACTTACAATTTTCGTAAAGAGGAGGATTAGGGGAGGCACGGTCTTCATGCTGGAGGAGGGGGACTGCTGATCGGAATGGGGTGGCCCGGGGCGGCGCTGGCGGTCTGAGAGGTGGCGGGTCCGTTCAGGTGGGGGGCATCGTTTTCAGGTGATTTGGGGGGATTCAGGCGTTATTCGATTTGGGGGTGGAGGTCGAGAGGGGCGCGGTGGCTTGGAGTAGGGTCCGACGATGTCGATTGGCCGACGGTGGAGAGGAATTGGGGCACGACGCACGAGGGTGGGGGTGGATAGGAAATCGCAACAACGTTCTTTTTTCTTTTTTTTTCTTGCTTCTGATTTGGTCAACGGAAAGGAGGGGAGAGAAAGGGAATGGGGGGGGGGTAATGTATAAAATTATTATTATTTTATTATTTTTCTTTTCTAAAAGTTGAAATTTCGTCCGAACTCCAAACGAGACCCAACAACTGTCGCCCCTAGCTAATTATCCCCATTCCGAACACAGTGGGATATGTTTCATAAGCTAACTCGACTGTTTCGATCTGTTTTCTTCATATTTAAATATAAATCTATATATTCAATTTTAAACGTATAATTCAATTTATTGAGGTCACATACAGACCCTAAAAATTCCCGAAAAATTATTTCTAGCTTCGTATTGACGATACGGTCCTAACAAAACTAATTTTGTCAAATTTGAAGACAGTTTGAAAAATGGCCATTTTCTGGTTGATCCAATTTAACTAAAACTGTTAAAACACGTTTAACTTCGCCATGCTCATATATTGATTCAGAAAATTATGCATTTTGGAATCTAGCAATAATTCGACATCCCGGATCCAACAAAAGTGGTTTCATCGAAAACGAAGGTTGTTTGCAAAATTGCTATTTTTAAGGGCCAAAATTCCATAGCGACTATTCTGAATTTTCAGCTGGGCATAACATTTTATTCCCGCTACGAAATTTCAATTTTTCAGATTCGTTGGAAAGATATTCTCAAATAGATTCTAATATTTTTGGTTTCACTGAAATCCGGTTTACTTTGAATCCTGTACAGTCATTTGAACTTCGAAATCGAATTTTCGAACTACTGTGCCATTTTCAGTTCCTTTTATAATTAAAAATAAATATTTCTTTTCTAACGACGATTCGAATAAATATATACTTCTAATTCTATTCAAAATAAATTTTTCGTCGTTATTATTTAAAATAATTCATTTTAAATATTCAAAATTCATCAAAATTGCCATAATAAAAAATTTAAATTGGCTTGGATTTCCGGGTTATTACAATCAGAAAGCTTCAAAGACCATGACATGGGTCCAATTCCTTCTAGATGGAAAGGTGCCTGCAAAAATGATTCTAACCAATCCTTTTCTTGCAATAGGTACTATTATTTTTACATTTGTATTTCTTTTGTTTAATTGCATATTTCACTTTGACAATTGTTTATTTTCATTACCCATGCAACAAAGGGTGGTTTGTTTGCTTGTGATATGTAATATGCCATAATTATAATGCTGCACTTAGATATAGGATAAGTTGAAGATATATCTTTAAACTGTATCCATTTATCTATTCAGTACTCATATTTTATTGCATATCGAAATGTCCATTTCCTATCTTATTGTGCTATCTGAATGCTAATCTCAGTCATTTATTATGCAACGACAAATGTGGTTATGTCATATAGTGTAGTGTTCGATTAAATTTAGTTTCAAATTAGTTGTACCTTTTCTCTGAATATTTTTTTGGGCATGGCTTTTCTCTGAAATTTTATAGTACTGAAATACATAGAAAGAAAATATTTGTTCAATCCCCTCTTCTTGTCTTTTCTACATTGGTACATTAAATTTGCATAATGCACCACCTGAATTATTGAATGTGTAGCTATCTTATAGGAATTGTATAGAGCATGCTTTAATTTTTTGCATGTTAGTTATTATGGTGGTCCTATGAAAAATGAACCTTTTTATTTTACAGTATATAAAGTACTAAATTCCACCAACATTTAATAGTAATGTACGAATATTCACACTTTCTTTTAGCCGATTCTTATATATCATTTAAATTGAAGAAAACTAAGAATAAATGGAAGTCTTGCCTTTTCAATTGTCATACCCTTTTACAGTATGAAACATTAATGCACTTGCACCACTCAATCCATTCTTCAAAATTTCAGTTCAGTGTGCAGTTTTAGTAAATATGAAACAAATCTTATTAATATATTGTGTTAGGATTGCCTCGCATGTTGTTAAGGAGGAATGACGGATTGGAATTAATAGTCCTACATCATGGAATAAATTGAAGGAATTGTGTACAAATATGAGCTGGAGGCACGTAACATTGGGGATCCCTTTTGTTATATGGGAGTTGTATGCCAACTCATATGCGTGCACGGAAGGGAGGCTTTGTTCCGACCATCGTTACATAACAGTGGTATCATAGCCGAAGGTTATGGATTGGGCCATGTAGGCAAGGCAGTGCTCTCAAAAGATACTCGTAGGATGCGAGTCAAGGGGGAGATTGTTAGGATTGCCTCACATGTTGTTAAGGAGGAATAACGGGTTGGAATTAATAGTTCCACATAATGGAATAAATTGAAGGAATTGTGTACAAATATGAGCTGATAGGCACGTAACATCAGGGATTCCTTTTGTTATATGGGAGTTGTGTGCCAGCTCATATGCGTGCAAGGAAGGGGGCTTTGTTTCGAGCGTCGTTACATAACATATTGTTCATTACTCTACAATCCATTATGATAAGTAGTCTATAATACAGAGTTTTAAATGCACTTCATATTCAGTACATGTGCAATCATCTAGTCAGCAAATGTATTTTATATACAAACGTGCATCATAATCAATGCCAGATCCAACATACACCGCAACAAATTCAAGCAATCTTTTATGAACAAATCGTGCATTTGACTGAGTAATTAATATATGCATCCAATAAGATTTTAAGTCAGTAACCTTCTTCTACAGTAGATGTTTCCCTATTCAATATGCTCTATTAAACTGATAATATCATTATATATATGATTGCAGTTGCATACAGAAGATGAACCTGTCACATCCATTTCATTAAAACTACATCACATTAAAACTATTCAATGGACTCTTAATGTTCCGCTCACTTGCTTTGATTCTTGCCGCATTGCATGGATTTTGGTTCGATTGAGTCGAGAAGTATGCAATCTGCTGATGTTAATTTGAGTTCAAAGGATCATGTCTAGACCTTCTGCACCTTTGTTATGTAGGGATTTTTATACTCCAATAAAGACGAAGACTAGAGTTTGCTCTTCCTTTGAAGTGAGCTCTTACCTAAGGAGTGCCTAAATTAGGAGAAAGGAATCTTTAGATTTTTCTTGTCCTGACTCAGGTATGGGTTCTCTGTCTAGTAGAATTTATGGTCCCTATGCTTTGTATGATCCACCACATGATAACTTAAAGCTTTTAGCTATAAATACTGGTTTTGTTTTTGATGATTTTGGATTACTGGTGACGAGCGATCATCTGATCATCGTTGCTTGTCAATGCAAATATAATATTTTGTTGATAAGCGTTTAATGTATAACTCTTGTCACAAAATATCTTATTTTTAATCTTTTTTAATGACCGAAACCAGTAATACAATGCATCTTTTTTTCAATTTTGTTGTTGATTCATGCATGCATATTTTTTTTACTTTTATTTACTTGATTTTTATTCATTGTCCTCACTATGATGGGAATATCCATCAATATTTGAATTGTTTTATCTTATTCCATATAACCATCAAATATCTGGAACTAAATATTGCTTATCTTTGTTGTAACAGGACCAAAATGCTTATGTTCTGGAGAAAATACCAAAAATAATGTAGGATTTTAAATCAACCATTTGATTGCTTTGTAAGTAACTAGTTAATGCTAGCGTGTATGACATATTATGGGCATGGAAAAGTAGTTTGAACTATGTGTACAAAATATTGAATTTGGATACATGAATGTTGTTTGAATGATATGTATGAAATGTTATATTGTAATTTATATGATTGTTGTTTGTAAAAATGTGTTATGTTTGCATATATTTAAGAAATGAGTACGCATGTATTTATGCGCACACACATACATACATGCATACATACATATATATATATAGGGAGAGCTGAATGGTGGTAAAATAAATATGTGATATTATATCATTTTAAAATCGCTATAGGATTATCTAAACAAATGTTATGCAACTATAGTTTGAAATGCTATAGAAATAAATCAACGAAAGCTTTGATACATAGACAGTAAACGCTATAAAAACAAAAAACATACGCTATAGTAGAAATAGTTTAAATGCTATAATATGTACCATTTGGCTAGTGTTTCATATAGCATTTTTCTGTAATAGCATACAGAAAATGCTATAGAAAAATTATTTTTCATAGCGTTTTACTTTATGCTATTTAAAGTTGAAGGTCTAACATTGCATGTCGTTGCATGACGTTCTATGAAATGCTATGATAGCCTATAATAGCAGTTTTCAAACGCTATGAAATCCTCATTTTGTTGTAGTGATTTTTCCTTCATGATGCTTTCGGTATCACTACCAAGCTGATGTTAGTAGTGATAGCACTTTCATTGGAGCTTCTTCCTTCGTCCAGTCTTGATATTGTGCTTTCGATGCTTGGCTTCATCTCTTCACCAGTGTTGACAATATGCCTTTCCAGTAACGACAACGCTTTGCTCATTCTTAAGCTAATGGCTTTGATTATTCTTGAGTAGCATTATGTTTCGGTGCCGAAACAAGTGGTCGTGTTGTTCCACCTCGCTTTCAGATATGGGCTTCTACCTTTAGGGTATTGTTTCTCACTTTCGAATATGAGTTTCTGCACAATACCCCTTCGCCTTAGCTTGCTTATGGTGTTGGAATCTAGTAGTAACAGATTGCAACTATTTTTATATTTTAAATAGACTTGCAAACAATCATTTTTCTTTACCGAATTTTATTCTAATTCTTTCTATCTAATCTATTGCATTCAGATTTACAAGAGGACTCTACTTTCATACTTTTAAGATTTCAAAACTTTTCAATATTCCATATTCTTTCACTAACTACACTACTATCATTAAGGAAAGATTATAGGAAGGGTGTACTTAAATTTGACGTATTAGTGTTACTAAGAACACAAGTAGTCAGCAAAAACTTCTGTATTGTCGAAGACCTCTCCAACAGTTGAGGCACGGAATCCCATTCGGTTGTTCGGGTAGTTGTAGACCTATTCCTCCTGGTTAAGTGAGGGTTGTTAGTAGTAAAATTCCATAAGAGAGTCTGGAACTAGACGTAGAATAAAGGTTCGAACCAGTATAAAATCTTGGTGTCACTTTTATTTATTGCGAATATTCTGCTTTCTACACATTACTCTGCTTATATTCCAGATTATACGATCCTACTACTACATAGACTCTTTCAATTGGTATCAGAGCAAGAACATCCTATAACCGTAACATCGTTATTCAATATGCTGAATATATATATATATATATATATATATATATCGGAAAATACTGTTTAACTATCTCTTTGAGATGGTTTTATTTATAAAACAAAATCTCAAAAATATTTGTCCAAAAGCAATATAAATTCACCCTATCTTCACCAGCAAGTTTTAGGATACATTACAAGCAATTTTGGGAATGAAGTTGAATATTAGCACATCATATTATCCTTAAACAGATGGATAAATAGAGAGGGTGAACCGAGTTTTAGAAGACCTTCTAAGAGCTTGTATCTTGGATTTTAGAGGAACATGGAAGGATTAACTTTGCTTAGTGGAATTCTCTTATGATCGCACTTGTAGATCTCTAACTTGTCAGCACTTGTCCCAGAAATGATCACGAAAGCCTCCGAGAAATTAAAAGAAATAATAAAGAAGGTGAAAGAAGCACGAAGTAGGAAGAAAAGGTATGCATATCAAAGGCTGAGGAATTTTGAGCTTTTGGACAAAGACCACGTATTCATGAAGATCTCTCCAATGATGGGAGTAGTAAGATTTGACCATATAGGAAAGCTATCTTCTCGATATATCGTACCTTATCCTATTCTGAAGCGGATTGATCCTTTAGTCTACCGAGGCGAGTTACCAAAAAGATTGATGGGTATGCATAATGTCTTCCACGTATCTCATCTATGGAAGTACGTGCACTACCCAGAGCAAATAACAGAGTCGGCTACTCAAGAAGATCCGCAGGTAAAACCAAATTCAGCTATCATTAGGCAACCAGTTTGGATCGTGGATCACGATGAGAAATGATTAAGGAGAAAGGTTTTTAGATTAGTCAAGGTTCAATGGAATGGACATTCAGATGATTGTACTTGGAGAACTAAGGAAAGATTATAAAAAGCATATCCTGAGTTTCATCTTATATAAAACCAGTGTATACACTACTTATGGTGGAGGCATTTATCATTGTATATCGTCGATTGGGAAATGAAGAATCTTTCTAGATTATCTTCTTACCATTATATTTTTGGGACGAAATTCTTTTAGAGAGGGAGAATGAAATAATCTAGAAATTTAATTACTTTAAAGGATTTAAGCAAGTAAAAATCCCAATTTATTTTAAAATTTCAGAGTAATACATATAAAGATGATTTAACAGAGTTTCATTACTTAAATACCATATCTTAATAATTTAGTAAGAAAAAAAAATCATTCTCAAGTTTTGTCTATTTAGAATGATAATTTAGCTCAAAACAGAAAATATGATCGATAAACAACTTTCGGATTCTCAACAGTTTGGAAGTTGCGTAATGGTGTAACATACATGTTCACATATATATGTGTATGATAACATATGCGTACCAACTTAACAAGGAGATTAATTAAGCTAAAGAAAAGACTAGAAAAAGTAAGTAAATAAAACTGAAAAGAGTTTAATTTATTAAAATAGTAACCATGCACTTACACACTCCTTACCCTTACGCATTTACAATATCATGCTATTACACAACACCATGCTCTTACATGCAATATGAAAAGTAAGTGGGGATAATTTAGCCAAAATTATGGATAAGGAGATAAGGAGCTTTGCAAAAAAAATCTTTCCTTATTTTATTCCTAAATGTTTCTTATAAATATTCACCTACTTCCCTTCACTTCTTTACACCGAATCTCTTCTCTTTTTTTCTCCTTTTAAAGCGTTTAATGGATTCCTAACTAAAAGAAAAGAAGAAAAATCACTTACCATTCATTTAGGTATTTGAAGGAATCAAAACAATCACCAAATTTCCTCTAATCTACATTCAAGAGTCGCCACCTATTAGAGTTTATACCCTAGAGGCAATCCATTTGATGAGATTGATAACATTGTTGATGTTATTATTTTATTTGGAATAAAGTATTCTATAATGTTTTATTTACTGCGTAATATAAATATTAACATAATAGAAATCCTTAGAATTATAATACGGAATTATATAGTTCAGGTAAGACTTGAATTTGAGATTATATAATATGATAAGTATTAAATTCTAAAATGTCCCTAGTCGAGTTTTATTGTTTATATAAGACAGTAATAAAACTTTGAGACTACTATGTTGATTGGCAAATGATCACATCTCACTGATCATTAATATACATGATATTAATGTCAAGACATAAAAACATATTAGAGAATAGCATATTGGGCTGACCCATCGTGAGAAAACTACATGGAATATAATTAACTATATCATAAGTTATTCTCATAGTGGTCGTGATGTAATGATCCTCAGACCTGAAATCATTATAAGTTTATTCGAGGATATTTGTGTTTTGATATCATCTGAAGTTACTCGTAATAAAGTAATGATAGCGGTGATCATTGGATATATCTCGAATCGATTGAAAATTATGAATGATCTAGATGGGATTTAACCCTACAATATATATATATATATATATATATATTTGTAGTGATATTCATGGGCCTCTTGATTGAGTGAGACCGTGAAATGCATGGTCATGCTCAAATATTGATTTGTTTTAAACAGTCTACTCATCGATCAAGAAAAACAGATTAAAAAAATAAATAGGATGATACGATCCATGCCTTGAATTTAATCCTAGATATATTGGTTAAAAGGATTATATTAAATTGAGACACTGGTCACAGAAAGGTTGTATCGAATCGTCAATATTATTATAACTTGGGTAGTAGTAACGTACTGCTAGATACCAATCATTGTTTATGATTTTAAATACGATTTGAAATCATTGCCAACATTGTAATAACCTATAGGGTCACACATAAGAACACTTGAAAGGGATAATAAAAAGACCCTATAATCCTAAAATCGACTAGCACCTTTATGTCCCTCTTCTTGATTTTGTTTGACAAATTCTTAGATCAAGTGTTTGTGGATATCTATAGAGGCTCGCTACTTTGAGAGCTCAAGATTCGAATCAATCGAGATCCAAATCAATTGCGTGAAGAAATTAAAGCTCTAGCAAGGTAATTACTCTCGATTTACGGATTAACATATAGATCTAGTAGTAATTTGGTTGAAATTTATTTATTAGACATGAATTCATACTAACATTATCCAACAATGGTATCGGAGCTTGGGTTTTATGCTAATTTGTATGTTGAGTTTGATTAGGGTTTAGATCTATTTGATTTGTGACAAGCCCGACGGTATTGTGAACACAACAACTAGAGTAATTCAATATGAATTCATTTAAAAGTGAAATTGTTTTATTAGAAAATGTTTTGTATTTGATATGAAAATTAAATGGAGCTCTGCTCTAGAAGTAGTAGTTTTATTATGGTTTAAAGTGTTTAAACCATCAATGATAATAGTTAAAAATTCTGGTTTGTTATAATTTTAAATATAAACCTAGATTTGATATTGTTTTAGATCTGAGATGGATCATAAATGAATATATGATATTAATCTTATCCAAACTCTGATCTTACATATCATTTTGGATTTGAGATATATATTTATCTGGTTGAAATATTGCCTTGGTATGCTTTGTTAAATAGATCTGGATACAATCATGACATTATTTGTATGTAAAGATATGATCAGTTTTATACCATTTATGCCAGAATCCAAAATCACTTGTATTAATCGGATTTGTTAGGAAGAATCACTTAAACAATTTTTTGGCTTTTGTTGATTTAATTAGATTAATCACAATTGTTATTATAAACAAATATGATTTTAATCGAATGGAAAAAAAAATTTTTTGATCATCACATGAATGAATATAAGATTCATCGATGATTTCCTTTTGTTTTTACAAGTTTGTGATAGTGATCATGAACACATGATAACTTACAGGTCATTGTACATACAAACATATATATATATATTATGATATATATATATATATATTAATCCCGATCATGATTTAAGCATACAAAGCCAAGTCTTATACATAGATTAATATATAAGATAATTGATCTGTTATGGTATAATAGACAATGTATTAACTACATTCTAAAGCAGACCATGATCTATCCTAAATATTTTCAATAATATGTTTGAATTGAAACAGATTGATAATATGTATGACTTATTAATATTAAGATAAATCTGGTGATTAAATTTAGTTTGTGTGATAAACTAGTAAAGTCTGGACCTATGTTTTAAGATGTATCATCTTGAATAATTTTATTCTAGGTTAATTAGTTGACATTTGAAATAGCCTTTTTCTATAAGTAGATTTCAGATTTTATTTCTTCTACCATACTGTATGTACATTTAATTGATTTTCCTGATCATATTACAGGACCATTAAATATGAATTAATAGTGAGATCAAGATAAATAAATCTATTTTTTATATGTGATATAAAATGAATTCGGATTTGTATATTATGAATATACAAATGTATGAACATTACAAAATTATTTGTAGTTGTATTTTCAATACAACTGAATGTTCTTTACCAAGTTATTTAAGACATAGCTTTAAGTTAAAATTTGGGCATTCATTTTAACCTTGACTATTGTGCATGCATGTCACCAAATTTTAAAACTGTATATGTATTGACATATATATGTATACATATGTGATATGTAATATGAAGTTGCTTATTAAGATTAGATAACCGATCATATATTTATAATGACAAATAAATAAATAAGTATATATATATATATATGTATATATATATATACACATTGCAGTTATCTTAATAATTTTAGGAAATATGATTTCCTGTTTTGGTTTTATACTGTTCATATAGATAATAGTATTATTAAATAAGATGTCTTCCAAAATTGTTTTACAAAAAATTACCGCTACATAGTATTTGTACCAGTATATATATATATATATATGTTAGATCCAAAAATGGTTCTAACACCCAATTCAATGATAATTAAAAGAGAAAAACAAAGAGCACATGCGATTTATAGTGGTTCGGCGTTAAAGAGCCTACATCCACTTTATACTTCGTTGATTAATGATTAGAGTACAAATACAATGCTTGTCTTCACTCAATCTCACTCTTACAATAAATAATTTCACTCAATCTTTGCTGAAATATGTTTCCAAAGTTGGTAATGATCTGAATAAAGTGATGTAATTCGGTGGTAGTGAGAGCCAACAATTTGCCAAAAGATCCCTTCAAATGATGCTTGGTGGTGTATTTATAAGTGGGAAATCCCTCTGGAGTGCCTTCGGCTCAGATACACGTGGTGTTCATGCCTCGAATTTCCGAACTGATAGCTTCAAGATGATGACAACACATTCCGTTCGTGGGTGAACGTGGGGGAGTGGATATGCAACCGCTCCGCATTCCCAGGGACGTGGAGTATAACTGCTACATTAGCCATCCTCGATTCAGGTCGTAAGTCTAAAAAAGGGGGGGTGCGGATCGGGTAGCTCCGAACCGATCTGGTTCCGTCTTCATACTTTTATTTTCTGAGCTTATTTGGTTCGCAATGCATGGGTTCGGTTCGGGGGTCTTCGAACATATCCAGGCTTCTGCTGTAAAAGTTATTAATCAATACTTTTCGCTGATTATTTTTTTATCTTTGTGTAGCCTAATCCACAAAGTAGGCTAACATTTTTCCCCCTCAAAGTACATATATATTGGAGATAATGTGTGCTTTGAAATGGTCTTCCAATCTATCTCCGAACCGTTGTTGTTCAACAATTGTGTCCTTATGTTCATATAATCATGACGTTTCATAGAGATGTATCTATTGGTGCTTCTAAATATAACATTGGGTGTATGAATCATTCCCATTGCTTTCAAATAACTTCAGTTCCTGTTTAAGAGTGGAGCATTACTTCCAAGTAATCTATGAGATTGAACTTTTAGATAATTTGTCTGAATTTCCTTCGTCTTTAATCTAGTTTAAATTCACATTCTCAACTTGGACTAAGGCTTAAATGACAGATCGAGTTGATTCATTAGATTCACTTGTGCATCCGAACAGGCTGCTCTCTGGGCCACTGTTGCTTTGGGGCTAGCGGTTCGAATAAACCCATTACATCAGGGAATACGAGTAGCCCTCGATATCTCATATATAAGGCTGCCTCCTACTACTTGTTCTCATTCCTTCTACCTAGCTTTTTCATTTAAAAAGAAACCTTTTCCAATTACAAAAACCCTAATTCCCAAATCTGGAAAAAAAACCTTCCAAGCTTTAAAATCAAATTAAAGGTGGGTTTAAATCTTCATGAAATTCATTTGTTCACACGATTTACTTATCAATGACATTGATTTTCTGCGTTTTCACTCGATTCGACCTCGATTTTGACGCCATGACCTCTGTGCCTTGCCGCAGTCGTTGGCAACTTCATCGTGGTCTTGAGGTGGTGGCGATGGTTGTTTAACTCTGTGGGATGAAGAAGAGAAGCTTATGTTTATTTGTCTAAGAGAAGTTTCTATTTGATCAACAAACTTTCAAGCAAGGCACAAAGGAAGTGCTGGGTTCGAGCTGAGTGTCTCACAGGGATAAAGAGGAGCAACTAATGAGGGAGAGTGGAATCGATTCGGGTTGGTTGGCAGTGGAAGAATCTGGAGTTTGTCCAAAGGCACACGCAAAAGGGAGAGTTGATGGTGCAGGATCGGCTCGGATCGGGGAACCTCTAAAGGAGGATATTGGTTTCTAAAGATATGCGCCAGTTCGGATAGGTGCCAATCAATCCGAATCACTTTGGGTTTGTTAGATCCGATCCGATCCGATCCGGGTATTTTTTGCTTCTGTCACCGAACTAATTCGATGAGCTTGTTCAGGAATCCTCATTTCGTTGTGATATCTTACATTGTAAAATTCTGAACCGATCCGCATGAATTTTGAACATCCGAACCGATCCGAATATGAAGGAAAATTCCGAAGCGATCCGCATTTACACACCATGCAATACAACCATATTATAAATAACTTAGCCAATATTAAATATGGCTTATGACTTTGCGAACAGTTGGGATAGAGTCTTTTTAACTGAACTTTTTCGACTGTTCATAAATACATAACTGCGTTCTTCCTTTCTGCATTGCGTCTTTTTATATGTATCTAATCATTCTTTAGTTCCGTCATCGCATACTTATTTGCACACTTTAGCTCAATTACATGCACAGAGGGACATGGGCAACTTTGCTCTAATTCCAGCTATTGTTTCTTCTGTAGTATAGCAGCTATAACTGAGATACGCTCGTCCAGATTAGCAGAGAGAAGAGAGGCTATGGGAACATCTGAAAGTCTTATTATTGAAGGTATACCCTCCTTCTCAGATCCAAAATGGGACAACAAGGGTCCAGGTTACGAGATGAGAACTCATGATAGCGAGGTGTCGTCCGGGGGTGTTGTCTCCATGGATGAAGAGGAGGAAGGAGGAGTCGGGGATAATCGTGATCCTGACGAATTCGAGAATGTTTTTGTTTTGGATAAACCAAATGATTCTATCCCATCAACGATTGACAATGACAAACTTGCACGGATATGCCTAAAGCATGGGATTCTTCGAAGAGATACTGAGTTGCCCTTGAAAACAGATCGCTGCCATAATCCACCGGAAGGGTACATGGACATCACTAGATTAATGTGCCTTGTTAGGGGCAATACCTCCATTTTCGCCATTCGTCATCGATTTTCTGAGACAAATGCGGATTGCCCCCATGCAACTTTAGCCCAACTCCTATGCTTATATGTACACTTTGTACATAGCATATAAAGATATTCTAGGTGTAGAGCTTACATTTGAGGATGTTCATTTCTTCAAAAATTTCAAGCATAAAACTCAGGATATCCCCTCCTTTGTGTACTTTAAGTCTATGCCCAAAAGAAAAATCATAACCGTCCCATTTAGTAGCAAGGTTGACGATCTAAGGCTTGAATTGTTCTATATTAAGCAGCAACTAGGTTGTTCCTGGAGATGGCTTAAATCAAGTAAAGACATCAGCATTTGAGTCCTAGTTTCGGTTATTTCATCATAAATATATTAACCATTTCTTATTTTCACTTATAGTTCCTGACCTACCGCAAGAGAAGCATCAGATGCAATTTGATCGTTTGAATCGACTACTCAATGGTGATCAAATTTTTTTTAACTATCAAGGACTGCTTAGTGGATGAATATCTCCATCAACATCGCTTAGTCACTATAACTCGTAGCATAGGTCATCGAGAGGGCCCTTATGCGTATATACCTCCG
This sequence comes from Allium sativum, assembly GCA_030737875.1. Taxonomy (NCBI): domain Eukaryota; kingdom Viridiplantae; phylum Streptophyta; class Magnoliopsida; order Asparagales; family Amaryllidaceae; genus Allium; species Allium sativum. Next base: position 782,004,402 of record CM060913.1, on the reverse strand, counting down.
GCCGAGAGGCCAATTGAAATTTTACCCGAGCATGGGGGGAGTTCGAAGGATCCGACGATGCCTCAAAAGAGTCCTTCTCCATCTTCGACTGAAGATGACGAATTAGCAAATATAGCAAAAAAAGATAGAGATAAATACATCACTCCCGAGGATGCAGCCACCCCTAAAAAACCAGTTTCCCCAAAAGAGTTGTCGTCAGTTGTTCCTCAAGGGGATAATCCCACTGTAGATGATTTATATATCGGGGTTTGGGAAACCTTCCTTTGCCTTAGACCCTTTACACTTCGGAAGATTTCGCAACGTATCCTCTTACCTTCACTTTCGAAGAAGAAGTTACTTCTGTGAAGGCCGGGGGGACTGCACATACCGGCCTCACCCCAGGCTCCGGTCTGTTCGGGGGATATCACTTAGGATATACACCACACTCTAGCACTACATGTTACATCACTTGTGCCTTATATTAATGTTGGTTCTGACACTTTCTTATCTCGTTTTATAGGACAAATGAGATGTCCCCATTACTATGCAAGAGGTGTTCGTTCGAGTATGCCCCCAATGGACTCTAGGATGGACTACGGTCAACACGAAAGTCGAGGTAGAGATGATAGGAGGAATCGACCTTCTCAATCCCATCGGTCTTCCCGTTCTCGATCTCCGCATCGCAAAGATTCAGACAAGCATAAAAGCCAATCTTCACACCGTGAGGAGGGTAAGCATGGCGCCAAGCCTCCCGCTTCATCTAAAGATAAAACTCCTCAAGACAGCTCTTTGAAGAAAGGGCCCGATACAAAAGAGAAACAAAAGGAATCGGGAAAAGAAGTGGAGAAGAGAAGGCCCATTGTGAAGCTAAAGTGTCGCATCATCGACACTACTACTACAAGGCCAGTTATACTTGACGATGAGAACCAGGCCAGATTGAAAATTTTAAGGGAACAATTTCCTGAGCACCACTTCGGAAACATGCACTTCGTCCCAAAGATCAAACAGTAAATTCTGACTGGGCAACTAAAGTTAAAGCTTCTATAGACTTCGTGGATGACCAGTATAAGGAGACGAAGAAGTATGCAAAGAATCTTTCCAATATCATCAGCGATCTGATAGTAGATGTGAAAATCATAATCGACGCTGCTGAGTATGATGCAAGGGCTATTGAAAACTCGGAGAAAGACCTTGAGGATGCTCAAGCCCAATTTGCCCTTGCTTAATGCGATGTAGATCAATATAAACAACAATTTGAAGAACTACAAAAGCGCTATCATTCCGAGCTCCAGTCCCATAGTCAAGAGCGCATAGATTTAAAGAAACAAGCCGAGGGTGCTAAGTCTGAAAACGCCGCTTCCAAGCTGGTTTGCACTTGTTCGAGCAGGATAAAGCAGAATTAACTAGAAAGAATGCCGAGCTTGTGGCCAAATTGCTGGAGGTTGAAGCTCTTGCTTACAACAGATCGAGAAAGTCAATGATCAGCTTGTAGATGCTCAAAAAGAGCTGGATGAAAGTGCTGAAACTATGATTGGATTTTTCGCCCAAGCGATCCGTCATCGGAACATTGCATGGCTTAAGGATTATCCAATCCCTATGGTGTATGCGTGGGATCAGTTGGTCAAATGGGAAAAGCAAGAACTCAAAGTGGATTCGATCGACGATGACATGCTAATAGAGAAATATCTGAAGGATGAGGAAACAACACGCTTGACCGAAGGATGTAAACTTATTGCTGCTATTGTGGAGAATGAGAGACGCCAAGCCAAAGGGAAAAAACTATCGACATCGGTTGCTCTTCTTCCTCCCTTGGGGTTACCAAAACGGAAGGATATCATCCAGAGAATCCGGGGATTCCTAGAGCATCTTTATTATCCCCTATTGCTGAAACAAACTTGGAAACTCCTACTGCTCAAGTCGAGAAATCATCTGAATGTATCACCACCTTTTCACCTTAATTTGTTAGAGCTATTTCAACCTTTCGTCACATTATTGGGCAGACAACCGAAGACTATTATTTCTCCTGAACTAATACCAGCTACTTCTCATTCTATAGGTGCACAGGCAGCTGAAAAGGCCGATGAGCGATAGGAAGAGATTACTGATGCAAAGTCTACTGAAGAGGCCCAGGAGAAACAGGATAAGCCCACCATTTTAAACCCTACAATGAGGGTTGGGGAAAAGGAGGAAGTTGCCAAGAAAACTCCCATGCCATCTAGCACTGAGACCCCCAAAGAAGGGGATATGATTGATGCCTTGAAAGATGATGGCGGTAATGATGGGCAGGAGGAAGATGATGACGTTGTTATGATCGGGGATTCGGGGAACGCCGAAAATATGACTTTGGCTGACATGAAAGTCAGGCAGGATATGCTTTTAGAAGCCAAAGTTGAAACAGAAGATCCCGAAACTCTCAAACCTCTCACAATAATTCCTCCTGGATCAAGGTTAGTTGTCAAACTTTCAAATAGGTCGATTACTAAAGAGCTTACTAAAAAATCTTTTATTGATCTCAGCGCTCCTGCCCTGGGAAAAAAGAAACCAAAGCGTATTTTGATCGAGGTTGAGTAAGAGGAGAAGGAAAGACTTAGGGCTTCCAAGAAAGCGATGTCCACTCCAAAGTCCAAATGAAAGGCATCTTCGTCCTTTGTTTTGTCTGTTTCCTAGCCCGCTATTGTTGTAGCGAGTGCGGCACTCACATTTCTTTGTCTATTTTTTTGTATGAACCTGCAGTCACGTAAATAAAATAATTTGTTTCCCACTATGTCAAGTACTTGTAAGTTTGTTACTTGTGTCTATCAATGTCGAAATGATGAACAAGCATAAGTAATAAATAACAATTTAAGCCACAATTATGTTCCCCTGCAGGCGTGTATACAGGAGAAAATATCATTCGTAGAAATTGCCACTTAAATAGACGATTGATGACAGGGGATGTGATGTGTGCCCCCCAATCAATCTTGAATAAAATGTCTGGCCAGGACTTATTCGGGATTGATTAGGTTCAGCATTAAACTGCCCCCAACTCTTTAGCGAGACTAAGATTCTTTTTCATTGGTACTTATTCCTAGTACCTTTATACTCTCATGTCGTGCGGTTAGGTTAGAGTGGATTCGAGGCGGTCTTTTGTTATGGTTCACCTTCATGCCTCAAGGACGTCAACTTCCCATCCTTTATACTCTCTCTCGACTCGTGAGAGTTAGAGTTTAGCACGTCAGTTTCCCATCGTTTTTATGTCGTTATGCAAACAGTTTTCCATTTGCTCTATTATTGGTTCGAATTTCTAATGTTTTCAACTTACATTATGACTAACACAGAATATACATGAAACAAAATTCGAACGGGAAAAGTAAATCACACACAATATTTCATAGTGGTTCGGCCAAGTCGTAACCTACATCCACTTTATAATCTTTTGTTTATATTAATCAGACTTTTCAAGGCAAGTCGTGCCTTTTTACATGGCTTATAAAACAAAAGAAATCAGTACAAATTCAAGTCAGGTATCGCCGCAAATGTTGGGCGTTCCAAGCTCTAGGAATTTCTTCACCATTAACGGTCGTTAACTTGAAAGCTCATGTATCAAGCTTCCGTTGGATGGTATATGGTCCTTCCCACTTTGGACCTAAATGAACTGGAGGCGGGAAGACTCACTTTAGTACTAAATCTCCAAGTTCAAAGGTCCAAGGGTGAACCTTTCTGTCATAATAGCGTGCCACTTGGCGTCGGTGCCTCGATGCATGCAAGTCCGCTTCGTCTATTTTCTCTTCAATCATATCCAAGGACTCGAGGAGGAGCGCTTTATTTGTCATCAGGTCATCATATGTCACCCGATGAGAGGGGACTTTAAGCTCCACTGGAATCATCGCTTCTGATCCAAAGGAGAGTGAAAAAGGTGTGTGACCAGTCGCCATTTTGAAGGTCGTCCGATAGGCCCACAAAGCTAGTGGCAATTCGTCAACCCATATGGCCTTTACTCGTTCCAACCGCTTTTTAAGAATGGATTTAATAACTTTATTTATTGCTTCAACTTATCCGTTTGATTGTGGGTGATCTACGGAAGTATATCTCTTGTCAATCTTATACTTCTGGCAGAAATTTCTAAATCTGTGCTATCGAATTGGGTTCCATTGTTAGTTATATTGGTCTTTGGTATCCCAAATCGACAAATGATATTCTTGACCACAAAGTTTATCACTGTTTTGTCGTGATCATGGTTAAGGGTTCGGCTCCATCCATTTTGTGAAATAATCCACAGCCACGTTCGCATATTTGCTCCTCCTTTAGCGATTGGAAGGATCACGATGATGTCTAATCCTCACATAGCGAACAACCATGGACAGACCATTGATTTAAGTTGTCTTGGAGGTGCCTTTGGGACTTTAGCAAATCTCTGGCACTTATCGCAGCGTCGTGAGTGATCAGCTGCATCTCTATTTACGGTAGGCCAAAAATAGCCATATCGTAATACTTTTTTGGCCAAAGTTTGGCCTCCGGTGTGGTCTCCACACTCATCCTCATGTACTTCTCTCAGTACACATTTGATGTCGTCGTGTGTTATACACCGTAGTAGAGGCATAGAAAATCCCTGGCGATAAAAGACGTCGTCATGTAAAATGTACCTTGCGGCTTTACGTATTACAGCTCGTCTCTTGCTCTTTTTCGATGGGAGAGTTCCACTCCTAAGGAGGTTCGTAATCGGTGTCATCCATGGCTCCCTTTCTGGTTCAATTTCCAGGGCTAATTCGACCTCCATTTGATCAAAGCTTGGTGATTCCAATATCTCTATTGGGATCATCTTGGTTTCTTCTGGGTTGTTAGAACTTGCCAACTTAGCCAGTCAGACATCCTTTTGGTTTTCTGTTCTCGGAATATGAGTTATGCTATAATGTTCCAGGTTACCTAGTAACTCCTCTACTTTTTCATGGTAAGTAACAAGTCGAGTTCCCCTGGTTTCGAATTCCTTTCGAACTTGGCAGACAACTGCCTTAGAGTCACAGAATATGTCCAGTGTCTTTATCCTTATTTCCTTAGCGAGTTTTAGCCCGACAATCAGGGCCTTGTATTCAGAGTCATTGTTGGTGGTAGAGAATTCCAACCGCAGGGCGTAGTAAATGGATCGTCCTTCAGGAGTAGTTAAAACAACTCCGGTGTCGTACCTTCGATCATTCTTAGCCCCGTCCATATATAATTTCCATGGGCTAAGTTCTAACTTATGCTCTGATGTGACAGTCTTGTGATCCAATGCTTCTTCCTCCGGAATTGTGAATTCTGCTATGAAGTCAGCTAGGGCTTGTCCCCTTATTGATCTCCTTGGTTGAAAATTTAAATCAAATGGGCTCAACTCGATATTCCACTTAAGTAACCATCCCGATGCTTCAGGTCGTTGTAACGCTTGTCTTAGTGACTGGTCAGCGTATATGACTATTGGATGAGCTTGGAAATAATGACGGAGCTTTCGGGATGCAATTAAGAGACTATAAGCTAGTTTTTATATTTTTGGATAATTTTGTTCTGCCGCTGCTAACTTCTTACTTACATAGTACGCTGGCCTTTCGAACTTGTCTTCTTCGTGCACCAAAGCTATGCTAACAGCATGAGACGACACCGCCAAATATATGAACAGTTCTCTGTGGTCCACCGACTTCGACAATATCGGCGGTTTCTCTGGCAAACTTAGAAAAATTTTGAAGGCCTCTACGCAATCAGGGGTCCACTCAAAGTTTCGCTTCCCACGTTTAATTAAGTCAAAGAAAGGGGTACACTTGTTCGTGGCTTTGGAAATGAATTTGCTCAGCGCCGCAACTTTCCCAGCCAAGCTTTGAACATCTCTAATCTTGGATGGCTTTTCTATGTTCCTGATTGCTGCTATTTGGTTAGGATTAATTTCAATCCCTTGAGAACTCACAATGAAACCTAGAATTTTTCCTGATGCAACCCCAAATGAGCATTTTAAGGGGTTCAATTTCATCTCGTACTCTGTAAAATACCAAACATTTCTCTCAAATCTTTCATATGGTCGTGAGACTATCTGGATTTCACGAGCATGTCGTCTACATAAACTTTCATAGTTTTTCCGATCTGATTATAGAACATTTGGTTCACCAGACGCTGATACATGGCTCCGACATTCTATAGTCCGAATGGCATCACCACATAACAGAATAATCCTAAGTTTGTAATAAAACATGTGTGCTCTTGATCCGGTACATGCACATCCATGAAGGAGAGAAGTTCGTGTCTAGCTGTCGAGTCCACCAACTGATCGATCCTGGGGAGTGGAAAGCTATCTTTTGGACAAGCCTTGTTCAAATCGGAAAAGTCAATGCACATTCGCCATTTCCCATTTGATTTCTTGACTAAAACGGGATTCGTTATCCAGTCGGGATATGTCGAATCTCTAATGAACCTATTACTCTTTAACTTCTCTACTTCTTCCTTTAAGGCGGCTGACCTCTCCGGGCCCAACATACGTCTCTTCTGTTTAACGGGTGGATGCTTTGGGTTGATACTCAATGAGTGGCTCATAACAGAAGGTGATATCCCACACATACCAGTGTGGGTCCAGGCAAACACATCCAGATTTGCCTTTAAAAAGTCAGTCAATTCCTTTGCCCGGAACGGATCTAGTTGGGATCCAATCTTTAAAACCCTCATCGAATCAACATCGTCAATGGAGATATCCATAGTTGTTTCATTGGGGGTTGCCATCCTTCCCCCAGGCTCCTCATCCTCTCTGGGATCTATATCCTCGGTCAGTTCTCTGGGCGACTCCCTCGGGGTCGGCCCCTTTAATTGTTGTGCTGAGTCATTTTCCACAGGGGAAGAAACACATTTAGTTTCTATGTTTAACCTCTTTAGCAACATCTTCAATTCCGCCATATAGCAGGCTCGTCCGGTGGCTTGATCGCCTCTCATTACTCCCACTCCCGCTTCGGTTGGGAATTTCGACAACAGGCACTAGGGTGCGATGCAGGCCCTAAATACTGCGAGGGTTGGTCGGCCTAAAAAGGATTTATAGGGTGAGTTGATGTCCAAGACTACAAATGGGAGGATTCTCACTCTTCGGCGGTCTCCCTGTACCAATGTCACTGATAATTTTACATATCCCATTTGAGCCGTCGAGGCCCCATTGAAGCCTCGTATCCATCCCTCGCAAGGCTTCAAATATTTCGCTTTGAGTTTCATCTGATCGAATGTTTTCTTAAAGAGAATATTAACTAAACTCCCATTACCAACTAATACCTTGTGGTCTAGAGCAGGACCTATAGTGGTAGTGATCACCAATGGGTCCTTGGTAGGCGATTGAACTCCAATATCATCTCTATCACGAAATACAACATAATATGACATCGTTTTCAGTTCCTTCACCGGGGCGGTATCTTCGAAGTTACTCCACTCCCCCACTTCGAGGTGCTTGGCTGCATTCACATATTGGTCCATTGCCCTGTAGCCATGGCCAACTGGATGGGCCCCCCTACTATAGTGTTGATGACGATTCCTTTACCTTTTCGCTGAGCTGGGGTTTAGGAGCAGGCTGATTTTGACTCGGGGTTTGTCCTCCTTACCCCTATCTCTTAGGGCAACCTTATGTTTATCTAACTTTCCTTACCGTAGTAGTTTTTCAACAACGTCTCTTAAATCCCAACACTCATTAGTAGAGTGACCGTGGGTTCCATGAAACAGACAAAAAATTTCAGTCGCTAGCTCCTTCTCAGTGGAGTCTCTGGGAGGAGGCTTCTTATATTGCAAGACATTGTAAGTATCCAGGTAGATGTTTCCCAACATATCGTTCAACGGTGTGTAGTTTTCAAAAGTTTGGAATTGAGGTCTTTTTCTGGAGTTATTTCCTCGGTTCCTATTTCTTTTATTGTCATTTTCGTTCCTGTTGCCATTTCCTCCGTTTTTCTTGCCAATGTTTACCTAGACCTTCCCCGAACTATCGCCGAACTATTTCACAACAACATTACTTTGGATATCTTCTTTTAAGGCTCCATCAGGTTTTCTCTTTCAACTAGCGTATATTTCCTCCCGCTGTAGGCGAATATTTGCCTCTTTATAGAATGCCTCCCTAGTCAACGGCGGTTTCCCAGCTAGATATCTTCCGAATTCGGTATCTGGATCGACCCCATCTATTAAGGCCATCAAAATGGTTGGTTCGTTAGGGTCACTTATTTCGGTAATCGCTAAGTTGAAGCGGTCTAGGTATGACTTCATAGATTCTCTAGGGGCATGTTTGATTCTAGACAATTTAATAACGCTTTTGACTTTCCGGGCATGGAGCCATAATTGATTCATAAAACGCTCGCTTAGTTCTTTAAAGATTGACACCGATCGTGGGGGAAGTCGAGTGAACCACATTAATGCAACATCTTCTAGATATATCGGAAAGGCTTTGCATTTCACAACGTCAGGCGCGGTTGCGGCATTCATATATCATGCATACCTCATCATGTGTTGTCCCGGATCTGTTCTTCTGGCATATCGGTCCATCCATGGCAGGTTGAATCGTCGGGCGAATTAGAAGTCTAAAATGTCGTCAGTAAATGGGGTGTAACTATGCTCAATACCCCTATCCTCGTTAGTATAGCGGCGACTATCAGCCATGATTTGGCGCATCATTTCTTCTACTTCTGCGTTGGTTAGGTTTGGTTCAGGATCTACACTTCTATCTCTTCTAACACGTCTAGCACCTACCTCAGGTGACGCCCTTTGGTTTCAATTGGTGGTTGAACTTCCTCGCCCCCTGCGGTCCTGGTCATTCATGGGATGAACGGGCTAAAGAAGCTGCCCTAGAGTGGGATTAGTGATGCTCAGATCTTTGGGAAGGTCGTGTAATCCTCGCATAGGTAACAACATTGGTTCTCTCAAACTCGGATCATCGGGTCTTAGAACATGGGGCGCATGCTCATGGGATCCCAATGATCCAAATGTCAACTAGTCCAGATTCTCGGGCCTTTCATATGACCTCCTTTCACACGGGCGTTCTTCGTCTAAAGATGATGAATGACCCGTGGTAGGATGATGAGTAGGAGAGGAAACTTTTTGTCTACGAAGCTCACTTATCTGCTTGCTCATAACTTTCATGTTCTCCCTTATAAGAACACGATCATGTTTATGATCCTCCAAAGCATCCCTAGTGCTCTCAAGAATATCAAGAAAGTGCCAAAAATCTCCATGTGTGACAAGCGCAGAGGGAGTACGATGATCACTAGTTGCCATGGCTGGTATCAGAGCATTTGTAGGGGCTTGAAAAGAGTTTCCAACCTCAACTGCATTCGGTTCAGATCGGCCCAAGGCTATTTGTGCGGCTCGGATCGGAGGGGAGCTACCAGCAGCATTCAGGGATTCGGGTCGGTTCGGGTTTGTATCACCGGGTGGGTTCGGGGCTTCGTGGTCAGATCGGATCGGAGATGCCCTGTCGGATGGGTTAGCTCCTGAACTTTGTCCTCTCGGTCTAGTAACGACCATAGCTTGCTAATCCTCACCCGTTTCATTTTCCCGTGTATTTTACACTTCTTTTCCTTTGGTCATAGTATCAATTTTTTGAGACTTTTTTTTAGAGAAAAATTCAAAGATATTGACTGTATGGACTATCTTCTTCAGATATACAAACCCAAATAGTAAAATGGTAGCCTAAAATGTTGAGAATTCGAAGACTATAAGTGAAAAGCACCAAAATGTTTGATCCAAAAATGGTTCTAACACCCAATTCAATGATAATTAAAAGAGAAAAACAATGAGAACATGCGATTTATAGTGGTTCGGCATTAAAGAGCCTACGTCCACTTTATACTTCATTGATTGATGATTAGAGTACAAATACAACGCTTGTCTTCACTCAATCTCACTCTTACAATGAATAATTTCACTCAATCTTTGCTGAAATATGCTTCCAAAGTTGGTAATGATCTGAATAAAGTGATGAAATTCGGTGGTAGTGAAAGTTAGTGCTAACAATTTGCCAAAAGATCCCTTCAAATGATGCTTAGTAGTGTATTTATAGGTTGGGAATCCCTCTAGAGTGCCTTCGGTTCGGACACACGTAGAGTTCAAGCCTGGATTGTCGAGATCGGAAGCTTCAAGATGATGATAGCACATTTCGTTCGTAAGTGAACGTGGGGGAGTGGGGGTATGAACCACTCCGCATTCCCAGGGACGTGGAGTATAACTGCTACATTAGACATCCTCGGTTCTGGTCGGAAGTGTAAAAAAGGAAGGTGCGGATCGGGTAGCTCCGAACCGATCTGGTTTCGTCTTCATACTTTTATTTTCTAAGCCTATTTGCTTCGCGATACATGGATTCGGTTGGGGGGTCTCCGAACTGATCCGGGCTTCTGTTGTAGAACTTATTAATCAATACTTTTTGCTAATTATTCTTTTATCTTTGTCTAGCCTGATCCACAAAGTAGGCTGACAATATATATATATATATATATATATATATATATGTGTGTGTGTGTGTGTGTGTGTGTGTGTGTGTGTGTATACCATTTTATTGTGAATGTGCACAATGTCTAAATTGCCAATGACTAAAAGTGAAACATTGAAAGTTGTTCATACTGATGGATAACACAGCACTATATACTCTGATGAGTATACACATAAGAATAGACAATTCATACACATCTTAATTACTGTATACATTAGTAAATTGGTGCATGAATGAGATGTTAAATTTTCTATAAAGTTTTGAACACCTTTTAATAGGCTTAACCTTTTAAATATACATATGGACTAGTATGTTCTATTATTATTAGTAATTAGTCAAATCATGACACCCTGTATACCATATGATATCCATTATCACATGTTTTTGGATTTTGACTCGTTCAATTTAGGAATCAAAACCCAGATCCTTAGTTTGACAGTATTGTTGTATTTTCTTTGGATTTGATTCCAAGTTACACACAGATATGAAAACTGAATCAAGTTTAAACATTATAAAGGATTGTTTGGTACACAATTTATACAAGTCAGCATATATAAATGCATCTATGTGACTCATAATGATATCTGATATACTAGTGTTATTCTGTCTGTATGATGGATTTTAAAGCTACGATTATTGCCCCATGACTTATCTAAGACAGATCCTTATTAAATACGTTAATTTGGGATCAGTTTGTACAAACATATAACAGGCTATATATATAGTTTTTTCTTGAGTCTGACTTAGATATTAACTAATTGGGTAAAATATACATATATAATTTGTCGACAACACAGAACATGTAAATGTGCTAGATATGTATTTATATTGAAAGATATATATATATATATATATATATATACATATATATATATATGTATGTATTTAATAGTTATTGCACATATTGATGTGCTTGTAAAACATGGTTCACATACATGTATACTTTTGTATATCTATTATCAGATCATGTACATATGATATATAAATAAGTTATAGTAAACATATATTATATACATATGATGTATATAAGTTAAAGCACCTGGAATCATATATATATACATATTTGATATAATATATATATATATAAGTTACAACATATGAATAATATATATACATTCGATGTGTGTATATATATAGGTCACCGCAAATATATACATTTGATGTATACACATAAAAAAGTCAAACTGACCCTTTGATATTTTTTATAAACACAAAGCCCATGATTGAAACTGTTTCAATATCAAGTGGAAACACTATAGCATGGTTTGAAAGGCCATCATTGCAAGCATGTGGAAAATAAACAAGTATGTCTTGTTTATTATCAAACTGTTGGTATGTATATATGATTTACATGTATATTCGATCATTGGCTATGTCAGTAATTATAAACATGCAACGCACAATTTTATTTTATTTATGTAATTGTGTATGTGATACAAACCGTGTTATATCATTCGGTTTGAATTGTATAAATGATTAATAATTCGTATTTGTGGTTGTGTCTGCAATTAATTTACTTTTGTATGCTGGTACCCTTAAAAGGGATTATCTGAACTGATATTGATTACATTAGTAATTTTGTATGTGATACAAACACTATTAAGGTCAAACTACTGCCTTAAAATTGATTGTCTGGACCTATATAAGCTGGCGTAATCTTCTACTGGGCTCTGCTTTATAATTAACCCAATTCTTACAATGTTCTGGACATGTAAATGTTAATAAGGTCGAAATGCACATTGAGTATTGGCGGTTCAATTACATAATTTTGGATAATTAAAGATTTATTATAATTCTAGTTATGAATGCAATATATGAATTCAGATATGTGAAATGTTATTCGACATTTTGGTTTTGATCATTAATGTTTTGAAATGTTCAAAATTAGTAGACATGCTTTCTTTCTCCCTCTCTCTCTCTCTCTCTCTATATATATATATATATATATCATTGAATTCAACACATACACTTCATATTTTAAATCCAATTTATATTACGAATATAAAAAATATATATATAAATAAATTTGATATTGTTTCCACTACGAATTATAAAACTCCTTTAAAGCAAATTTTGTTATATTAAGTCATAGTGAGGTCTTCCAATAATACACCCATCAATGCCCAATCTCATTAGATGTAGGTAACGGCAAAGCATTGTGCATCCTCTTATTTTGGTTATATGCGGTAGGAGTAATTGTGGTGCTTTGACTGTATTATTGGGTCTGATTTAACTAAGGCTGCATAATAGGATTATGGCCTTAGGAACAATAGCATGAATTATTCTATATTTTGATCAAATGAATAATACTGAACAATATGTTCATCATGCGATCCAAGGATTGTATACGATAAAATCGGCATAAGATGTCTACCTAAAAGGTTGTGTTTTGGGGTGTTAGCCAAAGTTAGGTCAAGGCATGACTAGATATGGATCTTGGAACACCATTATATATATACGGATATATATACATACATACATATATATATATATATATATATATGTATAAACATAGGGATGTTAATTTGAGTGGGACCATATTTTAGTTTAAAATAATAATACATTTTTGTAAATATGGATTTTGATCGTCAAAATTTGCATTTATATTAAATAAATATTAAAGAATCAGTTATCATTTGTTATTTACTGTAGATATTAAATTATTAGTTACTCCAATAATTTAAATTAATCCTTAATAAGTATAAATTGAACTAAATCAAATTTCTTGACTAACATTAAAAATTTGAGGATTGTCCTCAAACAAATTAAATATAATTGCTATACAAACATAGAGGATCTAAAATGAAAAATTGAAGTACGACTTCAACCGAATAAGTTATAAATGTTATAAAATCTACGTATACATCTCTAGTATTAGATACTAGATATGAATCACATAAATATATGTAAGTTTATAGAAACTGCAAAATAAGTAGAAATTTGACAAAAGACAAGTGAACTTATGATTGGAAATGAAGCAAATGTTAGTGGATTATCCATAAGAATTTGATTCTTTTTTCAGCATAACGGTTGTATAGAGCGCATCTACATGCCTGATTAAGAAGTTGATTCTTGTTTTATATACTGGCTTAATTAAATAAATAAAATAATTGTTATTATGAAATTCTATTTAAAATAAATGTTACTATATATCTTGTTCAGACAAGTTTAAATTTCATTTATAATAAAAGAACAATTGTTATTCATTTTATTTAAATGAAATAATTAATGGAATTCCACAAAAAGTTAATGAACTTTATAAATCGTTAACTATAATGTACTTGACATAAATAAAGAGTGGATTAAATTTAGTGATTTAAATCCAACATACCTTTAGCATTACCATTTAGCCCATATAAACAAGAAAGCATATCAAGACTGCACAATGATGGAATTTTGATGTCATTTGATTTCGAATCATATGAAGAATGCAGATCTTGTTTATTAGGAAAAATAACCGAATCATATTTCACTTAACACAACGAATGGGTAAATAAGTATTGGGTCTCATACATAATGATGTACATAGAGCAAGGAATACATTAGGTAGAGGTAGGTTTTATTATGTCATTATATTTACTGATGATGTCAGTAGATATAGATATGTGTATCTTATGAAACACAAATCGGAATCTTTTGGAAAGTTCAAAGAATTCAAAAATGAAGTTCAAAATCAATTTTGATAGAAAATAAGTTCTCTTCTAACAGATCGAGAGAATATTTAAGCCAATTTAATAATGACTATCAAGATGAGGTTGAAATTGTTTCACAACTCACTCCATCTAGAACACCATATTGGAATGGTGTGTCTGAAAGGAGAAATCGCTCCTTATAAGATATAGTTCGATTAATGATATGTCATATAGATCTTTCAATGAATTAAAATTTATAACAATTTCGTTTAATCCTACTAAAACAAGTTTGAAGACGCTGTATAAGATATGGACTAGAAAATGTCCTAGTATGTCTAATGCGAAGATTTTGTATGTAAGACTTTTGTTAAACACCCTTTCTCTGATAAGATTAGACCCAAATCAGATAACTATTTTGTGGAATATCCATAAGAAACAAATGGATATTATTTCTATAAATTCTCTGAGAATAAAATGATTACTGCTAGAATTGGTATCCTTATAAAGGAGGTATTCTTTATAAAGGAGGTATCCTTTATAAAGGAGAGCCAGTCTCTAAGATACCGATGGGAATGAAATAGAATTCGAAATGTCTTGTAAACCACAAAATACCATTGAATCCTGTAAAGACAAGAAATTGAGTGGGAGTGACACAATAATTCTAATGTTATTTGATAACACATTAATTATTGTAAATAAGGCTAGTTTTAAAACAAGAAATAAATATTGATTCTAAGAAAGAAAATGATTAGATTAAGAAGTTCATAATTGAACTTAATTCATTGTTGTTCCAATGATTTACATTGCAATAACAATGTGGCTGATGCTCAGGCCTAAAACCTTAAACTCACTATTGATCCAAATATATATTTAAGAAATATAATTCCTATGTGAAGTTGTTCACAGAAGAAAAGAACATATCTGCAAAGTTACAAAAGTTGTAATGTTGTAGACCTACTAAATTATTCTTTGTTGCAGCAGAAGTTTAATAGTCACACTGGTTTCATGAGTATATGATACGTGAATGATTGACTCCAGTGCAAGTGGGAGATGGTTAGAGTTTATGCCCTAGACGCAATCCATTTGATGAGATTGATAACACTGTTGATGTTATTATTTTATTTGGAATAGAATATTCTGTTATGTTATATTTATTGCATAATATAAATATTAACGTCATAGAAGTCCTTAGAATTATAATACGGAATTATATAGTTCGAGTAAGACTTGAATTTGAGATTATGTAATATGATAAGTATTATAATTCTTAAATGTCCCTAGTCGAATTTTATTGTTTATATAGGACAACAATATAACTTTGAGACTAGTATGTTGATTGACAGATGATCACATCTCATTGTTCATTAATATATGTGATATTAATGTCAAGACATAAATACGTATTGGAGAATAGCGTATTGGGTTGACCCATCATGAGAAAGTTACATGGAATATAATTAACAATATCATAAGTTATTCTCATAGTGGCAGTGATGTAATGATACTTAGACCTGAAATCATTATAATTTTATTCGAGGATATTTGTGTTTTGATATCATCTAAAGTTACTCGTAACAGAGTAACGATAACGGTGATTGTTGGATACAACTCGAACCAAATGAAAATTATGAATGATCTAGATGGGATTTAACCCTACAATATATATATATATATATATATATATATATTGTGATATCCATGGGCCTCTTGATTGAGTAAGACTGTGAAATGCATGGTCGTGCTCAAATATTGATTTGTTTTAAATAGTATACTCATCGATCAAGAAAAACGGATTAAATAATAAAGAGGATGATAAGATCCATGCCTCGAATTTAATCCTGGATATATTGGTTAAAATGACTATATTACATTGAGACACTGATCACAGAAAGGTTGTATCAAATCGCCAATATTATTATAACTTGGGTAGAAGTGACGTATTGCTAAATACCAATCACTATTTATGATTTTAAAAATGATTTAAAATCATTGCCAACATTGTAATAACCTATAGGGTCACACATATGAACACTTGAAAGGGATAAGAACCGTTCACAATAAAAGGGGAAACCAAAATGTTGACCATTTCTCTAATTTTGAAATCGTATAAGGGTTTGAAAGGTATCAGTTAGTTTAGATTTTTGTGGGCTACATAATATAAGGAAAAAGTGCTGACTTTCTACAATGCAATTCATTTTTAAGGATCCACGAAAATCGAAATTAAAAAAACCGTAGAATCCTAAAATTGGCAAGCACCTTTCTGCCCCTTTTCTTGATTTCGTTTGACAAAATCTTAGATCAAGTTTTGTGGATATTTATAGAGGCTCGCTACTTTGGGAGCTCGAGATTTGAATCAATCGAGATCCAAATCTATTGCATGAAGAAATTGAAGCTTTAGCAAGGTAATAACTCTCCATTTACGGATTAACATATAGATCTAGTAGTGATTTGGTTGAAATTTATTTATTAAACATGTATTCAAACCAAAATTATCCAACACCACTACTCGATGTACTTTAAAGACCAAGCTCCACCCAAGATCAAGCATAAGCCATGGGAAACTAGGAAGAAAAGAAGGGCTCGAAGCTATTCAAGATAGCACAAGTAAAGTAGGAACATCCCAAGATAATTTAGGAGGAGTATAACAAGTTTTGGGAGTGTATAATTCAATTCCAATGTGAAAAACTAACTTTAAAATGACCATAACTATACATATATTAATGAAATGTACATGCTTGCTATGTTTATATTAAATGCAATGATGATTACTTATCAAGTTTGGATGATAATAAGTTGATTACGTGGATTACTGAACAAGTCACGTTAATTACACGTCAATGTGCACAAAAGAAATCATTTTCTTTTATTGAATGAAATGGTGAAATTGAAGAGTTAAAGATCTTAAAAATGGTTTGAAAAGTTTTAGAAATGAATAATAAACTCTTCTCAGTGTAAATATGAAGTTTGACAAGAGTAATAATTTTAATGAAATTTTAGTGTATTGCGAAATAATAATTCGCGATTTCATTCCTTAAAAAGTGGATCTTCCATATATGAAAAAAATAAGAATTTTCCGAATCCTTAAAAATATAGCTTTCCAACGAATCAATAAAATCAAAATTTTGTTGAGTAGATTTTGAAATATTACTAAAACAAGATTTGAAAACATCATGATTTTGCAGTTCAAAATCCAGAAAAATGAAATTGTTTGAAATTGAGACTTTTAATCTCTTCAAAATACAGAATAAATCTTATAAATCATTTAAAATGTTTGAAAAGTAGTTTAAGTTGAAAATATGAATTCTCCATTGATAGAAAAGTCGTTTTAGTGAATAAAGCTAAAATAACACTTTTCACAGCACTTTTTACAACACTCCTTCAATAACAATGAAATTTGATTTTTCATTCAATAAGTCTTCTGCAAATCTTAGGAATATTTCCAAATGATTAAACACATGTTTATTTAAAAGTTTTATAACTTATTTAAAAGAATCTTAATGATTGAATTTAAACAAAATCCATAATAAGCAATTTTTTTTAATCATAGCTTTAATAAGCTAACGGGTAAACCCAATTTATCTATTTCTATCAGATGTGGGTATTTGACCAAGGAGATGTTCAGCAACAACCAATGCCCTGACTCACCTAGACATTACTTGGGTAAGGGATGGATAAAGTTAAACTATTGGATACGAGTTAAGTATAAAAGTTCAAGTTCACTTAAGATTAACGAATGAGGTTTAATGATTCCGTGTGTATAGTCGAAGAGTATTTAAAAGATATACATCCTTAAAAGATGTTTTATGAAGAAACAATTTAAGAAATGAGGAACACCTCACCCCTAGTGCTACTTAAACAATATTTTTACGATGATTGATCCAAAGAAACCGAGTTCAGATTCGGGCGATTCTTATCCGAAAACCACTTCGACTTAATCAATGTTTCAAAATCAAGAATGATGGATGAGGAATGATGAATGAACAATAATGATAAATATTGAATGATGGGCTGCGATCGCTAACCCTCAGGGAAATTTTCCTACATTACTAATAGACAATAGTTTTGCATTCAGATCTTCGATGCACGGGAATTTTTTTTAGATCATATGATCTAATGAAGAGTAGTGTCTTTGTCTTATCCAAACCCAAGATGAGTTATATGGATGAATGTTTTATGTTGCACTTTTGATACGTGTATATTGATCTTCACAAACGTACATCTGTTTGGTGATGTGGGAAGTAACTCTCCAGCACTATATACACCCTTGTTTGAGATGTATAAGCTCAGTGGTTGAACATTAGTGGATATCAATTGCGTGCAATAGACTTGGAAATGCGACATTCAAAGTGAAGTATGCGCTTGATATAAGGTAATCGATGGCCTTTAGGCCTCATCCGGTAATGGCAGAAACAGGTCTTGTCATGAGACTATGTGTGTCGCGCCCATTAGGATATGATCATCAACTTTCTACATTACTCTTTATATGTCGAGTATGAGGTGTATGCTGAGATCCAGCATCAGTCGGTTATAACCAGAGTGATGTCATATTCTATCGGTGCACCATCTTCAGGTCTGCGTACCTGGGCCTATCTTACCTAATATGAAGGGATATGAAGGGCGGAGAGCCCTTGTAACACACCACATTTGTAAGATATAAAATGAGAATAACTTAATTTAATATTCAGAATTAAGTGAGAAGGACTGTGCCATTGCGTTCGTCTTGGAATTCTGGTCAAAATAGACACCTGGTTTGCGTAAAACGGACACTATATGAAGAAGTTATTAAGGTTTGAAGTTTGTATACGCATGAGAAGAGTATATATGAATAAAATAAGTCCAGAAATTCAAAATAGTTCAAATTCACGTGGAAAAAAGGGAGTGGGAAAATTCCTGCCCAGGGGTGTCGACCCTTGGGTCGACCCCATAAGGGGGGTGTCAACCCATGGGTCGACCCCATAAAGGTGGGGTCGACCTCCCTACTGCAGATCTGGGCAGATTCTTCTGCAGCGAACGTGGACTATTTCTTTTACCAAATACAATGCTGAAAACCTATAAATAAGTCTGTTGAGCCAACCCTAAATCTCATATTTCTAAGACAACGTAGAAGCTCTACCATTCTTCTTCCTCCTTAAATCCGTTCAGAAAATTAAGATTATTAGTTTATGAAAAATTCTGAATGCAGATCTAAAGGAAAGGAACGTTTGTTTGTAAGTGGATGTTCAGATCTCTTATCAAAGTGAGGTAATTCCAAGATTTGGTCTACTTTCAATTCTCTTCTCTTTCTTCCATTTTTCTTTTAGTAAAAATTATGAATCCATGGTTGTTAGGTTCTGAATCCAATTAGGGGAAAAACCGTGCAGTGATAGATCTGGACCAGATACAGTATTTGGAAAGCATATGAGGTGAGTGGATTTAAGTTATATCATTTTTGATAATGATATAATATCGTTTAACATTCCCTGTTTTCATATAATGTAAATTTTCTAGAATAATTAAAAGTATTGAATTGTTATTATGACATGTTTAAATATGATATGTTGAAATGTTTAAACATATGTTAAAAGGATTAAAGTGACATGCTGGAATATTAATATGCTAAGATATTAATATGTTGGGAAAATTTGCCAAAATATGCGTAGGAATTACTATTGTTTCAATTCCATGTTAATTTGTGACATTTATGTACCTGGACCATCGACAAAAATTGAGAAAATTGCATGTTAAGTTAGAATAATTACATGATTTGGCGATCACATGTTACTGTTAAACTTGAACAATTATCAGTTTAATTGATTACATGTTAGAATAGAATTGATTATATATTAGAAAGAATATGTGACGTAAAATAGGCATAATATGATGATATGAAAGATATATATTTCAGTGAAAATTGAAAGAATAAGACATGCCTAAATTATATAGAAATTTATAGTAATAAGAAACTGTAACTGCGCTTAGACACGAGATTAGATTACACTTGTGGTAGAAGTCTGTCTGGAACCGCCCGACATATCCGGCATCCACAAGAGGTAAATATAATGTGAGGGGTCTAACTGCTAAAATAAAAATGCAACGGTGCTAAGACACGAGGTTAAGTCAACTTATGGAAGAAGTCCGTCCGGAACCGCCTGGCAAATCCAGCATCCACAAGTGTAGGCTTAATGTGAAAGGTCTAGTGCATAAACACACACACACACACACAAACACACACACACACATACATATATATATTTTGAAAATGGGTCAAACTTGTATTAGGCCTTAAGCCCAAATGGTGATCCACGCAGCAAACGCACGTGTTCACGTTATAAAAAGTGCATTCGCACTTTTGCAATTACAGGGTATAACTTTACAACTGAAAAATACACACACACACACACACACACACATATATATATATATATATATATATATATATATATATAAATGGCATTAACTGTAATTAATGGGAATGAATGGAATTGAATGAAAGATTATTAAAAAAGTAAAAGGAAATGGGAATGAACAGGGAATGATAATAACCTATTATAAATAAATTACATTAATAAGAATGTTGTATAAAATGTAGACTTGTCCTAGGGACAAGTGAATATTATAACTTAGGTTATAATAAACTAGTAAGGACATGAGATAATTGGTGAAATGAGATAAGTGGCACTTAATTATAAATGAAGTAATCAGTAAATGGGGAAAACCGAAACCAGTTATTGTAATAAGTAGAGAAAAGGGGGAAATTTTATGAAATGTAAGAAGTTGTACATAATTATAAATTAAGTAATCTATAAACTTGGAAGTATGAAATCTGCTGATAAGAATAACATGTTTAGGCTTGTCCTAGGGACAAGTGGAAATTATAACTTAGGTTATAATAAACGATAAAGGGAAAAGAATAACTTATGTAAGGGGATAAGTTGTACTTAATTGTAAATTAAGTTATTTACAAGAACAAGAATCTGAAATCTACGGATGAGGACAACATAAGTTATATTTATGGGAAGAGAAACTTATTAGTGAACCTTAGTTAAGAGAACTAAATTAATAAGTAAACAACGATAAGTTGTAGCGACGGTGTAAAACGGAGTTATGATTAAATGAAAATGAATGAGGAAAACTTATGAAATGAAATAAATTATATTTAATCATAAATAACGACTGACATGTTAAAAAGAAAACATGTTAATTGAGATATACTTAATTACATATTAAGTAGAACATGTTATTGTAACGATGAAATCAAACAAGAATATATAAAGGGATTGTGGATTGCAGACCTTGGATCACAATCTATAGAATAACATGTTGTGGCTTATTAATAAACTTAAATGGCTTAAGTTATATGACTGAAATTAATAAGCAAAAGAAACTTGGAAACTTGAATAAGAAGTCAATGTGAACGAGATAACCAAGTTAAATGGAAACCTGGTGAGGTAAAGCAAGCGTGTAAAAGAATGTTTATACATATGGTCTAATGATGCATTAAAATGAGGTGTTTGGACCAGTCCATACGTTTGAGGGTGAATAACCCAACAGGGTAGATCATCGTGGTGTCATGAGACACGAAGGGAGCGCATGTTCATATGATTATCCTGTCGGCTCCAAAGGACTGGAAGGGGAAGCATGTTGCTTCCTGAGATACGTAAGGTGCTCCTAGTAGTCCTCTGTGCGGTAACAGATGTTTAGGCTGTGCTCGTAGAGGTTGGGTCTGCGCGTAACCACTAGGTGGGTGGGCCTTGAGAGCAAAAGTAGATTTGCAGTCAGAATGTTGTGACAAGGTGACACTAGGGTGATTCGACGATCGCCTAAACGGGGAAGCAGAGGTTAGGACTAACAAGGATAGTAGATCGTCGGGTACCCATCATCGGTAGCTAGAGGGATGCGAAAAGATTAGAGCTAAACCCAATAGACTATTCACCTTTCACTATCGAGGTACGGTGGTTGAGAGGAGACGCCAACTGGATGTTTAGATTGTGTGTTATGGGCAAATCGCTTAGCTCTTGTAGTCTTTATTACTTGAGGGAGGGACCAAGGTAGGGCCATAGCCACCATGAAAACAAACCCAAGGAATATCTATATTTTGGGGCTCTTAAAGGCGGGCCTGTACAGATATGGAAAAGCTCCTGACCTAATACTGTGTTTCTTGTATAGCCCTGCCACGGAATTCGATGCACATTATGTACGGTTAAGGCATCGAATACGATTGACGATAAGTACGTGGTATAATCAAGATACATGCATGTCGGCTCTGGGTGGTGTATCATGGACTTGAGGGCATTACTCTGGTATGAAATCAGATTCGATCGACGGTGGCAGTCCGTATGCTTACGTAGCGTAGAAATGATAGATATATGTGGAGTGTAATATTGTTATGTAGATATTCGTACGTCATTCCGGCGTAGGATAAGGGACTGCGTTCATTTCTATGGCACTACGGTGGAGACCATGCGAGTGGGGTACCATGGGGTGTACCTCAATATTGAGGTGTAGCTACATATATACTGCATTCGGTTAATCCACTGGGAAGTAAATGGGTACGACGTGTATGTAAGCCTTGAGTGCTATTAACCCAAGTAACCTAATAATAAGAAAATGTGATTGAACGATATATGTAGGATTATCCAAAGTGTATAATTTAAATCCAGTCACCAGAACTTGTGTTCTGATCCCCTCCTCATAATATACTCGCAGGTTAGATTTATGGCAAAGACATGATAACTTTGGATACTGGTTAGGCAGTATTATTAATACGGCAAGGCTATACTTTGAGTATATTATATTTTATCCATTCTACTGTGAGATGTTTTCTGGGCTCTGACATATTTTATGTCTCTATCTTTTCTGCAGGATACCAGAGCAAACCAACACGAGTTTCAATATATTAGAATTATGAAGAAAAAAATCAGTCTGTCGGAATTCGGGTTGTTACATCTGGTATCAGAGCTCAGGTTTAGGATTCCTGTATAGATAGTGAGTGAACATATTGTATTTTTAAAATATAAATATTATATATATATATACCTAGATCCATATAAGAACCCACTAAATTGAAAGAGTATAATATGGTAAGAAATGGGATGTTTGTTTTGTACACTAAAGGAACCCACTAAATTGAAAGAGTATAATATGGTAAGAAATGGGATGTTTGTTTTGTACACTAAAGGAATGAATATGGAAATCTAAGACCCTTAAGTAATTTGGGTGGAAAGTGTACAATGTACTTTGTATGGAAGGAAGGTGAATCCCATATGATTAGTATTTTGGGTTAGTGGGTTTGGCAATAAAATCTTATAAATTGGAAAAGGTTCAAAAGAGAAAAATGGATTAGGAATATATATAGTTGAGAGAATTGACCTTGGGAAGTGTCTAGGAAACCCAGAAAATTGGAAACCCGCTTTGAGTCTAACCCCATTGTTAACTTTTAAGAACTTGAAATTGTAAAAGTTTTGGGAAAAGGGTTTATGCTGTTTTCAAGTTTTAATCTTAAAAGTCATAGTTTTAAAATATGTAAAGAAGTACATATTGGGTTTTAAAGTAAAATAGGTATATCTTGGAAGCAATGATTTCTCCTGAAAACTTAGTCTAAAGTAAAATTCTCTTAGTAAAAGGTGCATATTATAGACCATGTATAGCTCGCTAGTTTTCTTGTTATATTACATGAAAGGATTTAAAAGAAAAACATGGAAGAAAATTGCATTTTGTTGAAAACTGGAAGTTCCAGTAAAGAAAGTTTTGAAGCCTCTATTCTTTTGACAATCATTTTTGATGAATTGTTTTAACAAGAGAATTTTGTTGGGTGGACAAAATAAGTTGTAGAAATTAAGAATAGGATGGATGTTTGCACCTTGTAGTAAGAGACTGAATTGACCTTATAAGGCAAGAACAAGTGATAAACCCGGTTGAGAAATAGTTGTCCTTATCTACTTCAGTTTTTGAGATATGAAAAAAATGAATGATTTATATTTTTTTAAGATGTCATGTTTTTATGGTTTGGCAAAGGTAAGTTTTCATGAGGAAAATAAAATTTTGACACTTTTGGTTTTTGGAAGGAAAGTGAAATGAAAAGGCCAAACCGTGTTTTAAAATTATGGAGTAGGAAAGGATTAGTGGCTAGGGAAGACGGGAAAAGTTTTGAGGCTATGAATTAATTAGCGAGAATTATCTTAGAAAAAAAACGGTAAATTCCCGTAGAATGCGTAAGCATTGAAAAGCCTAGGGTGTTGCTTGAAATGACTGTTGGTACACAACTAGAATTAGTAGCGACTATTAGATAGAAAGGGCAAGCAAGTGTTTAGATCCTGTTGCTAATCTTCATGTTAGGGGTAGTTAGGGTAACACGTAAACCTATCATGGATCCTATGGTAATTATCTTAGAAAAAAAACGGTAAATTCCCGTAGAATGCGTAAGCATTGAAAAGCCTAGGGTGTTGCTTGAAATGACTGTTGGTACACAACTAGAATTAGTAGCGACTATTAGATAGAAAGGGCAAGCAAGTGTTTAGATCCTGTTGCTAATCTTCATGTTAGGGGTAGTTAGGGTAACACGTAAACCTATCATGGATCCTATGGTTTGGACTTTTCTGTCTGAGGGGGGCATAGCCCCGAGATTCTTGACCCTTAGTAGCAGCTGTATATAGCGTCTGTTTCCTGTTTTAGTTGAAAGACTAGAAGGCTTATTTGAAAACTAAACATAGGTCAAATGATTAAGTAAGCTAAGGGAAGAGTAAAGGCATAACTAAAAAGGAAACAACAAATTCAGTAAAGCGATAAACTTGACAAATTATGAGAAAAGATGGATAAAGATAAAAATTTCCAAGATAAGATGAAAAAGAAAATCAGTAACAAAAGAAAATTTTCTTATGTGGTTGTCCTTGGATAGGAAAATAGGGGAATCTTTATAAATAGTTACATATAATCCAAGTACGGTTAGAAAAAGGTTGAAAAAGAAAAATGGAAGATGGGAACTTTTCTGTTTTCCACCTTTTTGTAACATAAGAAATAGAATTTAGAAAATCATATTTTTTTCTAAAATTCAAAAAATAAAGTTGGTTGGTAGGATTATGGATGCAACAATTGGAATAACTACACTCTTACTCAGTAAGAGTGTGGGAAAATTTTGATGAAAAAGCATTTTGATTTTCAAAATATTGCATTCATGTAGAACTGCCAGTATATTTAGGATGTCAGCATCATATTTTAAAAGGATTTTTAAAAATTTGCATACACATAAGAGGTACCGCTTAGGCATACATGCATTATTATGTTGTATTTCACTTTGCACAAGTGCACAATGGTACCAAAAATTGGATGCACACCTGATGGATGGATATTATGCGAGTGGTTATCTGATTTTACCCTTATCAAATTTCAACGACAAAATTTCCTAAGTGTGGGAGAATGTAACACCCCGTATTTTTAAGATAATAAAATGAGAATAACTTAATTTAATATTCAGAATTAAGTGAAACGAGTTGCGCCATTGCATTCGTCTTGGAATTTTGGTCAAAATAGACACCTAGTTTGCGTAAAACGGACACATGAAGAAGTTTTTAAGGTTTGAAGTTTGTATATGCATAAGAAGAGTATATATGAATAAAATAAGTCTAGAAATTTAAAACAGTTCAAATTCACATGGAAAAAGGGGAGCGGGAAAATTCCCTCCAAGGGGTGTCGACCCAATCAAGGGGGTGTCAACCCCCGGGTCGATCCCATAAGGGGGGTGTCGACCCATGGGTCGACCCCATAAAGGGGGTCGACCCCCTACTACAGATCTGGGTAGAATTTTCTACAGCGAACGTGGGCTATTTCTTTTACCAAATACGTTACTGAACACCTGTAAATAAGTATGTAGAGCCAACCCTAAATCTCGTATTTCTGAGACAACACAGAAGCTCTGTCATTCCTCTTCTTCCTCAAATCCATTTAGAAAATTAAGATTATTAGTTTAGGAAAAAATCTGAATGCAGTTCTAAAGGAAAAGAACGTATGTTTGTAAATGGGTGTTCAGATCTCTTGTCGAAGTGAGGTAATTCCTAGATCTGATCTATTTTCAATTCTCTTCTCTTTCTTCCCTTTTTCTTTTAGTAAAAATTATGAATCCATGGTTGTTTGGTTCTGAATCCAATTAGGGGAAAAACCATGGAATGACAGACCTGGACCAGATCCAGGATTTGGAAAGCATATGAGGTGAGTGGATTTAAGTTACATCATTTTTGATAATGATATAATATCGTTTAACATTCCCCGTTATCGTATAATGTGAATTTGCTACAATAATTAAAAGTATTGAATTGTTATTATGACATGTTTAAATATGATATGTTGAAATGTTTAAACATATGTTAAAAGGATTAAAGGGACATGTTGGAATATTAATATGCTAAGATATTAATATTTTGGGAAAATTTGCCAAAATATGCGTAGCAATTACTATTATTTCAATTCCATGTTAATTTGTGACATTTATGTACCTGGACCATTAACGATAGAAATTGAGAAAATTACATGATTTAGCGACACATGTTACTGTTAAATTTGAGCAATTATCTGTTTAATTGATTACATGTTAGAATAGAATCGATTATATTTTAGAAAGAACATTTGACGTAAAATAGGCATAATATGATGACATGAAAGATATAGATTTCAGTGAAAATTGAAAGAATTTCCTAAATTATATAGAAAATTTACAGTAATAAGCAACTATAACTGCGCTTAGACACGAGGTTAGATTACACTTGCGGTAGAAGTCTGCCTAGAACCGCCCGGCATATCCAGCATCCACAAGTGGTAAATCTAATGTGAGGGGTCTAACTGCTTAAATAAAACATGTAATGGTGCTAAGACACGAAGTTAAGTCAACTTGTGGAAGAAGTCTGCCCGAAACCGCCCGGCAAATCCAGCATCCACAAGTGTTGGCTTAATGTGAGAGGTCTAGCGTATATATATATATATATATATATATAAATGGTAGGATTGATAAATTGCGTTAATTGTAATTAATGGGAATGAATGGAATTGAATGAAAGCTAATTACAACAGTAAAATGAAATGGGAGTGAATGGGGAATGATAATAACCTATTATAAATAAATACATTAATAAGTATGTTATGTAATAGGTAGACTTGTCCTAGGGACAAGTGAAGATTATAACTTAGGTTATAATAAACTAGTAAGGACATGAGATAATAGGTGAAATTAGATAAGTGACACTTAATTAAATTAAGTAATCAGTAAATGGGGAAAACTGAAACCAGTTGTTATAATAAGTAGAGAAAAGGGGAAGTTTATGAAATGTAAGAGGTTGTACTTAATTATATATTAAATAATCTGTAAACTTGGAAGTATGAAATCTACTGATAAGAATAACATGTTTAGGCTTGTCCTAGAGACAAGTGGAAATTATAACTTAGGTTATAATAAACGATTAAGGGAATAGAATAACTTATGTAAGGGAATAAGTTGTACTTAATTGTAAATTAAGTTATTTACAAGAACAAGAATTTGAAATCTACGGATGAGGACAACATAAGTTATATTTATGAGAAGAGAAACTTATTAGTGAACTTTAGTTAAGAGAACTAAGATAATAAGTTGATAAGTTGTAGAAACAGTGTAAAATGGAATTATGATTAAATGAGAAAGAATGAGGAAAACTTATGAAATGAAATAAGTTTTATTTAATCATAAATAAAGACTGACATGTTAAAAAGAAAACATGTGAACTGGGATATACTTAATTACATATTAAGTAGAATATGTTATTGTAAAGATGAAATCAAACAAGAATATAAAGGGATTGTGGATTACAGGCCATGGATCACAATCTAAAGAATAACATGTTGTGGGCTTATTAATAAACTTAAATGGGTTAAGTTATATGATTGAAATTAATAAGCAAGAGAAACTTGGTAACTTGAATAAGAAGCCAATGTGAACGGGGATAACCAAGTTAGAAGGATACCTGGTGAGGTAAAGAAAGCGCGTAAAAGAATGTTTAGACATAGGGTCTAATGACACATTAAAATGATGCGCTTGGACCAGTCCGTACGTTTGAGGGTGAATAACCCAATGAGGTAGATCACTGTAGTGCCATGAGGCATGAGGGGAGTGCACGTTCATCTGATTATCCTGTCGGCTCCGAAGGACTGGAAGAGGAAGCACGCGACTTCCTGATATACGTAAGGTGCTCCTGGTAGTCCTCTATGCGGTAGCAGATATTTTAGCTATGCTCGCAGAAGTTGGGTTTGCGCGTAACTACTATGTGGGTGGGCCTTGATAGCAAACGTAGAATTGCAGTCAGATTGCTGTGACAAGGTGACAATAGGGTAATTCGGCGATCGCCTCAACGGGGAGGTAGAGGTCAGAACCAACAAGGATAGTAGATCGTCGGGTACTCGTCATCGACAGCTAGTGGGATGCGAAAAGACTAGAGCTAAACCCAATAGACCATTCACTTTTCACTCTCGAGGTACAGCGGTTGAGGGGAGACGCCAACTGGATGTTTAGATTGTTTGTTATGGGCAAAGTCGCTTAGCTCTTGTTGTATTTACTAGTTGAGGGAGGGGCCGAGGTGGGACCATAGCCGCCATGAAAACATACCCTAGGAATATCTGTATTTTGAGGCTCTTAAAGGCAGGCCTGTACAGATATAGAAAAGCTCCTGACCGAGTTTTGTCTTTCTTGTATATCCCTGCCACGGAATTCGGTGCACATTATGTGAGGTAGTGGCATCAAATACGATTGACGATATGTACGTGGGACAGTCGAGATACATGCATGTCGGCTCTGGGTGGTGTATCGTAGACTTGAGGGCATTACTCTGGTATGAAATCTGATTCGCGACGATGGCAGTCCGTACGCTTATGTAGTGTAGTAAAGATAGATATATGCGGAATGTAACATTGTTATGTAGATATTCGTACGTCACTCCGGCGTAGGATGAGGGACTGCGTTCATTCTATGGCATTACGTTGGAGAACGTGCGAGTGGGGTACCATGGGGTGTACCTTAATATTGAGGGGTAGCTACATATATACTTTATTAGGCTAATCCAGTAGGAAGTAAATGAGTACGACGTGTGTGTAAGCCTTGAGTGCTATTAACCCAAGTAACCTAATAAATAATAAAATGTGATTGAACGCTATATGTAGGATTATCCAAAGTGTATAATTTAAATCCAGTCACCAGAACTTGTGTTCTGACCCCCTCCTCATAACATACTCACATGTTAGATTTGTGGCAGAGACATGATAGTTTTGGATACTGGTTAGACAACATTATTAATATGGTAAGGCTATGCTTTGAGTATATTATATTTTATCCATTCCATTGTGAGATATTTTCTTAGCTCTGACATATTTTATGTCTCTGTCTTTTCTGCAAGATATCAGAGCATACCAACACGAATTTTGATAGATTAGAATTTAAAAAAAATCGGTCTGTCGGAATTTTGGTTGTTACAGCCCTGGTACATCCATCTATAGGTGTGGTGTACAAAAGATTGTCTCGTAACTTGCCATTGTATGAAAATCCATTTTTTTTAAAAGTTGCAAATTTGTTTGTAGATCTCCATTAAGGGGGTGGAATATAATAATGGTAAAATTTTCACTATTTCTAGAATTCATTTTAATCCATTTTATCCTACATGTCATTAAAAATAATATCAGATAATTTTATGTAGTAAAGATTTAGTTACCATAAGATATAAACCTATGCCATGTGTATGTGTGGTCATGGTATTATGAGATACCATTATTTTCAAAATAACGGATTTAAGTTTCTCACGCAGTCCTATGACTGACGCAAAGTTTATTTTTCTTTCCCTTAAAAATATGGGTGCTCTATTTCTCTGGGCAGCATAAAGATTAGATGAATAACACCATTTTGGAGTGAAGTCTTGAAGCATTTTGGAGGCCATTGGAGCTTGGACGTTTTGGGATCATTATATTTACTTATCATTCCGCTACATTTATATTTACCCATCATTCCACACTGCAATTATTAGACAATTTCTCATACTTCATGATGTAAATTACTGAAATTTAATGCGATACGAGATTCTATTTATTTTATGTTCTATCTATACTTTCTTTTTACCTCAAACTGTCTGATTCTCAGAGATCAAATCCATGGCATGTAAATATCGTGGATGTATAAGTGTCGATTTCTAAGGTCAATGAGTTAGGTCGTTTCATCCATATTTCCTAACAATGATCTCTTACTTGATTTTATGTTCTATGGTTAATTTGTAACTCCACCATAAAACATACCAAAAGTAGGAGTAACTGAGCTGCATTTATTCCCTTCCGCGTTGTAACGACTAGCCTTTTTGACCGATTCTCGCTGGTAATTAAACCAACTTAAATTGTTCACAAAGACGGATGGTTATATGTACTAACATATTTGAACACAAATAACAAAACTTTTTATTTCATTTCAAAATTTTACATCAGAATTACAAATATCAGAGTACAATACAAGCTCTGCGGAAATGGATATGCTCTCAGCGGAAGAAGTAAAACCAAGACAAAAACATTCTCCAAACTGAATCAGCTCTGACAGCTAAACCAGCAAACTAAACTACTAGCTGCCCTTGCAAAATTATGGGCACCCAGAGTTTAGGTAAGGGAATAATAAACTCCAAGTCAGTCGTGGGACTGGTGTGAGAACTCAAATAGTTATTATTTCAGGTTTATTTTGAAGTTGGGAAAATTCACCGAACCACATCGCTAACGTGGAACGGGTTTACTCCTTGTGAATGCCCGTGCATAGGAATTAGCAATGACTTTGAAAAAATGAAGCTATCATAACCTCTTCCCATATCACACAATACAAGCGCACACCAAATGGGCGAGTTTTGCCTTATGATAACCAAAAATACTTTAGTACGTGAAAATCCTCTTTTAAAATTGTAATTAGTGCATAGCGTTGAAACCATTTCACGAATAAATATATTAATCTTAGCGAGCATAGTGACTATGCCCACATACATAGTTTACAAACAAGTCGAACGACTCGTATTGGTTACTGGGTTTCCAACATGATGGTTCCTGACATGAAAGATCAATCGAGGGCACGAAGCTAAGTATCTCCCGGTTAACATCCAGACAACGGACAACGAATACATAGCGTGAAAGTATATATCCCTGTTAACATCCAGACATCGGACATCGTATATACTTTATTCCCTCAGATTTCGACGTAGATCTACCGCCTCAGCTTTTGATTTTCACTAGAGATTATGTATACAACCTAACCTTCAGTTTACCATCAATCCGGGGTGTGAGGCTCGTCGATGTCACGATATACACAAAGCTACGCTTCAATAAGTCGTGCTTTGATCATCATTAGTTCATTTCATAACTCGAGTATGCCACATTGACAATTTATGACGTGTCACTGATTTCCATCCATACATAGCCTCTAAGTTCGTATATTTTAGAGACGGGAATAATATATTGCCACAGATCCGATATATATTAACATAAATTAGTGTTACACGGTCAATTTCAATGTCAGACACACAATCCATACAAGTCCATTCTGGGTCTGTACAGAACAGCAATCCGAAAATCTCTAAATATATTCAGATCTCATGCCACTTATAACCTCGTATCGGGTGATCTGCCCAAAACGAGACGTCAGCAGTCAATCCGAAAAATTCGAAGATTCTCGATCTTCATTTATCGATTACTAGATCCCCATTTTCTTTATAGCATCGTATTATTACTTGGAATGGTTTTCGAAATATTTGATCCCGGTCTTTCCAAGTAATAAGTGTATTTTAAAACAACAGCTATGGATTACATAGGTTTTCGGTTCAAATCTCCTTCTAAATTGTTATTTGTTCATTTACAAATTGGGTCGCATTTATTCCAAATTCCATAACCCATTACCATCTTAATTCGTCTTTGAAATCCAATTTCCTTTTCCAATTTTGCATTCAAACATAATTCATTTGTTTTTCGTTTCAAACTACCAAATTTTAATTTGGATCTTTAAATTCCCATTTCCTATTTTAATATCATCAATAAATTCCATACGGAAAATTTTCGGTTCTTTGAAATACACCAAATATTTATCAAAACCATTTTTTTAGTTTAAAACAATAATTTAGGGTTCATAACTTCAAAATCCAATTGTTTCTAAGTAACGTTATAATTAACATTTAACAACGATACCAAAATGTGGTAAAATAGCCATTTAAATCAAATCGATTCAAAATCATTCGAAATTCAAATATTTCAACTCAAATCACTTTTAAATAATAAAATATGCATGATTAATCATAAATTTTCCAAATTTTTACTAATTTATATAAACCCGTTTTATTCGATTTTACACTATTGTCGCCGAACTGCACCTATAGCGACCTTTTCAAATTTTGTTTTAGACCTAACTTTGAAAATCATATATTGGAATTAAAATTTTTCTTTTCTATTAGGACACCAGTATTAATAGAAAGCCAGTGTTTCTTGTTTCATGTCAGTATGATTTAAAACGCTCAAGTTGTAGTCAATTGAAAGCTAAAATCGATAATAATGAACTGTCGCTACGCGACAAATTCCATTCAACCTATATAACGATTTAAATTATATATCATCCAAATCGTTCTACAATAAATTTCAAATTTCCATAATTTAAATCTAAATTTATATTCCAACTCTCCATTCCAAAACAATATTTAATATTCCCAATTTGTTTTTAAAATAATTTTTCAAAATCATCATTTCAAGTCACAACCTTTCGTTTCAACCTAAATCGAATTAATAATACTTTTATCGAAACTTGTATAATTATTTAAGATAATCATTAAAACTGCACAAGAGCAAAGTTAAATACGTATTTTAAATCATTTTCCGATCCCAATTCAGTATCTAAATAACCCATGAGCGTTTAGAATTATTTTCAAAACTATTCCATTTCATACGAATATCGTTTAACCAATTCCGATTTCCAAACGGTTTTTGCATTAAATTTAAAACTAAATTCCCGACCCTTATTTCAATAATAAAATCTTCATAAAATGGAAGGAGGATTTAAAACCGATCACTCGTATAATTCCACCACCACAATGTATGTGTGCGATTCGTGCAACCAATTAATTCAACTAATAAACTCAAGAATTCGTCCATCACAATCGCAATAATTAAAACAAATCAATTAACAGTTTTATTATATCCATTTCCAACGTCAACTAGCATCCCTAAAAAAATACAAATCCAACTCTGCTGCTTCGTAACCCCACTTCATTCATGCATGCGAACCAACTTAAACTGACACAACAGCTAGCAGACTATTTAAATGGAGAGAGGAACGCAACTATTTCTGCGTGTGGCCTTAGTGGTGAGGGTGATGTGGCCTTCTTGAGGTGGAGAGATGGCTAGAAACAAGAAGCAGATAGGTTTTGAGAGAGAAGAGGGAAGGAAAGGGCAGCAACTTTTTGGCTTGGTTAACAGGGCTGACGGTAAATAGGGGTGCAACGCAGATCAGTGGCGCGTGTGTTTAAAGGGAAAGTAGACAGTTTTGAGGAGAGAAGGAGCTAGACTGTAAAAGGAAACCGTTGTTTTGAGGAGGCTGCTGTCATGTGGAAGAAGAGGGGATTGCAGGAAACCGTTGTTTTGTTGTCCCTTTTGTCCTTGAGGGTAAAAACCCCCCTCTGTCCTGTCCCTGTCAGGAAAATATCCTGAAGGACAGGATGAACAATAAATTATTCCATAAGGACAAAGGGGAAATTTTTTGTCCATAAGGACAAGTTTTAGTGTAAAGGGATGAATTCTAGTGGGCCCCTGAATTCCTCCCTTTACACTAAATTTTGTCCTTAAGGATAAAATTTTGCCCCCTTGTCCTTGCGGAAAAATTTGTTGTTCCTTTTGTTCTTGAGGGTAAAAACCCCTTCCCTGTTCCCTATTTTTCTTCCAATCAAATCTCCTTATTTCGATTATTTTGCATTTTAGTCCTCGAACAATTAAATGGTATAACTGCAAAAGACGGAAATCAGGGGTCTATGATTGGTTGGTGACACGGGGCACACCGAATTTCGGGACTGAAGAATTGGTGAGGACAGTAAGGTGTAGCTGATCAAACCATGACAATAAATATTTTATTTCCTTTTGTCATTGACCGCGAATGGCATCAAACTAATAATAAAATCGTGTACAACGATATGCCATGATCCCAAAACCATAATAAAATAGTCTGGTAACTGATTCTGTAAAGTGCTAAAAAGACCACGGTTGTCCTAAAGTACGCTAGAAAAATATGTGCTTATTTTCCAAATTAAAATTTTCAGTAAAATTTTATAAAATATTTTAAGACTGCGCGTTCAGAAATTGAACGATTGTTTTTTTAAATTGATATTTAATTATAATTTATTCTAAATTCAAATCTTTAATTTTAAAGAATTTAAATAACATCTGTAAGGTAAACCATTCATTATAAATTTAATATTCTTATAAAAATGTAAATATATTATTAGAAAATATCATTACCTAATAAAACTAAAGTATTCGAAAATCTTTACAAAATAACTATAAGTTTTCCAATACAAAAACTTACTTATATATAACAACGACTCAAAATTTATATTTAAACTTCATTAAACCCAATTTAAATATTTATGAACTTAATATCTCTGAAATACAATCAATATAAATCTTAATATCAGAAATAAATTGGTAAAAATTTTATACTTTACAAAATCTTATGTTTTAAATCCTTTTAATTATTTATTAATGTTTAAAATTTATTTATTTATATCTTATTCTATTAAACCACATCTAAATAGACCATATCTTACAAAATCCATATATTATAAGAATTAAATAATCTCATTACTTATAAAAATCCTATAAATCAAACATATCTTTAAATTTTCAACTAATATTTATTCAAACTAAATTATAAGAGATTATTAAATCAATATTCGTAATTAAATATGATTAAATTAAATTTATATTTAGAAATTCCAAATTAATTTCATATATTAAAATGTTGAAACCTTAGATCGTTACACGCGTCCATAGAGATAAGAGAGTCGTTATAATTTTCAAGAGATGAATCCACCAAGAGTCTCGATGCTACATTTTATGTATTAGTTTCATTTTTTCCTCCCATACCAACATCCTCTTCTTCATCAAGAGTTTTCCATCGCGGCCTCAACGAAAGAATTTCAAAAGCTTCACGAGCCTCGAATCTAATGTCGTAAGTATCATGATAAGTTTTATTATATCCGTCTCTCAAGTCTTTGAATGATTGTCCACTTCTTAGTTTTTCTCCTCTTTAAACAATAATACACTTGTACTTTGTACACATACCATTGAAATTATACCAAGCCATTTCTATAGTCGCAAATGATCTTTTTTTTTGTCTTAATTGTAGTTCTCATTAACGGTCAAGTAAAGGAAATTTCCAGTTAAACATCCTGTTGGAACTTCAGTTGCCTTAGCTCATGCGTTCGCCAACACTTTGTAGTCATGCACCCTCCATGTGTCTTACCACTATTGGTGCTTGTATCTACTTAACAGCTTATCCGAGGAGTAGATTTTCTTTTGTTGTATGCTCTTTTTTCCTTGCATTTGACCTTCTTGCTTGTAGTCGCACAAAAAGATGGTCCTTGAGTTATTTGCAGAGTTTATAATAATGGTGATGAGCCAAATGCATTGTATCATCTCGTCTTGTCCATTGCATATACCAACCAAGCATAACAAATGTAACATGGAATTAAATTAATAATAAATAACTTATTAAAGTTACTAATTATCACATTTGTTCAATGTATTTTTCAACATATTAAATTATCAAAGTTGTTCAGTGTATTGTTCAACATATTAAATTATCAAAGTTGTTCAAAATTGTTCAATACTAGGCTTGGTTTAATTTAGTTATATACGTAGTTGTTTTAGTTAGTTTAGTAAAATCCGATTTAGTTAACTACATGATCGTTTAATACAATTTAGTAAAATTTAATTTAATTCAATATATGGTTGTTTAGTTTAACTTAGTAAATTTTAATTTTAAGTCTAATACATGGTTTCAACTATGCGTACATGGTTTAGAGTATAAGTTCATTATCAAGCTTGGTTTAATTTAGTTGTGTACATGGTTACTTAAGTTAGTTTAGTAAATTTTAATTTAGTTAAATACCTGATCATTTAAAATAGTTTAGTAAAATTTAGTTTAATTCAATATATAATTATTTAGTTTAATTTAGCAAAATTTAATTCAATACAAGTTTAATACATGGTTTCAACTATACGTACATGGTCCAGAGTATAAGTTCATTATCATGCTCAGTTTCAGTATCTAAAGTGAAATGTGAGGTGGTAAGGTAGTCTCATCTTAACACCATATATATTTGTCTGCACAACCCCGTTGTCTAATCCATCATCGTTGTTATCTTCCTCGTTGTCTCCATCGCCACCTTCATTGTCGTCTTCATCTTCCTCTTCATCATCCTCCTCGTCCTCACTTTCTTCTTCTTTTTCTTCTTCCTCTTCATCAAAATGCATTTGGTGGACCGTTTTCCTTTTTTATTTAAATTTGGAACGATCGGTTGCCTTTGTGTGTAGCATTAATTTTGGTTGTCTTCTAATTTCCATGTTCTATATTGAACATAGAATGAAAAACATAAAATGTACAAGCGGAAGAATATACGATAATTATTGAAAGAGATGGAATAAATTGCAAATTCTGTTGTCGTGTCACTTATTATATGCAATCTTTCTTCATAATACTAGGATTCTTGAAGAGCTGGATGTTGCATGTCCAAATTCATCTCCCATAGGCTATCAATTATGTAATGTGGCGGGACTGGAGGTACGTAGGGAAAATGCGGAATAAGTAATGCATTATCTTGTCCTATTTGCAGCTTATACCAACCAGGATCATCTTCCCCACTTGCTTACTGGGAGGCGAAGCTGGGTAAAACTGTAAAGCATAATTAACTTATGAGATTTGACTTCAATGCAAAAAGACTAAAGAAATCTATATTTCCAATACGGACCGCAACATTTAGTAATCAACCAACATCTCTAACAATCTGCTGTTAATTAGTGTCGTGGTCAATGTATACATCCTGATATATTTTTTACATTAATGGATCTGTTACATTATTATAATAAAATTCTATTTAGTCATATTAAGATAGTGATCCTGGTATAGTGCTTGTTGCATATCCGCATATGTACCATATAAGGTATCTGTCATGTGAAATGGAGGATCTAGAGAAATAACAGTTTGCCCGATCAATTGTCTATAACACTGCCCTCCTAATAATAACTCATAAAAATTGCCTAGAGGAAAGAGCAAAGGCAATCGCTTCATTGACAAGTAACGAGAAACATGAACTTCAAGGTGATCGAAAGTAAAGAGGTGTTCCATGGATTCTAGTTAATGTGACGGTCCTATCAACGATCAATATGATAGCGTGTAACTGAAAACATACGAGCTGTAGTATCGCATGTTCTTGTTTTATTTTCTTTCTCTCAAGCTTTTAGACTTGGGTAGGATGACGTTTTACACATTTTTTTAGTAATATAACCGCCGACAGTCATATACTTGAAGAACTATTACTGCAAACAAAACAAAAAATGTCAATCACTTGATTAATTAAACATATACACTAAAATAAATTGAAAATACAAAAGATTGATATGTATGTAATAACTCGACAAATCCAATGAGATGACCACCTTTGGTCACTGCTACATCCAGACTTTAATATACATACCCATAATAATCGAACCCCAATCATATAGCTGAGCTAATTCTAAATCCTTAACTGAATCTATGTACTCAAGACTGATTATGTCATTTGTCAACGAAAAGAAAAAAGTGTATATCATGTATAACACAAAAATTCTGGCAATATGATCAATATTATTCAAACTAGATGGTATCTAATCATCTGGAAAAAATATTTATCCAAATGAGATATGACAACATTTCCAATCCTGATATCATTATCAACAAATAGCGGTATGAATTAACTAAAATTGCCAAATTGGCTCCACTGCTCATCATATGGAATATTACAGGTATTAACCCAATAGGTATTGATGTCAACATGATAAAATCTAATGGTATAAAGTCAATCTCAGCATTGGAAAATAAAAAAGTATGAGTAACATGATATGTTGGTCGATTATGGCATGTATACGTCTATTACCAGAATTTCTCAACTCAACATTCATGAATCTACCAAACATTTTCGCTATGGGATCTCTCTTTGGATGATCTTTTAGTTTTTTTCCTACCATCTTAACATTGTTGTTAATTACCCGTGATATCTCATATTATCGCAATTCTATTCCTAACACGGTTTTAACATAAATTAGTAACATAAACATTTAATAAAATGTAAATATAACATTTAAATATAATAAACAATGTACAGTAAGCTATTTTTCGGTTATGAATATATGTACTCCTCTAAGACTAGTAATAAATCGAAATGGAAATGTGGAATAAATCATATTATATACATGAACTCCAAATCTGCCTTCAACACCGCCAATAGTCTGTCTACTTTTTCTAGAAGTTTTTCTTCTTCGTATATTGTCGGTGGAGCTAGATCATTTCTCATTAACGTTGTCCATCATTAAATTGATTTTTATTTACAAAACCCTAGAATTTGGAAATTCAAAAATTCTAGCTTTAGCTAGATAAGTTTGTTGGGGATTTGATGGAGAATGGAATTAGGAATGATTGTAAGTTAAAATTGGTTTTATTTTAAACAAATTTCCTTTTTTTTGTAGGATGAAGAGGGGTTTACTGAACGGAAGTCATGAGAGATTGAAGAAATATATCTCGGCTTTGAGTCTAAAATTACAGGCATGTTATACTTATTAAAAAACAATCCTATAAACGGTTAATTAAAATCATTTATAGGTTAAATAGAATAATGAATCCCGTTTATATTTATAAATGATTTTCAGTTAACTATTTGTAAGGTACAAATAACCCCCCTCTCCCCCTCCCCCAAAAAACTTGGTGCAGGAAATGTGGGGTTTGTGGCATTTGCTCCTCAAGAAATTGGAGTAACTGCTAAAGATGCCCTTAAAGCCAACTGCTAAAGCATTGCCTTTTTTCATCAGCAGATACAACAGTTCTTGAGAAAAAGGAGTACACAATAAAAATAAACTTGACATCATGTTGTTCCACAAATGCAACTCATAGAGAAATCATAACAGGGACTCAAATAACATGAATACCACCCAGTTGTGAGTAGGAGATAGGCACTTAACATCATCGCCTACTGAGGAAGATATCATTTTGGCATGAATGGTATATGGTCATAAAAGCCTTCCCATGCCATATTAAAAAATCATTTGTTGGTTTATTAGGACTGCATTGATATTATAGATGGGCAACCATTGAAAATTATAAAATTAGAATATGACAGTAGCAACCTTGTGTATGCATGCAGCATGCTTTTGATCATACTAAAATCGGTTTATGTCTTACATGAAGATGTGCAGTAGAGGATGACGCTGACGCAAATTCTTTCTGTATTTGCATCATTTGAGTGTGTCTAAGGTATAAATCTTTGATTTATACCATGTTTAATACACAACATGGAATACAGAAATGGATTTTTGGAGTAAGCAATTAGCAAATCATATGTTAGGCTACAGTTTTCTGCATGTGCAACAAACGAGCAGAGTAAAAAAGCGAGTTGCGTTGGCATAACAATAGAAGGCCAAAAGAGGAGCAACGAGTTACAAAGAAAATGGTATATGGTCATTAAAGCCTTCCCTTTCCATGTTATAAAGTCATTTGCTAGTTTATTAGGACTGCATTGATGTTGTAGATGGGCGACCATTGTAGGTTATAAAATTAGCATATGACAGTAGCAACCTTGCGTATGCATGCAGCAAGCTTTTGATCATACTAAAATTGGTTTATGTCTTACATGAAGATATGCAGTAGAGGATGATGCCGATGCAAATTCTTTCTGTATTTTCATGATTTGAGCGTGTCTAAGGTATAAATCTTTGATCCATACCATGCTTAATACACAACATGGAACACAGAAATGGATTTTTGGAGTAAGCAATTAGCAAATCATATGTTAGGCTATAGTTTTCTGCATGTGCAACAAACGAGCAGTGTTGAGACAAGTCTCACATTGGGGAATTTGTAAAATGAATCTGTATAACTATAATCAGTTCACCCTTCACATTGCCAATTAGTTTTCTGATAATCCGGGGTTCTCTAACATGGTATCAGAGCAGATTTAATTCGTGCGCACAATGCCACACTTATCCATGTCACTCAATAAAGTTCCACGTGTTAGGCTCATGATATGCCACACGTGCAGGGGCGTGTTGAGACAAGTCCTCATATTAGGGAATTTGTAAAATGAATCCTGTATGACTATAATGAGTTCACCCTTCACATTGCCAATTGGTTTTGTGATAATCTGGGGTTCTCTAACAAGCAGAGTAAAGAGCGAGTTGCGTTGGCATAACAGCAGAAGGCCAAAAGAGGAGCAATGAGTTTCGGAGAAAATGGTAT
This sequence comes from Allium sativum, assembly GCA_030737875.1. Classification (NCBI taxonomy): domain Eukaryota; kingdom Viridiplantae; phylum Streptophyta; class Magnoliopsida; order Asparagales; family Amaryllidaceae; genus Allium; species Allium sativum. The sequence continues at coordinate 781,963,844 of CM060913.1, read as the reverse complement.
AGGGTCATTAAAGCCTTCCCTTGCCATATTATAAAGTCATTTGTTGGTTTATTAGGACTACACTGATATTGTAAATGGGCAATCATTGAACGTTATAAAATTAGCATATGACAGTAGCAACCTTGCGTATGCATGCAACAAGCTTTTGATCATACTAAAATCGGTTTATGTCTTACATGAAGATATGCAGTAGAGGATGATGCTAATGCAAATTATTTCTATATTTGCATGATTTGAGCATGTCTAAGGCATAAATCTTTGATCTATACCAAGTTTAATACACAACATGGAATACAGAAATGGCTTTTTCGAGTAAGCAATTAGCAAATCATATGTTAGGCTACGGTTTTCTGCATGTGGAACAAACGAGCAGAGTAAAGAGCGAGTTGCGTTGGCATAACAGCAGAAGGCCAAAAGAGGAGCAATGAGTTACAGAGAAAATGGTATATGGTCATTAAAGCCTTCCCTGCCATATTATAAAGTCATTTGTTGGTTTATTAGGAGTGCATTGATATTGTAGATGGGCAATCATTGAAGGTTATAAAATTAGCATATGATAGTAGCAACCTTGTGTATGCATGCATCAAGCTTTTGATCATACTAAAATCGGTTTATGTCTTACATGGATATTTGCAGTAGAGGATGATGCTGACGCAAATTATTTCTGTATTTGAATGATTTGAGCATGTCTTAGGTATAAGTCTTTGATCTGTACCATGTTTAATACACAACATGGAATACAGAAATGGCTTTTTGGAGTAAGCAATTAGCAAATTATATGTTAGGCTACAGTTTTTAACATGTGCAACAAACGAGCCGAGTAAAGAGCGAGTTGCATTGGCATAACAGCAGAAGGCCAAAAGAGGAGCAACGAGTTACAGAGAAAATGGTATATGGTCATTATAGCCTTCACGTGCCATATTATAAAGTCATGTGATGGTTTAATAGGACTGCATTGATATTGTAGATGGGCAACCATTGTAGGTTGTAAAATTAGCATATGACAGTAGCAAACTTGCGTATGCATGCAACAAGCTTTTGATCATACTAAAATCGTTTTATATCTCACATGAAGATATGCAGTAGAGGATGATGCTGACGCAAATTCTTCCTGTATTTGCATGATTTGAGTGTGTCTAAGGTATAAATCTTTGATCTATGCCATGTTTAATACACAACATGGAATACAGAAATGGCTTTTTGGAGTAAGCAATTAGCAAATCATCTGTTAGGCTATAGTTTTCTGCATGTGCAACAAACGAGCAGAGTAAAGAGCGAGTTGTGTTGGCATAACAGCAAATGGCCAAAATAGGAGCAATGAGTTTTGGAGAAAATGGTATATGGTCAATAAAGCCTTCCCTTGCCATATTATAAAGTCATTTGCTCGTTTATTAGGACTACACTGATATTGTAGATGGGAAACCATTGAAGGTTATGAAATTAGCATATGACAATAGCAACCTTGCGTATGCATGCAGCAAGCTTTTGATCATACTAAAATTGGTTTATGCCTTACATGAAGATATGTAGTAGAGGATGATGCTGATGCAAATTCTTTCTATATTCGCATGATTTGAGCGTGTCTAAGGTATAAATCTTTGATCTATACCAAGTTTAATGCACAACATGGAATACAGAAATGTCTTTTTGGAGTAAGAAATTAGCAAATCATATATTAGGCTACAGTTTTCTGCATGTGCAACAAATGAGCAGAGTAAAGAGAGAGTTGCGTTGGCATAACAGCAGAAGGCCAAAAGAGGAGCAATGAGTTATGCAGAAAATGGTGTATGGTCACTAAAGCCTTCCCTTGCCATATTATAAAGTCATTTGTTGGGTTTTTAGGACTGCATTGATATTGTAGATGGGCAACCATTGAAGGTTATAAAATTAGCATATGATAGTAGCAACCTTGCATATGCATGCATCAAGCTTTTGATCATACTAAAATCGATGTATGTATTACATGGAGATTTGCAGTAGAGGATGATGCTGATGCAAATTCATTCTGTATTTGAATAATTTGAACGTGTCTAAGTTACAGGTCTTTGATCTATACCATGTTTAATACACAAGATGTAATACAGAAATGGCTTTTTGGAGTAAGCAATTAGCAAATCATATGTTAGGCTACAGTTTTCTACATTTGCAACAAACGAGCAGAGTAAATAGCGAATTGCGTTGGCATAACAGCAGAAGGCCAAAAGAGGAGCAACGTGTTACGGAGAAAATGGTATATGGTCATTAAAGCCTTCCCTTGCCATATTATAAAGTCATTTGCTGGTTTATTAGGACTGCATTGATATATATTGTAGATGGGAAACCATTGTAGGTTATAAAATTATTGTATGACAGTGGCAACCTTGCGTATGCATGCATCGAGCATTTGATCATACTAAAATCGGTTTATGTCTTACATGAAGATATGCAGTAGAGGATGATGTTGACGCAAATTCTTTCTATATTTGCACGGTTTGAGCATATCTAAGATATAAATCTTTGATCTATACCATGTTTAATACACAAGATGGAATACAGAAATGGCTTTTTGGAGTAAGAAATTAGCAAATCATATGTTAGGCTACAGTTTCTGCATGTGCAACAAAGGAGCAGAGTAAAGAGCGCGTTGCGTTGGCATAACAGCAAATGGACAAAAGAGGAGCAATGAGTTACGGAGAAAATGGTATAAGGTCATTAAAGCCTTCCCGTGCCGTATTATAAATTCATTTGCTGGTTTATTAGGACTACATTGATATTGTAGATGGGCGACCACTGAAGGTTATAAAATTAGCATATGACAGTAGCAACCTTGCATATGCATGTAGAGGTGTAAACGGGTCGGACCGGACGGAGGTGTATCCAAGCTCTGTCCTATAAGAATTCGGACGGACACGGACCGAACATCATATAGCCTTGGACCGAGCCGGACAACGGACTGTCCCGTCCGATATAACCTTGGATAATAGAAAAACATCGAACATTTTAGATCAGACTGAACACTAGTGTGTCCAAGCTCTGTCCTATAAGAGAATCAGACGGACACGGACCGGACACCTTATAGCTTTGGACCGAGCCGAACAACGGACTGTCCTGTCCGATATGCAGCCCTATATGCATGCATCAAGCTTTTGATCGTACTAAAATCGGTTTATGTCTTACATGAAGATATGCAGTAGAGGATGGTGCTAACGCAAATTCTTTTAGTATTTGCATGATTTAAGCGTGTCTAAGGTATAAATCTTTGATCTATACCATGTTTAATACACAACATGGAATACTGAAATGGCTTTTTGGAGTTGGTAATTGGCAAATCATATGTTAGGCTACAGTTTACTGTATGTGAAACAAGCAGAGTAAGAGCGAGTTGCGTTGGCATAACAGCAGAAGGCCAAAAGTGGAGCAATGAGTTACGGACAAAATGGTATATGGTCATTAAAGCCTTCCCTTGCCATATTATAAAGTCATTTGCTGGTTTATTAGGGCTGCATTCATATTGTAGATGGGCAACCATTGAAGCTTATAAAATTAGCATATGACAGTAGCAACCTTGCGTTTGCATGCAGCAAGCTTTTGATCATACTAAAATCGGTTTATTTCTTGCATGAAGATATGCAGTAGAGGATGATGCTGACGCAATTCTGTATTTGCATGATTTGAGCGTGTCTAAGGTATAAATCTTTGACCTATGCCATGTTTAATACACAACATGGAATACAGAAATGGCGTTTTGGAGTAAGCAATTAGCAAATCATATGTTAGGCTATAGATTTCTGCATGTGCAACAAACAAGAAGAGTAAAAAGCAAGTTGTGTTGGCATAAGAGAAGAAGGCCAAAAGGGAAGCCATGAGTTATGTACGGGGAAAATGGTAAATGGTCATTAAAGCCTTTCCTTGCCATATTATAAAGTCATTTGCGGGTTTATTAGGACTGCATTGATATTGTAGATGGGCAACCATTGAAGGTTATAAAATTAGCATATAACAGTAGCAACCTTGCGTATGCATGCAACAACCTTTTGATCATACTAAAATCGGTTTATACCTTACATGAAGACATGCAATAGAGGATGATGCTGATGCAAAGTCTCTCTGTATTTGCATGATCTGAGAGTGTCTAAGGTATGAATCTTTGATCTATACCATGTTTAATGCACAACATGGAATACATAAATGGCTTTTTGGAGTAAGCAATTAGCAAATCATATGTTAGGCTATAGTTTTCTGCATATGCAACAAATAAGCAGAGTAAATAGCGAGTTGCGTTGGCATAACAGCGGAAGGCTAAAAGAGGAGCAATGAGTTACGGAGAAAATGGTTTATGGTCATTAAAGCCTTCCCTTGCCATATTATAAAGTCATTTGTTGGTTTATTAGGATTGCATTGTTATTGTAGATGGGCAAACATTGAAGGTTATAAAATTAGCATATGATAGTAGCAACCTTGCGTATGCATGTAGCAAGCTTTTGATCATACTAAAATTGGTTTATTTCTTGCATGAAGATATGCAGTAGAGGATAATGCTGACGCAAATTCTTTCTGTATTTGCAAGATTTGAGCGTGTCTAAGGTATTAAACTTTGATCTATACCATGTTTAACACACAACATGGAATACAGAAATGGCTTTTTGGAGTAAGCAATTAGCAAATCATTTGTTAGGCTATATCTTCTGCTTGTGCAACAAACGAGCAGAGTAAAGAGCGAGTTGCGTTGGCATAACAGCAGAAGGCTAAAAGAGGAGCAATGAGTTATAGAGAAAACGGTATATGGTCATTTAAGCCTTCCCTTGCCTTATTATAAAGTCATTTGCTGGTTTATTAGGACTGCATTGATATTGTAGATGGGCAAACATTGAAGGTTATAAAATTAGCATATGAAAGTAGCAACCTAGCGTATGCATGCAGGAAGCTTTTGATAATACTAAAATCGGTTTATGTCTTACATGAAGATATGCAGAGGATGATACCGACGCAAATTCTTTTTGTATTTGCATGATTTAAGCATGCCTAAGGTGTAATCTTTGATTTATACCATGTTTAATGCACAACATGGATTACAAAAATGGCTTTTTGGGGTAAGCAATTAGCAAATTATATGTTTGGCTGCAGTTTTCTACATGTGCAACAAACGAGCAGAGTAAAGAGCGAGTTGCGTTGGCATAACAGCAGAAGCCAAAAGATGAGCAATGAGCTACGGAGAAAGTCGTATATGGTCACTAAATCCTTCATTTGCCATATTATAAAGTCATTTGCTGGTTTATTAGGACTGCATTGGTACTGTAGATTGGCAACCATTGAAGGTTATAAAATTAGCATATGACAGTAGCAAACTTGCGTATGCATGCAACAAGCTTATGATCATACTACAATCGGTTTATGTCTTACATGAAGATATGTAGTAGAGGATGATGCTAACGCAAATTCTTTTTGTATTTGCATGATTTGAGTGTGTCTAAGGTACAAATCTTTGATCTATACCATGTTTAATACACAACATGGAATATAGAAATGGCTTTTTGGAGTAAGCAATTAGCAAATCAAATGTTAAGCTATTGTTTTCTGCATGTGCAACAATTGAGAATAGTAAAGAGCGAGTTTCATTGGCATAACAACAGAAGGCCAAAAGAGGAGCAATGAGTTACGGAGAAATGGTTTATGGTCATTAAAGCCTTCCACTGCCATATTATAAAGTCATTTGCTGGTTTATCAGGACTGCATTGATATTGTAGATGGGCAACCACTGAATGTTATAAAACTAGCACATGACACTAGCAACTTTGCACATCCATGCAACAAGTTTTTGATCATACTAAAATTGGTTTATGTCTTACATGAAGATATGCAGTAGAGGATGATGCCGACGCAAATTCTTTCTATATTTGCATGATTTGAGCGTGTATAAGATATTAATCTTTGATTTATACCATGTTAAATACACAACATGGAATACATAAATGGCTTTTTGGAGAAGGGTTTAGCAAATCATATGTTAGGCTACAATTTTCTGCATGTGCAACAAATGAGCAGATTAAAGAGTGAGTTGCGTTGGCATAACATCAGAAGGCCAATCGAGGAGCAATGAGTTACGGAGAAAATGGTATATGGTCATTAAAGCCTCCCCTTGCCATATTATAAAATCATTTGCTGGTTTATTAGGATTGCACTGATATTGTAGATGTGCAATCATTGAAGGTTATAAATTTAGCATATGACAGTAGCAACCTTGCGTATGCATGCAGCAAGCTTTTGATCATACTAAAATCGGTTTATGTCCTATATGAAGATATGCAGTAGAGGCTGACGCAAATTCTTTCTGTATTTGCATGATTAGAGCACGTCTAAGGTATAAATCTTTGATCTATACCATGTTTAATACACAACTTGGAATACAGAAATGGCTTTTTGGAGTAAGCAATTAGCAAATCATATGTTAGGCTATAGTTTTATGCATGTGCAACAAACGAGCAGAGTAAAGAGCGAGTTGCGTTGGCATAACAGCAGAAGGCCATAAGAGGAACAATGAGTTACGGAGAAAATGGTATATGGTCATTAAAGCCTTCCCTTGCCATATTATAAAGTCATTTGTTGGTTTATTAGGACTGCATTGATATTGTAGATGGGCAACCAATAAAGGTTATAAAATTACCATATGACAGTAGCAACCTTGCGTATGCATGCAGCAAGCTTCTAATCATAATAAAATAGGTTAATGTGTTACATGAAGATATGCAGTAGAGGATGATGCTGACACAAATTCTTTCTGTACTTGCACGATTTAAGGGTCTCTAAGGTATAAATCTTTGATCTATACCATGTTTAACACATAATATGGAATACGGAAATGGCTTTTTGGAGTAAGCAATTAGCCAATCATATGTTAGGCTATGGTTTTCTGCATGTGCAACAAACGAGCAGAGTAAAAAGCGAGTTACGTTGGCATAACAGCTGAAGACTAAAAGACAAGCAATGAGTTACAGAGAAAATGGTATATGGTCATTAAAGCCCTCCCTTGCCATATTATAAAGTCATTTGCTAGTTTATTTGGACTGCATTGATATTGTAGATGGGCAACCATTGAAGGTTATAAAATTAGCGTATGACAGTAGCAACCTTGCGTATGCATGCAGCAAGCTTTTGATCATACTAAAATTGGTTTATGTCTTACATGAAGATATGTATTAGATGCTTACGTAAATTCTTTCTGGATTTGCATGATTTGAGCATGTCTAAGGTATAAATTTTTGATCTATACCATGTTTAATACACAACATGGAATACAGAAATGACTTTTGGAGTAAGCAATTAGCAAATCACATGTTATGCTACAGTTTTCTACATATGCAAATAACGAGCAGAGTAAAGAGCGAGTTGCGTTGGCACAATAACAGAGGGCCAAAAGAGGAGCATCGAGTTACAGAGAAAATGTATATGGTCAGTAAAGCCTTCCTTTGCCATATTATAAAGTCATTTGCTGGTTTATTAGGTATGCATTGATATTTTAGATGGGCAACCATTGTTGGTTATAAAATTAGCATATGACAGTAGCAACCTTGCATATGCATGCAACAAACTTTTGATCCTACTAAAATCGGTTTATGTCTTACATGAAGATATGCAGTAGAGGATGATGCTGACGCAAATTCTTTCTGTAATTGCATGATTTGAGCGTGTCTAAGGTATAAATCTTTGTTCTATACCAAGTTTAATACACAACATGGAATACAAAATAGGTTTTTGGAGTAAGCAATTAGCAAATCATATGTTAGGCTACAGTTTTCTGCTTGAGCAACAAACGAGCAGAGTAAAGAGCGAGTTACGTTGGCATAACAACAGAAGGCCAAAAGAGGAGCAATGAGTTACGGAGAAAATGATATATGGTCATTAAAGCCTTCCCTTTCCATATTATAAAGTCGTTTGCTGGTTTATTAGGGTTGCATTGATATTGTAGATGGACAACCATTGAAGGTTATAAAATTAGCATATAACAGTAGCAACCTTGCGTATGCATGCAACAAGCTTTTGATCATACTAAAATCGACTTATGTCTTACGTGGAGATATGCAGTAGAGGATGATGCTGACACAAATTCTTTCTGTATTTGAATGATTTGAGTGTGTCTAAGGTATAAGTCTTTGATCTATACCATGTTTAATACACAACATGGAATACGTAAATGGCTTTTTGGAGTAAGCAATTAGCAAATCATATGTTAGGCTATAGTTTTCTTCATATGCAACAAACAAGCAGAGTAAAGAGCGAGTTGCATTGGCATAACAGCAGAAGGACAAAAGAGGTGCAATGAATTACGGAGAAAATGGTACTGCCCAGGATCGAAGTGGGAACCACTACACCACAGAACCATTTGACATGCAGCTCAAAGAAGCTATATAACAATTTTTTTCAAAGGCACATTCATAATACTAATCTCAGATTTTTAATTTGGTCATGCACAATAAAATCAAAATAAACAGACTGCTTAGGCATAGCTTTGAGGTTAGCCACATGTCATTTCTATTTAAAGACATAACATAAAGTTGAATAAAGCATGTTAACTCTTATATGATTTATTTCTCTATGGTTGTTTTGATGCTTCTGACACACACACACGAACAAAAAAGAAAAAAAAAAGGAACTTGTCGAAACTCAATGGACTTTCATGGTATTAAATTATGGAAGTTACGAAAAATGTTTCTAACTTACAAGTACTGGACAATAGGAGTAACATAATAATTTTAGCTTGGATATGTATGCATTTAGCATATTAATACTATTGGAAAATTGATCGACACAAACATTAAAGAGAAAATTATGTAAGTTGTGTCACTGATGAGAGTATTGCCTTCAAAGTAATTGTGGTACAACTTATAATTGATAGTCATTCTGAATGTTAAAGGTTAACAGACAATTTTTCAAGCTTATGCACTTAAAATTAGAGAATTTAAAAGATTCATCGAAATTGGTGTTTATGAAGTTTTAATATATCTTAGTAGATAAACTAATTTCAGAGGAAAGTGGATAGATATAAGATAATTTTTGTTTACTATAAACTTTTGTTATTTTTCCAAATAAGAGAGAAAAACAAAAGAGAATAAAAATCGGTACTACTATCTACACACATCTGAACTATCCCTCCCACCGCTTAAATATGTATGAAAATTAAATAGAATAAAATATTGTGAAAATCCACTTTGGTCAGCTATGTAAAACTGAGTAAATGATGGACATATGATTTTGCATTACATGATAATAAAAAAAACCTAATTATAAAATAGGATAATAGCTTCACCAATCAACAATTAACGGTAGAGAACACTGAAATTAATAATGTAAGCAATACCTATTTTAGTGTTTTGAACAAATTATTTGATAAATATGCAAGGTATTTATTTATGCTATAATCTCAGTAAATCTCAGTAAATCTCAGTAAATCTCACTAAATCAAATCAATCTAACTATAATTTTGATCTTTTTAAAAATTGATTGAGTTTTTGGGCAGCATGGATTCAGGAATGTTGGAGGGGAGTATATTCATTCATTTTACAAGGTGAATAAATACATTTATATAGTTTTTTGGAAGAGAGAACATGAGATGATATAACAAAAAGTCAAACTGGTGGGTGTGGATGAGTGTGTCAAATAATATAGTAGGTATGATGAAAAATGAGTGGCATGTGTATATTTGGTGTATGGAGATAATAACATTCAATTAAAAAACCTACAAAGTTGTTTTCTCTCTCCCTCCCGCTTTAGCCAATCATTTCTAATAAATAAACATTCCATGAATTAAATGTTTTCTTGTTAATAAGAAATGCAAAAGGACACTCAATGAAAATACTTTGATTTTGTTGTAATTACCCAATAATCCCTTAGTAACTAAAAAAACCAAAGATATATGGAAAAAAATTGGCAATAAAAAAGTTTCATCCGGTAAGTACCAATGTCTTTCAATTAAATTGAAATAAAAAGAAGTGAGTTTAAAACCTAATCTCAATAGTAAATTTTTCTCTAGAACTAAAAAGATTTAGGTTAATCAACTTAGTTAAGTGGTAAAAAAACTACAAAGATTTCGGTTAAGTTCTCATAACATATATATATATATATACATTTTCAATTTGTATGAACTTTGTGATAAAGATGCACTTTTAACAACCATATAACTACATTGAAAACTAAGAAGTCCTCTAAAGAACTCAAACCTGGCACAAATGGTGGTTCATCTTCACGTCCAAGTACGTAAATCTATCAAGTGCTACAATCTAACACCACCACTAATAGACATGATCTCATTGAGAGAAAAGCTCAACCTCAAATTATAAATTAATATAATTCAGTAAGTACGTTTCGAAAACATCACCAGTACTGACTATGAATTATATATGAGTAATAAGACATTGTTTAAATAAATCATTGAAATCATCAAGTACATCTCTAAAACATCAATAATATGGTTACAGATTCCAAAAGAGAAAGCACGACTTGAGTGCGCATATCTCGCTAGGAAGCAAGTTGATAATCCTGTCGCATTGAGTGAACATAACAGATTAGTGACACATTGGCAGATTTGAAGGCCAAAATGGCAGCAACAAATGAAGGGGGTCTGAGACGACCTAGACTTCCCCGAACCCCGAAGAGACGGAGGAGCCCAGATTGCTTTGAGAACACAACACATCAGAACATTGAACAATAGAACATTTCATTGCTATTACAACAATTTACATCAAAGTACAAGATATCAGAGTTCAAATAAATAATATATATTAGAAAATATCAGAGATTAAAATACATAGCAGCGGAAATAAAAATGTATATATATACAATGCATAGCGGAAATACATCAACTAACACAATTGGAAGAAATACACGGATACAAAGCTTTCTGAATATAGCTCTAGCTATAAACCAGGATCTTGCGGAATAGAAATATGCAAAACGAAAACTACTGACTGCCCATATGGAAAATATGGGCACCCAAAGTTTAGGTGGAAACAATAAACTCTGAGTCAGTCATGGGACTAGTGTGAGAACTAAAATAGTTATTAACTTTATTTTTATGTTGGTTATATCAAGGAACCACGCCGTATAACACGGAACGAGTTCCTCCTATGAATACCATAAAACAAACAATGTCATGCTAAATAAAAGAAAAATGAAGCTATTATAAGACTCGGGTCCCATCACACAATGCAACGCAAGCCAGAGGATAGAGTTTTACCTTATAATAGACAAATATGTTTGATACGCGAAATTTATCTTTTATTACTACTATAAGTATATAGTGTATAAATCAACTTTGAAAGTAAATGTACCAATCCTAGATAGCATAATACCTCATCCTATTATGTCCCCATATATATAGGTACACAACTAAAACCGCAAAGCTTGTATTAGAAAGTTGGATTTCCATCATGATGGCTGTTGATCCGAAAGATCTATCACATAGTGCAATACTCCACGGCTTACGTTAAGGGCTTTTGGAAAAGACCGTAATGCACATCCGCCTTTATCCATCTGGGGATCGGGGGGTGTGCCCTATCCCTATTGGTGTGGAGCGACCACACCCAGCATCATCTCGGTCGACCGAATCCATAACAACCCTAAAGGAGTCTATCCTCATCTCAAAAGCATACTGATCAAACTATCAGTTCACCATCATGCTGGTGTGTGAGGCTCACTAATTAACGCTACACAAAGCTGCGCTACTTAAAGCTATGCTTTGATCATCAACCACAAGGCTCTGCTTTTCAACAAAAGCCTTGATCCATGCATCTCAGCATGTCACATTGTCAATCCATACCATACCATTGATTTCTGCCAATATATAACCTCTAAGCTTGTACGTCTCAGAGAAGGGTGTTAAGCAAGGGAATAAATTCTCTGCCACAAACAGATATATATTTAGCAGAGATCAGTGAATACAACATAAAGGAATACAATGTCAGACACACCATCCATTTGCAAGTCCGTTCTGGGTCTGAACGAAACAGGACGTACTTTATTCCTCGCCTTATATGTCCAATATAGGGGAGAGAGGCCCTCGCATATCCGGACAATCAATAAATACGTCCGAACCACTATAACCCCTTCGTCGGAGCTACCCAATTCCAGGGCATCAGTAGTAATCCATTCGATGTGAAGTTCGCCAGTCTTCAACCACCGTCTTCAATATCTTCGACTTTTAGTCGTCATATCATTTATTCAAAATGGGTTAAACTTGGACTTTCCGAATAACTCGCGTATCGTATAATCAAAAGTGTTATAAAAACACATCATACGCCTTATTCCAATCCAGAATATTCTTTTATTCAAATATTTTTTTCAGCATTTAAACCAAATTAAAATTTATCAAATTAGTTGGGATTATCGAGCCTTACCAAAGTAATCATCTATTTTATTTTTCCAATCCCAACCTATTTATCCCATGGAGCAAAACTGGTAGTACTCCATATCTAACACCCACTGTGTTATTGGTAAATTCAATTACCATTCAATGTTTAAATCTAATTAAAGATTTAACTACGCATGGAGTAAAATTGGTGATACTCCATTTTCGAATACTTTTCAAATTTGAAAAATTTAATTACCACATTAACATTTAAATCTAATTAAAGATTCATAAAACTCCACTTAGTTTTAATCTTCAAAAATCATTATTTAATGATTATTCAACTTTAGGAAAATTAATCCTGTTATTAACTGGGTTAAAGAACTAATGTCATTTAAACATCATTCACGATAAAACCCAAATCATTTTCCATCAAAATGGAATCCAAATGGAAATCATAACAGTATATAATTGATATAAATTCCCGTATCAGACTAATACTATAAATGGAATAACGGCAAAGCCTCTTAAATTCCATAAATAGTAACGGCCTTCCTTTTCAGTAGCTCATCTCGATTATTACCAAATCGAATTCCATTTAAATCCAATTTAATATATTAAATTGGAAAACTTTACTTTGGAAATTATCAGCTAAATCTTGATTAAAAGATTTATAAATGCCAAATCATATCTTCACTGTTAATTAGGTTAAAAAACAAATGTTATTTAAAACATCGTTCAAAATAACCCAAAATTCAATTTCAATTCCAATTAAATGAATTAAATGGTCAATTTCTCTAAATCTTAATTAAAAGCTTTATTCTTTTCTCAGCTGGGTTTAAGAACAGTGTTATTTAAGACAACATTCATGACAAACCCAAAATCTAATTTGATATTAAATACAAGGCTCTGAATAGAAATTATATCGGCTTATATTCAATACCAAATTATGAAACCAACAAATATCGTATTAGGAGTATCAATATTTATATCTTCCAAATTCCTCAATAATATCTGTATAATCACGGAATTCAATATTGAAATATCCGAAGATAATTTCCATTCTAAATCCATTCCAATTCATACGTTGGAAAATTCTAGTTATATCAAAACCATTTCAATCTAATTTATTATTTCTAAAAATCATTGGATTATTATTCTAGTTATTAACTAGTTCAATTAGATAAAAATGTATTTTATCTTTCCAAATGCAGAATTTTTCATCCAAAATCTTTCCAAATCATTTATTATGATTTTACACATTTTCCCATATTTTTAATAATTTTAATATCACGCCTTTTCAGTCGGTTTCCAATAACGGCCACCGAACTACATCCATATCAACCTTTTCTGAAATTTATTTGGACATAATTTGAAATCCAACCGTTCAGATTTAAATCTCTTATATTCATAGGAAAGATCTGTTCGATATGAATCCAACGGTTTCGGTTTTAGGAGAATCCGACTGTCGGATCTCAAGTTACATCAATTTGAAGTCAATGGTTGAAATTCGCGAACGGTCGCCGCGCGGTGCGTTCTATTCAAGCCATTAAATATATGTGTATATAATATATATATATATATCGTCGATTTCCATTTAAAACGTATTTTATAAATCGTTTATAAATTCGTTTTAAAATGATTTCAACTTCATTTTCAATTTTAAATCAAAATTGAATATTCCTTATCATTGTAATATTAAAATGATAATATTTTCAAAATATCAGATTTTAAAATCCATTCCTTTCGATATTCATTATAAAATGAATAAAATCAACCGAAAAATTCATTTGAGTTAAAATAGCATATTTCTACTTACTCGGCTTCATATTTCAATTTTAAATCTAAATTTAATTCTTCATTGAATATTATTTTAAAAAATTCGTTCATATTCTGAATCGGAATGCGACTCAATCAATTACCATATAATCTCAGTTATATGGATTTCATACATCGCATGTATTCAACAATAATGATAAATAATCATTAAACATTCAAACATCATCCAGAGTGCATTCTACAACTCTATAAGCATTATATAAATAAATAATGCTTACAACAGTCTGTCAATCAATCGATGGACATACAACTAAATATCGGGATTAGTATCTGTCAAATATCATCCCAATACCCATGTGGGGCTTTCAAACAATAGTCGATTTAAATAAATCATTGGTTAATTAATTTACCAATTCTAATTCGTTTTGAATTATTTTTTTACTTAAATAATTTTCACTGTTAATTATAAATGGATATTTATAATTTAACTTCAACTACCACATTAATATTAACATTATTTTTAATATGTTAATCATCATAATCGCAATACACAAATCACCAAACCATCCATATAAATAAATACTCAACAACCAAATGCCATTTACGGCACCACAAATGTCCATCTGCGAAGTATGAAATGCGAGTGTCGCTAATATCCATACATCGCTTCCAATTCAAATGATTGTGTAGAGTTCATGTGTGGAACTCCAAAAATAAATAACATAACAAAATTATTTGAGTGAGAGAGTTCTCACTTTGGTTTCCACTCCGCTAGTCTTTATTTCTGAATTTCTATTTTTTAAACTAAATTAAACGACCGTTTAATTTAGCTTAAAATCCAACTTGCTTCGTTTCCGTCTTGGTCAGTTCCATGTTGTAGAGTTTGATCCCGCGATTCCTACGTGACTGAAATCGTCGGATTCCGACCTCGTATGAAGAAGATATTGTATTATAAACATTTATTACATTATTAAAATAATAATTAAATAATTAAAAACTAATTACATTCCATCCTCTTCATCGTTTACTTCAGGCTGACAAAACCCACTTCGTCGCCTTTTAGGGTTTCAGAATTCGCCACCGTCGTCGCACCTGAACTCGATCAGACTCCCTCACGTGCAGCGCCTTGGCCAGAGCCCCTCCCTGAATGCCACCGCCGCCAGCTCGATGGACCTATGCCACAGGAAAATCCATTCGAAAGTGTCTGCTTTGAGCTTCAAATTCGAGCCCCACAACTCTTTAGAAATGATCAAATGGGTATGGATTGGGAAAGCGTAAAAAGTACTATGATTTTCCCTTTGGAATCATTATCCATTTCGAGTCCGGATAGGAGAATTTTAGGGATTTAATTTCAAGCAACTTTGGCCATTTATTGCAGATTGGTGGCGACTTCATCTGATTAGGTTTAGGAGATTTTTTTGTTTATATATATATATATATATAATAATATTTCATTCCAACCTTTCCTTGTTTAACCTTTGAACTCCAAACGAAACCCAACGACTGAAGTTCCTAGCTAATTACACCCATTTTGGACATAATGGGATATGTTTCATAAGCCAATTCGACTGTTTTAATTAGTTTTTATCAAAATAAAAATATAAATCAATATATATTTAATTTAAACGTACATTTTAATTTACTGGGGCCGCATACTGACTTCAAAAATTACAGAAAAATTACATCTAGCTATGTTTTGCAGATACGGTCCTACCAAAACTAATTTCGTCAAATTTGGAGATCGTTTGAAAAATAACCTTTTTTCCAGTCAATTAAATTCAAATTGAAATTACAAAAACACGTTTAAATTCGCTACGCTCACATATTAATTCCAAAAATTATGAAATTTGAAACATATCAATAATTTGACATTCCAGGTCCAACAAAAGTGATTTCGTCGAAAATAGAGGTTATTTGCAAAATGGCAGCTATTTTTAAGGTCTTTATATAATTAAAAATAAATATAAATTCCATAACGACTATTTTGAATTTAAAAGTGGACATAACTTTACAAAGTGAAATCTCAATTTCTTACATTCGTTAGAAAGATATTATTAAGTAGATTCTAATGTTTCTTGTTTCACTGAAATTCGATTTATATTGAATTATGTATATTCATTTGAAATTAAAAACCGCTCAAACTACCGCGCCATTTCGAGTTAATTTTATATTCTTATGTTCAAACTTCGATTTAAATAATTTTTTTGTCATTATTATTTAAAATAAGTCATTTTAAATAATCCAAATGCATTAAAATTGCTAAAATTAAAATTTTAAATAGGTTCAGAAATTTCGGGTTGTTAAAGGGTCCGACAATCCATGTGCACTCTAGACTATATAAGGGAAAAGCATTGTACATGAAAAACGGTTTCCCCCTCCCCCCTCCCTCCTTAATAATTTTTAGGTTGTTAGTATAACCTAACACTATTAGTCATTAAAATTTGCATCAAAGAAGCAAACTAAGTTATTTTTTCTTGAAACGTAGAATTTGTTTATAATCAAGCCACATAATTTATCCATATTTTTACCTTTTTCTATACTTCAATTACCTTGCATTGTATTTTATGTCAGATATGCTTCATTTTGATCATTTAAGTTTATCATTTCAATAAAAACATAAGGTGTTTCATCATAATCACGTAATTATCCAACAACATAATTACTCTCTAAAGGACCCAACACTGAGTGAGTATGTTACTTCCAAATAACAAAGTGAGTGATTCTAAATTTTGATTCACGAGCAAGTTGGGTATTGTGAGATGAAAAATCTCATTAACATCCTTGTTTCTAGAAGGAGGACTTGAACCTTTGATAACATTGATTAAAGTAAACTTTATCCTTATATTCACATACAATATGGATCCATCACTTACCTATTCACGAATCCCACCCATCGAAGAGTTATTTCTCTAGGAAAAGAAAGACCAGAAGCAAGCCTCCATTATGAGACTCCCCAAGACTCACCCTAAGAAAGAGCATTAACAAGTATGTCGTCTATTGGAGCAGAGAATAGGGCTGGTTAAGGGCAACCATCTGTAATTTCGTATTAGACAAGTATTGAATAAGTCGATCAGTAGTATAGAATTTTATTTTCTTATCACAAGAGGCTCGACATACTCAATACATCTAATAAGAAACTACAATGGCTAAGATCTTATTCAAAGCAATAACAGTACACCACATATTTTAGATCACTATACAGATACAAATAGATACAATCACTGAATATAACATATTGTTATGTAATGACGGTTGGAATAAAGCCTTTTCCCTCCGCATAAGGCACACACATATGAGTTGGCACACACATCTTTGTAACAAAATGAATTCCTTATGTTACATGCCTACTAACTTATATTTGTACTTCACTCCTCTAATTTATTTCTTGCTGTAGGACTGTTTATTAAAACCCGCCATTCCTCCATAACAAAATGTGAGACAATCCTAACAGTCTCTACCCTTGACTTGAATTCTACGAGTATCTTTTGAGAGCACTACCTTGCATACATGGCCCAGTCCGTAACTTTGGACTCTAATACCACTGTTATGTAACGACGGTCGGAACAAAGCCCCCCTTTCTTCCACATAGGGCGCACACATATGAGTTGGCACACACATCTCAGTAACAAAAGGATTCCATTATGTTACGTTTCTACCAACATATACTTGTACTCCACTCCACTAATTTATTTCGTGATGTGAGACTATTTATTGAAACCCGCCATTCCTCCTTAACAACATGCGAGGCAATCCTAACACATATATATGTGCAACATCTCGAATGGTTATACATAACACAATGAAGAATATAAAATGTACCAAGGAAACACTATATAATGTCTCAAATACACTAATATACAACTGAGCTATCAACTTCAAAAAATAGTCCAAGCTAGATCCACTGACCATGAATTAACAATAGACTGAACCTAAAACGACTCGATCTGACACGAGTATTACATACATGGATCAATTTAGTTTACATATCAATTATCGAAATAGATGAAATTAAATATCAACCAGACTCATTTTCCTTTCTATAAGAAAAGGAATCATAAAACACAGAATTACACAAAAACTCTGATACAATGGTTTCCTTTATATCAGAAAAGAATGTCATACACTAAGGACAATAAAGCATATCTTTCATAAATCCACAAGATTAGTGTATGGCTATGTTAGTGAGAAACATGAACATGGAATTAAACATTGCCTTAGCATGAATTACCCAAACTCCATGGTTAGGGTAATTAACACCTAGAATTACATGACACAAATAGAAGACTTCTGAAATCGCAGAAGCCACAATGGGAAATTATAAAACCACATAATTCACCGATTCACGGAATCATGGAATCACTAAAAACACAGAATCACGGGATCGTTGAACCACAAAATCAGTGAAACATAAAATTCATGGAATCGCTGAAACACAAAATCATGGAATCAATGAAACTCTATTAGAGTTTAAAACCACTAATGAAATCACCACAAATAATAATAATAATTACTATGGTGAAATCGGTGGTAAAAACGAAACCAAAAAACACAAAGTTTGGATACAACACAGAGTGGCAAGCCGAAGCTATGCCTGCACGTGCTATCACACATGATGACATAAAGCCATAGCCAGTACTATATCACACATAAGGGTACCCAGATGACCCGAACATCCACAGAGTTCACAGAGGATTGACCTAAAGGTCCGCATAGAGTTCACACGGTATTGATCCGAAGGTCTAGTATTGGAGATCACACAGGAATGTGTCGCAGACCCCTAGATAGTAACCCGAAAAGTGGTAATCGTGCGTGCCATACCACGCATTTCCACTTAATAGTCCACACACTGCAAGTCAGCTCCACACTAGAAAAACACAGAAGTTCACAAGAATCACATAAACCACCGAATATCTCAGAGGATCATAGAAGATCACTAAAACACAGAAAATCACCGAGATACATTAAATCATAGAAAGCACCGAAACACCGAGAATCACTGAGCTTCATTGCTTCGACTGGACGAATCTGGAATTGAATGATATCGTTTATTGCCACATCCCATACCACAGGGTATACGACATTATTCGATCACCAACACACCTTTTCCAATGGTGCAAAAGTGTATTTTTAATATACAGAAAATACTTGGTTTTGCGAAAATGAGATTATAAAACGACTCTAAAAAGATTTCAGAAATCCTTGATTTTGCAATTCTCTTTATATAATAAGAAATATATATATTATAGATCTAAAAATATTTATAATATAGAAAATTATTTTCTTAAAACAATTTTTATTTATATTTAAAATCACCTTTAAAACGGTTTATAAAACGTGTTCTCGTGTACAAAAAATCTTAGAAAAAACCGTGAAAACAACACTGAGAAATTAACTTGGAAATTCACCAAACTCAAACAATAAATTGGTGATAATTTGGGCTTCTCTATTATAAAGTAAGCCAAAATAAAACCCAAGAATCATGATTTAAAATTAGATCAAGAGAAGCATGAAAACACTTAAGGAAAGCAACATAAATCAACACCAAGGCATGAACTTTTAACTAACAATCAATTTTGGTTGCAATTTCCAAATAAGTTTAGCACAACCAAAAAAACATCGAAACGGTCAGAAAATTGGTAGGCACAAAATACAACAATATATCTTTCAGAAAAATCACTCAATTCTGATTTGATATGAAAAAGATATGAAGTCTCAAACTTGGACTCAGGCCATGTTAAATTCTAGCTTGGTTTGAAATCACCTCCCGGTCCAACTTTGAGACCTAGTTTGAATGACCAAACAACCTCGAATTGGCCAAAAATTTTGCAAGCATGGAAATAAAATTCTAAACTTTATAATGCAAAAAGAATCATGTAAATCAAACTAATAACGAGGGAGACTGAAACACCCCACCTCCGTTAAGATCACTCACAAAGGGAATGCCTTAACTTTGGTGGAGCATTTTAGGTAAAAGATGCAAATAAATTACAAGACAGACAAATAAAGCAGCGGAAAATAAAGTCATTTTATAAACAATATGGTTCATCAAGCTTTTACAACAGTTGTCTCAATCATACTTAAAAGTAATACATAGAACTTCTGTCTTGATCTAAAAACTTCCAAATATAAAAGAAGCATAAAAACAACAATGATATTCCCCAATAAAGCATGAACCAGCCATAGTAGTGGAAGAGAGAGTCCGAAGCAATACACTGACTATCTCCGAGCTTGGAAAGAAAATTGAGCTAAGTCGAAACATTTCCTCCCTGTGAACCTGGGGGGGGAGAGGGAACGAAAGAAAAGAGGCAAAACAAAACTAGGTTAGACATAAGTCTGGTAAGTCCTGTGACTTTCAGCATATAAATAGGCAAAAGCATCATGACAAGAATAAACTGAATATAAGACAATACTGTGATAACAGGGATAACAAGATAATATAGGATAGGCATAAGGTATGATAAGGCAAGATAAACTGGCGCTTCTACTCTTTCTCTGCTTCGCTACTACTTTGTTATTATGATTTCTATATCTATCTCTGCATTACCTAACTAGTGCCCCAACTAGTAATCTGTATAAAATGATAATATGATAATGTGATCCCAATCCCCGTAATTGTGGTAGCCTTCAGGTGTACGCCTATCGTGAGGATTCTACCTCAATCTGCCTAATTGCCATGAACATGTTAGATGTACCCTTACTACCTTATCGGTCGGCTCCCTACTTGTATTAATTTCTCTTGTGTCTGTGTCAATCGGCCCTCTCTTGCGTGTAGATACCCTGTGCTGGTCCCACAATAAGGTGTATCAATCCTTATGATAGCAACCCGACACGATTCAAGATGCACAGTGTATAACTACTGGTACCCAGTGCTTGTTCCCACTCCGGAGTACGTGCACGCCCGTAAACCATCGGAACCTACACTGACGTACCCCCTGCTGCTATTTTGACCACTTATAATAAGCCCAGTAATCGTGACCTACCCTTCCTAGTTCAGGGTACCATGATACATCTATGTGGGTTACTGCTGAAATGGGTCCCCGTTACTAGGGTTCCCTATTGGTTAAGTTTGTGGGCCTATATTTACAAATATTACCCACCAACCCGATATGTACTTAACCCTTCCATCGATTCAAGCGTCTTTATTTAATGGTTAAGTTTTGTGGGCCTATATTTACTAATATTACCCACCAACTCGATATGTACTTAACCCTTCCATCGATTCAAGCATGTTTATTTAATGGTTAGGTTTTATGGGCCTATATTTACTAATATTACTCACCAACTCGATATGTACTTAACCCTTCCATGATTCAAGCATATTTATTTAACGGTTAAGTTTTGTAGGCCTGTATTTATTAATATTACCCACCAACTCGATATGTACTTAACCCTTCCATCGATTCAAGCATGTTTATTTAACGGTTAAGTTTTGTGGGCCTATACTTATTAATATTACCCACCAACCTGATATGTACTTAACCCTCCCACACATTATGTCATATTGGTTAAGTGTTGTCCATTCATGTCAACTTAACCCACCCATTCATCGTGTCATGTTGGTTAAGTGTTTCCTATTAACTTTACCCTCCTCGCTAATCATATTGGATTGGTTAAGTGTTTCCTATTAACTTAACCCCTCCGGTCTTCAAGTTATATTGGTCAAGTGGTTTCTTGTTAACTTAATCCACGTGTTCATCATGTTGTATTGGTTAAGTGTCATTAATCAATTCAAGTTAACTTAACCCACGTACTTGTCATATTACTTTGGTTAAGTGTTGGCTTCTTGTGTTAACTTAACCCTACCACAATTCAAGTTATATTGGTTAAGTGTTGCCTTCTTGTTTTAACTTAACCTTACCACAAATCAAGTTACATTGGTTAATTTTTTCTTATTACTTAACCCTACCCAATCATCATGTTATGTTGGTTAAGTGTTTCTCATTAACTCAACCCTAGTCAATTATGTTATATTGGTTAAGTGTTCTTATTACTTAACCCTAGTCATTCGTGTTATATTGGTTAAGTGTTCTTATTACTTAGCCCTAGTCATTTCTTAGCATGTCTTGTTCATTAGCATTAACTGATTTATTATTGCACAAACCTCTCACATTAGATATGTGTTATTGCGGATACTGGATGTGTCGGGCGGTTCCGGGCAGTTTTACACCCCAACTCAATCTAACCTCGGGTTTTTCTTGGGCATGATGCACTAACCTCTCACATTAGATAGGTGTTATTGTGGTTACTAAATGTACCGGGCGGTTCCGGGCAGTTTTACACCATAACTCAATCTAACCTCGGGTTAGGCATATTCATCTTTTCACTAATTTACACATTTACAGTTTGTATGTAAATTATTCACAATTACCATATATACCCAATTCTAGAATTTTCATGCTAGTTACCAAATTCACCAAAACTAGTCATGTTCCAACTCTCAAGTTATGTCCGATTTAAGCCAATTGCAAGTTATGGCCCCCAAATTCGATTTCAAGTTATTACTCAAAATAGGCTACCCCTAATCTTCCCAAGTTTGTAATGATAGTCATGCCCCAAAATTACAATATTCAATATACTTGACGTCCCAAATCAATAGTTGGGCCAAATCTAGATTTAATGTTCCAATTTACATTTTACGCCCAATCTAGATTTAATGCTCAAGTTACCCCAAATTCGTAACAATAACAATTTTGCCCAAAACTTGATTTATATGCCAATTTCATACTTTGCTGTTCATGCCAATTCTAGGCTCAATATGTCAAATTACATATTCATGTCAAATTACATATTCATGTCAAATTACCCCAAATTGCATCTTAACAGTCATGCTATACTACATGTTCCAAGTTATGCCAAATAATGTCAATTTCATGTTATACCCAATTACCCCCGCATTCATAATGTACGTGTTTCGAGATTCAACGCAAGATTCATGAAATAAGAAGAGAAACAATATGGAACATAAGAGGCATAAGAATAGGCATATGACGATAAGAACTGTTGGTCCAATAAATTTGATATGCTAAATTGACAAGTTTTGCATTGAATACATCGCAGGCATATAGATATTATATGAATATCATCATGAATTTACAAAGGATTAGGATTCCGATATACAACAAGGATAGATATGACTGGACCAATTTCATAGTCAAAAATGATTCTCAAAGATGTATATATATTCAAGCACAGATTCAATGAAAGGATAGCTTTCATCAGGCATATTCTTGTATCCATTTTATTACATGCCGCAATTAGATTTTGGTGTTCAAATCTAAAAAGTAACTAACTTACAAACAAAAGATAAATCTTGTTTTCTGTGATCTATTTTCTGAAACTGAATAGCTCTCCTTTGATGTAGACTAATTGTTCTTCTAATTTAGATTTGATTTGATTTGATTCATAGCTTTAATTTTGCTTTCTAGTTGAAGGAGAATGGCGGCTACTCTAGGTTGACAATGGACAGTATGACGGCTCTAGGAATGAATTTTTGTGTGATTTAGGGTTTAGATTTAGGTTTCTTATATAGAAGTTTGGTTTAATAAAAGCCGTTAGATCAACCTGGGACAAATCAAAGCCATTCAAACTGAAGAGAACCAACCAAAACTTGCCACATAAGCCCTAATGAGTCAGAAAATCGTCACATAAAGAAACACGTCAGGTTTCAGATCTGGCCCGAGGGGGAGGTCGACCCCCAGGTCGACCCATAGGTCGACCCCTTGGTCGACCTGGTCTCTGGGCGGGAAATTTCCCGCCCAGCCTACTTCGGGGTTTTTGAATTTCAAAACTTTAAATTTGAATTTCGTGCTGGTTTTATTATTTGAATTCTTGAATCTTCTGAAGGTCATAACTTCTTCATACGGAGTCCGATTTACGCAAACTCGGACTCTATCTCAAGCAGAATTCCAAGACGAACGCAATGGCATAACCCGTTTCCCTTAATTCTTCTTCTAAAAATTAAGTATTCTTTAATTTGTTACTTTGACGTTCATAGAAAATACGGGGTGTTACATTCTCCCCTTCTTAAAGGATTTCGTCCCCGAAATGTTCAAGTTAGGAAGAATGTATATCCTACCATCCAGCATCCATCAACTCAACCATTCAATCACAGGCGTCCATTGTCCTTAAAAATATTTCTAATGCTTTCATGATCATATGCATAGTGTGTGTACATGTCCTTATCTAATGCAAAATCAGGCGGTCTACTGATTTAGTTGACCTCCTTAATGCGGATTATGTTGGTGCCATGAGTCCATCATGTATGCAATTATTCCTAATCGTACTTTATAACTTCTACATGAGTGCACAGTCGTTCATACAAATGCAACATCCATATGATAACACATCAAGTTTCGATCCATATATATAAAAGTTCACTCATGCATATGCAATATGAAAGTGACTAAGCCGATCTAGTGCCTAATGTATGTATATGCATCCACGAGAAACCACTAGCAAACACTTGCAACCACTTGCATCCACCAAACATAACATGTCTCAAACACATGTTTACATACATTGGCTTCTACCTAAGGATCGAGGATAGGACCGAGAGGATATACCTAAAAGATAAAGACTAGCATGCAAATAAATATTACAGAAAAAATGGAATCAAGGATATACCCTCAAAAAGGGTATGATGCACATATCTAGTCTTCAGTCTTCTAAGTCGCATCTTCTTGAGCTTCAATCCACTGTACCTTAACTAATTTAACTTCACGATTGCGAAGCTTCTTGACCTCCATTTCCAAAACCCACTAGTAAAGATCGGACCTCGATCACTTACTATGCTAGAGGGTATCCAATGTAGTGGAACTATCTTTCCAAGATAAACAGATGTTAACCATGATACCAAGTGTATATACTAAGATGCTTAGAGGTCTCTCTTCTACTTAGCTTATCCATCATGTCACAATTCTGAGGGTCTAAAGCTAAAGGTTGTTATGTACTTTTTACCTCTCTTAAGATTAGTCCTGCTTAGGGTGCCTACCACAACCATTTATTTCTCACGCAAACCATCCTAGTTAACTCGACATCCCTCAAGTACAAGTCCCAAAGGCCTAAACCAATATCAAACAAGCACCCAAGGAATACCTCCTCCGAATTTGGACGATTTATGTGAGATGATACTAGAAAAACAACCAAACAATTGAGCACTTAAGCGACTCTGCCTATCCTCGCCAATCTTGTTCCAAAACTATCGTTGATCGCATAACTGGCTTTGCATTGTCAACTAGATATATGCAGAAGTCTATCTCTTGTTTTAGGGGGGAAACTCCCAATCTAATCAAAACATCTGTGTGCTCATGGACTACTCTAATGGATTGCAAATCGTCGATAGATGCATCAAGTGATTCTAGGCGGGTAAGACAAACTGATCCCTTAAGATCGCACGAAATCTCGAGGGTATTCCCGAGGCAAGTCAAAAGTCTAACTACCCTCCTTTCACAATTACTAGCTGACCAATCCATGTCTAGAATTAACCCATAGCCCATGAAACCAAAAACATAAGTATCTCAAATCCTTACAAACCAAAGATAAATGAGCCGAACCACAAATTGGATTTGAGACAATAATGGGATCTCCTACTATACAAGTACTAAGGTGCAGAGACTCCACAACGGAAGCAGATATAAACGAATGTGAAGCGCTAAAATAAAAAAGAGTACTAACAGGATGATCAAAGAGGAAAAACTAAACTCTTTCAACAGGAACCTTACTACTTCTCTCTCAGGTACGTTTGCGGTGAGAGCATGCACTTGCCCTCCAGAAAATCATGTCCTTTGTTATTACCCTTGTCCTTAATTATATCACCCGTTATACCATATTAACGACACCTCCACTTGACTTAGATTTTTCTATTCTTTCCTCCTTTGTGAACCAAGTCCATATCCATGAGTTTCTCATCCTTGGGTTGTGTTCCTTAGCCAAACTCCCTTATTCTCATCTTTGCCATCTTTGTGTAACTTGTTGACAAGTCTCTCGAAAGCTGCCTCCATCGCATGGAAAACCCAACAAAGCTTGAAAGAAAATTAGCCGTAGGTGAAACTACTGCGGCTATAGATGGAAGTTGGGCACTTTTTCGCCCTTTGACAGGTATCATAGTCTCATCAAGCCTACAGAACCATGCCGCGATGAGGTTACCTCCCAGAAAGCCAGAAGCCCCGTAGACTTAGGAAAGAAGGAAACAAGGATTCAAACAGAGGATCAAAAGATAGTGCATATGGCTTTGGGGAATATGCCTTTAAAACAAAACTTTTCTTTTGAAAATGCTTCTTTTAAAATCGTTTGAAAATAATTTTTCAAATCGTTTATCTAATCCGGTAACCTTCAGCTCTGATACCAAGTGAAGCACCCCACCTCCGTTAAGGTCACTCACAAAGGGAATGCCTTAACTTTGGTGGAGCATTTTAGGTAAAAGATGCAGATAAATTACAAGATAAACAAATAAAGCAGCGGAAAATAAAGTCATTTTATAAACAATATGGTTCAGTCAAGCTTTTACAACAGTTGTCTCGATCATACTTAAAAGTAATACATCTTCTGTCTTGATCTAAAAACTTCCAAATATAAAAGAAGCATCAAAACAACAATGATATTCCCCAATAAAGCATGAACCAGCCATAGCAATGGAAGAGAGAGTTCGAAGCAATACATTGACTATCTTCGAGCTTGGAAAGAAAACTGAGCTAAGTGGAAACATTTCCTCCCTGTGAACCTGGGGGGGAACGGAAGAAAAGAGGCGAAACAAAACTAGGTCAGCAATAAGTCTAGTAAGTCCAGTGACTTTCAGCATATAAACAGGCAAAAGCATCATGACATGAATAAACTGAATATAAGACAATACCGTGATAACAGGGATAACAAGATAATATAGGATACGCATAAGATATGATAAGGCAAGATAAATTGAATGCGCTTCTACTCTTTCTCTGCTTCGCTACTACTTTGTTATACTGATTTCTATATCTATCTCTGCACCACCTAACTAGTGTCCCAACTAGTAATCTGTATAAAATGATAATATGATAACGTGATCCCAATCCCCGTAATTGTGGTAGCCTTCAGGTGTACGTCTATTGTGAGGATTCCACCTCAGTCTGCCTAATTGCCATGAACATGTTAGATGTACCCTTACTATCCTATCGATTGGCTCCCTACTTGTACTAATTTCTCTTGTGTCTGTGTCAAACGGCACTCTCTTACGTGTAGATACCCTGTGTTGGTCCCACCATAAGGTGTATCAATCCTTATGATAGCGACCCGACACGATTCAAGATGCACAATGTATAGCTACTGGTACCCAGTGCCTGCTTTTTCCCATTCTGGAGTACGTGCACGCCCGTAAACCATCGGAACCTACACTGACGTACCCCTGTCGTTGTTTTGACCGCTTATAATCAGCCCAGTAATCGTGCCCCACCCTGCCTAGTTTAGGGTACCATGATACATCTATGCGGGTTACTGCTGAAATGGGTCCCTGTTACTGGGGTTTACTATTGGTTAAGTTTGTGGGCCTATATTTACAAATATTACCCACCAACCCGATATGTACTTGACCCTTCCATCGACTCAAGCATGTTTATTTAATGGTTAAGTTTTGTGGGCCTATATTTACTAATATTACCCACCAACCCGATATATGCTTAACCCTTCCATCAATTCAAGCATGTTTATTTAACGGTTAAGTTTTGTGGGCCTATATTTACTAATATTACCCACCAACTCGATATGTACTTAACCCTTCCATCGATTCAAGCATGTTTATTTAACGCTTAAGTTTTGTGGGCCTATATTTATTAATATTACCCATCAACTCGATATGTACTTAACCCTTCCATCGATTCAAGCATGTTTATTTAACGGTTAAGTTTTGTGGGCCTATATTTATTAATATTACCCACCAACCCGATATGTACTTAACCCTCCCACACATTATATCATATTGGTTAAGTGTTGTCCATTCATGTTAACTTAACCCACCCATTCATCATGTCATGTTGGTTAAGTGTTTCCTATTAACTTAACCCTCCTCGCTTATCATATTGGATTGGTTAAGTGTTTCCTATTAACTTAACCCCGTCCGTTCATCAAGTTATATCGGTCAAGTGTTTTCTTATTAACTTAACCCCACGTGTTCATCATGTTGTATTGGTTAAGTGTCATCAATCAATTCAACTTAACCCACTTACTTGTCATATTACTTTGGTTAAGTGTTGCTTTTTGGTGTTAACTTGACCCTACCACAAATCAAGTTATATTGGTTAAGTGTTGCCTTCTTGTTTTAACTTAACCTTACCACAAATCAAGTTATATTGGTTAAGTGTTTCTTATTACTTAACCCTACCCATTCATCTTGTTATATTGGTTAAGTGTTTCTCATTAACTTAACCCTAGTCATTCATGTTATATTGGATAAGTGTTCTTATTACTTAACCCTAGTCATTCGTGTTATATTGGTTAAGTATTCTTATTACTTAACCCTAGTCATTTCTTAGCATGTCTTTTTCATTAGCATTAATTGATTTATTAATGCACCAATCTCTCACATTAGATATGTGTTGTTGCAGTTACTGGATGTGTCGGGCGGTTCCGGGCAGTTTTACACCACAACTCAATCTAACCTTGGGTTTTTCTTGGGCATGATGCATTAACCTCTCACATTAGATAGGTGTTGTTGTGGTTATTGGATGTGCCGAGCGGTTCCGGGCAGTTTTACCCCACAACTCAATCTAACCTCAGTTTAGGCATATTCATCTTTTCACTAATTTACAGATTTACGGTTTATATGTAAATTATTCATAATTACCAAATTCACCAAAACTAGTCATGTTCCAACTCTCAAGTTATGCCCGATTTTAGCCAATTGCAAGTTATGGCCCCCAAATTCGAAGTTATTACTCAAAATAGGTTACCCCTAATCTTCCCATGTTCGTAATGATAGTCGTGCACCAAAATTACAATATTCATTATACTTGACGTCCTAAATCAATAGTTAGGCCAAATCTAGAATTAATGTTCCAATTTACATTTTATGCCCAATCTAGATTTAATGCTCAAGTTACCCAAAATTCGCAACAATAACAATTTTGCCCAAAAATTGATTTATATGCCAATTTCATACTTTGTTGTTCATGCCAATTCTAGGGTCAATATGTCAAATTACATATTCATGTCAAATTACCCCAAGCTGCATCTTAACAGTCATGGTATACTACATGTTCTAAGTTATGCCAAATAATGTCAATTTCATTTATACCCAATTACCCCCGCATTCATAACGTACATGTTTCGAGATTCAACGCAAGATTCATGAAATAAGCGGAGAAACAATATGGAACATAAGAGGCATAAGAATAGGCATATGACGATAAGAACTATTGGTCCAATGAATTTGATTTGCTAAATTGACAAGTTTTGCATTGAATACATCGCAGGCATATAGATATGATATGAATATCATCATGAATTTAAAAAGGATTACAATTTCGATATACAACAAGGATAGATATGATTGGACAATTTCATAGTCAAAAATGATTCCCAAAGATGTATATATATTCAAGCACAGATTCAATGAAAGGATAGCTTTCATCAGGCATATTCTGAAACTGAATAGTTCTCTTTTGATGTAGACTAATTGTTCATCTAATTTAGATTTGATTTGATTCTAGCTTTAATCTTGCTTTCTAGTTGAAGGAGAATGGCGGCTACACTAGGTTGACCATGGACAGTATGACGACTCTAGGAATGAATTTTTGTGTGATTTAGGGTTTAGATTTAGGTTGATTATATAGAAGTTTGGTTTAAT
Source organism: Allium sativum (assembly GCA_030737875.1). Taxonomy (NCBI): domain Eukaryota; kingdom Viridiplantae; phylum Streptophyta; class Magnoliopsida; order Asparagales; family Amaryllidaceae; genus Allium; species Allium sativum. The sequence continues at coordinate 781,933,938 of CM060913.1, read as the reverse complement.
AAGAGCCGTTAGATCAACCTAGGACAAATCAAAGCCATTCAAACCGAAGAGAACCAACCAGAACTTGTCACACAAGCCCTAATGAGTCAGAAAATCGTCACACAAAGAAACATGACAGGTTTCAGATCTGGCCCGAGGGGAGGTCGACCTGGTCTCTGGGCGGGAAATTTTCCGCCCAGCCTGCTTCAGGGTTTTTGAATTTCGAAACTTTAAATTTGAATTTTAGACTGTTTTTATTATTTAAATTCCTGAATCTTCTGAAGGTCATAACTCCTTCATACGGAGTCCGATTTACGCAAACTCGGACTCTATCTCAAGAATAATTTCGAGATGAATGCAATGGCATAACCCGTTTCCCTTAATTCTTCTTCTAAAAATTAAGTATTCTTTAATTTGTTACTTTGACGTTCACATAAAATACGGGGTGTTACAGAGATACAATGTACTGAAGTTGGATCTGGGTATTGTTATTACCTAGGAGCAAAGAAAGTGCCAACATAACTTATTACTATATGGGTGACCCCTTTGTCAACCCATATATGTAGTGTGTTGACACATGGGTCGACCTAGCTCACAGGAGGTTTTCAAGTGCAAAATTGATCCTGTGTTAAACTTTAGGCACAGTTTACAAGCATAAAATGGTCGGAATGACCTGAAATTTTGCAAGCACCTAGACCTGATTTTCTACTTTTCATTGCCACAAAAATGAGATGATTTAATCAAAAGTTTAACAATTTATAACAATTCAAAATGGCATTATGGCTGTTTTTGCACAATAGGGAAAAATAAGAATTACATAAGTTATATGTTTTCAGAACAACAAAACAATTCACACAAATAAAAAGTAGAAAAGTGTAAACTAGAAGGTGTGAGTTGAACAACTCACCTTGGGTGGATTTTTTGCAAGATTCCCTTAATTTGGAGATGTAGGAGGCCAAATAGGAGAAAGCAACAAAAAGGAAGACATGCATCACCCTACCTTTACTAAAACTTGTTATCCTTGATTTCTTGCATCGGAGATACTGCGAGTGACACAGTAAAGTAAACCATATGAGAATATAAAAAGAAAAATTGAGGTAAAGGGGATACTGCGAGTGACACAGTAAAGTAAACTTCCCGTGAAATTATTTTAACAAGTACTAGGAGAAATGAAGACTAGGTCCATATTATTTGCTAAAAAACACTACAAATGACAAAAAGTGAAATAAGACCCAATAGTATGACGACTGTACAAATACATTTCCTGTAATATTAGAGTTGTCGGTTATAATAGTAGGTCGATGGCTCTTTTTTTAGTGTGGTGCTAAGGGCACCCAAATATGTTCTTCTTAATACCGCGACTAAAAAATACCACAAGAATTAGTATTACACTCTTCTTAATACCACACTTAAAAAATAAGGGCTACCACACTGTTTTACCCTATTTCTATTTCGTTCGATATTCGTTCGTCTTTATTTGTAAAACGATCAATGAGCTAAACCCTAGATCTATAACCGATCAACGAATTCAACGCCGCTATATACAAAAGCCGTGAATAAGGTTTGAATTAAGCAAACTAGAAGTGGAAGTTAGATATTAGGGTTTTTAGATCACCAAACAATTGAGAGATTACCGTACAAATTTGAATTTTCCCGCGAGAGATACGAAAAAGACATCGATTACGAGAGATTAAGATATTTAGATTAGCTCAGTATGTGATTAGTTTGGAAAATAATGATTGGGTGAGAGATTAAAATGGAGAGGTAGTGTGGTATTAGGAAGCATACAAAATTTAATGAGTTTTATTTTTTTAACTGCGGTATTAGGAAGAATATATTGGGGTGCCCTTAGCACCACACTTTTTTTATAAGTAAGCGCGTTGTGTTAAATACGAGAGGGTCATATTACGTTCATACTTAGGGAAGAACGCTTAATAAGTAAAGGGTATTGTATGGGTCGGGAGGATTCTACGTCAAAAAGATAAATATATAATACTTATAAAAAGGCAAGTCAAAAGGACTCGTAAAGGGGCCATGTCAGAATGTGGAAGGGGCCATGCGTTAGGTGAAGATAGGCAAGAGTTAGAAGGGGCTCACCTAAATGCATGCCCAGAAAAAAAAAACTTTGATAGGCTAGAAAAATATTGGACAAATAGGGAGGTTTTGCTTGGTTTAAAAAGTAAAATTGGAAAGAGAGAGAGATAACGATAAGATCCAATTTTCCCTACATTTGATTAGTTATCTATGGGTGTTGTTATTGACACTCCAACTATTGTTAAAGGGGGAACATTTTTTAAATACACCCAACTCTTTGAAAAATTGTTAAGGGGCTACACAAACATATTATTTCACTACTCAATATTTCTGAATTGCCCCTTTAAATTAGATTTAAAAAAACTTATTCGATAAGGGAAACCAAATTAAAATAAGAAGTTCGTCACCACTACACCGAATGCAACATGTAATCAATTATATATGTATTCGACAGTGATATGTCGAGAATTAACAATCATTTCGGTGCATTGCCTCCATAGTAATAAAATTCGTCATATTTATGTAACAAAAAAAAATAGTTCGATCAAATTCCTCCGAAGACATTTATCCTTTAGGGTTTAAAAAAATCGATATATGCGAATCGAAAAAAATTTACTATGACCCTTGCAATATTTGTTAAGGTATACTTACCTTTATTTGTTAAAGGGATAAATAGGGAATAAGGTAAAATTACCTTTATTTGTTAAACAGCTACTTTCCTCATTTGTACTCCACTTAACAATTTTTGAAAATAAAATAAAAAATTGGCCCTCTTTAATAATATTCGGAGTGTCAATAACAAGTCCCTTGTTTATATGCCACTCTCACAACATTCTTGGACATACTTTTTCTCTCTTCTCACACCATAAAATTTAACTTGCAAACCTTATTTAAATCAAGAAGAAATCCAAGCTCATGCCATATCAAAATTCTTTTATTCAATCGTCAATGGTAAGGTGATTCGGGAGTCGACAAATAATAAACTTCGAATTTGTTTCGATGAATCGTTTCATCATTTCAAAGTGAGATCTTTGATTCGTCGTGTTATGTATTTGATATGTTTACTAATTCATTCAAAATTATTATATATATTATTGTAATAAATTATATGTTATTAGATTACATTACGAATCTAATGTACTGGTGTTAGGTCGAATAGTGGATCGTTGAACATATTGGTGACATATACATTAAAAATAAATTTTAAATTTAATATTTTTGTATGATTGCTAGTAATAAACTCTTAAACTAAAAAATCAAATTAAATAAAAAAGATTATTTATAATTTAATCAATTGATAAATTATATCTCAAAGGTTAAAATGATATAATATTTATTTTGAAATCTCTAACCTTCTGAATTTTCACAATAATAATTCAAAAAATTAATTAATTTATTTTAATATATATTTAAATATTAATACAACTATTTACTTAATTAGAAACTGGTTTTATATATGTCTTAATATAATTAAAAATTATTATAAATTTTACAGCCTTGCAAAAAAAATTGTTATAAATTTTATCTAATAACATTACATATTTTTTTATATTCTTAAAATAATATTTAACTTTGATCGATTTTGAATTATTTTATAATTATTTATTTTTAAAAAGTGTTTATTTTGGGAATTTTAAATCAGTTAACATTAACTTCATAAAAATCATATATAAGTATGTGTATATGCATATATGTTTGTATATTTATAATTATTTATTAACTAAAAATATTTATTTTTGTTCTCGGATTTATAGAAATAATTAACAATAAAATATGACTAAAAATTAAATTAAATTAAATTTCATATTAATTACTAAATGATTTTGTTATTTAGCATAAATGAATATTTATACAAGTATATTTCAAATATTTTATGTAAATTATTACAATTATTGTTACCATATAATCATATATGAATATGTGATTGTATTTTATAAATGTATAATTTTATGTAAGTATAAGTGTATGTATATATATATATATATATATATATATATATATATATATGTGTGTGTGTGTGTGTGTGTGTGTGTGTGTATGTATGTATATATGTGTGTGTATGCCTTTACGCATAACATTTGATGCATGTATGTGTGCGTATTTATATGCATATATATATATATATATATATGTGTGTGTGTGTGTGTGTGTGTGTGTGTGTGTGTGTGTAAATTTCAATATATATGTGTGTGTGTGTGTGCATGTATTCATTTCGACGACACAAGGATATTGAAAGGGGTACATGTTTGTTGCAGTGTAAATGTCAGCACCTATACACAAGCACGTCAAACCATGCACACATTATTATGTTGCACGTGAATGTGCATACATGCGTGCATGTGATACACATATTCGAACATAGTACAAAATAATAAAAAGTTGAACTTTGTTTATAAAACCGTGTGTGGAGATGTAATCTAGTATAGTCTAGACATGTTGTCTAGCTCTTGCCCTGTAATCTAGCTAAGTCCAGTGGACGGTCCACTCTAAAAATCGGTTGTGGTGGACGGTCCACCTTAAAACCGATAGTCGTAGCTAGACTCTATCTAATTCTTATAACATTGTATTTATTATAATAAAAGGTGTTACGAATCAATTTAAGAACCGGTCGACTTTGCCAAAAAAATAGTGATTTTATTTAAAGAAATTTAGATAAGTTCTAAATGGTTTTGACTTCATAAACCCAATAAAGATCTAAGATGGTTAATTTTTTAAATTTAGTACTTCCACCGTAGGCTAACCATGTTTTAATAAAATAGAGGTTGAGAACTGGGAGGTAGCTATCAAAATTTTCACGACTACGGAGTATCAAACCTTGGTTGTAGACAAGAGGGGATTAGGTTAGATGAATCAGAAAGATACTTTTTGAAATGAAAAAGGAAAAGAAGAAGAGAATTATGGAAATGTGAGTTATAAATTTGTATAATAAATTAAGTATATGGCAGATATTTCTCGCATTATGGATTTGATCATTTTTAATTTATCTATCATCTCACATTTCGTTAATTAAAATTGATTCTCTCTTAAGTAATTTCGAAGTAACTTGAAAGTTACATTTAAAAAATAAAACTTGAAAAAGAGTAAAAATCAAATTGCTTTTGATACCCTTTTTGTACCATATTCAAATGAATAACTGAAGGGACTGGCTATTAGCACCCCTTTTTTTACTTTTCACCCTCCCGTGAAAACTTTAAAATAGTAATTCTCATTATACCCTTAAATCATATCATGTTTTGTTTGGCATTGATACACTCAAACAAGGTAGTCATATGGTAGGACATCCCCTGCAAATCAATAAAGGCAATAAAAAATCATAATTCAGATGGATATTGAAATCCTAAAGCCGAGGCACCATACGGGATTTGAAATACTGAAATCCACGATTTGATGTGGCTTTGAAAGCTTACAAATAAAGTTAATGTCCATCTCTGATACAATTAAAACAATGTTTGTTGGGAGATTTATTTGAAGTTTTAACTCCCACGCTGACTAAACAAATGAGGGCATTAATCGATGTCAAACCTAGTGTATCACGTCTATTTTTCTCAAAGCAAGAAATTTTATTAAACCTAGTGTATCATGCACTCGATATTAATTAAATCCAGCAAAATGGAAAAACATAGTGCTATGTCTACTGAAAATGAATGTAAACCTAGTTTCTCAAACACTATTTGCAAAAATTTCCTTGATTGTGATGATTGGAAGAATTTTTTATCCAAATTTATTAAAAAAAAACTTAGAATGTATAAATTTAGGAATATAGTAAGAAAGAATTTAAGGGTCCGTTTGGCATGCCTCCCTGGAAATTTTGAAAATTAAAGCAGCATCTTCCCCATGTTTCATATTTAAAGCGAGTCCATATTTTGGGAAGTTACGTGTTTTCCACAAAAAAATAAGCGCTGGTTCATTAAAAAAAATCGGAAATATTCTGGAGAAAAAAAAAAGTTGCATACATCTATGCAACTACACTGAATATATGCATATATTCATCCAGTGTTTTCTATTGAAAATCTGGATGAATATATGCATATGTGTATGCAACTATTACCAATAGTTGCATACATGTATGCATTTAACGTTGAATTGAGATGCATGTGTTACGAATAGTTGCATACATATATGCAACTATTTTGTATATATGCATACAAGTATGCAACAAAGTTAAAAGGGATGAAGGCTTTGGAATATGTACATGAATGTAAGCATTTATTATGTATAAGTGCATAAATGTGTGCAACAATGTCTGAATACTGTGAATGCTTGAAAAAACATGCCATAATTGATTATATGCATAGAATGACGTTTATATTGTAGTTTAACTGCAGTTTGATGTATCACCGAAATATATGTATGAATGTATGCAACTATTTACAAATATGTGCATCTTTTAATACATATTACTACCGTTTCGTTGTTTTTTTTAGTATTTTTGGTTTTTAGTGCGTTTTTTTGTGGTTTTTTTGCTTGAAATTTATTATGTTTACTTGTTTAATTTAAATATGAATTTACGTGATTTTTTTAATGAATTTTCAAAAACTAGGGATAAAATTTATAAAAAGTTTAGAATCGGATGTGAGCCTAATTTTAAAAACAGTTTGGTCTTGCTAGAAAAATAAGAATTTTTTTTAATCAAGGAATATGGATCTCTAGTTCAAGAGATTAGAGGTAAGATGTTCCAGACAAATGCTATACATGTCAGAGGTTGAAGTCCATTAAGACATCATAACGTGTTGGCTGTGAAAGAAATGTGTGTTTGGTTAAACTTTCATTTTCAAGACCCAGAAATTGCTACTTGGAATGCCTACGCATTTATTTTAGGTTACCAGCCCAAATAGAAGGGAACAAATAAATGGGCTTTTCAACAAAAATTGAGTCAGAAAAGATAATTGAGGAATGATGATATTGTCGTCAACATTACATCTTCCTCTTCTTCAATGTTCCGCCGTTAGCAGTAATTTCTCATCCCGACAAGTGGAGTCATTGCAAATTTCTACAAGAAGTAAAATTGAAAATATTGATACTGAGAAGAAAATCACGAGCACATCAAATGCGTTCGTGAAACACTGTGTTAAGCTTCGCCAGAGCTCGTCGTATCGCCGCAGTTGTGGGACCGCCGTTGTTGTCGGAATCACTCCCATTGTGTATGTCACTTTCACTGATTTGATAAGTTACATCCTTTACATGCTTGCGTGAATCAGTCTAAAAGATGGAATTCCTATACATGACGTTTATCTTAATCAAATTTACTTTACAAGTAACCTAATAAAGGTTACAAAGGTACTGGATGAACAGCTACTCATTGCTTCCATTTTTAACTGCTAATTAGAGCAAGCACTGCCAAGGGTTATGCATAATTTTCCAGAAGTTTATAGGTAGCTTCATATGGATAAACATGGTATTTGGATAAGCATAACCGATCAAATTTCTGTTCTTGCCCAATGAGGGGCAGAACAATAGCCATGTTACGTCATATACATATGTGTGTGTGTGTGTATATATATATATATATATATATATGTGTGTGTGTGTGTGTGTACACACACACACACACTAAATATGAGTCCCGTGAGGAAAAGGATGAATGCGACATATGCAAATAGCTCTAGATATATATACAAGGTCGTTACGTTTTGGGTTCGGATATTCGGATTACTTAACCAAAAAGGCGGATAGTGCAAAAAGATGGTTGGATAGCTTAGAAATCGAGTATGGTAGAAAACTTGAAGTCATAGATACTCGAAATCGCTTGGAACAAGCGTTATTATTGGATGAACCAGAATCAATCCGAGGTATAAACATGGGCGATCCAACCGTCGTTTTGCTGACCTGGTCGCATGTTCTCACCTATTTTTTCTTCTTCGGATATTTGGACCGGTCCAAGCGCACATAAGTAGGAGGTTGTATCATTCTGAAAAGGGATCCTTTTAGATTCCATATGCATAGTCTCTGCCAAACAAAATTGTATTGTAATCTAACAGTATAAATAAGAGATTACCTTACGGTGGATGTATGTACATTGCCAAACCACTATAAATATGCGGTGTTCTTTACTTTCCCTTGTATTTTCTATGATTTATGATATGTGGATCTGCTATTGTTTTGTGATTCTTTGTGATTTGGATCTTTGGGGGTGTTAGCGACTAGATTCATCGCTAATATTTTCGATGTGCCAAGGAAGGGGCGAACTATCGAATCAGATTGGATTTCTAAAGATTATTCATGATCAAGAAGAAGAGAATAGATGTTCAAGTAGAAGGAAGTCAGTAGACTTCCTCAGAAGGTAAACCCCATATCTTTATCATCAGGCAAGGGGTGGATGGATTGATTAAGCATTTGGAATCTAGGCTCAAACGCGAAGAGGATTTGCTTAGGAATTAAGAGGAAATGATGTTTCAATCAAATTGAACAGCAAGTCAGACCCAGCAGAGAGGCGACACTTGGATTGGACTTCGGGGGGAATTTCCTTTAAATCATTGGGATCAGTACCAATCCCAATCCTTATATCGGTACAGACTGGGTTCATACTGGGGCAATCCCCTAGGAGGCGCTGGAATGACTTCCGGATACTTCAGGAGCTCAGGAATTGAGGTTGGAGAATGGAATTCAGGGGTGCAGAGGTTTGGACAGTGGTTTGGATCAGACAAGGATTAACCCTACCTTTAGAACCGAATCGATTGCAACCTCGATTCCAACCCCGATTCCAACCCCTTGCTTGTCTGTATCGATCCGATTATAGTTGTCAGGGATAGACGTCCTAGTTTGGATGGTCTAGGCACATGGGTCACGGATGTTGATTATGAGGGTTGGAGACAATTCCTGGATAATGTTAATAGGATTATAGATATTATTCGAAAAGTTTCAAAAGAAGGATTATCTAGACAGGATCTGGATAGTGTTAATCAGAGTCCCTTTGCTCTGAATATAAGGAACTTAAAGAATCCGTCGGACTTCGAACTTTCGGCGATAGACGCATATTACGGGAGGAAGAGTCCGACCATTCATCTCATTAGGTATATGTGATATATGGAACCAAGTTGTCAAAAATCTTAAAATCCTATGGTCTGAATCCCGTTTTGAATCAAATTTCTCCCTTTACGATTCGATTTATATTTCAATTCAAAATACGCTAATACTACACAGTAGAAATATCATTCAATTCAAATTAATATATTTAATATTCTTATTTGGGCCTACAATTTTTTATCATTTAAAAACAAATAAAAATTAGAACAAGAGAGAAAATGATGTTTTAGGTTTAGATGTAGAAGTTTAAACTTCAAAATTAACTTCAAAGTGTGTGCATACTTTAAAATGTATGTTTTTTGAATATGCGGTTTACGATTTAAATCCTGTTTCGATTCATAGTTTGAATTTTACGATTTATGATTTGAATCTCATTTTGAAAACCTTGACTGAATGCATCAGATGAAGTAATGACAAAATGCTTCTCCCCTATTTATTTTGGATATAGTTGTCATGTGGTTCAAGCAGCTAGAACGTGGTTTTATCGAAAGTTGGAATGGATTATGAAAAAGTTTATGGAACGCTTCGGGTCTATATCACCCAATCCAAAAACATCATGCCATTGACTACTGTTAAGCAAAAGGTATGAGAAACTCTGCGGAAATTTATTGGAAGATTTAATACAGTTGTCGCTTCAGCGGATCGACCAGATTCGTCCGTAGTTTCAACGGTTGCGGTTTCAAAACCGATAATTATGATTTTAAGATTTCCTTGGAAAGGGATCATTCGATGGATCTTCGTGAATTTTTTTATTACGAGGCAGACACGTTTCTCAGACAGGAAGATGCAAGGACAAGTAGAGAGAGGTTCTTGAGATTAATTCAGTTAAGAATAGAGGACCATCCAATTTTTAGCAAAGATAAGGACAAAAGAAGACTGATGATGGATTTAACTGATTGAATAAGTAACATGGAGAACCAAAATTCTCTTCATACACGAATTTAAATGCAAGTTTGGAAAGGATCTACCTGGAGACTTTGGATTGTCTTACGTTTTGGAAAACGAACAAAAGGGAACCTGCGGAGCGGAAGAGAACTTCGGAAAACACTGCTTGTTTCATGATATGGATGGTCACGATACAAATGAGTATCAACACTTAAGGGATATGATTGAGAGCGCATCAGAGGTGGACTGTTGACGCAGTATATTCAGAAAAGGATAGCAACGATGAAACTGGAGCAATCGTCATTCTCCTAGAATAGGAGCGAGCCATGACCTAGTTCACATGAGATTATCATTAATTAAAGCTGGATTTTGAATGGCAAAGTTGACTTATCCATGTATAGGATTAAGATTTGGTTAAGTCACTTGCACGTGTGTGGGATTAGGATTTGATTTCTATGCACGTCTTGAGATGGCATTAAAGCATTAGTTTCCTTTTTCGGATTTATAATAAAGTTATTTTTTTGAAGTGTAATGAAATCATTTCACATGTATGGATTATGCATGTGAATTTGAAAATCGGATTTCAAACTTTAATTATTGACCGCTGCACATGGTTTGTGTTCGATAGGATTTGGGCATCTTTGTCGGGACTTGGCAAAGTTGTCTGATTGGTCGTCAAGTACGGATTGTGCTTGGCAAGTTTCGGTAATGGGATCGCTCGATCGGATTTTGCAGGTGTTGATTATTATACCTGCTCATCGGAATGGGTATGGATTTGGATTTCAGTTCGAAATAGCTGCAGATTTTGGAATCGATTATGGATATTTCGAACTTTTGATTTGGGTCTTGGCTTTCGGATCTGAAATGAATATGGATTACGGAATGAATATGGATTTACATAAACGGTCCAGCGAGATCGTGGACTTTGAATATTGGTTTTCAGATGAATTATGGATTTCAAACTTTGTATTGTTGGAGTATACAAAACATATATTCCACTGTAAGATATGTTTTAAAAGGCAAGTATTAACCTGTTTTTTTAGAGGTCATGATACTTTGAATTTGAATATTCTGATTACTCAATTTTTAAGGCGGATAGCCTGAAAAGATGGTCAGGTAACTCAGGATTCGTGTACAGATGATAACCTGAAGTCGCGGATGCTTAGGATCGCTTGAAAGAAGCCTCAAAATTGGATGAACAATATTCCTCGGACTAAGGAGTGGATCGACCCTCTTCATTTTGCTCCGATCGGCAGGCTCAAAAATAGATCGGATCGGTACTGAACTCGGACTCGAATCACGTGGGCAATCCGATCCACCTTCTACTGACTTGATCGCACATTCTTACTAGGTTTTTCTTCGGATTTTGGGCCGATCAGAGCACATCTACATATAAATAGGAGATCGTATCATTTAGAAAGGGATCCTTTTTGCTTCTCTACTCAGGGACTCTACCAAATTCAAATTCCAACTTATTTTCTCTACATTCTTGTAATTCAAACAATATTGTATTGTAATCTAGCAGTATAAATAAGATATTATCTCATGATGGACGTAGACACATTACCGAACCATTATAAATCTGTCGTATTTTTTATTTATTTTTTTCTTGCATTTTCTGTGATTTGTGATCTATGGATTTCTTATTGTTCTGTGATTATTTGTTATATGGTTCTCTGGAGTATCAGTGATCAGATTCGTCGCTAGCAGAAGTTTTTTTCATAATATTTTTTCCATCATATTTGTAACTATACAGAGGCTGGCAAACCCCATATGTGGGAGCACGGACTATGGGGTCAACAAGACAGTTGATCTAGTTAGTTAAGTTGCAGAGGTCCAGGGGCTAGCATTCCATCCGGAAAATGAATATCCTTTTTGAACTTGAATTCAAACACCAGTTGTCACTCCTGTTGAGGCCAGGAGGTGTCTACCTATTTCAACGGAAAGCCTCTCCTATATAAAACACATTGTGTCGCTAGATGATACTCAGTTTGTTCTTATTTTCTGATTCCAAATTCTTGAAAGCACCATCGGTATAATTTGGGTAATCTTTTGAACCGTGCAAGTAAGCACAACTTGTACAAATAATCCCCATTGTGGTATGGAAAGGAATTTCGTTCTATTCTTTATGATTTGCGAAGGTGAAAACCTTTTTGAATGAAAAACTACCGATGTGACATTGCCATTCACTTATACAATATAAAAATCAACCAAATTTGTTAATGTTTTTTGTAATCTACTTGCCGTTGTTCCTTATCTTCCACATTTTAGACTATACCGGTAATTAATATGTTCCGAGGCTGTTACAAAACCTTATATTTTCTCAGCTTCCGACTCTCCACTGTCTGGTAATACTTTGGCCAACCAAAAGTCTATTTTTGTGGCTATCAAAATCATTCTAGCTTATTTCATTCTTGAATTATTAAGAGCTCTAATAGGAGGCCAAAACCTATTGGAAGCGAGGTTAAAACTTCTATATCTCCACTTAGTTTCTGACACATACATGCATACATATATGAGGCATGTTCAATGACACCTGAAATAGTGGAGCACCCCTTTGGCTTTCCTATTTTCCACCATACATTTCTTCCCTCTCTCCTTCCACTCATTCTCTCACCTCCCGCTCGCTTATTCTACTTTAAATACTTGGTGGAGATCGGGGGCATTTGAGGTGCTCCATTTTTGAGGTGCAACCGAACGCTTGCCTATATATATATATATATATATATATATATATATATATATATATATATATATATATATGAGCTTGGTGAAATATTGGGGTTAGGGGGTTTGGGTGGAGGAGGGGGAGGGTGGTGGTGGTGAACAACTAGGTCAGTATAAGTTTATCATATCAAGCTTTGTCAAGTTTGGTATATTGTAGAGGCTGAATGCATATTCCATCCTCTACCTTTGTAACTCTACTTACTGTAATATAAAGAGCCCTGCAGACGGCTGTTGATTGTTTTATACTTGATCCTACAGTGCATCGGACAAATTCAACGTCCATAGTTTTTTTTTAAAGAAAATTCTCATCGTGCATGGTTACTAAAAGGACCATTTCCTCTTATATATAGCTTATTTCTGGTAATACATTTAGCTTGCTCTCTGATGGCTGAAAGAGGATTTCTTGATGGAAAATGTAAACACATTTAAGACGTGTATCCATCCAAAATTATGTACATCTTTCCTATTTGATATGTGTTATATGGCTACAAATGTTGAAGTTATATTGCATATGCAGGGAGATCTGCAAATATCAAGAGTTGTTTAATAATGAACCTTCAATAGTTGAATGTTTGCTTTTGCTAGATGGGGTAGAGAGTCCTAGAGAATTGGATGATTTCTGTACTTCAATTATGCATGTTAGTCCTAATGTAATGAAGAAACTTTCTGGTATGCAATCTATAGATTCCACGGAAGGAATTGCTGTTATGAGATTTCCTAAGAGCTTTTATGATATGGATGCAAATCAAGTTGAAGAAGCCAATTGGTGTTTCCTTGCGTCTCCTCGAAGAGTATTAGTGCTCGATGGGATTCAGGTTTGTTCAATTTTTTTTATTAACTACTGCTTGAGCTACATTCGCGAATTATTTTTTCCAATGGTTTGGGCTTTTCTTATATTGTCTTTTTTATTGCGTCTTGTGTCCCCAAGGAAGTTAGAATAGTTTCCAGTTAGATGACCATAAAAATTACTAAAGTAAACTTTCTTTTGCACGTCAGCTTAATATGACAGATTGTTTTCTCATGAGAAGAGATTCTACATTTGCTTTTTGTTATGAATTTGGTGTGCTGTATTCATTTTTCATCATGTGCTGGACTTTAAGGAGTCCCAATGGATACAAGATTGATTTTGAAACAATCCTATTATTTTCAAACTGATTTGAATAATTTAAACTGTCCTATATGCTTTGAGCTTCTTTTGTAGATTATGAAGATAGCCTATTCAAAACTGTTCGTATAGTTTTGTTTTTATCACGTTGCATAAATACACAATTTGCACAGGAAATGATTCTCTGTAATATGTATGAATAGCACTGGCCACGAAGAGTCTATATGGTAAAAAGCTTACCATGTTCTCGGAATAGAATCTGGAACCATGTGCAGAATGCAGGTCTTTGTTTTTGTTTTTGTTTTTTAAAAAAAAAAATAGAAAGAAAGAAAATGAAAGTTTGTAACGGATGTCCAGAGTGTACGAACACAAGACCTCTGCATCTACACTGCATATGTCTTACCGCTGGGCAAGCAGTCCTCAAACATAGCTCTTTATATATTAATGAGTATTAAAAAAAAAGGAAACTCTTTATCTACCAGTACATATTCATGATGGGTGTTCTAGCTTTGTATGAATTTATGGTTTGATTTGCCCTGCCTGAATGTAATCTCATAGATACTGTAGAACAATAATTGATGTAGATTTGTTCTTTCGCCGTTGGAGCCTTCGTTTATCCCTTTGCACAGTTCATAGTAGTTTAATTTCAAGTTATAAGTATTGTTTTATATCTTTCAGTTCATCAAATCATTTTTGTAGCATCTCCTCTCTCCTCTTAGTGATAACACTTTTTGTTTTCTCTGTGTTGATAAAAATATGTGGCATAAAGGTGTGCATTATTCCTTAGTCGAGCCAACACTTATAAGTGGACACTCATATCATCTTTTAACGAAAAATCGTACTTTTAATCTCCACCACATTGCAGCTGCATATTGCATTCTCATTAATAGTTTGATGGTCTTTGCACCATGACACTCATCCGCCACGGTGTTGCTAACAAGAGTGACAACTCTAAGTTATATGGCTCGTTTACAGGGTCCATTCCGGATGCACGAATAGCCATTTGAAACCCATTTTTTATCAGTATGAAAGCCTTTTTTATATTCATCACATAAGCATATCAGTGTAATTCTGAAGCTAGTGACTATAATAACTGAATAAAATATATTTATATGGAATGTAACGTTTTTCTTTTTGTCTTCCTTTTTCTCAGAAGATTTTACATTTATGCAGGACCCAGGTAACCTTGGCACGCTATTGAGATCAGCTATGGCTTTCAAATGGGTAAAAATCATCGCTATTCATTCGACCCTTTTGTTTCTTTCACCAGTCTTATTTTGTGTTTTCATGGAAACTGAGTTAATATGCGCTAGTTTGCCTACAATGAAATGTACTCCACGCAAAAGCCAATGTATTACAATTAACAGAAGTGTAGAATTAATACACAACTTACGCTACATTTACAGACAAATTATATACTGGTCACATTTTTGAACAGACACCTCTGTAACACTAGTTCAAATTGCAGGATGGAGTGTTTTTACTCCCTGGCTGCTGCGATCCATTTAACGAAAAAGCAATTCGAGCATCTCGAGGAGCTTCTTTTCAGCTTCCTTTAATCTCAGGAAATTGGTTTCATTTGAATGAACTGAAGACCAAGTTCCAGATGAGAATATTAGCTGGTCATCCTGGAAAGAACAATAATAATGGTGACGCAACCCGAAAGCAGCCCTTAACACTAACTCGAGAATTTGCAGATTCACTAGCAAGCTTTCCTCTGTGCTTGGTTTTGGGTAGTGAAGGAAATGGTCTTTCCAACGAAACCATGAGATCATGTGAGCTTGTAAGCATTTCAATGGAAGGCATGTTTGAATCTCTGAATGTCTCAGTTGCTGGTGGCATCTTTTTGTATATGCTACAACCTCAGCTATGTAGCCAATTGCTTATTTAATCTGTATCTTTTTTGTTTGGCTGCCTGTACCTAGTCATGAATGTAGTCTTTATTTATTTTACTTGTTTTGAAAGGTTTCCTTGTTTTTGTTTCTTACAATATTGAATCAGTGGGTAATCGTTGATGAAAAAAAAAAAAAACTGTAACTCAAGTTTTAGTTGAGAAATGCCATTTTATTTGCTTCTATCTTCCTTTAGAGAAGCCCTTTGCATATCGCTACATAGAGCTTTCAGCTGTAGTTGTTCTTGTTAGGGATTGTGGAATGGATTGTTAAGGCAAAACAAACACAGGGATGGAGGGGGGGAGGTTGAATAGTGTATTTGAGAATTTAAACAAAATCTAAACTTATATGAACTACCATATGAATCAAACACCACAGAAATAATCATAGACACGGAATCAAACACAAATGCAAAGATAAACAAAAATAAAGTACAGAAAAGGAAAGAACACACCGGATTTTATACTGGTTCGGAATTGCTCATACGTCCAGTCCAGCACAACGCTGGATTGTGCAGAGTTTTATTACTATATCAATATCCAATTATAACCCTCCTTAATTTATGTTGATGATCTTATTGTCATAGGAAATAACACTGATGAAATCAACTCAATTGTCAAAGAACTGGACAAACAATTTTCAGTCAAAGATTTTGGACAACTGAGTTACTTTTTGGGAATAGTAGTTATTACAAAATCATCAACAGAAATTGTTCTATCTCAAAGAAAATACATAGCTGAGCTACTAGAAAAGACACAAATGAGCAATGCAAAGGGACAACCTACACCAATGATTAGCAGTCAACATTATTCAAAACACAGGGGAGAACCCATATACAACATAAAACAATACAGAAGTGTACTTGTGCTTTACAGTATGCAACTATCACTAGACCAGACGTTGTGTTCAGTATTAATAAGGTTTGTCAATTTATGCAGATTCCACTGGACAGTCATTGGAAAGCAGTGAAGAGAATTCTAAGATGCTTGAAAGCTACAATAAACTATGGACTGCATATAAAGGCAAACAACAATTTCAACATCACTGGCTACACTACCGTTGACTGAGCATCAGATCCTGATGACAGGAAGTCAACTACAGGGTATTGCATCTACATTGGAAATAACATTGCGTCATGGTGTTCTAAGAAACAATTCACTATATCTAGATCAAGTTCAATAGCAGAGTACAGAAGTGTAGCTAATGCCACATCAGAAATAATGTGGATTAAATCACTATTATCTGAGCTATGTATAAAGTCTGACAAATCGATATTATGGTGTGATAACCAAAGTGTTGTGTACATGTCATCAAATCCAGTGTTACATTCTAGAACTAAACATATCGAGATTGAACAACATTTCATTAGAGAACAAGTGCTCAAAGGAAATCTAGAAGTGAAACATGTACCTGCTACCCACCAGCGTGCTGACACATTAACAAAGGCCCTATTATTACAAAACTTCTCAAAGTTTCGAGAAGAATTAAAGGTGGCTGAAATCACTCACAGTAAAGACGAAGAAAGATTCACCAGATTTCATTAGTCAGAGAACAATCACAAAGACAAAGGCTTCACAACTGAAAACCCTACAAGCAAAAAGATCAACACAAATAAAAATAGTATCACTCATACTTGTAGATCTGAAGACAAAAGAGCAGCTGAAACCACTCATGATAAAGAAAAAACAAGACTCACCAGAGTTCATCAGTCAGAGAACTATCAGGAAGACAAAAGCTTCGCAACTGAAAACCCTACAAGCAGACAAATCATCGAAGATAAAATCAGTACTACTCAAGCTTGTAGATCTGAAGACAATCGAAGTAAAGAGTATAACGAGAAAGCTATTTCATCCATCAATTTGAGAACTGGAACGAAGAATTTGTGGAGATCGTCACAGCAAAACCCTAACATCGATTTGAGAGGGAGTAAAAGTAAAATAGGGTTCTGGTATAACATCGATTGAGATAATATATATCAAAGGATACAAAGGAAAAGCCCATCACGTGAAAGTCCAATACTCACTGAACAGCCCAATGACGTGTATTATTTCTTTTGACCGTTGTACCAAATAGGAGTCTATATAATCAAACTTCCTGTATCATTTCTAAAGTATCAAAAATCATTCTAAAGCGTTTAATAAAAGAATTCAACTCTGTTCAGCTTTATATTACATCTGTTTGATAAATAATATAAGAATTACATCCAAATTCTTATAATAATGAATAATGAATTTTTCTGGAAGAAATATGCTTAAATAAGGTCTGGAATTCGTTGAGTTTTGAATGGACATGAGTTAGTTATTTAATTTTAAAATTTGAAACAATTTGAAAATCTGGCGGTTATATGTCGACATAGACATAAATGTGGTGTCGACATACCCTATTGATAATTTTGAAATTTTTTAAATTTTGAATCTTTTGAACTTATGTTTAACTATAATTAATTTTAAAGTATTTACAGTAACTTGCAAACAATTTTAAACAGAAATAAAACTCCATTCATTACTTTATAGGAAGAAAATACATCCAACTAATTAAGACACACTAAGTACGAGATTTGCAAGCAAAACATAAGCAGATACATAAGCTAGTACATAAAGAAAAATTAAACTAGATAGACTAGTTTTTGGATGATGATGAGGAAGGTGAGATTCCAAGCTTTCTTCCAATTTTGACCCTGAACTTGGACATTTTTGAAAAGTTTTTCTTAAGCTTCTTTTGATTATTGACAATCTTGACTTGATTTTGAACAATCATCTCTTTAGAAATGTGTCTAGTATTGGTTGTACACTCAGAACTTTCTAAGGAAGTCTCTTCTTCTTCGACTTCCATTGGTGCTTGTTCTTATTGCATTCGAGCTTGTTTGGCTTTGAATGTCTCATATAGTTTGAAAGTGAGAGGAATTTGCATGAGATGTATGTTTGATGAGTCAAACACTTTCCTATGCACAAACTCTTCTTCATGAAGATCAACTCCAAAGTATTTGAAAATAGGAGTGAGATAAACACTATAGTAGAGAGTGTTTTCTCTTGAGGACAATTCTATGGGCTTAATTTCATTTAAAATCATGTTTTCTCTTGAGGACAATTCTATGGACTTAATTTCATTTAAAATCATGTCGGCCCAATTGGTTGTATAACCATGCATAATAGCAAAGAGAGCCTTTTGGACTTTGAGAGTTGGATTGTTGAAATTTTCGGAACTGGGAGTGATGGTATGTTGGATGAGAAGGTTTATAATTTTTGTTTTTGGACGAAAGAAGCAATTTTTGAACTCCACTGGAGCATCGTCTTCAAATATGTCGTGGTAGGTTTCTAAATGGGTTTCATCAATTTTGAAATCCGAAAAATCCGAGCCCGTGCTTCTACAATTTAAAATAATGCCTAATAGTTTGGCATCGAGAACAATTTGTGCGCCTTTGACACTACTCCAAATTTGATCTTCGTTGCCTTCGTAAAATCTGCGATTGAGATTTGCATAGAACATCTTGACGAGTTAGGGATAACACACTTTGTCGTTATCACGAAAGTCAATTAGACTTAGGATAGGAACGAAAATCTCCAAAGACGGCAAAAGCATCTGTGTTAACTTTAGCATTTGCTAAATAGTTAGCATAGGTTTTGATAGCCTCTTTGTCATTATGAAGATAACCTTTGATGGTTTTGGTTATTTTCGGTTTTTGAGATGAACTTGAGGAAGCCATTGAATTGATAATTTTGATGAGAATAGATATGAAGAATATTGTTTTGAATTGTGAATGAAAGGTAGAAAGAATAGGTGTATATATAGAGATTGAATGGATATGAATTGAATAGGCACAACTTTTCATATTTAAATTACACATTTTCATACCTTGGGAGTTGGGGAAAAGTTGGAAGGAAGTTTGAAAGCTAAACCTTTGAAATTCAAAATTTGAATTTCAAGTTACTGGTCAGATATGTCGACATATAGACATATGTATGTCGACATATGTATTCATTATCAAGGGAAATTTGATTTTTGTGAAATATGATTTATATTATCGATTTATATTTCAGGTTTATCGATTTCCTGAAATAATTCCAATCCTATTAAACATACAAAAAAATTATTTTATTATTTTATTTATTATTATATTATTATTTTGAATTTTGAATTTCAAATTTGAATTTCAATTTTCAAGTTTAAATGTTAAAATTTTAAATTCAAATCAAAGAAAACAAACAAAGAAACCATTCAACCAAATAAAATTAAAAATCAATTAAGGCGTACCCAATTTTTAGATCCTTTTCTTTGAAATTTTCTGAACTTTGAATTGCCGTAAAGCATATATTCGAATTTCCGGTTTCTGGCTCTTCATCACTTGATGATGAATGTGAATCATCTAACGTTGCTTTATACGCTTTCTTTCTCTTTCTCGACGAATTGTTGTTGTCTATTTGTTGAGTCGATTTATCTGGATATGGACACATTTTCTTTATATAGTCTGGTTTGTTGCAGTTATAACATCGACCATCATTATTTTTAGAACTTCCATGATTATAATGTTTCCTTCTATATCTAAAATGTATCTAAAATGATTTTTCATGAGAGTTGTTTCTTCATCATCTTCATTACTCGAGTCAGAATCATTTGATGTTGCTTTTAATGCAATAGATTTCTTCGCAGTTGATCTCTTTTCTCTTTTGTATTTGGACTTCATAAGACATCAGATTTCCGATTAACTCCTCAATCTTCATTTCATTGACATCATTGGCTTCTTCAATTGCTAAAGTTTTTTGATCCCATTCTGAAGTTAATGAACTTAATATTTTTCTGAGTTGATCTGTTTCAGAATAAGTTTTTCTAAGTGTTGTTAATGAATGCACTATCTCTTGAAATCTGCAATACATGTCTGAAATAGCCTCATTCTCGTTCATTTTGAATCATTCAAACTGATTAACTAATACTGCTATTTTAGTTTGTTTAACTTTACTAGTTCCTTCATGAGTAACTTGTAAAGTTCTCCAAATTTCATGAGCAGTTTTACATATTGACACTCTATTAAACTCATTCCTATCTAGTGAACAAAATAACATATTCATGGATTTAGAATTGCTTTGTGCAGCAGTCTTTTGTTCATTTGTCCATTGTGCAAAAGCAGTTGTGGGTTCAACAAATTCATTTTGTGTACTATTCCATGTGTCTAATCCTACTGACTGTAAATATACTTTCATTCTACATGCCCAAGATGAATAATTACTACCATTAAACAGTGGTGGTCTGCCAGTGGACTGACCCTCTACAAAAGAACTATTATTGCTACTAGTGTTGGTTGCCATTATCACTATTTTCAAAAATCAGATTATGAACTTTGTGAAAGACCTTGCTCTGATACCAATTGTTAGGGATTGCAAAATGGATCATTAAGGCAAAACAAACACTAGAGGAGGGGGGGTGAATAGTGTTCATGAGAATTTAAACAAAATCTAAAGTTATATGAACTACTATATGAATCAAACACTACAGAAACAATCATAGACACAGAATCAAACACAAATGCAAAGATAAACAAAACTAAAGTACAGAAAAGGAAATAACACACCAGATTTTATACTGGTTTGGAATTGCTCCTACGTCCAGTCCCGTACAACGCTGGATTGTGCAAAGTTTTATTACTATATCAATATCCAATTACAACCCTCCTTGATTTCATGGCTATAAGGGATACCACCGATTTCACACACACACTTGATCAAGTATACCTTCCTTGATTTCACGGCTACAAGGGATACCACCGATTATCCTTCTTGATTTCACGGCTACAGGGGATACCATCGATTTCACATAACCCAAACAATTACAAACAACCCTATAACTCTTCAATAGCACTTGATTCATAGAGTAATGAGTAGAGAGTGTAGAGAGAAGAAGATTAGTGAAAACAGAATTGAATTCGGTAGAGTATAGGTGTAGAAATCATGAAAATGATAAAGAATAATGGTGTAATGAAAGGGAATGAAGATAGAGAAGAAGTAATTAAAAATTCTAAATCAACCCCTTTTTATAATGTGTGAAAGGTTGCAATGTCTCAGATCCATCACAAATAGTGAAAAGACACTTCCTTTCAAATTTGAAAAAAATGACAGTTATATGTCGACATGTATATATATGTACAATTTGAAATTTGAATATTTTTCAAGTGTTTTGATATATATATATATATATATATATATAATTCTGGAAACCTGAATATTAACTATATAAACATATTTATAAAATTATAGAGTTTAAAACTATATAAAGTATATAAAATATAAATATATAAAATTTATAAAGTATAAACTTATAAAACTTAAGTTTAAAATCAAATAAAAATAGAAAGTAAAATAGAGAAGAAAGAGATTGAAGGTAGAATTTGAAAACAGAATTTGAAAATCAGAATTTGAAATTATTTTGAATTTGTACCTGGAGTGCTATTCAGAGTCTTACATAATCTAGACTCTATAACTATATCTATGTTGAACTCTTGAAATCTTGAATACTTATGAGTCTTGAAATATCTCTGAATTCTGAATCTCTAACATCTTTAAACTATATAGTCTTCATTAATATTTCCTGTATATAAATCCTGCATATATATATATATATTCTAGATAGAGGTGGTGTTAGTATATATTTTATAATCAATTAATATTGAAATAAGGTTGTTGTCATCAAAACTCCATTCTCCAACAATATCCCCTTTTTTTATGATGACAACGTTGGTTTATAAAATATCATACCTGTATATACTTGTTGACGATAATCCTTCAAATACTACCTCTGTCTATATGAGTCCTATAAACTATGTCTATATTTTATAATTTCTCCCCCTTTTGCATTATCAAAAAGAAATTCTAAAACTACTCCCCCTAAATCGTATAACCATCTAAATAAAACCTATAATTAACTAAGTAATTCCTAAATCATAGAGTACCCCCTTTAATCTATATAATCCTATAATGGAAATTGCTAACATCATGATTATCAATACAAACCAAATCAAGTATTATAATTACATATGTTTGAGGTTAAATATACAAACCAAAGCACATCACACCATATGTTTTTCATATATGCAAGTTTCAAGTCATAGAATTCAAACAAATCAATCAAATCAACCATACCAATAAATTAAACGTTTCTTAGGACTTCAACCCATTCATTTTCCCCAATGATTGTGTTCTTTTTGGCGTCCTTCCATTCTTCTTCATTATTGAGTGAGTCTTTGTTGTTTTCATCTCCGAAATGAGAAGAGATTGACCAACGAATTACGTCAAAATGTTTCTCTTGATATTTCACCATTCTCATCTGAATTAACTCTAGTTTGCGCTGAATATGTAGTACTATGGAGAGAATTTTCT
Source organism: Allium sativum (assembly GCA_030737875.1). Taxonomy (NCBI): domain Eukaryota; kingdom Viridiplantae; phylum Streptophyta; class Magnoliopsida; order Asparagales; family Amaryllidaceae; genus Allium; species Allium sativum. The sequence continues at coordinate 781,910,929 of CM060913.1, read as the reverse complement.
TGAAAGAATTCAAAGAATCATCAAGATTTTCACTTATGTTATGGATAGGATTTATCATGGATTTGATAAGAAATAAATAAGGGAGAAGGAGAAATAGAATAATTAAAAGTGAAATAGGGTTCTGGTATAACATTGATTGAGATAATATATATCAAAGGATACAAAGGCAAGGCCCATCACGTGAAATCCCAATACTCACTGAACAACCCAATGACGTGTATTATTTCTTTTGACCATTGTACCAAATACAAGTCTATATATTCAGACTTTTGTATCATTTCTAAAGTATCAAAAATCATTCTGAAGCTTTTAATAAAAGAATTCAACTCTATTCAGTTTTATATTACATCCGTTTGATAAATAATATAAGAATTACATCCAAATTCTTATATGGTATCGGAGCTATAAAGCTTTACAGCATATCAAATCAATCCAATCTTTTGTTGTTGGAAGATTTGAACCCATCAGAGAATTAACATCACTTGGGTTCAATCCTCTCATCTGAGTTGAAAACTCGTCATTTGAGAGTTGGCCTTCATCAGATCAGTACCTCACCAAATCTATTGATTGGCTGCATCAGATCTGAATCGCCAAGCCTAAACAGTGAAAAATCAAAGAAAGCTCAATTTCTGCCGCCAAGAAAACTAAGAAATCAATTCAAGAAAGTGTCATACCATAGTCAATCATCAGACAGTTGTCATCATTTGATAGACAACTGGTTGCAACATACCCGAAGCTTCATTCAGGGATTTCAGCATCAAGAAGGTGATCAGCCTTCAGTTATCACTATTCTTTAGTTTTGAACATCCTGTTCATATTTTTCTTTCATCATGGTGGATTCATCTCCTGCTCTTGGGTCAACAGCCTCGTCTAATCCACCTTTTCCTCCACCACCAGCAGTTAAGCAACTTGTTAAAACTGTGATAAGTCCGCAGAGCCAACTCATCACAACAAAACTTGATGAAAACAACTACCTCTTGTGGAAGTTTCAGATACAAACTTCAATGGAAGGATATGGTTTATAGGGACATCTATATGGAACCCTGCAAGTGCCAACAAAATTCATTACTGATCAAGATAACAAAGTGACAGTAAATGAAGAATTCACTAAATATTATAGGCAAGATAGGCTAATAAGTGCTTGGTTGCTATCATCAATAAGCAACAATCTTCTATCTCAAGTAATAGGATGCAACTCTGCAAATGAAATATGGAACAACATTGAAAAGAATTTCAATTCTCAATCTTCAGCCAAAATCATGCACTATAGAAGGCAACTACACAATTCAAGAAAAGACAATAGTAGCATGAGAGAATATCTTGTAAAGATCAAAAGTTTATGTGATAAATTAGAGGTTGCTGGACAAAAGGTACCAGAATCTGAACATGTCCTAACTATTTTATATGGATTAGGCAATGAATATGAAGCAGTCAAGGCTATTATTTCATCTCAAAGAATCACTCCTCTAAAAGAGGAAGTTCACTCAATTCTTTTGGCACATGAAGCCAGATTAGAAAGCAATAAACCTCAAGAATCTGAATTATCAATTAACTATGCTAACAACATTAAAGCCAAAGACACCAGGAACAACAATCAAACACAAAGAGGTGGTTTTAGTGGTCGTGCCATAAGCAGAGGGAGAAATAGTAACCTTGGGAATAAACCTAAGTGTCAAATTTGTGAAAGAATTGGACACACAACTCTTAAATGTTACTTTTGGTTTAATCAAAATTATACTCCAAATCAGGCTACTACAAATCAAAGAAATCCTAATGTGAATGTGGCAAATGTTCAATCAGATCAAAGTACACAAAACGACAATAGTAGTCAATCAGATGTTGCAAAGATTGAACACATAAATGATGAAAGTTGGTACCGTGATTCAGGAGCTACAAACCACCTAACAAGCAATATGTATAATCTAAACGTTGGGTGTAAAGAGTACAAAGGTAACAAATCTGTTAGCATGGGAAATGGTAAGTCAATTCTTATTTCTCATACTGGTAGTGGGTACATTAATGGTAACAAACAATTGATATTGAATTATCTGTTAAGAGTGCCAAATATAAAGAAAAATCTCTTAAGTATGTCTCAATTTGCTAATGACAATCAAGTATGTTTTGAATTTTATCCAAAATATTGCTTGGTTAGGGACATACTCACTAGGCATATTTTATTGCAGGGCAATGAAATAAAGGGGCTGTACAAGTTCACTGCCAACAATAATTGTGTGAAAGAAAATTTACTATGTAATCACAGTGAAACTAATGATCAAAAGCAGTGCAATATCATGAATATATGGCACAATAAACTTGGACATCCAAGTTATGATGTTGTACAGAAAATTCTTGTTGAGAACAATGTTAAATTTGATAATAATCTTACATATTATTTTTGCAAGTACTGTCAGATGGGTAAAAGTCATAAGTTACCTTTTAATGCATCTGAATCAGAATATACAGAACCCCTGAATCTAATTGCCATTGATTTGTAGGGTCCTACACCAATCACTTCAAATTATGGATACAAGTATTATATAACATTTGTAGATGCATTTAGTAGATACACTTGGATATACTTTATGAAATATAAATCTAATACATGTGATATAGTTATATACTTTATAACTCTGGTTGAAAAACAGACAAACTCACATGTTAAAATTTTCCAATCTGATGGAGGAACTAAGTATAAGGCACTGAAAGACTATTTTTCAAAAGGGGAAATAGTTCATAGAATCACATGTCCTTACACATATGAGAAAAATGGTCTTGTTGAAAGAAAACACAGTTAGAAACTGATTCGGCACTATTGGCTAATGCTCAAATGCCACTAAAGTTTTGACCAAAATCATTTAGTACTGCTGTTTATTTAATAAATAGTTTTCCTATAAATTTCTTAAGGGAATTAATCCATATGAAAAGCTATTAAACGTCAAACCAGACTACAACTACTTGAAAACTTTTGAATGTCTATGTTATCCTTATATTAGACCATACAATAGACACAAATTAGAATTCAAATCTAGATCATGTACTTTTATAGGGTATGCTCAAAACCAAAAGGGATACAAATGCTTGGATGAAAATGGTAAAATTTTCATAAGCAGACATGTTGTATTTAATAAAGAAATATTTCCATATCAATCTGAAAGTATAAAAACCACAAATAAAGTATATAATGCAAGTGTATCCATACCATCTATACCTGTATATTCTGAAATATCAAGTGCAGGTGAACCAATATGCAGCAGTGACGAAACAACATCATCAAGTAATGATACTGTTCAACATTCAAGCCACAACAAAGAAACGCCTGTAACAGACAACAATAATCAGGATTTCAATAATCTGGAAGACAGTGATGAAGAAAACAATCAAAGGCAGAGTCAAAGTGATCAACCTTACACACCACAACAAGCCATATCCATACACCCAATGATAACAAGAGCAAAAAGTAGGATATTTAAACCCAAACTCTTTACTGCTGTAACCTTACTAGAAGAGCCAACAAGCTATGATCAAGCTAAAACAGATAGCAATTGGAAGGCAATAATGAATGAAGAGTATCAAGCACTCATGCAAAATAAAACATGGAGTTTAGTCAAACCACCAAAAACAAAAATATAATTGGGTGTAAATGGACTTTCAGAATTAAAAAGAACCTAGATGGGAGCACTAATAGATACAAGCAAGATTGATTGCAAAGAGTTACACTCAACATCAAGGCGTTGATTACAAAGAAACATTTTCCCCAGTGGTTAAATCATCTACCATCAGAATTATTCTCAGCATTGCTATAAGTAAAGGATGGTCATTGAGACAACTTGACATTAATAATGCATTTCTTAATATAGTACTTAAAGAGGACGTGTATATGAGTTAACCACAGGGATACTGTGAAAAACCAGATTATGTTTGCAAGCTAAACAAGGCCATCTATGGGTTGAAACAGGCCCTACGAGTATGTTTTGACAAATTGAAAAACACATTGTATTCGATGAATTTTCAATATGCCAAATCAGACAACTCTCTATTCATAAAAGCTAGCAAACACTCTACTATCTATATTTTATTTTATATTGATGATCTTACTGTTATAGGAAATAACACTGATGAGATTAACTCAATTGTCAAAGAACTAGACAAACAATTTTCAGTCAAAGTTCTTAGACAACTGAGTTACTTTTTGGGAATAGTAGTTATTACAAAATCATCAACAGAAATTGTTTTATCTCAAAGGAAATACATAGCTAAGCTACTAGAAAAGACACAAATGAGCAATGCAAAGGGACAACCTACACCAATGATTAGCAGTCAACATTATTCAAAACACAGGGGAGAACCCATATACAATATAAAACAATACAGAAGTGTACTTGGTGCTTTACAGTATGCAACTATCACTAGACCAGACATTGTGTTCAGTGTTAATAAGGTTTTTCAATTTATGCAGGTTCCACTGGACAGTCATTGGAAAGCAGTGAAGAGAGTTCTAAGATACTTAAAAGCTACAATAAACTATGGACTGTATATAAAGGCAAACGACAATTTCAACATCATTGGCTATACTGACGCTGACTGGCATCAGATCCTGATGATAGGAAGTCAATTACAGGGTATTGCATCTACATTGGAAATAAGAAACAATCCACTCAAGTTCAGAAGCAGAGTACAGAAGTGTAGCTAATGCCACATCATAAATAATGTGGATTATATCACTATTATCTAGCTAAGTATAAAGTCTAACAAATCGATATTATGGTGTGATAACCAAAGTGCTGTGTACATGTCAGTGTTACATTCTAGAACTAAACATATCGACATTGACCAACATTTCATTAGAGAACAAGTGCTCGAAGGGAATCTAGACGTGAGACATGTATCTGCTACCTACTAGCGTGCTGACACATTAACAAAGGCCCTATCATTACAGAACTTCTCAAAGTCTCGAGAAGAATTAAAGGTGGCTTAAATCACTCACAGTAAAGACGAAGCAAGATTCACCAGAGTTCATCAGTCAGAGAACAATCAGAAAGACGAAGGCTTCACAACTGAAAACCCTACAAGCAGAAAGATCAGCACAAATAAAAATAGTATCACTCATACATGTAGATCTGAAGACAAAATAGAAGCTGAAACCACTCATGATAAAGACAAAACAAGACTCACCAGAGTTCATCAGTCAAAGAACTATTAGGAAGACAAAAGATTCACAACTGAAAACCTTACAAGTAGACAAATCAGCGAAGATAAAATCAATACTACTCAAGCTTGCAGATCTGAAGACAACGAAGTAAAGAGTACAAAAGAGAATGCTATTTCATCCATCAATTTGAGAACTGGAATGAAGAATTTGGGAGATCGTCACAGCAAAACCCTAACATTGATTTGAAGGGGAGTAAAAGTGAAATAGAGTTCTGGTATAACATCGATTGAGATAATATATGTCAAAGGATACAAAGGCAAAACCCATCAGGTGAAAGCCCAATACTCACTGAACATCCCAATGACATGTGTTATTTCTTTTGACCGTTGTACCAAATAAAAGTATATATTCAGGCTTCCTGTATCATTTCTAAAGTATCAAAAATCATTCTGAAGCTTTTAATAAAAGAATTCAATTCTGTACAGCTTTATATTACATCTGTTTGATAAGTAATATAAGAATTACATCCAAATTCTTATAATAATGAATTTTTCTGGAAGAAATATGCTTAAGTAGGGTCTGGAATTCGTTGGATTTTGAATGGACATGAGTTAATTATTTAATTTTAAAATTTGAAACAATTTAAAAATCTGGCAGTTATATGTTGACATAGACATAAATGCGTGTCGACATACCCTATTGATAATTTGGAATTTTTTTTAAATTTTGAATCTTTTGAACTTATATTAAACTATAATTAATTTTAAAGTTTTTGCAGTAACTTAAAAACAATTTTAAACGGAAATAAAACTCCATTCGTTACTTTATAGGAAGCAAATACATCCAACTAATTAAGACACACTAAATACGAGATTCGCAAGCAAAACATAAGTAAATACATAAGCTAATACATAAAGATAAACTAGTTTTCAGATGATGATGAGGAAGGTGAGATTCCAGGCTTTCTTCCAATTTTGACCATGAACTTGGATATTTTTTAAAAGTTTTTCTTAAGCTTTTTTTGATTGTTGACAATCTTGACTTGATTTTGAAAAATCATCTCTTTGGAAATGTGTCTAATTTTGGTTGGACACTCAACACTTTCTAAGGAAGCCTCTTTTTCTTCTTCGACTTCCATTGGTGCTTGTTCTTGTTGCATTCGAGCTTGTTTGGCTTCGAATGTCTCATATGGTTTGAAAGTGAGAGGAATTTGCATGAAATGTATGTTTGATGAGTCAAACACTTTCCTAGGCACAAACTCTTCTCCATGAAGATCAACTCCAAAGTATTTGAAAATACGAGTGAGATAAACACCATAGTAGAGAGTGTTTTCTCTTGAGGACAATTCTATAGGCTTAATTTCATTTAAAATTATGTCGGCCCAATTGATAGTATAACCACCCATAATAGCAATGAGAGCCTTTTGGACTTTGAGAGTTGAATTGTTGAAATTTCCGGAATGGGGAGTGATGGTATGTTGGAGGAGAAGGTTTATGATTCTTGTTTTTGGACGAAAGAAGCGATTTTTGAACTCCATTGGAGCATTGTCTTCATATATGTCGTGGTAGGTTTCTAAATGGGTTTCATCAATTTCGAAATCCAAAAAATTCGAGCCTGTGCTTCTACAATTTAGAATAGTGCCTAAGAGTTCGGCATCGAGAATAATTTATGTGCCTTTTACAATACTCCAAAGTTGATCTTTGTTGCCTTCGTAAAATCTGCGATTGAGATTTGCATAGAATATCTTGATGAATTAGGGATAACACACTTCGTCATTATCACGAGAGTCAATTAGACTCAAGAAAGGAAGGAAAATCTCTAAAGACGGCGAAAGCACCAGTGTTAACTTTAGCATTTGCTAAATAGTTAGCATAGGTTTTGATAGCCTCTTTGTCATTATGAAGATAACCTTTGATGGTTTTGGATATTTTCAGTTTTTGAGATGAACTTGAGGAAGCCATTGAATTGATAACTTTGAAGAGAATAGATATGAAGAATATTGTTTTGAATTGTGAATGAAAGGTAGAAAGAATAGGTGTATATATAGAGATTGAATGGATATGAATTGAATAGGCACAACTTTTCAGACTTAAATGATACATTTTCAGACCTTGGGAGTTGGTGAAAAGTTGGAGGGAAGCTTGAAAGTTTAAACCTTTGAAATTCAAAATTTGAATTTCAAATTACTGGACAGATATGTCGACATATGTACTCATTATCAAGGGAAATTTGATTTTTGTGAAATATGATTTATATTATCGATTTATATTTCAGGTTTATCGATTTCCTGAAATAATTCTAATCCTATCAAACATACAAACAATTTATTTTATTTGTTATTTATTATTATATTATTATTTTGAATTTCAAGTTTAAATGTTAAAATTTTAAATTTAAATCAAAGCAAACAAACAAAGCAACCATTCAACCAAATAAAATTAAAAATTAATTAAGGCGTACCCGGTTTTTAGATCCTTTTCTTCAAAAATTTCCGAACTCTGAATTGCCGTAAAACATATATTCGAATTTCCGGTTTCTGGCTTTTCATCACTTGATGACGAATGTGAAGCATCTAACATTGCTATATATGTTTTCTTTCTCTTTCTCGACGAATTGCTGTATTCTATTTGTTGAGTCAATTTATCTGGATATGGACACATTTTCTTTATATGGCCTAGTTTGTTGCAGTTATAACATCGACCATCATTATTTTTTGAACTTCCTTGATTATAATGTTTCCTTCTGTATCTCAGAAATTATATAAAATGATTTGTCATGAGAGTTGTTTCTTCATCATCTTCACTACTCGAGTCAGAATCATTTGATATTTCTTTTAATGCAATAGATTTCTTCGCAGTTGATCTCTTTTCTCTTTTGTATTTGGACTTCATAAGACATCTGATTTTCGATTAACTCCTCAATCTTCATTTCATTAACATCATTGGCTTTTTCAATTGCTAAAGTTTTCTGATCCCATTCTGAAGTTAATGAACTTAATATTTTTCTGACTTGATCTGTTTCAGAATAAGTTTTTCTAAGTGTTGTTAATGAATGCACTAACTCTTGAAATCTGTGATACATATCTGAAATAGACTCATTCTCACTTATTTTGAATAATTCAAACTAATTAACTAACATTGCTATTTTAGTTTGTTTAACTTTACTAGTTCCTTCATGAGTAACTTGTAAAGTTCTCCAAATTTCATGAGCAGTTTTACATACTGACACTCTATTAAACTCATTCCTGTCTAATGAACAAAATAACATATTCATGGATTTAGAATTGCTTTGTGCAGTAGTCTTTTGTTCATTTGTCCATTGTGCAAAAGCAATTATGGGTTCAAAAAAATCATTTTGTGTACTATTCCATGTGTCTAATCCTACCGACTGTAAATATACTTTCATTCTACATGCCCAAGATGAATAATTACTACCATTAAACAGTGGTGGTCTGACAGTGGACTGACCCTTTATAAAAGAACTATTATTGGTACCAGTGTTGGTTGTCATTATCACTATTTTCAAAAATCAGATTATGAACTTTTTGAAAGATCTTGCTTGATACCAATTGTTAGGGATTGCGGAATGGATCGTTAAGGCAAAGCAAACACTAGAGGGAGGGGGGATGAATAGTGTTCTTGAGAATTTAAACAAAATCTAAAGTTATATGAACTACTATATGAATCAAACACTACAGAAACAATCACAGACACAAAATGTGACGTTCCCAAAATCCGTGAGACGGTATTAAGGATAATCATTGGAATATAACACATCAATCATCATAGCAGAGTATAGATAATAGCAAAAACAATAAATAAATAGCTAAAACAATAAATAGAATAATTTTACATGGTTATGGCAGTGGAATCATAACATGTAACAACATCAGAATAGCACAACATAGGATATAACTTAGTACATAAAAGGGGAATGATCAGTCACCATCGCCATAGGCTGAATATATACATACAGTGAGACATAATAAGGGTATCAGTCTACATCGCCGGAGGCGGTACATATACATACGATAATAAGTACTGGAAGTAAAACAGTCTGCATCGCCATAGGCGGAATCATAATACATATACAATAATGGCGGAAAATGTCAAAGTTATCTCGGCGAAGTCAGCCTCGCCATAAGCCAAAAGTGCACTCCATACTACAGTGCTGAGCCAAAACAACCTGTCATCTGTGAACTAGGCTGCCCGTGTGAAAATAAGGGCACCCGAGTTTGCAAAGTGAAACAAACAACGAGTCAGTCATGGGGACTGGTATGAGAAATCTACTTAACTGGTTAAACAACAGTAATAAGGCAAATCATAGGACCACGCCACTTTCGCAGAACGGGTTTACTCCAGTGATTGCCGGTGCATTTAAAACAGAGTAAATTCTTTAAAAACAACGCAATGCTTTTAAAAAGAACGAAGCCGTTATAAGACTCAAGTCCCATCATACAATGCAACGCAAACCGGAGGATAGAGTTTTACCTTATAATGGCCAAATATGCTTAATACGTGTAAAATCATTTGATATTATTACTAGTGCATATATGTTTTAAAAACGAATAGCATCATAAATATCAATCATAGACGACTTGAGCATCCCATGCCACTATGTCGCCATACATAAGTTACAGTCGAATCCGTTATCTCGTATTGGAAATTGGATTTCTGTCATGAGTCGAGGCAAGGGGCAAGCTCCTCTCCGCTTCGAGACACTCTAGCAAATGCCTCAGGACTACACACTCTGGGTAGCCCTTGGATCTTCAGGGTCGGTCCACACTTACGTTAGTGGATTGGCAATTCCTGAACACACGTTTCCCGGTTCTTACAGACCTAATATCGAGGCCCCTCACATTCCAACAACCACATAGGTGAAAAGTAGATATAAATGTCAGGGATGGTAGGTCACTGACACCACCATAGCTAGAAAGAAACATCGTGCTCTCCCTGCAGTCCTTATCCCGTTTTTAACTCATACCGAGGTGTGAGGCTCGCGAATCCACGCTATACACAAAGCCAGGCCACGTAGGCCGTGCTTTGATCATCGAACACAAGACTTTGTTTTGCAACAAAAGCCTTGATCACTGCATCTTGGCATGCCACATAGGCAATCCACTCCATACGACTGATTTCTATCGATATATAACCTCTGAGCTCGTACGTCTCAGAGAAGGGCGTTAAGCAAAAGAATAAATTCTCCGCCGCCAAACAGATATATATTTAACAGAGATCAATCAGTATAGAACAAAATCCAATGTCAGACACACAGTCCATTTACAAGTCCGTTCTGGGTCTGAACGAAACCAGAGGCACCATATTCCTCGTATATCCGTACGATCAACACATACGTTCAGACGGCTACTACTTCCGTTCCTTCACGGTAGCTACTCCAATCAGGAACCTCAGCAGCGCCCATCCAACCGATACGAAGATCGTCGGTCTTGAACCGTCTTCGTATTTTCAAATTCGAGTCGTTCGATCAATTATTTGAAATGAGGGTTAGCTCGGCCTTTTCAAATAATTCACGTATAATTAGAATTCAAATCAATTCTTTTCATGGCTATATTATTCGACATTCACATTTCAGTTCTTTAGTATTATTTTCGTGTCAAACACATACAACCATCAAATATCAAGCAGATCAAGCCAAATTTGTTTATTTCCAATCCATGTTGCTTATAATATTTTATAATGATTTTTTCGCCATTTTTATTTATTTAAAAATGGCCATATTTAATTAAACGACGTTTCAGGTCGTGCCGTGGCATTGGCGCTGTTTTTCACCTAATTTGTTTTACACATATCGGAAAATCTAACCATTGGATTTCTACAAAGTCTATACCAGTGGGAAGATATTTCCAAAACGAATCCAACGGTTCCAGTTTCGTGAAAATCCGACGATCGGATCTTCCACACTAGTCGTTTGAAGTTATGTTTTCAAAATTCGAACTACAGCGTCGTTATTCGATTTAATTTAATTATATTTATATTAATATATAAATATAAACGATTCTGGCGCTGTTTTTCTTTAGATTTGAATTAAACATTCCAGACAATCCAACCGTTGGATTTTTACAAAGTTGGTGCTGTTGGAAAGATATTTCCAAGGCGAACCCAACGGTTGCGGTTTCGGGAAAATCCGATGGTCGAATTTCTCGTACTAATCGATTCAAATTACGATTTCAAAACACGAACTGCACGGCTTCGATTCCTTTCAATTCTATTTATATTTTTATATATATAAATATAGTTCATTCTTTAATTTCAATTTCGTTCTCACTTCAAATATTTCACTAACGCCTTTATATTTCGAAAAATTTCGCCATAACCTCCTTTGTACGGGAAGGGGTTTGGAAATTTATTGGGCCGTGTTAGGTACCCAATAAATCCTATAAAGCATCCACATATTTATAGTGATATATTCTGGTGTTTACAGGGGAGCGTGTATAGATAATAACTCCAGAGAATAAATTCTTGTCACCCTGTCAAAGCCTGAGGGAGTGTGTATTTTTAATTGCTCCAGAGAATAAATTCTCGTCACCTCGTCCCGTGTGTGAAATAAATAATCCATGTGCCGTATCTAATGACTAGAGAGACGTGATTATTGTCAACTCTAGACCCGTGTGGTTTTTTTATTAATATGGCAATTTATCGTTACAAATTTATATGGTCCGTATCAGTCATCAGTTCAACCTGTAAAATATAATCATCGCCATACAAGCCTCTCACTCGTATGGTAAATCTTCCACCTCGTCACACAAGCTCCAAATGCTTATGTGGTATATGATGAAGTATGCATATCTTCAAGAAGTATGCCATGTAGTGCAGTTCAAAATTAATTGTTACTATCCTATGGCGATGTTTATTATTACACACAGAATAACCAGCACTCCGCATCCAATGGCATTCACAGGAGTTGATATAATAATAAAATTGCGCATCCAACTCATTAAGGTTTACCTATTTGTCGGGCACGCAAATAAAATCTTTACTCAACAGCTAATCCATTTACCTGTTCAAACATATATAATGCACATGTATATATATTTCTATCTATTTTTAACTCAGTTCAATGTGTATTTTAATCGAATAAATTCTACCATTCATTCTTCTATTGATTAAATTAACTATCGTTTTAATAATTTAATTAATCAAATCTAATATCACACAACCCAAACAACAATCAATTTTATTTTTAACTTTTCAAAATCATCCAAATTAATTTAAACATTCTTTTGAAAACATTCAGACTATATAATTAAAAAAAGTTTACATCCATGAAAAAATTAACCACAAAGTAGAGAACAAAATGGTAATGCAAAATATGGTAAATGTACCTTGCACCGGAGTCAATCAGAGATATCCACTCGACACTTAGGATAGGCTTTCTGAATGCTCTCCTCAGTTTCCCAAGTACAATCTCGCGGATCTCCACTCCGTTGCACTTTGACTAAGTGAACCTTCTTGTTCCTCAGCTCTTTGGTTTCCTTGCCGATAATCTTTAGCAGCTCTCTTCTCACAGCCAATTCTTGAGTAATTTCAATATCTTGTTGCGCTGCTTCTTCCACGATCAAGTCTGGATCATGAACGTGCTTTCGAAGTTGAGATATGTGAAATACATCATGCACTCCAGGCAGCCAATCAGGCAATTTAACTCTGTAAGCGAGGGTCCCAATCCATTCAAGAATAGGAAACGGACCAATGAATTTGGGCGCCAACTTCCTAGTTTTACCGAACCGGATAACTCCTCTCATCGGCGATACGTTCAAATATACATAGTCGCCTATAGCAAACGATATATCTCTTCTTCTCTTATCGGCATAGCTTTTCTGTCGGCTTTGAGCGGCGAGTAATCGTTTCTTAACGAAATCGACTTTGTCGGCAGCCTCGCGGATCATATCAGGTCCCAATACAAGTCTATTGCCCGGTTCGACCTAACAAGCAGGGGATCGGCACGGTCTACCATACAATGCTTCGAATGGTGACATTGTCAGGCTCGCCTGGTAGCTGTTGTTGTATGAGAATTCAGCTAAATTCAAATGGTCTTCCCGTGATCCACCAAAGTCAAGAACACATGCCCGCAATAAATCTTCAAGTATACGATTCACCCTCTCAGTCTGACCATCTGTTTGAGGATGATAGGCGGTGCTTAAGTTCAGCTTCGTTCCCAGTTCTATTTGAAACACGTCCCAGAATTTGCTAGTAAATATTGGATCTCTATCACTGACTATACTGAGCGGCACTCCATGTAGCCTAACAATTTCCTTGAAATATATCTGTGCCAGACTCTAAGCAGCTCGGTTCGATCTGACAGGTATGAAATGGGCGGTCTTCGTGAAGTGATCTACGATCACCCAAATACTGTCATTTCCTTTTCTGGTTCTGGGCAAACCATCTATGAAGTCCATGGAAATATGTTCCTACTTCCAACCTGGAACGTCCAGCGGTTACAACAATCCAGCCAGTATCTGCTGGTCGCTTTTGACTAGCTGGAAAGTAGGGCATCGGCTAACATACAAAGAAATGTCTCTCTTCATTGACCTCCACCAGAAAGTGCGTTTGATGTCATTATACATTTTGCTTACTCCTGGATGGATACTAAGCTTTGACTTGTTGCACTCATCAAAGACTTCCTTTCGGATCTCAGAAATGTTAGGAACACAGATTCGACCTTTTAGCCTTAGAATCCCATCATTATCAACCTGAAAACTCGAGGGCTCGTGTAACACCACGTAATTCTGTTAATATTAATATTCACAAATTAAAGAATAACTAATCTCAGACGTGAGAATTGTGGGAAATGGGTTGCGCCATTGTGTTCATCTCGGAATTCTGGTTGAAATAGAGTCCGAGTTTGCGTGAATTGGACTTTGTATGAAGAAGTTATGGCCATCGGAAGTTTCAGAAAATTCAAAACAGATTTCAGAAATATAAAATTCAAAATTCGAAGTCAAACAGGCTAGGCGGGAATATTTATATTGTTTATAATATTTTAATAGTTTGCATATATATAGTAAAAACGAGATTTTTATTGTAAAATGATTTATTTCAAAACACTACTATTTTAAATAATTCATATAGATGATAAAAATAGGATTTTTATTACAAAACAATTTATTTTAAAACACGAATACCATTCAACACATGAATTTCTATTCAACGAATGAATTTCTATTCAACACATGAAGGTTTTCTATTCAACACACGAATATAGTTTCAACACATGAAAATAATTCTAGCACATGAATATTATTCAAAATTTCGGCAACATAACGGCAGGGTAGTTAAAACCGGGGCCATCCCTAGTACGGCTCCTCGCTCTACCTTAAAGCCTCGCAGCTTTTGACAATTGGGATTTCTTGCATCTAGTCCGCACGCAGGCAGCATGTATATTTTTTTCATTTCCACAAACTAATCCTATGTGGTTTCAACCAAATAATTCTCAACCACAAACGAGTATTTTTCAACCACAAACAATTTTAATCAACCATTCGCTATCAACCAAATTTCACACCAATCACAACCAATAAATATCGTCCATGGTTTGTGGACGAGGGGCGTATATATATATACATATTTATATAAGTATATTTCACTTCTATTCAACACATATATAATTTTTACAACGCATATATAACTTATACATCGAACGTACAACTTATACAACGCTTATACAAGAGGTGTACAATGCTTATATAACCCATACATTGACTATATAATTTATACATCGTCGTTTTCCATATCATTTATAATTTAGAAATCTCACATTGGGTTCCACTCCACCAAAAATAGCAGAAGGCTCAGAAAAATATGCGGTCTCTTCTAGAATGTAGAAGACGTCCACACGAGTCCACTGTCTCTTGTTTCACTGAATTTCGTCAAGAAACGAAAAAGATATTATTTTTACAGTGAAATAAAAAACCGTAGCGCTTTAAACTGCTATTAAATAGTTTAAAATAAAAAAAGTTGTACCTTAGCTGAAATGTTCAAAACTAGGTTTTGAATTTTCTTCGGATCTGATGCGCGTGGTCTCGATCAGGTTACACGACGACGTAGGGGGTGGAAGGGGCTTTCCAGCACCACCACTGGTGGCCAGTTCGACGGCGGCTGGAGGGGGTTACGGCGACGGAAAGGTGGCGATTTCAGGGCGTCGGATCTTGCGAAATACTGAACGAGGGAGGGCGAATCATATATGGATTTGAAGAGGAGGCTTGGATCTTCAAAAAGTTCCAAAGGGGAGTGTGGTTTCGTTGAGAGATGGAAGAGAAAAAGAGGAGGGAAGGATCGGAGGTTTGTCGCCGTTAATCGAGAGGAGCGGGAGAGAGAAAAGAGAGAGAGAGAGAAATGAGGTGGCCCAATGAGAATATTTTATTTATTTATATATTTTTAAATTTCGAAAAAACCCTCTTTCACTCACGAACCCCAATCCAGACCCAATGACTGTCATCCCTAGCGTTTTACCCCCATTCCGAACACAATGGGATATGTTTCGTAAGCCCATTCGACTGTTTCAGCCAGTTTTCCTTCAAATTAAAGTATAAAACATTCAATATTTGATTTGAACGTACATTTCAATTTGCCGGGACCACATACTGATTCTGAAAATTCCCAAAAAATAAATATAGCTATGTTTTGATGATACAATCCCAACAAAACTAGTTTCGTCGAATTCTGAGACCGTTTGAAAAATGGCTCATTTCTGGTCGATCCAATTTAACTATAATTGACCAAAACACGTTTTCCTTTGCCACGCTCACATACTAGCTCCAAAAATTATGAAATTTGAAACTTAGCAATAGTTTAACATCCCAGATCCAACAAAAGTGGTTTCGTCGAATTCCGAGGTCGTTTGCAAAATGGCCATTTTCACGGGCTATATAAACTCCATAGCGACCTTTCAGAAAATTCATTTGGCCATAACTTTTGCTTCCCGCTATGAAACTTCGATTTTTCAGATTCGTTAGAAAGGTATTCACTAACAGATTTAAATATTTTTGGTTTCGCTCAAATCCATTTTGTTTTGCACCCGGTATAGTCAGTCAAAGTTTGAATTCAAATTTTGAAACTACCGCGCCATTTCAGGCCTTGTTTATAATTAGAATTAATTATATTTATTTTCAAACATCGATTCAAACTCACTTTTCGTCATTATTATTTAAAATATTCATTTTAAATATTTAAAATCGACTAAAATAGCCAATTTAAAAAAAAAAAATGGTTCAGATTTTCCGGGTCGTTACAATCTCCCTCACTTAAAACTTTTCGTCCCCGAAAAGGAACAAAGTCGAAAGTGGTTTGATTAATCAACTTTACGTTCAATATGGCTTCCATTCTCCAACTTTTCTGTTTCTGAGAATTTTCAAATTCTTCAAAAATTTGGCTAACACCCGGAATTTTCGAAAAATTTCGCCATAACCTCCTTTTGTACGGGGAGGGGTTTGGAAATTTATTGGGTCGTATTAGGTACCTAATAAATCCTATAAAGCATACACATATTTATAGTGATATATTCTGGTGTTTACAGGGGAGCGTGTATAGATAATAACTCCAGAGAATAAATTCTTGTCACCCTGTCAAGCCTGAGGGAGCGTGTATTTTTAATTACTCCAGAGGATAAATCCTCGTCACCTTGTCCCATGTGGGAATAAATAGTCCATGTGCCGTATCTATTGACTAGAGAGACGTGATTATTGTCAACTCCAGACCCGTGTGGGTTTTTTTATTAATCTGGCAATTTATCGTTATATTTTATATAGTCCACATCAGTCATCAGTTCAACCTGTAGTATATAATCATCGCCATACAAGCCTCTCGCTCGTATGGTAAATCTTCAACCTCGTCACACAAGCTCCAAATGCTTATGTGGAATATGATGAAGTATGCCTATCGTCAAGAAGTATGCCATGTGGTGTAGTTCAAAATTTATTGTTACTATCCTATGGCGATGTTTATTATTTCACACAGAATAACCAGCACTCCGCATCCAATGGCATTCACAGGAGTTGATATAAAAAATAAAAATGCGCAGCCAACTTATCAAGGCTTACCTATTTGTCGGGCACGCAAATAATTTCTTTACTCTACAGCTAATCCATTTTTCATGTTCGACACATGTATATATATATATATATATATATATATATATATATGCAGAACAAAGCTAATAATAATATTTCTAGCGAACTAATATTTATTTCGACACGAGTGTATTTTTACCAAAGCGTATACATGATAAAAGTAATATTTTTATCATCAGAAATATTTATTCAACACGTGAATGTTTTCAACACTTCATATTCACAATAAAAATGTAATTTTTATTGTCTAATCGATTTATTTTAAAATACGAATAACATTCAACACATGAATTTCAGTTCAACGAATGAATTTCAATTCAACACATGAATATCCTTTACAATTTGTATATATATAAAAATGTGATTTTTATCGTTAAAGCTATTTATTTAAAATTCGAATAACATTCAAAACATGAATTTCAATTCAACACATGAATATTCTCTGTAGTTTGTATATATATATATATATATATATATATATGTGATTTTTATCGTTAAAACTATTTATTTAAAATTCGAATAACATTCAACACATGAATTTCAATTCAACGAATGAATTTCAATTCAACACATGAATATCCTTTACAGTTTGTATATATATAAATGTGATTTTTATCGTTAAAGCTATTTATTTAAAATTCGAATAACATTCAACACATGAATTTCAATTCAACACATGAATATCCTTTACAGTTTGTATATATATAAAAATGTGATTTTTATCGTTAAAGCTATTTATTTAAAATTCGAATAACATTCAACACATGAATTTCAATTCAACGAATGAATTTCAATTCAACACATGAATATCCTTTATAGTTTGTATATATATATAAATGTGATTTTTATCGTTAAAGCTATTTATTTAAAATTCGAATAACATTCAACACATGAATTTCAATTCAACGAATGAATTTCAATTCAACACATGAATATCCTTTACAATTTGTATATATATAAAAATGTGATTTTTATCATTAAAGCTATTTATTTAAAATTCGAATAACATTCAACACATGAATTTCAATTCAACGAATGAATTTCAATTCAACACATGAATATCCTTTACAGTTTGTATATATATAAAAATGTGATTTTTATCGTTAAAGCTATTTATTTAAAATACGAATAACATTCAGCACATGAATTTCAATTCAACGAATGAATTTCAATTCAACACATGAACATCGGTTTCAACATATAAAAATAATTTCAACAAATGAAAATTATTCTAACACATGAATATTTCAGAAAATTTCGGCAGCATAACGGCAGGGTAGTTAAAACCGGGACCGTCCCTAGTACGGCTCCTCGCTCTACCTTAAAACCTCGCGGTTTTTGACAATGGGGAATCATGCATCTAGTTCGCACGCAGGCGGCTTGTTTTATTTTCATTTCCACAATCCTATTCTAATTTGTTTCAACCACAAGAGGGTAATTTTCAACCACAAAGGTATTTTTCAACCACAATATCAACCACAAACAATTATTTCCAACCATTCGTCATACTATATATTTTCACGCCAATCACAGGCAATAAATATCGTCCATGGTCTGTGGACGAGGGGAGTATATATATATATATATATATATATATACACTTCTATATTTCACTTGCATTTCATCACAATTCAAAGCATATATGTTTCATACAACGCTTGTATAATTTATACATCGCTAATATAACTTATACAACACATGTACATGAGGTATACAATGCGTATATAATTTACACTTCGCTTATATAATTTACACAACACGATTCCATTCACACAAATTAATTTAGATTCCTCACATTGGTTTTTGAAGTGCTAAAAATCGTATGTAGATCAGAAAAATCCGCGGCTTCTGGTAGATGGTAGAGAGCCTCCTTGCGGTCCCGATGTTTCCTGTTTCATCGAATTTCGTCAACACATTAAAAAGATATGATTTTTCAAAGTTTTGCAACACTTAAAAGTGTTATTTTCATTACAGAAGTTTCAAAGCTGATACCTTTGCCAAACCTTCGAAACTAGGTTTAAATTTTACGATCGATCTGTGAAGTATTATCACGATCAGATGCTGCAACGTCGAAGAGCTTCGAACAGGGTCACCAGCGCCTGTGGTGGCACCCAACTTGGTGGTCTCTACGATGCTCGGCGGCGCTCCAAAGATGATGACTTCCTCGCTGGAATTCGACGCAAATACCAAACTATTTCTGACGAGGGTTGGATGGATTGAAAGAGGAGGGGAAGATGAACAGAAAAGTCAACTGGAGGGGGCGGCGAAAACTCGCGTGGCGGCGGCGATCGGGCCTGGAAGCTCTGAATGCTTTTCTGTCGTTCGTCGATGGAGGTTTGACCAATTTTCAGAAGAGAGAGAAAAGAGGGGCTATTTCCTATTATATTTAAATTTTAAATTCCTAAAATATCCTTTTGAACAAACGAACACCAATTTCAGCCCAACGACTGTCGCCTCTAGCTAAATACCACATCCCGGACACAATGGGATATGTTTCGTTGGCCAATTCGACTGTTACAGTCAGTATTTTTCAAATTAAAGTATAAAACATTTAATATTCAATTTGAACGTACATTTCAATTTGCCAGGGCCACAAACTGAAACGAAAAATTCTAGAAAAATAAATCTAGCTATGTATTGACGATACAGTCCCAACAAAACTAGTTTCGTCGAATTCTGAGATCGTATGCAAAATGGCCATTTTCAGGTCGACCCATTTTAACAGAAATTGACCAATCACATTTTCCTTTGCCCCGCTCACATACTAGCTTTAAAAATTATGAAATTTGAAACCTAGCAATAGTTTGACATCCTGGATCCAACAAAAGTGGTTTCGTCGAATTCCGAGGTCGTTTGCAAAATGTCTATTTTCAAGGGCTATATATTCTATATAGCGACCTTTCTGAAAATTCATTTGGCCATAACTTTTGATTCCTGCTATGAAACTTCGATTTTTCAGATTCGTTAGAAAGGTATTCATAAACAGATTTAAATATTTTTGGTTTCACTAAAATCTGTTATATTTTCCACCCGGTATAGTCAGACAAAGTTTGTATTCAAATTTTCAAACTGCCTCACTATTTCCAATACATTATTCAATTGAAATATTCCATTTCAATTGTTTAAATTCTTTGACAATAACCAATTTTAAAAATTTTAAATTGGTTCACATTTTCCGGGTTGTTACACAAATGCAAAGATAAACAAAAATAAACTATGAAAAAGGAAAGAACACACCGAATTTTATACTGGTTTGAAATTGCTCCTACGTCCAGTCGCGCACAACGCTGGATTGTGCAGAGTTTTATTACTATATCAATATCCAATTACAACACTCCTTGATTTCATGGCTACAAGGGATACCACCGAATCCACACACACACTTGATTATGTATACCTTCCTTGATTTCATGGCTACAAGGGATACCACCAATTATCCTTCTTGATTTCACGACTACAAGGGATACCACCGATTTCACACGACCCAAACAATTACAAACAACCCTATTATTCTTCAATATCACTTAATTCAGAGAGTAATGAGTAGAGAGTGTAGAGAGAAGAAGATTAGTGAAAATAGAATTGAATTCGGCAGATTATAGGTGTAAAAATCATAAAAATGATAAAGAATAATGGTGTAATGAAAGGAAATGAAGATAAAGAAGTAGTAATTAAAAAATCGAAATCATCCCTTTTTTACAATGTGTGAAAGATTGCAATGTCTCAGATCCATCACAAACAGTGAAAAGACACTTCCTTTCAAATTTGAAAAAAATAACAGTTATACGTCGACATGTGTATATATGTACAAATTGAAATTTGAATATTTTTCAAGTGTTTTGATATATATATATATATATAACTTTGGAAATTCTTTAATTAAAATAGTGTTATAAATAAATATTATAAAGTAGAAAATCATATGAAAACATAAACATAAACTATATAAACATATTTATAAAATTATAGAGTTTAAAACTATATAAATATAAAGTATATAAAATATAAATATATAAAATTCATAAAGTATAAACTTATAAAACTTAACTTTAAAATCAAATAAAAATAGAAAGTAAAATAGAGAAGAAAGAGATTGAAAATCAGAATTTGAAATTATTTTGAATTTGAACCCGGAGTGTTATTCAGAGTCTTACATAATCTAGACTATAACTATATTTATCTTGAACTCTTGAAATCGTGAATACTCGTGAGTCTTGAAATATCTCTGAATTCTGAATCTCTAACATCTTTAAACTGTACAGTCTTCAGTAATATTTCATGTATATAAATCATGTGTCTCTCTCTCTCTCTCTCTCTCTCTCTCTCTCTATATATATATATATATATATATATATATAGACGTGCGTTCAATGGCACTCGAAAGAGTGCGGCACCCCTAAATGCTTCCTGATTTCCACCTCATATCTCGTTTCTCTCTCCCTCCACTCATTCTCTCACCTAGGGGTGAGCATTATTTGGTTAAACCAAATAAACCAACTAAACCAACTGATTTTGGTCGGTTTGGCTCGATTTTGAAATTTGATTGGTTTGTAATCGATTCGAAAAAATATTTAGTTTGGTTATCGGTTTAACCAAATTAACTGAACTTTTATTACATTTTCAAATTTATTGAAATTATTGCAAATATTTTAGCTTAGTCCAGTTTTCTAAGTTAATATTAATCATCACATATGTACCAAAATTATTTTTGGGAAGCATAAAAGTCATAAATAATAATACTTTAAATTATAGTTAATATTATGAACATAAAGTCTAAAATATTTTTAGTTTGGTTAAATCAGATAACCAACCAATCTTAATTTGGTTGGTTTGGTTTGATTTTCATTTTTATCGGTTTTAGTTTAGTTTGCAGTTTTTATCATCGGATAAACCAAACCAACCAAATGCTCACTCCTACTCTCACCTCCCACTAACTTAAACTACTATAAATTATATTGAAATAAAGATGTTGTCATCAAAACTCCATTCTGCAACAGTTCTCTTTCGTTCATGAACCTAACTGGGGCTGGACTGACATACCCAAAAAACTAAAACAAGACCATGTATTCGTTTTGGGCAATACACGCTATAAAACAATCAGTATCTGTCACTGACAAAACAACCACCACCAATACAGTTAACCTCATAGAGTAATCATCAATTAACACATTTCCTGAACCACCCAAAAAAAAAAAAAAAAAAAAAAAAAACCTCATATAATAAAAAACTTCGGGTGAATTAAACACCAAGGTTTCCAAGATAAAAGAAGATTGGAAGCTGAGCAATAGCCAGAAAGAGCAACAAATAGTTCTGTCTGCTCGGATGCCTTTCATAACTCCTCATTTCTGTAAAAATCACCCTCTTCATCGTCTTCACCAGAAACATACCCATGCAAATGCTCATCCAAAACATTGCAAAATAGTAAGAATAGGTCCAGCACAGTCTAGCCATCACACCCAGTGAAATCCCAGCAAATGCATATCCACCATATGCCACAATGTCCAATAATGGAGCTTCCCCACCTCCTAATGAGTATAGCATTCCTTTTAGAAGCATTACTTGGATAAACCATCCAAACAAGCCTCTCGTGAACTGAATGCTAAGCGCCTCTGGGCTAAATCTGTTCAAAGAATTTTGTTAATTGCTTTGTTAATGGTTGTCGAATTGGTTATACATTGGTCTACATATCAAAATCAGTTTTAGTTCATACAAAACACTACTCAGACTGGAACATTTATCTGCAGATATACACAGATCATCTTGGGAACAAACCAGTATGTTATTCGGTCGGAAGCCTAAATGGTCATTTATACGCAGATATACACAAATATAGAGTGGTACATTAATACTGTTAAAAAGAAAACTTACTTCCCATGAAGGCCAAACAAAAAACCAGCAAGAATGATGTAGGTCCCAAAAGCCATGAGAGGAATGTAAAGATCTGGGGCATTGATGTCAAAAATTGGAGGTTTGTATGAAAGCCTGCCACCAACCGGTTCAGTGATCCTTGTCCAATGCCCCTGTGTAAAATAATAGTAGGAATGAGATCATTTTACAGCAACTTAATTCTTCAAAAGCAAGAGAAACAAGAGTGAAAGTTAGAATAACCAACCCTGTGTAAAAAAGGAAACAGGACAACTTTCAACTTGTTCCTCACATACTGGTCGTTCACTTGGAAGTAATACTGAGGGTTGGAGAACCATCTACTTATCTGTTTACATTGATATAAAAACATAAAGTCAATGACTACTGTTTTCTCGTTCTTTGTATAAATGTAAATGATTGTGCAAACTTTGGCGAAATCTATACATTGCTTTGCATGAACTCAGAGCTTGAACCTAGAAATCTCTCCCCATAGGCGCCCAAGCCACCTCGGATGAGTCCAGACCCAGCTCCATATAATGAATTTCCAAATGGAATTTGCTGAGGATTCATTGGGGCTCTCTGGGCCCCACCGTGATTATCCATATTGTCATACATAGCTGCAAATAATATTCCAAAAATTTATCCATACAAAAATTCCAATAAGCTTCCACGTGATGCACCCTTAATAGCATCTTAAAAAACTGACCGATACACACATGTGCGCGCATGCAACATTACGTTGTTAATTGATAACTTTAATTTCAAATCAAAAATCAAAAATAAGAATGAGCACTATTAACTCGCACCTCAATGTTTATCCAAGCAACCTACGTTCCAACGTTTGAAGCTACACCAAAATCTATAACTAATCGGATATGGATAATGTCATATTTCTATCATTATCTCAAATCACATACGAATATTCGCATCCATGGAAAATGAATTATCATTCATCCTCTTACAACTAATCAAACTAAAAAGCACATATAGAAAATTTTGGTTAAACATTAAACCGTTTCTATATTAATGCTTGTGATATTACATGAAATAAAAAATATGATGCTAAAAATGATTATGAACCACGAATATTCATAACATACGCACAATAAATTTGTATATTGTAAAGATTGTAAATATCGATCATTTTATATGCTAAAACACAAAATACAAACATGATGAAGGATGGATGAATTTCGGAC
Organism: Allium sativum; assembly: GCA_030737875.1. Lineage (NCBI taxonomy): Eukaryota > Viridiplantae > Streptophyta > Magnoliopsida > Asparagales > Amaryllidaceae > Allium > Allium sativum. The sequence goes on along the minus strand of CM060913.1, from coordinate 781,886,634 downwards.
ATGGTTCATATCCATAGTTATGAAAAATGCGTCAAGGTGTGGGTGTGACAAACCCGACGATTGCATCCTTCTGTCCCATGGTGTGGTGCAAATAAAAACGCGCATCAAATGACACATAGCACGCAAGACCCACATGACAAATGACCCAATTTATAATAATTTCATAGTAGTCAAGGCGCTAAGGCGCAAAAAGGCGCAAGCATTGAGCCTGGGGCTTTTTTGAGCTTTGCGCTTTTTTTTGTGCCTTCTATATGAGTTTGATCAACCATTTTACGAACTACAAATTAATTTTTAAACCATATTTTATAATTCATTCAATTATCTACATATTTTATTAATAAGATTTAAATTTTAAACCATATTTTATAATTTATTAAACAACTAATTTTTTTATTTAACTATTTATAAACAAAATTTTGAATTTAGCCACAAAAAAGCACCTCAAACTACAAAAAGGCGCACTCAAACTGCAAAAAGGCGCAAGCCATGGGCTTTTCTGTGCTTAGGCACGCCTAAGCGCGCGCCTTGATAACTATGAATAATTTTGATTTTGATTTCTTTTTTAAACATTTTCCACAATCCAAAAATGCATAAAAATTTGCATTCATTGAAACATTGCATTTACAAGTTAATTTGCACTTATTTAACTTATGAGAGATTTTTCATAACACTCCTTGTCTAAAAATGGTTATCGATATGAAAAAAAAAACTAATTCTTTATGCAACACTGTCAAAGCTAATTGTAATATAACCATGTATGCACAAACTAGTATTGAGTCCCAACGTATTATGTGATGTGATCAATCATATTAAATGGTAAATGGTAATGTAAAAAATAGCAGCAGCAGCAGCGATAGTAGAAATAATAATAAGTAAAAAATGTAAAATAAAATAAATATACTAGAATAACACAACAAAATAAATATATCAACATCAAATAGCATTTGATGAAATATTATCTCTTTTTTCCACTTAAAACTTAAAAATTCAGTTCTAAGCTTATGATTGAAATTTAACTGCTAAATCATACTTCAAGTTTTAACTCAAAATTTGACTTCTAAGTGAAAACGATCAAACATTTAATATGCAATATAACTGAATGATATTTTATGGTCTTGACTTTATAAAATGTTTTCTTTTTCTTTTTTTGATATCTATAGTAAAGAATATGATTATATTAGGTCAGTCCGCTTAATTACAATGTATAACATGTCTATAATTATTTCAACAAATGTGTAGTAATAAAAAAAGACTTGCATCATTTGACATGTCATGCGCGAAGGCTTCGGACCGTCTGCATCTTTTCGCACGGACGTTAAGCATGGTCATATATGCATCCATCTTTTCAAATATTTAAAAATTGCAAACTGAACTAAAAAAATTCAAGCATCAATTGATAGGTTATGTCTCATTTGATAAACACAAAAACACATTGCCTATGCTTTCAGCGTTTAAAATTTAGATCTTGATTGATACTAGATCATACAACACTCACGTATTGTTGATGAAAAATACTGAAGCATGAGATTTGTGATAAAATAGGAAAGATTTTGAGGCAAATAACTATATTTCTCCGTGCTATCAGTATGCTATCTGGTTGGTTCTTACATATATCCCATTCACCACTTGAGGGTTCTCTATGCTACTAGAACAGTACTAGTAAGCCAAATGTTCGGTTACTAAATATGCCATGCAATAGTTACTAAGAATTCTGGCATTCGCTTTTGTAGGACAATCCATGGTTTGAAATTTTGGCCGGATTCTCGAAATTTCGGTCATCTCGGATCGTTCTCGGTAGGCAAAGAACTGAAATTGGCCTCAAATATCAGTTTCAGTCAAAATATAGATGAAAATACAACTTTTTCCCATACCATAGGAGATGGAAAGATGTAGAGGGATAGAAATTTATAATAAATAAAATACTTAGCAGTCATTAATTTTTAATGCAGTAGGAAGAAGAAATAATGGAGCAAAAAGAAAGAAAAAACAGTACGGACCGAAAGAGAGAGAGAAAGAACACTGAGAAATGATAGACTACTAAAATGCAGCACATGGGTCTTATTTAGCATATTGACTTTTCTCGTTTTTGATGTTTTCTTTTGTAATTGTTTTTCGCAGAACAATATCATGTGTAGAAGTTATATTCATTTGTTTTAGCCAGGTCAGTAAATGGATATTTTCAGATACGAATAGGCCCGTCAACAAATATTTTTCGGATGCGGATAATGCCAAATCTACATTATTATATTTTGTCAATTTCGGATGATTTCGTAAATTTCAGGAGTTTCGGTTTTGTTTCGGTTTCGGATCAGATTTCGGTTTTCAGTAGCTTTATTAATAATAAAGACAATCTTCATTAATTTTGTGTTTGTTGATTAGGATAATAAATAGATAAATATGTTTATCTTAAAGTCAATAAACTCAATACTCATTTAACACACTAAAATATAATTATTAGCTGAGGGTATATTAAAAAAATAAACAAATTCAGTTAGAAGCTTTCAATATTATTTTACAAGGCTACAGCTGTGCATTTGTTCCATTCAAATATCCTTAGCCCTAGCCTACCACCAAGCCCAGCCCAACTTCCCTCAACCCTAAATTATGTTTCGTTCCGTTTCCCTCCTCATTCCATCATCGACATCATAAAAAGAAAAAGAAGAAAAAAAAAGCCAACGCTCTGAAGACACAAATCATTCGATGGCTCGAAGCCAAAAATGAGACGATCGATCGATCGACCACAAAAACAACGAAGAAACATAATTACTATATTTAACTTTCTGTGGTAAGTATATTTATGATTTTACTGTAATTTATAAGCTTTCTGTCTGTAATCGTGTTTTTATCTACAAGATTCGATTTTTTCACCGCTTTGTTTTTTGCTCTAGATTTGTTCGCAAAATTTTTTACCCTAGTCCGAAATCGATTTTATTCGATTTGTTTGATTCCTTTTTTGCTTGTGGTGCCTTTATTTCACGTCTGATGTTTCTTCTACATACGAGATTCTTTTTTTTTTCTTTTTCTGTGCCTAATCCGATCCCGATTCTGGGGGAGAATTTCGGACCTAAAGCCACCGAAACCGATCCGAGAACCCCGAGATCTCGGGGTATCGGACGAGTTTTCAAACCTTGGTTTGAACAATTAATATGCATTTAGGACGTAAAATATATGCTTCTAAATTACTAAAACAAAACATGTCTTCAGCGGTACCGGGATACATATAATTTAATCCATAATTTCAAAAAAAAAAAATCAAACGAATAATTTTCGAATGTAAATGTCTTTGTATCCGCGTTCGAAATCAATTTCGAATATCGGATATAAAGCATCCATGTATACAGACGAATATCAGATAAATATCTTATCTGCTAACTGTCAATAAATCGAGATATAAATAAAAAAAATGGATCAAGAATAAACTTTTTTCAATCCCATTGACTATAGAAGTGTAAAAAATAAAAATAAATAAATTTTAAGCAATTAATATGCATTAAATTCATTTAATACAAACTATTAGCTTAATAAAATAAATAAATACATGTCTATCATTGTATTAAAATACACATAATATTAACTATAATCCTAACAAAAAACTGGACGAATAATTCTTGAATGCGTTTGTGTATCCATTTTTTCGAATATCAAATATATTTATCTTCTTGCCGAACACGGATGCAGACGGATTTGAAATTTCAAACATCCAACAACAGGACTGGTTTTAGCATGTATCGTATATTTTCTTACACGGCATTTGATAGAAGATCAATAATACCATAAGCAGAAGTCAAAAATTAACTATTAATACCATAAAATTACAATGTCTGCATGTTTATCTGGAATTTTATTCATTCTTGATATACTATATTTCTTGGCGTGAGTCTTAAACTGCTCAAGGAGAATTACATAAATGAGTAAAAAAACTGTTACACCTGAGTAGCCATAGGAAAATTAGACACAAGAACATTTGCAGTGTCACAAAACATATGACTAGACGCAAGGCGTGAAGAAGCTCAAGGAGCAAGCCTTTATGCCTTGTTGACCCTTTTGAATTGATATTGTAACACACCATATTTTGGAGGGTGCATAACACAGAAATTAAATTAATAATGTGATACTATTAATTAGATGAACAAAATAAAATAATTGACTTGCAAGAATTGTCTTATAGAGATTTGATTAAGTGTGGGATGCTTTATAAAGTTAACCGAGTGGACAAAGTCTAACTAAAGCAATTAAGGTTGGTGTCGTTAATGAAGGTAAATGAATTAAAATTTAATTCAGAAGGGCTGAAGTTAAGGGAGGTGCATTAGTAAGGCTAAACCACATGCAATATTACCAACCCACTTGTCCTAGCCTCGTTCTCTCATTCTCATTCATCATTCTTCACTCTCATTTCGTACACAAAATAGTCCTAAAATACCAAGTCAAGGTCGACCACAATAATCAAAAGAAGGAAATTTCAAGAGGAGAAGATAAAAGATCTAAATTTTCAACTTTAAAGAAAAGGAGATTAAACTAAGTTTTTCAAGGATTAAAGGCGAGTAAAATCTTTTTCTAAAAACCTGTCTACCTGTTGGGTTAAAATTTAATTTATGTGGATGTTTTAATGATTTTAAATCTGGTTTCGAACTTTGGAAGCTTGAAACATGGTTTGTTGTATCTGGAATTTAAATGAAATAAACTTGTTCATGTTTTAGGATAAATCATGATCAAAACATATGTAAATGCTATGGAAATTTAATATGATGTTTGTAAAGATGAATTTGAGGTGAGTTTTAAAATTTCAAACTTTCAAAATTCAATTCGAATTGGTATGAATTTTCTAAGTTAAGAAAATAGTTAATTTTGAGTAAATAAACTTTTGATTCACTACACACAACTGATACGCCAACATTGTGTGACACAATGGAATGTGTGTTCCTGCCTGATAAAAGGTCAGGAGTTCGAGACCTATCGTGATCATCATGTCGGCATATTAATCAATTTTTTTTTAAAAAAAGTATACTTTGATATATGACATTGTTCATACTTGAATGGTAAGTGTGAGGTATTCTTGATTCGATATGTACACATGGTTGTTTTGTATGTAATATTTGTTTACATAATGTGATATGCTATGTTATGATAATGAACTTGTTTTATGTTAGCAGTGTGATCTCACACTGGATGACTATGGTAAAAAGTTTTACTTAGAACTGTCAAAACTTACCCATACCCATTTACCCAACTCATTTACACTCCTTACAACTTTGTTGGATCAACCCATTTATGAACTTTAGTTATATGGGGCATAAAAGGTTTGACCCGCTTTTAAAAACAGGAGGATTATTGTTTATAATAAAATTTATTTTCAAATTCCGCTACGTAAAACCAGGATCTATAACTGGTTATGTATTGTTTTGGCATCTTCTTATGTGAAATACAACACTACTCTACCTATGTTTTACACTACTCTACCTATGCTTTATTTATATTTACTCTGTCTGGACAACAGTTTGAGTTAAAACGATGTAACTAAATATGTAAATCAAATTGATGTATAATTAAAGACTATTTAACTGCTCTATTAACTTATATATATTGAACTCCTTGTGTAGTTGAAAAATGATTTTGGTGAGGGCTCCAATATTGTTAGACCAAAATTTGGTACTAACACCCAAATGCAGTGCGAAGTCCTCACAATCACATATCACAGATCTCATAATACAGAAAACAATAAATAACATGAGACACAAGCTTTTATAGTGGATAATGGTTCGGCTCAAACCAAGCCTACGTCCACTTTATCTCTTCTTAAATCATAAGAAGTTACAAGTACAATTCTCTTGGTTTATACACGAAATCCTCGTGTTCACAATGAAAAGAGGTAAGAAACTAGACAATTATACACGAAATCCACATGTTATATTACGGAGTTTGGCTTCTATGTTGAGCAATGACCTTGCGTAATGGTGGAAGCCACGAGGAGTTAGTGCCAAAGATCCTTTCATTTGCCTTCAAATGGTGTATTTATAGGGTTGGAGAGGCTCCGGGTCGGATGCCACATGTCACGACCGGATGTGATCTCGAAAAGTAGTGGAGAGTATGGAGAAAGCCTCTCTAGACCGTGGTATGCCACGTGTGAGTTGATCCATGCAAACACGAGGCGGTTACTCCTCAAAAATATATCAAAGCTGCAAGTGCAGGAACGCTCCAGGCGGATCGAATCAGGTCTCCCTCTCCGAACCGAACCGACGTCGTTTGCCCATATTCCAAATCCAAGTCATCTCCGTGTAGCTAAACGTGTCGGATTCTCCTATACCGATCCGAACGAAGCTTGTATGTTGAAGCCAATGCCAAATTGAAGTATTCCATCGCGTGCCACCGGTCCGGGTCCTCCTTCACCGAACCGACCCGGTTCGTCCGATCCAAACCGGTTGAGTCAAGTCAATTCCAAAATCCAAGTTTCTTGTTTTGCACGCGATCATGGAAACGGACCTAACTTCTGTTTTGACCAAACGAAATTTGTACTTGAAGCTAATTCAGAGGGCTCCAAGAGTTACTGTGCGAAGCACCGTAATTGATGTTTTCGGACCTAAAAGAGGTCGTCTATTAGGTTTGGACCACTTTATGTTTGTGATGCGACTTCAACCAAATCGTTTCCTCTCTTCTGACGATGTTCCTAATATTTGAGCGTATTGCTAGCCAAAGATTTCACATGTGACGGCTTTGGCCAAAAAGCGTGTCAACATGTTCGCCCCCCAGAACATATCTTGCTGAATAAAGAAAGATGTGTTCTAGATAATCCATACCTGCAAAGAAAAGAAGGCAAACAGGTGTGTCAAAACCTGACAAAGCTAATTACATTTTCGAGCATAAACCATACTCGGGGGACGTTAAAATCATCATGTCGAGACCCGGCGACGAACCTAACCTTCCAGGCATAAGCCATACCAGGAAGTTCAAACTGAGCATAAGCCATACTCGATTTTTATTGAGTTTCTTTGCCAGATCCTGATGAGACTATTCGTCGTTCCAGAGTATAATCCATACTTATAAATCCAACGGAGTACAATCCATACTCATATCGAGATAGAGTTGCACTTGCCAAAGCCTGACAAGATAGTCCGTCCCTAGGCATAATACATACCTAGGGATCCCTAGGGATCCGAGATAAGTATAGGCCATACTTTAATTGAGATTTAGAATCCTGCAACAACCTAATAAGATACTTAAATTTTCCAAATATAATCCATGCTCAGAAAGTCCTTCCTTATTCAATTCAAAGTACAAAACCAAAATAAATCCTGATTGGTTTATCATCGAGTCCAGAGCACGCTTTGGGGCTAAGTCCTAACTCTGCACGTGTGTACTCCGATTTAGCCAATTGGAAAACCTAAAGCAAGAAACATATCTTAAATCCTAAAAAATGCAGAAAATGCAAAGTGATCCAATCCAAATCAGCCGATTATGATCCCGCAAGAGCTCGATCAAGGATCATTCCCTCCTTGGGAACAGGTAGTGGTAGCACGGATGCAGACGCTGTGGGTTGTTTCACATACCCGGATAGCTCTCCACGTCTAACCCGTTCTTCAATCAGATCTCGTAGATGCTTGCAGTCATTTGTGTCATGACCATCCATATTATGAAATATGCAATGTTTTCCGGAATCACGTTCTCTTTGCGATGGCTCCCTCCTGAGAGACTTTGGGTAGGAGATGACACCGTTTGTGTCCATGTAAATGTCGATGAGTGAAGCACTGAGTTCAGTGTACTTTTCATATCTGGACCCTCTCAGGGGTTGAGTGTTGCGGTCATTCTTGACAACAGCTTTCCCTTGCCTTTTCCAGAAAATCAAACGGTCCGTCTTTAAGCACGTTGACTTCGAGAACGCTCTTCTAGGGACTTGCATCTTCTTCCCGCAAAAATGTCTGCTTCAAGGTAGAATTCGCCGAGGTTTTGCGGTGGATCTCAATGCAAAGATTTCTTGAATTCCGAGTCATCCAGGATGCCGGATACTGCTGCCATCAGTACCATCGATGGTTCAGGTCGATCAACCGATGTTACTGCAACGTTGAATCTTTCCAGAAATGAGCGCAGACTTTCTCTGGACCTCTGCTTGATTGTAGTAAGAGACATGACATTTTTGGGTCGAGCGATGTGAACTCGAAACTGATCAATGAAACGAGCGACCAACATGTTCTAGCTATTGATCGATTCCGTTTCTAGCTGTCGAATCCAAATAGCAGTTATATCAGTCAAAAAGAGGAGGAATCATTTTGCCATGACGTTTTCCGACGCCGATTGAACTTCCATATGCTTTTTGTAACGCATCAGGTGCACGGTAGGATTCGTCCTGCCGTTATAAGGCTCTAGAACTGGGAGTTTGAAATCCGAGGGATTGCAGGAATTCCTGATTTCCCGTGTGAAACGATATGGTTGACGTTTACCATGTCATTCTGATAAGTACGGCCTCTTGAGAGGCATTCAATGAGACTGACGAGTCGGTTGCCTTCAAAAAGCTGTTGCAAGCTGCCAAGTCAGAGCTATTGCCCCAGCGTTAAGTCCAGAAAAGCTGGGGAACGTATGGGGGGTTGGAAAAGCCGTCCGGTTCAGATCGGTGGTCTGCGGGCCGAAGGGACCGAACCGACCCGGTTCGTGGTGCCCGATTCGGACGGGTCTTGGCTTACTGTCTCATGCCACTTCGTGATGTGATTGAATGGGAGTATGCATTCTGGTATTCATCCGAACCGGAGGTGAAGAGGGTCGAGCCTGACCATTTCCAAAAGAGAGATTGCCCCTAAGCTCAAGTGGTGCCCCGGGTTGAGTGGAGACTGATCCGATCCAATTGAGGTGAGCTGATGCGTCTCGGGCTGCTGCTTAAGCCGTGTCGGTTCCAGCGAGTTGTGTGTTGCCGCTCGGCCTGCCTTCCATCCAAGCAAAGAATTCATCCATCATCTCTTGTTGTTTCTGAAGATCATTTTGTCTTCCCATCTGAGCTCTCAGTTCAGTGAGAATGACATCCATCTCCTCTTTGGTTAAGTATGTTGATGGATCTTCATAAGAGGAAGCCTCCTGGCTAGCCTCGTTTCTGGTGCCTTCATTCTCAGAACATGAAATCATTCGTTTGGCCATCGATCCTATAGCCAGAAATTTTGTTTCCTTTCAAACTAGAAGAAGTTGTAGCGTGTGCCCCCTTCGTGGTGCGCCGAAATGTTAGATCAAAATTTGGTACTAACACCCAAATGCAGTGCAAAGTCCTCACAATCACAGATCATATATCAGAGAATACAGAAAACAGTGATTAACATGAGACACAAAGTTTTTATAGTTGTTCAGCTCAAACCAAGCCTACGTCCATTTTATCTCTTCTTAAATCATAAGAAGTTACAAGTACAATTCTCCCGATTTATACACGAAATCCTCGTGTTTACAATGAAAAGAGGTAAGAAATTAGAAGATTATACACAAAATCCTCGTGTTATATTACGGAGTTCGGCTTCTATGTTCAGCAATGGCCTTGCGTTGAACAGTGGTGGAAGCCACAAGGAGTTAGCGCCAAAAGATCCTTTCATTAGTCTTTAAATGGTGTATTTATAGGGTTATAGAGGCTCCGAGTCGGATGCCACATGTCACGACCGGAGGTGATCTCGGAAAGTAGTGGAGAATATGGAGAAAGCCTCTCTAGACCGTGGTATGCCGCGTGTGAGTTGATCCATGCAAACAGAAGGCGGTTACTGCTCAAAAATAGGTCAATGCTGCAGTGCAGGAACGCTCCAGGCGGATTGGATCGGGTCTCCCTCTCCGAACCGACGTCATTTGCCCATATTCCAAATCCAAGTCATCTCCGTGTAGCTAATCGTGTCGGATTCTCCTATACCGATCCGAACGAAGCTTGTATGTTGAAGCCAATGCCAAATTGTAGTGTTCCATCGCGTGCCACCGGTCCGAGTCCTCCTTCACCAAACCGACCCGGTTCGTCCGATCCGAATCGGTTGAGTCAAGTCAATTCCAAAATTCAAGTTTCTTGTTCTGTGCGCGATCACGAAAACGGACCTAACTTCCAAACCATAAGTTTGTTTTGATCAAACGAAATTTGTACTTAAAGCTAATTCATAAGGTTACAAGAGTTACAGTGCAAATCACCGTAATTGATGTTTTCGGGCCTAAAAGAGGTCGTCTATTAGGAGTTTCGGACCACTTTATGTTTGTGATGCGACTTCAACCAAATCGCTTCCTGTCTTTCAACGATGTTCCCAATACTTGAGCGTATTGTTAGCCAGAGATTTCACATGTGACGGCTTTGACCAAAAAGCGTGTCAACAAATATCATCGGTGTTTATTTTCAAATCTCGAAGTGGAAAATGTTACAGAATCTCTTGCTTACAATTTGATTAAATGGTTGTTGCCAAACGAGTATTTGCATGCTACCACAATCTTTATTGCTTACATCATTATTATTATTAAGCACCCCCTACATGTGCCTCAAATCATAATCAATTTTCCCCACTAAAACGATTGATATATCTACACAGTAAATTCCAACTCCTTCCTAGATGACCTTAATATTTGAAAACACCAACCAAATTTCATCAAATTATTCGTATTGCTATCATTTAAAGTCTTGGTCGTAACACCCCAAATTTTTATAAACAATAATTAAATAAAGAGAGTAATAAATAAATATTAATTAAAATAATATTCATAATTGGGCAAAAAGGATTTCACCGTTGCATCCGTTGCGAAATTCTGTTTCGGATAGACTTTCAGTTTGCGTTAAACAGACGAAAAATGAATAAGTTATGATCAGTTAAATTTTGAAATTTAAATTAGAAAATTTAATAAATAATCAAACTTAACCGACGGTGAAATGAGCGACCCAGCCCATAACTGGGTTGACCACTGTGTCGACTCAGGACCCACATGGGTCGACCCATGTCGAACTAGGCACAATGTCGTGCGTGACACGATGGCGAGCCTGGTGCTGAATGTTGTGGAGTTCTCTTTGCTGATGTTTTGTTGATGTGTCTTCAAGGGTTGAGATTAAAAACCTAAAATCCTAAGGCCTGAATTACCCTTCTACACCTATAAATTGACTGCTATTCCTCACTTTTCCCCCATACCTCTTCTTCTTCATTTTCTTAGCCTCCACTCAATTATGCTCTAAAATGAAATAAAATTGGGGAATAATTCGGAGTATTGCCCAATTGTAGATCCGAAAGGATTATTCTTCTTCCAAGACCTTTTTCTGGATTTGCAATCTTTCTCAGTGAGTTTTGTGTGATTTTTAGATCACTGATTTATATAAGAAGAATTAAGACAGTAAAATAGTTTGGATCTGCAAGTTCTACATTTATAACGTTTATAAGTTTATCTTCTACAAGTTATTATTCAATCTATCTACTGTCTATTGTTTATTCCTTTTCAGTTGTCTATTTATTTATAAACAATTCTTCTTCATTACCCCTATCCCTGTTATTATTTAGTTTTGCAATGCCCTATTTTGTTCATTTCCAAGTCTAGGCCTTACGAGTAGCCTAAACCAATTTCTCCTTTTTATTTATTTTTGCGCCAAACTTAGGCCAACGAGAGCCTAGGCCTTTATCGTTTAAATTGCGTAAAAATGAGATAATATTGAAAGAATATCAAAAAGAGAATTTTGGACATGTTGGGAATTGATGAATATTATATTCAAGTAATGGACTGTAAATTGGGATAAATCTTAATTGAAGAATATTCAAATTTACAAATTGAAATAAACTGCACTTAATTGTACATTAAGTAACATGTAAACTAGAATAGATTGGACTTTTTTTTTTGATATCATGGAGAACCTTAAGATCATAGTATACATTGATACTCACTTAAGTAAACTCCACGCTGTGTGTCTACCCGCTTCGTTTAGTCATCGCACACGGATGCGTAACATCCAACTCCCAAAGTGGTTTGCAGCGGGATTCAAACCTGCCTGCACATAGTGCTTATATTCTCATCTCCCGACTCCCAAACCACCCGAGCTACGAACGACGGGTAGAATAGATTTAGTTAGAAAGGTTAATTACAACCTAAGAATATAACACGTGGTTACATTGAGCTTATTAATGAACTTTAATGTGTTAAGTTAAAATTGTGAAATTAATAAGCTAAGACGGAAGGGGTCCGTTCCAGTGGGATATAAGGGGCTCGTAGAAATTCTAGTTATAAATTGAGGACCAAATCTAAAGGTGACTTATGCCAAGTGCATTTTATGGAAAGCCGTATTAGTCGGTATCCATTTGTTATCGCGGAGTCTCGCACTAGATAGATGCTAGGGCATGTTTTACTAAACTGGATAGTAAGTGATTCAAACAAGATGGGTACGGGCGCGTTCCGGTGGAGCAATGAGCGTGCATTGTTCCGATTGGGAAAGATAAGATGTTGTAACCCCTGTGATTAATGGTGCCTTTTTAGTTGATGGGTTCGAGATTGATAACCCCAAAATCCATAGCTGGCACAAGTTATTCACAATTGGGTAAAGAAACCGATTGATATGTAAAAATTAGGTAAAGCCTAATTATGGTATTTTGGGTAGTTGGTGCAACAAATTTTGGACATGAATGAGAAGCCCATCTAATTTCGTGTTTTCTACTTTATTATACTTTCATATCTTTTACTATTCATTAGTCTAAATACTTCCTTATCTTATGTTTAGGCTAGCAATTACTAGAACTCACCAGACTTATGTCTGACTTAGTTTGCTTTCTCCTTCTCTCTTCCTTCCCCCTCCCCAGGTTCTCAGGATGGAGGAACACAACAGTGACTTTTGGCCCAGCTTGGATTTAGACTATTTCTAGTTTTATGTATTGCTTTAGTACTTGCTTTCTGACTATTGTAATGACTTATGGGGGTAGCTTTTGTGGTTTTACTATTGTACTCTGGTATTTTTCCACGACACATTTTTGTTTGTTTCATGATGATGATTTCATGGTATTTTAAATTGTAATCAATGTTGTGACTGGATTTGCTCAATTTAATAATAAATGTTTTTTAAGTTTCCACTCTGTTTTACAATTCTATCTTGTGGATTTTAGTCTTTATGTTGTTACTTTATATCTATGCGCTTCACAAAACTTAACGCATCCTTATATGGGTGACGTTAAGGAATGTGGGTTGTCACATTGGTATACCTTTGTATCAACGTAGTCAGTAACAAATAGCACAAAATAACGTAAGGCTTGCGTTATGCGCTATAGCGCGTGCTATTTGGTTTCTTTTTTTCCTTTTTCTTACAACTAAACAAGTATGTTATGCTTACTTGAAATTTATTTCTCTTTTTTTTTTCATATTTTACCAAATTGTTTAACTCAAATGTCATAGGCGAGATGCATCCAAACTAATTTAGAATCAAAATTAAGTTGTTAACACTTACAAGGTAATAATTTGGTGGAAGTGAAATCACAAGAATAAAATAAAGAAGCTGATTAAGGAAAATAATAAAGACTTTCAGGCTGTTTATTAAAACAATTTGCTACATCGATTAGCAACAAATATAAATATATTTTACTACAGAGACAACACTAGATTTAAGGGAAATTCATGATTCAATCTTCATTTCTATTGTAATACAAGAAAGTAGAAACTACATCAAACCATGTTCCATAATAAAGAGAGAAAAAGAAGAAAAAAATATCTCAGGAATCAGTACTAAATAATGGTGGATGGTCGGAACTTCTGATTCAACAAGAGTAACCAAAAAAGAAAAGAAACATCTAGAAATTAAATGAATAAATAAATGTAAATTTAATTGAGTCGGCTTGAGCTTTTCAATAGTTGCTACAGATTAGTGAAAGAAAGAATTTTACCCTAGATTACAAGCTACTAGATCATGTGAGCTGTGAACTAAATCATAGAACAAAGTGGACCTGTTGAATAATCATTCAACTCCAAATGAGCTAGGCTTTATTCATTATCCAAATTTAAAAATAAAATAGCATATTTTTTAGAGCTATGCGTCATTTTACGTTTTAATAAAATTACACATGCTATCTTTGCGCTATAGGAGATCCATGTGCTAGTATAAGTAAATAGCGCAAGATTTACGCTATACGCTATTTATCGATATAGCGCTCATTTTGATAATACTACTTCGCATATCATCAGCTACACAAATGACATAATAGACGTTATGTCTAATACTTTATTGGCATAGCACTACCAAATGCATTAGCAAAACACAGAAAACGAAAATAAAATACAAACTATCGTACATTTTTAAGAGTATTTTTTTTATTGCACCCCAAATAGTACAACACCCCGTAATGCCTCCTATTGCACCCCCAAATACTAATTCTCTCTCCACCCACTCATTCCCGCTCCCTCTCAAACAATTATTTTAATAGAAACTTGTGGCTGAGATATGAATGCTATTGGGATGTTGCAAAACAATTATTCACTCCACCCACTCATTCTCTCTCTCCATCCCAAATACACACACATCCGGTTTTGGTGGTGTCAGAACGAAAATGCCTAAAAACCCCGATGCCGTTCAAACTGATCAAATGAAACAAAATTATCGCTGTATAAAGTGTTGCAAGAACCAAAACAGCTATAGAATACTAAAAGGTGTGAAGAAGAAATAAGCAAACGATTAAACAAAGAAAAAGAAAATACCAGATTCAGAATTATCTGAAGTAGGTGCTTTGGATAATAGGATTTGAGTACCAAAAAGAGAGTTCGAACTGTACAATTCTCTTTGATTTACAATTTTGAACTCGATTTAGGGCATCAGGAGGCGACTTCACGAGAAGATTTAGAACCAGTAAGATAGACAGGGCTTCACGTCACTCGATTTCTCGCGATTTACGATGGAAAATGGTTGGGCTTCAAAAAAGAAATTGGGGTTTAAAAAGGGAAAAGGAGAATTTGGGCTTTAGGGCATTCCCAGCGGTGGGAGGAAGTGTTGAAATAGGGAGAATAGCCGTTCATTTCATTCCAGCAGCGCGTGAAGAGAAAAGTGAAATGACAATGCTCGCCGTTTAGAATTGCAATTCGCCGCTCTATTTTTTTTTTTAATTATTATTCTTTAAGCCGTAAACGGTTTTCTGAAAACCGTTTAAGCCCTAAACGGCTTTCAGAAAACCGTTTAAGGCTTTCAATTAAAAAAAAAAGAATTTAGAGCTGCCTCTCATCCACTGCTGGAAGGGTGGGAGGAATTGACGTTTTTAAAGTTGTTTCCCCACTCTTATTGCTGGAAATGCTATTACAAGAGGAAAGATTTATTGGGAACCAAGGGGGGCTTTAAAAGGTCTCCCATGTGGACCTATGGTTCAAGCTAAATCACCAAAATTTGCAATCGTCATCAGCATTGTTGCCATATATTTATTCAGGTTAAAATTTCAAAACAAAATTTTTCATGATCAGTAAGATAATAGGATTTTTTATTTCATTTTCGATTTAATGTTCTTGATTAGTTTATTATTTTAATTCAGTGGAATTGAACTAATGCCAACTTGGATTTCAAATGTTTACTTATACAAAAAAAAAATGAATTATAACAATTTACCACCAATTCACATTTTAATTTATTTTAATTATTTTTTTATCACAAACACACTACATTGAATTATATTACTATAACTCATTTGGAAAATGTTTATAATGAATGAATTGTATAACTATATTTTGAATTATAATACTATCACACACGTATTACATTTAAACAAGTGAATCATACCACTTAGCGAGTGAATTTTACCTTAAGTACATTCTGAATTTCAATATGAATCCTTACTTTGTATATACAACAACAACTAAGCCATTAATTTCAAACAAGTTGAGTTCAGCTAGAGATAAAACCTAAATCCAAATGTCAAAGTCAATTTAAATGCAATTATGATAATAAAAGGAATATGCTACAACAACCGCATAAAAAAAGCATTGGAAAAACTCGGATATGAAAATAGACGACAAGAAAATCAGCAGGTGCATTGTTGAATGGCGAAGATCAGCTTATGTAAGCAAAAAAAGTGGAGGAAATACAGGAGGTGTCCGCAGTTCTATTTTTGCACCGCAATTTATGACCGCTTTTCAATCCGGTCAATTTAGCATTTTCGATAATAAAATATTTAAAGGTGAAAATAAAAATAAAATAAAATAATTAAACAAATCATAGTAGTTGTTGATGTCAAAAGTTAGTCTAATGACGATCAACCCCCAACGTGTGTTGAGCACACACGAAAAACGATCACAAAGATGCAAGAAAAAGTAGATGAACAAGGGAGACACACTATTTTATAGTGGTTCGGCTTATATCAATCTTTGTTTTTACAATCGATTACAAGTCATAGTAGTTTTTTGGTGGAAGAAAGTAGAGATTACAAAATCCTTGAGTTATTTAAAGTGCACGGTTGGATGTTTCCAGTATACCGAGCATATGTTGTTGGTGGAGAAATCAACATGCCTTTCCATTTTTCAGCAATGGTGTATTTATAGGTGTGGGCTGAGCCGTGTACCACGTGGCTTGCCTCTTTTTCGGAGCTTAGACACGTGGAGCTCGATCCGACAGAGTAGTTGCGACGGAGGACCCGGTATACTGGTGGTGAATAGGTCTCCTCGGAAATCGCTGTCGACGTGAAGCTTGATATCTGGAGTATCAAAAGGAGAGCTAGTCAAAAGTTAATCTGAATCGACAATCTTGGGAGTTGGACTTCGTCCGGTAGCGCATAATTCTTGAGATACTTCAGGTGAGATCCGAGACTCTAGGCTTGACCTGGTATTATGGGATCGACCCGATCTACTGGTAGATGGCTTGGTCGGTCGATCTGTTGATGGTTCGACCGACTAGTTTGATGTTGTTATGGCTTAGGGTTGGCCTATGGTTGGTCGACTCATGATAACAAACATCCCATAAAGTCTAGAATGGGCCGATATCTAGTTATAACTTCATCTATTGGTTGGAACGGGTTTTGCCAGCAAATTGGTTAACAACTTTGCCTCATAGAACATGTCTTCTTGAAGAAAGGAGATGTGTTCTGGATCTTCTAAAGAATGTTGTATAACGGAAATTCAGGAAACCATGGTTATACTAAACCATATTAAGGCCAGAAAACCAACGATCGGCGATGGTCGTATTAAGGCTAGAATTCCGACAACCGTTGAGGATCGTATTAGGATCGGAAAACCGACAACCATCGACAATCGTATTAAGGTCGGGAATTTGCTAATGCTAGGAAATAGATTGACCATTTTGAATTGGTCCTGTGAGAAATAGAAGAACCAGGATCCCGCCAATTAAATGATACCAGTAAAGAACGGGGGTACGGGTATAAACCATGTTAGGTTTCTTTTGGTAAGACAGTATAGTCTGAGGGACGAGCATAAGTCATTATTGGTTTTGCAAAGTTGGCGAGTATCAGCCATACTCGGCTTAGAGGATTGGCGAGTATTAACCATACTTGGCTTAAAGAGCTGGCGAGTATAAACCATACTCGGCTTTGCCTGGTGAGACGGTGTAGTCGGTTATTTCAGGGTTTGGACTTTAACCATTTTCAGAGAGTGTTCAGAAGGTTTTTGATCACAAAACCATACTCTTGGGTTGATAGCTTTTACTTGCCAAATCCTGACAAGGTTTTGTGAAGTCTGGCGAGTATCAATTATACTCGACTTATGGATTTGGCGAGTATTAACCATACTCGGCTTATGGAGTTGGTGAGTATTAACCATACTCGGCTTATGGATTGGTTAGATATGGTGGCGGGCATTGACCGTAGTTTAGAAACAGTGGCTAGAACTGACCATATTTGGATCGACGAGCGTCAACCGTGCTCGGCTTGAATCGTTCAAACATAATCATGTTCGAAAAAGAAAGTTTATTGTTGTTAAGGATCTATTACAAGAAAATGAAAACAAATTCTAAGCGGGTTATAGTTGAATATAGAGCACGCCTAAGAGCTAGATCCTAACCTCTTACATGTGTACTTCAACATAACCACATTATTGAAAATAATAAAAGTAAATTTCTTATATACTAAGAAATGGGTAAAATCCACGATGATCTAAATTTTATTAATTAATGATGATGTCGCGATTGTGGGCTCAGGGTCCTTTCTGTTTCGAGAAGCTCGAGAACCGACCTGAGGAGCTTAGGTAGAAGGTTGTGGCAGCATGGCCTGTGTAGGTTTCTTGACGTACTCGGGCAGGTCTCCACGCCTAACCCTATCCTCGATGAGATCACGCAAATGTCTGCACTCGCTGTTGACATGGCATGCCATGTTGTGATACATGCAGTGCTTTCCAGAGTCGAGTTCTCTTTGGGTCGGCTCCCTTCGAGGAGGTTTAGGGAAAGGTAGAGATCCTCGTACGTCAAGGTATATGTCGAGCTTGGATGAGATGAGCTCGGTGTATTGATCATACTTGTTCTCTCTACGGAGTCATACATTGCGATCATTTTTTTCCGAGGCTTTTCCTTTGTTCTAGCCATTGGTGTATGATGGACCTCCGTACTTGGTAGCGAGCACCTCAAGGCTTTTTGTCTCGATGCTAGCATCTTCTTGTCGGAGGAATCTATCGGCTTCGGTGTAGAAGTCTTCGATGTCCTTGGGAGGGTCTCTAGTTAAAGAGACCCTGAATTTTGATCGGTTCTGAACACCTGTAATGGCGGCCATGAGCACCATCGATGGATCGGGTTGATCAACTGATTCTACGGCCGCGTTGAATCTTTCTAAGTATGATCAGAGGGTCTCGCCGGCCCGTTGCTTGATGGAGGTTAAGAACATGACGCTCTTTAGTCGGGAGATGTGAACTCTGGACTGCTCGATGAAGTGGGTGACCAACATGTTCCAGCTATTGATTGACTCAGTTTTTAGCTGCCGGAACCACATGCCAGGTATGTCGGTGAGGAAGAGAGGGAAGCACTTGGCCATGACGTTGGTCGATGCAGAGTAGGGGTGAGCATTATTTGGTTAAACCAAATAAACCAACCAAACCAATTTATTTTGGTCGGTTTGGTCTGGTTTTGAAATTAGATCGGTTTGTAATCGGTCCAAAAAAATATTTAGTTTGGTTATCGGTTTAACCAAATTAACCTAACGTTTATTATATTTTCAAAATTATTAATAATATAGTAAATATTTAAAGTTAGTTTAGTTGTCTAAGTAAATTTTAATCATCACATATGTATCAAAATTACTTTTGGAAAGAATAAGAATAATAAATGATAATACTTTAATCATATATTTATGTTTTAATTTAATTTATAGTTACTATTATTAACATAAAGTCTAAAATATTTTTAGTTCGGTTAGATCGGATAACCAACCGAACCAACCAATCTTAATTTGGTTGGTTTGGTTTGGTTTTCATTTTTATTGGTTTTAGTTTGGTTTGGCAATTTTCATCATCGGATAAACCGAACCAACCAAACGCTCACCCCTAATGCAGAGAGTACTTCCATATGACGCATGTATCACATGAGATGAATGGTTGGGTCGGTCCAGCCGTTGTAGGGCTCCATGACCGAAAGCTTGAAGTCTAGAGGATTTTGGAAGTTCCTGATTTCTCGTGTGAACGGACAGCGTTGATGTCATCCACGTCCTGCTGAGAAGATGTCCTCCGGGTGAAGCATTTGATGATGCTTGCAAGTTGGCTTCCATCTCCGAGGAGTCGCTGCCACGAATGCAATTATGCATTGGAGGCGTGGGTGAGAATCCCAGTACTAGAATCCGATGAAAGCATGCTCGGAAGGCTAACGGACGGTTGGGTTTGACCTCCGAGAGTTGAGTGAAGATGGGGATGAGGGTATGTTCTAGCCTCGGGACTTGATTCGGCTGCAGCTAAAGTCGGCTGGTTATTGTTGGACCAAACTGTATCCTCTCCTGTTGGGAGTAATAGGCTCAGGCGAGTGGTACCCATCTAGGGCTCGGTATTGCCCCCGCTCAGAGTGATGTTACAAGGGTTTACAGTAGTGTTTCCCTCAATCTTGTTAGGGACCGGTATGGAAGAGTGGTCTTGGTGACACTGAGGGTTGCCGTCACCAGCTCTTCTTGAAGGGGAGGCAACATAAGACGGGTTTGCAGTAAGACATTGGGTCGAAGCAAATGTAACAATGTTCCTGGTTCTGGCCGACCCGTAGGTTGCACTTGTTCTGGAGCTATTTGTCCCAGGAGTTGAGTCGATCCCTGGACTGGAGGCAAACCAGTCGGCTGAGTCTGGTCTTGCCAGGGTCGACCTGAGAATCTGCAACTACCAAAGATTCGCTTAAAGCTGGAAATGATGCCCCTTGATGTGGTCGATCGGGAAGTGAAGTTAAGCCATGAGGAAGCAAAGGTGTGGACCGTTCCGAGGCTTGAATTTCCATAGACCGAAGATCAGTTGTTGCCCCAGCCTCACTCGGTGTAGGAAATGATACTGTAATGTGATATCCCTTTTCCATCCGAGAGAGGAGGTTGTTCATCACCCCATGCTGATGTTTGAGAAGTTCACCCTGAGATGCCATCTGATTTCTGAACTAAGACAAGATTTTATCCATGTCGTCCCTAGTGAGATATTGAGACGTGTCTTCGTGGGAGGAAGCCTCATGGCTCGCCTCCGTTGTTGTTGTTTCCGTTGCATCTGCAGGTAAAGGATGGAAAGATGAAGCATCCTTCTTCCGCTTGATTGCTATTGTCTTCTTTGAAATTGCTGAAAGCGGTCGAAGGTCGTAGGGTATGTCTGTGCCCCCACCTGGCGCGCCAAAGTGTTGACTTCAAAAGTGGGTCTAGTGACGATCAACCACCAACGTGTGTTGAGCACACACAAAAAACGATCATACAGATGCAAGAAAAAGTAAATGAGTAAGGGAGACACACTATTTTATAGTGATTCGGCTTATATCGATGCCTACGTCCACTTTTAATCTTTGTTTATACTGTCGATTACAGGTTAAAGTAGCTTTTTGGTGAAAGAAAGTAGAGATTACAAAATCCTTGTGTTGTTTGAAGTGTACGGTTGGATGTTTCCAGTATACCGAGCATAAGTTATTGGTGGAGAATTCAACATGTCTTTCCATTTTCAGCAATGGTGTATTTATAGGTGAAGAAGGCTGGATGAGTCGTGTGCCACGTGGCTTTACTCTTTTTCGGAGCTTAGACACATGGAGCTCGATCCGACAAAGTAGTTGCGGCGGAGGGACCCGGTCTACTGCTGGTGAATAGTTCTCATCGGAAATCACTGTCGAAGTGGAGCTTGATATATGGCGTATCAAATGGAGAGTTGGTCAAAAGTTAATCTGAATCAGCAATCTTGGGAATTGTACTTTATCTGGTAGCGCATGGTTCTTAAGATACTTCAGGTGAGATCCAAGACTCTAGGCATCACGTGGTATTATGGGATCGACCTGATCTACTGGTAGATGGCTTGGTCGGTCGATCTGTTTATGGCTCGGCCGACTAGTTTGATATTGTTTTGGCTTAGGGTCGGCTTATGATTGGTCGACTCATGATAACAAACATCCCATAAGGTCTGGAATGGGCCGATATTTGGTTATGGCTTCATCTATTGGTTGGAACGACTTTTGCCAAAAAGTTGGTCAACAGTAGTGATAATAATAACCAAAAAAGCCAAGATGATGATGATAGCAATATTAACAATGATACTAGTAATAATAAGTATTGAAGACCAACACCACGTCTTATGCTCATGTTTATTAGTCGTATAATCTAAAATTATAACACTGTTCATAAACTAATCCTAAGCTCATTGTTCTGGTATATGGATCGCTAACTTCCATGGGCTTCTTTTCGACGACAGCTCTTCAAATATATTTCAATTTCTCAAGTCATTTTTTACAACTTTCTTCATGTCATTCTTGGTCGACCTTTGCCTTTCTTAGGGCATCTGGTGTAGCATATACTTCCAATGCTCATAGAAGCCTCGAGATGTCTCCGTTGGAGAAGTCCAACCCATCTCATCTTTATTGGTGTTGGACTAGCTCTTATTCAACTGGTGCAATTTCAAGTGTTATGTAAATTTATTATTTCAAACTCTACCTGATCTTATATGCCCAAGTCTCATCACAGCATACGCATCTCTGTTGTATTTATCTTCTGAACCTTATATCTTTTAGTAGGCTAACATTCTACGTCATATAACATCACAGACCTGATAGTTGTTCAGTAAAAATTTCCTTTAAGTTTTGTGAGATTTTCTTATTATAAAAAATGTCAACCAATGGTCATCATTTCACTCATCCTGCTCAAATTCTAAAATTATCGTCTTTACCATCAGCTGCAACTTTGATCTTAAATATCGAAATGATTCTTTCTTGAGCACAACTTGTCCAACCATGGTGTCTTCTTACCTGAGACAGCCGAAGTCGCACTTCGTACACTATGTTTGAGTTCTGCTAATCCTGAAACCTTTCGATCCTCAAATTAGCGTCCACAACTCCAGTTGTTTATTAACCTCTATCATGCTTTCGTCAATCAACATAACATTGTCAGTAATCCTATGTTAATGGAAAGTCATTGATTTCAGCATCGCATGCTCTAATACTAGTCACAACATTATTGTACATATCCTTGATAATGGTAATGTACTTTGTTGGGACTTTTTTTCTTTAAAGCCCTCCACATAACATTTTTCGGTACTTTGTCATAAGCTTTCTCCAAATCGATAAAATTAAGTTAACGGTGTTTTTTATCCTTGACGTGGTTTTGTAGAAATGTGAGTTGATTGTATAATTTATGAATACACACTTATTTAGCATGGATGTTCATAACTCACTGGAAACTTGCTTGAATTATAAATTTATGATAAATTACATTTTTACTGAAGGATGGTAAACTTTAATCGTTATTGTATAGAGTAAAGTGTTTTATCCTGCTAATAATAAGGGTGCATAACTCTTATACTAAAGTTATCCCTATTTATTTTTCATAACAACGCCATCAATGTCTTTTTTGTATTATATGCATTGTCAGAGGGGGATTTTCACTTAAATGACTTATTTGTTTAGGCTAATAAGTTTTAAGGACAACACTTCTAACAAATTAGTTTTAAGGACATTTTACAAGGAAAAAGATAAAAGAATTTATCATTTATAGTTATATATAAATAATGATAAAAGAATTTATCATTTTCCTGTATAACTTAAAAAGATAAATGAATTTTTCTGTAAATTGTCCTTAAAACTAATTATTCAGAAGTGTTGTACTTCAAACTTTTTACCCTAAAATAAAATGCACTTCAACTTAATTTCCACTTGTTAAAGTTATTACTCCGAACATTTAGTTAGCTTATCTAATATCATTGGTATATAATTTTTATAAGTTAGTTAGATGTTAGCAAATATCTTAGTCGTACTTTGAACATATAACCAGTGAGTGGGTCGTGCTTCGCACACTAGAAATGTGAAGTAAATAGTGTGGTAGTACACAGTAATGTAAAGCATCATCATAATAGAATATTATGTTTTACAATGAGTATATTATAGTACAACAACCTAAATATAAACATAAAAATGACAACGTCAGTCATAAAATTCAAATGTTTTATGTCCTTTTCGAAACATTGCAAAAGCAGAGATTTGATGCTAAATTCTTTTGTTAGAATTGGTTTTAGAAGGGAATTGTCAACTCCTATATTGCTGTAGTCGAGAAATAAATAGTAGGGAACAAAACATGGTTATGAAGGTAGCCCAGAGCAGATCATAAAATTTGGAAGCAATATGATAACCCAAAAAGTACAATCAAAGCAGCAGAGCATGCTAATAATACAAACGTATATATAGGACATTTAAAAGACTGAATGTAATGAAATGCAGACATTTCAAAAGCATACATGAGCACATGTATCGCGTTACAAAGAAAAATGATATGGACATAAGGTACATAATAAACCAATCATTATTTTCCTAAAACAATAAGATATAGGGTATATAGGAATGCTAAAACATCAAATTTGTATTGCAATCCAAGCACAAATATTTATATATGCTCCAAATGAAATAAAAAAGTTGTAGATCAACTCTTAAATCTTAGACAGTTTGTTGCTTCAAGTATTGACATGCCTAGTCAGATGATTCAAATGAAAAAATGCGTCAAAAGATAGATGATTACCTATTGGCAAACCAAATGTGTACATATTATCAATAAATAAAAATTGATTAGTTCACTATCAATTTGAAAGATGAACATATAAGAATTCCTTGGGATCTTCCTCCTGCCTTCTGCAAGGAAAGGCTTTCAGAATTCCTTGGGGATCTTCCTCATGCCTAATGCATTGCACTTCTTTAAAATTACGTAGAGAGAAATCAACAAAATCAGGACAGTAGTTGTTGCAGCTCGTCCACCTAGTCGTATATTTTGTAATTCATTTCAGCACCAAGAACAATATGTATATTTCCATCACAGTCCTGTATGTTTGTGATTAAAATGAATTGGTGCTTCTTTACATAAGTACACTATTTTTAACTCTTATAGTCATCAAGGCAGTAAGCCTCCAAAAAGAAAATGGAATAGGTGAGCGTTAATATGTAGCAAAAACTATTAATTTGTAGTTATTGACTGATGGCATTTATGCCTATTTATGATACTGCAGTTCCACATTGACTTTACATGTATTTACCACTGGCTGTAAACATATTATCTTGTAATAGATAAGAGGATAATTGAAGGGAAAAAAGGTAGTACATGAAATACATCATGCAAATCACATGTAGAGGATAATGCTTTAACCATCTCAACAGTAAGTCGTATAGTTACAAATACTTATTGCTCGCTCACCGGTCTCTATTGTGGTATTTTGTAAAGAGATATACAGCTGGGTATGGTTAAAAATTGTGTAGAAAGTTGAAAAAGTACATATTTTTATTACCAGATTAGTATACTATTGATTTAATGTTGTGTACTATTACTGCAAATTAGAAATCTTGGTGATAGCTAGTCATTGCTTTTCCTCAGTTGATTATATCATATTTTATAGGTCTAAAGTTCAATTGAGATTCTAAACCAATTAGATTGTGGAAATTCTATCAATCGTGTCTCCTTCACTATCCTTGAATGTAAGCAGAGTTTGATTTAGAAAATTTTCAAAGCATAATAAAGGTAGGACAATATAGTAAGTAGAAGTTAATGAAAAAAGGTATGTAAAATATGCAAATTTTGAACTTAACATGCAAATCATAATACTTAATTGTTGTAGTTCTAACAGTCATCTTACTGATATCATTGATGATACTGTAATAATATGGATCCAAAACAATGTTAGATGCCATTATTATTTTCTCAAATATTGGATGCATCTATCTCATTGACGCCTCGTTTCAACTAAGCATGCATCATCCCTATCAAAAGGTACCATACCGGCATTTATATCAAAAACTCGTTATGATAATTTCCTACAAATTCTTGGCTTAGTAATATTCCAACATCGCATTAAAAATTATGTCATATGTGTTGTTTTTTCACATAATCTCCTCAGTCGAACACAACAAATGATCCGCTTTAAAACATTTGGCATGTGAAAATGTACCATCTATTTTACTTATCTGCATCAATGTCAAGGTATGTTTAAGTTCAAACCAACAAAGTCATTAGATGTTCATGCAAATGAAACCTTACTTGTAAGTTCGACCAATTATTAGTTAAAATGTGACGATAACATCTGCTAGTTTTATGCAATAATAGAAATATACTCCAAAATAAAAAGAATTAACAAAAATTATCTTTAATCAGGAAAACTCATCCAATATTTTATTAAACTATTTACTTGTAGACTTAGATATCAACTCATTTTAATAGATAAACTTAGTACAAAATAGTGTTAAACAAGATCCCACATAAGCGGGATAAGTGAAAAACATCAGGGTGGCACAATTTATTTACTAAACTTACGTTTGAAACTATGACCACTTTTGGAAAAAAAAACATTTCAGAAACATATCGCAAAATATATAGGCAAAAAGCTCACTTCAACCTTTGATCATCAATCAAAAGAATTCAGTAGGTCCTAATCTAAAGTTATGTGATGTTATCAGAAATAAAGAAAGTTGAAACTTAATCAAAAAAATACCACCAATATCTTGGAAATTAAAGGTTAGGGGTCCAAAAAAATTAACACTGTATGCATAAATTACACAATCAAAGGACCCACAAAATGCTAAGCAAACTTTATTATGCCTATTAGTAATAAGCACATACATTAAGATGGCCATCAATATGTATTTTATCCTAATATTAATAGAAGAAATAATTATATCTGTAAATGTTGATTCATTGGACTGTAAAGCATATGGAATAAAGTTTGAGACTATTTCGCATATGTAGTACATGCAGACTATTGCAATACATATAATAAGATAATATGGTAAACTATTAATTTTAACAATACAATAAAGCAATAATCCACTTAAGTGTTAAAATCTTTTAAGTTTTGTCTGAAAGTACTGAATTAGTTGTAAGATTTCACATAGATTAGAGATGCTATAAAAGCCAAGGAATATTAGTTGATGCCCTAGTGGTTCATTAAAAAAATGAATAAACCGAATTTTTTTCATGTGTTATTCGTAAATTTCCAATGGTTGTAAGGTTGATTATAAGTAGCTAAACCTATGTACCCGAAGATCCGCTTAGTCACATAAAGGTAGTGAAAAGCATGTGAAAAAAAATCCATTTAACATTTGGAACCTTCTAAACATTCACAAAAAAAAATCAAAGTGCGCTCCAGTGGTTGTTTGATTTGTGGGGAAAAAATATTGGATCCATACATGGATAAATAGCAACGAAAATGAGGTAATGGTAATGAGTGCAAAAAGATTTTACCTTAAACTCCTAATATTAACCAAATATTAAAAAAAAACATATTAGTGAAACTTGATACCTACAGCTAAAGAAAGACATGAAGTAAACAGTTATAAACAATCTTATAAACAAATCTACTGCATGATATTAGATTATTTAAAGATAAGGGAACTGTAAAAAGTATGTGCAGAGAAATGGAAACAAACCTTGAAACGAGCCTGACTGAAAAGTCTTCCTTCATTATTTACATTGACTCGTTTATTTTTTATTTGGTTGCTCCATTTTTCTTACCATTTTATGTCTAGGATCTATCAAGTTAGCGAGAAAAGCTAACATGAAGTAAAGTTATGGTGAAGGGGAGGATAATTGTAATAACATCGTTACAAATATCATGACTTGGAATTCACATAGCTTTAAAAATGGACTTTGTAAGCCATATTCATCCATGTAATAATAGTGATAAGTGTAATAAGCTCTCACAGAATGTGGCATATTATAACTTTAAGTCTAACATATGTACATTATGAACAAAGCAGTCAAACCAAGCCGATCTACACCTTAACAAAATAGGATTACCAAAGAGACAAAGGACAAGTATTTGATAAAATTTGAATGAAAAATTATTGAAATTTATAGGAAAGAAAGTATCTACGACAAACGTGTTAGCACATGAATACATTATTGAGAATTTGAGAAGTTAGTGTAATTGGCCAAGACCGCTGCATATAAGAGGAAGGAATGAGTAGTAGGATGAAAATTGTATTACTGCTAGTTAAATAAAAATGTATGCATAGAAGTAATCACATATTCTAATTTACAGCAGGATTATAAATATGATGTTGAAATCAAAAAATTTTGTAAGAATGAAATTAAAAGCATGTTACATTGCATCAATAGGTGAGAAAACCTTAGTTATGTCCATCATTGTATTACACATCAACAAAATGTATGCATGATAAATAACTATAACAAACTACACAGAAATAAAGAAGTACACTAAGAAAAACTTGGATAAACTTGTAAATTTTCTAGTTTTTCTCCATTCATAAATGTATAGGTGCTTCAACTGCGATTGCAATGCAATCTAATACTGCTATAATTATGGATTTGGAAAGGAAAGTCATAATATCTGAAGTAATGGATGCAAGACAGGCTGAAGCATATTTAAAAAGAACTTATCCAAATTGATAGATTCTACATTGTTTTAGGATAGGAAAAACAACAGGATGTATTTGTCTATTGTCTGATTAGTTGGAGTTTGATTTGGCTGATGTAGCAGATGGAAAAGTTGGTTATATAGTAGCAGGAAATAATGTTTCAACTGCATGTAACATAATTACTGCTAAATAATGGCTCACACTACCAAAATATGTTAAGTAGGAGCACAGTTGATAGAAGTTGTAAAACCAACATAACCATTCAATCAATTAAAGCATAAACGAAATACATGTGGGTAACAATTTGGTACCAAGTGGATAACCAATATGCACTACATATGCTCATAACTGCTATGTTACATTGTAATAGGATGGAGAACTATGTTATAATTACAGCAGGTAACAACTTAAAAGCAGATTATGTAATACACGAAACATTAACCAGTTTCTCAAATATTGCTACAAATTTTCTTTCAGTCTTAATTGTACAAAATAAATTCTTAACACTGATAGTTAAATTGTCTGAGATCCCAAGGGGAAACAACGTCAAAGAAATCAAAATTCATTAAACGTTGATGATATATAGACAAATGTAATCATACTGGGCATAAACAATAACAACTGAGTAACATCGGATAATGAAGTATGGAAATATAAAAAGCGAAGTATCTAAATTTGGGAAACATCGACCGAGAAGATGAACCCATGAGAGTCAAAACAAAGTTATTCAGATTTATCTGCTAGAAGAATGAATGGAGGTTGACGTGGAAGGAGACATCGAGGGGAGATCTAATCAAGGCAAAATATCCAGTCGGTCATGATCGCATATAAACGCATACAAAGCTAGAAAATAATTAACC
This sequence comes from Allium sativum, assembly GCA_030737875.1. Classification (NCBI taxonomy): domain Eukaryota; kingdom Viridiplantae; phylum Streptophyta; class Magnoliopsida; order Asparagales; family Amaryllidaceae; genus Allium; species Allium sativum. Next base: position 781,857,885 of record CM060913.1, on the reverse strand, counting down.
ATAATACAGGTGAAAGAAATAAATTACCATCAATCAACTGAATTTCTATAAAATTTTGGTCCTGTATCCTTTTATGCTATAGATCTAGTTCAAAAGCGAGGTCGGATACTTAATTTTAAGATGAGGCGATACCAATTTGTAGCCTTTAATCAAAATGTATGATAAACTGTTTTTATTTGAATCATTTGTAGCTTAGGGTTTTAATGAACGAAAGATTGGAAACTTTAGATATTGTATGCAATTTGTGAAAGTTGCTGCTGAGAACGTGGGGTTATTTTTCATTTTTTTTTCCTAAAATAATAACTGGAAATAACCATGTTAAAAGAAGAAAAGAATAGAATTCGGAAACGCTGACATGAAACGAAAATAACGAATTGTTGAGGAAGAAGAAATGGAGAGATTGAACAAATCAAAACGCAGAGAATGATGGAAGGAACGGTTGCAAGGGTAATGGAGAAAGTGGAAGAAGTTACACGGTTTGCAATTTAAGTGGCGGTAGTCATCGTTAAATTTGATGATGCTAAATCACATTAAATGGAAGGAAATTTTTTAAGAGGAGAAAGAGAAGATATCACTTTCCCTAATTAAAGAGATTTGAGTAGATATTGTTTTCCCAAATTAATGAGATTTGGTGCTTTCCCTAATTAATTAGATTTGGATAGATATTGCTTTCCTTAATTAATGAGATTCGGGTATACATTTTTTTCCTTCTTTCGGTGGCATATTTGATAAGATCTTTTGCCATATATATAAAATTTTGATGCCAAGTTTACTTGACTTGAGGGTAAAGTAAACTTGGGTATGAAGTAATTGGTCTTATAAAAGGAGCCTTGAAGAGAGAGTAAAAGGCATCCATTGATCTTTTAATCAAGTTTTAGGATCTCTAACCTGAATCTATTTTATTCAATTCTATTCTCCATAAATCAAATTCTTGAGTGAATTGAGTGGCCATTGTAATCAATCTCTTGTACTCTTCTTTGGTATTAATAAAAGGATCTCCCTCTCAAGTGGACGTACACTAACAAATTGTTAGTGGAACCACTATAAATCCCTGTTTGATTTACTTTTCGTTGTTGCTCCTTAATTTCTCTTGTGTGGTGATTGTGATTGTCTTTTGGATTGAGTTAAGATTGTTTTTGAGATATTGAAGAAGGTTGTTTTTGCATGTTTACCACGATCTCGTCTTCCGCTGATTTGGTTTTTTTTATTTGAGCAGTATTGAGTTGAAATTTCTCCACAACATTTGGTATCAGAGCTTTGGTGTTGGTAGATAATTTTAGGAATGCCATAATCAGATTCAAATAGTGCCTCAACAAATTCAAGTGGTGTAGCTCCTTATGTGCGTGGTTCATACACAGCTTCTGGGTCACAATTGGTTATTGACCAGTGGAATGACGATAACGATTTTGAAAAATGACAATGAAAGATGAAAGCAGTTCTTAGGCGGAATCGGGTACATCGGGTTGTGTTTGATACACATTTATTGCCAGCGGACATCTCAGATGTGGAGAGAGAATAAATGGAAGAGTGGGCATTCACTACACTTCAACTTGCTATGGGGGAGAATGTTATCTCCGAAATTAGTGGTGAGACGGATGCTAAAGGTATTTGGAACAAGTTATAGGAGTTGTACATGAAGAAGTCACTCACAAATCGACTGATCTTGTTGCGGACTTTCTTTACCTACAGAATGAAGGAAGGAACTTCGCTAAAGGCACAATTGAATGTGTTTGATGATTTGCTAATGAAGATGAAGATGGTATATTTGAAAATTGAGGAGGAGGAGAAGGCAATAATATTTTTATGTTCGTTACCTGAGCACTATACAGGTTTCTCAAATAGTTTGATCTATGGACGAGATACATTGACTCTTGATGATGTCAAGACGGGTCTTCTTAGTGAGTAATTGCGAGATCAAATGAAGGAGCTGAGTGATGGAAGTGGTAGTGCAGGTAATGGTCACGGTTTATTTGTGGAGAAGGAGAAAAATGAGACGAAGGGAAACCGGGGGCGTTCCAAGTCTAGAAAGCCCGGTTAGAGAGGAAAGTCGAAGGAAAGAAATAGCAAGTGCTTTATATGTAAGAAACATGGTCATTAGAAGAATAAATGTCCAAACAAGGGAAAGAAGGAAGTTGCATCTTCATCAGTTGCGGTGGAGAGAGATGTTGGTGAAGGAGACGTAGATGTTTTGTCGGCTATAACATCTGATATTTCGAGCAGCGAATGGGTGCTTGATTCGGGGGCTTCATATCACATGATGCCTAATAGGAATTGTTTTTTTTCTTATGTTGATCAAGAAGGATATTCAATTGTTATGGGAAATGGGGAAGTTTGTAAGTTGAAGGGCATTGGATCCGTGAAAATTCGGATGTTTGACGAAGTGGTTCGTACTCTCACTAATGTGCGCTATGTTCCGGGACTACGAAAGTCACTTATCTATTTGGGACAGCTGGATTCTTTGGGATGCAAGGTCACTATTGAGAGTGATAGCTTCAAAGTTTTGAATGGGGGCACTTTTTGTTATGAAGGGTGCGAGGACTCATGAAATTTATTTGCATCAAGGAGGGATGTGGATAGTGAAACTTGTGTTGGTGTTGATAGTTCTCGTGGCTTAGATGCGACACGATTGTGGCATTTGAGATTGGGTCATGTCTTGGAGAAGAGTTTGGATGTTCTTTGCAGAAGGGAGACGATTGATGGTGAGAGTTTCAACAAGTTGGAGTTTTGCAAGGAATGTGTCATGGGGAAGCAAACTAGAGTGTCATTCGATGATGGAAAACATGATTCAAGGGAAATTCTTGAGTATATGCACACGGATGTTTGAGGACCAACACCTGTAGCTTCTTTTGGAGGAGAAAGATATTATATTTCTTTTATTAATGATTTTTCTCGGAAGGTTTGGGTGTATGTAATGAAGGGCAGGTCAGAGGCATTTGCAAGGTTCAAAGAATGGAAGGCTCTTATTGAGAATGATAGTGGAAAGACTTTGAAGGTTCTTAGATCCAACAATGGTGGGGAGTATATTTCCAGAGATTTTCTGAAACTTTGCAAACATCATGGTATTTGGAGGCATTTTACTACACTGAGGGATCCGCAATCTAATGGAGTGGCGGAAAGAATGAACCGAACTCTAATGGAGAAAGCTCAATGGTTGGGCTTAACTTCGGGTTTATCTAAGGAATTTTGAGCTGAAGCTTTGCCAACCACAGTGCATATTATTAATCAAATTCCGTGATCAGCTATTGATAACAAAATTCTGGAGGAAGTGTGGAAGTGGAAGAGTATTGACTTGAGTTATCTTCGTGTATTTGGCAGTCCAGCTTATGTGCATGATCCGAGGAATGATAAGCCTTTCACCTACAGCTTTTAAGGGGATTTTGCTTGGCTATATGAACGGAGTTAAAGGGTATCAGATTTGGAATCCGGAAACGAAGAAGATTTTGATTTCTCGTCATGTTACTTTTGATGAGCCTTCTTTGTTCAAGGACAAGAAAGGCTCAACGGATGGTCCAGATTTGGTTCATGGTGAATCAAAGGAGAAGGAAGTTATTCCCACTTTTAGGTCTAGAAAGAGTAGAGTTTTTGGAGATGCTTGTGAGGAGGTAGCAGCTGATGTTACATTACATAGTCCACAGAGTTCCTCTAGTAGTGTTGGTGATGTGCACGATTCTAGAGAAGATCCAGTTCAAGGTGGATCTGAAAGAAGACCAGGTGATGGAATTGCTACACGGGTTGGTCGACGTGCTATATGACCACCCGAAAGAATGGTGATTGGAACTATCTTAGCGTTTGTGAGAATTTGGACTATGCTCTTTATGTATTCCAAGATGAGCCGATGGACCTTGATGACGTCATGAGTTCGAGTGATAACTCGAAATGGATTTGTGCCATGAAGGAAGAGATGCAATAGTTGATGAAGAACCATGTAACACCCCGTAATTTTAACAACACCAAAAGATGATAAATTAAAGAATAATTAATTTAATATTCAGAACTAAGGAAATAGACTGCTCCATTGCGTTCATCTCGGAATTTTGGTCAAAATAGACACCTGGTTTACGTAAAATGGACACCGTATGAAGAAGTTATGAAGGTTTGAAGTTCGTATACGCGCAAGAAGAATATATATATATATATTAAGTCCAGAAATTCAAAACTAGGTCCAGAATTCAAAAATCGCGCAGAATTGGGGAGGCGGGAACTTTCCCGCTCAGGGCTGTCGACCCACCTGCGTCAGATCTGGCAGATTAGAGTTTCGGGGCATCTATAAATATGGCCTCATTTCTCATGTTTTTGCACACAGAAAATAATGGAGAACTAGATGTTGTCTCTGCGCAGATCAAATCAAGTTTTTTGTTCTTCTACAATCAAGTTATTCAAGCTTAGATATGTGATTCAATGCCAGCAATCCCTTCGCTATTTTTCTAGATCCAAACACTGTGAGTTTAAGTTGCTTCTAGATCTAAATAATTAAAAAGTTAATCTTGACATGACTATAACTTGGACCTATGCCTGTGACTACTTGAATCATATCGAATCTACAATAACATGTGTATCTATGATATTCTGACATGACTATGACTTAGATCTTAACCTTTATCATGTCAGACCTGCCATTTTTTGTAGATTAGTCTATTGATTAGATCACATCGTGCTTGTTATCATTATGTTTGTGGCTAAATCAGATCTATTACAATTAGTTATCTGATTCATTAGATCTTATCATGCCTGTTATGACATCCCTATTATATTAGTTCTATTGTCACATGTTCATCGGATCTGTTCCTATATGCTTATCTTGTCCTTATGCCACTATATGTTTATGCCTTTATATGTCAACCTTGTTAGTATGATCATTTCTGTCATCTTCCCTTCATCCTTTCCCTTTTATTTCTATAGCCAGGCTACTTGCGAGTCTAGGCATGCCACTAAATTAAGCGAACGCGTTAAATTGGGAATGAGGGGAAAACGTTAATATTGGGCATAACTTTTAATTGAGAATTTGGGCATAACTTGAATGAAATATAATAAAAGTAATTTGGGGATATGGTTCATTGTGAACATAACTTGGGAAATGGGCATGAAAACCTATAACGGCATAGGTAAATTGGTTGATAATGTAAATGCCTAGGGTTACAGTAATTAAAAACTGTAATCGCACTTAGACACGAGGTTAGATTACACTTGTGGTGGAAGTCTGCCCGGAACCGCCCGGCATATCCAGCGATCGCAAGTGGTGAATCTAATGTGAGGGATCTAAGTGCATAAACACGAGACGTACTAAGGCACGAGGTTAAGCCCGACTTGTGGAAGAAATCTGCCTGGAACCAACCGGCATATCCAGCATCCACAAGTGGTAGGCTTAATATGGGAGGTCTAGTTCATTATAACCATAAATGAATATGGCTATGAAGTTGAATACTTAACCTAGTTGAATCCATAGTGATTGTATGAATATGATAGATTGAATAGAGGTTAAGTAAACTTGTTTGAAATAGTGGGTGGGTTAAGTAGATCTTGGGTTGGTGGGTAATATTTATATATAGGCCCACAAACTTAACATGTTGGGATTATGCAATTTTATGACACCAGTAATTAGGCATAATCTGTGGAAAACCTAGTAGCGGGGATGAAAGCCAAAAGGGAGAGCTTGCATTATCTTATGTGTGGGACCCTTTTCAGTCAGTAACCCATATGTAGGTATCAAAGGAGTACTCCGAACTAGGTCGGACTCGGGGCACACTTACTGGGCTGAATATAAGAGATCCAAACGTGGGGGACGGTGTGGGTGGCGCGTACTGACCGGGTCATGTGCTTTTAAGGGTCCAGACAGAAGAAAATAAGACGCTGTGACACCAATAGATATGGTTGTGCACATCTGAAAAACGAAGGGTTGCCACTTTAGGGAGTGATACACTCTACCGTGGGGCTAGCATAAGGTATCTACGGAGTAGGGAGCCAATCGATTAGGGTAGTAATTAGGGTACATTTAGACTTCAGTATCTTTAAGAGCCCGTTATTACCCTAGAGGTGATTCCGGAACGTTGGGCTGCCTGTTGATTGTATGGGGGTGAAAACCTCTCAGTGGAAGTACACCTAAGTCTATCATCTTACGTTTGTTGGGATCATCTCATTCTGGTTATACTAGTATTGGTGCGGAGGAATCATTAGTGAAGCGTATACACTCTATCATGTTTATCCTGTTTACCTTGTCATACCTGCCTTTTTATGATGTTATCTTTCTTATCCACCTTATATACCTATCATGATACTTTTATTTATTTATTTGCTAAAAGTAACTGGACTCGCCAGACTTTATGTCTGACCCATTTTATTTCCTCTTCTTTCTCTTTCGTTTCACCCCCCTAGGTTCTCAGGATGGGAATACTCAAGCTTGATCAAGATTATGCTATCGTTTTGCTTGGAGCTGCTTAGATGTATTTCTCAAGTTCTTACCTTTGCTACTATGGCTATGTTTCTTTTGGGATTATGCTTCTTTTATTATTGTACTATGATGTTTTAAGTACAAGACAGAAGTTTTAATGATGTACTGAGTTTTATGTATTTCAGACATATGATGTAACTAGGTTTTAAACTATGATGCTTTATGATTAATAAAGTTTTTAATTTTCCGCTACTATTTTATATCTGTTTTGTAATGTTTCCGTTTACCTATAACGTTTCATGAAACTTAATGCATTCTCTTAATGCATGACATTAACAGACGTGGGTTGTCACACTTGGTATCAGAGCTGAAGGTTACCAGATTAGATAAAAGTTTTTGAAAATTATTTTTAAAAAGGTTTTAAAAGAAAGCATTTTCAAAACAAAAGTCTGTTTTGAAAATCATATTCCCCAAAGATCTTTCGATCCTTTGTATGAATCTCTTTCCTTTTCTTTTCAACATGTCTGGGGAACCTCATATTCCTGAGGGCGTTATGATACGAGGTTGGTTCCGTAGGTAACTAGAGGCCACGACGCCTGCCGGTGGTCAAGCTGACGTTCCTTCCCCAGCTGCACCTGTTGTTCCTCTTCCTCCTCCTCCACTGCGTGTAGGTAATTTCTCTATGATCTGCAAAGATTTCTGTGCTATGGGAGGGAAGCCAACAGAGGATCTGTTTGGAATTTGTGAAGTGGATGATCGTAGGAAGATTCAGTTAGCCGCCTGGATACTGAAAGATGAAGCTTCGTTCTGGTGGGAAGTGATGCAAGCGGGGCGTCCGGTGGAAACTTAGGATGATTTTAGATAGAGGTTTGAAATGAAGTTTCTTTCTCAAGCTAAGAAAATCATGCAAATGGAAAGGTTCTTGGCGCTCAAGCAAGGAGGCATGACTGTTAAAGAATATGTTAACAAATTCAACCAGCTAGCAAGATTTGGGTTGGAGCCAGTGGATACTCCGCATAAGAAAGATTTGTGGTTTGTTAAAGGACTGAATGAACCCCTTCATGAGTTAGCTATATCCCATATTCCAATAGGAGCAACTTTTGAAAGGCTTGTTGATATGGCCCTGATGCATGAGGAAGACAAAGGCGATAAGAAGGAAACTAAGGTTGAGGAAACAAAAAAACAATAAAGTATGGCCCAAGAAAGGATAATAACAACAATAGAAGAAGGGAGGAAAGAATGACAAGGATAAGGATAAGAGGAAGTGCCATAGTTGTGGACGCGAGGGTCACTTGGTAAAGGACTGCAAAAGAAGGAAGAATACTTGCTTCAATTGTGGAGAGGTCGGACACTTTTCTAAGGAGTGCCCGAAGAAACAAGGACAATGTCAAAGGGCAGGAGCTTCTAGAGGACAGGTGTATGCTCTTGCGACCAGTTCTCCAGATAGAGGTAGGAAAGTTTCCGTGGAAGATTTGATTTCTCTTTCCAATCATCCTATTAGAACTCTTTTTGATTATGGCACTTCACATTCATTTATATCTAGATCTGTGGTTGAATCTCCGCACCTAAACACTAGTATGATAGTGGATCCCGTAGTTGTCTCAAACCCCATTGGTGGTTCGGCTCATTTGTCCATGAGTTGTCGGGGTTTGGGAATATTGTGTTAGGCGTCGAGTTTGAGTGCGGCGCATATGTGCTCGGTTTTATGGGCTATGGTTTGATTCTAGGGATGGATTGGCTAGCCATGTATGGTGCCATCCTAGATTGTGAGAGGAGGGTTGTTAGACTTTTGACTTGCCATGGAAGGACCCTCGAGATTTCTTGTGACCCGCAAGGGTCTATCATGCTTAGTTTCCTAGAGTCACTTGATGCATCTATCGGTGATCTGCGATCTGTACTAGTAGTCTGAGACCATCCTGATGTTTTTGAAGAGGTATAGGGATTACCTCCGAAGCACGAGATCGATTTTCGTATATATTTGGTAGACAATGCAAAGGCAGTTGCATTACCTGTGCGCCATATGGCTCCAAGGGAAAGGAGGGAGCTTAGTACGCAAGTAGGGGAGCTACTTAAGAAAGGGTTTATTAGGCAAAATATATCTGAATGGGGTACTCCAGTGGTATTCACAACTAAGGCGGATGGTTCTCTTCGCTTATGTGTAGACTCTAGAGAGGTTAACAAACTCACTAAAAAGAACAGGCACCCACTCCCGAGGATAGAGGATCTGTTTGACCAGCTTGTTGGTACATCAGTATTCTCCCAGTTAGACATGGCCATGGGGTTTCATCAGTTGAGGGTGGCCGAGAACAGTTTAGACAAAACCGCTTTTAGGACTCCAGATGGTTTCTTTGAATGGCTCGTTATGCCTTTTGGGTTGACAAATGCACCTGCCTATTTTGCTGATCTAATGAGTAGGGTGTTTCGGCAGTTTGTAAATAAATTTGTTGTGGTCTTTATTGATGATATCTTGATCTTCTCAAAGATTGAGGCAGAGAATGCCCAACATTTGAGAGAAGTTTTGAAAACTCTACGTACGCATCAGCTTAAGGCGAAATTCTCCAAATGCCATTTTTGAAGAAAAGAGGTGAAATTTCTAGGGCATGTGGTCTCTAAAGATAGGATAGCAGTAGTTCCCACAAAGGTAGCTGCAATTCAAGATTGGCAAATTCCAAAGAATGCAACGGAGGTGAGAAGTTTTCTTGAATTGGCAGGCTACTATAGGAAGTTCATTAAAGACTTCAAAAAGATATCAGCCCCACTCACCAGACTGACAAAGAAGAATCTGAAGTTTTTATGGGATATAGATTGTGATGTTGCTTTCCAACGATTGAAGAGGGTTCTGACAACAGCCCCAGTCTTGACCTTGCCCGATGGAAGCAAAGTGTTTATAGTATACACTAATGCATGTGGTACAGGGCTTGGTGCGGTTCTGATGCAAGAAGGAAAGGTAATATGTTATGGGGGTAGACAACTAAGGGTTCATGAGAAGAACTGCCCTACCCATGATTTAGAGCTAGCTGCCATAGTATTCACGCTTAAGACGTGGCATCATTATTTTCTTGGAGAGAAGTTCAAGTTGTACACTGACCATAAATCTCTCAAGTACTTGTTCTCGCAAAAGGATTTTAATTTGAGGCAACAAAGGTGGATGGAGTTCCTAGCTTATTTTGATTTCGAGATTGTTATACCCCTAGCAATGGTAATGTGGTGGCAGACGCACTGAGTAGGCAGAGGATGGCCTTAAGTCCTCTGTTTGTGGAGAGGAAAAGCTTGGAGTTCATATCGACTTTTGACTTTAGACCCTCCACCGAGTTTTTGCCTGGTTTGTTTGCATCGCTAAAGAATCGACCTACTCTTATGGATCAGATAGGAGCTTCGCAGTGAGAGGGTCTACAGATTTCAGACATCTTGGGTAGGCTCAGTAAAGGGGGGACTTCTAGTCACCTCAATAGATATTCCATAAACGATAAAGGGTGGTTGCGACAAGATGAAAGGCTTTGTATTCCCCAAAGTGGGAGTTTGTTGAAGGCAGTCCTAGAGGAAGCCCATCATTCTAAGATGACTATTCATCCAGGAGGTGATAAGATGTATAGAGACATGAAGAGGGTTTTCTTTTGGGCTGGGATGAAGAAAGATGTGGCAGAGTTTGTTTCTCAATGTTTGGTTTGTCAGTAAGTCAAAGCTGAGTAAAAGAAGCCCGGTGGTTTACTTCATCCATTGGAGGTTCCACAGTGGAAGTGGAAGAACGTCTCTATGGATTTCATAGATGGTTTTCCTAGATCGAAGAAAGGCAATACCAATATTTGGTTTGTAGTAGACAGACTCGCTAAGAGCGCTCATTTCATTCTGGTTAAGAGCAAGAGGATGACAGCTTGGTTGCAGGCAGTTTATGTTCATGAGATAATCTGTCTTCATAGAGTACCTTCCAGCATCGTAAGCGATCGTGACCCCATTTTCACTAGTGAATTTTGGAGGAGCCTGCAAGAAGAATTGGGTACATAGTTGTGTTTGAGCACCGCTTATCACCCATAGATCGATAAACAAACGAAAAGGGTGAAAGAATTCTTGAGGATCTTTTAAGGTTGTGTATCCTAGACTTCAGAGGGACTTGGAAAGAGCATCTTCCTTTAGTAGAGTTCGCCTACAACAACAGTTATCAAGCTAGCACTGGCATGGCACCCTTCGAAGCATTATACGGACAACCTTGTAGATCACCGATCTGTTGGTGGGAATCTATAGAAAGACTACTACTTGGACCAGATATGGTTAGAGAAACGTCCGAGAAGATTGATCTTATTAGATGGCGAATGAAGACCGCTCAAGATAGGCAAAAATCCTATGCAGACAAGAGAAGGACTGACATTGAATTTGAAGTGGGAGACATGGTTTTCATTAAGGTGTCACCTTTAAGGAATGTGGTTCGCTTTGGATCTGTGGGGAAATTGGCACCACCATTTACCATAACAGAAAGGATTGGCAAATGGCCTATAGAGTAAAGCTACCAGAGATACTATCCGGCGTTCATGATGTTTTCCATGTTTCTCATCTGCGGAAGTGCTTGCATGATACCGCAGAAATAGTTCAGCTGAGTATATTGGAGGAAGTAGAGGTGGAATGGGAGGCGACAGTTAGGCGAGTTCCTACCTGTATTCTTGGATTATAAGTTAAGAAGCTATGCAATAGAGAGGTTAAGTTGATGAAGGTTTAGTGGGAAAATAACCCAGAGGATGCAACTTGGGAGACCGAAGACAAGATTCGTACTTCGTACCCTTTTCTTTTCGAGGGTATGTTCCTAACATCCTTTCCAAAGCTTTTACTTATGCTTGTTTCTATCATTTGAGTATATCCTATCGATCGAATCTTCAACCTTTAGGTAGGAAAACCCACAGATGTAAGCATGTATTTGAGACATGTTATGTTTGATGGATGTAAGTGGATGCAAATGTTTGCTCGTGGATGCATATACACACACATTAGGCACTAGATCGGCGCAATCACTCTCATATTGCATATGGATGTGTGTGCAATTTTTTTCTTTTAATGGATGAAAATGAGTGTATCATCGTATGGATGTTGCATTTGGACAGATGATTGTGCACACATATAGAACTTACATGTTATAATAGGATTGTTGCATACATGTTGGATTCATGGCACTAACATACATTGCATTAAGGAGATCGACTAAATCAGTAGACCGCCTGATCTTCGCATTAGTATAAGGACATATACACACGCCATTTCATATGTTCATATAAGTATTAGAAGTCTTTAAGGACAATGGATACTCGTGATTGGTGGATGAGTAGATGGGTGATGGATTGTAGGATATACATTCTTCTTAACTTGGAGATTTCGGGGACAAAATCCTTTGAGTAGGGGAGAATGTAACACCCCGTAATTTTAACAACACTTAACTATGATAAATTAAAGATTTAATATTCAGAATTAAGGGAAATGAATGCGCCATTATGTTCGTCTTGGAATTCTGGTCAAAATAGACACCTGGTTTACGTAAAACAGACACAATACGAAGAAGTTACGAAGGTTTGAAGTTTGTATACGCGCAAGAGGAATATATATATATATATATATATATATATATATATATTAAGTCCAGAAATTCAAAATTAGGTCCAGAATTCAAAAATCACGCAGAATTAGGGAGGTGGGAATTTTCCCGCTTAGGGGTGTCGACCCATGGGTCGACCCCATAAAGGGGGGGTCAACCCCCCTACGTCAGATCTGGCAGATTAGGGTTTCGGGGAATCTATAAATATGGCCTCATTACTCATGTTTTTGCATACCAAAAATAATGGAGAACAAGATGCTGCCTCTGCCCAGATCAAACCAAGTTTTTTCTTCTTCTGCAATCAAGTTATTCAAGCTTATATCTGTGATTCAATGCCAGCAATCCCTTCTCTATTTTTCTGGATCCAAACACTGTGAGTTTACGTTACTTTTAAATCTAAATAATTAAAAAGTTAATCTTGACATGACTATAACTTGGATCTATGCCTGTGTCTACTTGAATCATATCAGATCTGCTATAACCTATGTATCTATGATATTCTGACATGACTATGACTTAGATCTTAACCTTTATCATGTCAGACCTGCCATTGTTTGTAGATCTAGTCCATTGTTTAGATCACATCGTGCTTGTTACCATTATTTTTGTGGCTAAATCAGATCTATTATAGTTAGTTATCTAATTCACTATATCTTATCATGCCTGTTATGACATCCCTATTATATTAGTTCTATTGTCAAATGTTCATCAGATCTGTTCCTATATGCTTATCTTGTCATTATGCCACTATATGTTTATGCCTTCATATGTCAACGTTGTTAGTATGATCATTTATGTCATCTTCCCTTCATCCTTTCCCTTTTATTTCTATAGTCAGACTACTTGAAAGCCTAGGCATGCCGCTAAATTAAGTGAACGTGCTAAATTGGGAACGAGAGGAAAACGTTAATATTGGACATAACTTGTAATTGGGAATTTGGGCATAACTTGAATGAAATATAATAGTAATTTGGGGCATATGTTTCATTACGAACATAACTTGGGAAATGGGCATGAAAACCTATAACGACATAGGTAAATTGGTTGACAATGTAAACATTTAGGATTACAGTAATTAGAAATTGTAACCGCGCTTAGACACGAGGTTAGATTACACTTGTGGTGGAAGTCCGCCCAGAACCGCCCGGCATATCTAGCGATCGCAAGTGGTGAATCAAATGTGAGGGGTCTAAGTGCATAAACACGAGGTTAAGCCGAGTTGTGGAAGATGTTTGCCCGGAACTGGCTAGCATATCCAGCATCCACAAGTGGTAGGCTTAATGTGGGAGGTTTAGTACATTATAACCATAAATGAATATAGCTATGATGTTGAATACTTAATCTAGTTGAATCCATAGGGATTGTATGAATGTGGTAAATTGAATAGAGGTTAAGTAAACTTGTTTGAAATAGTGGATGGGTAAAGTAAATCTTGGGTTGGTGGGTAATATTTATTATAGGGCCACAAATTAAACTTGCTGGGATTATGCAATTTTATGACACCAGTAGGTAGGCATAATCTGTGGAAAACCTAGCAGTGGAGATGCAAGACAAAGGGTAGAGCTTGCATCATCTTGTGTGGGACCCGTTTCAGTCAATAACCCATATATAGGTATCAAACGAGTACTCCGAACTAGGTCAGAGTCGGAGCACACTTACTGGGCTGAATATAAGAGATCCAAACGTGGGAGACGGTGTGGGTGGCGCGTACCGATCGGTTCATGTGCGTAAAGGGTCCGGACAGAGGAAAATAAGACGCCATGACACCAGTAGATATAGTTGTGCACATCCGGAAAACTAAGGGTTGCCACTTTAGGGAGTGATACACCCTACTGTGGGGCCAACACAGGGTATCTACGGAGTAGGGAGCTGATCGATTAGGGCAGTAATTAGTGTACATTTTTGTAACACCCCATATTTCTGTTAACACTAAAGTAACGAATTAAAGAATATTTAATTTTAAATGTGAGAATTAAGGGAAACGGTGTTCGTCTCGGAATTCTGGTTGAGATAGAGTCCAAGTTTGCGTGAATTGGACTTCGTATGAAGAAGTTATGGCGATCGGAAGTTTTAGAAAAATTCAAAAAGATTTCAAAAATTCAAATTCAGACTCAGATTGGGCTAGGCGGGAAAATTCCCGCCAGGGGACAGGTCGACCATGGGGTCGACCTACCCATACAGGTCGACCAGGGGGTCGACCTGCCCCCCCCCCCCCGGAAGATTTGAAAGATGACGATTTTCTAACTCTTGGCTGAGTCATTAGGGCTGACTTGTCACCCTATCTTGACTGAATGGCTGTGGTTTATTCTAGGTAGATTGGATGGCCTAAATTAATCCTAAATTCTATATAAACACATGTAGACTCAAACCCTAAAATCAAATAAAAATTTAGAACCATGGCCGCCATGCTGTCACCTTGCAACCTAGAGTAGCCGCCACCATTTAGGAGAAGGAAAAGCTAATCAACTCAATTCTATTCAACTCAAATCTAAACAACAACGAATTTGTCTTCTTTAAAGGAAAACTAAATCAATTTCAGAACTCAGATTTTAGAATGCAAGACCTACTTTGAGTTGTGAGTTCGATTTCTTTAATAAGATAATTAACAATTTAATTAGGTTGAGTTATGATTTGGGTTTTATAGTTATGTTGTGAATCATTGACCGTTATGTTATTATCTATGTTATAAATCTATGATGTTTTTATCTATGTTGTAAAGCTGTGATGTTATTATCTATGTTGAAAATCTATGTTAATTGTTGGCTTATGTACAATCAATTCATAATGATGCTTCATATGTTAGTTTGGTTATGCTTGTTGGGACTAATTCATATGTTAAATCATATGTAAGTTTAACTTGATAATTCTATATGCAAGTTTGGATGTTAATTTAGATATGAATCATATGCAAGTTAATGAGAATCACATACCACCTAACATGTTTCATGACATCTATTTTATGTGTAAGCTTGGATCTAAAGTTTAGGCTAAGACATGTGTGAATTACATGCTAGTATACAAAATTCTATATGCTAGTTTACATGTATATCTTAATTTACATGTTTAGATGCAAGTTTACACCATAGTTTAGGTTGCATAAATCACATATGCAAGTATATATATTGGAGTATGAATCATGTAATGTAAGTTTGCTACTATTGCCTATGCAAGTTTACACCTAATGATTAGATATATGACATCCATGGTTTATGGAATTTTGTGACTTTGGCCTATGCAAGTTTTAGATGAAAAACCTTATTCACACATGCAAGTTCACCCCTTATGTTTAGATCTAGTTTTATTCTATGCATGTTGTGATGTTTTCTCTTTATTCCATAAGTTAGACTATTCGAGTCTAACGTATATTTCACGTTAAACGAACGTACAACGTGGGGCAATGGGATAATATTAAAAGATTAAATATTGAGAATTGGTATAAATGCCTTAAATGTGATGTTAATTGGTATAATTTTATATACCATAAATAGATGGACATAATTAAGGTGTTAATTATGGATGTAGTTAAATTTGTAATTGATTGACAATTTGAATAGGGGAACTAATTCAAATTGGGGATAATTAATTATGTAATTAATCGCCTAAGACACGAGGTTAGACTCGTTTGTGGTGTAAGACTGCCCAGACCCGCCCGACAAATCCAGCATCCACAAATGCCAGTCTAATGTGGGAGGTCTTAGGCATAAATTAAATGCATAACAGTTGTAAAGACACGAGGTTAGGCTCGTTTGTGGTGTAAGACTGCCCGGACCTGCCCGGCAAATCCAGCTGCCACAAATGCCAGTCTAATGTGGGAGGTCTTTACAAGGTTACGGTCTTAATGAATTAAGAAACACTTAACCAGATAAACATGTAGTGGGACATGAGGGGGTTAAGTGGGTGCCTTGGGTGGCATGTGGAATTTAGTGGGTGCCTTGGGTGGCATTTGAAATACGATTAGATGCACTTAACCAAGATTGAAACATGTAAGAAGACATGAATAAGAATGAGGTTAAGTGGGAAAAACCTTAGAGGGGACCAAGCTTAGGTGGAAAGCTTGTGTCATGCATGGGGGCCCTTTTCAAACCAGTAACCCATTAAGTATCTTTGTGGGCTCGACCCAAGTCAAGGACGGGACACGCGTACTGGATTTGATTGTAAGAGGTCAAAATAGGTCAGCGGTGGCAACGCAAGTCCAACGGGTTCATATGCGTGTGTGGGCCCGGGCTGGTAGGTAAGACGTTGTTGCATCGTGCAGATATAAGCCGTTCATTTTTGGTTGTATCGGGTGGCCACTTCGGGGAGTGATACACCCCACTATGGGGCCAGCACGGGTATCTACGAGTTAGGGAGCCGATCGAATGGGGGTAGTGGTACACCTAGTGGAGATAGGGGCAGACGACACCTATGGAGGTAGTTAGGGGTACACGAAACTACCATTAGCAGTATTAAGTTCTGTAGGCGGGATCAACCTTTAGGGTGACTAGTAGTGGTGCAATATAGTAATTATCTTATAGTGATTAGAGGTGCCTTTAACGTTATCTTTGTTCGTCTTATTTCCCTGTCATACCCAATTGTTCACAGTCATTTCCTTATTTTCCAGCTTATGCCTTAGCCTAGTTATTTTGATAATTATATTGTTAAAGTTATCGCACTCGCCAGACTTTATGTCTAACCTCCTTTTCTTTCCACCTCTTTTCTTCCTTTTTCCCCCCTCAGGTTTGAAAGGAGGGAATACTACAGCTTAGTGTCGATTTCTTTCAATTGCTTGAAGAGAGTAGATGTATCGCTTGGGACTCTCTCATCTTTATGGCTTTGCTTATGTTCAGTGGGGATTTATGCATTTATGTTATTTAAGTATTTGCTTCTTTATGTACTTTGAAGTTTTTTGAAAAGACTATTGATCCTGATGTAATGGTTATGGAGACTACTTATGTAAACTCGTTTTGAGTTATGATGCTATGAAATAAGTTTTAACTTCCGCTGTGTTGTTTTATTTATTCATTCTTGTAATTTATCTGTTTTATACAACAATAACGCTTCACGGACATTGATGCATTCCCTTTGTGAGTGACATTAATGGACATGGGGGTGTTGCAGGTGGTATCAAAGCTATGGTTACAAGAACAGATAAAAGGTTTTGAAAAGTGTTTTCAAAAGTATTATTTTCCTCGAAAGTATTTTCAAAAACTTGTTTTAAAGAAGCTATTTTCTAGGAAAGTTTACTTTTGGGCCGGTATGAAGAGGAATGTGGCTGAGTTTGTCTCTAGATGCTTGGTGTGCCAACAAGTAAAAGCAGAGCAAAAGAAGCCCAGTGGGTTGCTTCACCCATTGGAAATCCCACAATGGAAGTGGGAGAGTGTCTCGATGGACTTTGTTGACGGGTTACTGAAATCAAGGAAGGGTAATACGGGGATATGGGTCATGGTAGACAGACTTACTAAGAGCGCCCATTTCATTCCCTTGAAGAGTAAGAGGACTGCTCCATGGTTAGCCTCCGTATACATTCGAGAGATAGTTCGTTTGCAGGTGTTTTTTCTAGCATAGTGAGTGATCGCGATCCTATCTTTACCAGCGAGTTTTGGAAGAGCTTACAAGAGGCGGTTGGGACTCAGTTATGTTTGAGCACCCCATATCATTCTCAGATAGACGGCCAGACCGAGAGGGTGAATCGTATTCTGGAGGACCTTTTGAGGCTATGTGTTTTAGACTTCGGAGGTACATGGGAGGAGCATCTTCCTTTGGTGGAGTTCGCGTATAATAATAGTTTTCAGTCTAGCATTGGCATGGCACCTTGCGAGGCTCTTTATGGAAGGCCTTGTCGTTCACCCACATGTTGGTGGGAATCTACGGATATGATCTTACTTGGACCCGATATGATTAGAGAGACTTCAGAAAAGATCGATTTGATTCGAAGGAGGATAAAGACGGCGCAAGATAGGCAGAAATCGTATGCGGACAAGAGGAGGACAGGACTTGAATTTGATATTGGTGACATGGTCTTTATCAAGGTGTCTCCATTACGGAATGTTGTTCGCTTTGGGTCCGTTGGGAAGTTAGCACCAAGGTTCGTAGGGTCGTTTCCTATTAAGGAAAGGATTGGACAGATGGCGTATAGAGTGGAGTTGCCCTAGAGACTTAGTGGTGTACATGACGTATTCCATGTATCACATTTGAGGAAATGCTTGCACGAGACCGCGGAAGTGGTAGAGCTGAGCTTGCTTAGAGAGGTGGAGATAGAGCGTGATGCGACGATTCGACGAGCTCCTACATGCATTCTTGGGTCGGAGAATAAGAAGTTGAGGAATCGAGAGGTCAAGCTAGTCAAAGTGCAATGGCGAGATGATGAGAGCAACGCTACTTGGGAGACGGAAGAGAAGATGCATTCATTGTACCCTTTTCTTTTCGAGGGCATGTCTTTTAATTTCTCCTTTATCGCTTAGCTTGTACTCGTTTATCCTTAGTATGTCCTCTCGCTAGTATCTTTGACCTTTAGATAGGGTAGTCCTATGGTTGAAACATGTGTTTGAGACATGTTATGTATGGTGGATGCATGTGGATGCAAGTGTTTGCTAGTGTTTGCATATAGACACACTTTAGGCACTAGATCGGCTCAGTCACTTTCATATTGCATATTGCATATAAATGGATGTATTTAGTAAAATGAATGTACATTGAATGTGTATCATATTGATGTTGCATTTAAATGGATGGTTGTGCACACATGTAGTAATGATATGTATAGGATTCTTTGCATACATGATGGATACATGGCACTATCATCATTTGCATTAAGGAGGTCGACTGAATCAGTGGACCGCCTGATTTTGCATTAGTATACGAAAATATACACACACTATGCATATGTACATGAAAAGCATTAGAAATCTTGTAAGGACCATGGTTGCTAGTGGTTGATGGTTGAGTAGATGGATGATTGGATGGTAGGATATGTTCTTCTTGACTTAGAGATTTCGAGGACGAAATCCTTTAAGTAGGGGAGAATGTAACACCCCGTATTTCTGTTAACACTAAAGTAACGAATTAAAAAATATTTAATTTTAAATTTTATAATTAAGGGAAACGGGTTACGCCATTGTGTTCGTCTCGGAATTCTGGTTGAGATAGAGTCCGAGTTTGCGTGAATTGGACTTCGTATGAAGAAGTTATGGCAATCGGAAGTTTCAGAAAAATTCAAACAGATTTCAAAAATTCAAATTCAGACTCAGATTGGGCTAGCAGGGAAAATTCCCGCCAGGGGCCAGGTCGACCAGGGGGTCGACCTACCCATACAGGTCGACTTGCCCCCCCACCCCCGGGCATATTTGAAAGATGACGATTTTCTGACTCTTGGCTGAGTCATTAGGGCTGACTTGTCACCCTATCTTGACTGAATGGCTGTGGTTTATTCTGGGTTGATAGGATGGCCTAAATTAATCCTAAATTCTATATAAACACATGTAGACTCAAACCCTAAAATCAAATAAAAATTTAGAACAATGACTGCCATGATGTCACCTTGCAACCTAGAGTAGCCGCCACCATTTAGAAGAAGGAAAAGCTAATCAACTCAATTCTATTCAACTCAAATCTAAACAACAACGAATTTATCTTCTTCAAAGGAAAGCTAAATCAATTTCAGAACTCAGATTTCAGAAAGCAAGACCTTCTTTGAGTTGTGAGTTTGATTTCTTTAATAAGATAATTAACAATTTAATTAGGTTGAGTTATGATTTGGGTTATATGGTTATGTTGTGAATCATTGACCGTTATGTTATTATCTATGATGTTATTATCTATGTTGTAAAGCTGTGATGTTATTATCTATATTAAAAATCTGTGTTAATTGTTGGCTTATGTACAATCAATTCATAATGATGCTTCATATGCTAGTTTGGTTATGTTTGTTGGGACTAATTCATATGTTAAATCATATGTAAGTTTAACTTGATAATTCTATATGCAAGTTTGGATGTTAATTTAGATATGAATCATATGCAAGTTAATGAGAATCACATACCACCTTACATGTTTCATGACATCTATTTTATGTGTAAGCTTGGATCTAAAGTTTAGGCTAAGACATGTGTGAATTATATACTAGTATACAAAATTCTATATGCTAGTTTACATGTAGATCTTAATTTACATTTTTAGATGCAAGTTTACACCATAGTTTATGTTGCATAAATCACATATGCAAGTATATATATACTGGAGTATGAATCATGTAATGTCAGTTTGTAACTATTGCCTATGCAAGTTAACACCTTATGATTAGATCTATGACATCCATAGTTTATGCAAGTTTGTGACTTTGACCTATGCAAGTTTTAGATGAAAAACCTTATTCACACATGCAAGTTCACCCCTTATGTTCAGATCTAGTTTTATTCTATGCATGCTGTGATGTTTTCTCTTTATTCCATAAGTTAGACTATTCGAGTCTAACGTATATTTCACATTAAGCGAACGAACGTACAACGTGGGGCAATGGGATAATATTAAAAGATATAATATTGAGAATTGGCATAAATGCCTTAAATGTGATGTTAATTGGTATAATTTTATATACCATAAATAGATGGACATAATTAAGGTGCTAATTATGGACGTAGTTAATTTTGTAATTGATTGACAATTTGAATAGGGAAATTAATTCAAACTGGGGATAATTAATTATGTAATTAATCGCCTAAGACACAAGGTTAGACTCGTTTGTGGTGTAAGAGTGCCTGGACCCGCCCGACAAATCCAGCAGCCACAAATGCCAGTCTAATGTGGGAGGTCTTAGGCATAAATTAAATGCGTAACAGTTGTAATGACACGAGGTTAGGCTTGTTTGTGGTGTAAGACTGCCCGGACCCGCCCGGCAAATCCAGCTGCCACAAATGCCAGTCTAATGTGAGAGGTCTTTACAAGGTTACGGTCTTAATGAATTAAGAAACACTTAACCAGATAAACATGTAGTGGGAGATGAGGGGGTTAAGTGGGTGCCTTAGGTGGCATGTGGAATTTAGTGGGTGCCCTGGGTGGCATTTGAAATACGATTAGATGCACTTAACCAAGATTGAAACATGTAAGAAGACATGAATAAGAATAGGGTTAAGTGGGAAAAAGCTTAGAGGTGACCAAGCATAGGTGGAAAGCTTGTGTCATGCATGGGGGCCCTTTTCAAACCAGTAACCCATTAAGTATCTTTGTGGGCTCGACCCAAGTCGAGGATGGGACACGCGTACTGGATTTGATTGTAAGAGGTCAAAACGGGTCAGCGGTGGCAACGCAAGTCCAACGGGTTCATATGCGTGTGTGGGCCCGGGCTGGTAGGTAAGACGTTGCATCGTGTAGATATAAGCCGTGCATTTTTGGTTGTATCGGGTGGCCACTTTGGGGAGTGATACACCCACTGTGGGGCCAGCACGGGTATCTACGAGTTATGGAGCTGATCGAATGGGGGTAGTGAGTACACCTAGTGGAGATAGGGGTAGATGGCACCTATGGAGGTAGCTAGGGGTACACGAAACTACCATTAGCAGTATTAAGTTCTGTAGGCGGGATCAAGGGTGACTAGTAGTGGTGCAGTATAGTAATTATCTTATAGTGATTAGGGGCGCGTTTAACGTTATCTTTGTTCGTCTTATTTCCCTGTCATACCCAATTGTTCACAGTCATTTCCTTATTTTCCAGCTTATGCCTTAGCCTTGTTATTTTGATAATTATATTGTTAAATTTATCGCACTCTCCCGACTTTATGTCTGACCCCCTTTTCTTTCCACCTCTTTTCTTCCTTTCCCCCCTCAGGTTTGCAAGGAGGGAATACTACAGCTTAGTGCCGATTTCTTTCAACTGCTTGAAGAGAGTAGATGTATCGCTTGGGACTCTCTCATCTTTATGGCTTTGCTTATGCTCAATGGGAATTTATGCATTTATGTTATTTAAGTATTTGCTTCTTTATGTACTTTGAAGTTTTTAGAAAAGACTATTGATCCTGATGTAATGGTTTTGGAGACTACTTATGTAAACTCGTTTTGAGTTATGATGCTATGAAATAAGTTTTAACTTCCGCTGTGTTGTTTTATTTATTTATTCTTGTAATTTATATGTTCGATACAACAATAACGCTTCATGGACATTGATGCATTCCCTTTGTGAGTGACATTAATGGACATGGGGTGTTACAATTTTGACTTTGGTATGTCTAGGAGCCCGTTATTACCCTCAGAGGTGATTCCAAAACGTTAGGCTGCCTTTTTTTTGTATAGGGTGAAAACCTCTCACTGGAAGTACACCTAAGTCTACCATCTTACAGTTGTTGGGATCATCTCATTTTGGTTACACTAGTATTGGTGCAGAGGAATTATTAGGGAAGCTTATACACTCTATCATGTTTATCCTGTTTACCTTGTCATACCTGCTTTTTTATGATGTTATCTTTCTTATCCACTTTATATGCCTATCATAATACTTTTACTTATTTATTTGCAAAAAGTAACTAGACTCGCCAGACTTTATGTTTGACCCATTTTGTTTCCACTTCTTCCTCTTCCGTTTCACCCCTCTCCCCCAGGTTCTCAGGGTGGGAATACTCAAGCTTGATCAAGATTCTGCAATCATTTTGCTTGGAGCTGCTTAGATGTATTTCTCAAGTTCTTATCTTTGCTACTATGGCTATGTTTCTTTTGGGGATTATGCTTCTTTTATTATTGTACTCTAATGTTTTAAGTACAAGACAAAAGTTTTAATGATGTATTGGGTTTTATGTATTTTAGACATATGATGTAACCAAGTTTTGAACTATGATGCTTTATGATTAATAAAGTTTTAAATTTTCCGCTGCTATTTTATATCTGTCTTGTAATGTTTCTGTTTCTGTTTCTATTTACCTATAACGCTTCACGAAACTTAATGCATTCTCTTAATGAGTGACATTAACGGACGTGGGGTGTCACAAACCAGATTTGGGAGTTATTTTCCACTTCCTAAAGGAAACCGTGCTATTGGGTGCAAACGGATATACAAGGTGAAGAATAATGGAAGATACAAAGCTAGGTTAGTGGCTAAGGGGTTTGCACAGAGAAAGGGAAATGATTATGATGAGATCTTCGCACCAGTTGTGTGACATACTTTTATCCGGGTCCCATAGTTGTTATTCATGACTTGGAGTGAGAGCAACTTGATGTGAAAACCTCCTTCTTGCATGGTGACTTGGATGAAGACCTTTACATGGAGAAACCAGAAGGGTTTGTTGTACACGGTAAGTCAAGATTGGTTTGCAAGTTGAAGAAATAACTATATGGTTTAAAGCAATCACCTAGGCAACGGTACACGAGATTCTGTCATTTTATGCTTGAAAATGGCTTTGAAAGAAGCACTAATGATGCTTGTGTATATTTCAAGAAGTTGGGAAATGATTATTAGGTGTATTTACTCTTGTATGTGGACGATATGCTCATTTCTTCTAAGGACAAAGAAAAAATCAATAAGTTGAAATTGAGATTAGAAGCGAAATTCAAAATGAAAAGCCTTGGAGAAGCAAATAAGATTATGGGCATGGAATTCGAAAGGGATCAAAAGCGTTTTGAGTTGAAATTGACTCAAAAGGAATACATTAGAAAATTACTTTGTCGGTTTAGCATGGAGGATGAAAAGGCGTCAAATACACCTTTACCTTTGCATGTAAAGATTTCGACTAAGGGATCATCTATCGAGGAGAAAGACAAGGCTTATATGGAAAAAGTGCCATATGCTAGTGCATTTGGTAATTTGATGTATGTCATGATGTGTACAAGGCTCGATATTGCAAGTGTCGTCGGGGTTGTTAGTCGGTACATGGCTAATCCTGGAAAATTGCATTGGGAAGTAGTAAATCTTATATTGAGATACTTGAAAGGTACAACATCTCATGGTCTTGTTTTTGGGGTAGTAAGAAGAAGAATTACATGTTGGTTGGTTATTGTGATTCAGACTATGCTGGTGATCACATGAAATCAGCTTCCGGATATGTCTGCACTCTTGGTAGTACGACTATGAGTTGGAGATCAAGATATAGACCGTGGTTGCTTTATCCACCATAGAGGCGAAGTTGATAGCTGTAGTGGAGGCAGCAAAGGAAACACTCTATTTGAAACAATTGTTGTGTGACTTGGGCTTTGAATATGACGGTGTTGATGTTCAATGTGATAACCAAAGTGGTATTCATTTGGCGTTTATCTCACAGACCAAGCATATTGAAGTGAGGGAGTCATTTCTAATAGCCATGGACGAAGACAAGCAAGTATGCCTTCAGAAAGTGCACACAAAGGCTAATGCGACAGATATGTTCACTAAGGTAATGATAATTGGGAAGTTCAAGCATTTCTTGAACTTAATTCTCTTGGAGAGGTGCTAGGTGCCACGGGGTGGCACAGTTGAGGGAGTAGCTTGACTATGGATGGAGAAGAGTATTAGTGAGAGTCCAAAGTTCTATCTTCTGGTATGTTTGTCTTTGGGTGAGACTAGTTTTGGAGTTGGGTTTTTTCAACACTTTATTAGTAGGTAGGGGCTTTGCCTGAACCCATTGATGGAGTGCAGTGGGGGGTGGCTTTGCCGGAACTCTTTGGGAAAGCATTCAAGCTTGGTGAAGATAGATACGATGATAGTTGGAGCTATCAGTTATGAGTGATGGTATGGATACCATTAGTTCATAGAGTTGGAGATATACGATTTTGCATCAAGGTGGAATGTTAAATTTGGTGATGATAAATCATATTAAATGGAAAGGAAAAAAAATTAAGGGGAGAAAGAGAAGATATTGCTTTCCCTAATTAATGAGAATTGGGTAGATATTGCTTTCCCTAATTAATGGAATTTGGATAGATATTGCTTTCCCTAATTAATGAAATTTGGGTAGATATTGCTTTCCTTAATTAATGAGATTTGGGTATGTATTTATTTCCCTCTTTTAGTGGCATATTTGATAAGATCTTTGTCATATATATAAAACTTTGATGCCAAATTTACTTGAATTGGGGGTAAAGTAAACTTGGGTATGAAGTAATTGGCCTTATAAAAGGTGCCTAAGGGAGAGAGTGAAAGGCAACCATTGATCTCCCAATCAAGTTTTAGGATCTCCAACCTAAATCTATTTTCTTCAATTCTTATCTCCACAAATCAAATTCTTGAGTGAATTGAGTGACCATTGTAATCAATCTCTTGTACTCTTCTTTGGCATTAATAAAAGGCTCTCTCTCTCAAGTGGACGTGCACTAACAAATTGTTAGTGGAATCACTATAAATCCCTGTGATTTACTTTTCGTTATTGCTCCTTTATTTCTCTTATGTGGTGATTGTGATTGTCTTCTGGATTGGTTGAAATTGTTTTTGAGATATTGAAGAAGGCTGTTTTTGCACGTTTACCACGATCTTGTCTTCCGCTGATTTGTTTTTTATTTGAGTGGTCTTGAGTAAATTTTAAGTTTATATGTTCTAACTTCGATTTAAATAAAATTTAAATCATTAATTCTCAAAATAAACCATCTTAAATACTTAAAACCCATTAAAAATTAATTTTTAATTGGTTCTGAAAATACGGGTTGTTATAGTAACCTAGCAGTAGTAATTATGCGTCCCATACCACACGTTCTCACTATTGGTATACTATTCACTCATCAATTCCATATCGGAAATCATTAGAAACATTAAATCATTAGAGACATCAAATCATCAGAAACATCGAACCATCTGCTTTAATTAGATGGATCTAAAATTAACTGATAAAATATACCTTCATGTCCCATACCACGAGGTTTACTGTATCATTTAATCATAAATACACCTTCTTAAAGGATGCAGTAATGTGTATTTTTAATATACATAAAGTACTTAGTTCTGCAAAAACAGGATTATAAAACAATTTTGAAAACATTTAATTTCTTCTATAAAATCCATTTAATACTTTGAAAATATGTGTTATTTCTTGGATACAATTCTATTTGTAAAATTAAAACGGTAAAACGATTTGTCTTAAGGTTATAGAATATATATATATAACCGGGAAAACTATCTATAAAATTTATGCTTGTGCATAAACAATCCAGCGAATTCATCATATGCAAAGCACCAAAATCATCGTAATCCATCAATAAACATAATAAATAAAACATTAAAATTTATATGCATTTGGAATACGGATTTGCCATGGCATTAGTGAACCTCACTTGGGTTGAAACTATAAATCACCTAGTCTTTAAGCATCATGAATTAGTTGAGGAATTGATTTGTAGAGGCCCAAATCACTCAGAAGTACAACCAGTAACCTGGGAAAATTTGCTTGCAAACTACACATACTGGGTCAACCCATACATTGGGTGTGTCGACCTAAGGAACTGCCTAACTCTACACATATGTCGACCCATTTTACAGGAATTTCTTAGGCACGAATCTGATCCCGATTGCAAATTTTAACATCGATTTCAAGCACCAAACTGAATCAGAATAACATGAAACTTGGTATGATCAAAAATCAACAATCTTACTTTGATTCAAAAAAGAAATTACCTGAATTCACTAATATTTGAGCAAGACATTACAATCCAAAGTAAAACCTAGGAATGTTTAGCATCTGAAAAATAAAACATGGATAAAGCTTCAGATTTTTCAACAGGTTATGCACATAATCAACAAAACAATAAATTTATGATTGTAATCTAGATTATGTGAGGGAACACTCACCTAAGATTGGATTAGAAACAATTTCCATTGATTTAAGCTCGAAAAAGTAGAACTTTGGGCTATATGAGCTTGACA
This sequence comes from Allium sativum, assembly GCA_030737875.1. Lineage (NCBI taxonomy): Eukaryota > Viridiplantae > Streptophyta > Magnoliopsida > Asparagales > Amaryllidaceae > Allium > Allium sativum. The sequence continues at coordinate 781,831,147 of CM060913.1, read as the reverse complement.
AACTCAGGAATACTGACATGTAGGGCCTCAAACACCTATAAGGATTTCTCTTCCTATGAATTCTAAAAATTACAAAATCAAGATGATGCATGCATTGGAATTGGCCTTAAGATGATAATCCCTTTTTTCTTTAATTGAAAAGTAGAAAACTTAGGCATTTAGGTTGAACAGACCATAGTTTTCTATCTTTTCTTTTGCTGTGTTCATTTGAACATGAGAAGTATAATGGAGAATAATGTACCATGTTTATTTTTTCGAAAACCTTCTCTCTTAACTTAAGTTAAAGGCCCAATTAACCTAATTAGGGTCACTAGGAGGTGATTATGACTTAGAAATTTAATTTGGCCTATTATTCTCTAATTTAAATTGTGTCTAAAGTATTTTCAACATAAATCTTACATTATTTCTTCTTCTTATTTCCCACTAACCTTTATTTTAGAGAGGTTGCACAAAACCCAAAAGCTTAGAAAATCCCTATTTTATTTTGTTAAGGAATTCAACCTATATTTAGAAATAAAATTCCATAATTTAATAACTATTAATTACAAAAACTTAACGCTTATATTGAAAATATATTCTTCCCCTAAATATTGGTTGCTAATAAATATTATATATTTTCAATATTCACGTTGAGTTATAATTTATAGATTGGAATACATTACCTATTATTACAAGGGTATTTAATTTATTCTGGTGTACTCAATCCATAAAATTACAATTCCTTTATTTTCCATGTTCAAAATATTATATGAGTCGGCTTGAGAACTCATATTTTATTTCTTCTAAATTTCAAAATCACAAAGCAATTTAGAATCTATTAACCATAGGTACGTAGAAACCCGAGTTGTTACAGACTCCCCATCTAAAAGAAATTGCATCCTTGTAATTTCCTTAAGATAAATACTTGCATATTGTTAGATTTGGCTCTAACACCCAAATTAACTGATTTTGCAGAGATTAATATCTATAAATGAAAGAAAACACAGAGAGCACACAAGATTTATAGTTGTTCGGCATTAACGAGCCTACGTCCACTTTATATATCTTTGATTATACGTAAAATGCAAGTACAATCAATGATTTTTCTCAATCTCACGATTACAATGATTATTCACTCAGTAATTTCGTAATAATACTGATCAGAAATAATGAAGAAGCAATAATGGTGATAACAACACTCAGAATTGCCAAAACGATCCTGAAAAAGCCAAGCGTAGGGCTATTTATAGGTGGTATCTACAGGCGGCTCATGGTCACACGTGGCACAAATCCCGAGGATCTCGAACTGGTTCGTGGCTTGATGGAGAAGTGGTCAAAATGGTAGTTATGGACAGGTGTTGCAAGATCCTTCAATCTCGGATCGTGGATGACCAAGTCTTGCCCACCATTTTCTGGTAGTAGAGTCGGGTCGTGACCCTATACCACGAGCGGGTCGTGGTGCTCATCTCGAGCGGGTCGTGAAGGTCAGGGCAAGTCGGAGGTGGACGTGCATCATGAACCGGCTACCACGTGTAAGTCTTCGTATCCTTGGTGGCTTGATTCAAAAGCTAGCCAACATTTTGCCCCTAGAAGTATGTTTTATCGGAGATCAAACATGCTTCGAAATTGTTAAACTATCCTTTCATGGAACGTCATAAATCAAAAGTCGTGTTTGTTTGTAATGTCGCACTGCTTCAAAAGATCACTTCTCCTGACAGGTACAAATATGTTGCTAGGTTTTCGATTATCTCTCTATTTATTGGTCAATTTTCATCTCTCAAATTCTGGAGTACGCTGTGATTGACTCTTCTATAGGTAAGTCTTTAAACTTTACGTAGAAAATAATGTTAAATAACTTCCACATGGCTTGTAGGTTGTCTTGTAGGCCCATAGAACCAAGGGTAGCTCATCGACCCACATGGCTTTGGCCCGCTTCAGTCTTTTCTTTAGAATGGATTTAATCACTTTATTTGCCGCTTCGACCTATCCATTCGATTACGGATGTGCCATAGAGGTGTACCTTTTCTCGATGTGGTACTTCTAGCAGAAGTCTCTGAATTCTGCGCTATCAAATTGGGTTCCGTTATCTGTTATGACGACCTTCGGAATCCTGAATCGGCATATGATGTTCCTGACGACGAAGTTAATTACTCGCTTGGTCGTGATCGTGGTCAATGGTTCTGCTTCGACCCACTTTGTGAAGTAATCCACGGCCACAATGGCAAACTTTGCTCCACCTTTTACTATGGGGAGACTTCCAATAATGTTAATTCCCCACACAGCGAAAGGCCACGGGCTCATCATCCTCTTCAATTGACTAGGGGGTGCCCTAGGGATCTTGGAAAATCTTTAACATGCATCGCATCACCGTGCATATTTAGCTGCGTCTTTATTTATGGTAGGTCAGAAATAGCCATATCGCAATATTTTCTTTGCCAGTGTTTGTCCTCCAGTATGGTCACCACATTTACCTTCGTGCACTTCTTTCAGTACACACTTGATGTCGTCATAGGCTATGCACCGGAGGAGGGGAATCGAGAATCCCTGCCTATATAGGGTTTCGCCTTGCATGATATATCTGGAGGCTTTTCGGATAACAGCACGCCTCTCGCTCTTCTTGGTCTGAAGCGTTCCATTTATTAGAAAGTTCTTTAAGGGTGTCATCCATGACTCCCTTTCTGGTTCAATTTCCAGTACGGGATCAATTTCCATCTGATCAACGCTTAGAGAGTGCAATACCTCAATTGGAACTAGTTCAGTGTCTTCGGGGCTGTCAGAACTAGCCATCTTCGCCAACTTATCTGCCTTTTGATTCTCTGCTCAAGGAATATGAGATACGATGTAGTGATCTAGGCTATCCAGCAACTTCCTCACTTCTTTCAAGTATAATACCAGTCTTGGACTCTTGGCCTGAAACTCTTCATTAACCTGGTTCACAAACAACTTGGAATCACAAAAGATGTCTAGCTTTGTTATCTCCAACTCCTTTGCAAGCTTCAGTCCAGCAATCATCTCTTCATACTCATAATCATTATTCATGGCATGAAACTCCAATCTAAGAGCGTAATATATTTATCTGTCTTCGGGAGTTACAAGCACAACTCCAGCACCAGATCGTCTATCATTCTTGGCACCGTCAATATAAAATTTCCAGGCGTTGGGGTCAAGAAGTTGTTTCGGAGAATCATATTCTTCATTCGCTACATCATCCTTCGGGATAGTGAACTCTGCTATAAAGTCTGCCAATACTTGCCCCCTTATCAATCGTCGGGGCTGAAAATTCAAATCAAACCGACTTAACTCAATGTTCCATTTGAATAGTCTTCCTGATGCCTCTGGCCTCTGCAAAACTTGTCTAAGTGGGTGGTCAGTGTACACGGTGATAGGATGAGCTTGAAAATAGTGGTGAAGCTTCCTTGAAGCGATCAGTAAACTGTAAGCGAGCTTTTCTATTCTTGGGTAGTTTCACTTACCTGCCGCCAACTTTTTACTCACATAGTACACTGGCCTCTAATTCTTATCTTCTTCCCTCACCAAGGCTGAGCTTATTGCATGGGACGACACTGCCAAGTACACAAACAAATCTTCATGGTCGATCGGTTTGGACAGTATGGGGGGTCTCTCAAGATGATTTAGAAGGTTCAGGAATGCTTCTATACAATCAGGAGTCCATTCAAAATTGCGCTTTCCTCGCTTTATCAACTCGAAGAACGGAATACACTTGTCCATAGCTTTGGAGATGAATCTGCTTAACGCAACTACTTTTCCCCCAAGGCTTTGCACATCTTTGATTTGTCTGGGTTTCTGAATGTTTCTGATTGCCGCGATTTGGTCGGGATTAATTTCAATTCCACGCGAACTGACGATGAATCTTAAGAACTTCCCAGAGGTAACTCCAAACGAACACTTCATAGGGTTGAGCCTCTGAATCTTATCTTCTTCCCTCACCAAGGCTGAGCTTATCGCATGGGACGACACTGCCAAGTACACAAACAAATCTTCGTGGTCGATTGGTTTGGACAGTATTGGGGGTCTCTCAAGATGATTTAGAAGGTTCTGGAATGCTTCTATGCAATCAGAAGTCCATTCAAAATTGCCCTTTCCTCGCTTTATCAACTCGAAGAACGGAATACACTTGTCCGTAGCTTTGGAGATGAATCTGCTTAACGCAACTACTTTTCCCACAAGGCTTTGCATATCTTTGATTTGTCTAGGTTTCTGAATGTTTCTGATTGCCGTGATTTTGTCGGGATTAATTTCAATTCCACGCGAACTGACGATGAATCTTAAGAACTTCCTAGAGGGAACTCCAAACGAACACTTCATAGGGTTGAGTTTCATCCTGTATCTTCGGAGGATATCAAACATTTCTGCTAAGTCGGTAGTGTGGTTGGATGATTGTCTAGACTTTACTAACATGTCGTCGACATATACCTCCATTGTCTTCCCGATTTGGTTGTAGAACATTCTATTCACCAATCGCTGGTAGGTAGCGCCGGCGTTCTTTAAACCGAATGGCATCACTACATGGCAATATAACCCTAAGTCCGTGATAAAGCTAGTATGCTCTTGATCCGGAACGTGCATAGGAATTTGTTTATATCCCAAGTAGGCATCCATGAAGGAGAGGAGTTCGTGACCTGCTGTTGAATCCACCAACTGATCGATTTTCGGTAGCGGAAAACTGTCCTTCGGGCAAGCTTTGTTCAAGTCTGAGAAGTCAATACAAGTGTGCCACTTTTCGTTATCTTTCTTTACCAAGACTAGATTTGAAATCCACTCTGGATAGGTTGAGTCTCTAATGAATCCATTACCTCTCAGTTTCTCTACTTCTTCCTTCAGGGCAGCAGACCTCTCTGGGCCCGGCATTCGCCTTTTCTATTTGACGGGTGGATGCTTCGGGTTGATACTTAATGATTGGCTCATAATCGAGGGAGATATCTCATACATGTCAGCGTGGGTCCAGGCAAACACATCTAAATAAACCTTCAAGAAATTCGTCAATTCTATTGCTCGAAGGGGATCCAACTGGGATCCAATCTTCAGGACCTTCTCTGGGTCATTATCATCAATTGGTACATCCACAGTCGTTTCATTGGGAGTCGCCATTCTGCCCCTAGGTTCTTAATCCTCTCTGGGATCTATATCCTCGAGCAGTTCTCTAGGCGGCTCCTCTAGAGTTATTTTCTTTAGTTGTTATGACGTTTCCTCCCTTGCAGGGGAGGGAGCGTGTAACACCCCACCTCCCCTAGGGTCACTCACAAAGGGAATGCACTAGGTTTGGTGAAGCATTATCGAGGTAAACATGCACAGAAATATTATAAGACAGAACATATATATATATAAAACAGCGGAAGTAAAACAAATTTCATTACCTTATAAAATAAGGTCTAAAGCCTTTTACATCAGAATACATCAAAACCTGTCTTGCAATAGTAAAGAAGCATAAAACCTTTTCATAAATTATTCCCCAAAGTAAAGTGGTGAAGCAGCCATAGCCAAGAGAAGACCAAGCTATACATGATGACCTTCAAGCATAAGAGGTCCGAACTAAACAACATCATTCCCTCCCTGAAACCTGGGGGGGAAACGAAAGACAAAGAGGCGAAAGAAAACGGGGTCAGTCATAAAGACTGGTAAGTCCTATCTACTTCCAGTATAAAAACAGGTAAAGGTAACATGACATGCATAAACTGAAAGTAAACATAAGGATGACGACAAGATAGATGAGCCAAACCAAGATAACTGGATGGACTACTGTAGCAAGATAAACTAAGGTATCATGATAAACTACGGTGTCAAGATAAATCAAGGTATCATATCGTCAGGCTTCTATCAAGTATACAATCCCAAGGTATCTATCATGTATAACATTCCACGGTATTTATCATGTATATTTGCTCTGCACCTCTCGTACTAGTATCCCAACCCGTGTCATGTGTTAACTATGCATGTCCCTTGCCCAATGTCATGTAATGGTCCATGTCAACCTAATATATAGCATATGTAGGTTTTCCCAACTCGTATGTTTCTTTCCATGTATAAGTTCAGTCCTTTGCCGTAGGCCATACGGGCTTTCCCATGTAAATCTATACCACCTCAACGTAGTACCATTTTATCCTTGAAGTTGTTTTGGACTGTTACCCTTGATCTGGTTATGTTTTCTTACCATGAACTATCGCGTGTTCACTTAGGATTTATGCCACCTAGGACCACTAGGGCTTATGCTACCCTATGAACGTTTCCGTGTCTCGGTTTGCGTTCAGGCCACCTAGGGCCACTAGGGATTATGCCACCCGTCAACCGCGCCCTTTATCCCACGTATGTGTCGTGAATCGTTTTCCATGTCTAGACGCACATGTATCTCAATGTGCCACCCGAGTTCTGTGCCAGGGTAAATCAAGAAATACGGAACTCGGTCGAGAGCTTTAAGTCGTCTGCTAATGCAGATATCAAGGTCTGTTTTTGTATCCGTGGCTATGGTCCCACGTGACCCCTCCCTCAACTACTGAAAGACAATCCAAGAAAAATCATGTATGAGAACCACATCCCGGCCCCACTATAGCCCCACTTTCCTATGGGCCAACCTCACCCATGACTCGATAGCAAGAACATGGTCTGTTGGGGGTTCTCTGCCTTTCCGTTCGTACACGATTGACTAAAGATGGTAGGTAGTCGGCGACGTGCTATCCAGGGCAAAATCAAGTGTCGTCGACTCCACGCTAATCCATCCCAGTCTTTAGGTCGCTCGCATAGCAACCAAGGCATACTCTTGGCTCTTCTACCGCAGACCTTAACCTCTGTGAGGCCGGGTTTCATGGACCATCTGCCACCTCACAGAGGGATACCAAGAGTACCCTCACGTCCCCCGAAGCTACCGCTTCGTCACCCAGTTCGTTGGAGCCTTTATCCCAGTCGGATAATTTGCTCCTCCTTCTCGTGTGTTTAAGCGATGACCTACCGTATCGGGTTACTCATCTATTTGTGAACTGGTCCAAATCTCTTGACTAAGAATTATTACTTAGTTTCCTAAACTAAGGTTTACCACTTAGTCTCCTTTCCCATTATCCTTGTTAACCCCGGTTTCCCACCTAGTCCCCTGAACTAGGGTTTTGTCTAATGGGTTAAGTATTGTCATTTAAGTTCATGACTTAACCTGCCTACGAATCATGTCAAGATTTGGCTAAGTATTCAAGTCCAAGACCTAGCCCTACAAGTTGGTTAAGTATACCAAGAAGCTCATGACTTAACCTTATTCAATCATCAAGTCAATTTGGTTAAGTATTTGTTTATCTTAACCCTATCAGGTCCACATATTAGATTGGTTAAGTATAGGTTACTTAACCTCATCGAATCATCATGTATAATTAGTTAAGTATAAGTTACTTAACCCCATTAAATTATCTTGTTAAGTTGGTTGGGTATTGGCTACTTAACCTCATTGGATTACCAAGTTTAGGTTGGTTAAGTGTTTAACTTAACCCCATCGAATTACCGTGTTTAGATTAGTTAAGTGTAGGTTACTGAACCCCATCTAATTACCGTGTTTAGATTAGTTAAGTCTAAATTACTTAACCCCATCTAATTACCAAGTCGGATTAGTTAAGTGTAAATTACTTAACCCCATCCCCTAATTGTCTTGTATAGTTAAGTGTCATTAAGAAATCAAGCCCGGTCCCACTTAACCTACCCATTCGTGTCATATCGGTTAAGTGTCATTAGTCAAATTTACTTAACCTTATCATGTGGCATTAATTTAATTAATGCACTCTCAACCTCTCACATTAGACCTTGTTGTGGTTACTAGTTAAGCCGGGCGGGTCCGGGTAGTTTTACACCACAACCTAGTCTAACCGCGGGTCTTAAGCGCGACATGACCAACTTCTCACATTGGATCCTATTGTTTGTAGCCACTAGTTAAGCCGGGCGGGTCCGGGTAGATTTATGCTACAAACTCAACCCAACCTCGAGTTGGCCACTTTCATGTTTGGTCTAGTGTCATATTACACTTACAACCCACACGTGTCTAGTTTCAAGTCCCATGTTTACCCCACATGTCATGCCCACATTTAGGTGTATCAAAAGTGCCATATTTTCATGAAATCCCATGTCAAATTATCATGTCATAATCACGCATGTCTAACCTACCCCAAAGCGTGTTCCCAACCCAAGTAAAAGCGAGTCAACATAGTAAGGGTACTATGCTATATATCGGCCTCACAACATGCGCGATGTCAAAAAGGAATTGGCCACCAACATGCATGGTATCATAAGGGATTTGGCCTCAAAATATGCATAACATCATAAGAGAATTTGGCCATAAGCATGCATAGTATCATAAGGGAATTTGGCCACAAACATGCATAGTATCTTAAGGGAATTTAGCCACAAACATGCATAGTATCATAAGGGAATTTGGCCACAAACATGCATGATAACATAAGGGGTTTTGGCCACAAACATGCATAATATCATAAGGGAATTTGGCCACAAACATGCATGATAACATAAGGGGTTTTGGCCACAAACATGCATAATATCATAAGGGAATTTGGCCATAAACATGCATGATAACATAAGGGGTTTGGGTTCATTTACATGCATAAGCCCCAAAGTCAAGTCTTTGCCAATGTTTCACAAGTCAAATGGTTCCCAAAGGTTCATGCTAACATTCCATAGATAAAGATTCAAACTTGCAAGATAAACTAGGCTAAACATAACATGAGTGGCATGATTAAGTCGCTAAAACTTAGCCCAAGGTCATGGATCATAGAAAAGGGGCAAAGTTAGGTTCACATAGGCTAACATACTTGCATTTTATTCCATGTCATATTAGAATCACCGTTTAGATCTACAAGTAGCTAGAACTTACATAGCGAGGCTTAGGGAAGGATCATGCATCGTCTTGACGAAGAAAGGTGGCTCCTTTGTTGAAGAATCGTCATGAAACTTGCATAGCAATGTTGATTCACTCCCTTGATTTGATGTAGCAAGCTAGCACCTTTTGATTTGAACCCGATTTGAATGCATAAGCCCTTGGAGTTGGAGATGGAGGCCATGATCAAGGTAGATTTTGGAAGCACTTAGTTGTAGGATTGATTTTTAGTGATTTAGGTTAGGTCCTAGGGTGTTTTTATAGAGATTAGGACTAGTTTAGGCCCTTAGATTAACCCTAGGATAGATCTGAACCCTCAAAATCCGTCACAGGCCCATAAAACATGTCTTGAGAAACAAGTCAGGTGCACCCAGGCCCAGGTGGTCGGACCACCCAGGTCGACAGGGGTGTCGACTGGGCAGTCGACACCACCTGGGGATGTCGACTCCCAAGTCGACTCCCCAGTCGACTTGGGGTGGCGGGAATTTTTCCCGCCTCTTCTGCTTGGCTGAATTTGAAATCTGAATTCAAATTTGAACTGTTTTTTAACTTGAAATTTTCTAAAAACTTTGACGGGCCATAACTTGGTCATACGGACTCCGATTTTCGAAAACTCGGACTCTATTTCGCGTATTTTTCCGAGACGAACGCAATGGCATAGCCCGTTTCCCTTGATTCAGAATTTATAATTAAATTCTGCCTTGATTCTCGTCTTAGCATGTTGCAGAAATCCGGGTTGTTACAGAGCGCCCTTTGTTTCTACATCTCTTCCTTTACGCAGCAACTTGAGTTCTGCTATGTAGCATGCTCGTGCAATGACTTGATCTCCTCTGATTATTCCTATACGTGCATCTGTCAGGAACATCAACAACAAACACCAGAGTGCAATGCAAGCCCTGAACTCTGCTAGGACCGGTTGGCCCAAAAAGGCATTGTATGGTGACTCAATATCCAAAACCACAAAAGGAAGGATTCTGACTCTCCGGCGTTCTCCTTCCCCAAGGGTGAACAGTTCTACATATCCCATTGGAGAAGTTGAGGTTCCGTTAAAGCCTCGTAGCCATCCCTCGTAGAGCTTCAAATCCTTTGGTTCAAGTTTCATCTGATCAAATGTTTTCTTGAGCAAAATGTTAACCGAACTTCCGTTATCTACTAAGACTTTATGGATTATAACTGGACCAATGGTGACAATAATCACCAATGGGTCTTCTGTTGGGGAATGGACTCCAATACTGTCTCTGTTGCGGAATATAACGTAGTTGGACATTGTATTTTGTTGTTTGATTGGAGCAGAATCGTCAGGGTTAATGCATTCTCCAACTTCAAGATGTTGTTTGGCCGCGTTGACATACTGCTCCATTGCCCTGAAGCTGTGTCCTGCCAGATGGAGTCCTCCAACTATGGTGTTGATTACAATATTCTTCCCTTTCTGCTGAGGGGTAGGTCTAGCAACGGGTTGGTTTTGGTTCGGGGCCTGTCCAGCTTCCCCCTATCTCTTGGAGCCACCTTATATTCGTCTAGTTTTCCTTCTCGGAGTAGCCTTTCAACCGCATCTCTCAAATGGTGACATTCGTTGGTGGAGTGACCATGAACTTGGTGGAAAAGGCAGAACTTTCCAGTTTCGCGTTCTTTCTCCGTCGAGTCCCTCGGGGGAGGCCTCTTGTAATAGAGAACATTATAAGTATCCATAAAGATGTTCTCTAGCATATCATTTAATGGTGTGAAGTTCTCAAATGGCCTGGATCGAGGCCTTCTCTGGGAATCATTCCCCCGGTTCCTCTTCCGACTGTTATTTCCCGACAAGCGGCCATTTTTATTTCCGACATTCACCTGACTTTCCCTGAGCTGTCTCCTGTCTGCTTAATGGCCACGTTGCTCTGTATATCTTCTTTGTCGGAAGCCTTCCTTTTCCGGTTGGCATATATTTCTTCCTAACGCAAGCAAATATTATCTTTTTCATTGAATATCTCTCTAGTCAGTGGCGGCTTGCCAGCAAGGTACCTTCCGAATTCAGTATCTTTGTCCACCCCGTCGATTAAGGCCATCAAGACAGTCTGTTTGTGAGGGTCTCTGACCTTTGTGACAGCTAGGTTGAAACGATCCAGGTACGACCTCAGAGTCTCATCAGGACGTTGTTTAATAAGGGATAACTCCATGACATTTTTAGATCTCTGAGCGTGAAGCCGAAATTGGTTCACGAATTTTTCACTTAGTTCCCTGAAATTGGATATCGATCGCGCTGGCAAGCGGGTAAACCACAATAATGCCACATCTTCCAGGAATATCGAGAACGCTTTACACTTTACGGCGTCGGAGGCTGCAGCGGCGTTTATGGACCACGAGTACCTCATCAAGTGTTGAACTAGGTCTGTCCTGCCGGCATAACGATTCATAGTTGGCATATTGAAACGCCTTGGGAATGTAACTTCCAATATATCATTGGTGAAGGGCGTATGACTGTGTTCTATACCCCAATCTTCATTTCTCTGCCCACGGCTATCCACCATGATTTGCCTGATCATTTCTTCAACATCAGCATGAGTCACTATAGATTCAGGATCAGCACTTCTTTCCCTACGAGGGCCTTCGTCGTTCCTTCGACGGGCTGCCACGAAGTCTGGAGCCTGAGCAGAGCTTCCTTGTCCCCTGTTTCCACGGTCAATCACACGGCGAGGGGGTTGCGGTGGTCGATTCTCAACAGGATCATTAACGACCTGTGCTCTAAAAGCGCTGCAGGATTATTCAGATTACGGTCGACTGGTCCTAGGTGAAGTGCTGCCTCTTCTCGGGAGGGAAGCGATCCAAATCGAAGTTGTTCTATATTTTGAACCCTTTCCAATGGTCGCCGTGGGGGTCTTGGAGATTCCCCAGACGAAGACGAGTATTCTGGAGTCAAAGGACGGGCCGGCGGAGGTGTCCTTTGCCTTCGGAGATCATCAATGCGCCTGTCCAATGCAATGAGGTTCTGTCGTAACAGGGAGCTCTCTTGTCTTTGGGCTACCAACTCGTCATTCGTTCTCCCCAACATATCAAGGATACGGGAAAGATCTCCTTCAGTAGCTGGAGCGAAAGGATTGAATTGATCATCAACATTCTCTCATATACGTAAGGAACTTGAGCCAGGTCGAGCAGAATTACCAGCACGAGCAAAATGAGCCATAATCTCCTTTCTAGGTCGAGTTGTAGTCAGTTTGTCAGTTCGGGTCGGGGCCCCTCTGCTGATGGCTCGTGGCGCCTTCTTGATGTCGGCTCGTGGTGGCCCCCTGGAGATGCTTCGTGGTGGTGTGAGCAAGACAACTCGTGGCATTGTCTTGAGATCGAGTCGTAACACCTTCTGCAGGGCGGGTCATGATACCATCGTCGGGTCGGGTCGCGATACCATCTTCGGGTCGGACCGCCCCCTCATCCTCACGAGCCGGAGACTCCATCTCGACCTGCTCTTGAACGCTTTCTTCAACGGCTTCGTTTGCAGCTTCATTTGCTTGCGAAGAGGATTTCTTTCCAGTCATAATGTCTTGATTTTACAAAAATCTTCAGAAATTGAAACAGTGGAGATTCAGACTATTCTCTTTGGGCTTGAATATCCAAATAGTAAAGTAATAATCCAATATGTTGAGACTTCAGTGTTGTATATAGCGGTGTTGTATACACAATTATATGATTTTTGTTTGATGATAAAAAACCAAATATTTATTATTTTAAATGTGTTTGTTACTGTACTGTTCTATATATTCACAGGAATATAATATTTATATTTAAATAGAATACGACTGTACAGTAATTCATATATTCATACAGTATTTTATTTAAATTGAATATTATATTTCAAACATTCAAACAATACAACTATTTATATCTCCGCTATTTAAACACCTCACATGACATTGTACTTGTATATAAACTGAATACGATAAACAAATTTTCTTGAACACAAATTTGATCATAATAAGATAATATTTTATTTCAAACAAATTTGTTTAATACGAACATCAGTACAATTCTATTGTTACACAGTTCCTCACTATAACACTCTGTCCATACATCTCATATATATACAATCACTCTGTTTACATTTCAACTTATAGACACATTGACACTGATATATTGACACGTCTTTATATTGTCTTCATCTTCAATCTTCTGTCTTCACAGCTCAGTTAGTCCTGTCTTCATACTTGTCATATAAAGAAACACACACACAGTATATGGAAAAGAAATAATATTCTAAATTCTAGCGAATATAAATTTTGATTTTAAAATTTTATTTGCTTCAGATTTTGGTATGCTCTAGACAGTTTGTGATATTCACAGTGAAACACTGTAAATACCACAAGACAGCCTGTTTGTATATACGATGCAGGGACAAAAAAATTTGTCTGATGGCTGCATATACACACGTGTATAAATATACATGTGTGCACTGCCTCGCCAATCAGTGCACAACAGAGGAGTAGCCACGTGGACCTTCTCGACTCAGTGCACAGGAAAACAAAGTCAACACAAGCAAATCATGGTTCAAGTACATATATGTTGCATGGTGCGCAAATACATGTTGAATACAATGCAGCATATATCAAAGTGACATAGGTATAAATGGATAAGTTCAACGGTGAAACAACATACAAGATGAAGCACAAAATGGTGCAACATGAATCATAGTTTAATTCAGCATTCATGGGTGAAACAGTTTCATGTACATGTGTAACAATAACAGGGATGTGGCAGATCAAAGCACTGCATATACAAGTATGACAAGCATTTCAGGTCGTAAACATACTAGGGACAAGTACTAGTCAAAAGCAACGCAACATGTATGTACAAGTTGTATACACAGCAAGCATGTGAATGAACATGGAGGTGTACAACAAGCATGGGAGAAGAGCACAACACAGCAATGATAAGTGCGGCTCAAACATTACATACATGGCAGATGATTCACACAACAAATTATATGCAAACAGTGTCGAGCACAGGAGATGAATGGCATAATAGTTCAATGCAGTGCACAATTTTGAGAAATGTGCAGAATTGTTCTAAACTCATATATGATCAGGTTCAAGTCATAATCAATACACAAATGAAACTACTTTTCAAATCAAATTGGCAGCAGTACTACATGGGTCGAGAATGCTCAAAGGTGCTACAACAATTGGTGTATGTCAACAAGTCAGTAATGATCAAGTCTACCATACAAAGCAGAGAAGAACACAAGACATGGAGTAGACATAGTACAATATGGCAACAAATTCATTAAACACAGCTACAAAATAGAGCAACAAATTTTACATAGAAGATGTGAACAAGAGGAAATCATTTTGGACAGAAAGTTTTAAAATCATGCATGAGATACAAGATTTTTGGGTGCATTAACAAAATGGCACAAATATGTTCTTGGCAAGAAATCCTTTTTGCAAAATCAAAGGAACAAATCATTTTCTGATCCCTTTGGTATTTTCTGGAACTTTTTTTATATGCCAAGAAAACATTCTAAAAACATTTCCACGAAATCCCAATATCATTTTTGGCAAGTATTATTCTATTTTCAAGAAATCACAATGTCGTTTCCAGAATTGGCATGCTCATTTAAATGTTTCCAGAAATGATTTATTTCAGAAAATCAATTCTTATATTTTTGGCAAGTTCTCGAGAAGAATGAATTCTAGAAAATCAGTAAACGTATATTTGGCAAGTGTGATATCTCAGCATAAACTAATTTCCATAATTTCAGTGTGCAGAAATCAGGTCTATCAGAAATTTCCAGTTTTTTATTAAGGCTCGATTCAGACTAGCACTACATGTTTCGCCAGTTTTTCAATCCACGAAAATCAAGTTTACAACCAGCAAAGAATATTTTTGGGTGAAATCAATAAGGAAACTCTCGGAGAATATCAGGTAACACATAAAGTAATTTATTCAGAGAATATCTCAACAATCTCACTTAAAGCCGAATTCAAATCGAGGGCAGTCAAGGGAAAATTCGAATAATCAACCAAATCATTTTTTCCGAAATCAGAGAACTAGGGTTTCTATTTACCCTATATAATCTACACCACATCATCACAGGCATGAAAAAAAAATCGAAAACACAAGCCATAAATTAAAAGAGCAGAATTAAATCGATTCAGTAACACTCACAAATTTCAGGAGTTTTCGATCGCAATCCCAAATCAGTGAAGCAAGGAATCGATCGACATCATCAAGTTGAAGCAATCAGAGAACCACGAAAATCAATCCATCAAGCAATCGATTTCGATCCAGAGGAAATCAGAAAACCCTAGTTTTCTAATCGCCTTGTCGCCATTTATTTTTCCCAGAGCAAAGAGGAAAAAAAGATCGGGCAAATTGAATTATAAAGGGGCCGGCCTACATGGAGTTGAACTAAGACCAAGCCATGAATTATAATAGGGGATGACCCCTTTTAATTTAACTCCTTGGGGTTTTCTTTGTTTATTTTATTTCGTATTGTTTTGTTTCTTTTTTTTTCATCTGTAATCCAACCATCGGTTCTAGAGTCTGTAAAATCTAGGGAGATACAGCCAAGGTGTTGACTGATAGTTGCTAGAGTATGTAAAATCTAGGTTACTGGTTACGAGTTCGTAATCAGGGGAAATCTGATCTAGGGGATATTGGTCAATCTAGGGTTTTAAGCGTAGGGTTAGTACAGGAGCAGGGAGTGCGAGTTTACATGGTCTTGTAAGCGGGATCTATTCTATCACCTAGTAGAAACATTAGGAATGCAGCAGTAGGAAGGATTTTGCCGAAGCTGGGTATATCTTGTGTCATTTACTTTCTGCATTTCTGTTTCTACTATATTCTGTGATCTGTGAATAGTTTTTAATATCCCGTAATATTTAAACTCTGCGATAATTTGTGATAAACCCTATTCACCCCCCTCTAGGGTTAATCTAGATCCAACAATTGGTATCAGAGCAGGTATTTCTTTAACTCTAGAGTCATGGGTAATCCTAGTTGTCAGTTTAGTGAGAGTCAGTACAGTTCATCTCCAACTATTTTCACTTGAAAAGATTTTTTAAACTGGAAATCCAAAATGGTATTTTATTTAAAATCGGTTAATATTAAATGTTGGGATGTTGTTATCAATGGGTTTGATAGTGTAGATATTACTTTCAATGCTCGTGCTATGAAAATTATATATGATTATCTTAATACTGAACAGTTTAATCTTATTTGTCATTGTTTATCTGCACAGGAAAACTGGGATACTCTCAATACGCTGTATGAAAAATCCGACGACTGCTCAGATCCCCAGAATGTCAACTCAGCTTCAGATTTTTGCTTAACAGGATTAACAAATGAGAATTCAGATGGATCAGTCGATGAAGATTCAACAGATAATGAGACAGAAAATTTCTCATACGAAGATTTAGCTTATATGTGTGCTGATTTAACTAAATCCGTTGATAAACTCCAACTGAAAAACAAAACTCTAAAATCTAAAAATCTTGAGTTGATCAGCAAAAATAATTGTTTGGAAATAAAACTTGAAAACGTCAGGAAATTTGAAAATTCTGATTGTAAAAATTGTTCGAAATTGAAAACCGATCTTGTTCATCTCAATAAAAATATTCAAAAGCTTGAAAATGAAATACTAATCCTGAAAGGGAATGAGATTGAGTTATTAAGTTCGAATAATTTTCTGCAAAAGGAATTTAAAAATTTTAAGGCTACTAAAAATTCCAAACATGAAATTTTTGAAAAAGAAAGCTTGTTAAACTGAATCTGTTTTGAAAGAGCTTGCAAACGAGATTGAAAAATTCAAGAATTCTTAGAAAAAACAATTTGAAAAACAAATTCAGTTTGAATCTGAAATTTTTGAATCCAAAACCAAAATCAAATTGCTTGAAAACAAAAACTAGGTTTTGAAACAAAATGATATTGAAAGGAGAAAGATCAGCCTTAACCGTTGTTCAAATCTGATAAAAGAAAATTCTGATCTTAAATCCAAAATCAATGATCTTGAATTGAGGTTAAAATGTTTTTCAACTGGAGAAAAATCTTTGAATATGTTGCTGAAAAATCAACTTTCTCCAGGAAATAAGAATGGTCTTGGTTTTGGAAAAGCAAATTGTTTTGTAAAACGGAATTCTAATAATTTTAAAAATTCCTCAAATCACTTTGGAAATGTTTGTTTTGAAAATTTAAACTCTGAAAACTTCAAAGGATTTTTAAATCACAATCGAGATGAGAATTTGTTTTATAAAAATCCATTTGTACATTCTTGGATCCCAAAAAGAAATAAAATGTGTTTTGCTAAATTCAAACAGATTTGGGTTCCTAAGGGTACAAAAGTTAATTCTAATGATTTGTTATATGAACAAGTCTAGGTACTAAAACATATGAATACAACTGTGAGTGGTTTTACAAATTTTGTTAGATCACTCAATCCTTTAAACTGTTAGGTACCGAAGGTGGCTGAGGAACTGCTGTGCTAAAAGGAAATTTGAAATCAAGCTGGTTTATAACTCTGTATCATTTACAGTTCCTTTAGCCAAAATCTGATGAGTTAGAGATTCTATTGTTTACATCGATTTCAGGTATAACCTCTAAACTCATCTTTGTAAATATTTTTTTATGTATTCCTTCTTCTACACTTTCCTTTCCCATTTTCTGTTTTGTCACTGTCATATCATTATAACTTCTACTGGGCATCATTAACTTCAATTGTAGAACTCATATTTTCTGGCACTTCGCTTTAGTTGAATAAAACTCTGATGTGTTAATTATTACCAGATCTTGAATTTAAATTTGTAAATATCTGCAATTGTTTTGAAGTTTATTTTCTGATTTCTGAATTCATAACAGTGTTGATGTATTCTTGTCATATCTTGAACACTGTTGATTTGAATTCTAAATTTTGAAGATCTGAATATTTAATGGAATTTCACACACCTTCTGCTATTTTTGAGTTTCTTCTAATTCAGTTTAGAAAATCCTGAAATATTATACTCATTACAGCACATTACTATTTCTCAGTCGTGATAATTTCATTGATTTTCAGATTGGCTTGGATATTTTGATCTGTCTTGAATCTTTGCTTACATCTTGAAATTCACTGTAATTCATGATCATCTGTTTTGGATTTTTTTGTTTGTTTGAGATCACTGAAAATTTCTGATATTTTGAATCCCACACACCTCTCAAATCTGAAATTATTAATGTTGTGTGATTGATTCATTGTATCTCATGATTTACATCCATTCAAGTGATTTCAAATAAATTGTTTTTGGATCATGAATATGGCTTCAAACTTGATGTAAATATTCTGAAAAATTCTTTGGGATTGTCAGAAATAATTTGGAAAAATTCTTTGAAAATCCGGTCTTGAAACTCACTGTTATGTCATGATTTTTTGATTTAAATATTTGATTGTTTAAAATCATTTGAAATTATTGATTTCTTGAATCTCACACACATCGTGAATTTAAAATTATAATCTGGTGTGACTGATTCATTGAATCTCGATCTTTTCATATCCCTTCAAATGATTTAAAATAAACCATATATTTAATCATTGGATCATGAACCATTCTTTGACTGTCTGAAGTATCTTTGAAGCATCTCCTTGACAAGTCTGCCTTGAAAATGATATTTGTACTGCTCTGATATTGTTTTGAAAATATTTTGAAATTGCTTGTTTATGATCTGTTTGCTGCTCTGATACTGTTTTTTTCAAATAACTGCTTGTTCTTGTATGCAGTTCTGATAAATGTGCCAAATTTGTTGATCTTGTCTGGTTGGGCTTTGTGATAAAATTTGTTAATAAGGACATTAACTGGTATCAGTTGTGCTGAATTTTTTTGTGTATATATTTTAATCTCTCTTGTCCGGTATAGCTCTTCATATTCCTCTTGTAATTGATTTTCAATTTTAAAATTTATTTATTGATTATTCATTCAGAAATTGAAATCAATATCCAAATTGAACTATATTTATAATTCACCAAAATTATTATCAGATTTTGAAATTGTGATAAAATGTGACTGCAGTATATCTCGCAACAAGAGGAGATTTTATTTATTCTCTCATGATGGTTGAATATTTATGATAATATCTTTGAATTGGCAATTATTTCACGATCATCTCCTTTATCTATCATCATTCTGCCATCCATCATGTTTTTTATATTAATGCGGAGAGTTTATTTTTAAAATATTTTTGAATAAACACTGGAAATATTCGTGATAGAAATGGGACTATGTTGTTATTCAAAATTAGTGATAATTGAAAATTTTCAATGATCCCAGTACAGTCGAGCATATTTCATAATATAATTAATTTAGAAATTTATTTCATAGTCCATTTCTGTACCTACCCATTTTCTGTCATTCATATATTGGTTTTATATACTGAGGAGTTTTTCCTTTAAATGCTGAAAATAATAAATATATAAGTGTGTCTCTAACCACATTTAAAAATCCAAGTTCTGGTTATGCATGGTTATGAGATTACTTATATTTAAGCTGCAACTGACCTCATTTAAAAATCCAAGATCTGGTTATGCGTGGTCAGTGTGCTCTTAAATCAAGTGAAAAAGAAAATAAAATATTTTGAATAAATAAAAATTTCTATGAAATTCTCCTTGGTGTTTAAAAATCAGCCTATCAATCCATTTTCTAATATGTGAAATGTGTTAATATCTTATGACGTATTATGATTTTTTGATTGATAGCTATTGGGATTTGAGATTATTTGATTTTGTCACTTAAATTGAATTATTAATTATAGTCCAAATTCATCACTATTTTTGTGCTCAATTTTACAAAATTCTTTTGAAAATAATTGGAAATGTATGTTTTGTTTGAAACTCTCTCCATTTTTATAAATTTCATCGTAAATCCGTCATTCTCTACAATGTGAAATATGCCACCAGTTCTCAGTTTATTATGATTTTTGTTTGGCTGATTGAGATTTATGATAACCGTTCTTCCTCTTATGCTGAAATTATATTTTTAGTCAATTTTCATCTATATTTTAAATTCCGAATCCTTTTGATGATAACAAAAGGGGGAGAATGGATTGAGATTTTGATTTATGAGTGAATATTTTATAAATTTTTTTTTGAAAATTCATTTTTTTTCCACTCATTCACATTTATAGGGGGAGTTTCTGTTGTAGGGGGAGCATTCAGATAGGGGAAGTTTTGTTCTTCACTGTCAAACACACACATTTATTGTATTCAAAATCTTAATATTTGTTTGTCATCATCAAAAGGGGGAGATTGTTGTATATAACGGTGTTGTATACACAATTATATGATTTTTGTTTGATGATAACAAACCAAATATTTATTATTTTAAATGTGTTTGTTACTGTACTGTTCTATATATTCACAGGAATATAATATTTATATTTAAATAGAATACGACTGTACAGTCATTCATATATTCATACAGTATTTTATTTAAATTGAATATTATATTTCAAACATTCAAACAATACAACTATTTATATCTCTGCTATTTAAACATCTCACATGACATTGTACTTGTATATAAACCAAATACGATAAACAAATTTGCTTGAACACAAATTTGAGCACAATAGAATAATATATTATTTCAAACAAAATTGTTTAATACGAACATCAGTACAATTCTGTTGTTACACAGTTCCTCACTATAAAACTCTGTCTATACATCTCATATATATACAATCACTCTGTTTACATTTCAATTTACAGACACATTGACACTGATATATTGACACGTCTTCATATTGTCTTCATCTTCAATCTTCTGTCTTCACAGCTCAGTTAGTCCAGTCTTCATACCTGTCATATACAGAAACACACACAGTATATGGAACAGAAATAATATTCTAAATTCTAGCGAATATAAATTTTAATTTTAAAATTTTGTTTGCCTCAGATTTCGGTGTGTTTCTCATCATTTTTCATGACTTGATCTGATTCATCTGTGACTAGACAGCTTGCGATATTCACAGTGAAACACTGTAAATACCACAAGACAATCTGCTTGTATATACGATGCAGGGACAAGAAAATTTGTCTGATGGCTACATATGCACATGTGTATAAATATACACGGGTGCACTGCCTCTCCAATCAGCGCGCAACAGAGGAGTAGCCACGTGGACCTTCTTGACTCAGTGCACAGGAAAACAAAGTCAACACAAGCAAATCATGGTTCAAGCACATATATGTGGCATGGTGCGCAAATACATGTTGAATACAATGCAGCATATATCAAAGTGACATAGGTATGAACAGATAAGTGCAATGGTGAAACAACATACAAGATGAAGCACAAGATGGTGCAACATGAATCATAGTTCAATTCAGCATTCATGGGTGAAACAGTTTCATTTACATGTGTAACAATAACAGGGATGTGTCAGATCAAAGCACTGCATATACAAGTATGACAAATATTTCAGGTCGTAAACATACAAGGGACAAGTATTAGTCAAAAGCAACGCAGCATGTATGTACAAGATGTATACACAGCAAGCATGTGAATGAACATGGAATTTTACAACAAGCATGGGAGAAGAGCACAACACAACAATGATAAGTGCGGCTCAAACATTACATACATGGCAGATGATTCACACAACAAATTATATGCAAACAGGGTCGAGCACAGGAGATGAATGGCAAAATAGTTCAATGCAGTGCACAATTTTAAGAAATGTGCAGAATTGTTCTAAACACATACATGATAAGGTTCAAGTCATAATCAGCACACAAATGAAGCCACTTTTCAAATCAACTTGGCAGCAGTACTACATGGGTCGAGAATGCACAAAGGTGCTACAGCAATTGGTGTATGTCAACAAGTCAGTAATGATCAAGTCTACCATACAAAGCAGAGAAGAACACAAGACATGGAGTAGACATAGTACAGCTTGGCAACAACTTCATTAAACACAGCTAAATGGAGCAGCAACTTTTACATAGAAGATGTGAACAAGAGCAAATCATTTTGCACAGAAAGTTTTAAGATCATGCATGAGATACAAGATTTTTGGATGCATTAACAAAATGACACAAATATGTTTTTGGCAAGAAATCCTTTTTGTAAAATCAAAGGAACAAATCATTTTCTGAACCCTTTGATATTTTCTGAAACTTTTTTTTATATGCCAAGAAAACATTCTAAAAAAATTTCCAGAAAATCCCAATATCATTTTTGGCAAGTGTTATTCTGTTTTCAAGAAATCACAATGTCGTTTCCGGAATTGGAATTCTCATTTAAATGTTTCCAGAAATGATTTGTTTCAGAAAATCAATTCTTATATTTTTGGCAAGTTCTCGAGAAGGATGAATTCTAGAAAATCAGTAAACATACATTTGGCAAGTGTGGTATCTCGGTAGAAATTAATTTCCAGAATTTCAGTGTGCAGAAATAAGGTGTATCAGAAATTTCCAGTTTTTTATTAAGGCTCGATTCAATCTAGCACTACATGTTTGGCAAGTTTTTCAATCCATGAAAATCAAGTTTACAACCAGCAAAGAATATTTTTGGGTGAAATCAATAAGGAAACTCTCGGAGAATATCAGGCAACACATAAAGTAATTTATTCAGAGAATATCTCAACAATCTCACTCAAAGCCGAATTCAAATCGAGGGCAGTCAAAAAGGGAAAAATCGAATAATCAGCCAAATCATTTTTTTCTAAAATAAGAGAACTAGGGTTTCTATTTACCCTATATAATCTATACCACATCATCCAAGGCATGAAAGAAAAATCGAAAACACAAGCCACAAATTAAAAGAGAAGAATTAAATCGATTCAGTAACACTCACAAATTTCAGGAGTTTTCAATCGCAATCCCAAATCAGCGAAGCAAGGAATCGATCGACATCATCAAGTTGAAGCAATCAGAAAACCACGACAATCAATCCATCAAGCAATCGATTTCGATCCAGAGGAAATCAGAGAACCCTAGTTTTCTAATCACCCCGTCGCCATTTATTTTTCCCAGAGCAAAGGGGAAAAGAGATCGGGCTAATTGAATTACAAAGGGGCCAACCTACATGGAGTTGAACTAAGACCAGGCCATTAATTATAAAAGGGGATGACCCCTTTTAATTTAACTCCTAGGGGTTTTCTTTGCTTATTTTATTTTGTATTGTTTTGTTTCTTTTTTTTTCATCTTTAATCCAACCATCAGTTCTAGAGTCTGTAAAATCTAGGGAGATACAGTCAGGGTATTGACTGATAGTTGCTAGAGTCTGTAAAATCTAGGTTACTGGTTACGGGGTCGTAATCAGGGGAAATCTGATCGAGGGGATATCGGTCAGTCTAGGGTTTTGAGCGTAGGGTTAGTACAAGAGCAGGGAGTGCAAGTTCACATGGTCTTGTAAGCGGGATCTGTTCTATCACCTGGTAGAAACCTTAGGAATGCAGGATTTTGCCAAAGCTGGGTATATCTTGTGTCATTTACTTTCTGCATTTTTGTTTCTACTATATTATGTGATATGTGAATAGTTTTTAATATCCCGTAATATTTAAACTCTGCAATAATTTGTGATAAACCCTATTCACCCCCTCTAGGGTTAATCTAGATCCAACATTCAGTTCTCAATGAAAGCACCAAAATGTTAGATCCAAAAATGGCTCTAATACCCAAATTAACTGATTTTGCAGAGATAAATATCTAGAAATGAAAGAAAACACAGAGAGCACACGAGATTTATAGTGGTTCAGCGTTAACGAGCCTACGTCCACTTTGTATATCTTTAATTATACGTAGAATGCAAGTACAATCAATGATTTCTCTCAATCTCACGATTACAATTATAATTCACTCAGAAATTTCGTAAAATACTGATCAGAAATAATAAAGAAGCAACAATGGTGATAACAACACTCAGAATTGCCAAAAAGATCCTGAAAAATGCCAAGCTTAGGGCTATTTATAGGTGGTATCTACAGGCGGTTTGTGGTCACACGTGGCACAAGTCCCGAGGATCTCGAACTGGTTCGTGGCGTGATGGAGAAGTAGTCAAAATGGAAGTTATGGACAGGTGTTGCAAGATCCTTCAATCTCGGATCGTGGATAACCAAGTCTTGGCCACCATTTTCTGGTAGTAGAGTCGGCTCGTGACCCTATACCACGAGCGGGTCGTGGTTCTCATCTCGAGCGTGTCGTGAAGGTCAGGGCGAATCGGGGGTGAAGGTGCATCACGAACCGGTTAGGACCTTGGGCCACGAGCTGGACTTGATCAGGTTTGAGCATCCTCGTCTACCACGTGTAAGTCTTCATATCCTTGGTGGCTTGATTCAGAAGCTAACCAACACATATCAAATTGCCAAAGACATCACTTAATTTTATTTACATGTAAAAGCTTTAGCTTATGCTAACAGTCACAAAATTTCCATACTCTTTCTCTTAACAACTTCTTGACCAGACAAAGTTTGAAAAACTTAAGCTCGCACCAATTAAATTATTTTTCCTAATAGCACATCACAACAACTCAAAATTTATAGCATATCCTTTATATAGCAGATTATTTAGAATGCAAACTATCTCTGTCCAATTTCAAGTTAATAGAAATGCTTTAATGTCATCACTTTTATACAAATTTTTCCTTATAATAGCTGCTAACTTGATTGTAATATCAAATAGCCTTGCTATTCACGATTTTATATTTCCAACTTGATGATTGTAATCAATTCTCAACTTTATCATAAGAGTGAGTATTCTAAAAGTACCTCTTATGTTTAGGATTGTTTCAAATTTCAAACCACTTTTACTTTAGGGAATTCCAATACTTATTCACCTTAAACTTCTTAAAGAAAAATTTCATAAAATAATTCTTTGGCTCATTTCGAATAATATTAAACCAACCATCGTTTATAATTCAACTTACTACTTGGTAGCGATGTCGACACGAAATCACTATCGCCTCGCCATCCAAACATATTATCCCCAACTAACGTAGTGGTTTAATATCATCCTCACGACTATTCTCTATTATTCTTTCCAAGATATTTACTTTATAATCCGTACGATAATGTGTTCGATCGTCATGTATAAGCATTTAAGAAATTTCTATAGATATCATTGATCAAATGTATCAATTAGAATCTCGTAAAATACCCAATGGACAACCAAACATGAAAAATAATCATCAAATTCTTAATTCGTATTTGGTTGTTTTTATTATTCGTTCATTCATAATCACAAATATTTCAAATAGAAACAACCCAACACTCCACACCTCCATTTATTAACTCGATTTATAGTATAAAACAACTTAATCATATGTTTAATTATCAATATCAAACTTCATTCCTTAATCTCGCCTATAGATTAATAAACTACTGCACATCCATAACAATTTACTAGTTTCCGTTGTGCACTCTAATTATTATCAAATAACACTCCTACATTCCTCAGGAATTTTTAGTTATATATTAACTTGGATTTAATTTATAAATTAATTTATCCCTATTTATTTTATTAATTCAAAAACTCACTCAAATATAAAGGATAGGATTTAAATTTTCCCTCGAAAATTCTAAACCCAAGGATTGAGCATCGAAAAGGGATAAAGGATGGAATTTTTTCATCAAAATCGACTAGAATGGATATGACCCCACACACAGAGTATTATGGAATGAATTATATTCCTAATCAAATTCTGAAATCTTGGACTTATACTTAACCCGATTGATAAGAATCATGAGGAAAGGATAACAACAAGAGAGATAGAGTAGACAAAAGTATTATCCTTCAAGGTTGTAATACATGTACCATTGTGAAACTATTCTTAGTTTATCCTGAACCTCTATTATGATACCAACTATAACACTCCATTCCAAGACCCATCCTAATAAAGAGCATTACTAAGTAATACTTGGAGAGTAGGGCTGATTAGGGGTGACCATCCGTAGTTCTTCATTTAACGAGTATTGAATACGCCGACTAAGTATATAAAATTTTCTTTTCTTATTCCAAATGGATCGACATACTCAATACATCTAGTCAGAAGTTAGATGGCTAAGGATCGTATTCAGAACAAGTCATAAAAATATTATAGATATAGATCGCAAAAAAGAATATATTTGGGTACAACGTCAAAATACAACATTTACATGTGCTACAATTACAAATGGTCTCAAATAAACCATACACGGATATAACAACCACCAAAATAATACAATGAATTAAATGGGAAAATATAACTAAAAATTGCTTCGGGAGATAATCCAAAGGTGAAACCGCTAGACCCAAGTAAATAGCTAGTTAAACCTAAAATAACTATGTCTGACCCAAGCATTAACACATGCGGGTTTGCCAAGTTTACAATCAGTTATAATACAATAGATGAAATATGAAATATGAAACATAGATAAGAATTCCTTTTTACACAAAAGGAATTATATAATCCTAAGACAACAACAGATCCAGATTCTTAAGGCTTAACAACATTTGAGATTCTCGAGAACAACATAAAAATTTACCATGTAGGATGTTAACTTCAACAAAGAGGTTATGAGCTTCAAGCTAAGCACATAAGTATAACATCAAGAAATGATATCAAAACTCCAGTAAAATAATATTAAAACTTTCTTAGGATTTTATTCAATAAAAGGTGATCAATATATATAACAAGCACCAACTAGCTCTAAGACAAAAATTGGTTTCAGTTTCAACAAACCAATCGTAAATAGGATCTCGAACATCAAATAGAAACAACTAAACAAGTCATTAAACAAGGGTCCAAAACTGCAAGGTCAACGATATCATTGAAATATCAATTTGGATTCAGACTCCAAAGTAAATATGATTATAAGATCAAATCGTTAAAGCATCAATATTTGAATTCATCTAGAATTCATCAATAATAATAGTAAATATAATTCAGATCCTAAGCTTTGACAAGTACCATAAATTGAGATTCGTCAGCCACTAGCCATGACTCGCCAGTCCCGACTACATTATAAAATTAAGGGATCCCAAGGTTTTCTATCAAACCCACCAGTTTTTTAATTGAACAAGTGGCCCATTGGTCCTTATTCTGGTCTACCAGCCTACACCAGACATCTTTGTATGTATATCTGCATACGTACAAGACCAACCGGTCCCTGGTACTAGCACTACCTATAGGGTGTGACATTGACTTATGGATAGTTACCCAGTAGTGGTAATTATGCATCCTATACCACACGTTCTCGCTATTGGTTTACTATTCGCTCGTCAATTACACACCAAGAATCATAAGAAACATCAAATCATCAGAGACAACAAATCATCAGAAACATTGAATCATCTGCATCAGTTAGATGGATTTATAATTAACCAATAAAATATACTTTCGTGTCCCATACTACAAGGTTAACTACAATGCTTAATCACAAAATCGCCTCCTTAAAGGATACACAAATGTGTATTTTTAATACATAAAAAATGCTTAGTTCTGCGAAAACAAGAATATAAAACGATTTCGAAAACACTTACTTTATTTCTATAAAATATTTTATGATTCACATATATATATATATATAATATGAAATGACCCAAACTCGCCCGTAAGGGAAAGCCCAGATTGAGTTGAGAACAGGACAAATCAGAACACAAACAATAGAACACTTCATTGCTGTTACAACAATTTACATCAGAGTACAAGAATATATGAGAGTATGAATAAATATTACACATTGGAAACACAATATCAGAGATTAAAATTACAAAGCAGCGAAAAATAATGCATAAGTTTAAATACAATGTAAAACTGAATGAAATACACGGATACAAAGCTTTCCGAATATAGCTCCAGCTGTAAATCCAGGATCCTGGGAAAAGAAATATATGTGAAAACCAAAAGTACTAGCTGCATGTGTGGAAAATATGGGCAACCAGAGTTTAGGTAGAAACAATAGACTCCGAGTCAGTCATGGAACTGGTGTGAGAACTAAAACAGTCATTAAATCTTTAATTTAAAAGTTGGGAAATCATGGGACCACGCCGTATAACACGGAGCGGGTTTACTCCACATGAACCTCAGTTTAAAATAAAACAACGCATTTTTTTTGGTAAAATGAAGCTATTATAAGACTTAGGTCCCATCACACAAGGCAACGCAAGCCGGAGGATAGAATTTTCCCTTATAATAGCCAAACATGCTTGGTACGTTTAAAACAAATCTCATTTTGATATTACCATAAGTGCATAATGTATCAAACAACTTCAAATATAAATGTATCAATCATAGGCGGCATAACTACCATTTACTATGTCGCCATACTAGGTTTTACAACTAAAACTGAAAAAGTCATGTATTGGAACTTGGATTTCCATCTATGGGTCGAGGCAAGGGATCCTCCTTACCGGCTTCGAGACACTCTTGAAAATGCCTCGGGATCCCCCGTAGTGAACCTTGGTTAGCGGCAGGGCCGGTCCACACTTACGTTAGTGGATTAATATTCCTGAACACACGTTTCTCGGTCCTATAGGACCTATCACTTGGCCATTGGGGACCAATATCCGAGGCGCCTCACAATCCATCATCCACACAGATAAAAATAAATAAATGTCTGGGCTCCATACCATGACACCACCTATAGCAAGAAAGAAACGCCGTGTCTTCCCTGCCATCCTCATCCCATTTTAAACTCATACCAAGGTGTGAGGCTCGCGAATTAACGCTATACATAAAGCTATGCTATTTAAAGCCGTGCTTTGATCATCAACCACACGACTCTGCTTTTCAATAAAATCCTTGATCATTTGCATCTTAGCTTGCCACACTGACAATTTACGCAAATGCAACTGATGTCTATCAACATATAAATTCTAAGCTCGTACGTCTCAGAGAAGTGTGTTAAGAAAGAGAATAAATTCTCCGCCACCAAACAGATGTATATTTAATAGAAATCAATCAATATAAAACGAAATCCAATGTCAGACCATTTACAAGTCCGTTCTGGGTTTGAACGAAACCGGAGGTACCTTATTCCTTGTCCCATATGTCCAATACAAGAAAGAGGTCCTCGCATATCCAGTCGATCTCCAAGTACGTTTGGACGATCACCACTTATTACCTTTTGTTGGGTGTACGGCCCAATCAAGGCATCAGTAATCATCCAAACGATGTGAAGAACTTCAGTCTTTAACCACGTCTTCATCCTTGACTTTTATTCGTCGTATTTATTATTCAGAATGGGTTAAACCCGGTCTTTCCGAATAACTCGCGTATTTTGTAATCAATAATCAAATGCTATAAAAACACATCATACGTCTCATTCTAATCCAGAATATTCTTTTATTCAAATATTCACATTTTTAGGGAAAGGTTCCCATTAATTTTCCCATTAATTTTATCAAAGATAAATTCTTTTAAATTTATTCTTTAATCTTCCTTTGGGTATCAATTCAGAACCAAATTAAGGTTTATCAACTAGTCGGGATTATCGAGCCTTACAAAAGTAATCATTTATGTATTAATCCCAATCCCAACCTATTTATCCCATGGAGCAAAACAGGTAGTACTCCATATCTAACACCCACAGTATTATCGGTAAATTTAATTACCATTTCACGTTCAAATCTAATTAAAGATTTTACTATCGCTTGGAGTAAAACTGGTGGTACCCCACTCTCGATCATTTCCCAAATTTGATAATTTAAATTATCACATTCTCATTTCAATCTAATTAAAGATTCATTAAAACTTCAATTAGCTTTAATCTTCCAACAGTCACTATTTAACGATTATTTAACTTTGGAAACCCAAATATGCCAAATCGACAATCTACACCGTACCACTAATTTCTACCAATATATAACCTCTAAACTCATACGTCTCAGAGAAGGGTGTTAAGCAAGAGAATAAATTCTCCGCCACCAAATAGATATATATTTAACAAAGATCAATAATAGGGTCCGAAATACAATGTTAGATATGTAATCCTGTCTTTAACTAGGTTAAAGAACCAATGTTATTTAAAACACAGTTCACGATAAACCCAAAATCACATTCCATTAATTATGCAATCTTCACGGGAAACAGATCAATATATATAATCGATATCAATTTTCGTATCCGACTAATAATATAAATGGAATAACGGCTAATCCTTTTAAATTCCATATATAGTAACTGTCTTCCTCCATGGAAGCTCACTTCGATTATTACCAATTCGAATTCCATTCAATTCCAATTTAATATATTAAACTGGAAAACTTTACTTTGGAAAATTTCCATTAAATCTTAATAAAAGATTTATAAATTCCAAATCTCATTTCACTGTTAATTGAGCTAAAGAACGAATGTCATTAAAAAACACAGTTCATAATAAACCCAAAATCCCATTCCATTTTATTCCGACTACTAAATATAATTGGAAATTCTAATAATCTTAATTAAAAGATTTATTCTTTTCACAACGGGGTTTAAGAACAGTGTTACTGAAGACATCATTCACGATATATATCTGTCTTCCAAATTCCTCCACAATATCCCTATGGTCACGGAATCGAATATCGAAATCTCTCGACGATGATTTCTATTCAAATCCATTCCAATTTATAGATTGGAAATCTCTGGTTATATTAAAACCCTTTACATATCCAATTTATTTATTTAAAAATTATTGGATTTAGAATGTAGTTAATAACTAGTTCATTTAGATAAAAATATATTTTTATCTTTACAAACGTGGAATTTTTCATCCGAATTCTTTCCAAATCATTTATTATGATTTTACACAAATTAGTACTATTTTTAATAATTTTATCAAGGCCCGTACACTCGGTTTTTAATAACGTCCACTGAACTACATTCATAGAGACCTTTTCCAAATTTGATTTGGTCATAATTAATCCAAATCCAACCATTAGATTTCAAATCTCTTATATTCATTGGAAAGCTCTTTTCGATACGAACCTAATGGTTCCGGTTTTAGGAGAATCCGACGGTCGGATCCCTGTAATGTCAATTTGAAGTCAATGGTTGAAATTCACGAATGGTCGCCGCGCGGCGCATTCTATTCAAGCCATTAATATATATGTGTGTGTGTGTATATATATATATATATAATATATATATTTTGTTCAAAACGTATTTTATAAATTCGTTTTAAAAAAGATTCCAACGTTCACTTTAGTTTTAAATCAAAATTGAAAACTCCTTATCATTATAATATTTAAATGGTAATATTTTCAAAATATCAGATTTTGAAATCATTTCCTTTTCTATATTCATTATAAAAATGAATAAAATCAATATAAATATCGTTCGCGTTAAAATGGCGCAAATCTAATTAACACGGCCTAGCATACTTCAATATTTTCGTATCCATCCAAAATTGGACATCAAATTCACATTTTAATCCTTTATTGAATATTATTTTAAAATATTCATTATTCCTGAATTGGAATCGGACACAATCAATTACCATATAATTTATTTATATGGATTTCATACAACACATGTATACAACAACGATGATAACCAATCAACCATCATCCAGAGTGCATTACAGAACTGCATAAGAATTAATTATAAATAATTAACGCTTACTACAATTGTCAACCAATCGATTGAGATACAACTAAACAATTGGGATTAGTGTACGTCAAATATCATCCCAATACCCGTGTGGGGTTTCAACCAACAAATACTGAATATTATTTGTGCAGTTAGGCGATGTGTAAAATTTATCGTCCCAATCAATGTCAATTAAATGGGTGTACATAAACAAATCGTTCGATTTGTAAATGAATATTTATTTTCATTTCAGGAGATTTTATGCCATTCATATATACATTAAAAATTATATTTTTAACGATAAAATATTTATTTCAACACTTGACTATTCTATATAGTTCATACGTTCAATAAAAATGATATTTTTATGGTTCAAACATTTTATTCAACACATGAATATTTTATACATTTCATATACACATTAAGGATTATATTTTTAATGAACAATATTTATTTCAGAAAATTTCGGCATTATAATGACGCGATATTAGAACCGGAGTAACGTCTAGCATTACCCCTCTCCTGATACTGGCTCGCGCCATACACAACAATCAATCCAATCCACAAAACACGATACAATTCATTTCACTACAATAAAGTCAATTTTCCCATAATACAATCCAAACAAACAAACATTGTTTAACAATAAATAGTGTCGGGGGCTACTAAGCCCTGTCTGCATCCTAAAATATATTTAACTGTAAAATAATGTGAGTGAGAAGGTGTTCTCACATTAGGATCTACTCCGCCGTTATTTTATGACGCTTTGATTTATTGTTTTGGCTCCAGAATTTGCAAACGAGCTCCAACTTTCACACGATCTTTTTTCTAGCTTAAACGCGCCATTCCGAACAAATTTCGCCTAGCGGACTTTTTCCCGAAAATGCTTCAAATAGCCAGAATTTGCGAAAAGACAGTATTTGAACAGCAGACTTTGGACGTGTTTTTTGAACAACTCCAGAATCCAAAATATGACTTCCATATACTCAAATCGATGAGAAAATCGTGCTCTTCGATTTTGGTATTGTGTACTTTTGGCCAGAAGTGCTTGGTTGGAGAGATACGGACTATGGAAGCTCAGGGTGTTATTTGCAAAACTGAAAATATATTAAAAATCAGATCTTTGAACAAAGGGGGACCCACAGCTGACCGAGGTGGCGGGGGTTGGTGGCGGCGGACCTTTGGTGGTCAGGGGGGTGCGCCTGAGCCGGCGGCGGTGCATAAGTGGAAGGGGGTGCGGTTTTGGGCGGGTTTTCTCGAGTTAGGAGGGGAGAGAGAAGGAGACCGGAGGAGGAGGGAGGGGGACGGCGGCGGGTTGCGGCGGTGGTGGGGGCCTGGCGGTGGCATCGCGGCGGAGGATAGGGCTTGGAGCGACGGGCGGCGGTGGGCAAAAGGGCTAAGCGAGTTTTTTATTATTATTTTCTCTTTCTTCGATTTGAACGGTAGTGGAGAAAGAAAAGGGGGGTTTGACTTATATAATAATATATATAATTAATTATTTAATTCCAAAAAGTAACCTTTTCATTCGAACTCCAAATCAAGCCCAACAACTGTCGCTCCTAACCAATTACCCACATTTCGGACACAATGAGATATGTCATGCAAGCCAATTCGACTGTTTCGATCAGTTTTCGTTAAAATTAAAATATAAATTAATATAATGTTCAAAATTGATTTCAACGTACATTTTAATTTACCAGGACCACATACTAACTCCAAAAATTCCAAAAAAATAAATCTAGCTTTGTTCTGACGATACGGTCCTAATTAAACTAATTTCGTTGAATTTGGAGACCATTTGAAAAATGATCATCTTCTAGTCGATTAAATTCAAGTTGAATGTACCAAATGCGTTTAAATCCACCACGCTCACGTATTAATTCCAGAAATTATGAAAATTGGAATATAAAAAAATTTGACATTTCGGATCCAACAAAAGCGGTTCCATCGAAAACGGAGGTCGTTTGCAAAAGGCTATTTTTAAGGGCTATATATTATATTAAAATATATATAAATTCCATAGTGACTATTTCTAATTTTAAATTGGACATAACTTTCAGTTCATAAAGTGAAATCTCAGTTTCTTAGATTCGTTAGAAAGATATATTAAATAGATTCTAACGTTTCTTATTTTACTGAAATCTGGTTTATTTTGAATCTTATACATTCAATTGAAATTTAAAATCAAAATTTCAAACTACCATGCCATTTCAGGCTCGTTTTATAATTAAAATAAATTTATACGTTCTAACTTCGATTTAAATAAATTTTAAATTGTTATTATTTAAATAAATCATTTTAAATATCCAAAATCCATTTAAATAGCTAAAATAAAATTTTAAATTAGTTCTGAAATTCCGGGTTGTTACAATCTCCCCCACTTAAAATCTTTTCGTCCTCGAAAAGGAATGGAGCTAAAACTTGTTTAACTAACCAACTCAACTTTCATTTTGGATTTCATTCTTCAACTTTTCAGTTTCTAAGAATTTTCTAATTTCTCAAAAATTTGGCTAACACCCTAAATTTTCGAAAATATTCGCCATAACCTCGTTTGTACGAGCTGATATTTAGAACCGCAACTTGCCTCACAAGGCCCTCATCAATCCAAATGAAAAACGAAAAAGCCAAGCGGCTAGCCAATCGACTCATAAAATCATCAAACCCAAGAAATATAGTAAACATGTTCCTATTTGTCGGGCGTACAATTTTATTCCTCTTCTTAGCTTCCATGCTATGACATGTTCATTGTATATACATGTACACATATGCGATTCCAATCCATTTTCAATTCAGTTTAATATTTGATTTGATTTGGCTTAATTTATCGTTTAAACTCTTATTGTTTTTATTATTCCAGAATTTTTTTATCAATCAAACTAATAATCATACAACACAACCAGCAGTCAATTAGTTGGCTAAATTTTCAATCATGTGACTTTTCTGTATCTACTCAAAAATCATGTTTTTAGTGCCAAATCACAAACAATGAAATCTAACTAAGTTTTGGTTCTCACACCAGTCAATTGGAATCATATAGACATCCCACTTTCGAAACTCGAACACGAGCACGGGTAATGTGATCACAATTACCAAGATCATCCCCGGGCGACTAGAGTGTGATTCTATATCTATCCAGTATATTTGAGACTTCGAATATACGTTCATGACGCGTATATGCAAAATCTTCATATACTCGATTGTCCAAATTCAATATAAAATAAAGTACTCAAACACGTATGATAAGATAAAATTTTCAAAACTAAACTTGTTTTAACATATAATACTCTTCTAACTCATTCTAGGATACTACTTATCCTATCTCTAACGAGTCATTCTTATTGGATATTACTAATCCAATCTCTGATGAATTCTTTCATTTGGTTCTAATATGTCTTGTTCTTAAGCTCTGTAAACCAGAGCTCTGATACCAAACTGAAACGACCCAAACTCGCCCGTAAGGGAAAGCCCGGATAAAGTTGAGAACAGGACAAATCAGAACACAAACAATAGAACACTTCATTGCTGTTACAACAATTTACATCATAGTACAAGAATATATCAGAGTATAAATAAATATTACACATTGTAACACAATATCAAGTATTAAAATTACAAAGCAGCGGAAAAATAATACATAAGTATAAATACAATGTGCAGCAGGAAATACATCAACTGAATGAAATACATGAATACAAAGCTTTCCAAATATAGCTCCTGTTATAAATCCAGGTACCTAGGAAAAAAAATATGCGAAAACCAAAACTACTGGCTGCCCGTGTGGAAAATATGGGAACCTAGAGTTTAGGTAGAAACAATAAACTCCGAGTCAGTCATGGGACTGGTGTGAGAACTAAAAAAGTCATTAAATCTTTACTTTAAAAGTTGGGAAATCATGGGACCACGCCGTATAACATGGAACGGGTTTACTCCACAGGAACCTCGGTTTAAAATAAAACAACGCAATGCTTTTTGGAAAAATGAAGCTATTATAAGACTCAGGTCCCATCACACAATGCAACGCTAGACGAAGGATAGAGTTTTCCCTTGTAATAGCCAGACATGCTTGGTACATTTAAAACAAATCTCAATTTGATATTACCATAAGTGCATAGTGTATCAAACAACTTAAAATATAAATGTATCAATCATAGGCGGCATAACTACCATATACTATGTCGCCATACTAGGTTTTACAACTAAAACCGAAAAGTCACGTATTGGAAATTGGATTTTCATCTATGAGTCGAGGCAAGGGATCATCCTCACTGGCTTCGAGACACTCTTGAAAATGCCTCAGGATCCCCCGTAGTGAACCCTGGTTAGCAGCAGGGCCGATCCACACTTACGTTAGTGGATTAATATTCCTGAACACACGTTTCCCGGTCCTATAGGACCTATCACTTGGCCACTAAGGACCAATATCTGAGGCGCCTCGCAATCCATCATCCACACAAGTAAAAATAAATAAATTTCTGGGCTCCATACCATGACATCGCCCATAGCTAGAAAGAGACATCGTGTCCTCCCAGCCGTCCTCATCCCATTTTTTGACTCATAACGAGGTGTGAGGCTAGTGAATTAACGCTATACACAAAGCTATGCTATTTAAAGCCGTGCTTTGATCATCAACCACAAGTCTCTGCTTTTCAACAAAAGCCTTGATCATTTGCATCTTAGCATGCCACACTGACAATTTGCGCCATGCAACTGATGTCTATCAACATATAACCTCTAAGCTCGTACATCTCAGAGAAGGGTGTTAAGAAAGAGAATAAATTCTCCGCCACCAAAAAGATATATATTTAATAGAAATCAATCAACATAAAATGAAATTCAATGTCATACACACATCCATTTACAAGTCCGTTCCGGGTCTGAACGAAACCTGAGGTACCTTATTCCTCGTCTCATATGTCCAATACAAGAGAGAGGTCCTCGCATATCCGGTCGATCTCCAAGTACGTCTGGACGATCACCACTTATTACCTTGTGTTGGGTGTGCGGCCCAACCAGGATACCAGTAATCATCCAAATGATGTGAAGAACTCCGGTCTTCAACCACCGTCTTCATTGTCGACTTTTAGTCGTGGTATTTATTATTCAGAATGGGTTAAACCCGGTCTTTACGAATAACTCGCGTATTTTATAATCAATAACCAAGTGCTATAAAAACACATCATACGTCTCATTCCAATCCAGAATATTCTTTTATTCAAATATTCACATTTTTAGGGAAAGGTTCCCATTAATTTTATCAAAGATAAATTCTTTTAAATTTATTCTTTAATCTTCCTTTGGGTATCAATTCAGAACCAAATTAAGGTTTATCAACTAGTCGGGATTATCGAGCCTTACCAAAGTAATCATTTATTTACTAATCCCAATCCCAACCTGAAATGACCCAAACTTCCCATTTTGAGAAAGCCCAGATTGAGTTGAGAACATGACAAATCAGAACACAACCAGAAGAACATTTCATTGCTATTACAACAATTACCTCAGAGTATAAGAATATAACAGAGTACGAATAAATAACATACATCAGAAAAATATCATAGATTAAAATAATTTACATAGCAGTGGAAAAATATTACATAACACAACTGAAAGAGATACACGGATACAAAGCTTTCCGAATATAGCTCCAGTTGTAAACCAGGATCCTATGAATATAATTTCTGCAAAACCAAAACTACTAGCTGCCCGTGTGGAAAATATGGGCACCCAGAGTTTAGGTTAAAACAATAAACTCCAGGTCAGTCATGGGACGGGTGTGAGAACTAAAACAATTATTTAAAACTTTAATTTATAATAGAGTAAATCAAGGGACCACGCCATATAACATGGAACAGGTTTCCTCTCAAGAATACCAGTGCATAAAATAAACATCGCAATGCTTTTTGGAAAAATGAAGCTATTATAGGACTTAGGTACCATCACATAATGCAACGCAAGCCGGAGGATAAAATTTTACCTTATAATAGCCAAACATGCTTGGTGAGTTTAAAACAAAAATCATTTGATACTATTATAAGTGTATAAAACAACTTCAAGTATAAATGTGTCAATCATAGATGACATAGTACCCCATCCTACTATGCTGTCATACTAGGCTCTACAATTAAAACCGGAATGTCGCGTACTGGAAATTGGATTCCATCTATGAGTCGAGGCTAGGGATGGCTCCTCACTGATTCGAGACACTCTAGCAAATGTCTCAGGATTACACACCGCGGGGCAATCCTTTGATCTTCAAGTCTAGTCCACACTTACTTTACTGGATTAGTATTCCTGAACACACGTTTCCCAGTCCTATCGGACCTATCCATCGGTTCCGTAGTAACCGATATATCCGAGGCGCCTTGCTGTTCATCATCCACACAGGTAAAAATATAATAAATGTCTGGGATCCATACCATGACACCACCCATATCTAGAAAGAAACGGCGTGTATTCCCTACAGTCAGGATCCCGTTTTTGACTCATACCGAGGTGCGAGGCTCACAAATTAACGCTATACACAAAGCTATGCTATTTAAAATCGTGCTTTGATCGTCAACCACAAGACTCTGCTTTTCAACAAAAACCTTGATCATTTGCATCTCAGTATCTCACACTAACAATTCACGCCATGCAACTGATGTCTGTTGATATATAACCTCTAAGCTTGTACGTCACAGAGAAGGGTGTTAAGCAAGAGAATAAATTTTCTACCACCAAACAGATATATATATTTAATAGAGATCAATCAACGCAGAATAAAATCAAATGTCAGACACACATCCATTTACTAGTTCTTTCTGGGTTTAAACGAAACCAGAGGCACCTCATTCCTCGTCCCATATGTTCAATACATAAGAGAGGTCCTCGCATATCCAGTCGATCTCCAAGTACGTCTGCACGATCACCACTTATTACCTTGTCTTGGGTGTACAACCCAATCAAGACATCAGTAATCATCCAAACGATGTGAAGACCTCCGGTCTTCAACCACCGTCTTCATCGTCAACTTATCGTCGAATCAATTATTCAGAATGAGAATAAACCCGGCCTTTCTGAATAACTCGCGTATATTATAAACAAGTGCTACTCAAACACAACATATGCCTCATTCTAATTCAGAATATTCTTTTATTCAAATATTCACATCATTAGGGAAAGGTTCCCATTAATTTTATCAAATATAAATTCTTTTAAATTTATACTTTAATCTTCCTTTAAATATCAATTCAGACCAAATTAAGGTTTATCCAAACTAGTCGGGATTAGCGCACCATACCGAAGTAATCATCTGTTTTATTTCCCAATCCCAATCTATTTATCCCATGAAGCAAAACTGGTAATTGTTATCCTACTTTGTAAACTAGGCTATACAAAGTCAAGAAATCAGAAGATCAAGTAAACAGAAGACACTCTGTTACACATCCGGTTAAGATCGGAATTACAGAGGTAAGAACAGAAGCATCACAAAGCTAAAAGATCAAGCCGGATCAGATCGGGCGTAATCAAGGAAAAGCAAAGCGAGACAAAGTGAAGAAGGCGAAATTCAAGCTAGATCGGATCGAATGGGATGATCCGATCCGAACCCCATCTATTTGCCAATCCGAACCGAACCCAGTGTACCCTGATACTTCACTCCGTGATCTCCTGGATATTCGGGGCAGTTACACCCACTTTCTACCCATGATGGCCACTTACCTGATGCGCTGGCAACACCCGAACTCACCCGATCCCGAAAGCCATGGGATGGAGACCACGTGTCCCCGATCCGAACCGGATCTTGAAGGAATTCTCACCTATAAATATACCCCCAAGGGTCAGTTTAAGGGATCTTTTCGCACTCTGAGAGTTCAAGCATCTTTAAGAACCGAATTCCAGTACTCCAAACAATTCAAAATCATTATTCAAAGCATATTTCGAGATAATTGAGTGAATGTATATGAAAAGTGAGTGAAATTGAGTGAATATCTCATTGTATTTTCATTTACATCATCAAGCAAAGTGATTATAAAGTGGACATAGGCTTTTGAACGCCGAACCACTATAAATCCTGCGTCTCTTTTTTATTTTTAATCTCGTTTCATTTTAATTTTAGTCAATTTGAGTGTTAGAACCACTTTTTGGTCTAACATTTTGGTGCTTTCACTGAGAAAATTTTGAATTCTCAATTTTTCTGGATTATCGTTCTACTTTTTGGACAGTTGAGTTCAAAGAAGTTAATCCCCAATTTTCGACGCTTTTAAATACTTGTTGGTTGATTGTTGAAGAATTATGGCCAAAGGAAAAGGCAAGGAAGTTCAAACCAGTCGAGGGAACGAAGTTGTTGAAGATCAGCAAAATCCGATCGTGACGAGGTCTCGTGGGCAGAGTTCGGGAGCGGATCAGACAGGTTCAGGAAATCCGAACCGATCACATAGGGAGAGCTCTGATCCGAACCGAGTGGAAGACGTTGGAGAGGTGCACTCCCCCAACCCGAACCGATCCGGCCAGGGTATTTTGCTCCAATCCGATCCGACTCTAGGTGATGCTGGAACCTCTACTCAAGCCCCTCCAAATACTCCGACTCCAGCCACCGGGACCAATGATCAGATCAATCCATCTGCGCCTGTCACCCAAGGAAATTTGTCGCGCCTTCTTGACATGCTTGAGAGCACTAGGGAGGCTATGAGAACCACGAGCGCACCAATCTTATGATGCAAGAGAATATGAGAATCATGAGTAGGGAAATTGGCGAGCTCCGCAGGCAGAGAACCCCTTCCCTAGTTCATCATACTGCAATGGATCAGTCTTCTTCTTCTGAGGAAGAACGACCCCGTGAAAGAAGGCCGCTCGAACGACCTCAGAATCTGGAGCAAATGACTTTCGGATCTTTAGGATCCCGCAAGGACGCTGCTCGTGTATTAGGACCCAATGATCCGAGCTTGAGAGAGCCTATGCTATTACCAATGCGAGGATCCCATGTTTTGCCTAGAGATCCTAACCTCACCAATCCCACTCAAGGACAAATGCTTCAGCCCCTTCCTCCCGAGATCGACCGGGAACGTAGGGAGCAAAGCAGAGCAGAAGCCGCTAAAAGAAGGAGGGCGTCCCCTGATCAGGAGCCCAGAGGAAACCCGAACATCAGAGCCAGGGAGCCTGAACGACCCTTGACCAATGCTGACGTATGGGCTATGGTACGCCAGATCATGTCTGAGAGTCGAAACTACACGAATGAAGATTATGGTATTGAGCGAAGCCATACTCCCTTTACTGATGATATTCTTGACTTTCATTTCCCCCGACGTTTTAATCTGCCGCAGATGGACAGATATAACGGGAGAACCGACCCGGGACAACATTTGATGCGATACGCATGGCTTATGAATGTTGCCGCTACCCCTGACGCTGTGAAGTGTAAAGCTTTCCCGATTTTCTTAGAAGTGTAGCATTATTATGGTTTACCCGACTTCCTCCTCGATCGTTATCGAATTTCAAAGAACTAAGTGAACGTTTTATGAATCAATTCCGACTTCACGCCCGAAAGTCAAAGAATGTTATTGAATTATCGAGAATTAAGCAAACCCAAGGTGAGTCCTTGAAGTCGTATCTAGACCGCTTCAATTTAGCAGTAACAGAAGTCAGTGACCCGCATGAACCTACCATCTTGATGGACTTAATGGAAGGAGTTGATCCTGATTCAGAGTTTGGAGATTATCATTCTGGGAAACCGCCTCCCACGAGAGAGTTGTTTTATGAGAAGGCCAATATTCAGTTAAGACGGGAGGAAGCAAGGGCAAACAGAAAGAGGAAGTTGGAGCGTCCTCAAAAGAAGCTGTTCAAAGTAATGTCGCCGTAAAGCAGTCTGGAGAAAGCTCTGGGAAAGTCGAAGTGAATGTTGGAAACAAGAATGGAAACAATAATAATGGAAACGGGGGCAACAACAACCGTAATGCGAACGGTAATAGGAGAAATAGGAACCGATGAAGTAATTCTGACAAAAGACCCCGGTTCCAGACGTTTGAAAACTATTCACCGTTGAATGACATGTTAGAGAACATTTATTTGGACACGTATAATGTTTTGCAATATAAAAGACCACCGACACGAGACTCGACAGAAAAAGAAATTGCTACCGGAAAGTTTTGTTTATATCACGGAACTCACGGACATTCAACAAACGAATGTCGACACTTGAGAGATGTGGTTGAGAAGTTGTTGCGTGAAGGCAAGTTGGATGAGTATAAGGCTGCCCCAAGGGACAAGGGGCAAGGAGGACAGGCCCAAAACCAGAATCAGTCTGCTCCCAAGCCTACAGCACGACGGAAAGGCAAAGAGATTGTCATTAACACCATAGTAGGTGGACTCCATCCAGCTATCCATAGTTTCAGAGCAATGGACCAATACGTTAATGCAGTTAAGCACATAGATGTGGACGAGTGCGATGATTTGGAAGATATCACCCCTGTGAAACAGAGAAGACAATGTTCGATGATGTAGTGTTCCGTAGCAGAGACGACACCGGAATCCAACCACCTACTGAAGATCCGCTGGTTATTACCACTACTATTGGACCAGCACTGGTTCATAAGGTACTAGTGGACAATGGAAGTTTAGTCAACATTTTGTTTAAGAAGTCGTTTGATCAGATGAAACTTGAGTCTGGAGATTTGAAGCCCTGTGAAGGTTGGATCCGAGGCTTCAATGGGGCATCGACAGCTCCAATGGGGTATATAGAATTGCCCGTAACATTGGGGCAAGGGGATCGCCGAAGAGTACGAATGCTTCAGTTCGTAGTGCTGGATGTAGATTCGCCCTACAACGTGTTTTTAGGAAGGCCTACCCTTGCAGAGTTCAGGGCTTGTATCGCACCATGGTGTTTATTACTAAAGTTCCCAACTGAAGCCGGAACATGAGTAATGAGAGGAGATCAAGTCTCCGGACGAGCTTGCTATATTGCTGAATTAAAGATGCTGATGAAGGGACTCAACATCGAGACTAAAGGTACCTCACCTCCTCCAAAGGAGGGTTCGGCGTAGCAATTAGAGGGATCAGCCCCGAAGGAGTTGCCCAAGGGAATGCCTGAAGACTTGGATCCCAGAGAAGATGAGGAACCTGAGGATAGAAAGACAACTCCTAACGAAACGACAGTGGATATACCCATTGACGAAGCTGATCCAGCAAAAGTTTTGAAGATTGGATCCCAGTTGGATCCTCACCGATCCAAGAACTGACTAACTTCCTAAAGGCAAACCTGGATGTGTTTGCCTGGACCCACGCCGACATGTGTGGGATATCACCATCCATCATGAGTCATTCGCTGAGCATAAACCCAAAACACCCGCCTGTAAAGCAAAAGAGACGTGTGCTGGGCCCAGAGAGGTCGGAAGCTCTGAAAGAAGAAGTGGAGAAGCTGAAAGAGAATGAATTTATTAGAGATTCGACATATCCCGACTGGATATCGAATCCTGTTTTGGTGAAGAAGTCAAACGGAAAGTGGCGGACATGCATTGACTTTTCAGACTTGAATAAAGCCTGCCCGAAAGATAGCTTCCCACTCCTCAGAATAGACCAGCTTGTGGATTCAATAGCGGGACATGAACTTCTTTCATGGACGCATATTCCGGATACAACCAGATTCCCATGCATGTGCCCGATCAAGAGCACACGAGCTTCATTACAAATTTGGGGTTGTATTGCTATGTGGTCATGCCGTTCGGATTGAAAAATGCTGGAGCTACCTATCAACGCTTGGTGAACATGATGTTTTATAATCAAATAGGGAAGACTATGGAGATTTATGTGGATGATATGCTTGTCAAATCGAAACAGTCCTCCAGCCATACGCAAGATTTGGCAGAGATGTTCGGTATCCTGCGAAAGTATCGGATGAAGTTAAATCCTTTGAAGTGCTCGTTTGGGGTGGCATCTGGAAAGTTTCTAGGGTTCATTGTGAGCTCTCGAGGGATTGAAATCAATCCCAGTCAAATAGCATCGATAAGGAACATTGAGGAACCAAGGAGAATCAAAGATGTCCAAAGTCTTGCAGGGAAAGTAGCTGCGTTGAGTAGATTTATCTCCAAAGCAACAGACAAATGCATCCCATTTTTTGACTTGATAAAAAGGGGAAAGAAAAATTTCGAATGGACTCCGGATAGTGTTGAGGCCTTTCGAAATCTATTGGACTTACTAGAGAGACCACCGATTTTGTCGAAGCCAGTGGATCATGAAGAACTGTTTGTTTATCTAGCAGTATCGACTCACGCCGTTAGCACTGCCTTGGTTCGGGAAGAAGACAAGGTGCAATGGCCAGTATATTATGTAAGTAAGAAATTGGCAGCTGCAGAACGTAACTACCCAAGGATTGAGAAGCTTGCTTACAACCTTCTGATCGCTTCCAGAAAACTTCGCCATTATTTTCAAGCCCACCCAATAACCATATACACTGATCAGCCTCTGAGACAGGTGTTGCAAAGACCCAAAGCATCGGGACGGTTGATCAAGTGGAATATTGAATTAAGTCAGTTTGATTTGAATTTTCAGCCGCGAAGATCGATCAGAGGGCAAGCTCTGGCTGACTTTATAGCAGAGTTCACAATTCCGGAAGAAGAGATGATCAACGACAAGGTAGTCTAGTCAGAGGAGGAATTAAAATTAGATCCATGGAAGTTGTACATAGACGGAGCCAAGAACGACCGAAGGTCCAGAGCTGGAATCGTCTTAGTTACTCCTGAAGGACGATCGTTATATTATGCTCTGCGACTAGAATTTTCAGCGACTAATAATGACTCTGAATATGAAGCCCTGATTGTCGGGCTGAAACTTGCTAAGGGATTCGGAATAAAGGCATTGGATATATTTTGCAACTCCAAAATAGTCGTCTGCCAAGTGCGAAAGGAGTTTGCGGCCCGGGGACCTCGACTTATTACCTATCTCGGAAAAGTGGAGGAGCTGTTGAGCAACTTGGAACGGTATAACATAACGCATATCCCAAGAGCTGAAAACCAGAAGGCAGACCGGCTAGCAAAGCTGGCTAGTTCCGACAATCCGGAGGAAACCGAAATGGTTCCATTTGAGACGTTGGGATCGCCTAGCTTTGAGTCAATGGAAATTGAATTAGCTTTCGAAGCAGAACCGGAGAGGGAGTCGTGGATGACCCCAATCAAGAATTTCCTTAGAAATGGGATACTCCCGTCAAAGGAGAGTGAGAGGCGGGCCATAGTTCGCAAAGCCACCAGATACATCCTTCAAGATGATACCCTCTATCGGCAAGGATTTTCTATGCCCTTGTTATGATGTATAGCACTCGACGACATTAAGCGTGTACTAAGAGAAGTACACGAAGGTGAGTGTGGAGATCATACGGGAGGTCAGACCTTAGCAAAAAAGGTATTGCGATATGGATATTTTTGGCCCACAATTAATAAAGATGCAGCTGATTACTCATGACGCTGCGAAAAGTGCCAGAAGTTCGCCAAAATCCCCAGAGCACCACCGACCCAGCTCAAGTCGATGGTGAGTCC
This sequence comes from Allium sativum, assembly GCA_030737875.1. Lineage (NCBI taxonomy): Eukaryota > Viridiplantae > Streptophyta > Magnoliopsida > Asparagales > Amaryllidaceae > Allium > Allium sativum. The sequence goes on along the minus strand of CM060913.1, from coordinate 781,786,310 downwards.
ATGGCCGTCTGCCATGTGGGGAATTGACATCATCGGAGTTCTACCGATTGCAAAAGGAGGAGCGAAGTATGCAATAGTCGCCGTGGACTATTTTACGAAGTGGGTGTAAGCTGAGCCCTTAACCAAATCACAACGAGAAAGGTGATAAGTTTCGTGGTTAGAAATATTATATGCCGATTTGGGATTCTAAGGACCATTATAACTGATAATGGAACCCAGTTCGATGGTGCCGAATTCAAAAATTTCTGCCAGAAATACAAGATCGACAAGCTGTATACTGCAGTCGTCCATCCACAGTCGAATGGGCAGGTAGAAGCAATAAATAAAGTCATAAAGTCCATCCTCAAGAAACGATTGGAACGTGCAAAAGCAAAATGGGTGGATGAATTGTCCTTAGCTTTGTGGGCATATCGGACAACGTTTAAGACAGCAACCGATCATACTCCTTTCTCTCTCTCATTTGGCTCAGAAGCAGTAATCCCGGTAGAGCTTGAAGTTCCCTCTCACAGGGTGACATATTATGACCCGATGACGAATCGGGCACTCCTCCTCGAGTCCTTTGATGAAATCGAAGAGAAAAGGGACGAGGCAGACTTGCGTGCGTCAAGACATCGACGTCTGATGGCACGCTATTATGACAAGAAAGTTCATTTTAGAACCTTTGAACTAGGAGATCTGGTGCTAAATTGAGTTTTTCCATCCCTTCCTCACCTCGGTCCAAAGTGGGAAGGACCATTCGTCTTCCAACGGAAACTTGAAACAGGAGCCTTCAAGTTAACGACGATAGATGGCGAAGAAGTGCCTATGGCTTGGAATGCCCAACACTTGATGCGATATTTGAATTAGGGATGTTGTATTTTCTTTTGTTTTTCTTATGAACTCTGTAAAAAGGCACGACTTGCCTTAGAAAAGTCTGTTGATATGAACAAAGAACTATAAAGTGGATGTAGGCTACGACTTAGCCGAACCACTATAAAAATATCGCGTGCCACTTACTTTCCTGCATTATTTATATCTTCAACTATTATTCTATTATGACTGTGGAATATGAAATGTTAAATTAAAATCTGAAAAGTTGAAGATGGCTTATATGCAGGAACAAACACAACGACTGTTTGCGCAATAAGACATAAAAGAATGGGAAGACGACATTCTTAACTCTAACTCTCAAGAATTGAGAGAGAGTATAAAGGACGGGAAGATGACGTCCTTTGAGGCGTGAAGGTGCACCCAGATGAGAGACCGCCTAAGCAAAAACTCTAACCTGAATATAAGACAGGAGAGTATAAAAGATGCCAGAAAAGAGCAGGCATCAATGACACAAGGAATGTGACCCCCGTCAGAGAATCGTGGACATTCAGACTTTTTAATTTAATCTTGAATAGTTTTTCAAGACTGACTGGGGGCATATATGTATATACATATTCCCCCCCACTATGACTCCATTACACGACTTTAGTAGGACATGCATTTGCAATTTTACATAAGTAATGAACTGACGACTAACTGGCATTGCAGGAAATGAATTATTCTTATTTACAAATGTATGAATTTGTATAGGAAAACAGGCAAAAAGAAGATGCGAGGGCCACACTCGCTGCAACAATTGTGGGCCAATTAAATGCTAAAATAAAGCAAAGCACTTCATCACTTAGACTTTGAAGTGGACTTGGACTTCTTAGCAGCCTTCTGAGCATCCTTCGCCTCTTTTTCAGCATCAGTTAAGATGCACCTTGGTTTTTTCTTGCCTGAGGCTGAAGTGCTGGAATCGGTCGACCTTTTCCCGGGAGGCGGAACGCTGGAATCAAGAGAAGACTTTTTAGCAAGTTCTTCTGTAATAGATCTAGTCGAAAGCTTAACAACTAACCTTGATCCAGCATCCACTACTGCGAGAGGCTTAAGACTTTCGGGGTATAGGTCTTCAACTTTAAGCTGCATGCGTTTGTCTTATTCGGCTTTTAGTGCAGCTAAAGTAATGTCATCTGCGCTTTTTGATTCCCCAACTATAGCCACCTCAGGGTCCTCCTCATGTCCCTCATCACCACCATCATCCTTTAAGGTGTCTATCATCTCACCGTCGTGAGGAGCGTTAGCCTTACCCTTGTCTCCTTCATTCTTCTCCGCTGACTTTGTTTCGGCAGTGGTTCCCTGGGGCACGTCTGCCTTCTCGGCTGGTTCAGCACCTACGGAATGAGAAGTGACAGTTATCAACTCGGGAGAAAATAAAGGGCCCTTCATTGATTGTCCGAATATGCGATGGGAAGTGGAGACAGCTTTGACGAATTGGGGCGAAAAGGTAGAAATACCTTCCGATGATTTCTCAGCCGGAGTAGCTGCCGCCTCTGAAGCCGATTCAGGAATAGGAGATAAAAGAGATGTCTGAGGGATCGCCGGATTTTCGGGGTCGTATTCCTCTACTTCAGGAGTTTTAGTGGCAGTGGAAGAAGAGCCAACCTCCAAGATGTCCTTTTGTTTAGCCTTCCATTTTTCCTCATCCATGGCGGCAGCAATCAGGCGACGCCCCTCGGCTAGACTCGCCGGCTCGTCATCTCTTAAATACTTTTCCATAAGTTTGTCCTCGTCGATGGAATCTACCTTGAGTTCTTTTTTTTCCCATTCAACAATTTGGCTCCATACATGAACCAAGGTAGTCGGATAATCATCGATCCAAGAGATGTTTCGGTAGCAGATTATATATGCAAAAAATTCAATCAGTAATTCACCAAAGCCCTGCACATCCTCCTGAGCCTCCGCTAGCTGCTTGCGGGATTCTTCGGCCGATTTGATGACGCTTTCAACATTACCCTCTACCAGGGCAGCCCTTTTCTCGGCCTCAATCAATTTGGAAGCCAAGTCAGCATTTTTCTTCTCCAATTCAGCGTTCTTCTTCGCCAACTCGGCCTTTTCTCGCTCAAGGTCAGCATAAGCAAGTTGCATTTTGGCAGCATCTGACTTGGCATCTTCCGCTTGCTTTTTCAGCTCCGAACGCTCTTGAGTATGGGACTCGAGCAAGTCATGATAGCGTTTTTGTAAATCCTCAAATTGTTGTTTGAAGCTAGTAGCGTCCCGTTGAGCGACAACAAGTTGAGCCTGTGTATCCTCGAGGTCTTTTCCTATTTTTTTTAAGGCCCTTGCATCATCTTCTGCGGTCTTCTGCATCGAGTTAGTATTCGTGATTAAAGTTCTGATGATTCTGGAAAGGTTGCGCGAATACTTGAACATCTCTAAATATTGTTTCTCGACCGCGTCTATTTTTGCTTTGGCCTCATATGCCCACCTCGAGGAAATAGGCTCAAGAGCAGGTAAGAAAGTTAAGTTTTCAAAGTAGTGATTGGGAAATTGCTCCTCTAGATACGCCCGCTTAACTGCAGTCTCAGCATCCAGCGGTGGAGGTGCAGGAAATGTCAGCTCAGTATCCTTTTGTGTGGAAGGCTCAATGGCCTCCTCGTCCCTTCTAGGCCGTTTAGTAGGAACCTTGCGCTTGCTTCACGAGTCAGTGTCTCTCGATGGGCTCCTCTCCCTACAGCGCTTTTCTTGAGAAGAAGTTGAGTCTTTTGATTGCGGCCTATCATCTTCTCGAAGACCTTGGTAGCCCTTATATCGCTCTGGATCTGACCGAACAGGAGAGCGCGAGGACCGCGAATGATAGGAATCATAGGGCCTTCTGTCCTCCCTACTGCGACCTTCGCGACGATCATACTCAACATCGTGAGGGGGTCTGGTCTTGCTGCGACGTAACTTCTTGATGTCATAGTAAGCACGAGACATTGTACCTGCACAATAATGCAAGTGGAATTCAGAATCAGTATTCTTATAAGACATAAGTGCTGTGAAGTGGGGTGCAATTGTGTTAAGTGCATCCTAAGTGGTGTCCCCCCTCCAACAAACCAGAGTCTGAAGCCGAGCCAGTGCGAGAGGGATCTTTGGCCTTAACAAGAGTAGCCTCCTCCGAAGAAGTAAAAACTAAAGGATTTGTGCCAAATCCTCGGAATTGTAAATAGTGTCAGGAAGAGGGAGGTCTCCCCAACCTTGAAATGTAGGATCATCAACAGTAGGGGCATCTCTTTGGGAAGCGCCTGTTGGCTGTTCTTTAGGAGATGGTGATTTATCAGGAGAAACCACATCCCCAGGAGTGATGTACCCCTCTCGGTGCTTCTCAGGTAAATTAGCCAACTCATCATCTTAAGTCGAACTTGGAGAAGGTGAAGTTCGAAGTGGCACGGTGGGACCTTTCGAGCTCTCGCCCATTTCTGGAATTACGTTCACCGGAGGGATATACACATATGGACCTGGCCCGTGACCTATACTACGGGTAATAGATAGCAGTCCGTGGTGATGAAGATATTCGTCCTTGAGGACCTCATCGATAGTTAAAAACTTTTGATCACCATTAAGGAGCCGATGCATCCGATCAAAGAACACTTGACCCGATATCTGTTTTGGATTGTCAACTGCAAACAAAAATAAAAACGGATTAGTGTGGTGGCGTGGACATTCAGATTCGAGGTTTAGAAAACCGGTGTCTTACTCGATTTTGTCCATCTCCTAGCGCACCCCGGCTGTTGCCTTACATAAAACCATTCCAGCTTGGAGTCGCCGGCCTTGCTACTGAATGGCGCTGAAATTATCTTTCTTTTTGGGACGGACTCGAAGTAAGAGAAAGAAGGAGTTTCTCGAGTCTGGTGCTTGAAGTTATAAAAGAAATGAACGTCCTCAAAAGTGAGCTCTATGCCTAAGATCTCGCGGTATGCTACATATAAGGTATGCAGGTAAGCATAGGAGTTGGGATGCAACTGCATGGGGGCAATCCGCATTTGTCTTAGAAAATCAACGATGAAAGGAGAAAATGGAGGGATAGCCCCAACCATGCACATTAATCGGGTGATAGCCATAAATCCCTCCGGAGGATTATGAGGACAGTCGGTTTTAGATGGCACCAGAGTATCTTTTTTATGTATCCCATACTTCAAGCATATTCGAAGGAGCCTGTCATAGTCAATTGTTGATTCAACAGAATCTTGAGGTGATTCCAATATGACGACAGATTCAAATTCGTCAGGAGCACGGGTATCTCCAACCCCTCCTTCCTCTTCGTAACCCAGAGAAGCTTCACTGTCAGAAGACGTTCCGCTATTATGCGCCCCCACTTCATAATCTGATCCCTCGTCACCCCATTCAGGGTCTGAGGAAGAAGATATGTCATCAAGAGTAACTTTGTTGGATGTCTCTGGGACCTCTTTCTTTTCTGCCAATCTAGAAGAATGTCTTTTGGCCATGGTCACTAAACTATCGAAGAAGTAATAACAGAAGTTAGAGTAAATTAGCTCGTGTCCCCCTGTGCATGTGTGTGAACTAAAGTGTGTACGGTGTGTACAGAAGATGTAAAGTTAACACTCAAAAGTGTAATGCAAAATCTGGGCAAAGTAATGATGTTCAGAGCAGTTCTTGATGTTCATGTATGTTCGCGGGGCACTATCCTAACTGTTCATGAAGGTGGAAGTTATGTCAAATATTGATTTTAGCCAAATGGACAAAGTATTGTGCTTTAAGTTGGGTGGCCTCGGTTCGGTTCGGGTACACATGATGGGATCGGATCGGAGGCAAAGTCGTGCTTCGGTCAGAAGTTAACATCCGATTGGATCAGTTGGGGAGCATGCTTTTGGAGCGGACCGGATAAGTTTAAATGTCAACACCCCTTTCTCCTTTGTTCTACCTTCCGACCCGATCCAGTCAAATAAGCCTCGTTTCTTTTTTTTTTTTACTTTTTTCTCCGACCCGACCTGATAGAGTAAGCCTCGCCTTCCCTCTTTTCCGACCCGATCCGATCTTGTGAACCTATCACTCCTTTCTTCTCCTCCATCTCCTATGCTTCCTCACCCGAATCGATTCCCTATGCCCTTCGTTTTCCTCTTCCTCCTCAGTCACAATCGAACTCAATCCTATCTCTAAAACCCTAGTTAGAACCGAACAGGTACCATCTTCCAACTCCCAGCGCTTTGAGGTGGTGGCGGAGCCACCAACAACGACGACGAGGGAGGAAGGAGTCACGACGTTGAAGTCGAGCAATAACCACACTCAAATCATTCAAATCGACTGCAAATTTCAGTTGAAATCAATTATTATGAAGTTAATCGAGGATTTAAACCTACCAAGGTGTTTAATTTGAAGATCAGCGCGAGAATTGTAAGAACTTTCTTTTTGGGACCTTGGGTTTCGGAGCGAGGCTTATCAAATGAATACGATGAAAGAAAAAGAAAGTGAAAAGAAGATGGAGGCTGAGTTTATATAAGTATGTATGTGGTGACAATTCGTATCCCTCTCCTCCTTTCCCGCTTGGACCGCATTATAGCCCACCAACTCATTTTTTGGCTTGCTAGCCCAGTGTTAAGCAAAAAGAAAGAGGAAACGGTACGGGTCGGGATCCGGGCTGAATGGATTGAATGCAATAGCTTGACGTGTAAATCAAACTCAAAAGAAATCAAGAAGAAAATCACCTGGAAGAATAACTAGATGTTAACAAGAATTCTCCGAATTGTTTGAAAATAAAGAAAGGGATCCACACACTATGCAACATATATATAGACATCAAGAGACATAACTTTCTGAAACAACGTATCTTTATGTATCAGTGGAAACGACTTCTCAATGATTCAAAATGAAAGATTGATGTACAGATAACATCAAAGCATGCTTTGTCTTCAACAGAAGCATCCTTTAAGGGGGCAAAATGTTAGCCTACTTTGTAAACTAGGCTATACAAAATCAAGAAATCAGAAGATCAAGTAAACAGAAGACACTCTGTTACACATCCGGTTCGGATCGGAATTACAGAGGTAAGAACAGAAGCATCACAAAGCTAAAAGATCAAGCCGGATCGGATCGGGCGTAATCAAGGTAAAGCAAAGCGAGACAAAGTGAAGAAGGCAAAATTCAAGCCGGATCGGATCGGATGGGATGATCCGATCCGAACCCCATCTACTTGCCAATCCGAACTGAACCCAGTGTACCCTGCTACTTCACTCCATGTTCTCCTGGATATTCGGGGCAGTTACACCCACTTTCTACCCACGATGGCCACTTACGTGATGCGCTGGCAACACCAGAACTCACCCGATCCCGAAAGCCATGGGATGGAGACCACGTGTCCCCGAACCGGATCCTGAAGGAATTCTCACCTATAAATATACCCCCAAGGGTCGGTTGAAGGGATCTTTTGGCACTCTGAGAGTTCAAGCATCTTTGAGAACCGAATTCTAGTACTCCAAACAATTCAAAATCATTATTCAAAGCATATTTCGAGATAATTGAGTGAATGTATATGAAAAGTGAGTGAAATTGAGTGAATATCTCATTGTATTTTCATTTACATCATCAAGCAAAGTGATTATAAAGTGGACGTAGGCTTTTAAATGCCGAACCACTATAAATCCTGCATCTCTTTTTTATTTTTAATCTCGTTTCATTTTAATTTTAGTCAATTTGGGTGTTAGAACCACTTTTTGGTCTAATAGTAATACTCCATATCTAACACCACGGTGTTATCGGTAAATTTAGTTACCATTTCGAGTTCAAATCTAATTAAAGATTTAACTATCGCTTGGAGTAAATACTGGCGGTACCCTATTTTTGATCATTTCCCAAATTTGATAATTTAAATTATCACATTCACATTCCAATCTAATTAAAGATTCATTAAAACTCTAATTAATTTTAATCTTCCCAAAAATCAATATTAATGATTATTTAACTTTGGGAAATCAAACATGCCGCATCAACAATCTACACCGTACCACTGATTTCTACCGATATATAACCTCTAAGCTCGTACGTCTCAGAGAAGGGTGTTAAGCAAGAGAATAAATTCTCCACTACCAAATAGATATATATTTAACAGAGATCAACAATACAGTTCGAAATACAATGATAGACATCTAATCTTGTCTTTAACTGGGTCAAAGAACCAATGTCATTCAAAACACAGTTCACGATAAACCCAAAACCACATTCCATTAATTATGGAATCTTCACGGGTAATAGATCAATAAATAATCGATATCAATTTCCGTATCTGGCTAATAATATAAATGGAATAATGAAAAAGCCTTTTAAATTCCATATATATTAGCAATCTTCCTCCACAGAAGCTCACTTCGATTATTGCCTAATCGAATTCCATTCAATCCCAAGTTATTTTATTAAATTGGAAAACTTTACTTTGGAAAATTCCATTAAATCTTAGAATAAAGATTTATACATTCCAAATATTAACTTCACTTTTAATCGGGTTAAAGAACAATTGTTATTTAAAACACCGTTTATGATAAACCCAAAAATCCAATTCTTAATTCAATTCCAATTAAATATTAATCAACTGGAAAACTTCTCTAAATCTTAATTAAAAGATTTATTCTTTACTCAACTGGGTTTAAGAACAGTGTTAGTAAAGACATCGTTTACGACAAACCCAAAATCCCATTTGATATTAACTTCAAGGCTCTGAATAGAAATTATATCGGCTTATGTTCAATATCAAATTCTGAAACCAACAAATATCAGATTGGAAATAACGATATATATATATATATCTTCCAAATTTCCATAACAATATATATATATATATATAATCACGGAATACAATATCAAAATATTTCGAAGATTATTCCCATTCCAAATCCATTCCAATTCGTTCGTTGGAAATTTCTGGTTATATTAAAACCATTCACAAATCCAGTTTATTTTATTTAAAAATTATTGGATTTCAAATCTAATAACTAGTTCATTTTGATAAAAATATATTTTTATCTTTTCAAATGTGGAATTTTTCATCCCAATTCTTTCTAAATCATTTATTATGATTTTACACAAATTATTAACATTTTTAATAATTTTATTAAGGCCCTTTCAGTCGATTTCCATTAACGGTCATCGAACTACACTTACATCGACGTTTTCAAATTTTATTTAGACATAATTCCAAATCCAACCATTAGATTTCAAATCTCTTATATTATTTGAAAAGCTCTTTTCGATATGAACCCAACGGTTCTGGTTTTAGGAGAATCTAACTGTCGGATCTCCCGTAATGTCAATTCGAAGTCAATGGTCGAAATTCGCGAACGGTCACGGCGCGATGCGTTCTATTCAGGATATTAAATATATGATATATATATTATATATTTCATCGATTTCCATTTAAAACGTATTTTATAAATCGTTTATAAATTCGTTTTAAAATGATTTTAACTTCATTTTCAATTTTAAATCAAAACTGGGTACTCGTTATCATTATATTATTTAAATGATAATATTTTCAAAATATCTAATTTTGAAATCATTCCCTTTTCGATATTCATTATAAAAATGAATAAAATCGATATAAATATCATTCTGTTAAAATGGCGCAAATCTAATCAACACTGCTTCACATATTTCAGTATTTTCATGTCCATCTAAAACCGGACATCAAAATCATATTTTAATCGTTTACAGAATATTATTTTAAAATATTCGTTATTTTGAAATATTCATTATTTTAAAATATTCGTTCTTCCTAAATTGGAGTCAGACCCAATCAATTACCATATAATGTTATTTATATGGATTTCATACAACACATGTATATAACAACATTGATAAACAATCAATCATCATCCAGAGTGCATTACACAACTGCATAAGCATTAAATATAAATAATTAATGCTTACAACAGTCTGTCGACCAATCGTTTGACATACAACTAAACAATTGGGATTAGTGTACGCCAAATATCATCCCAATACCCGTGTGGAGTTTCAGCCAACAAATACCGAATATTGTTTGTGAAGTTGGGAAATGTGTAAAATTTAGCGTCCCAATCGATGTCAGTTAAATGGGTGTACACAAACAAATCGTCCGATTTGTAAATGAATATTTATTTTCATTTCAGGAGAATTTATGTCGTTCATATATACGCTAAAAAATATAGTTTTAACGATAAAATATTTATTTCAACATACGAATATTTTTAATAGTCCATTTATTCAATAAAAATGATATTTTTATTGTTCAAACATTTTATTCAACACATGAATATTTCATCTACACATTAAAAATTATATTTTTAATGAATAAATATTTATTTTAGAAAATTTCGGCATTATAACAGCGTGATATTAAAACCGGAGTAATGTCTAGCATTACCCCTCTCCTGATATTGGCTCGCGCCATACATATCAATCACAATCAATTCACAAAACCACAATACAATTCATTTCCAGCACAACCAAATTTCCACAACACAACCCAACCAAACAATCATGATTTGTACAATAAATAACGTTGAGGGCTTCTAAGCCCCGTCTGCATCCTAATATTTTTTTTTTACTATAAAATAATTAGAGTGAGAAAAGGTTCACTTTGGGATCCACTCCGCCGTGCTTTTCTGAAGTTCTAATTCGCTGTTCTGATCCCAGAATTTTCAAATGATCTCCAGTCTTCACACCGTCTTTTTAACTAGCCTAAGCGCGCCATTTCAGACAACTTTCGCTTAATGGTCTTTCTTCCAAAATTGGTCCATTTCGCCAGAAATAGCAGAAAGATAGTATTTGGAAAGCAGACTTTGGACGTGTTTTCTGAACAACTCCGCAATCAAAATATGACTTCCATATAGTCAAATCGAAGAGAATATCGTGTTCTTCGATTTTCGTAATGTGGAGTTTTCGCTGGAAATGCACGGTTTGGGAAATATTGGTTAAAATAGTTTAGGAGCTTAAATGTAAATAAAGAAATTCATAAAAATTTGATTTTTGGTGATTGGGGGACCCATGGGCAGAGGTGGTGGCTGGGGATGGTCGGCGTGGGGGTTCGGAGCTAGGGGGAGGCGGTAGATGGTCGATGGTGGGGCAGCACGGGCGACGACGGCAGTTTTTGGGTGTGTGAGGGTTTGGAGAAGAAAGAGGGAGAGAGGGAGGAGCTGAGGGGGGAGGGGGCGGCGCGACGTCGGAGGTGGGGGGAGGGGGTCCGTTTAGGAGGCGGCTGTAGAAGAGGAGGGGGGACGGGATTTGGGAATGACGGGAGAGGAGGCGGGTTTCTGATTATTTTATTTTATTTTTTTTCAAATGAAAATTAGGGTTAGGATATTATATATATATTTCCAAAAATAGCAACTTTTCTGTTCGAACTCCAAATCGAACCCACCGACTGTCGCCCTTGGCTAAATACCCCTATTCCGGACACAATGGGATATGTTTGGTAAGCCAATTCGACTGTTTCATTTAGTTTTCATCAGAATTAAAATATAAATTAATATAACATTCAAAATTGTTGGATTAAAAATAAAAATAAGCTTCTGGAAAACTCAGCCATGGCATCCTCTAACAGTTCTTTTCCAAATCTTACATCTCATTTAGGACGTCCACCTGATGAGATGGCCCATTCCTATTCACCGAATGCACATGCAGATCCTCTACACAATCTCAGTAGTCAGAATTTTCAACATGCGGAAAAGGAGAATTTACGAAATCATAGCATTAATTCTGAAGATGATTTTCCAGGTCTGAGAAGTCAAATTCAAGAGAATGGAGAAACAGTGACTCATAAATTCTCCAGATCATGGGCAGAGGTCATTAAAGAGAACAAATTTCACAATAACTTTTCCTATCTTTCTTATTACAAGCCAGCACAGAAGAATGATGTTACATTTGCAGAAATAAGCAAAGAATTATTACATGCAGGAAGGGAAAAATGGAGAAACTCAATTGTATTCTATAATTATGGTAACAAACCTTATTACAAATATCTTAAAGAATACATAGATCGAACATGGAAAATTAAAGGAAGCTATCAGTTATATAGCAGAGAAAATGGCTTTTTTGTAATTAAATTGGAAAACTCTGAAGATTGCGAAGCGATTTTAGCAGGAGGCCCATATCACTACAATAAAAAGTTAATATTCATGAAGAGATGGTACCCTAGAATGAAGTTAATGAAAGAGTACTTGCGTACCATTCCAATCTGGGTTCAATTTCCAGATTTAGAGTTAGAATTTTGGTCCACTGAAATGATTAGCCGAATAGCATCACTGTTGGGAAATCCTGTCAAACTAGATCAAATAACAGAAGATGTTATTCGTATTTCATATGCAAGGGTGCTAGTAGAGGTAGACATTAATTTTGCTTTTTCGAATGAAGTCTACATACAATGTTATGATAGAAGCATGTATAAGCAGAGTGTGATATATGAATGGCATCCAGTTAAATGCTTAAATTGTAAAACATTTGGGCATTGTTCTAAAACCTGTATGGCTAAAAAAATATGGGTTCAAAAAGAATCTATTAATAAAAAACATGCAGACATGGAAGTTGAGGTAAATTTGTTACAACAAAATAGGGGAAACAAAGATGCTGAAAAGGTAAAACAGATGGAAAACATGTCAAGAAGTGATGAAAAGAATGAGAAGAAGAGTGATGAGCAGTGTAATTCTGGAAAGAAAACAGTTGACAAGAGAAATTTTAGGCAAAGCAAGGAAGAAGTTAAAGCCGGTGAACTTAAAAAGATAGAGATGAAGAACAAATTTGAAATTCTAAACAGCATGGACATAGAAATAGAGGTTACTCGGAAAGAGACAGTGAATGAAATACAGATTGAAGGAAAGTTGAATTCACCATTGGATTCACAAAATTGTAATAAAGAAGAGGATCTTTTTTATATACCATCAATGGATGATAATGAAGATAATTCAAATGATATGAATGTTGAAATTTCAGACTCTAGTTCACAATCCTTGAGTAGAAAGATAAAAAGAAATAAAATAAAAATCACCAATCATGAAGGTAGTAGCAGCATTCTAGATGGAGAGGATTTGGTAGAAGATAACCTAGATTGGAACAAACTAACATCTCACTTTAAAACAAAATCCAAGAGAAGGAAGAAAAAAGAAGTTGGAAACCTCCCTGGTGTGTCAACTAGGGGTATTTCAAAGAATAAATAACATCATGTCCATGCTTTTTTGGAATGTAAGAGGTTTGAATTCTTTGATGAGACAGAGAGATTTGGTTAGTTTGATTAGAGATAAAGATATTAACTAGATGGCAGTGTTGGAGCATAAATTATCTAATTATTCATTGGTGAACTTTGCTTTGAAATTTAAAGGCTGGGAATTTATTAATAATAATGATGAAACTCAGAAGGGTAGAATTTTCATTGGTTATGGTAGCAAGTACTGGAAACACACTATCTTACATATTGATCAGCAATGTATAACATGTAAATTCCTAAACAAAGGTGGACTTAAGATAGTTATTTCAGTAGTTTATGGGAGTAATCATTCTAATCAAAGGAGATTGTTATGGGAGCATCTTAAACAATTAAATTCTAAAATCGATGAAGCCTGGATCATTGCTAAAGATTTCAATGATATTCTTTATACTTTTTATAGAGTAAGTGATAAACATCATCAAGCAGCTCCTGGTGAAAATTTCTTGGAATGCATCTCCTATTTGAATGTGATGGAACCGATGAATTATGGCAATATATACACTTGGATAGGAGTCTGAAATTTCAACATCCATTCGAAGATTGATAGAGTTTTATTAACAAGAAGTGTTCAGAACTATTGCCTCAATTATTAGTTAGAAATCTAAATCACTCTACTAGTGATCATACCCATATTATTATCAACTTATGTTATGAAAAGCAAGAAGTCCTATTTCAGAAGAAATCTCCTTTTAGATGTAAAAATAATTGGTATTTAAGAAAGGGATACTTTGACATTGTTACTCCTATTACGAAAAGTAAGTTTCTTGGTAGACCTTTATTTCAAGTAGTCAAAAAACTGAAAATGATTAAAGAAAATATAAAGAGGTAGAATTAGAGTTTGCCTAGTCTTGATAACCATATTAAAAAAATCAAAAAGGAGAATGGTTTATTATATTATAGTCTTTTGGACCATCCTTCAGACTTAGTTTTGGTTGAAAGATATAAAAATAATATAAAGAGGCTGGGAATGGAACTTTCCAAGCAACCTGTAGATTTGAAGCAAAAAACCAAACTCAAATGGCTATTGGAAGGGGATATGCCTACAAAGTTTTTCTACTAAAAAATTTTTGAGAAGAAGAGGAAAATCCAGGTGAATTACCTTTTAAATGAAGAAGGAGCTCCAACTTTTAATAATGACATCTTTGCAAGTAAAGCCATAGAATAATTCAAGCATCTCTTCAATGCTGACTCTCTTAGCGATGACTTTCACAACTTTATTCCAAGAAGAAGAATATGTGTGGTAGGTAAGGAAATGCTGAGAAAATCAATTAGTTTAGAAGAATTATATGAAGCTATTTTCAAAATGAAAGATGATAGTAGTCCCAGACCTGATGGTTCCAGTGCAATTTTTTTTTAAAATACATTGGAAAGATTTAAAGGAAGATTTATTACATGCAGTTAATGACTCCTTTTTCAGTGGTAAAATACTTAAGGAAATTAACCATACATTTATTACTTTAATTCCCAAAATTCAAAATGCTATTGAACCATCTGACTTTAGACCAATATCCTGCTGCAATGTCATATATAAATTACATAGTTCAATTTACAGCAATAGATTGAAAAAGATACTTCCTCATATAATCTCAGAAAACCAGAATGTTTTCATTAAGGGTAGGCATATGTTTGAAAACAACTTGTTGGCATTTCAATTGGTCAGGAATTTCAATAAACCTGGAGCATATAGGATGTGTATAAAGATAGATTTGGAAAAAGCCTATGATAGAATTAGCAGGGAATTCATCATACATGTCATGAAACAAATGGATTTTCCTCAATAGTTCATCACTTTTATTCATTCGTGTATATCTACTCCTACATTTTCTGTTCTCATCGATGGAAAGCCTATTGGTTTTATAACCAGTAATAGGGGCTGAGGTAGGTTGATCCTATATCCCCATATCTATTTACTTTAGCCATGGAGTATGTTTCTACAAACTTGGAGATGCATTTGCTATGTGGTAACATAACTCCTATTTTGAAGGTCTCATCAATAATAACTCATCTTATCTATGCTGATGATTTGCTAATATTTTCTAGAAATAATGAAAGTAGTGTGTTTATCCCTGAAGGATCATGTATGCATTAAAGAATTAAGTCTATAATAGAACCATAGAACCAGCATTCTCAAGGTCCGTGCACGCATGCCTCAACCAAGGTCGTTCGTGCACAGTAGGGTCTAACATGGACCATGGCTCAAGCAAGGGGGAAGGGATTGATCATGAGTGCGGCACGATTATACAGAGAGGTCGTGCATTAAAAACGGTAATGCTTAAGGACTGTGAGGCCCGCACGTCCTGCAGAGATCGTCCATATTGGAAAGTCGTTTATTCTTGCATCGAAGAAATCGGTCGCACAAGGCAAAGAAGGGAACTGATTCCAATCACATGATCCATTCTGCAGTCGTTCATCCATGGAACCGCGCATGGATCCCTTATCATTCGTTCCCTGATCTATCGCTAGTATTACAATCAGGGGGATCACATGCATATCATCTTTACAAGTTTTATTCGGTCGCCCATCTACGATCAGATATAAATGCTTCAATCAAACATATATGCAAGTGAAGTTACGAAAGGCTTAAACATGAAGATACGTCATTCGATCCTACGCAACCTGTAACACCCCACCTCCGTTAAGGTCACTCACAAAGGGAATGCCTTAACTTTGGTGGAGCATTTTAGTAAACAGAACAGAAACTTACAAGACAGATAAAACAGTACTTGGAAAATTTTATCTTTGTTACAGCGGAAACAGAAATCAATATGGTTACATCCTTTCAAATCTCAGAATTCAAGTACAAATATCAGTCTTTTACAAAAGCCTTCAAAATGCATGGTTTAAAATCATAATCCCCATAGAACGGGAGCGATACAAAGCCAAGCCATACTTTAAGCACTTCAAGCAGAGAGAAATCCGGATCAAGCTAAAGAATTCCCTCCTTGGATAACCTGGGGGGGAACGGAAGAAAGGAGGCGAAACAACAAGGGTCAGACAAAAAGTCTGGCAAGTCCAGTGACTTTCAGCATATGAATAGATAATAATAATATGACATGAACATAAAACTGGATGAGAGATAACTGTAACAGTTGTAGCAGATATAACAGAAGAACATAATGACATAAACTATTGCTTTACACTTCTTTGCACTAATACTAGTATAATAGAATTACGGTGTCACCCTAATGTCTAAACTGAAACGGAAACGGGTACAGAATAATTTAACAGAAACAGGATGCTAATAATGGGCCTTTACTACCCGATCAGAAACAGACAGAAGCAGAAACAGATTAATCCCTACGGAAACAGAATGTAGAATTAGGTGTACACTAGTAATGGGCTTTTACCACCCGAACAGACGGTACCACGCAGAAACAGACAGGTGTTACCACCCAACAGAAACAGACGGTACCAACAAAAACAGACAGAACTAAGTGTACCCTAAAACCCTACCCCCAAGCGATCGGCTCCCTAATACATAAATATCCTGTGTCGGCCCCACAGTAGGGTGTATCACTCCCTAAAGTGACAACCAATTGGCACAGACCTATTTACAGATGTCACGGCGTCTTACATCCTCAGAGGCAGACCGGGATCCATGCACGCACATGACCCGGTTGGAACGCACCATCAACACCCCTCGCCATTATCAGAATGAACCGCTTATAATTAGTTCAGTAAGCGTGGCCGGACCTTACCTACTGTTGGGTCAAAGTTTTGATACCAGAAAGGGTTACTGACTAATATGGGTCCCAAACAACAGATGACACAAGTAATTCCCCTCCTAACCTTGTGTCCCCAGACTAACATATTTCAAATTAACTTGTTTATAGGTTCAGACATACAAAATTCAGATCAACTAGTTCACATACAAGTTTTCAGACTAACAGATCAGATATACAGATTAACAGACTTACAGATTAGCTGATTTCAGATTAACAGGCTTACAGATTAACTAGTTACAGATTAACAGACTAACAGATTTGTCTAACTTTGTAATTGGGCCTACAGATTCACGGAACAGATTTATTAAATTCATCAGTCTAGTGAGTTTAACCCTATCCGCCCAACACATTATATTTATCTCAGATTTTCATTAATTAAATATTAATGCCCAGACCTCTCACATTAGACTGACAGTTTGCGGCTACTAGTTAGGCCGGTTGGTTCCGGGCAGGTTTCTGTCGCAAACTGAGTCTAACCTCGGGTTTCAAGCACGTTATGACTAACTTCTCACATTAGAACCTATTGTTTGCGGCCACTGGATATGTCGGGCGGTTCCGGGCAGAATTACGCCGTAAACTCATTCTAACATCGAGTTAGCCATGTTTATCTTTGTGGCCAATTAATTAATGATTTACCATTTATACCCACGCCTAATATACATGTCAATTTTCATAATTATAGCCAATTCAGATTATATCAATAACAGACTAAATATATCAACTCAACAGATATGGCAGATAACAGATTTAGCAGATTAGGCGACTTAACGGATTAAGCAGTTTAGCAGATTTAGCATATAACAGTTTAGGCATCTTCAGCAGACTTAGCAGATGACGGATTTGGTATATGAACAGATATAGCAGATTATAGCAGAACTAGCAGATTAGGCAATATAACAGAACTAGCAAATTAGGCAATATAACAGAACTAGCAGATTAGGCCATATAACATATTTAATCATTCCTTAAAGTTTCATAAACATATCTTGCCTAATTATAAATTTGGCCTAAGTTTGCATGCCTAAATAGTTGTCATGATTCACATTATGATCATATACCCCACGTTTGCATTGAATTTATATGGCATAGATTATGGTCATAATTTACCATATAACACACGTCTCAAATTTAGTTAAACTTGCCTAGTACAAAAGATTCACATATAAATTATATCGAATATAGCCATCGATTTCAATGCATGTCATATATTCAAAAATCTCTCACTTAGGTGTTATTCGCATTTAATAGTTATCAAATCTTAACATAAATCTTCACACCTAAGTCATATTCCCTTTTTATCCCAAATCATGAATTTCTATATAAACAATATGCCCAACAATCTAGAACTTTAAATTATAACAGATCTTTAATTCAAAAATATGCGTTATGTCCAATGTCTCAAGTCACATGTTAATATACAATGGTTCCTCTTCTTCCAATTCACAGAATATGCACAGATCTAAATCTAGTTTACAACCTATGTCCTTTTAGTCACAGATTAGCCATGTCCAATTATGCCATCATTCATTATTTATCCCAAAGTTTGACGTTCGTGCATTAATCTCTTATGAGATTTGGCGCAGGCTCGGGGTAGCCTGGCTATAGAACAGAAAGAAGAAAGAGATGTAGAATAAAATAGATCAGAACAGAACATACGCAATCTCAAATTCAGATTTACAATCATGTCACAATTATAATTAAAGTTTATATCGGAAAATAACTGCACTTGCCTTGGTTGGATTCTAAAATAAAAAGGTGTTGTAGCTGCTCTCTTTTAATCCTAATCAGAAATGGAGGAAGAAGAAGCACAAGTCCTAGCTTAGGTTTCAGCGGAGTAGAGACGCCATTGATTTATTTATTTTTAGAGAGGAAGAGAGCAATGGAGGCTAGAGAATTGTATATGAGATTTAGGTTTAGGTTAGGGATATATATATAGGTGTAGGAAGTTATTTAGGACCATTAGATTAACCCTGAATCATGAGAACCATTCAAATGCAAAATCTGCATTTGAGCGAATCGGCCCACGGGATGACAACCAAACACCCTGGATTAACCCCTAGTCGACCCAGCATGGCTTGGGTCGACCTCAAAAATGGGCCGGTTCGGTTATTCCCCCTCCGAATTCGCTGTTTTGAACCTTTTTTGCATGTTTATTTATTTAATTTTTATATATATCTATATATATTTCTCTCATATGCATACAAACTTCAAGGCTTAATAACTTCTTCATAATTAACCATTTTTTTTAATTTGTGAACATCACTATTATTAGAAATACGGGGTGTTACATTCTCCCCTCCTTAAAGGATTTCGTCCCCGAAATCTTCAAGTTAAGAAGAATGTGTCCTACCATCCAACATCCATCTACTCAATCATCAATCACTGGCGTCCATTGTCCTTAGAAACTTCTAATGTTGTATGAACATATGCAAAGGTGTGTGTATATGTTCCTTATCTAATGCAAAGATCAGGCGGTCCACTGATTCAGCTGACCTCCTTAATGCGAATTATGTCAGTGCCATGAGTCCAACATGTATGCAATTTTCCTACTTGATACATATCATTTCTATATGAGTGCACAACCATTCAGTCATATGCAACATCCATGTGCTGAGTCAATCATTTTGCATCCACAAAAATTGAAATATGCTCACACATCCATATGCAGTATGAGAGTGTTTTCGAGCCGATCTAGTGCCTAGTGTGTGTATATGCATCCACGAGCAACCACTAGCAACCACTTGCATCCACTTGCAACCATCAAACATAACATGTCTCAAACACATGTTTACACCCATTAGTTTCTACCTAAAGTTCGAAGATTCGATCGATAGGATACAGTCGAATGATGGAAGTGAGTACAGATAGAACGAAGACTTGGTTCCCATTAGACATTGGTTGAGAAAATAATTCCCCTAAGTATCAACCCCAAAGACCGAAATCAATATCAGATTGACACTCAGAGGATTACCCTCTTTAGACAATGTCAGAACTGGAAATCAGAATTATTCAGATATTTACAGACTACTGATACAGATCAGGTTCCCTAATGATTCTTAGGAAGCTAAGCATGATAAAATCATATCCCACAAAACCTCAGAATGTATGCGTCATACTTGACGCCTAACACATATATCTCTCAAACCCTAATCTATCACAAACAGATTAATCATAACCCTTATGGGTTTGAGTCTACAGCGGAATCAGAAACAATACTAGTATTAAAGTGCAGAGTATCGATTACAGAATCAAAATGCCAGAATCAGAAAGAGTTTTAACTCAACAATCAGATAAAGAAATTAAACTTCTCACAGAAAGTTTTCCTAATTCTATCCTATCCACTAGCCTCGAGAGTGTTCGCCTGCCCTCCAGAAGTAGGTCCTATCTTCTGCCCTTGCCCTCGTTTCTTCGGGCAGACCCTAGTGAAGTGTCGCATCCCACCACAGTTGAAGCAAGCGACCTTCTTTGGATCCACTTTCTTATCGTGTGTCCTATCCATGTCTCCCATGTACGTTCTCCATTCGTGACCTTCCACCAAAATGAAGCTTCATCCTTCATTAACCAAGCAGCTGGTTGAACCTTCCTCCCATTGTCTATCTCAAAGGTACCAACAAGTCCTCCACTTCGTTCAGCCAACTTCTAGCCTCGACAATGTCTCAGTCCCATAAAGCGGTTTTCCGCCCATCGCACGGAAGTTCTTACATATCTTAGAAAAAGCATCTATACGTGGAGGAAGAGATTCAAAAGGGAAAGAGGAAGGAACTCGAAACAAAGAATCGAAAGAAAGATATATGGCTTTTGGGGATTATGTTTTTTTTTCAAAATAAGCTTTACTTTTGAAAATACTTCCTTTTTAAAACATAGTTTTCAAAAACTTTTTATCAAATCTGGTAACATTCTGCTCTGATACCAAGTGTAACACTCCACCTCCGTTAAGGTCACTCACAAAGGGAATGCCTTTACTTTGGTGGAGCATTTTAGTAAACAGAACAGAAACTTACAAGACAGATAAAACAGTACTTGGAAAATTTTATCTTTGTTACAGCGGAAACAGAAATCAATATGGTTACATCCTTTCAAATCTCAGAATTCAAGTACAAATATCAGTCTTGTACAAAAGCCTTCAAAATGCATGGTTTAAAATCATAATCCCCATAGAACGGGAGCTATACAGAGCCAAGCCATACTTTAAGCACTTCAAGCAGAGAGAAATCCGGATCAAGCTAAAGAATTCCCTCCTTGGATAACCTGGGGGGAATGGAAGAAAGGAGGCGAAACAACAAGGGTCAGACAAAAAGTCTGGCAAGTCCAGTGACTTTCAGCATATGAACAGATAATAATAATATGACATGAACATAAAACTGGATGAGAGATAACTGTAACAGTTGTAGCAGATATAACAGAAGAACAGAATGACATAAACTATTGCTTTACACTTCTCTGCACTAATACTAGTATAACAGAATTACGGTGTCACCCTAATGTCTAAACTGAAACGGAAACGGGTACAGAATGTAACACCCCGAATTTTCTATTAACACTAAAGTTGCTAAAATAATAATAAGTGTGTAGAAGAGGGGATGTATCTAATATGAATATAAAAATATTAATAAGTATGTAAGAGAGGGGATGTATCTAATATGAATATAAAAATATTAATAAGTATGTAAGAGAGGGGATGTATCTATTATGAATATAAAATATTAATAAGTATGTAAGAGAGGGGATGTATCTAATATGAATATAAAAATATTAATAAGTGTGTAAGAGAGGGGATGTATCTAATATGTATATAAAAACAATAATAAGTGTGAAAAGGGGGGGGGGATGTATCTAATATGTACATTGTAGAATATATATATATATATATTTATGACATGAATAGAAGTTTATTAATATGCTGAGTGATTGCTGAGTCACTTCTGACTCATTGCTGAGTCAACAAGATAAACCCCATCTTGTCTGAATGGCTGCGGTTATTTCTAGGTTAAATCTAATGGCCTAAATGAATTCTAAAATCTATAAATAAGTGGGTAGACCCTAGACCTAAATCACTTGTAAAATTAGAGAAGCTACCGTCATGCTGCTGCCATGGAGTTCAGCATAGCCGTCACAAACTAAGAAGAGGAAGCCTAATCATCTACAACTAAATCTACACAAATCAAATCAAAAGATCTCTCTTTCTCTAATTCTTTTCTTTTGTTGGTGAGTATGATGATTCTCACAAGACTATTACAAACTAATTTGACTCAGTTATGAATGGATCACAAGAAAGTGATGTGATTTGTAATTGTAAATTCTATATATTGTGGATCTCTTATTATGTTATTATGTTGTCGTATGATGTAAATTATATATGCTATGTCATGCTATGTTGTAAATTCTCTTATGCTATGTCGTGCTATGTTGAGAATCATGTCAAGCTATGTTATACTATCATACTATGCCATGTTATAAATCATGCTATATTATGTTGAAAAATCATGATGTTGTTGGATCATGCTTAAAGTTATGTTTTTTTTTCTTAATTTAAATGGATCTTGTTTATGGGAATTTTCCTATTAGGTTAGGTGTACCCATAAACTTGAAACTATAATTAAATAAAACTTGATTATGGGAATTTGCCTATTGAGTTAGGTGTACCCATATAAAACCATGTTGTTAAAAAAATTAGATGATGTTGATTCACACATGTTCATATGTAAGTTTATGAAAATTGATTGAGATCATATTAGGTGAATTTTGAACAAGTTGACACCTTTAGATCCATGACATGTATAATCTATGCAAGTTGGACATATGCAAGTTTCACCCCTTATTATGATTCATTTGGTCACATATACATGTTGTTATTATGATAATCTCTTTTATGCTATGAGTTAGGCTATTCGAGTCTAACATATATTTTGCGAATAAACGTTCAAACGTGGGGTAGGGGTAATATTAGGAATTAATAAATTGGGTGCAATTTTGTAAGATTTTGCATACCATGAATGGATGTCCATAATTGAGTCAATTATGGACATTGTTAAAAATTGGAAGTAATTAATAATTCAAGTAGGGAATTATTAAAATTGGGGGAAAGTGGATTATTATTAATAATCAATGCTAAGGACACGAGGTTGGACCCGTTTGTGATGTAAACCTACCCGGACCCGCCCGGCAAATCCAGTAGTCACAAATGTCGGCCCAATGTGAGAGGTCCTAGGCCCAAACTAAAGCATAACAGTTGTAAAGACACGAGGTTAGACTCTTTTATGGTGTAAGACTGCCCGGACCCGCCCGGCAAATCCAGCTGCCATAAATGCCAGTCTAATGTGAGAGGTCTTTATGAGGTTATGGCCTTAATGAACTAAGAAATACTTAACCAGATAATCATGTAAGGTGGGACATGGGGGTTAAGTAGGTGCCTTGGGTGGCATGAGGAATCTGGTGGTTGCCTTTAGAGGCATTTGAAATACGATTAGACTTAACCAAACACACATGTAAATGAACATGACTAAGTGGATTAAGTGGGATGGACTAATGGGGACAAGCTTAGGTGGAATGCTTGTGGTAAATAGTGGGGGCCCATTTCAACCAGTATCCCAAAACGTATCTTTGTGGGCTCGACCCAAGTCGAGGACGGGACACGCATACTGGGTTTGACTATAAGAGGCCAAAACAGGGAGCGGTGGCAACGCAAGTCCAACGGGTTTCATATGCGTGTGTGGACCCGGGCTGGTAGGTAAGACGTTGTTGCATCGTGTAGGTATAAGCCGTGCATGTCCGTTGTATCAGGTTGCCACTTTAGGGGAGTGATACACCCCACTGTGGGGCCAGCACGGGTATCTACGAGTTAGGGAGCCGATCGAATAATGGGAAGTAGGGTACACCTAGTGGAGATAGGGGCAGGCGGCACCTATGTAGTCAGCTAGGGGTACGTAAAGCCATTGGGAAAGTTTCTAAGTGAAGCTAAGTGGGATGAATCTTTAGGGTGACTGGTGTGGTGCAGTATAGTGTTTATCCTTTAGTATTTAGGAGCGCCTATAACGTTGCCTTTAGCGATTGTCTATGTCCTTAATCTTCTCTTCATAGACATTTTCTTGTTTTCCAGCTTATGCCTTAGTCCAGTTATTTTGGTAATAGTATTGTAGAATTATCATATTCACCAGACTTTATGTCTGACCCCCTCTTTTCCATCCTTTTTCTCCCTTCAGGTCCGCAGGTTGGGCCAAGTTCTAGTGGAGTCTAGTTGGATCGCTTATCTTCTGGAAAGCTTGGACCGTTGAAGTAAAGTCCAGCTTGTTATCTTTCTTTTTAATGGCTATTCATGTAATGGGATTATGTACTTGTTTTATCAAGATAGATATTGAACTTGACATTGAATATGGTGTTATGATGTAATCAAACATGTTTTGACTTCTGCTACAATGAAATAAAGTTTTTGAATTTCCAAGTACTATTTTATATCTGTCTTGTTGTAATTTTACTGTTCTATATTCACTTAAAACCTCCATGGAAGTTAATGCATTCCCTTTGTGAGTGACATTAATGGACGTGGCGTGTTACACGTGGTATCAGAGCATAAGGTTACCAGAACAGATAATTTTTATTTTTTTAGAAAAATATTTTTTTTCTAAAGTATTTTTGGAAGAAGTGCTTTCAAAAAAAAAAAAACATGTTATTTAAAGAGAGTTTTTATGAAAAACATAATCCCAAATAGCCACATCCTTATCTTTATCTTTCGAATTCTCTATTTTGAATCTTTCCTTTTTCGTTTCAGCATGGCTGAAGATCTTAATCTCCCAGAAGGTGTGACGATTCCAGGGTGGTTTAGGAGATACTTGGAGGCTAGGGCCACCACTGCAGGCCCAGCGGATACTCCTCCACCCCTAGTTGCACCCATTCCTCCTCCTCCTCCTCCTCGTGTTGACACTTTTGCAAAGACGTGCAAGGAATTCAAGGCTATGGGAGGAAAAACTTTTCAAGGGACTGAGACGTTTGTGGAGGCCATAGATTGGCTTAAGGAGACTGAGGAATTGTTGGATATCTTTGAAGTGGAAGATGGGAGGAAAGTCCGTTTAGCTGCTTGGTTAATGAAGGGAGAGGCCTCGTTTTGGTGGGAGGTCACTAACGGGGAACGTCCAGTTGATTCATGGGCGGATTTCAGACGAAGGTTTGAGGCAAAGTTTCTTTCAAGGGCAGAGGAGAACTTAAATATGGAAAAATTCCTGGCACTAAAGCAAGGGAGCTCATCAGTAAAGGAATATGTCAATAAATTTAATCAGTTAGCAAGGTTTGGCTTGGAGTTGGTGAACACGCCAGAGAAGAAAGCTTTGAGGTTCGTTAGAGGCTTGAATGAACCGTTGCAAGGGTTGGCTATGACCCACATCCCTATGGGAGCCACCTTTGAAAAGCTAGTAGAAATGGCACTTATGCATGAGGATAAGGCAGTTGAAAAGAAAGGGGATCAGAAGAAACCCCAACAGCAAAATAAGAAGGGTGGTAAAAACAATAATGGCAAAGGGAAGAAGAAATGCTTCAATTGTGGGACGCCTGGCCATCTCAGCAAAGATTGTAGAAAGAAAAAGAAGACTGGTTGTTTTCATTGTGGAGATGCGGGACATTTAGTGAAGGACTGTCCAAAGAAGGGGCAGAGGGAAGGGTCTACCTCGGGAGGACAGGTGCAGGCTCTTATGGCACCAGGGCAGGCAAGGGGGCAAGTTCAGGCTATTGCGGCCCCACCGCTGCAAGAAAGAGGTAGAACAATTTCTGTTAAAAGCTTAGTTTTTCTGTTTGATCATCCTGTCCGTACCTTATTCGATTCTGGCGCATCTCATTCGTTTATCTCTGCATCATTAGTTGAATCACTGCACTTGAACACCAGTTTAGTAGAGGATCCCTTGGTCGTTTCAAATCCAATTGGGGGTTCGGCTCATTTGACCATGATATGTTTGGATTTGAAAATCTCTATACTTAGCGTTGAATTTAGATGTGATGCTTATGTATTGGGCTTCACGGGCTATGGGCTAATTTTAGGAATGGATTGGTTGTCTAGAAATAGGGCCATTCTTGATTGTGAAAGGAGAGTAGTTAGGCTTGTGACTCGCCTTGGTAATGCTCTCGACATCTTTTGTAATCCCATAAATTCCGTTATGCTAAGTTATCTTGAATCGCTTGACGCGTCTGTAGAGAACCTGCGATCGGTAGAAGTGGTCCGGGAATATCCGGATGTGTTTGAGGAGGTGAAGGGCTTACCTCCAAAGCGGGAGATAGACTTTCGAATTTATCTTGTGGATAATGCTAAACCCGTATCTTTGCCAGTGCGCCACATGGCTCCTCGTGAAAGGAGGGAACTCAATAAGCAAGTAAAGGAGTTGCTTGAGAAGGGGTTCATAAGACGTAGTATATCGGAGTGGGGTGCTCCAGTAGTTTTTGCCACAAAGGCGGATGGGTCTCTTAGACTTTGTATGGACTATAGAGAACTAAACAAGCTTACTAAAAAGAACCGACACCCACTGCCGAGGATTGACGATCTCTTTGATCAGTTAGTTGGCGCCTCAGTGTTTTCGCAGTTGGACTTAGCCACTGGCTTTCATCAACTGAGAGTGGCTGAGGATAGTATAGATAAGACTGCTTTTAGGACTCCTGACGGATTCTATGAATGGCTAGTGATGCCCTTTGGTTTGACAAACGCCCCTGCATATTTTGTTGATTTGATGAGTAGGGTGTTTAGGGAATACCTTAACAAATTCGTGGTAGTCTTTGTGGATGACATCTTAGTCTTTTCTAAGAATAAAGAAGAGCACTCCCTACATCTTAGGGAAGTGTTGGAAACCCTTCGAGCGCATAACCTTAAGGCAAAATTTTCTAAGTGTCACTTCTGGAGGAAGGAAGTACGGTTCTTAGGGCACGTGGTTTCCAAAGAAGGGATAGCAGTGGATCCCGCAAAGGTGGTGGCCATCCAAGATTGGAAGGTCCCTAAAAATGCAACCGAAGTAAGAAGTTTCTTGGGGTTGGCTGGCTATTATAGGAAGTTTATCAAAGACTTCGCAAAAATATCAGCTCCATTAACACGGTTAACGAAGAAGAACCTGGTTTTTACGTGGGACAAAGATTGCGATGATGCGTTCCAACGTTTAAAGAGAGCCTTAACTTCAGCCCCAGTCTTAGTGCTGCCAGACGGGAATAAACCGTTTACCATCTATACTGATGCTTGTGGGACGGGACTTGGCGCGGTCCTCATGCAAGAGGGAAGAGTAATAGCCTATGGTGGAAGGCAGTTGAGGGTTCATGAAAAGAATTACCCCACGCATGACTTAGAGCTAGCTGCAATTGTTTTCGCGCTTAAGTCTTGGCGTCACTATCTTCTTGGTGAGAAATTCGAACTGTTCACTGACCACAAATCATTAAAATACTTATTCTCTCAGAAGGATTTGAATTTAAGGCAGCAACGGTGGATGGAATTCTTAGCCTCCTACGATTTTGAAATAGCATATACCCCGGGCAAGGGTAACGTGGTGGCAGACGCCTTAAGTAGGAAAAGGTTGTCCTTGAGTCCGTTGTTTGTTGAACGACAAAGCTTAGAATTCATCTCTATGTTTGACTTTAGACCCTCCGTTGACTTAGTACCCGGTCTGTTAGCATCCTTGGAGGTTAGACCTACACTTCTAGGACGGGTTGGTGAGGCACAGCGAGACGACCCACAGTTGGTTGAGATAGTAGAAAAGCTCAAAGGGGGGGAGTCGTCAAGCCATCTTCATAGGTATACCCTAGACGATAAGGGTTGGTTACGAAGGGATAATAGACTTTGTGTACCACAAGACGAAGACTTAAGGAAGGCCATTCTTGATGATGCTCATCGCTCAAAAATGACCATTCATCCCGGCGGGGATAAGATGTACAAAGATATGAAGCGGGTTTTCTTTTGGGCCGGTATGAAAAAGGATGTGGCCGAGTACGTCGCTAGATGCTTGGTGTGCCAACGAGTTAAAGCAGAACAAAAGAAACCCGGTGGGTTGCTTCACCCATTAGAAGTTCCACTATGGAAATGGGAAAGCATCTCAATGGATTTTGTGGATGGATTACCAAGATCAAGGAAGGGTAACACGGGGATTTGGGTTATAGTAGATAGACTTACTAAAAGCGCCCATTTTATTCCCGTGAAAAGTAAGAGGACTGCTCCATGGTTGGCTTCTGTATACATTAAGGAGATAGTTCGTTTGCACGGTATTCCTTCTAGTATAGTAAGCGACCGTGACCCCATCTTTACTAGCGAATTTTGGAAGAGTTTACAAGAGGCGGTAGGGACTCAGCTATGTTTGAGCACCGCATATCATCCTCAGACAGACGGCCAGACCGAGAGGGTGAATCGCATTCTAGAGGATCTTTTAAGGCTTTGTATCCTAGACTTTGGGGGTACATGGGAAGAGCACCTTCCGTTAGTAGAATTCGCATATAATAATAGCTTTCAGTCTAGTATTGGCATGGCACCTTTCGAAGCTCTTTATGGAAGGCCTTGCCGTTCGCCTACATGTTGGTGGGAATCTACCGATAAAATCCTACTTGGGCCCGATATGGTTAGGGAAACCTCGGAGAAGAATGAGTTGATTCGAAGGAGGATGAAAGCAGCACAAGATAGGCAAAAATCGTATGCTGATAAGAGGAGGACAGATCTTGAGTTTGACATTGGGGACATGGTTTTTTATCAAAGTATCTCCGTTACAGAATGTTGTTCGCTTTGGGTCCGTGGGGAAATTAGCACCAAGGTTTGTAGGGCCGTTTCCTGTAAAAGACAGGATTGGGAAGATGGCATATAGGGTGGAGTTGCCTGAGAAACTTAGTGGAGTACACGACGTATTCCATGTATCACATTTGAGGAAGTGTTTGCACAAGACCGCGGAGGTGGTAGAGCCGAGCTTGCTTAAAGAGGTGGAAATAGAGCGTGATGCAACAATTAGACGAGCTCCTACATGCATTCTTGGGTCGGAGATCAAAAAGTTGAGGAATCGAGAGGTCAGACTGGTTAAAGTGCAATGGGGAGATGATGAGAGCAACGCAACTTGGGAGACAGAAGAGAAGATGCGTTCGTTGTACCCTTTTCTTTTTGAGGGTATGTCTTTTAATTTCTCCTTTATCGCTTAGCTTATCTTATCTTATCTTTAGTATGTCCTCTCATTAGTATCTTTGACCTTTAGTTAGGATAATCCTATGGTTGAAACATGTGTTTGAGACATGTTATGTATGATGGATGCAAAATGGATGCAAGTGTTTGCTAGTGGTTGCTCGTGGATGCATATATACACACACTTTAGGCACTAGATCGGCTCAGTCACTACATATTGCATATTGCATATATATATGGATGTATTTAGTAAAATGGATGAACGATGGATTGTATTATCATGTGGATGCTGCATTCAGATGATGGTTGTGCACGCATATAGAAGTATTATGTAGCATTAAGAATCTTTTGCATACATAATGGATGCATGGCACGATCATAGTTGCATTAAGGAGGTCAACTGAATCAGTGGACCGCCTGATTTTGCATTAGATACGGACATATACACACACTGTGCATTTAAACATGAAAGCATTAGAAGTCTGTAAGGACAATGGATGCCTGTGTATGATGGATGAGTAGATGGACGTTTGGATGGTAGGATATACATTCTTCCAGACTTGAAGATTTCGGGGACGAAATCCTAAAAGGAGGGGAGAATGTAACACCCCGAATTTTCTATTAACACTAAAGTTGCTAAAATAATAATAAGTGTGTAGAAGAGGGGATGTATCTAATATGAATATAAAAATATTAATAAGTATGTAAGAGAGGGGATGTATCTAATATGAATATAAAAATATTAATAAGTATGTAAGAGAGGGGATGTATCTATTATGAATATAAAATATTAATAAGTATGTAAGAGAGGGGATGTATCTAATATGAATATAAAAATATTAATAAGTGTGTAAGAGAGGGGATGTATCTAATATGTATATAAAAACAATAATAAGTGTGAAAAAGGGGGGGATGTATCTAATATGTACATTGTAGAAAATATATATATATATATTTATGACATGAATAGAAGTTTATTAATATGCTGAGTGATTGCTGAGTCACTTCTGACTCATTGCTGAGTCAACAAGATAAACCCCATCTTGTCTGAACGGCTGCGGTTATTTCTAGGTTAAATCTAATGGCCTAAATGAATTCTAAAATCTATAAATAAGTGGGTAGACCCTAGACCTAAATCACTTGTAAAATTAGAGAAGCTACCGTCATGCTGCTGCCATGGAGTTCAGCATAGCCGTCACAAACTAAGAAGAGGAAGCCTAATCATCTACAACTAAATCTACACAAATCAAATCAAAAGATCTCTCTTTCTCTAATTCTTTTCTTTTGTTGGTGAGTATGATGATTCTCACAAGACTATTACAAACTAATTTGACTCAGTTATGAATGGATCACAAGAAAGTGATGTGATTTGTAATTGTAAATTCTATATATTGTGGATCTCTTATTATGTTATTATGTTGTCGTATGATGTAAATTATATATGCTATGTCATGCTATGTTGTAAATTCTCTTATGCTATGTCGTGCTATGTTGAGAATCATGTCAAGCTATGTTATACTATCATACTATGCCATGTTATAAATCATGCTATATTATGTTGAAAAATCATGATGTTGTTGGATCATGCTTAAAGTTATGTTTTTTTTCTTAATTTAAATGGATCTTGTTTATGGGAATTTGCCTATTAGGTTAGGTGTACCCATAAACTTGAAACTATAATTAAATAAAACTTGATTATGGGAATTTGCCTATTGAGTTAGGTGTACCCATATAAAACCATGTTGTTAAAAAAATTAGATGATGTTGATTCACACATGTTCATATGTAAGTTTATGAAAATTGATTGAGATCATATTAGGTGAATTTTGAACAAGTTGACACCTTTAGATCTATGACATGTATAATCTATGCAAGTTGGACATATGCAAGTTTCACCCCTTATTATGATTCATTTGGTCACATATACATGTTGTTATTATGATAATCTCTTTTATGCTATGAGTTAGGCTATTCGAGTCTAACATATATTTTGCGAATAAACGTTCAAACGTGGGGTAGGGGTAATATTAGGAATTAATAAATTGGGTGCAATTTTGTAAGATTTTGCATACCATGAATGGATGTCCATAATTGAGTCAATTATGGACATTGTTAAAAATTGGAAGTAATTAATAATTCAAGTAGGGAATTATTAAAATTGGGGGAAAGTGGATTATTATTAATAATCAATGCTTAGGACACGAGGTTGGACCCGTTTGTGATGTAAACCTGCCCGGACCCGCCCGGCAAATCCAGTAGTCACAAATGTCGGCCCAATGTGAGAGGTCCTAGGCCCAAACTAAAGCATAACAGTTGTAAAGACACGAGGTTAGACTCTTTTATGGTGTAAGACTGCCCGGACCCGCCCGGCAAATCCAGCTGCCATAAATGCCAGTCTAATGTGAGAGGTCTTTATGAGGTTATGGCCTTAATGAACTAAGAAATACTTAACCAGATAATCATGTAAGGTGGGACATGGGGGTTAAGTAGGTGCCTTGGGTGGCATGAGGAATCTGGTGGTTGCCTTTAGAGGCATTTGAAATACGATTAGACTTAACCAAACACACATGTAAATGAACATGACTAAGTGGATTAAGTGGGATGGACTAATGGGGACAAGCTTAGGTGGAATGCTTGTGGTAAATAGTGGGGGCCCATTTCAACCAGTATCCCAAAACGTATCTTTGTGGGCTCGACCCAAGTCGAGGACGGGACACGCATACTGGGTTTGACTATAAGAGGCCAAAACAGGGAGCGGTGGCAACACAAGTCCAACGGGTTTCATATGCGTGTGTGGACCCGGGCTGGTAGGTAAGACGTTGTTGCATCGTGTAGGTATAAGCCGTGCATGTCCGTTGTATCAGGTTGCCACTTTAGGGGAGTGATACACCCCACTGTGGGGCCAGCACGGGTATCTACGAGTTAGGGAGCCGATCGAATAATGGGAAGTAGGGTACACCTAGTGGAGATAGGGGCAGGCGGCACCTATGTAGTCAGCTAGGGGTACGTAAAGCCATTGGGAAAGTTTCTAAGTGAAGCTAAGTGGGATGAATCTTTAGGGTGACTGGTGTGGTGCAGTATAGTGTTTATCCTTTAGTATTTAGGAGCGCCTATAACGTTGCCTTTAGCGATTGTCTATGTCCTTAATCTGCTCTTCATAGACATTTTCTTGTTTTCCAGCTTATGCCTTAGTCCAGTTATTTTGGTAATAGTATTGTAGAATTATCATATTCACCAGACTTTATGTCTGACCCCCTCTTTTCCATCCTTTTTCTCCCTTCAGGTCCGCAGGTTGGGCCAAGTTCTAGTGGAGTCTAGTTGGATCGCTTATCTTCTGGAAAGCTTGGACCGCTGAAGTAAAGTCCAGCTTGTTATCTTTCTTTTTAATGGCTATTCATGTAATGGGATTATGTACTTGTTTTATCAAGATAGATATTGTACTTGACATTGAATATGGTGTTATGATGTAATCAAACATGTTTTGACTTCTGCTACAATGAAATAAAGTTTTTGAATTTCCAAGTACTATTTTATATCTGTCTTGTTGTAATTTTACTGTTCTATATTCACTTAAAACCTCCATGGAAGTTAATGCATTCCCTTTGTGAGTGACATTAATGGACGTGGCGTGTTACACAGAATAATTTAACAGAAACAGGATGCTAATAATGGGCCTTTACTACCCGATCAGAAACAGACAGAAGCAGAAACAGATTAATCCCTACGGAAACAGAATGTAGAATTAGGTGTACACTAGTAATGGGCCTTTACCACCCGAACAGACGGTACCACGCAGAAACAGACAGGTGTTACCACCCAACAGAAACAGACGGTACCAACAGAAACAGACAGAACTAAGTGTATCCTAAAACCCTACCCCCAAGCGATCGGCTCCCTAATACATAAATATCCTGTGTCGGCCCCACAGTAGGGTGTATCACTCCCTAAAGTGAAAACCAATTGGCACAGACCTATTTACAGATGTCACGGCGTCTTACATCCTCAGAGGCAGACCGGGATCCATGCACGCACATGACCCGGTTGGAACGCACCATCAACACCCCTCGCCATTATCAGAATGAACCGCTTATAATTAGTTCAGTAAGCGTGCCCGGACCCTACCTACTGTTGGGTCAAAGTTTTGATACCAGAAAGGGTTACTGACTAATATGGGTCCCAAACAATAGATGACACAAGTAATTCCCCTCCTAACCTTGTGTCCCCAGACTAACAGATTTCAAATTAACTTGTTTATAGGTTCAGACATACAGAATTCAGATCAACTAGTTCACAGACAAGTTTTCAGACTAACAGATCAGATATACAGATTAACAGACTTACAGATTAGCCGATTTCAGATTAACAGGCTTACAGATTAACTAGTTACAGATTAACAGACTTACAGATTTGTCTAACTTTGTAATTGGGCCTACAGATTCACGGAACAGATTTATTAAATTCATCAGTCTAGTGAGTTTAACCCTATCCGCCCAACACATTATATTTATCTCAGATTTTCATTAATTAAATATTAATGCCCAGACCTCTCACATTAGACTGACAGTTTGCGGCTACTGGTTAGGCTGGTTGGTTCCGGGCAGGTTTCTGTCGCAAACTGAGTCTAACCTCGGGTTTCAAGCACGTTATGACTAACTTCTCACATTAGAACCTATTGTTTGCGGCCACTGGATATGCCGGGCGGTTCCGGGCAGAATTACGCCGCAAACTCATTCTAACCTCGAGTTAGCCATGTTTATATTTGCGGCCAATTAATTAATGATTTACCATTTATACCCACGCCTAATATACATGTCAATTTTCATAATTATAGCCAATTCAGATTATGTCAATAACAGACTAAATATATCAACTCAACAGATATGGCAGATAACAGATTTAGCAGATCAGGCGACTTAACGGATTCAACAAATTAAGCAGTTTAGCAGATTTAGCATATAACAGTTTAGGCATCTTCAGCAGACTTAGCAGATGACAGATTTGGTATATGAACAGATATAGCAGATTATAGCAGAACTAGCAGATTAGGCAATATAACAGAACTAGCAAATTAGGCAATATAACAGAACTAGCAGATTAGGCCATATAACATATTTAATCATTCCTTAAAGTTTCATAAACATATCTTGCCTAATTATAAATTTGGCCTAAGTTTGCATGCCTAAATAGTTGTCATGATTCACATTATGATCATATACCCCATGTTTGCATTGAATTTATATGGCACAGATTATGGTCATAATTTACCATATAACACACGTCTCAAATTTAGTTAAACTTGCCTAGTACAAAAGATTCACATATAAATTATACCAAATATAGCCATCGATTTCAATGCATGTCATATATTCAAAAATCTCCCACTTAGGTGTTATTCACATTTAATAGTTATCAAATCTTAACATAAATCTTCACACCTAAGTCATATTCCCTTTTTATCCCAAATCATGAATTTCTATATAAACAATATGCCCAACAATCTAGAACTTTAAATTATAACAGATCTTTAATTCAAAAATATGGGTTATATCCAATGTCTCAAGTCACATGTTAATATACAATGGTTCCTCTTCTTCCAATTCACAGAATATGCACAGATCTAAATCTAGTATACAACCTATGTCCTTTTAGTCACAGATTAGCCATGTCCAATTATGCCATCATTCATTATTTATCCCAAAGTTTGACGTTCGTGCGTTAATCTCTTATGAGATTTGGCGCAGGCTCGGGGTAGCCTGGCTATAGAACAGAAAGAAGAAAGAGATATAGAATAAAATAGATCATAACAGAACATACGCAATCTCAAATTCAGATTTACAATCATGTCACAATTATAATTAAAGTTTATATCGGAAAATAACTGCACTTGCCTTGGTTGGATTCTAAAAGAAAAAGGTGTTGTAGCTGTTCTCTTTTAATCCTAATCAGAATTGGAGGAAGAAGAAGCACAAGTCCTAGCTTAGGTTTCAGCAGAGTAGAGACGCCATTGATTTATTTATTTTAGAGAGGAAGAGAGCAATGGAGGCTAGAGAATTGTATATGAGATTTAGGTTTAGGTTAGGGATATATATATAGGTGTAGGAAGTTATTTAGGACCATTAGATTAACCCTGAATCATGAGAACCATTCAAATGCAAAATCTGCATTTGAGCGAATCGGCCCACGAGATGACAGCCAAACACCCTGGATTAACCCCTAGTCGACCCAGCAGAGCTCGGGTCGACCTCAAAAAAGGGCCGGTTCGGTTATTCCCCCTCCCAATTCGCTGTTTTGAACCTTTTTGCATGTTTATTTATTTAATTTTTATATATATCTATATATATTTCTCTCATATGCATACAAACTTCAAGGCTTAATAACTTCTTCATAATTAACCTTTTTTTTTTAATTTGTGAACATCACTATTATTAGAAATACGGGGTGTTACACAACCACTTGCTCTTGTAATGTCGCTCGCACAGGACAGCTGGAAATAGCTGTCACCAGCTGGTTACAGCTAAGCAGGGGCATGTTCGTAATTAAAAAGATGGGCGATCTATAGCCTACAAAGAGGAACTCCAATCCATTTCTTCAGGGGAGGCTGACCTATAAATATGCCATGAATACCACTGAAAAGAGGGACTACTAGCTACCACGAAGTGCTGCTAAATTCCATCCTCAACCATTTCAACCATGATCATGATCTCCATTCTAAGGTCTTTCTTCCACTTGGCCATGGCGTCCATTCAAATCCTATAAATGAAAAAGATTGAAGGCATTCTCTTCCTCCATCGCTCATCCATCCTTTTATTCCATAGATTCCGCCATTCTTTCATCGAATCCCGCGAATCTAAGCAAGTTTTGTATGTGAAAGCGAGAATATATTGAGAGAAGGAGTTGTATAAAAAATGAGAGTTGATGTATCTTGTAAATGACATCATGATAATGCAAATCACCTTCATAGTGGATATAGGCCTAGCTCAAGGCTGAACCACTCTAAAGTATCGTCTTCATTTTGTTTCCTTTGCATTTTTACTTTCAATTGTCATTGTGTGCAGCTCCATTTATATTCTAACCTTGTTAGTAAAGTACGGTTTTTGTACCATCGGTGTTTGAACCAAGTTTTGGTGAAAAAATTTTGGCGCCCACTGTGGGGCCGTATCTTTCCCTGTTGAAATCCAACAAGATATTCTCAGAAAACTTTGCGTGAAACCATGAGTATACCAAAGGAAGTCATTCGCGAAGTCGATGACCTCACCGACAATATTAATATTGTCACATCACCCACCATTCATTTCAAGACAAGAGAATCGTCAAGAGTCGAGGTAGCTATAACCAAAAGAGAGTTGGAAGAAGCAATAGTGGGACTGACGAGTCAAATAATCATTGCAAATGGTGCAATGATGAAGAAACTTGAGTCAATGCTTGCTATTCAAGCCGCTACCACAAAAGCAACACTAAGTGCCGCTTGTTTTTTACCCGCTCGAACAAGTCAAACCAATGATGCAGAATCCTCTGTTTCAAGCGCAAAATAGGGAAATTCTATCTAGGGAGTTGCGTTTCACGCTAATCTGGACCGCGGAAAAGCTAAAGCATCTATGTGTAATTATTCCAATGATACAACCTCTCAACTGTTGAATGATCCTATGAAAGGAGCACTCCTCTCAAAAGAAACCCCATACCCCTTGTCTCCAGATTGTATTTACACGCTTAGGCGAGAATTTAGTGAGGAGGAAGGCGCTTATTTCATAGATCATGGCAAAGAGAAGGAAGATACTTTAGGAATGGCATATAGAATTGTGAAGGAGGGCTTGAAACAAGAGGATAATCGAAAGGAGTGGGGATTTTCTCCTATTAATTCCCCATTCACCGAAAGAATCAAAATGGCTATGTATCCACAGGAATTTAAACCTCCAACATTGCAAACCTATAAAGGAACAAGCGACCCCAGCGTATTCCTGTGCAAATACGATCAGCATATGGACGGGGCGCGCGCAACCGATGAGATCAAATGCCTATACTTTCCAACTTATCTAGAGGGAGTGGCCTACCTTTGGTTCACAAAGTTGCCGCCAAAGTCTGTAGATGAGTTCGCCACCTTGGCCAAATTATTCAATAAGAAATTCAGATTCCAAGCAGCTAGAGTCCGGGATGTCATGGAGGTAAGTGAGATACAACAAAGAATAGGAGAGTCTGTCAAAGATTTTCTCACCCGCTTTAACATGGCAGTGGCCGAAGTTGAAAATTATGAGCCCCAATTAGTTCTGATGGCTTTGAAGGGGGCCATATGTAAAAAGACCAAGTTAGGAAGATGGATTAAGAAAAAGAAACCAAGTACACTAGAACAGATACTCAATAAAGCTGAAAAATATGTGAGCATTGAAGAGAACTCGATGTGTGAACAGCTAAAGAGGAAAGGTAGTGCGCAAGGTAGTTTCGACAGTCTGAAGAGGAGCGACGAAAGAAAGGATAACCGGAATAAGAAGAAGCTACGCTTTTTTAAGAACTCTGAGTTCACTCCCGTTAATGACACCATAAGGAATATCTTCATGGAACTAAGGATACCGAGAAGTATCCAACCCCAAAACAAGTGCAGGTCAAAGAAATTGCTCTAAGGTCAGGAAGGTTTTGTCGATTTCATAACCAGCCAGGGCACAACACAGATGATTGTAGGCATTTAAAATCGTTAATCGAGAAGCTGGTCAGGAAGAATCATTT
This sequence comes from Allium sativum, assembly GCA_030737875.1. Lineage (NCBI taxonomy): Eukaryota > Viridiplantae > Streptophyta > Magnoliopsida > Asparagales > Amaryllidaceae > Allium > Allium sativum. The sequence continues at coordinate 781,748,749 of CM060913.1, read as the reverse complement.
ACAACAGTATGTACAAGTCCATGAACATTGCTCCAATTCTCCACGGGCAAGGGGCAACAAGTAATGAGTAGATTGCTCAAACCGATCCGAGGCCAACGTTTATTAAAGGATCAGTAGTCAGCGTCCTAATTACGGCAGTTCTGAATAAGCGACTTCCATTACTTTACTTTGCCTTACCACTTAAGAATCAGTAGTCATTTTACCCTACTATTTCACTTACGATATTCTTAAAAGCAGTATAGGATAATTTTCTTATGTTGTATTTGTATAAATCAAAAAGTTATGTGCTTACCTAAATGACATAATTCTAAGACCATACTAAAGGCCAATTTCTTAATTGTAGGCATAGTAGAAGCAATTGCTCATCTCCAATTAAACCATAACGGGAGGCTTCCCAGAGCACATTACAAGAAAAGCAACTTGAAGACCGGAAACGTCATGCTAAATAAGCATATCGCTTCCAGAGGATAAGCTGCTCTGGGGCAAATAGTGAAAAGCATGATAAACAAACAGCAAGTCAGGCAGCTACATTTTCCACTATGAAACACGCCAAACTCTTAGCAAGCATCCATAGAAGGGGTTGTCATCAAGATTTGAGGAAAATACAAAGATAGTATCAAATTTGTCCCATGGATGAAAATTGCTAGTCCCAAAAGAGGTGCCTTCTTAGGTATAGGACACAAATTCTTTAAATCAAACAAAAACTCGATAAGAGGAACTAGTGTCCACCTCCCGGGGTGATGCATAAAGTTGGAAGGATCGGTAATACCTAGCCTGGAAGTCCCAGTCCTAGTGCTGGAAGGACCAGCGCAAGTAGAAATCCTGGCCGAAAGGGAGTAACAGAAATCCTAGCTAAAAGGGGGCAACAGTAATCCTAGCCGAAAGGGGGCATCAGAAATCCCAACTGAAAGGGGGTATCCAACAAGGTTTTTTGGTTCTAGAAAAATCAGAACAAACAAAACCGAACTGGGATCGAAAATTGAAACCCAAGACTTCCCATGGGGGCACATGCAAAAAAAAAAAAAACTTAATAACTTTGCATATTTAAAAACCTAATCCCCGAAGAGCTTATACTGCCAGGTTAGCGGGAAATGCGATTGAGTACCAACCTAATAATTACGATCTGACCGACCAAAAATAAAGTCGCGGCTATAACCGTGAAGATTCATGAAAAATTGGTCGGTTCACAGGTTCACTACAACATTACAACGAAGAATCGAACAACCGATAGAATCGTTCGACTAAAAAAATCGGATCCCCTAAGATATTGTCTTTCGTAAAAACGAATGGCGAACCCATTATAATACCAAACGTTACAACGTAAGTGTACGAATGCGAAATATTAGGCAAGGACCGGCACTCGCATATACAACCGGTCTAAGTACACGATAATAGGAGTGAGTTGATATTGAAACATAAGGGTCACAAATGCTACTGCTTAACAGAGAAAGGGGAGATGAACCAACTGTTTAACATCTATCTTTTGTTCTTTTTTCTACACAAGGAATATCAGAAGAGGACAAGTTAATAATTCCTGAGCTATTTGCAATGAACTTCCTTCTGCGTGTCAGAGCAGACACAACATTAGTGTTCCAAGATTCATCCTCGTCTTCCAGATCGGACATGTTAAGCAGTGCTGGGTCGCCTGGTAAAGGTGTGGTGCGCGGGCTAATGTTAGTTGACACTAAAACAGAATCAATAGTAATAGTTTGAATAGCGGTACCGCTAGCAGACAAAAGAGGTGGCGAGGGCGGACTGTAACACCCCGTATTTTCTATGAACATAAAAGTAACAAAACAAAGTATACTTGATTTTTAAAAGAAGAATTAAGGGAAACGGGTTAAGCCATTGCGTTCGTCTCGGAATTCTGCTTGAGATAGAGTCCATGTTTGCATAAATCGGACTCCGTATGAAGAAGTTATGGCCCTCAGAAGTTTCAGGAGTTTAAATAAATTAAAACAACTCAGATTTAAGTTTGAAATTCAAATCACACACCCGGGCTAGGTGGCAAATTTCCCGCCTAGGACCCAGGTCGACCTGGGTCACATAGGTCGACCAGGGGGTCGACCAGGGGGTTGACCTCCCCCTATTTCCAGATCCGAGGACTGGTTCGTTTTTCTGCATTTGGACGCCCGTTCTGACCAGATTCGTTGATCCCTGTGCTATTTAAACAACCCCAAACCCCACTTTCTTTCCACACCAAACCATTGTAATGCTATTCTGCCTCAATTCTAATTAAAATAAATCAATGGCGTCTCTACTCTGCTGAAACCTAAGCTAGAACTAGTGCTTCTTCTTCTTCCAATCTGAATAGGATTAATAGAGAACAACTACAACCCTTTTTCTTTTAGAATCCAACCAAGGTGAGTACAGTTATTTTTAGGTATGAAATTTAATTATGATCTTGACATGGCTATAAATCTGAATTTGAGATTATGCATATTCTTGTTTATCAGATCTGTTTTTCTGTGTAGATCTATCTTATTAATATTATAGTAACTATTTTGTATCTCTTCCTTCCTTCTATTTTATAGCCAGGCTACCACGAGCCTGAGCCAAATCTCATAAAAGATTGACACACGAACGCTAAATTTGGGAAAAATAGTGAATGATGCATAATTAGACATGACTGATTTGTGACTGATTTGAGAAAAGAACATATGTTGTAATTTAAGATCTGGATCTGGGCATACTATATATGATAGTCTGTGATTTGGAAGAAGGAGAATTATTGTGTATATGACTTAGGCGCAAAGATCTATATTATAATAGGATAACTATTAAATGTGAATATGCCTAAATGGGGATTTTGGATATTAGGCATACGCTGAAATCAAAGGTTATAATTTGGCATAATTTGTGTTGTATATCATGATTTGGGGTTTTTGGAGAATATTCTGTACCGTGTAAATTTAACTAAAGTTTGGGGCATATGTTATATTGTGAATTATGACCATAATTTGGGCCTGTAAAATTAGGCTTAATTTTACGATTAAATATGTTAAATTTCCTAATATGCTGAATCTATTGAAACTGAATACGGTAAATTTGGGGTATGAAAATCTGTAGACTCGATCTAAAATTGAGCAAAACAAGTTAATAGAACTTTGAATAATCTGCTGTAACTTGTAAAGAAGTTTAATTTGTTGAACTGGCATAATTAGTCTGATATTGGCATAATCTATGAATGAATACTTTAGCTAAAAATAAGAATGCTGAGACACGAGGTTAGACTCTGTTTGCGGTAGAAGCCTGCCCAGACCCAACCGGCTTAACCATCAACCGCAAACTGTCAGTCTAATGTGAGAGGTCGTAGGCATAACTAAAAGATGCTTAGACACGAGGTTAGGTCCGGCTTGCGGTAAAAGTCTGCCCGGAACCGCCTGGCACATCCAACGGCCACAAGCTACCGACCTAATGTGAGAGGTCTGTGCGTTTGTAATTAATTAATGCAAATATAGGATAAATATGATGCCAAAAACGTGTTAGGTGGATAAGGTTAAATCGACGGGGCGGATGAATCAAATAAACCGGTTTCGTAAATCTGTAGGCACAATACAAGGTTAGGTGAAACAATCTGTAACTCTGTTAATCTGTATATCTGATCCGTTAGTCTAAAAACCTGTTAACTTGTATGTCTGATCTGAGAACTAGTTAATCCGAACTTTGTACATCTGAAATCTGTAAGCAAGTTAATCTGAAATCTGTTAGTCTGGGGACACAAGGTTAGGAGGGGTAATTACTTGTGTCATCTGTTGTATGGGACCCATATTAGTCAGTAACCCTTTTCTGGTATCAAAAATATGGCCCAACACTAGGAGGGGTCCGGGCACTCTTACTGAACTAATTGTAAGAGATTCACTCTGATAATGGCGAGAGGTGTCGATGGCGCATTCCAACCGGGTCATGTGCGTGCATGGATCCGGTCTGCTCTGAGGATGTAAGACACCATGACATCTGTAAATAGGTCTGTGTCTATAGGTTGCTACTTTAGGGAATGATACACCCTTCTGTGGGGGCCAGCATAGGGTATTCATTTATTATGGAGCCTATCGCTTGGGGTAGAACTTAGGGTACACCTAGTTCTGTCTGTTTCTGTTAGTATACCTTCTGTCTCTGTTGGGATGGTAAAGGCCCATTAGTTGGGGTGGTAAAGGCCCATTAGTTGGGGTGGTGAAGGCCCATTAGTTGGGGTGGTAAAGGCCCATTATTAGCATTCTGTTTCTGTACCTTCTGTCTCTGTTGGGGTGGTAAAGGCCCATTACTAGCATTCTATTTCTGTAGAGATTATTCTATTTTTGTTTCTGTTTCAGTTTAGATAGTAGGGTAATACCTAATCCTGTTACACTAAGTATTAATGCAGAGAAGTAAGATATAGGTAAGAAGCATATCTTGGCCTATATCATTCTGTTTCTTCTGTTTAACTTAAGCATACCTGCTACTCCTGTTGCTATAATCTCTCATCCGGCTTTATTTACATGTCATGATACTACTATCTATTTATATGCTGAAAGTTACTGGACTCGCCAGACATAATGTCTGACCTCGTTTGTTTTCGCCTCTTTTTCTTTCCGTTTCCCCCCAGGTGCTCACGGTGGAAACATAGGAGCTTGATTCATATTCTCTCTGCTTGAAGTGCTTGAAGTATTGCTTGTCTTTGACTCTACCTTCTTATGGCAGTTTACGTTGGGGATTATGGTTTTAAAATTATGCATTCTGAAGGATTTTAGTATAAGACTGATACTTGTGTACTTGGGTTTGGGTATTATGATTTTGAAGGATGTAACCAAACTTATTTCTCTTTCTGCTGTAATAAAGTTATAATTTATTCAAGTACTACTTTACGTATCTGTCTTGTAATATTCTGTTCTGTTTACTTATAATGCTTCATGGAAGTTAATACATTCCCTTTGTGAATGATATTAACGGACATGGTGTAACACCCCACGTCCATTAATGTCACTCACAAAGGGAATGCATTAACTTTCATGGAGTATTTTAAGTGTGTATAGAACAGAAACTTAACAACAAGACAGATATAAACAGTACTAAAATTTTAAAACTTTATTTTATTGCAGCGGAAAATACATAAGTTTGATTACATCATCAAAACCAGAGTCAAAGTACACAATATCCTTCTTCACTAAATCAAAGTACATAAATTGAAAGACATAATCCCCAATACAAAATAGCCATAAATAAGAGAGGCTGAACTTTACTTCAGCGATCCAAGCAATCTTCTAAAAGCAAGAAATACAGCTGTCCAAAATCAAGCTCCACTGGTGCTAGTTCCAACCTGAGCACCTAGGGGAGGGGAAGAAGAAAAGAGGAGGAAACAAAGGGGGTCAGACATAAAGTCTAGCGAGTGCGATAACTTTAACAATATAATTACCAAAATAACTAGGCTAAGGCATAAGTTGGAAAATAGGGAAATGACTGTGAATAATTGGGTATGACAGAGTAAACAAGGAAACAAGATGAACAACACTATCGTTAAAGGCGCACCTAAACCACTATAAGATAATTACTATACTGCACCACCACTATAAGGTAATTTCTATACTGCACCACCACTAGTTACCCTAAGGTTGATCCCGCCTACAAAACTTAATAATGACAATGGTAGTTTCGTGCACCCCTAGTTGCCTTCATAGGTGCCGCCTGCCCCTATCTCCACTAGGTGTACCCACTACCCCCATGCGATCGGCTCCCTAACCCGTAGATACCCGTGCTGGCCCCACAGTGGGGTGTATCACTCCCCAAAGTGGCAACCCGATACCACCAATGATGCACGACTTATACCTACACGATGCAACAACGTCTTACCTACCAGCCCGGGTCCACACACACATATGAACCCGTTGGACTTGCGTTGCCACCGCTAACCCAGTTTGGCCTCTTACAGTCAAGCCCAGTATGCGTGTCCCGTCCTCGACTTGGGTCGAGCCCACAAAGATACGTATGGGTTATTGGTTGAAACAGGCCCCCATTACTTGACATAAGCTATCCACCTAAGCTTGGTCCCCTCTAGTACATCCCACTTAACCCTCTTCTTAGTCATGTTCACTTACATGTTTCAATTTTGGTTAAGTGTTTCTAATCGTATATCAAATGCCACCCAAGTCACCCACTAGATTCCACATGCCACCCAAGGCACCCACTTAACCCCCCCATGTCCCACTACATGTTTATCTGGTTAAGTGTTTCTTAATTCATTAAGACCGTAACCTTATAAAGACCTCTCACATTAGACTGACATTTGTGGCAGCTGGATTTGCCGGGCGGGTCCGGTCAGTCTTACACCACAAAAGAGCCTAACCTCGTGTCTTTACAACTGTTACGCATTTAATTTATGCCTAAGACCTCCCACATTAGACTAGCATTTGTGGCAGCTGGATTTGCCAGGTGGGTCTGGGCAGTCTTACACCACAAAAGAGCCTAACCTCGTGTCTTAGACGATTAATTACTCCTAATTAATCATTCCCCAATTTGAATTAATTTCCCTATTCAAATTATCAATCAATTCCAAATTTAACTATGGCCATAATTGACTTAATTATGTCCATCCATTTATGGTATGCAAAATCATACCAATTTTCATCACAAATTTATTTTATGCCAATTAAGGCATTTATGCCAATTCTTAATATTAAATCTTTTTAATATTATCCCATTACCCCACGTTGTACGTTCGTTCATTTAACGTAAAACATAAGTTAGACTTGAATAGTCTAACTCATAGAATAAAGAGAAAACATCACAACATACATATAGATAAAATTAGATCTAAACATAGGGGTGAACTTGCATGTGTGAATGATGTTCTACATCTAAAACTTGCATAGGCCAAAGTTACAACTTGCATAAAACTACACATGTCATAGATCCAAATCTAAAGGTGTAAACTTGTTTAGATAATGGTCACAAACTTGCATAAATCATGTATATCATAGATCTATATCTAAAGGTGTAAACTTGCATAAGCAATAACCACAAACTTACATAACATGATTCATATTCCAAACTCATATATTTATATAAACTTGCATATGTGATTTATGCAACATAACAATGGTGTAAACTTACATCAAAACATGTAAACTAACATGTAGAATTTTGCATATAACTCACACATGTCATAGCCTAACTTTAGATCTAAAATAGATGTCATGAAACATATAAAGTTATACATAATCTTTACTAACTTGCATATGATCCACATATAAATCAACGCCTAAACTTGCATACATACATATGATTTATCATATGAATCAACATAACCAATCTAGCATGTGAAACATCATCATGAATTGATCAATTATAGAATTTCAACATAGATGATAACTTTACAACATAGATTATAACATCACGACATAACATCATAGAATTTACAACATGTATGATAACATCACAATTTTACAACATAATTATAACATGAGGTCAATAATTCACATCATATCCATATAATCCACATCATAACTTAATCTAATTAGATTGCTAATTATTTTATTAAAGAAATCGAACTCACAACTCAAAGAAGGTCTTGAGTTCTGAATTCTTAGTTCTGAAGTTGTATTGGCTTTCCCTTGAAGAAGATTCGTTGTTAGAGTTGAAAAGAATTGAATTTGATTTGCTTTCTTCCTCTCTAATTGGTGGCGGCTATTCTGAGTTGCTAGGTGACGCCATGGAGGCCATGAATCTAATTTTATTTTGATTTTAGGGTTTGAGTCTATAGGTGTTTTTATAGAGTTTAGGATTAGTTTAGGGTGTCCGATCAACCCAGAATTAATCCCAGCCAATCAGAAACCCTAATGAGCACACAGTCACAAACAGGTCATCAATCAAATCTGCCCGCGGGGGGGGGGGGGGGGGTCCAATTCATGCAAACTCGGGCTCTATCTCAACCAGAATTCCGAGATGAACACAATAGCGCAACCCATTTCCCTTAATTCTCACATCTGAGATTATTTATTCTTTAATTTGTTACTTTAGTGTTTAACAGAAATACGGGGTGTTACATTCTCCCCTCCTTAAAGGATTTCGCCCCCGAAATCTCCAAGTTAAGGAGAATGCATATCCTAACATTCAAACAACCATCTACTCAACCATCAAACACAGGCATCCATTGTCCTTATAAAATTCCTAATGTTGTATGAACATATGCAAGAAGTGTGTGTATATGTTCCTTATCTAATGCAGAATCAGGCGGTCTACTGATTCAGTTGACCTCCTTAATGCAAACAGATCTAGTGCCTAGAGTGTGTGTATATGCATCCACGAACAACCACTAGCAAACACTTGCATCCACATGCATCCACATGCATCCATTATACATAACATGTCTCAAACACATGTTTCAACTATAGGACTACTCTATCTAATGGTCAAAGATACTAGCGAGAGGACAGACTAAAGATAAGATAAGTACAAGCTAAGCGATAAAGGAGAGATTAAAAGACATACCCTCGAAAAGAAAAGGGTACAATGAACGCATCTTCTCTTCCATCTCCCAAGTAGCGTTGCTCTCATCATCTCCCCATTGCACTTTGACTAGCTGGACCTCTCGATTCCTCAACTTCTTAATCTCTGACCCAAGAATGCACGTAGGAGCTCGTCGAATCGTCGCATCACGCTCTATCTCCACCTCTCTAAGCAAGCTCGGCTCTACCACTTTCGCGGTCTCATGCAGGCACTTCCTCAAATGTGATACATGGAATACATCGTGTACACTACTAATTCCCTCGGGCAACTCCACTCTATACGCCATCTGTCCAATCCTCTCCTTAATAGGAAACAGCCCTACGAACCTTGGAGCTAACTTCCCAACGGACCCAAAGCGGACGACGTTCCGTAATGGAGACAACTTGACAAAGACCATGTCCCCAATATCAAACTCAAGATCTGTCCTCCTCTTGTCCGCATAAGATTTCTGCCTATCTTGCGCCGTCTTCATCCTCCTTCGAATCAGATCGATCTTTTTCGAAGTCTCTCTAATCATATCGGGCCCAAGCAAGATCTTATCTGTAGACTCCCACCAACATGTAGGCGAATGACACAGCCGTCCATAAAGAGCCTCGAAAGGTGCCATGCTAATGCTAGACTAAAAGCTATTATTATATGTGAACTCTACCAACGGAAGATGTTCCTCCCATGTACCTCCGAAGTCTAAGACACATAACCTCAATAGGTCCTCTAGAATACGATTCACCCTCTCGGTCTGGCCGTCTGTCTGAGGATGATATGTGGTGCTCAAACATAATTGAGTCCCTACCGCCTCTTGCAAGCTCTTCCAAAACTCGCTAGTGAAGATAGGATCGCGGTCGCTCACTATGCTAGAAGGAACACCGTGCAAACGAACTATCTCTCGAATGTACATGGAGGCTAACCATGGAGCAGTCCTCTTACTCTTCACGGGAATGAAATGTGCGCTCTTAGTAAGTCTGTCTACCACGACCAAAATCCCAGTATTACCCTTTCTCGATCTCGGTAACCCATCAACAAAGTCCATCAAGACACTTTCCCACTTCCATTGTGGGACCTCTAATGGGTGAAGCAACCCACCAGGCTTCTTTTGCTCTGCTTTTACTTGTTGACACACCAAGCATCTAGCGGCAAACTTAGCCACATCCCTCTTCATGTCGGTCCAAAAGTAAACTCGTCTCATGTCCATGTACATCTTGTCCCCGCCAGGATGGATGGTCATCTTAGAATGATATGCATCATCAAGAATGGTTTTCCTTAAATTCTCGTCCCGTGGTACACAAAGTCTACCGTCCCTATGAAACCAACCCTTATCATTTAGGGTATACCTACGGAGATGGCTCGATGACTCCCCCCTTTTGAGCTTTTCTACTAACTCAACCAACTGTGGGTCATCTCGTTGTGCCTCACCGATCCCTCCCAAAAGCGTAGGTCTGACCTCTAAGGATGCTAGCAAACCGGGTACAAAGTCAACGGAGGGTCTAAAGTCAAACGTAGAGATGAAATCTAAGCTTTGCCACTCAACAAACAATGGACTCAAGGATAACCTTTTCGTACTTAAGGCGTCTGCCACCACATTACCCTTGCCAGGGGTATATGCTATCTCGAAAGCGTAGAACGCTAAGAATTCCATCCACCTTTGCTGCCTTAAGTTCAAGTTCTTCTGAGAGAACAAGTATTTTAGCGATTTGTGGTCAGTGAACAATTTGAATTTCTCACCAAGAAGATAATAGCGCCAAGACTTAAGCGCGAAAACAATAGCAGCCAACTCTAGGTTATGTGTAGGGTAATTTCTCTCATGCACTCTCAACTGCCTTCCGCCATAGGCTATTACCCTTCCCTCTTGCATTAAGACTGCGCCTAGTCCTGTCCCACAAGCATCGGTATAAACGGTAAATGGCTTACTCCCATCTGGCAACACTAAGACTAGTGATGTGGTCAAAGCTCTCTTCAAACGTTGGAACGCATCATCACAATCTACATCCCAAGTGAAATTTAAGTTCTTTTTCGTTAAGCATGTTAATGGAGCTGATATTTTTGCGAAGTCTTTGATAAACTTCCTATAGTAGCCAGCCAACCCTAAGAAACTCCTCACCTCGGTAGCATTTTTAGGGACCTTCCAATCTTGGATGACCACTACCTTCGTGGGATCCACAGCTATCCCTTCTTTGGAAACCACGTGCCCTAAGAATCGCACTTCCTTCCTCTAAAAGTGACATTTAGAAAATTTATCTTTAAGGCTATGCGCTCGAAGGGTCTCCAACACTTCCCTAAGTTGTATGGCATGCTCTTCCTCGCTTTTAGAAAAGATCAAGATGTCGTCCACAAAGACTACCACGAATTTATTAAGGTACTCCCTAAACACCCTACTCATCAAGTCAACAAAGTATGCGGGGGCGTTTGTCAAACCAAAGGGCATCACAAGCCACTCGAAGAAACCGTCTGGAGTCCTAAAGGCAGTCTTGTCTATGCTATCCGCAGCCACTCTCAACTGATGGAAACCCGTGGCTAAGTCCAACTGCGAAAACACTGAGGTGCCAACTAACTGATCGAAGAGATCGTCAATCCTCGGCAGTGGGTGTCTATTCTTCTTAATAAGCTTATTAAGTTCTCTATACCCATCTGCCTTCGTGGAAAATACTACTGGAGCACCCCACTCTGATATACTACGTCTGATGAACCCCTTCTCAAGCAACTCCTTCACTTACTTACTGAGTTCTCTTCTCTCTCTTGGAGCCATGTGGAGCACTGGCAATGTAACTGGCTTTGCATTATCTACTAGATATATTCGAAAGTCTATCTCACGTTTTGGGGGTAAACCCCTCACCTCATCGAAGACATCAACATATTCACGGACTATACAAACAGAATGTAAATCATCATTGGATGTGTCAAGGGATTCTAGGTAGCTAAGAATTACTGGACCTCTAGGGTCATAAGAAATATCAAGGGTCTTTCCACAACGAGTCAACAATCTAACTACCCTTCTTTCACAATCTAGGATGGCCCCATATCTAGTTAGCCAATCCATACCTAGAATCAAGTCGTAGCCCATGAAGCGAAGAACAAAGGCGTTGCATTCAAACTCAACGCCTAAGATAAACACTCTCAAATCCCGATAGATCATAGAAAGATGAGCCGAACCACCAATAGGATTTGAGACTACTAAGGGATCCATAACAAGACTAGTATCTATGTGCAGTGTTTCAACTAATGATGTAGAGATAAACGAATGTGATGCGCCAGAATCGAATAAAGTTCGGACATGATGATCAAACAGAAAAACTAAACTTTCAACGGAAATTGCTCTACCTCGTTCTTGCAGCAGTGGGACCACAAGAGTCTGAATTTGCCCCTTGCCTGCCCTGGTGCCATAAGAGCCTGCACCTGTCCTCCCGAGGTAGACCCTGCCCTCTGCCCTTTCCTTGGGCAGTCCTTAATCAGATGTCCCGCTTCGCCACAGTGGAAACAACCAGTCTTCTTTTTCTTCCTACAATCTTTGCTTAGATGGCCTGGTGTCCCACAGTTAAAGCATCTCTTCTTCCCCTTACCATTGTTGCCTTTACCACCTTTCTTGTTCTGTTGTTGCTGTTGCAGCTTCTTTTGATCCCCTTTCTTCCCGGGTGCCTTATTATCATTGGCGCCCTTCTCCTCTTCATGCATAAGCGCCATGTCAACTAGTCTCTCAAAAGTAGCCCCCATAGGGATGTGGGTCATAGCTAATCCATTAAGCGGCTTGTTCAAACCCTTAACAAATCTCAGGGCCTTCTTTTCTGGTGTATTCACCAAATCCAAGCCAAATCTTGCCAACTGATTGAATTTGTTGACGTATTCTTTCACCGATAGATTCCCCTGCTTCAATGCTAGAAACATTTCCATGTATAGATTCTCTTCAGCCCGTGAGAGAAACTTCGCCTCAAACCTCCGCCTGAAATCTGGCCATGTATCGACTGGACGTTCTCCATTAGTGACCTCCCACCAAAACGAGGCCTCATCCTTTATTAGCCAGGCAGCTAACTGGACCTTTCTTCCATCTTCCACTTCAAAGATTCCAAACAATTCTTCCACCTCCTTTAGCCAATTACGAGCTTCAACAAATGTTTCCGTCCCATGAAAAGGTTTTCCACCCATTGCCCGAAAGTCCTTACAAATCTTCGCAAAAGTATCGACGGGAGGAGGAGGAGGATTTACTGGACCTGCGGTGGCAGCCCTAGTCTCAAAATACCTCCTAAACCATCCTGGTATTGGTATCCTCTCGGGTATCTCGGGAATTCCAGATATGCTGAAACGAAAAAGGAAAGATTCAATACAAAAGAACCGAAGGAAAGATATATGGCTATTGGGGTTATGCTTTCTAAAATAAGCTTTTCTCTTGAAAATACTTTCCTTAAAACATACTTTTGTAGGTACTTCTTTATAAAAGTTGTTTTTCAAAAATACTTTTCAAAATTCATATCTGTTCTGGTAACCTTCAGCTCTGATACCACGTGTAACACCCCACGTCCATTAATGTCACTCACAATGGGAATGCATTAACTTTCATGGAGCATTTTAAGCGTGTATAGAACAGAAACTTAACAACAAGATAGATATAAACAGTACTAAAACTTTAAAACTTTATTTCATTGCAGCGGAAAATACATAAGTTTGATTAAATCATCAAAACCAGAGTCAAAGTACACAATATCCATCTTGACTAAATCAAAGTACATAAATTGAAAGACATAATCCCCAATACAAAATAGCCATAAATAAGAGAGGCTGAACTTTATTCAGCGATCCAAGCAATCTTCTAAAAGCAAGAAATACAGCTGTCCAAAATCAAGCTCCACTGGTGCTAGTTCCAACCTGAGCGCCTGGGGGAGAGGGGGAAGGGGAAGAAGAAAAGAGGAGGAAACAAAGGGGGTTAGACATAAAGTCTGGCGAGTGCGATAACTTTAACAATATAATTACCAAAATAACTAGGCTAAGGTATAAGTTGGAAAATAGGGAAATGACTGTGAACAATTGGGTACGACAGAGTAAACAAGGAAACAAGATGAACAACGTTATCGTTAAAGGCACACCTAAACGACTATAAGATAATTACTATACTGCACCACCACTATAAGGTAATTGCTATACTGCACCACCACTAGTCACCTTAAGGTTGATCCCGCCTACAAAACTTAATAATTATAATGGTAGTTTCGTGCACCCCTAGTGTAAGGACCTGGCTTTTTGACCGGTTTTCCGTTGGTAATTGAACCAACTCAAACCGTTCAAAAGGACAGATTGTTATCGCTTATGAAGTTGAAATACAAATCATCACAGAATCACAGACACATAATATCTCACAGCGGAAGAAAATTTATACAATGTTACAAAATCCTTTAAATTTACATAATATCAGAGTACATGATAAATATAGAAACAGCGGAAGACTGAATATAGAACCATACTAATATTCGGTAATGAATAGAGACGGGCATAACTGCATATGACATGGCAGATAGATGGCTGGATCTCCAATGAACCTCAAGCTCTAACATGTATATTTCCAAGCTGAAATACTCGATCTAACTCGGGCATTTTGCAAGGAATAAACAACAAAATACACGAGTCAGGACTAACAGTCTCATATAAGTGAATTAACTCAAATGAAGTGTTCACTGAAATGTACAATAACTTTAAGGATGTTTGGGATCCATCCTTTAAGGATCCGCGAAGCTAATATCTATATAATAATACGCTACTATTGAAATGTCTAGTCAGTAAAGTAAACATAATGGAAATAGCGTAAGCGGGATTACATTTTTACCCTTACACCGTTTATAATACCGTAGTCTATACAGTACCGTAAACCCACCCTATCACGGATGGCATCAGAGGGCACTCCATAGGTACGATACAAATCAAAATCGTATGGGGCTCGCTAGGGTAAATGACAAGGCACTCGAGGCAATACCAGGGTAGGATTCTACCAATTGCACTCCCGGACCGGTGGTAACGCATAGCAGCCACTACCGCCCACCTCGGAACACACTCCCAAATCAAAAGGGCCCTAATCATCATCATCGTCATAGAAATAGTATCGGAGAAGTGCGTCCGATCAGAGGTGCTACCTCTATTAGTCACGGTATAGCTCCTATTTTAGTCATTTTAATTCTGACCCTAAGGTCAAGGCCATTTCGTCATCGTTCGCCTTTCTCATTCCAGTCATCGCCTCCAAGTCATCATGCTTCGTACCGGTACTTCATCACGTGCACAGTGGTTAAAGTGGTATCGACACTGACAGAGAGTATGCCACTTACCGACTCCGGTCTCTTTAACAACTAACGCTTACATAATTTTTTTCACACCGTGGCCATTATATTTGAAATCACAGTTCAAAGTATAGCAAATCGATTTATTTCAAGTCTTGCCCCAAAATCAATTTCACAAATCATTTGATATCGGTTTGAAAATAAAACCAATATTCCCCATTCTTTGTCAACCATTGTTTTAACTTCCAAATTCCATGAAATGTTGTTATTACTTGGAAATCCTGTACTTCATCCTTTGGATTCACTAGACTGGATTGGACATAAGTTTAAAATTTTAAAAATTACATAAATACATTTAGAAAAGTTGAGTTTTGAAATAGCATATGTATATTAAATTTAAAATAGTGTATAAACATATATATTTTTGGAAAATAATTATAAAATACATATGGTTAAAGTAATCAAATCACTTTACAAAAGAATACTTATAAAATCAAGTAATACAGAAAAATTACTTTTATGAAATTTTAGTTCAATTCAAGTAATATTAATCCAATCCAATTCTAATTCATGTCTTACAATTCCTTTCCCAACCAAATTTCACATTTAATCAAATTCCTTTGATTTGGTTCGATTTCAATACTTCACGGTTAAAACGATTCTCACATCATTGTTCACCTTAGCGTTCACGTATCCATTTCATATAACAATCCCCAAATCAAAAGTGTGATTTGTTAAATTTTAGCTTGTTAATAACCCGTATTCACCATGACTCAAATAATCATATTTCTTTTATACTTGAACTTAAACACTTTCATTTTGACAAAATCATTCACATGGCGAAAAAATCATTTGACAATCATATATCAAAATAAATTTGGAACATTTATCAAGTCTTTGCAAATCCTTTACATTCAATCATTCAATTCTAAAATGTCATATTATTCAAGTCGTTGTATGAACATCAAGTTATGAAGAAATTATTTTTTTAAATAAATTAGAATTTACATGTTAACTTGCAAAAATCATTTTAAAACTTATTTCATACAAATTGGATTTCTTATAAACTCGATCAAAAGTTTGAACAAAATTTCTTTTCAGGCTTTTCTTTACACTATATGGAAATTCATTTAAAACTTCTACGTGTGAGATCGATAAAATATTTTAAAATATTTTATTTTATCGACCACGGTGTCCGTATATAAAATTTTCTATCCTATGGTCAAATGACACGGATATTTATCATTTCAATCCATTCTTTTAAAATATTCGAACCCCGGGTATGTATCATTTCAACCCGCATCCCAAATTGATTCGAATACAAGGTTCGGGTATGTGTCATTTCAACCCGTAATGTTTCTAATCTAAGAGGGAACTTGCATGATGAGAAGAATAAACATAACATGTCAAACATACATCCATATTATGTCATATGATATAATAGTATGTGTCGCACGTGCACAATCATGAAGCAAACAATTCTAGAGCAACTAACATTTCATTCAACATTTTAAATCTTTAATTCACTTAATAAAAATATTAGTCTGTGAGTGAGTGGAAACTCACCTTTCGTGGAAAAATGAGAGGACACAAGAAGCTGATGCGATCATGATGAGTACGACAGCGCTAAACTATGGATAGATAGGATCGACTGCCTAAATAATTCAAATGGCTCGATTCAATACATAGATTTTTCCCAAAATAAACAAAACATGAATTTGTCAAAAGTTACAAAACTAGATCATAGCAGGGTCTTGAACTGGTGACCACTCAATTTTGAATCGAATGACAGACTACTTGGCTTCACAAGTTTCTAAATTAGAATAGATAATATGACTACGTCCTATGATTCCAAATTATTGGTGTACACAATCCAAACAGTACACAGCATGAGCAACAAGATAACACAGCTGAAAAGGCCAAGCTGCAAATTTATTTGGTATATGCCTGCTCATGTTGAAACTGAATGGCATGTGTACAAAAAGAAACAATTCACAAATCTAATGTTATAACCAATCTGGAACTCCTAACCACGAGTACTACACTCCTAACCCTAACAACAATCAACCTTACAGATTGCCATAAACTAAATTTTGGCACAACAACTGATAAGATGACCAATTACATGAAATCACTAAACAACCCGACTCGGTCAACATGTAACAGTTGTACAGGAAGCCACTCACATTTCAAACTCAGGTAGGCCTAACAACTTACATAAATCTTAGTATATCATAGGCAATTTGGTCTAACAAAAAATCGAGTAAGCAAAAAGCAGAAAACTTACGAAATTTGAAGATAGGTCGAACTCGGTAAATCCGACAACTGAAAGCACGCAAAGGAATTTGTTCGAAGTGCGAGCAAACGGTTTCCGAATCGAGGTGTGTGGTTCGGATCTGGGTGTGCTCGAGGACATTTGACTGATGGACAACTCCGTTGGAGGGAAGAGGAGGCGCCGCAAGCGTAGACCAGGGCAGAAGTCGATGGTCAAAGAGGAGAGGCTGGAGGTTCGCGTAGTGCCTGGAGGTGGTTCTGACGTTGTCTGGAAGGGTCGATCGTCGGAGGAGAGGTGCGCGGTACCTGGAGTTGCGTGATGGAGGAGGTATAAACGATTTGGGGATTTTGTGATTTTAATTTGGGGAAGACGGTGGCCATTCAATGGAGAAGAGAGGACAATGATTTCTTCTGATTTTTTTCTTCGATTGAAATTGAAGACAAAAGGAAAAAGGGGAAAAGCAACGGAAGAGGGGACGCGTGTGAACTACATATACGCATGTCTGAATGTTACATACTTCTGTATACACGTGTTTTAAAAAGTTTTCTCACTTCATCATTTTTTCTTTATTATTTTCGATTTGGAAAATTTGCTGGGGTAATGCAGATAGGAGAAAGAGGAAAACATGGATAGAAATTAGAAGGGGGCCGCCATCTGTTGGTTTCAGATTCATCATAAAACAAGTGTCTGAATGGCTCTTAGTGTATTTACACGTATATTATATTCTTCCATTTTAAATGATAATTCAATTATATTAATTAATGTACAACCTAAACGAACACAAATGAAATTCAAGACAAGAGATACAAACCAAATAAATACAGATAGGGTACAGATCGAGATTCGCAAAACAAACACTATCGAATTTGCGTGTTTTTGCTCCAATTTTTTTTTTCATATCAAACTTAAACTTTCGAGTTTATATTCGTAATCAAATTCATAAGTTCCAACCCAAATTAAGTTTCAAATTTCTGTGTTAAATTCAAGTTGAAATCATTACTTAACATTAAAGTTTTAATTAACATCGTATTTTAAAACATTGAAAATATCGGTTCGTTACATTGCGGGTCCGTTAGTAGTCTGCCTTTACCTTCAACAACACTTCTCGCATTGCACATCCCCTTCCACATGCAAAGACCATATACACTTGCCTAGCAAAGAAAACCCGTAGCCTTTCCTTTTAACCACTGTATTCATTGCTTTTGGCAAACCAATCTTGGCCACCTTTTGTCCTTCTGTTACCATCCGCTCCATTTAAGCCAGCAGCCTCCAACTTTTCTAGTTCATTCATAGATCGGTTCCTTTGGTTTCTCCTAAAACTAGTTCGTAACCTTTAAAAAAAAAAGAGTTCGCTCAGAAGAAAAACATTGGTGTCCGCGATCCCCGACCTTTTGTGTAGTGAAGAGAGCAAGTGTAGTCCGCTTACAGTAGGAAGACCCAATCAGCGAAAGAAAGCGGAGCGCAATGCAGGTGAGAACATTTAAATTTAAATTTTTATATGATTTCATGACATGCTACGTATATTGATATTTGAAATTGGTTACACAGTTGGTTGTTTGCAAGTGATAAATGATAGCGTAAAATTTGTAGATAATATTGTCATGATTGAAGAAGAAGAATCCATGTCAAAGCGCGTTAGTGACTTAACACGTATCTATGAATTTTGTTGTTGTATGCGTTGAACGGATGGCATGTAGTGAAATTATTTTGAGCGTTACTGAACATAACGCCAACGTGAAATTTATTTATTGTTTGTTTAGTGGTTGTGATCTAAATAAATGATACTTATCCGTTATGTGATGAATTGATATTGATTAAGTTGGATTGCATGAAATACACTCACCGTAGTTGTGAAATTATACGGAAAATCAATTTAACCCTCCTTCTCATGAAAAAAAAGAAAAAAAAGGTTTAAAAGATTTGAGTTTATTTTTGAAATTTTTAATGAATCGTTTAGTTAAGTGTTACATGGATCGAGTTGAATATATCATATAGCGACAGTTCGTTATATTGATTTTTCATTTTCGAAATAATTATAACTTGAACCATTGAATCGAACCAACGACGGGGAACATTGGATTTTTAATAATAGCTTCTGAGTAGAAAAGAATTCTTAAATTCTACCATACGATATTCAAGTTATGTAAGGATCACCATACGAGTAATTCCATGACCGTAAAGGAAAGTCGGATAAACGGGTTTATAAAATCAAATATATATATATATATATATATATATATAAAATATTTGATAACATGAATCCTATTTTATTATTTTAAAATGATTCGTTTTGAAAGATTTGAATTCCAAATTTTCTTTTGAGTCTATTTGATTTAAAAAGGCTATTTTACAACATGTTAGGGATGCTTCAATGTTATGATCTCATTTTTTTTATGTGGTTTAAGTGATAAGTCATGAACTAGAGTTCAAATAATAAAAGGTTGTGAAATAGTTGGAAGGTCAAGTAATTCTATATACATATGGAATTCTTATCTATCTTAAGATATTAGCGGTTGGAACTCAAAAAGAAATGGTTGTATGAATCAATATCAAAATATAAATCGACTAAGCTCTAATTAAATTCTTATTTGACTATCAAATTTGGTTGGGTTATTGTAAATGGAATCTTAATTCAAATTAAGACTCGATAAGTAAAGAGTATGAACAGTACGTTTTAAAATCTCAGAATCAAGGGATTATGCTTTAAAAAAAAAAAGATTAAGAGGGTAACAGAATCTATAAATCCGAAATAGATACAACCTTGATTTGTAAATAAATCAATAACGATAGGAAGGAGATTTGAATTGAAATTCTGCGTGATTCATAACTACTGTTTTAAACACGCTTATTACTTGGGAAGACCGGGATCGAATATATACGCTCGAAACCATTCCAAGTAATAATACGACGTTGTTCGAGACTTGGCCAAACGACGAGTGAAGACCGATGATCTTCGAATTGCTTGGGTTGATGGCCGCCGATGTCTCGGTTGGGCTGATCACTCAAAACGAGGCTATTAGTGGCATAAGGTCTGAGCGTATTTGGAGATTGTCGGATTTTGTTCCGTTCCAACCCAGAATGGACTTGTATGGATTGTGTGCCTGACATTGTAATTCACGGCATAACACTGATTTCTGTTAATATGTTCTGTTTTGTGACGTATGGGCTCAAAGTGGTTATGTAATGATGGAAATCAATGGTCATGTCGTGAATGGACAATGTGACATACTTAAGATATGAAATAAGCTTGTATGATCAGAGCATTGCTTATCTAAGCGTGCTTTGAGTATGACGTGACATCAACAAACCTCACACCCCGTATGATGAGAAACTGGCGGTTAGGTTGCGTATATATTTATGAATTGATGATAACCGCTGCAGCAGTGGGAAACCACTTATGACTTATGGAATAGGGTATGTTCGGGGGGCCGTGTCTGGTCGAAAACCGTTGATCTTACATCGATCTTTTCCAAAACGGTTTCAAACATAACTTGAAAATTATAATTCGAATACCATAACGGAAAGTCGAAATAAGCAAGGTTATAATTATTTTTAAATGGAGGAAGTTTATGGTAAATCTTATTTGCTTGTTTTAAAGTGATTAGATTGAAATATTTGAATTTCAAATGATTTTGAATTTATTTGATTTAAATAGCTATTTTTACATCACTCCATAGTAACGATTCCAAACGTTATTATCTCATTTTCAAAGATAATGTGGTTGAAGTTATAAGACATGAACTAGAACTTAAACGACAAAAGGATTTGAAAGTTGCCTTCATAGGTGTCGCCTGCCCCTATCTCCACTAGGTGTACCCACTGCCCCCATGCGATCGGCTCCCTAACTCGTAGATACCCGTGCTGGCCCCACAGTGGGGTGTATCACTCCCCAAAGTGGCAACCCGATACCACCAATGATGCACGGTTTATACCTACACGATGCAACAACGTCTTACCTACCAGCCCAGGTCCACACACGCATATGAACCCGTTGGACTTGCGTTGCCACCGCTAACCCGGTTTGGCCTCTTACAGTCAAGCCCAATATGCGTGTCCCGTCCTCGACTTGGGTCGAGCCAACAAAGATACGTATGGGTTACTGGTTGAAATGGGCCCCCATTACTTGACACAAGCTATCCACCTAAGCTTGGTCCCCTTTAGTACATCCCACTTAACCCTCTTCTTAGTCATGTTCACTTACATGTTTCAATTTTGGTTAAGTGTTTCTAATCATATTTCAAATGCCACCCAAGGCACCCACTAGGTTCCACATGCCACCAAGGCACCCACTAGGTTCCACATGCCACCCAAGGAACCCATTTAAACCCCTTGTCCCACTACATGTTTATCTGGTTAAGTGTTTCTTAATTCATTAAGACCGTAACCTTATAAAGACCTCTCACATTAGACTGGCATTTGTGGCTGCTGGATTTGCCGGGCGGGTCCGGGCAGTCTTACACCACAAAAGAGCCTAACCTCGTGTCTTTACAACTGTTACGCATTTAATTTATGCCTAAGACCTCCCACATTAGACTGGAATTTGGGCAGCTGGATTTGCCGGGCGGGTCCGAGCAGTCTTACACCACATAAGAGCCTAACCTCATGTCTTAGACGATTAATTACTTATAATTAATCATTCCCCAATTTGAATTACTTTCCCTATTCAAATTATCAATCAATTCCAAATTTAACTATGGCCATGATTGACTCAATTGTGTCCATCCATTTATGGTATGCAAAATCATACCAATTTTCATCACAAATTTATTTTATGCCAATTAAGGCATTTATGCCAATTCTTAATATTAAATATTTTTAATATTATCCCATTACCCCACGTTGTACGTTCATTCGTTTAACGTAAAATATACGTTAGACTCGAATAGTCTAACTCATAGAATAAAGAGAAAACATCACAACATACATATAGATAAAATAGATCCAAACATAGGGGTGAACTTGCATGTGTGAATGACGTTCTACATCTAAAACTTGCATAGGCCAAAGTCACAACTTGCATAAAACTACACAAGTCATAGATCCAAATCTAAAGGTGTAAACTTGTTTAGATAATGGTCACAAAATTGCATAAATCATGTATGTCACAGATCTATATCTAAAGGTGTAAACTTGCATAGGAAATAACCACAAACTTACATAACATGATTCATATTCCAAACTCATATATTTATATAAACTTGCATATGTGATTTATGCAACATAACAATGGTGTATACTTACATCAAAACATGTTAACTAACATGTAGAATTTAGCATATAACTCACATATGTCATAGCCTAACTTTAGGTCTAAAATAGATGTCATGAAACATATAAGATTATACATAATCTTTACTAAATTGCATATGATCCACATCTAAATCAACGCCTAAACTTGCATACATACATATGATTTATCATATGAATCAACATAACCAAACTAGCATGTGAAACATCATCATGAATTGATCAATTGTAGAATTACAACGTAGATGATAACTTTACAACATAGATGATAACATCACAACATAACATTATAGAATTTACAACATGTATGATAACATCACAATTTTACAACATAATTATAACATGCGGTCAATAATTCACATCATATCCATATAATCCACATCATAACTTAATCCAATTAAATTGCTAATTATTTTATTAAAGAAATCGAACTCATAACTCAAAGAAGGTCTTGAGTTCTGAATTTTGAGTTCTGAAATTGTATTTGCTTTCCCTTGAAGAAGATTCGTTGTTAGAGTTAAAAAAATTGAATTTGATTTGCTTTCTTCCTCTCTAATTGGTGGCGGCTATTCTGAGTTGCTAGGTGACGGCATGGAGGCCATGAATCTAATTTTATTTTGATTTTAGGGTTTGAGTCTATAGGTGTTTTTATAGAGTTTAGGATTAGTTTAGGCCGTCCGATCAACCCAGAATTAATCCCATCCAATCAGAGCAGACTAGAAACCCTAATGAGTCAGCACACAGTCATAAACAGGTCAACAATCAAATCTGCCCGGGGGGGGGGGGGGCGGGGGGGCAGGTCGTATTATGGTCAACCTGGTCAGGGTAGGTCGACTTGGCCCTGGCGAGAATTTTCCCGCCTAGCCTGTTTGACTCTGAAATTTGAATTTTCTGAAACTTCCAATGGCCATAACTTCTTCATACAAAGTCCAATTCACGCAAACTCAGACTCTATCTCAACCAGAATTCCGAGACGAACACAATGGCGCAACCTGTTTCCCTTAATTCTCATATATGAGATTAGTTATTCTTTAATTTGTTACTTTAGTGTTTAACAGAAATACTGGGTGTTACACATGGGGTGTTTCACTTGGTATCAAAGCTGAAGGTTACCAGATTTGATAAAAAGTTTTTGAAAACTATTTTCAAAAAGGTTTTAAAAAAAAAAGTATTTTCAAAAGTAAAGTTTGTTTTGAAAAAAAAACATAATCCCCAAAAGCCATATATCTGTCTTTCGATTCTCCGTTTTTGAATCTCTTTTCTTTTGTTTCAGCATGTCTGGAGAAGAAAACATCCCTTATATCCTAGAGGGAGTCACCATACTCGGATGGTTCCGTAGATATTTGAAGGCCACGGCACCCGCCGAAGAAAAAGGAAACGTTCCACCAGCTATACCTTTCGCTCCTCCTCCTCCTCCATGCGTGAATACTTTCCCGAAGACATATAGAGACTTTCGAGCTATGGGCGGAAAGAACTTTAATGAGACTGAATCATTCGTGGAAGCAAGAAACTGGCTCAAGGAAATAGAAGATCTGTTCGTTATCTTCGAAGTGGATGATAGGCAGAAGGTACAGTTGGTTATATGGTTACTTAAGGACGAAGCCTCATTCTGGTGGGAGGTCACGAATGGAGAACGAGCAGAGGAGACTTAGATGTATTTCAGGCATTGGTTCAAGATGGAATTTCCCTCACGAGCAGAAGAGAATTTATACATGGAGTGGTTCTTGGCGTTGAAGAAGGGGAATTTATCAGTGAAAGAGTACGTCAACAAGTTCAATCAGTTGGCGAGATTCGGCTTAGACTTGGTGAACACACCTGATAAGAAGGCCCTGAGATTTGTTAAAGTTTGAATGAGCCGCTACACGGGTTGCTTAGGACCCACATTCCTATGGGGGCTACCTTCGAGAAATTGGTTGACATGGCATTGATGCATGAAGAGGAAGACAAAAGTGAGAAAAAAGAGGAAAAGCTCGAAGGACCACAGAACAAGAAAGTGTGGCCCAAAAAGGAAACACAAAAGAAGGATGAAAAGTCTGAAGATAAGAAGGAGAAAAAGTGCCTTACTTGTGGAAGATTGACTCATCTGAATAAGGATTGCAGAAAGAGGAAGGGCACTTGCTTCAACTGTGGTGAAATGGGACACTTCACTAGGGACTGCTCGAAGAAACGAGGGCAAGGGCAGAGGACAGGACCTACTTCTGAAGGGCAGGTGAATGCTCCCGTGGCTAGTGGATAGGATAGAGATAGGAAAAATTTCTGTAAAAGGTTTAAATTTCCTTATCTGATTATTGAGTTAAAACTCTTTTTGATTTTGGCATTTTGATTCTGTAATTGACACTCTGCACTTTAATACTGGTCTTGTTTTTGATCCTGCTATAGTCTCAAACCCCATAAGGGTTACGGCTCATCTGTTTATGGTAGGTTGGGGTTTGAGGGTATCTGTGTTGGGCGTTAAGTTGACTATGACGCATACATTCTGGGTTTTGTGGGATATGGTGGGGTTTCATCATGCTTAGTTTCCTAAGAATCATTTGATAATCTGATCTGTACCAGTAGTCTGTAAGTATCTGAATATTTCTTAAAAGGATAGGGTTTTTTAGTCAAAGTGTAATGACCCGCATTTTTCGGCGATATAATAATTAATTTATTTAAATAGAGTTTAGAGGATTTAATGGTCATTGAATTAAGTAAGAGTTAATATTAATTAAAATAATAATGAAATAATATATTTAATTCTGAAATAATAAGAATTAGCCGAAATGGCGATATCGTGTGAACAGGGCAAATTCAAAATATATAATTCAGTTTGGAATTGAATTTAAATAATGAATATATTATTTTGACGACAATTGAACGTATAAATTATATTATAATTATAATCGAGCTCGAAATGGCGCTGCAGTTCGTAATTTGGCGATTCGAACTTTAAACGAATGTACATAAGCCGTTTTAAATCGGATTTCTGTGAAACAAGAAACGTTCGAATCTGTTGAACGATATTTTTCTAATGGAAGAGAAAAATCGGGATTTCGTCGTGTTGATTTTTAGTTATGTCCAAATTAAATATTCAGAAAAACAGCGGTATATTCATTTGTGGCCATAACGGTTATTCAAAAATATTTGAATATCGGATTTGAATTTAGACAAGGTTCTTTTGAGGCGTAGTGATAATTTAATTTTTAGAATTTTATGGTAATTTTTAATTAATTAAATAAGAGACTTTTTATTTGGAGTATTTTGTACTCTGTAATCAACATTTGGAGGTTTCACAATATGAGTTAATCAACCGGTATTATTATATTTTTGGGATCGTGGGGAAATACCCGACATGACTACATTTTTATTTCTGTCCGTAGCAGTCTGTATGTGGACGCAGTGCTATATAACGAGGTATATACCATTCCTGTAACGACCCGCATTCTACGCATCATAGGATCGTGGAATATTTATTTCTTTCACATACGAAGTCGTATGGTCATGTAACTTTGGGAGACGATTATTGGGGTCATTTCCCATGTTCATGATTTTTGTCGATTATTAAATGACCGTTTTGCCCCTAATTTTGACTTGAAACCACTTCTATTGGATTCAAATGATGGTTTCTCTTTCCGTAGAGTGGTTACATTAGCCAAACGGACTTACCGTTTGGGAGATATGGCTGAAACAAGGTTTAGAAGGTGAAAAACAGCTAATCGGGCTTAACCGGGTGATTAGCAACTAGGCCCAATGGAGGATTTCGGGATTTGGGATATTTAAGGGCTGCTAGGGTTAGGATTTCGGTTTTAGACTCATTTTTTCAGCCGCCACTTACCTCCTTCAAGCTCTAGCAATGGCCTCCACCTTCTAATTTCATCCCAAATCATCTCTAATCACTTTCTAATCGAAGATTAAGCAAAACTACATCAAATCAAGGAAGGGTAGCACCAAATCAGAGAGAGAGCTGCTGGAACACATAGGGATTGGATCCAAATCATAGATTATTTCAGATCTAAAGTTTGTTTGTGGCTAAGGTGAGTGATTTGCATAGTTCCTCACTAATTATGGCTAATTATGGTAAATAGCGAAGATTAGCGAAATTATGGCTCAGAAAAACCTAGAAAAATTCCCAAAATTCTAAAACATCATTTTATGCCTCTGATATGAATTTGGGTTAATTTCGACTAATTTTGCAAATCCCGGAATTTGGGGTATTAAGGGGTGATTAGTGATAATTAGCGAATTTATGCATGTTAAAAATCTGGAAAAATGTTCATAAATTGCTAAATATTGTTTTAGACCTCTGTTAGAAGTTTGGGTTAATTTGGTTAAGTTTTGTTAATCCTATGCTTAGTTGTTCTTAAACATGCTCAAGGGGAAATATGGGGTTTTGGCTATGTTTGATCCATTTTAACCCATCATATTGTTGTTTTGGTGTTTGAGGTCATTACTACATGTTGCTATAACTGTATGGTATGCTTTGTGATTGTTTAGGAGTGTTAGATTGGTCGAAAACGCCGTCGAATGGCGTGAAACAAGTCGCAGGGAAGTTGTGCAGGAATCAGTTCGTGAGCCCCCTCCCCGTTCGTGGGGTATGTGCCACGACCAAGGCAGGAGGTGAGCCACGATCCGGGACGAACCACCCTCCACGATCCGATCCCCTCCATTCGTGAAGAGTCATCACGAGCCGCACCACCATGACGATCTGCTCCACTTCGAAGGCCACGAACGAGGGACTGATGCTACGAGTCACTTCAAGCTCGCGATCCGAACTAGAGGACGATGAAGGAGCTCGCGATGCGATGAGTACCAGGGTGTCACGACCCGACCCGACAGGGGTGCCACGAACTGATGAAACACGATCCGATGATGGCAACCCGACCTGGAGAGCATATCACGATCCGACCTGGCGAAGGTAGCACGATCCGAGCTGGAGTATCATCACGACCTGGAGCTTGACCACGAGCTGGTGACTGCGAACCGAACCAGGAGGTTATGAACTGAATGAAGACCGATCCGGAGGAGGAGACTAAAACCCGAGATGCAAAGGTAGTCCAAATGGAAGTTAGAGCTCAGGATCCAGATGGGAACCAATGAGTTCACTTCGTGATTGGGCTTTGCTGCGGGACGTGTGCAAAGGGGTTGTCGGTATTCATAACTTAGGTTCACCACTGAGAGATGGATAGTGGGCTTGTAGTGATAGTTACACGGGATTGGATTCCGTCATGGCCCAAAGTATTAGGTGACCAAAGTAGTGGATATCGTATGCTTTACGCACTGAGTGAGGGATGTGAGGATGATTGCTATGCTTGATTGTTTGACATCACTATGACATTCACACCCCCACCCCCGTTATCTTTACACCATTTGAAAAGGCACCTTAGAGTGTTGTACAGTATGTAGTGCTAACTCTTTGGTTGCAGGTCCAGGTTTAGGTATGATTGGATTATACCTGTTATTATTCTGTTTAGATGCTTATCGCTCATACCAGGCTTTATGTCTGACCCAGAGTTTTATGTCTCTTCTTATTACTCTGGGTGCTCACACGAGCAGACTAGAGACAGGTTATGGTTAGCTGGTGATGCGCGAGTAGCTGATTCGGAGGCGAGCAGGAGGCTTCCACGTATGATGTATATATATTCTCCCTGTGTCGTTGGTGGTCGCTACTTGGGCATTAGTAGTGTACCTCCTTTATCTTACTTTTTCTTTTTGAGACAGTTTGGAAAGTTGTAATAAGCTGTATTTTGGATTTCCGCTGCTATGATGCTTAGTTCTGGTTTTCAGCTTATGCACTGTCTCCCATGTTTTATGTCAAGTATGTTATTATTATATTTTGTTCTATGCGCTGTGAGACATTCTACAGGTTCCTTGTTAGTCCATTCTCTTCTTCCCTTTCTTTCTGACGACCCGTTCCGTGCTAACTGGACATGTGTACAGCGCACCTTTGGAGTAAATGTTGGTTGGTGCGGGGCGGGCCGTCACACTTGGTATCAGAGCTCTAGGTTGCGTAGTTAACCTAGGGAAAGACACTAGGGAGAGTTAGTACGTATATGAGAGTGCGTATTTGTGATTATTTTGGTTTTCAAAAGCTATGTATATATATACTATTAGTAGTATAAGAATGAAGTCGTACTGCACTAGCACCACTATGGGATCGTTAATCGTTTCCCTTTTTCAGATTGACGATGAGCCGAGACACGAGGGGTGCTGGTAGAGGGACCAACCAAGGGAATGCCGCTGACATGAGGGAGATGTTTACTAACCTCATGAGAGACATGCTTAGAGAAGTGCAAGGGGCAGTTCCCAATTCCGGAGTTGGTGTTGGCCCAGTAGTGTAGGCGCCTAAGGTCGATTTCGCCAAGTTGTGCAAGGATTACACTAACCTTGGTGGGAAGCCGTTCCACGGAACGGAGTCGGTCACAGATGTTCAGGATTGGTTGGATAGCTGTGATCGTATCTTCGATGACTTGGGTCTTGAGGATGCGATGAAGAGAAGGCTAGCGTCTCGTCAGCTGCAAGGGCGAGCGATGAATTGGTGGAATGCCATTAGAACAGCTACTCCAGAAGATCAAGTTACTTGGAATCAGTTTAAGACTCGCTTTTGTGATAAGTTTATTCCAGCTGCTCATAAATCAGAACTGTTCAGGAAGTTCTTGGAGCTTAAGCAGAACGGTAGAGCAGTCTCGGAGTATATCGCTGAATTCGACACTTTATCGAAATATGGATGGTCCCTTATCGATACAGTCGAAAAGAAGAACGAGAAGTTCATAACTGGCTTGGATGGGTACTTGGGGGAAAGACTTATAAACCATATCGATGAGACGTTCGAGTCTATTGTAGGAAAGGCATTAAGGTCAAGGAGCCTTTTCCCTAAGTCGAAGGCCGAAGTTGCTACGACATCTGCAGAGGAGCCAAAGCCGCTAGCAGGCAGTGAAGGTAAGAAGAATTCCCAGAACAAGAGGAAGCAGAACCCGACCAAGGATGGTCAGAGTAAGAAAAATAAGAAAGATGGCGAATGCTTTAGTTGTGGCCAGAAGGGCCATTACGCCAGAGATTGTCGAGAAAAGCCTGGGGAAAGGAAGTGCTTTAACTGTGGCCAGGCGGGACATCACAAGGATGATTGCCCACAACCTCCTAGGGAGAAGCAGATTGTGAAAGCGTATGCTATCAACGCTGTTCCTTCTTCGTCAAATGCCCCAACTGCGGCGCAGAAGGAAAAAGGTGTCGTTATTCGAGGTATGCTTTCTATTTAAGAAGTTTTGATCGGGTTTTGTTTGACAAACCTGAGTTAGTCGATAGACCTTTAGTAGTGACGAACCCGATTGGTGGTTCGACTAGTTTGGCATGATTTGTTAATGTGGTCTTATCGAGTCATGGATGTATGTTTCCTTGTGATTGCTTTGTTTTGGGCTTTACTGGGTTTAGCATTATTTTGGGGAGTCGATTTACTCCAAAGGAATAGGGTGGTATTAGGTACCTACCTAGTGATGGCGATAGTAACTGGAGTTAAGGAAGCTAAGAGGTTATCGTTGTAATAAGTTCTAGTTGTCTCTGGGAGGCAAATGAGTACTCCAGTGCTAGATTGTTTTGCTAGTATCACCTCATGTGGATTGTCCGAACTCGGAGGAGATGTTCCTTGGGTGCTTGTCTGATATTGGTTTAGGCCTTTGGGGCTTGTGCTTGGGGAATGTCGATTTCGACTAGGATGGGTTGCGTGAGGGGTAAATAGTTGTTGTGATTTTTCATTGGATGATATCTTGGTTACTCAAGGAGTGATGGGCAGCCGGAACATGATGAGACTGTTCAGTGGTATAGACTGCCCAGAGTTAGACTCGATAGGGTTATGAGATTGCTCGAGTGGGACTCGGGAAAGATGCAAAGTAATGGATTGTTTAGGACCCAATGTTGATGTTCTCTATTGGATAGTAGAACTTTGAAGGAATAGGATGTGTTCGTTGATCATGGATGATACAACGAAGATTAGAGCGATTCAAGTTGGACTTGAACTCGTAAAAGAAAATAGGTGTTCGTTGATCTTGGAGATGCAACGAATAGGGAGACGACTCACGTTGGACTAGAGTTTGTCGGCACTCAAGACTGGGTCTGAGTTATAGAGTGACTCGAGTTGGACTCGAGAAGGCTGCAAGGAATTGGATTCAGCTCGAGTTGGACTCGAGAGGGCAGCAAGATAATGGATAGACTTGGGTTGGACTCAAGTATTTTAGGCGGACTAAAAACAGGGGTATCTGGGGACGCCCGTTACCTTGGATCCGTTGGACGTGATCTAGTTATCCTTGGAGGATAAACGTACGTTGGACGTACGATAGTCCGATTGGAGGCTGGGCTTCCATTAGTTTAATTATCCTTGGAGGATAAACGTGCGTTGGACGTACGATAGTCCGAAGGGAGGCGGGGCTTCCATTGGCCTGGGATTGGTTGGACCAGTCAAGTAGGCATCGGTGTATGTATGGAGGCTGGGCTTCCATTAGTTATTGATGTTGGTTGGACTAGACAGACTGGAATCGACATATTGGGATTGGTTAGACCAATCATGTAGGTGTCGATGTGTTTATGACTTTAGCAGGTGATAGATAGGATTTGTTTGATGGATGTTATGGTTGCTATGTTTGTTCCTATCTTTCTTCTCTTGAGTAGACTATCACCTGTAGGGTTCCGGCGATGGGGAACAAAGTGATTGTAGTAGGACTATGAGCCAGTGCAGTAGAGTCGTCATGACTCGAGGGGAAAAGTGGACATAGTAAATGATTAGTAAGGCTATGAGCCAGTGCAGTGGAGTTGTTATGACTTCATGGGGCAGAGTGGACATAGCAAAGGACTAGTGGCTATGGATCAGTGCAGTGGAGTCGCCATGACTCCATGGGGCAGAGTGATCATAGTAAAGGATTTGGGTGCAGTACTAGTTGCATTGAGTAGGAGACATGCCAGTTTAGGGGTTTTGTTTCTAGGATGGAAGCAACTAGAGTATGTCACAGGATATGATTTCGGGCCCAAGAGTGAATTGGATTCAGAAACACTAGTAAGCCTGACGATTAGATCGATTTTGATTGAGTGGATTGGTTCCTATTAGAAGGACGATCCTAATCTATTGGAAACCATCTATCGGGTAGAGATGGGTATCGATGGAAAGAGAATGATCAGGTAAGGATTTGATCGAGAAGGGTGGCTTCGAAAGAATAAGGGACTAGTTGTACCCAACGTAGATGAACTGAGAGGTGAAGTGCTTAGAGCATATCATCACTCGAAATTGACTATACATCCCAGTTGTAACAAGATGTATTGAGACATAGAGCAGATCTACTACTGGGAAGGGATAAAGATAGGCAGAAGGCTTATCTCGGTAAGAAACGAAGAGATTTGGAATTCTTCGTTAACGACTTGGTATTCGTCGAGATCTCTCCATAGAGAATGTGATTCGGATTGGTTGGAGAGGTAGGTTAGCACCAAGATTTGTTGGCCCATTCCCAGTCCTCGAGCAAGTTGGGAATTTGGCGTATGAAGTAGAGCTACCTGACAAGATGGCGGGAGTTCACAACGTATTTCATGTTTCCCAGTTAAGGAAATTCGTGCACGACCCTAGTGTGTCTTTTTGACCTGATCAGTTGGATAACATCGAAGTTGAACTCGAGGCGGTTGGGAACCGCAAGTCTATGCGTATCGTTGGCAACGATACGAAGCAGCTTCGAAGGAAGGCGGTGAAAGTAGTCAAAGTCCAGTGGGGTGAGAATGAAAAAGACTGTACTTGGGAAACAGAGGAAGATATAAGGAAGAAGTATCCAGAACTCTTTGCCTAGTAAGGTTTTGGTAGTGATAGTTTCTTCCCTTGTTAGTAAACCGCATGCTAGGATAGACTTGTTTTGCATGTTGATTGTTGTTTTATGGTTGATAGGCATGCGGGACCCTTTGTGTGTTTTGGTTAGGGAATTTCGGGGGCGAAATTTCTTAAGGGGGGAAGAGTGTAACGACCCGCATCATAGGATCATGGAATATTTATTTCTTTCACATACGAAGTCGTATGGTCATGTAACTTTGGGAGACGATTATTGGGGTCATTTCCCATGTTCATGATTTTTGTCGATTTTTAAATGACCGTTTTGCCCCTAGTTGGTACTGTTTTGGCCATAACTTTTGACTGGAAAGGAATTTTGACCTGAAACCACTTCCATTGGATTCAAATGATGGTTTCTCTTTCCGTAGAGTGGTTACATTAGCCAAACGGACTTACCGTTTGGGAGATATGGCTGAAACAAGGTTTAGAAGGTGAAAAACAGCTAATCGGGCTTAACCGGGTGATTAGCAACTAGGCCCAATGGGGAATTTCGGTATTTGGGGTATTTAAGGGCTGCTAGGGTTAGGATTTCGGTTTTAGACTCATTTTTCCAGCCGCCACTTACCTCCTTCAAGCTCTAGCAATGGCCTCAACCTTCTAATTTCATCCCAAATCATCTCTAATCACTTTCTAATCGAAGATTAAGCAAAACTACAACAAATCAAGGAAGGGTAGCACCAAATTAGAGAGAGAGCTACTGGAACACATAGGGATTGGATCCAAATCATAGATTATTTCAGATCTAAAGTTTGTTTGTGGCTAAGGTGAGTGATTTGCATAGTTCCTCACTAATTATGGCTAATTATGGTAATTAGCGAAGATTAGCGAAATTATGGCTCAGAAAAATCTAGAAAAATTCCCAAAATTCTAAAACATCATTTTATGCCTCTGATATGAATTTGGGTTAATTTCGACTAATTTTGCAAATCCCGGAATTTGGGGGATTAAGGGGGTGATTAGTGATAATTAGCGAATTTATGCATGTTAAAAATCTGGAAATATGTTCATAAATTGCTAAATATTGTTTTAGACCTCTGTTAGAAGTTTGGTTAATTTGGTTAAGTTTTGTTAATCCTATGCTTAGTTGTTCTTAAACATGCTCAAGGGGAAATATGGGGTTTTGGCTATGTTTGATCCATTTTAACCCATCATATTGTTGTTTTGGTGTTTGAGGTCACTACTACATGTTGCTATGACTGTATGGTATGCTTTGTGATTGTTTAGGAGTGTTAGATCGGTCGAAAACGCCGTCGAATGGCGTGAAACAAGTCGTAGGGAAGTTGTGCAGGAATCGGTTCGTGAGCCCCCTCCCCGTTCGTGGGGTATGTGCCACGACCAAGGCAGGAGGTGAGCCACGATCCGGGACGAACCACCCTCCACGATCCGATCCCCTCCATTCGTGAAGAGTCATCACGAGCCGCACCACCATGACGATATGCTCCACTTCGAAGGCCACAAACGAGGGACTGATGCTACGAGTCACTTCAAGCTCGCGATCCGAACCAGAGGAGGATGAAGGAGCTCGCGATGCGATGGGTACCAGGGTGTCACGACCCGACCCGACAGGGGTGCCACGAACTGATGAAACACGATCTGATGATGGCGACCCGACCTGGAGAGCATATCACGATCCGACCTGGCGAAGGTAGCACGATCCAAGCTGGAGTATCATCACGACCTGGAGCTTGACCACGAGCTGGTGACTGCGAACCGAACCAGGAGGTTATGAACTGAATGAAGACCGATCCGGAGGAGGAGACTAAAACCCGTGATGCAAAGGTAGTCCAAATGGAAGTTAGAGCTCAGGATCCAGATGGGAACCAATGAGTTCACTTCGTGATTGGGCTTTGCTGCGGGACGTGTGCAAAGGGGTTGTTGGTATTCATAACTTTGGTTCACCACTGAGAGATGGATAGTGGGCTTGTAGTGATAGTTACACGGGATTGGATTCTGTCATGGCCCAAAGTATTAGGTGACCAAAGCAGTGGATATCGTATGCTTTATGCACTGAGTGAGGGATGTGAGGATGATTGCTATGCTTGATTGTTTGACATCACTATGACATTCACACCCCCACCCCCGTTATCTTTACACCATTTGAAAGGGCACCTTAGAGTGTTGTACAGTATGTAGTGCTAACTCTTTGGTTGCAGGTCCAGGTTCAGGTATGATTGGATTATACCTGTTATTATTCTGTTTAGATGCTTATCGCTCATACCAGGCTTTATGTCTGACCCAGAGTTTTATGTCTCTTCTTATTACTCTGGGTGCTCACACGAGCAGACTAGAGACAGGTTATGGTTAGCTGGTGATGCGCGAGTAGCTGATTCGAAGGCGAGCAGGAGGCTTCCACGTATGATGTATAGATATTCTCCCTGTGTCGTTGGTGGTCGCTACTTGGGCATTAGTAGTGTACCTCCTTTATCTTACTTTTGCTTTTTGAGACAGTTTGGAAAGTTGTAATAAGCTGTATTTTGGATTTCCGCTGCTATGATGCTTAGTTCTGGTTTTCAGCTTATGCACTGTCTCCCCAGTTTTATGTCAAGTATGTTATTATTATATTTTGTTCTATGTGCTGTGAGACATTCTACAGGTTCCTTGTTAGTCCATTCTCTTCTTCCCTTTCCTTCTGACGACCTGTTCCATGCTAACTGGACATGTGTACAGCGCACCTTTGGAGTAAATGTCGGTTGGTGCGGGGCGGGCCGTCACAATTCCTAAGCTGAGAAATATACTTGGTTTCATGTACACATCAAGTATTATCTTTCCATTCCACATCACCTTGTCTCTGCCGCAGTCTACACTATCGTGGATGATCACCATCCTATCACTCCATACTTGGTTCTCATGAAACCACGTCTTCAAATTTTTATCCTATATAATAACTTTTATAACTCCTCTAAAAAAACCTAAATCTCATTCCACGCATCAGTTTTCTATGCCGCCACTATCATCTCACAACAACGAAAAACGTGAGAAATCAGATCTCAAATAAATCAAAATCGAGAACTTCTTCGAATCGCTTCAATCTTGCATGGGTATTTATGAGTTTTGATGAGTGGTTGTTCGCTGTTTTCAGAACACAGCAGCGTGAGTGCCGTTCGAACGAGACGAGGTAAATGGACGGGCGAGCTCGAGTGTTTTCTTTTCTTTCTATGTACGAGTGTTAGACCGGAGGTCAGTTGATTGATGTGTTCGTTCAGGGTAGCTCGAGATGGTGACCGAAGCAGTAGGAAGGAGCAGCTCGAGTTGAATCTTATGGTGCTAAAGGGGTCGAGCTCGGGAAGAGGAGGAAGAAGGTGTAGTCGGTTTTGATGTTAGTGAAGAATTCGAAGAGGGGCGTTTGAGTTTTTCATTTACTGGAGCGAGATGAATTGAAGGAGAAAGGAATGATGGATGATTCAGGAGATTTATGGTGGAGCAGAAGTGGTATTGGATGGGAGAAGGCCCTGCGTTGGCCATGGTTTTCCTATTTTGAAGGTCATTGGACTTAGGCATGTGTGCAGAAGTGATCTGACAGTGGGTTGGAGTCGGGATTCTTATTTAAAGGAGGAGTTCATGGGGATTTTTGTTGTGAGATTTTATGAAGGAGTGGGGAGGATGGAACATACGGCGTGAGGAAGGGAGAGCTACAGGAGTTGATGCATGGTGTTGGGTAAATAAACAATGAGCTCGGAATTTATGTTATGGGACATAAAACATTTGTTTGTTGAGCTAGGTCTGGTAGATCGGAAAGAACAGGAAGAGGTGAGTGTTGCATCTTTAGTATAGGGTTGGTAATATTATAGTTTGGTGAAAATATTTTTGTGCTGAGGAAATGGAACAACATTTTTGTGCCGAGAAAATGGAACAACATTGTTGTGCTGAAAGAATGAACGTTGTTAGTTGACTGGAGGGTCACGGCATGAAATAGAGATGGAGTTGCCAAGCTTGTACAGAAGAGGAGAATGTGGATATTTGTTGTAGAAGTAGATGCGGATAGAGAAGAGTTTGGGCCGGATCATAAGGAAATTAGAATGGTCGAATCCAACAGGATCGTACAGACGAATGCTACAACATGAATCTGGTTTGGGGTGAATTGGAACACACTACAATTTATGACAGAATAAATTGTCCGTCTGAACCAAGCGATGGTTATCGTTATTAACGATGATCGTCCAATGTGAGTAAATCTCACTAACTCTGAACAGTTTATAATTTCATGTTGTATATTTAGAACTGTTAAATATTGGCTGATTGACGGTGTGTTGACTGTTTGATTGAACTGTTAGTCAGTTAGTCGAATTTCTATATTGATTCTGTTTAACA
This sequence comes from Allium sativum, assembly GCA_030737875.1. Taxonomy (NCBI): domain Eukaryota; kingdom Viridiplantae; phylum Streptophyta; class Magnoliopsida; order Asparagales; family Amaryllidaceae; genus Allium; species Allium sativum. Next base: position 781,712,370 of record CM060913.1, on the reverse strand, counting down.
GAATATATCATATGGAACTGAAAGTGATGTTGATTATATTGTGTAACATTTGTGGATGCAGGGAGACAGGTTGGAGGAATCCAACTGGATTCCTCAACATTTATTTTACTGTGATTCACATATTGTAATATATGATGTGATATATAACATGTTGTTGATTATATGTGTTTGAACGATATTGGTCATCGTGATTTGATGTGTTAAATACCATAACATACCGGAATGGTGAAAAGAGAATTTTCAAAATGAATATTGAAAATAGATTATTTATAAAATCAGAGGATTTTATAAAAGAGAATATTTATAAATAGAATATTTATAAATAGAAATTTATTTATAAATGGATTTTTATAAATATAAAATACTTAGAAATAAAACCCTAAAGGAATTATTTGCAAACCATTTGCAAATAGAATAGAAAGAGAAATATTTGTAAAACCTTTACAAATCAAATAGAAAGAGAAATATTTGTAAAACCTTTACAAATGAAATCGAATAGGAGATATTTGTAAAGCACTTATAAATAGAAAGATAAAGGAAATCATTTATGAAGCGAAGAACCGTTACTAAAAGTAAATCTTTATAAATGAATAAACGTTGTTAAAAGGAAATCTTTCTAAAATGGATAAACGTTATAAAAAGGGAAATCTTTATAAATCAATAAAGTGATCGAATATGGTATTCGAAAGTTAGTTAAATCGAATATGGTGTTCGGAGGGAGTGATCGAATATGGTATTCGAAAGTTAGTTAAATCGAATATGGTATTCGGAGGGAGTGATCGAATATGGTATTCGAAAGTTAGTTAAATCGAATATGGTATTCGAAGGGAGTCAATCGAATGAGGTATTCAAAAGTTAGTAAATCAAATATGTTATTCGAAAAGGGGTTAGTCTAGTCGAGTTAGCTGAATAGAGTTAATCGAATATTTGTTATTCGAATAAGAGTTAACCAGTTAGAGTTTATCAATTAGTGTTAATCAGTTAGAGTAAATCGATAGAGTTAAATCGAACTAGAGTTAAATAGAGTTATCGAATTTGGTTTATTCGAATAGTGTCAAAGGAGTTATCGACTAGAGTTAAATCAAATAGAGTTAATCCAATAGCGTTGGTCCAATAGAGTTAATTGATAAGGGTTAATCGAATAGAGTAAATTGAATAGAGTTATCGAATATACCTTATCGAAGGAAAGAATTATCGAATAGAGATGATTCGAAAGAGAGTTACGTAAGGAAGTTGTTAAAGAATTTAAAAGGGTGAACTTTGTCTATTTCAAGGTTAGAAACGTTGTTCAGTTAAGGACTGAGAGGTAGCTATACCCCAACTTGATTGACTCCATTTTTAACTAAGGAATGGTTAAGGTTCGAGAGTGAAAGTGGTTAAGTGAATTTAGTAAATAAGCGTAATGGTTTGAGTTGGCCTCGCAATGTTTTGTTAAACATCTGTCTAAGTCCAATGAAGGAGTTTTGGAAATGTTTTCCAAATAAGAACCAGAAATGTTTTCTGATATAGAAAACAAGAAATGGAAATGTTTTCCAATGGTAATAATATATATTATCTAAATTTAGAAAATAAGAAATGTTGAATATAGGGAAACAGGAGATAAGTAAATTAATGAACTATGGAGATAAATGTTAAATGATGTTTGATCGATATAAATTTCCATCTGGAATTAATATCGTTGTTTGCACACGTATTTTTCTTTGATAGTTAAATCACAAACTATCGAAGTTTTGACCATTTTAACGTTGTTAATATGGAGAGACCGGTTGGATTATTATTCAAAGAACCACTCTGTATTGGCATAAGCGTTGCGAATCATATATGCCAAAGATAATTGAAGACAGAGTAAGGTGCAAGGGCTATTGTATAAGTCTTAGATAACAGTGCCTAAGATGGATGTACTGAATAGTGCCTTCGGTTCATCCTGTTCCTGAATGACTTGTATGGATGAATGTCTGACAGAGTATTTCCAGAAAGGTCACGTACGTTGATTTCTTCAACCGTACCAAGAGTGGAAGCGGAGAAGGAAACTTCTTTAGCTAACACGTAATGTACTGTTGTAGACATAAATCAGTGATTTAATGGATTTGACGATGTGACATTCGAAGTGAATCTGATGTGATGATGAAGCGTAACCTCAAGCCTCGTCAACCGGTAAATGACAGAAATCGGGCAGGCAGCATGGCTAAGTCGATCGCTCCAAAGTAGGGTGTATAATCACCTGATCTAGAGTTTTATTTATTTCTAAAAATCTATTGTTGATGCTGTCCCATTCGGGAAACGGTTGCTGATCCCAACCGTTGGTGATATACATTCGATACACTCAAGCGAAATGAGTGGTCGGTCATGTGTGGTCGGGTTGCAAGATGTTCTTGTTGAACCCAGTGTATTCCTTTCTAGAGGTACACTAGCGAAAGGTGGTTCCATACCTTGTCGTAGTTGGAAATCCATTACCCAATACGTGCTTGCAGTTTTGATTGTGTACTATATATGTAGAACGTGAGATGAAAGCGTTTCTGCTAGATGATTGTTATATTGTGGTTGATAGACATTATCATAATATCAAAAGGTTTTTGATATAAAGATATTTTGGATTCTCATAAGGGAAAAACCCGTTCCGTTATACGGCGTGGTACTATGAGATATCATTTACCTGCTTGAACTGTTTAAAACTGTTTTACTCATACCAGTCCCATGACTGACCCGGAGTTTATTTTGTTTTGTTTTCCCTAAATTCTTAGGTGCCCAATTTTGTACGGGCAGTCAAGTAGTCGGGATTTACAGATACTTGAAGAGCTGGAGCAGGAGGCTTCAGGATCATATAGCTATAGTTATTTCCGCTGTGTTGTAAGTGTTGTACTTTGATAATGATGTATATTCAAATACAAATGTATATTTGAAAGTTATGTTACATATATTATATGTTATTCATTCCGTTGTGACATTCGTGTTACTCTGATATTGTGTTCTTCTTCTTCTTCTATTCTAAGTTTCTATCTTATCCTTCCTCACCCTCTAATTTCTTTCACTAGTGACCGGTATTTTTCGACGTTTGGTTAGTCATCATTGAGTTTATGGCAATAACCAAAGTCGTCAAAAACCCGGGTCATTACAGTTGGTATCAGAGCTTAAGTTAAGTGAATTACCTTGGCTCTGTGGCGTGACTCGGTAGAGATAGGGTTAGTAATACCCTAGATTGAGTTGAGTGTATATATACGAGTGAGCGTATTTGTTATTGATATTAAAATTTGTTTTATATTATGGAGATTTATTGGTTGAGTTGTTTATGAGTTCTGGTCGATCAGTTTGATCCACTGTATCGGTAGGAGTTGGTAAACACTTGAATACGATGGGTCGACACGATATGTTTTGAAAAGAGGGTAAATTAAAATAAGTTTACCCAAGGTATATCTTGATATAGAGAAGATATATATATATATATATATCAAAATTATAGTATAATGGATATATTGGTTGTTATTATAATCGAGTAAGATTATAAATTAAATGGTTATGTAAATAACCAATCAGAATTCATATAAGTGAAATACGTAAAATCAGATGAGTTTAATCTGAAATTTAAACCAGAAATTGAGTTAAAACTCTGGAGAATTGGATAAGTGTTTGTAAATGAATTTGGATTAAAAATAAGGAAAATTTAAGATCCTGGGAGATTTTAAAATTGTTTTACAAGCAGTGTGAATTATATTTTGAAATGAATTTCAAAGTGGAAATGTTTAGAAATGGTTTTATAGTATTGAACTCACTTCGATTGCTGGAAAATAGATTCTGATGATGACAGCTGCATCATCAGTATTCATTTTCGAGTTGTAAGTGACGAATTACTACCATAGATACTGTTTTGAATTTGTTTTGGGAAAGACAAGTTGTGTTGAATTTCAAAATGGGATTTATATAATAGATTTGAATATAGAATTTGAATAAAGAGAATTGAAATAGAATTGAATATAGAAATTCAAAGGGAGTTTGAATATACGAAATTCAATGGAATTGAAATAGAAATTGAATATAGAAATTCAAAGGGAGTTTGAATATATGAAATTCAATGGAATTGAAATAGAAATTGAATATAGAAATTCAAAGGGAGTTTGAATATATGAAATTCAATGGAATTGAAATAGAGTTTGAATATAGAAATTCAAATGGAATTTGAATATAGAATTCAAATGGAATTTAAACTATAGAATTTGAATAAAAATTGAATAGAATTAACTAAGTCGAAGATGAATTAGTTAATCGAGTTTTGAATTTGAAGTTGAACTTTAAAAGGTGAATAGGATCTGTAAATGGATATTCGAAATCGAATATAGAACTTAAATTTGAAATTTGGATTCAAATTTGTTAATAAGCAAGTTAAAATATATTTGAACATGTCATGTTCAAATATAAAAGTGAAATAGACTAAAGAGTTAATTAACAAATTAATTAACGATTTGAGTTAAAACGATCAGGTATAGTTAAAATAGATTGGACAGGTATAAATACACATGAGATAGGTATGGATAAGGTATGAAGGTATATAAATAGAATGCTCGACGAAAAGGTATGTATTTAATTCATATATGAGATTTTATGCGCCGTATTGGCTAACCGCTTGGCTTTTTCTTTTTCTTTTGGATTGGTGAGGGCCATGGGAGGCTATTTGAAATATCCCGATGCTCCTGGTACAAAGGAGGTTATGGCGAATTTTTCCGGGAATTTAAGGAGTTAGAATATTTTTAAGATAATTTGATAGTTAGAAATCAACGTATCGATATATATATATAGAAGTCGATAAGGAAACGAACTTAGAAATAGAATAGTAAAATCAAAAAGGAAGACTAAGAATAAAATCTAGTAAGAATAGAAAGAGGAAGCGTATGCGTGTTTAAAGGTGAATAAGTAGTTGTAAGGTATTGATTATTCGAGTAAGTAGTCATATCTGTTTTGACGTTATAAATGTTATTCAGTCAATGTCTGAGAGGTAGTTATACCCTATGCAGTTAAAGCCCCGCTAAAGCCCCGCAATATCCCCGCTATAGCCCATAGTGCCCTTCAACCGCTACGCTATTTCAATTTAGCGCCGATGAACAGTAGATCCGCTTGTAGCCCCGCTATTTCCCGCTGCATCCGCTAAATCAACGCTTTTTACCATCCGCTTTAGCAATATCGATATATAAAGGTTGATCTGACTAATTCTCTTTTTAAATAAATTAATAAAGTTAGTGCAAAAAGCTAATTTTAAGGCACTAGTGTTCAATATATTTCGGAAATCTGTTATAATCATCAAATCTAATGTGTGTAACCATGATATTCTTTGATTCTCCTATATATCATTAATTAATGTTAGTTTCTTCCACACATATAATGCAAAAATGATAATTAATTAATTTTAAATATTTGGTTTCACATTTTATGAACTTTTTTGCCCTCTGCTATATCCCCGCTATTTCCCCGCTTTATCCCCGCTACACCTTTTTGCATCTCCACCGCTGTGGAACCGCTGAGCGCTTTAGCTGCCCAGGACTTGTACCCCAACTTGATTGATTTCATTATTAACAAATAAATAGTAAGATTTCAGGCTCGAAAATCAATGTTGGATAAGAGTTAGTTGAATATAGTATTTGGGGTGTCGTAACGATGTTTTACACAACATCCGTTTTAACCCAAATAAGTGTAAGCTTGGAAATACAATAAAGAATATTTCCTAAGTATAGAAATAAATGAGATCGGAAAAGAGATAAGTAATTGGAATATTTTCCAATTATAAATAGCATATATTTTCTAAAGTTTAGAAAATAAAGGAAGGCGATATTCAGAAATGTTTTCCAAATAACATAAAAGGCCAATGTGGTTATTGAAAATATTTGGTTAACAAATATTGCTAAAGAAATAGAGAAGTGATTTAACTAATGGAATATTAATTAAGGGCTCAGTGACATGTTCAAAAGGAAAATTTGATTTTTGAAAAGAGTAAATTGTTTAAAAACTCCCTGGGAAAGACTGTTTGAATTAAAAACAAATTTAACAGAAATTTGTGAAAGCAAATTTGAATTAAAGTAAAGCCAGTAAAGTGGTAAATGAGATTGAATTAGAATAATATCAAGACAAATTGGATTGTGAGATTCAAATTTGAAGTGAAATGTGATAATCAAGTTAAGAGTTGGGAATCGAAAAGAAACTCGAGTTGAAATGATATTTGACTCGGATATAAACGAATGGTTGTGTTGTGGATAAAAGTAGATTGGAATTTGATTGGGATGACCCTTGTATCCGCTGAATTCATAATAGGTGGAAAGGATACAATGATATGCCGAAAAAGGTACAAGTTTATATTTCTATTGGATATAAGATTTTTGAGCTGAATTGGCAAGCCGCTTGGCTGTTTGATTTTATTTTGGGATGGAGATAGCCCAGAGAGGCGAGTGGTGATTTGACGTATTGACCAGTAAAAAGGAGGTGCTGGCGAAATTTTTCAAAAAATTAAGGCGGTAGAAAATTTTCAGGATTTTTGAAAATTTTCGTTGATAAGAATTAATTTATATTTAATTGAAATTAAATTGGTTCAGTTGAAACTGGAGTTAAGAAGTAAACAAATAAGTTCTAACTAGTCGATAGGCTTTGTTTTCTACCTTAGCAATTTCGAGAACGAAATTATTTTAAGTGGGGAAGAATCTAATGACCCGCATTTTTCGACGATATAATAATTAATTTATTTAATTATTTAAATAGAGTTTAGAGGATTTAATGGTCGTTGAATTAAGTAAGAGTTAATATTTAATTAAAATAATAATGAAATAATATATTTAATTCTGAAATAATAAGAATTAGCCGAAATGGCGATATCGTGTGAACTGGGCAAATTCAAAATATATAATTCAGTTTGGAATTGAATTTAAATAACGAATATATTATTTTGACGACAGTTGAACGTATAAATTATATTATAATTATAATCGAGCTCGAAATGGTGCCGTAGTTCGTAATTTGGCGATTCGAACTTTAAACGAATGTACAGAAGCCGTTTTAAATCGGATTTCTGTGAAACAAGAAACGTTCGAATCTGTTGAACGATATTTTTCTAACGGAAGAGAAAAATCAGGATTTCGTCATGTTGATTTTTAGTTATGTCCAAATTAAATATTCAGAAAAACAGCGGTATATTCATTCGTGGCCATAACGGTTATTCAAAAATATTTGAATATTGGGTTTGAATTTAGACAAGATTCTTTTGAGGCGTAGTGATAATTTAATTTTTAAAATTTTATGGTAATTTTTAATTAATTAAATAAGCGACTTTTATTTGGAGTATTTTGTACCCTGTAATCAACATTTGGAGGTTTCACAATATGAGTTAATCTACCGGTATTATTATATTTTTGGGATCGTGGGGAAATACCCGACATGACTACATTTTTATTTCTGTCCGTAGCAGTCTGTATGTGGACGCAGTGCTATATAACGGGGTATATACCATTCCTTAGCTGAGAAATATACTTGGTTTCATGTACACATCAAGTGTTATCTTTCCATTCCACATCACCTTGTCTCTGCCGCAGTCTACACTATCGTGGATGATCACCATCCTATCACTCCATACTTGGTTCTCATGAAACCACATCTTCAAATTTTTATCCTATATAATAACTTCTATAACTCCTCTAAAAAAACCTAAATCTCATTCCACGCATCAGTTTTCTATGCCGCCACTATCATCTCACAGCAACGAAAATTGTGAGAAATCAGATCTCATATAAATCAAAATCGAGAACTTCTTCGAATCGCTTCAATCTCGCATGGGTATTTCTGAGTTTTGATGAGTGGTTGTTCGCTGTTTTCAGAACACAACAGCGTGAGTGCCGTTCGAACGAGACGAGGTAAATGGACGGGCGAGCTCGAGTGTTTTCTTTTCTTTTTGTGTATGAGTGTTAGACCGGAGGTCAGTTGATTGTTGTGTTCATTCAGGGTAGCTCAAGATGGTGACCGAAGCAGCAGGAAGGAGCAGCTCGAGTTGATCTTATGGTGCTAAAGGGGTCGAGCTCGAGAAGAGGAGGAAGAAGGTGTAGTCGGTTTTGATGTTAGTGAAGAATTCGAAGAGGGGCGTTTGAGTTTTTCATTTATTGGAGCGAGATGAATTGAAGGAGAAAGGAATGATGGATGATTCAGGAGATTTATGGTGGAGCAGAAGTGGTATTGGATGGGAGAAGGCCCTGCGTTGGCCATGGTTTTCCTATTTTGAAGGTCATTGGACTTAGGCATGTGTGCGGAAGTGATCTGGCAGTGGGTTGGAGTCGGGATTCTTATTTAGAGGAGGAGTTCATGGGGATTTTTGTTGTGAGATTTTATGAAGGAGTGGGGAGGATGGAACATACGGCGTGAGGAAGGGAGAGCTACAGGAGTTGATGCATGGTGCTGGGTAAATAAACAGTGAGCTCGGAATTTATGTTATGGGACATAAAACATTTGTTTATTGAGCTATGTCTGGTAGATCGAAAAGAACAGGAAGAGGTGAGTGTTGCATCTTTAGTATAGGGTTGGTAATATTATAGTTTGGTGAAAACATTTTTGTGCTGAGGAAATGGAACAACATTGTTGTGCCGAGAAAACGAAACAACATTGTTGTGCTGAAAGAATGAACGTTGTTAGTTGACTGGAGGGTCACGGCATGAAATAGAGATGGAGTTGCCAAGCTTGTACAGAAGAGGAGAATGTGGATATTTGTTGTAGAAGTAGATGCGGATAGAGAAGAGTTTGGGCCGGATCATAAGGAAATTAGAATGGTCGAATCCAACAGGATCGTACAGACGAATGCTACAACATGAATCTGGTTTGGGGTGAATTGGAACACACTACACTTTATGGCAGAATAAATTGTCCGTCTGAACCAAGCGATGGTTATCGTTATTAATGATGATCGTCCAATGTGAGTAAATCTCACTAACTCTGAACAGTTTATAATTTCATGTTGTATTTTTAGAACTGTTAAATATTGGCTGATTGACTGTGTGTTGACTGTTTGACTGAACTGCTAGTCAGTTAGTTGAATTTCTATATTGATTCTGTTTAACAGAATATATCATACGGAACTGAAAGTGATGTTGATTATATTGTGTAACATCTGTGGATGCAGGGAGACAGGTTGGAGGAATCCAACTGGATTCCTCAACATTTATTTTATTGTGATTCATATATTGTAATATATGATGTGATATATAACGTGTTGTCGATTATATGTGTTTGAACGATATTGGTCATCGTGATTTGATGTGTTAAATACAATAACATACCGGAATGGTGAAAAGAGAATTTTCAAAATGAATATTGAAAATAGATTATTTATAAAATCAGAGGATTTTATAAAAGAGAATATTTATAAATAGAATATTTATAAATAGAAATTTATTTATAAATGGATTTTTATAAATAGAAAATACTTAGAAATAAAACCCTAAAGGAATTATTTGCAAACCATTTGCAAATAGAATAGAAAGAGAAATATTTGTAAAACCTTTACAAATCAAATAGAAAGAGAAATATTTGTAAAACCTTTACAAATGAAATCGAATAGGAGATATTTGTAAAGCACTTATAAATAGAAAGATAAAGGAAATCATTTATGAAGTGAAGAACCGTTACTAAAAGTAAATCTTTATAAATGAATAAACGTTGTTAAAAGGAAATCTTTCTAAAATGGATAAACGTTATAAAAAGGGAAATCTTTATAAATCGATAAAGTGATCGAATATGGTATTCGAAAGTTAGTTAAAACGAATATGGTATTCGGAGGGAGTGATCGAATATGGTATTCGAAAGTTAGTTAAATCGAATATGGTATTCGGAGGGAGTGATCGAATATGGTATTCGAAAGTTAGTTAAATCGAATATGGTATTCGAAGGGAGTCAATCGAATAAGGTATTCAAAAGTTAGTAAATCGAAAATGTTATTCGAAAAGGGGTTAGTCGAGTCGAGTTAGCTGAATAGAGTTAATCGAATATTTGTTATTCGAATAAGAGTTAACCAGTTAGAGTTTATCATTTAGAGTTAATCAGTTAGAGTAAATCGATAGAGTTAAATCGATCTAGAGTTAAATAGAGTTATCAAATTTGGTTTATTCGAATAGAGTTAAAGGAGTTATCGACTAGAGTTAAATCAAATAGAGTTAATCCAATAGCGTTAGTCCAATAGAGTTAATTGATAAGGGTTAATCGAATAGAGTAAATTGATTAGAGTTATCGAATATACCTTATCGAAGGAATGAATTATCGAATAGAGATGATTCGAAAGAGAGTTATCTAAGGAAGTTGTTAAAGAATTTAAAAGGGTGAACTTTGTCTATTTCAAGGTTAGAAACGTTGTTCAGTTAAGGTCTGAGAGGTAGCTATACCCCAACTTGATTGACTCCATTTTTATCTAAGGAATGGTTAAGGTTCGAGAGTGAAAGTGGTTAAGTGAATTTAGTAAATAAGCGTAACGGTTTGAGTTGGCCTCGCGATGGTTTGTTAAACATCTATCTAAGTCCAATGAAGGAGTTTTGGAAATGTTTTCCAAATAAAAACCAGTAATGTTTTCTGATACAGAAAACAAGAAATGGAAATGTTTTCCAATGGTAATAATATATATTTTCTAAATTTAGAAAATAAGAAATGTTGAATATAGGGAAACAGGAGATAAATAAATTAATGAACTAAGGAGATAAATGTTAAATGATGTTTGATCGATATAAATTTCCATCTGGAAATAATATCGTTGTTTGCACAGGTATTTTTCTTTGATAGTTAAATCACAGACTATCGAAGTTTTGACCATTTTAACGTTGTTAATATGGAGAGACCGGTTGGATTATTATCCAAAGAACCACTCTGTATTGGCATAAGCGTTGCGAATCATATTTGCCAAAGATAATTGAAGATGAGTAAGGTGCAAGGGCTATTGTATAAGTCTTAGATAACAGTGCCTAAGATGGATGTACTGAATAGTGCCTTCGGTTCATCCTGTTCCTGGATGACTTGTATGGGTGAATGTCTGACAGAGTATTTTCAGAAAGGTCACGTACATTGATTTCTTCAACCGTACCAAGAGTGGAAGCGGAGAAGGAAACTTCTTTAGCTAACACGTAATGTACTGTTGTAGACGTAAATCGGTGATTTGATGGATTTGACGATGTGACATTCGAAGTGAATCTGATGTGATGATGAAGCGTAACCTCAAGCCTCATCAACCGGTAAATGACAGAAATTGGGCAGGCAGCATGGCTAAGTCGGTCGCTCCGAAGTAGGGTGTATAATCACCTGATCTAGAGTTTCATTTATTTCTAAAAATCTATTGTTGATGATGTCCCATTCGGGAAACGGTTGCTGATCCCAACCGTTGGTGATATACATTCGATACACTCCAGCGAAATGAGTGGTCGGTCATGTGTGGCCGGGTTGCAAGATGTTCTTGTTGAACCCAGTGTACTCCTTTCTAGAGGTACACTAGTGAAAGGTGGTTCCATACCTTGTCATAGTTGGAAATCCATTACCCAATACGTGCTTGCAGTTTTGATTGTATACTATATATGTAGAACATGAGATGAAAGCGTTTCTGCTAGATGATTATTATACTGTGGTTGATAGACATTATCATAATATCAAAAGGTTTTTGATATAAAGATATTTTGGATTCTCATAAGGGAAAAACCCGTTCCGTTATACGGCGTGGTCTTATGAGATATCATTTACTTGCTTGAACTGTTTAAAACTGTTTTACTCATACCAGTCCCATGACTGACCCGGAGTTTGTTTTGTTTTGTTTTCCCTAAACTCTTGGGTGCCCAATTTTGAATGGGCAGTCAAGTAGTCGGGATTTACAGATACTTGAAGAGCTGGAGCAGGAGGCTTCAGGATCATATAGCTATAGTTATTTCCGCTGTGTTGTGAGTGTTGTACTTTTATAATGATGTATATTCAAATACAAATGTATATTTCAAAGTTATGTTAGATATATTATATGTTAATCTTTCCGCTGTGAGATTCGTGTTACTCTGATATTGTGTTCTTCTTCTTCTATTCTAAGTTTCTATCTTATCCTTCCTCACCCTCTAATTTCTTTCACTAATGACCGGTATTTTTCGACGTTTGGTTAGTCATCATTGAGTTTATGGCGATAACCAAAGTCGTCAAAAACCTGGGTCATTACACAAAGCGTGAAGAAGATTTCCAGTTTTGACATTATTTAATGGGAGTAATTCTCTGAGTGTCAATCTGATGTCGATTTCGGTCTTCGGGTTGATACTTAGAGATTTATTCTCTTAACCGATGTCTAATGGGAACAGAACTTTTGTTTTAGTTGTACTTGCTTCTATCACTCGGCTGTATCCTATCGATCGAGTCTTCGACCTTTAGGTAGAAACTAATGGGTGTAAACATGTGTTTGAGACATGTTATGTTTGATGGTTGCAAGTGGATGCAAGTGGTTGCTAGTGGTTGCTCGTGGATGCATACACACACACTAGGCACTAGATCGGATCAAAAGCACTCTCATACTGCATATGGATGTGTGCGCATTTTTCAATTTTTGTGGATGCCAAATGATTGACTCATCACATGGATGTTGCATTTGGATGAATGGTTATGCACTCATATAGAAATGATGTGTATCAAATAGGATTTCTTGCATACATAACTGGACTCATGGCACTAACATAATTCGCATTGAGGAGGTCAACTGAATCAGTAGTCCGCCTGATCTTTGCATTAGATAAGAGACATACAAACACACTTTTGCATATGTTCATACAACAATAGAAGTTTTCTAAGGACAACGGATGCTTGTGGATGATGGTTGAGTAGATGGGTGATTGGATGGTAGGATACATTCTTCTTAACTTGAAGATTTCAGGGATGAAATCCTTTAAGGAGGGGAGAATGTAACACCTCGTATTTTCTGTGAACATAAAAGTAACAAAACAAAGTATACTTGATTTTTAAAAGAAGAATTAAAGGAAATAGGTTAAGCCATTGCGTTAGTCTTGGAATTCTGCTTGAGATAGAGTCCGAGTTTGCATAAGTCGGACTCCGTATGAAGAAGTTATGGCCCTCAGAAGTTTCACGAATTTAAATAAATTAAAACAGCTCAGATTTAAGTTTGAAATTAAAATCACACACCTGGGCTGGGTGGGAAATTTTCCGCCTAGGACCCAGGTCGACCTGGGTTACACAGGTCGACCAGGGGGTCGACCTCCCCTCTATTTCTAGATCCAAGGACTGGTTCGTTTTTCTGCATTTGGACGCCCGTTCTGACCAGATTCGTTGATCCCTATGCTATTTAAACACCCCCAAACCCCACTTTCTCTCCACACCAAACCATTATAATGCTATGCTGCCTCAATTCTAATTAAAATAAATCAATGGCGTCTCTACTCTGCTGAAACCTAAGATAGAACTAGTGCTTCTTCTTCTTCAAATCTGAATAGGATTAATAAAGAACAACTATAACCCTTTTTTTAGAATCCAACCAAGGTGAGTACAATTATTTTCAGGTACGAAATTTAATTATGATCTTGACATGGCTATAAATCTGAATTTGAGATTATGCATATTCTTGTTTATCAGATTTGTTTTTCTGTGTAGATCTATCTTATTAATATTATAGTAACTATTCTGTATCTCTTTCTTCCTTCTGTTCTATAGCCAGGCTACCATGACTGATTTGTGACTGATTTGAGAAAAGAACATATGTTGTAATTTAAGATCTGGATCTGGGCATACTATATATGATAGTCTGTGATTTGGAAGAAGGAGAATTATTGTGTATATGACTTAGGCGCAAAGATCTATATTATAATAGGATAACTATTAAATGTGAATACGCCTAAATGAGGATTTTGGATATTAGGCATACGCTGAAATCAAAGGTTATAATTTGGCATAATTTGTATTGTATATCATGATTTGGGGTTTTTGGAGAATATTCTGTACTGTGTAAATTTAACTAAAATTTAGGGCATATGTTATATTGTGAATTATGACCATAATTTGGGCATGTAATATTAGGCTTAATTTTATGATTAAATCTGTTAAATTGCCTAATCTGCTGAATTTATTGAAAATGAATACGGTAAATTTAGGGTATGAAAATCTGTAGACTCAATCAAAAATTGAGCAAAACGAGTTAATAGAACTTTGAATAATCTGCTGTAACTTGTAAAGAAGTTTAATTTGTTGAATTGGCGAAATTAGTCTGATATTGGCATAATCTATGAATGAATACTTTAGCTAAAAATAAGAATGCTGAGACACGAGGTTAGACTCTTTTTGCGGTAGAAGCCTGCCTGGACCCAACCGGCTTAACCAGCAACCGCAAACTGTTAGTCTAATGTGAGAGGTCATAGGCGTAACTAAAAGATGCTTAGACACGAGGTTAGGTCTGGCTTGCGGCAGAAGTCTGCCCAGAACCGCCCGACACATCCAGCGGCCACGAGCTACCGACCTAATGTGAGAGGTCTATGCATTAGTAATTAATTAATGTAAATCTAGGACAAATATGATGCCTAAAACGTGTTAATTGGATAAGGTTAAATCAACTGGGCGGATGAATCTAATAAACTCGTTTCGTAAATCTATAGACCCAATACAAGGTTAGGTGAAACAATCTGTAAGTCTGTTAATCTATATATCTGATCCGTTAGTCTAGAAACCTGTTAACTTGTATGTCTGATCTGAGAACTAGTTAATCTGAACTTTGTACATCTAAAATCTGTAAGCAAGTTAATTTGAAATCTGTTAGTCTGGGGACACAAGGTTAGGAGGGGTAATTACTTGTGTCGTCTATTGTGTGGGACCCATATTAGTCAGTAACCCTTTTGTGGTATCAAATATATGACCCAACACTAGGAGAGGTCAGGGTACGCTTACCGAACTAATTGTAAGAGGTTCACTCTGATAATGGCGAGGGGTGTCGATGGCGCATTCCAACCGGGTCATGTGCGTGCATGGATCCGGTCTGCTCTAAGGATGTAAGACACTGTGACATCTGTAAATAGGTATGTGTCTATCGGTTGCCACTTTAGGGAATGATACACCCTTCTGTGGGGCCGACACAGGGTATTTATGTATTAGGGAGTCGATCGTTTGGGGGTAGAATTTAGGGTACACCTAGTTCTGTCTGTTTCTATTGGTATACCTTCTGTCTCTATTGGGGTGGTAAAGGCCCATTAGTTGGGGTAGTAAAGGCCCATTATTAGCATTCTGTTTTTGTACCTTCTGTCTCTGTTGGGGTGATAAAGGCCCATTAGTTGGGGTGGTAAAGGCCCATTATTAACATTCTGTTTTTGTACCTTCTGTCTCTGTTGGGGTGGTAAAGGCCCATTAGTTGGGGTGGTAAAGGCCCATTATTAGCATTCTGTTTCTGTACTTTCTGTCTCTGTTGGGGTAAAGGCCCATTACTAGCATTCTGTTTCTGTAAAGATTATTCTGTTTCTGTTTCAGTTTAGACAGTAGGGTAATGCCTAATCCTGTTATACTAGGTATTAGTGCAGAGAAGTAAGATATAGGTAAGAAGCATATCTTGGCCTATATCATTCTGTTTCTTCTGTTTAACTTAAGCATACGTGTTACTCCTGTTGTTGTAATCTCTCATCCAGCTTATTTACATGTCATGATACTACTATCTGTTTATATGTTGAAAGTTACTGGACTCGCCAGACTTTATGTCTGACCTCGTTTGTTTTCGCCTCTTTTTCTTTCCGTTTCCCCCCTGGTGCTCAGGGTGGAAACATAGGAGCTTGATTCATATTCTCTTTGTTTGAAGTGCTTGAAGTGCTTGAAGTTATGCTTGGCTTTGACTCTACCTTCTTATGGCAGTTTATGTTGGGGATTATGGTTTTAAAATTATGCATTCTAAAGGATTTTGGTATAAGACTGATACTTGTGTACTTGGGTTTTGGTATTGTGATTTTGAAGGATGTAACCAAACTTATTTCTGTTTCTGTTGTAATAAAATTATAAAATTTTCAAGTACTACTTTACGTATCTGTCTTGTAATATTCTGTTCTGTTTACTTATAAAGCTTCATGGAAGTTAATGCATTCCCTTTGTGAATGATATTAACGAACATGGGGTGTTTCACGGACCTAATGCAAACGAATAACAAGCACAAAACTCAGCAAACCTAGGTGAAGAGGTAAGATAATCTAAATCTGGCACGGACCAATAGATATCAATTTTACCTAGGGTTACTGGGTATGTAAAGTTGATCCCATGATCATTTAAAGAAATATCATCATGACTCACACATTGTTTGAGAACATCCTCTTGAATGATGTGTTCCCTAATGGGTCGAACTCCAACAGCATCTTGGATAGGATAATTTGCAGGGGGAGTTTGATAGCTTGAAACTTCAATATCAATAAGACCGGATAGGTTATGGGTGGAGGTAACATCCGGGGTTTTCTCCCTGGAGGATCGAGCTCGCTCATCTGCCGATATCTTTCTGCCTCTAACCAAAGCTTTACAATCTTCTTCTTCCAAGAGGTTCTCCTGCAGGTATTCGTCGTCGACACCACCAGAGTATGAGAGCACTTGTTCCCAAACGAGAGCCAAAGTCCGTGCAAATTCCTTTTTCAGATAGCTTAAGCTTCCACAACTCATGACACTGTAAACATAAAACTAGAACAGATTATTGTCAGCCCTAATCTTGGCTTCATAAAGTTCTTTGCACAACTTGATCTTGCTTTCTTTCAGTATCTTAAGAGTCTCATTTTGAGAATTAATCCTACCCTTAAGAACTGCTTTTTCTTGTTGATAAGAGGCTGAAGCTCGCCTATCTAAAGCCAGCTGACATTTAGCAAGTTCTTGGGCAGATTGAGTTTCCCAAAGCTCTCCCCTCACAGCCTCGAGCCCCCTTTTGAGTTCCTCATTTCTAGCCTCCAAGTTGTTCACTTTAACACTCCCACTCTTTAAAGAGGCAATTTCAGATTCCTGAAACCTGATCAAGTGAACTAATCCAGCTTTTCCATTCTCCAAGACGTCAATATGGTCAAGATGTCGGGCATTTAACCTCTGGAACTCATAACCAAACTTGGCCCAACGTTCTAATCTCCTATCAACATTGCTCATGGCCAGACTCAATTATGTTTCAAGTTGACTCCTAGCGGTGTTAAACTAGGTAATCATGCAATTTTTTATAGTACTTAGACCTTCAATAGCATCTCGTCTATCATTCGGATGCAGATCTAAGTCAAAATGCATTCCTCTTAAATCCCAACCTCCGAAACGATCCTTAAGCATCAAGTTACCAGGTGAAACCTTATAAGAAGGTTGATTGAGAATTATTTGGATTTGAGCAGAAGTTGGAATGATGGATCTCAGGGAAAGTAGGAGCAACAGGTTCTAGAAAGTCAGGCAATAAGGAACATTTGTGAATCTCACTTTTGCCACGGTCATTCCTGCTCTTTTTCTTCTTCTCTTCTTCTGCAAGGTACCACTTTCATTGCCCTTGTCCATTGCTCCTAGATAATCAGATCCTTCCCTCCCTAAAGAATCAGTCAGCGGAAGTTCGGGAATGTGTTGAGGTTGAGAACATGAGGACGATTGGGAGCGCTTCAAATGAGGGGAACGACGAGATTGTAATAGACTTTATGGATCAATAGTGCCAGCTTGCTGAAATAAACTATCTGATAATGAGTGTGGCATGTCCATACCTGGCTAAGGGAACAAAGCAAAATTTTAGCAAGCACACAAAGAAACTGTAAGATTTGTAGGAAAGCATAAAGTTCCCATAATAGTTATTGCAGTACACACCCGATAATGAACCAATGTCAAGGGAAGCCCCTGAATCGAATGCCTTCCCAGGCCGTTGAGCAGGTTTTTGGGTTTTCTCTGTAACAGACATAGCAGGATCAAAAGTTACAGTATCACCCTGACCAAGATAGTTGATGGTATCTAAATCTCCCAAGCCTCCGAAAGTCCCTGTAGAATTCTATTCCTGAGTAAAAAGGGGAACAGGATTTTCAGTAATCTTTTCAGAAATTATATCATCTCTTATACCATCTTTGTGTTCACTCACTATTTTATCACTCCCTTCAATAGCTGAAAACAAGGGAGATTCTAGAGAAGATTGGCTGCTATCACCCAGGACTAGGCGCTTCTTTTTGGTAAAGGATTTGCCTGTGGCACTTTGCGTATAAGCCAAGGTTTTCTTAATAGATCTTGTAGGATGGAGTAGCTGATATTTATGAAGGTTTTCTTTTGAAAGCAACACTTGTCTACATCTTTCAGCCTTGTCAATAGCAACCAAAGAGTCAAGAAGAGCCTGGTCAAGGACAAAGCCTTCATTGGAAGGAATTGCTGCCAAATAGAAAGAAAATCAATTTTTTATTTAAAAAAAAAGGAAAGAAGAAATTCAAGGCAGAAGGCAGTTACCACCTTCCATCCGCCGCCCATAAAAGCTCACATGACATCGAACATAAAAATATTGATATGGAACTCTTTAACACCATCTGTTAGACCAGTAATAATTCTGCAATATCTGCTCTCCATAGAAATGAAAGAGGGATTGTCTGCCTCCTTTCTTTTGAAAGCATATAAGTAACAGATATCCTGAAACGTAAGTGCTCGTTGCTTGACTTTCATAAAAAGTACGTATATCCCTAGTAAAATGTGATACACATTGGGATGCAATTGATGTGGGGCAATGGCCAAACACCGCAAAATGGACTCAAAGTAGGAGTTAAAAGGAGGAACCGCTCCACTGGACAACATACGATGATTGACTGATACATACCCAAGGGGAGGACGATCAGCTGAATCATCTTTCCTTTGAAATCTGGTATCATCCTTCGTAAATCCGAAACAAGCACACATTTGTTGGTATAATTCATATGGGAGCATCGATTTACGACTAGCAAAAGGCACCCATTCAAGGAGTCGGGGTTGAGGATAAATTTTACCAACAGAGCCAGTAATTGGGGCAACCTCAGCCACCTGACCAGAACCTCTAGCCTCTTCAGACATAGTACCCTCCTTGAGGCTTTGACTGGGTTGGTTTTTAGTTTGCATTTCTACATGGATAGATATGTTTGAGAAATAAGCTACAGCCATGTTGCTAATAATAAAGGAAAAGAAACTTTTGAGCAAATATGCTCTTCAAACTAAGCATTTCATCAAACATACCTCCCTAAAATTTACTAACAATACAAACAAGACCAAAAGTATGTGGATGGACTTTCCATTACAGGTTAAGCATTATAAGGAAAGTTCAACCAACAAAGACAAACCAGATTTGATTGGTCGCTCGTGACCCCTGCATACATAAAGGTTCTGGCCTAGTCGATTATCAATAAATATTGGTCGCATATAGCAAATAAATGCTGCCAGCAACAAGTAGAACATAATGCCATGACAGCAATGTCAAAATTCTATGACATAGGCATTTCATCAAGCATCTAGCGAAGGCATGGTAAATTAAGAACAACGTTTCAAGAGGGGCTTTTGTGCAAATTGGGTTTGTCAAACGATTATGTTCAAACTCCAGAACATATTAAGTCAAAGTTGGTGAAAATTTCGATATATGGTCAGATAATTCAGTTTTCACCAATTAGGAACTTTTATGAGGCAAGGTTGGATTAACTCAAGAAGCAAAGTTAAAGAAGAAATTTACTTACATTTCAACAAGCGAGTTCGATTTGGAAGATAAAGTGCTCTAACCGATTTCGAAATTGAAGAAATTCAGTCTGAAAGGATCAGGCGAAATGACAATTTCGGGAAGGTAATACGATCAGGGTCCAATCAAAGGCAAAAGGAAATCTCCTAAAGCAGGGCCACCATTAAAGCAAGACTTTTAGAAAAAGAAAAATACACAAGGAGTGGGAAAATGAAGAGACAATATTAAAAGAAGACTAAAAGGCCCTTTCAAATTAAAGTGACGTGACGGCTTCGTCAGGCCCGGATAAAATGCTCACCTATCCCAGAGAACAACCCCTTAGACCCAGTCAGCAAATAGCTATGTCTATGCATGAATGACTATAAAAGATATTCAATAAGCACGAAACGTTAGTAAGGGTGCCCGTCTTACAAGAAATGGACTTAATCCATCAATTGATATTACATTCCATTATTTCGTAGCATGCAATCTTCGCAAGCTGAGAATTACAAACTTCGAGGGGCAAATGTTTATTCCTTAAGGATCATGTATGCATTAAAGAATTAAGTCCATAATAGAACCATAGAACCATCATTCTCAAGATCTTTGCATGCATGCTTCAACCAAGGTCGTTCATGCACAACAGGGTCTAACATAGGCCATGGCTCGAGCAGAGGGGCAGGGGTTTATCATGAAGTGCGGCACAATTTTATAGAGAGGTCACGCACTAAAAACGGTAATGCCTAAGGACTGTGAGGCCCGCACATCCTGCAAAGATCTCCCATGTTAGAAAGTCGTTTATTCTTGCATCGAAGAAATCAGCCGCACAAGGCAAAGAAGGGAACTGATTCCAATCACATGATCCATTCTGCAGTCGTTCGTCCATGGAACCGCGCACGGATCCCTTATCATTCGTTCCCTGATCTATCACTAGTATTATAATCAGGGGGATCGCATGCATATCAGCTTTACAAGTTTTATTCGGTCGCCCATCTACCATCAGATATAAATGCTCCAATCAAGCTGTATATGCAAGTGAATTTACGAAAGGCTTAAACACGAAGATACATCATTTGATCCTGCGCAACCACTCGCTCTTATGAAGTTGCTCGCGCAGGAAAGCTAGAAATAGCTGTCACCAGTTGGCTACAGCTAAGCAGGGGCATGTTCGTAATTAAAAAGCTAGGCGATCTGTAGCCTACAAAGAGGAACTCCAATCCATTTCTTCGGGGAAGGTTGACCTATAAATCGGCCATGCATGCCACTGAAAAGAGGGGCTTCTGGCCACCACGAAGTGCTGCTAAATTCCGTCCTTAGCCATTTCAACCATGATCATGATCTCCATTCCAAGGTTTCATCCACTTGGCCATGACGTCCATTCAAATCCAATAAATGAAAAAGATTGAAGGCATTCTCTTCCTCCGTCGCTCATCCATCCTTTTCCTCCGTAGATTCCGCTATTCTTTGATCGAATCCCATGAATCTAAGCAAGTTTTGTATGTGAAAGCGAGAATATATTGAGAGAACAAGGAGTGGTATAAAAAACGAGAGTTGATGTATCTTGTAAATAACATCATGATAATGCAAATCACCAACACAGTGGATGTAGGCCCAGCTCAAGGCTGAACCACTCTAAAATCTCGTCTTCATTTTGTTTCCTTCACATTTTTACTTTCAATTGTCATTGACTGCGGCTCCATTTATATTCTAACCTTGTTGGTGAAGTACGGTTTTTGTACAATCGGTGTTTGAACCAAGTTTTGGTGAAAACATAGTGTACATGCAATACAGAAGATTTTATCTGATATGTCTCAGATGGGTTTAATAGTAAACAAGCAGAAATCCAAAATTTAATTTAGCTGAGAAAATAAGAAAAGGCATGTGCTGCTCAATGTCTACAGCTTCCAGAAGATGATTTACCAGTCAAATATCTTGTTCTACCTTTATCTAACAAGAAAATGAAGGTAACTGATGCATCTCTATTACTTGATAGTATTACTAGTAAGCTAAGTGGATGGAGTAACAAATATCTATCTACAATGGGAAGAATAAAGCTAATAAAATCTTGCATATATCCTTGTATTCAATTTTGGGTGCAAACATGTCAACTACCTTCGAAAATAATTACTAAGATAGAGTCCATATGTGCTAATTTCATTTGGCAAGGTAAATCTCATTAGATATCTTGGAATCAAATGTGTAATCCGAAAGCTAATGGGGGCATGGGTTTGAAGGATATCAGGAGTTTGCAAATAGTGATGGCTCTTAAACTTATATGGTCTTTTCTTAATAAGGATACATTATGGGCAAGATGGATGCAAAATAAATATTGAAATAAAAACAAAAATTTCTGGATCCAAATGGTGGATAATAATGACTCTTTTACTTGGAAAGTGATGCCGAAGTACAGAGATTTATTTAAATTGAATAGCAGCAGATGTATTGTTAAAGGTAATACAACTCATCTTTGGTTAGACCCTTGGCTTAACGGAAAGAGTTTGATTACCTTAACTGGGTGGCATGGTAGAAGTATTGATGAATTATCCTCTTCCAAAGTAGCTGATATTATTGAAAAAGGTAAATGGTCTCTGGATAATCTGAATATTCCTGAAGACATCAAAAGAGAAATACAAACTATTAACTTAAGCTCAGAAGGATTTTCTGATCATTGGAAATGGGTCAATGGGAATCAGGGATAGTTTAGTATCAGAGATGCTTATAAGTCAACTAATAACTATTTTCAAGAATATAACTAGGCTAAGATTTTATGGAAATATCTAGTAGTATTGCAGTATGCATTAACAAGTTATTTAGCTTGTATAAATAAACTGAATATGCTTGAAAAAAATCAGAAAGTAGGATCAAAATGTTTCAACAGTTTGCAATTTGTGTAAAAAATATCCAAAGACTCAAAATCATCTATTTTTCCATTGTGAATATTCTGATTTCATATGGAGAGAGATCAGGAAGAAATTCAGTCTTCCCAATTCTAACAAACCAGTGGAAATTTTGGAGCAAATTGAAGATTTGGTTCAGACCAAAAATCAAACTACTGCTAGACTTTGCCTAATTGTTACTATTAATCACATACGGAGAGAACGGTGTAATCGGTTATTCAAAAATAAAAGCCTGAATCAAGTTCTTCTTTCAAAAATCATTGAAGCAGAGATTGAAGCAGTGCAAGGAACTTATAAACAACAGAAAATAACTGCAAAGAAAAGAAGAGCTTATCATACCGGAAGTCAAGAGCTCGGATCTGAAGTACCGCAACAGCCATAAATATGCATCGTTGATTCTCTGGACAACTTAATTTAGGAGGAGAATAGTTAATTTTGGGAGAAGTAAAGTGTGTCAGGCGGGTTTGTATGAATTCAATTTCTTTGGAGCTTGTGTTTTGTTGCTTTCTTTGTTTTAAGTGTAAGGGAGCAATTGTGTCCTTTTCTCCTGTTGTATTTGTTGTTTAATAATGTGTTGTATTTTATTTGCTCCCCCATCCTTCTTGTAATTTTTTTCTAATGTAATATAGTACCGTTCTTTCAAAAAAAAGCATTCAAAATTGTTCTCAACATACATTTTAATTTATCGGGGCAACAAACTAACTCCAAAAATTCCAGAAAAATAAATTTAGCTATGTTTTGACGATACGGTCCTTACAAAACTAATTTCGTCAAATTTGGAGACCGTTTGAAAAATGGTCATTTTCCAGTCGATTAAATTTAAACTGAAATTACCAAACATGTTTAAATTCACCACGCTCACATATTAATTACAAAAATTCCAAAAATTGGAATCTAGTAATAATTTGAGATTCCGAATCCAACAAAAGTGGTTTCGTCGAAAACGGAGGTCGTTTGCAAAACGGCTATTTTAAGGGCTATATATTATATAATACATATAAATTCCTAGCGACTATTTCAAATTTTAATCTTGACATAACTTTCAATTCTCGTTATGAAATATGGATTTTTCACATTCGTTAGAAAGATATTATTAAACAGATTCAAATATTTCTGGTTTTACTGGAATCCGATTTATTTTGAATCCTGTACATTCATTTGAAATTTAAAATCGAATTTTCAAACTACCACGCCATTTCAGGCGCGTTTTTGTAATTAAAATAAATTTATACATTCTAACTTCGATTTAAATAAATTTTTAGTCATTATTATTTAAAATAAATCATATTAATTATTCAAAATCCATTAAAATAGCTAAAATAAAAAATTTAAATTGGTTCTGAAACTCCGGGTTGTTACACAACCTATTCATCCCATGGAGCAAAATTGGTAGTACCCCATATCTAACACCCATGGTGTTATCGGTAAATTTAATTACCATTTCACGTTCAAATCTAATTAAAGATTTAACTATCGCCTGGAGTAAAACTGGTGGTACTCCATTCTCGATCATTTTCCAAATTTGATAATTTAAATTATCACATTCTCATTTCAATCTAATTAAAGATTCATTACAACTTCATTTAGTTTTAATCTTCCAATAATCACTATTTAATGATTATTTAACTTTGGAAACCCAACATGCCACATCGGCAATCTACACCGTACCATTGATTTCTACCAATATATAACCTCTAAACTCATACGTCTCAGAGAAGGTTGTTAAGAAAGAGAATAAATTCTCCGCCATCAAACAGATATATATATATATATATATATATTTAACAAAGATCAACAATATGGTTTGAAATACAATGTTAGACATGTAATCCTGTTTTTAACTGGGTTAAAGAACCAATGTTATTTAAAACACAGTTCACGATAAACCCAAAATCACATTCCATTAATTATGGAATCTTTACGGAAAACAAATCAATATATATAATCGATATCAATTTCTGTATCCGACTAATAATATAAATGGAATAACAGCTAAGCCTTTTAAATTCCATATATAGTAACAGTCTTCCTCCATGGAAGCTCACTTCGATTATTACCAAATCGAATTCCATTCAATTCCAATGTAATATTATTAGTTGGGAAACTTTACTTTGGAAAATTTCCATTAAATCTTCATAGAAGATTTATAAATTCCAAATCTCATTTCACTATTAATCGGGTTAAAGAACGAATGTCGTTAAAAGACACAGTTCACAATAAACCTAAAATCCCATTCCATTTTATTCCAACTACTAAATATAATTGGAAATTCTAATATTCTTAATTAAAAGATTTATTCTTTTCACAACAGGGTTTAAGAACGGTGTTACTGAAGACACCATTCACGACAAACCCAAAATACACTTTGATATTAAATATAAGGCTCTAAACAGAAATTATATCGGCTTACATGCAATATCAAATTCTAAAACCAACGCATGTCGTATGGGGAATAACGATATATATCTGTCTTCCAAATTTCTCCACAATATCCGTATAGTCACAGAATCCAATGTAACATCCCGGATTTTTATCGATTTGTATTTGAATATTTAAATCAGTTTAAATATTGAATTCGTAGTATAAGTGGATTTATATATTAATCAAAACGAAGATGAACCTATAAAAATATATATTAAATATAATCGAGCATGTAATATCGTGGTAGTTCGTAATTTAACGTTCTGAACTTCAACTGAGTGTACAAGATCCATTATTAGTCGGAATCCACTTATTCTAAAGTAACAATATATAGCACTACTCCCTAGGGAATGAAAACAATTTGGTTTGAAATCCACTTATTCTAAAGTAATTAGTAATGATATTTGCCCAAAGAAATATAAGAATGGGTTTAGAAAGAGAAATTGGAGAATCAATTCAGAAAACAATGACATCATTTCGATGTTCGAAATGTGATTAGAAATAAACCAATAGGATTTGGAATTATAATTCGGCAATGTCGAATATTATGAAAATAAGTTATTAATAGGAATTATAATCTGATAGGATAGTTAATATTTAGGTTTAAACCAATAAATTATAATAGATATGTAATCAATATGTAGTTATAGACTTGATATTGATTTAACAAGAAGTTGACTTAGAAACAGAGTTTATAAAGTGGAATGAGGATATAAAATTATGAAAGAGATTTCGGTAATTGAGACATGGGTATTTATTACCCGAATAAAGAGTTATTTGATAAAGGTGTTCAGATTTCTATAATAGGAATGACATTCATATTTTAAAGTGAATAATGTTTTAAAAGTGAACGTTGGGCAGATTAAATTTTTTATAATGAAATTGGAAATATTTTTCCAATATAGATAGGGTATATTATCCAAGTGTAGGAAATAAAGAATGTGAAAAGAATGGAAATGTTTTCGAACGTAAATAACGTATATCTTCTGGAACAAGGGAGAATAAGAGTTTATAATAACTGGAAATGTTTTTCCAAGAAGTGTGAAAAATGCTAAAACGGGATTTGTGAAATATCTGGTAAAATATGGGAATTCGAATAATAAAAACGAATGTTAAATAAAAAGTGTCCGTGGTTGTGTGATGTTTAGTTGTACATTTGAATGAATGTTTGTTTTTACTTCGATAGTTAAATAACTCACTATCGAAGTGTTTTAACCATCGTTGTCAATACAGGGAGACCGGTTGGATACATTATCTGAAAACCACTCTGTGCGGGCATAAACACTGCGAATTAGATTATGCTGAAGACAATTGAAGACGGAGTGAAATGCAAGGGTCGTTCTGTTCCAGAATGGTGTTTTTTTTTCTGTTCGTCCAGTCCCAGGACAACTTGTATGGACGAGTGTCTGACAGAGTATACCTAACACATCACATACGATTGATCTCTTAAAGGTATTACATCCGGTGGCGGAGGAATTCGTTCCTCTTAGCATTTTATACCCGTGATATTTTTGGAAATCGATCAGTGAATTGACAGGTTTGACGATGTGGCATTCAGAGTGAATGGTGATCAGATGTTCTGAAGATAGACGTAGCCTCTAGCCTCACAACCAGGAAGTAACAAAAGTTGGGCTAGGCAACATGGCTAGTTGGATCATTCCCAAGCAGGGTGTATTATCACCGATCTAGAGAAAATTCATATTTGTTCTTCTTTTTCAATTCTGTATCTTCGGATTACGGTTGGATGGCCAACAACCGTGGGTGGCAATATATTCGATACACTCAAGCTAAATGAGTGGTCGGTCATGTGTGGCCGGGTTGCAAGACGTTCTTGTTGAACCCCAATGTATACCCTTTAAAGTACACTGATCGGAGGGTGCTCCCATACCTTGTCTGTTGGAATCCAATCTCCAATAAGCGCTCTGCGGTTTTTGATTTTATACAATATATATGTAGAGCATGAGATGCAAGCGTTCTACTACTTGGTTATTTAATTGAGTAGACATTATTATAATATCACCGGATTTTGATATCAAAATATTTTGGGTTATAGTAAGGTAAAAATCGTCCATGTTTGTGTGTGGGCTGGTCTTACTATTATCCTTTTGTTTCAAAAGGATTTTCAAAGTAAACAAATGGTTGGAGTTTACTTACACCAGTCCCATGACTAGCCCAGAGTTTATTTTGTTTGTGTTTTCCCTAAACTCTTGGGTGCCCAAATTTGTACGGGCAGTCAAGTGTTTCAAGCTTTTACAGATTCACTTGTAGGAGCTCGAAACAGGAGACTTCACCGCTAGTTATTTAGAGATTATTTATGCTGTGATGTATATGAGTTATACTCTGATATGATAAGTATATACAATACAGTTTTGTAATTCAAAGTTATGTTATATATAATACATGTTATTCGTTCCGCTGTGAGATTCGTGTTTACCCTGCTTATGTTCAGCTCTGCTCTTCTTCTTCTATTCTATTAGTTCTATCTTTTCTATCTCATCCTCTAATTTCTTTCTATAATTGATCTGTATTTTCGTACACTTTGAGTTGAATGTGTAGGATATTATTCAGCTCAAATTGGTACAGATTTATGGGCCACTACATCCAATATCGAAATCTCCCAAAGACGATTTCTATTCAAATCCATTCGAATTTATAGATTGGAAATTTCTGGTTATATTAAAACCCATTACATATCCAATTTATTTATTTAAAAATTATTGGATTTCAAATCTAGTTAATAACTAGTTCATTTAGATAAAAATATATTTTTTTCTTTACAAACGTTGAATTTTTCATCTAAATTCTTTCCAAATCATTTATTATGATTTTACACAAATTATTACTATTTTTAATAATTTATCAAGGCCCGTACAGTCGGTTTCTAATAACTGCCACTGAACTGCATTCATAGCGAACTTTTCCAAATTTGATTTGGACATAATTCCAAATCCAACCATTAGATTTCAAATTTCTTATATTCATTGGAAAGACTTTACGATACAAACCCAACGGTTCCGGTTTTAGGAGAATCCGACGGTCGGATCTCCCGTAATGTTAATTCGAAGTCAATGGTTGAAATTCGCAAATGGTCGCGGCGCGGCGCGTTCTATTCAAACCATTAATATATATAATATATATAATATATATTTCGTTGAAAATGTATTTTATAAATTCATTTTAAAAACGACTCCCACTTTCACTTCAATTTTAAATCAAAATTAAATAATCCTTATCATTATAATATTTAAATGATAATATTTTCAAAATGGCAGATTTTGAAATCATTTCCTTTTCAATATTCATTATAAAAATGAATAAAATTGATATAAATATCGTTCACGTTAAAATAGCGCAAATCTAATCAACATGGCTTCACATACTTCAATATTTTCGTGTCCATTCAAAATCGGACATCAAATTCACATTTTAATCCTTAACTGAATACTATTTTAAAATATTCATTATTTTAAAATATTCGTTATTTCTGAGTTGGAATCAGACACAATCAATTATCACATAATTTATTTATATAGATTTCATACAACACATGCATAAAACAACAATGATAACCAATCAACCATCATACAGAGTGCAATGCACAACTGCATAAGCATTAAATATATATAATTAACGCTTACTACAGTCTATCAACCAATCGATTGACATACAACTAAAAAATTGGGATTAGTGTACATCAAATATCATCCCAATACCCGTGTACGGTTTCAACCAACAAATACTGAATATTATTTGTGCAGTTGGGCGATGTGTAAAATTTATCGTCCCAATCAATGTCAGCTAAATAGGTGTACATAAACAAATCGTTCGATTTGTAAATGAATATTTATTTTCATTTCAGGAGATTTTATGCCATTCATACATACGTTAAAAATTATACTTGTAACGATAAAATATTTATTTCAACACTTGACTATTTTATATAGTTCATACATTCAGGAAAAATGATATTTTTATGGTTCAAACATTTTATTCAACACATGAATATTTTATACAGTTCATATACACATTAAGAATTATATTTTTAATGAACAATATTTATTTCATAAAATTTCGGCATTATAATGGCGCGGTATTAGAACCGGAGTAATGTCTAGTATTACCCCTCTCCTGATACTGGCTCGCGCCATGCACAACAATCAATACAATCCACAAACCACGATACAATTCATTTCACCATAATATAGTCAATTTTCCAATAATACAATCCAAACAAACAAACAAACATGGTTCGTACCAATAAATAGTGTCAGGGGCTACTAAGCCCCGTCTGCAACCTAAAATATATTTAACTGTAAAGTAATTTGAGTGAGAAGGTGTTCTCACATTGGGATCCATTCCGCCGTTATTTTCTAACACTCTGATTTACTGTTCTGGCTCCAGAATTTGCAAATGAGCTCCAATCTTCACACGATCTTTTATCCTAGCTTAAACGCGCCATTCCAGACAACTTTCGCCCGATGGCCTTTTTCCGGACAATGCTCCAATTCGCCATAATTTGCGAAAAGACAGTATTTGGACAGCAGACTTTGGATGCGTTTTCTGAACAACCCCGCAGTCTAAAATATTACTTCCATGTACTCAAATCGAAAAGAAAACCGTACTCTTCGATTTTGGTATTGTGGAGTTTTGGCCAGAAGTGCTTGGTTGGAGAGATACGGGCTGTGGAAGCTCAAAGTGTTATTTGCAAAACTGAAAATGTATAAAAATCGGATCTTTGAACAAAGGGGGACCCACGACTGACCAAGGTGGCGGGGGTTGGTGGTGGCGGACCTCTGGTGATCGGGGGTGGTGCGCCTGAGGCGGCGGCGGTACATTGGTGGCCGGAGGTGCGGTTTTGGGCGGGTTTTCTCGAGTTAGGTGGGAGAGAGAAGGAGGAGGCCGGAGGAGGAGGGAGCGGGACGACGGTGGGCTACGGCGGTGGTGGGGGCCTGGAAGCGGTGTCGCGGCGGAAGAGGGGGGACTGGAGCGATTGGCGACGGTGGGTAAAAGGGCTGAGTTGTTTTTTTTTTCTCTTTCTTTGATTTGAATGGTAATGGAGAAAGAAAGGGGGGTTTGACTTATATAATAATGTATATATTTAATTATTTAATTCCAAAAAGTAACTTTTTCATTTGAACTCCAAATCAAGCCGAACGACTATCGCCCCTTGCCAAATACCCCATTGCGAACAAAATTGGATATGTCCCGCAAGCCAATTCGACTGTTTCGATCATTTTTCGTTAAAATTAAAATATAAATTAATATAACGTTCAAAATTGATTTCAACGTACATTTAATTTACCGGGGCCACACATTGAGTCCAAAAATTCCAGAAAAATAAATCTAGATTTGTTTTGACAATGCGGTCCTAACAAAACTAATTTCGTTGAATTTGGAGGCCGTTTAAAAAATAATCATTTTCCAATCGATTAAATTCAAATTAAAAGTACTAAACGCGTTTAAATCCACAACGCTCACATATTAATTCCAAAAATTATGAAAATTGGAATATAACAATAATTTGACATTCCAGATCCAACAAAAGTGGTTTTGTCGAAAACGGACGTCGTTTGCAAAACGGCTATTTTTAAGGGCTATATATTATATTAAAATATATATAAATTCCATAGCGACTATTTCTAATTTAAACTGGACATAGCTTTCAATTCATAAAGTGAAATCTCAGTTTCTTACATTCGTTAGAAAGATAGAGTTAAATAGATTCCAACATGTCTTGCTTTACTGAAATCCGATTTATTTTGATTCCTATACGTTCAATTGAAATTTAAAATCGAATTTTCAAACTATCGCGCCATTTCATGCTCGTTTTATAATTAAAATAAATTTATACTTCTAACTTCGATTTGAATAATATTTTTTGAGTAGGACGGATGTGTAGCGCGAGACTACACAGCCAATTAAGCATATATATTAATTATATAATAATAACCCATTTGACAAGCCCAACTGGTGGCTTAAAGTTTGCAAAATAGAGAGTCGACAGCAGCAAAATACCCGAAGGTAGGTAACAGTACAATAATACAACATAGCGTCATCTACCATATCATTATACATAAATGGGCCAAAATTAGAACCCATTGAATACACAACCAAAATAAGCAGACAAGATTAAGAACCAACTTAATGAAGATTTGGAGCCAACAGATTCAGCGAGACTGTTGTTGGCTGGTAAAGCAAGCCTGAAACGAGCAGAGGATGATTGACCTGTCCATGATAGAAAGCAGTAAATTATCAGTCTGCATAATCCATGAAAATGCT
Source organism: Allium sativum (assembly GCA_030737875.1). Lineage (NCBI taxonomy): Eukaryota > Viridiplantae > Streptophyta > Magnoliopsida > Asparagales > Amaryllidaceae > Allium > Allium sativum. The sequence goes on along the minus strand of CM060913.1, from coordinate 781,681,152 downwards.
TCAATGGTCTGCTAAAAATAACCGCAATCCTCTCCTTCCATATGAACCAGCAATATATTGGTAAATAGGAATCAAGTGCAGAATTAAACTGACTACTCTGCCAATAATCAAACATTAATAAAATACTAGGGATGGAACCAAGCAAATGAGTACTGGTTGTAGCTAAAATTGGGAATGAGAAGTCACACTTGAAAAACAAATGCTGTATAGATTCCTCATGCGTTGAGCAAAAAGAACAAGATGAATCAGCCAGAAGATTGAGTTTGAACAACCTTGCTTTACTGTTAATTTTTCCATGAATCAAGCACCAAGTAAAAAATAACACTTTAGGAGGGAGACGAATCTTCCAAATTCTCGAAAATGAAAAAGATCTACCAGAAAAATTTAGATAATGATACACAGAGGCAACAGTAAAACCCTTATCTGGTGATAAAGCCGAAACAAATTTATCAGGGGATTGAGAAAGATGGGTGTGAAGAATTATACTGGAGACATTAAGGAGATTAGCAAGGATACGACGATCAAATAAACTGGGTGGACAAAGATGAGATGGATCATTATGAACTACATTAGCAACTGAAGAACAATTATCAAAGATGAAAGAAAAGAGAGAATGAAAAAGTAAAGAAAGGGGGATCTGACCATGATCATGCCAGAATAAACAAGCATCACCATTACCCAGTTTGACATGAAACAAACTTTTAATACGAGGAATAACTGAAATTACTCCTGACCAGAATGGGGATGGTTTGACTGAAGGTAAATAGTGTAAAACCCAATGAGAGTTACCAAAATAATAAAGTGAAAGGATCCAATCTTTCTATATAAATGAGCCAGGAGAAACTATACGCCACAACCATTTTGAAAGAAGAGACATATTGAAATTAGAACGATCAATTACACCCAAACCTCCTTGATTAAAATGTAAGCACACAGTATGCTAATTAACTAATCGTTTGATTTTGCTACCATTCCATAAAAAAGAGCTATGAATTGAATCTATTTAAGAGATTACCCACTTTGGAAGTTTATGAAAAGACATCCAGTATGTTGGTAAAGCAGACAAAACTGATTTAACCAAGACTAAACGTCCTGCAGATGATAGTGAATTTGCCTTCCATGAAGATAATCTTTTTTCAATTTTGTGAATAATAGGTAACCAATCAGATCTATGGAGCATAGTAGGTCTAAGGGGAATGCCCAAATAAGATAAGAGAAATTTATGAATGGGGCAATTAAGGATAGAAGAGATTGACAACCCTAAATAATCAGCTTTGCCTAACATAATTATTGAGCTTTTCAAAAGGTTGATAGAGAGACCAGATATGAGCTCGAAAACTATAAGACAACTTTAAGGCATTTAATATGATTAAGATCTGGAGACGAAAAGATGATGGTATCATTGGCAAATTGGAGGTTGGAGATTGCCATAGACGAATTAGGAAGATGAATACCATCAAAATAATTGTTTGCTATCACCCTTTTAACATTTGATTAAAAACTTCTGCAATCATCACAAAAATAAGGGGTCATAATGGATCTCCTTGTCGAAGCCCTCTTTTAGATTTAATTAAACCTCCATTGTTTCCCTTAATGCAAATAGATGAGTAGCTAGTCTTTAAAATGCAATCAATCCAATTACACCAACACTGAGAAAATCCTCTATGACTGAACATCTGAATAATAAATTCCCAATTTACAGTATAAAAAGATTTGGAAAAATCCAACTTTAGAAGAACACCAGGAGTGGATGTATTATGACTGAGAGAAATTACCTCTTGAGTAGCTGCAATACAGTCGTGAATGCAACGCCCATGAATGAAAGCTGATTACTCAGATCCAATGAGATCGGAAATCACAGATTGGAGACGATTAGCTAAGGATTTGTAAATGATTTTGAAAGTGGTATTAAGCAAACTAATGGGATGAAGGAAGAGAAGAGAATTTGCACCAGAGAATTCAGGAATGAGGACGATGGAGGCATAATTGAGATGAGAAATGAGGCCACGATTATAATAGAATTCATTACACATGTCCATAATATCATTTTTGACAACGGCCTAAAATGATTTGAAAAAGGATGGCCCAAAACCATCTAGGCCCGGTGCTTTGTCATCATGCATTTCCTTTAGAGAAGCCCAAATTTCGTTTTCTGAAAAGGAATGGTCAATAGAGATAGAAGATGGGAACGGGTAAAGCAAATTCTAATCAATGAGGGGAATTTCTGAGGATGAATGGCCAAGAATTGAACGATAAAAGTCAGAAAAAAGATGAAGGATGTCTTGTTGATCTGTAAACAGATGACCTTCATGGGAAATTTCCGAAATGCAAGTAGCTCTCCGTCTACCATTTGCAATTATATGAAAGTAAGCTATATTCCTGTCCCCTTCTTCAATCCATTTAGATTTGGGTCTTTGTTTCCAACCAATTTCTTCCTGTTTAAAAAGTTTTTCTAATTCAGATTCTAGATTCGAGAGTGAAGAACTTTCTTCATCATCCAAGGGACGAGATTCTTCAAGAATATTGAGATTCAATATAGCATCTTGGATGTTTGAAATGCGAATACGAATAGATCCCCACACGGATTTAGCTCATGGTTTAATTAATTTTCTCAAGGATCTAAGCTTAAGAATGATTTTATGGGATGCTGATTGAGATTGAACAGGGTGCTTCCAAACTGTTTTGACAAAGTCTTTAAAAGAAGGTTCAAGTAACCACAAACGTTCAAATCTAAAAGGATGTTTGAAATTGGCCAACGAGCCCGAATCTAGGATAATAGGGCAGTGATAAGAGATTATAGAAGCAAGAACAGAAATAGAAGATAAAGGATGAAGTTCTTCCTAAGCAGAATTGAATAGAAATCGATCTAACTTGGCTAAAGAAGGAATTGATCTATGGCTTGACCAAGTGAAAGATCGATTACTAATAGGAGGATCAATGAGACAACAGACAAAGATAAAGGTATTAAAAGCATCAGTGTCTGGTGAAATAGAACCAAATTTTCTCTCATAGATATTTCTAATGGTATTGAAATCACCCCCCAGAATCCATGGACCATGAAAAGAATTAACCTATTGTTTGCAGTGTTCCCAAAGCTCCATTCTATCTTGAGTGTCTTGAGGACCATAGGTGTTTGAAAAATAGTAAATGATGTTGGAGGCAATGTGATTCAGAGCAACATGTAAAGCAAATTGAGAAGAAAAGGTTTGAAGCAAAGCCCATACAGATTCATTCCAAGCAATAAAAAGACCACCCTCTATTTTCAATTGCATTAACATAAGCCCACTCAGACAAAGATGATCCACCAATCAATTTGAAATGATAATTAGATGGATAAGAAAGTTTAGTTTCTTGAAGAAAAAGGACATCTATATTAAGTGGGGACAAAACTAGATTAATAGCATGACATTTTGAATGGTCCCCTAAACCCCGTACATTCCATATGACTATTTTCATTGATGGTTATTAATACGCTTCTGTTCTAAGGCTTGCATGGCTTTATAATGTGAATCACGTAAACTAACACCCATGCAACCCGATATCCTTTTGTTCAAGCATTTATTAGTAGAAGAAAAAACAACAGAAGTCAAGAAACTACCAGTGACTTGATGATTTTGTGTCTGCCACTTCTACGCACAAAGATAGGAGAAAGGTATTGGGCCAGTCTTGATCATCTGACCATGGTTGCTGAGGAGGGGATAAAGGGGGAGGAATTGATCCAATGTCAAAGGGAATAGATTGAATGGGAACAATGGATTGGATGAGGAACAATTTGATTGAGGGGAGGATTCAAGTCAACTTTCATTTCTTGATTAACTTCATCTTGTTCGGGTTGCTCCATCTCTTAATTGTCATCAATAAGAGGGCTGGAGTTAAAATTTAGTTCACGGTAAATGGATGGTAAAGGAGAAAACATCACCGCTTCTTCAATCATAGTGTCAAAACGATCTTCAAAATTTGAGTCTTAAGGATTATGAATACAAGGAACCACTTGCTCCTCTTCATCACCAATAAAAACAAGTTCTGGTCTTGTACCCGGATGTTCGTGTTTGGTACGCATAACTTTAATGACATGAACTTTGTTGTTGAAGCTCGCTGCAAATTCATTTTTTGAACCTATTCCCTCATAAAACTGTAGCGTCACCAGAAAATGTCTATGATTAAAATGACACAAGTCACAATCATCAACAGCAAGAATCCTACACATTGGTTTAAGAATCTCCTTCACAGCGTCGTCATTGTATTTAAGAAATTTAGGGACCCCCCCACAGCCTACGATTCTGTTTCCAAGCAAGTCCTGGTTCTCTCTCATCTTCATCCCATGCTTCCAGACATATCGCAGCTCCCGACTTTGAAAGAACTTTCAAAAGTAAAGCGTGATCTCTTTTACCATATGTTGGACAATGAACTAAGAAGTAGTTCTTAGAGATAATTGACATAGCCCAACAATCATGATCAAGGTTAACTTCTAAGGCTTGGTGAAGGGTTTTTATACTCCATTTTCAAGCAAGGGATTTAGCAACAATACATTTGGAAGAATCTACCAATCTGAAGTGTTTTGAGGGTTGAAAGTGAGGAGATTGTGAGGGAGAGTGATGAAAATTAGTATCTGAAAAATGCTTAATGCTTGAAATTTCTTGGTAATTATCGTGACGGGTGGTAATACAAAGCGATGGTTGATGTGAAAAATGTGCAGAAGAATTATGTTGCTTAGGGACCCAGTGTAAATTATGATTTTTACTGCTAACATTGTGTGCGTGTACAGAAGCTGATGCATTCACAATGTTATTAGTTCCGAATAGCCATATAAACCACATTTGAAACATATTTTTGGGTCTCTGCACGTGCTAGCCATGTGACCTTTACATGCACATTGTAAACATCTATTTTCTTTCTTCAGCTGAGAAATAGTGTTAAAGATGGAGAAAATTTTTGGTAATGGAATTTTGAACCTAGTTTTTGGGGCGGTTTCGCCGGTGATACAGGCGGTGATGCCCAACCTAAGCGTAAGACTTGGGTGCATTATCTGGATGGTAGTTAGGTAGAACCGAAAAATGATTAGATAAGGATGGAAAATGTAACAGCCCGCATTCTACGCATCAGAGGATCGTAGAATATTTATTTTATTTTCATACGAAGTCGTATGGTCGTGTAACTTTGGGGAATGACTATTGGGGTCATTTCCCATATTCGCGATTTTTGCCGATTTTTAAATGACCATTTTGCCCCTGGCGAATCTTGTTTCACCAATAACTTTTGATTGGTAAGGATTTTTGACCTGAGCCCACTTCCATTAGATCCGGATGATGGTTTACCTTCCCATAGAGTGGTCACATTAATCAAACGGACTTACCGTTTGGGAGATATGGCTGAATTAAGGTTTAGAAGGTGAAAAACAGCTTAACCATGCCAAATAGGGTGATTAGCAGCTAGGTCCATTGGGGAATTTCGGGATTAGGGGTATCTAAGGACTGAAACGGACTAGAGAAACCCTTCTTTGTCATTTTTGCAGTCGCCACTTTCATTCCTTCAACCCTAGTAGTGGCTTCTACCTTATAAAAACACCTCTAATCATCTTCTAATCAAGGATTAAGCTAATCAACATCCAATCAAGTTATAATAGCATCAAATCAGAGTGGAAGCTGCTGTATTGCATAGAGATTCGACCCAAATCAGAGATATTTTCAGATCTAAGATTAATTTGTGGCTAAGGTGAGTGATTTGCATTGTTTTTCACTAATTACGGCCAATTAGGTGTGATTAGTGATAATTAGCGAAATTATGGCTCAGAAAAATCTGGAAAAATTTGCAAAATTCTAAAATATTATTTTATGGCTCTGATAAAAATTTGAGTTAATTTAGATTAAGTTTTCTAATCCTATTGTTAAAACATGCTTAAGGGGATCAAGGGGAAAATCATGCTTTTGGGTATGTTTGATCTTAAATGACCTATATGCTTGATGTTTTGACCTTGTTGATTGTCATATGTTGCTATTACTGTTTGGAATGTTTTATGATTGGTTAATGAAGTTAGAATGGTTGAAAACGCCATCGTGTGGCGAAAATGGATGATATATGCTCGCTAGAAAATGTGCAGGGTTTCGGATCAGATCGGATTATAGGGCTCGGATCGGATCGGTGGGCCCGGCAAGGGGAATACGAACCGGACCGGAACTTCGCACAAGAGAATGTAAGGGAAATAAGGAAGCCCTGGATCGGATCGAATTGGGATTGGGCGTGGGGATCGGATCAAAGGAACAAATCAGGAGCTAGAGAACAAGAGGCGACGAACCGAACCGGACCAAGGCTATGAACACTGAACCGAACCGGTGTGACATAGAGGACCGAACCAAAGGGAGGAACTTGGATCCCATACACCAAACCAAACCATATGATCGAACCAGAGGACTTTTTAACCGAGGCCTTTTGAGGAACAAAACCCCACACCTATACGGTGGCTAAGTTGGGGACAATATCTTGCGTGAACGGAGGTGCGGGTTGTCACAGAAAAGATGGGTGGGAAAGATGAGGGCGAGATGAGATACGTGCAGACACAGGATGAGATGGGGCAGAAGGATGAGAGGCACGAAAAGAAGAAGATGGGACACGGGCAGGAATAGAATTAGGATTCGAACAATGATTAGGGAGAGAAAAATGAGGATGAACGGAAGAAGATGAAACTGGATAGAATAGAGGAGATGAAGATGAAAGAGATGAACGAGGAAGAAGAAAAGGACGATATTTAGATGGATATTTTAATAGAAAAGGAGGGGATTGAGGAAGAGAGGACGCCATTAACGAAAATTGCAGCTCGAGGTGGAGGATGGAGTTGTTCAAATTACTAAACCTTAATTTTTAAATCGTTATTACTTAAAATAAATCATTTTAAATATCCAAAATCCATTAAAATAGCTAAAATAATTTTTTTTAAATTGGTTCTGAAATTCTGGGTTGTTACATATTATTGCCTTGAGATGATTCTCTTTGTAAACCTAAAACAATAAAACTATTTGCCTCAAGGTTATATAAAAATTGATATATTTAGTAAACTCGGAAAACTATTTGTAAAACCCATGCGCGTGCGTAAACAAACCAATAAATTCATCTAAAACAAAAATCATCATAATCCATCAATAAATATAATAAATAAACTATTAAAATTTATATGAATCAGGAATATGGATTCGCCATAGCATAGTGAACTTCACTAGGGTTGAAATTACACATCACCTGCTGTTTAAGCATCAATAGTTACTTCAGGAATTGATTAATAAAGGCTAAAATCACTCAGGAATAAATTCAGTAAGTAGGGAAAATTTCCTGTGCAAACTATACATACTAGATCGACCCATGGTGTGTCAACCCATGGGTCGACACATCCTATGGATGGGAAGACATGTGTTAACCTAGTTTACGGGAATTTCTCAAGCGACCCCGATTGCAACTTTTAACATCGATTTCAAGCACCAAACTGAATCAGAATAACTTGAAACTTGGCATGATCAAATACTAACAATCCTACTTTGATTCAAAAAAGGAATTACATGGATCCATTAAGATTTGAGCAAGATATTATAGTCCAAATTAAAACCTAGGACTGTTGTGCAACCCAAAAATAAAACATGAATAATGCTTTAGATTTCTCAATAGGTTATGTACAGAATCGACAAAACAAGGAATTTATGATTGTAAACTAGATAATGTGAGCGAACACTCACCTAAGGTTGGATTAGAGGTAATTTTCATTGATTTAAGCTTGTAAAAGAAGAAATTCAGGCTTCTGGAGCTTGATGAAAACAGTAATATTGATGTGTAGAGCCTCAAACACCAATAGTGATTTCCTTTCCTCTGAATTCTTAAAATTTAAGACTAAGATGATGCATGCATTGGAATTGGCCTTAATACGAGAATCTCTCTTTGCTTTAATTTAAAATTAGAAAGCTTAGGTATTAAAATAGAAGAGGCCATATTTTTCTCTCTTTTCTTTTGTTGTGTTCTTTTGAAAATGAAGAGGAGGAATGAGAATAATGTACCGTGTTTGTTTTCCGTAATCCTCATGTCCTAAATTCAATTAAAAGCCTAATTAACTTAATTAGGGTCATTAGGAGATGATTAGGCCTTTGAAATTTAATTTGGCTTATTATTCTTTGATTAAACCATGTTTAAAGTATTTTCAAGACTAATCTTACATTATTTCTTCTTCTTCTTTCCTACATTTAACATCATGCAACCTTAATAAAATTACGAATAATATTTTCAATGCGATTTTTAAGCTTTTTGCCTTTATTTTAGAGAGGTTTCACTTTAATTTACAAATGAAATAAAATATTGACATTTCGCTTTTAACTTATGTAATTTTTGCAACAAAGAAAATTTAACATTTTAATGTCACCATTATAAATGTGAAAATACCAAAGTTTACAAAATTCCTGTTATCTATTCCTATAGGTATTTTACAACCAAAATTACACTTATACATTTTGTTTACACGTATTTTACCCAAAAACTTCGTTTATGCATTTTAAACAAAGAAGCCCTATTTTATTCAATTAAGAAATACAGCTTATATTTAAAAATATGAATCCGATATTTATTAATTATTCATTTACAACAACTTAATGCCTATATTGAAAATATATTCTTCCTCTAAATATTTATTTCTAATAAATATTATATATTTTCGATATTCACATTAAGTTATAATTTACATGCTGGAATAAATTACCTATTATTACAAGGTATTTACTTTTTTTCCAATGTACTCAATTCAAAAAATCATAATTTCTTTATTTTCTGTATTCAAAATATTATACGAGTTGGCTCAATAACTCGCATTTTATTTCTTCTAAATTTTAAAATCATAAAGCAAATTAGTATCTGTTTACCGTAGGTACCCAAAAACCCGGGTTTTTATAGGTCTCTGATTTCCTTTTTCTTCAATCACGGTCTTCACTTCAAATGCCACATTGCTAAGTCCAAAATACGCCATTGGTTTCCACTAATGTACAAGCTTTGAGCTCGTACGTCTTAGAGAAGCGTGTATATAGTGCAAGAGAGTTACGCCCCATACCACCTAACAAATGTATATTCGTGGAGATTAATAAACATGTATTAGTAAGTTTGGGTTTGGAAAACCGATGGCACTACTCTCGCTAGATCACATGATCTAGAAAAGAGTAACCCTTGCACCGAAGATCTGAATGCAAAATCATTATCGAATTGTAATATAAGGAAACCCATGTGGTCATTGACAACAATCCTTCATCCAACCTCCATAATTTTTCTTCTTCAATCTTCATTACTCCAAAACATTTAATGGATCTGAAGTGTTTTTCAGACAAGAGTCACTCAAATCTGATTCTGGCCTCCTTGAATCAATTACTACAAAAATATTGTTTAAGTAGTATTGGGTGCGGGGAGTTCTTAATTTCTTAATTCATCTCTACATAAACATATTTTAAGGATGTATTGCTTTGAATTTTCTTCGGTGATATATATAGAATCATTAAACCTCATTCATTAAGTCATTTTAGATGGTAAGTCCATTTCGGTATAATAGATTAGAAGAAATCATACTTATCTTACTTGATATCAGTTTCCGTGTTTAACCCTAACCATCCTTTGAATAATGGTGTAAAGAGCATTTAAATTCCTATGAATAATAAGTATTCCCTCCTCAGAATTTGGCAGTAAATATAACAAGATCATTTGTAAGGAATCCAATTTATTTATCTTCAAAAAGTTGATATGTTGTACATAACTCATTTCCAACGTTTCAACCTAACGTATCTCTCGCCCAGGAAAGGGCCAAGTAAGCTAGAGCCCTGGTTGATCCTGAACATCTCCTTGGGTAAACACCCGCATTTGGATCTCAGAAACAGAAAAATCAGATTACTCGATGGCTTATTAGAGCCAAGATAAAATCAATTTCTTATTATTGCTTTTTGGTTCACTTCAATTATTTACATCTTTAGTTAATTTATAGATATTCAAAAAAATCTCCAAATTACTTCATTAATCATTCCAAAGAATTAGCAAAAGATTTGGAGAGGACTAGTTAGGTTTAAACTTTATTTCTAATAGCTATTGAAAAATGCTTCAAAAAGTGCTGCGAGAAGTGCTATACTAACTTAATTCATCAAAAAAAAATTTCTATCATTGGAAGATTCATATATTCAACTTAAATCACTTTTTAATTATTTTTAAAGATTTAAAATATTTATTCCATAATTTTCTTGAATTTAAAACTTCTTTTTCAAAGAATTTCAATTTCGAGATATTGAACTGCAAAACCGCGATGTTTTACAAAACTTGTTTTGGACATATTTCAAAATCTATTAACAAAATTTTGATTTTTTTTTTCAATTTACTAGAAAGCTATGGTTATAAGGATTCAGAAAACTCTTACTTCAAAGAATTTGGATTCATATTTTCTAGATACAAAAGATTCATTTTTAAGAAGTGAAATCGTAAGTTACCGTTTCATGACATACCAAAGTTTCTTCAAATTTATATTATTGTCAAACTTAACAATTACACTTAGAAGAGTTTATGATTCATTTCTATAACATTTCAAACTATATTTAAGAGGTTTAATCATTCCATTTTCACTAATTTATTCAATAAAGGAAAGTGATTTCATTTGTGCCTATCGATGTGTATTTAACGTGACTTGTAAAATCATCCATACAATCAACTATACTATCGTTCAAACTTGATAAGAAACTATCATGGTATACATAAGAATCATCTACTATACACATAGCAATCATTTTTATTTCATTAACGTGGAAAAGTTAGGGTAGTCTAAGGTTTAGTTTTTCACCTTTGATTGGATTTATATACTACTGGAACACGCTATATTCGTCCTTGATTATCCCAAAACGTTCCTATATAACTTGTGCTACCTCATATAGCTTTGGACTCATCCTTCCTTCCTTCCTAGTTACTTACGGCTTAGCTCAGGTTTGGGGTGGAGTTTGGGTCTTCAAACTTCATCGAGTGGTGGTGACTTTTAAATGTAGGTGAAAGGAGATTTTGCTATAATTTTGATGCCTTTGGATATTTAAATAATGGTGACTGATTTCGTTCTCTTTTTCTTATGTTTTAGTTAGGATGTAAAAGCCATTAAAGTGCTTTAGAAGGAGGAAGAAGAGAAGTTCTGGAGTAAAGAAATGATGGGAAGTGGATGGGTAATTATAGGAAACTCTTAGGAATAAAATAATGAATGGAAAAATATGTAAAACACCTTGTCCCTGCCCCATTAATTTCAGCTGAGCATACTCCCCCCTTATCACATTAAGTGTGAGAGCATTTGTTATGTAAGAGCATAGTGTGTGTAAGCGTGTAAAGGTACTGATTTGTAGGTGTATGGTCATTATTTTAATAAAGTATACAATTTTTATTTTTATTTACTTGTTTTTTTAGATCCTTTTCTTTAGATTAATTAGTCTCCTCATTAACTTATTATGTATATTTTATCATACATATATATGTGTAAACATGTATGTTACACCTTTGCATAACTTTCGCTCGTCAAACAGTTGAGAATCCGGATTCATTATCTTCCACATTTCTTATTTTGAGCTAGACTATTATTCTGAGTAAACAAAACATATAAATGATTTTCTCCTTGCTTATGAATAATTAAAAGCTGGATATTTGAGTAATAAAGCTTCATCAAATCGTCCTATTATTTATTATTCTGATATTATGAAACAAATCAGATTTTTATTAGCTTAAATCCTTTAATCAAGAGATCAAATTTCTAAGTTGTTTCAGTTTATAAAGAGGTATATGCGTTAATTACTTGCAAATATATTCATTTGATAATTAGTTAAGTACATTAAAGTTTGAACATCCTTTTTTGACTATAAAGCTATGAAATGATAAATCGTTTTTTAGCCACATTATCGATACTTTTCTGAATTGTATTTTTGCGAACAAAAATTGAAATCAGCTTTACCATTGTTACTCATTATATAAAAAGGATTTAAAAAGCATATTAAATTCTTGTAATAACATTTAGTTCAAGATTCAAATATTTGAAAATTTCAAGTATCCAAATATGAAGTGTCTAAAATCTGGGTTGTTGCAATGTGTAAGTCAAGCGAAATTATTGATGTCACTTAGAAAAAATGAGAATGTGAAAGCATTATAAACATAAGCAAGTGCATTATGAGATCTGGATCTCATTTATTACTTCAAAAAAAAATAGAAAAGGTGTATTCCTATTTATAACGATATTGAAGTATTAAATCTAATGGTCCATATTATTTACATTATTAAATCCATCTATACAAGAATATTGCACATGTACTTTAATTCCATTAAGAACAGTGACAACCCGACTTTTCGACCCTTAGAAATTGACACTAATACATGTATGGTATTCTCGTGCCAAATAATCAAGTGCTAAAAAGACATACGCTCGGGGGAAAAGAAAGAAATATAAAGCATAATCTTATAGTGAGACAAATAACATATAATATACAAAAATATTCATAAATAAGAAAACTAGAATTTTATACAGACATATAAGAGTACAACTTGCAAGTTAAATTTTAACAGTTAATAGAATTTAGTCTACAAGCTCCAATAATCTCAAACAATGACATACATAGAGGAATAATACAGAATATGAGAATATGTTTTGAATCTCCAGCTCCCCTCCTAAAGCTCCAAAGTAATACAATCTTAATCTAAAAATATGCTCAATCTGACCTAGGCATTAATGCAAAATAACAAGTAAATCATGCTAGAAAACCAGTGTGAGAAAACTCAAGTAACTGGAAACTTATTTCCTTTAAATATAATCCAGTGCCTAGTTATTAACAACCAACTAACCCAAAACAATCACATACAATTTTCTAAGGAAATCACTAAGCCTCATATAATTGATTACTTATCAGTTTAATCACTTAAATTATTTTCTCTTAAAATAACTAGTATACTTAACCCTTTGATATAAATATACATTAACAACCACTTAAGAAAGGTTATCATCCAAATCACATAAAACAGGTTAAACAAATTTTATTTGAAAACATAAGTTATTATAAAACCAAACCACTTATTTACACACTTGACTCTCTTAAGTCCATACATTTGTTTATGGAATTATATTTAATTACAAAATATCAAACTAATATTATCATTCAGATAATAATGAAATTGTTCGAGTTAGGATATTATTACCCTCCCAACCTTGACCGACAACATTCTTATGTTCGAGATAGATAAAAGCTTGTTAACTCAAATATAGGTATCAAATAAATGATTTCACATGTGCTATGTACAATTCCTTTTAAATAATGTTTTATAAGCTATTTGATTTCTCAAATTCTTTTTAATTATAAAACTCCTTCACTTAAGTTAATTAATAAGTAAATCTCTTTTATATAACCTAAAAACCTTTGCTTTATATAGTCATTAAAGCACTTCTTAAGTTAACTTAACTGGTTTAAACATCACTAGTAAATTATTAATTTTCCCAAAACTTAGTTTCAAAAATGATTAATCAAGTTTAAAATTTCTTTATAAATAAGGTATAAATTTAAAATACTATTGACAAAGAAATCAATCTAAATAAACCTTGTAAAATTAATAATTATTTATCTTAAATATTTTTATTTAAAGTAACTGAAAAATTCCGAACCCATGTTAACTACAAAATCAATTAGCATAAGTTAACTGCACAACAAAAGGCGATTAACTAAATTATTATTAATTGAAATTGTAATTTATCTCTAAACAAAAGGTGGTCTTGCCTAGGACTGTAATTCAGAATTATATTATACTTTAGAGGAGGATCGACGCCATGGCACCAATGGCTCCAAATACTGAATGACTTGCATGGCATTGGTCAGGTGAGAGCTTCAAAATTAAACAAATGTACTATAGTATGAATGAGGTTAAAGCATTAAGAAACTATAAGCGATATACTATTATTTGGAGAGATGTCAATGAAGCCAAGGAGTGCTTGTTTCTCTGGAAGGTCATTCACAATATCATCTTTACTAAAGTGAAGCTAGCTACGCATAGGCTGATCGCTCCTATATACTGTAAGTTTTGTGATGAAGAATCAGAAAGCATTGTCCATCTTTTCTTTGAATGCAAGATCATCCAAGAAATAATAAATTCGATGACGGTTAGATTGGGAAGAAATGATGTTGTGCATGATAGTATTCAAGAATGGGACAGTTTGCGTAAAGAAATAATAAGAGGTGATAACATTCTAAGCTCATCTGTTATGTGCTGAAAAGGTTTATTCTTCTCATCTGGAAGATGAGAAATGAGAGAATCTTCAAGATAGAAAGTGCCACATCCAATATATAAATGAAGCAGCAAGTTCTAAGGAAAATAAGGGAAGTCATTTAACTCATGTCCTTCACATTTGACTCTAGAATTTGGTGGTGAAGACTACTACTGCTACGCAAAATTGTATTCATGTGTGTGTTTCATTATGTTTGTCTTCCTTGTGATTGATAGCCTATGTATTCTCTGTATTTCTTTTTGTTTTTCCTTTTTATATGTCTATGTACTCCTCTTTTGGTTATCAATAAAGTTGTAAAGGCCCACCCAACCCCGTCGGCTTTGCCAAAAAATATATATTTAATAACCATTAATTTCTAAATCATTTCTTCTAAATAAATGTAAATAAGTAATAATTAACATATGAATCATTGTTAATTAAATAAAAATTAAAAACCTTCTTAACAAATTGATAATTTGTTAAATTTTGAAACCAACACTTAAATATTTTTAAACCACAACTTATCTTATCCTTAGATAGAGGCTTAACCATTCCAATGGTACTTAAAAAAACTACCATTAAATTCAATAATAACATTTAATTCATAACATGTAACATACTGACTTTTTTACACCCTTTGGTTGACTAATTATGCTTCTGTCCAACCCAAATTGCATGAAAAAGCAGATAGATAGTAGAAAGAAATTAGAAGATGAGAAAAGAAAGAAATATTAGAATAGAAGGAGAAGAAGAAGAATCAACACAACACAGAGTCTCACATCGCAACGGAACAAAATATAGTATAGAAACAAATCTTATAAAGAACTTTTATAAATACTTACATTTATCAGAATATAGCAGTCAATAAATACATCTGAACAGTTATAATAACTTGTCCTCATATACAATACACAACGATATAAAAACTAATACGTCTGGGCTCCTCCAACATGCTTCTGGGATTCATCATAATCTAACATGAACCTATAAAACTCGGTTTGACCCGAGCATTATAAACGCCACATATCAGTTTGGTGAACTAGCGTGAAAAAAATCACTAAGTTTATAAGTAACAACCAACTTGCTTAACTTTAGAAAAATCCTTCAAAAGAAAAGGATAATCGTAAGACCAGTCCGTACATAAACACGAACGGTTTTTACCTTACGATAACCCAAAACATTTTATATCAAAATCCTGTGATATTATAATAGTATCTATATCAAATAGATAACCATCTAGTAGAACGCTTGCATCTCACGCTCCACATATATAATATATAATCAAAAACCGCATGACGCTCATTGGAGAATGGATTCCAACTATGACAAGGTATGGGACCACCTTCCGATAATGTACATCTAGAGAGCAATACACTAGGGTTGAGTAAGAACATCTTGCAACCCGGGCACACATGACCGACCACTTATTATCACTTGAGTGTATCAAATATATTGTCACCCTACAGTTTTATGGGACCACACCCACCGTACTTCCACGGAGATACAGAAATGAAAGAAGAACAAATAAAATTTTCTTTATATGGTGACAATACTCCCTAATGGGAATGACCCACTTAGCCATGCTGCCTGTCTGGATTTTGTCATTTCCTGGTTGATGAGGCTTAAGGTCACGATTATCTTTTCAGAGAACATCTCAATATCTTTGAATGCCACATCATCAGATCCATCAAATCACTATTGGATCTCTACAAATACACTCTGGGTGTTAAGCTAAGAGAACTTCTCCGCTGTCAAACTTGGTATATTTGTAAAAATCAACGTACGTGTCTCTCAGGAAATACTCTGTCAGACATTCGTCCATACAAGTCATCCAAGAATTGGATGAACCGTAGACACCCTTCTACCACATCCTATAATATAGGAATCACCCTAAGGATCTATAACACCCCACCTCCATTAAGGTCACTCACAAAGGGAATGCCTTAACTTTGGTGGAGCATTTTAGTAGACAGAACTGAAATTTACAAGACAGATAAACAATACTAGAGAAATTATAACTTTATTACAGCGGAAAACAGAAATCAGTTTGGTTACACCTTTACCAAAAACTCAAGTACATAAATATCAGTCTTGTTCAGAAAATCATCAGAGTACAAAACTGTAAAATCATAATCCCCACAGAAGCTGCCATAAGGAGTCAAGCCATACTTTAAGCACTCTAAGTACTTCAAGCAGAAAAAATCCGGATCAAGCTAAAGTATTCCCTCCTTGGAAAACCTGGGGGGAAACGGAAGAAAAAGGGGCGAAAACAAGTAAGGTCAGACATAAAGTCTGGCAAGTCCAGTGACTTTCAGCATATGAACAGATAATAATAATTATGACATGAAAATAAGTTGGATAAGAGGTAACAGTAACAGGAGCAGCAGATGTACTTAGGTTAAACAGAAGAAACAGAATAATATTACTTTTCATTTCTCTGCACTAATACTAGTATAACAGGATTAGGTGTCACCCCAATGTCTAAACTGAAACAGAAACGGGAACATAATAATTTCCATAGAAGAGAATGCTAGTAATGGGCCTTTACCACCCCAACAGAAACAGACAGAAACAGAATGGTAATAATGGGCCTTTACCACCCGAACAGAAGGTACAGAAACAAAAACAGATTAATCCCTACGGAAACGGAATGTAGAATTAGGTGTACACTAGTAAATGGGCCTTTACCACCCGAACAGACGGTACCACGCAGAAACAGACAGGTGTTACCACCCAACAGAAACAGACGGTACCAACAGAAACAGACAGAACTAAGTGTACCCTAAAACCCTACCCCAAGTGATCGGCTCCCTAATACATAAATACCCTGTGTCGGCCCCACAGTAGGGTGTATCACTCCCTAAAGTGACAACCAATTGGCACATACCTATTTACAGATGTCACGGCGTCTTACATCCTCAGAGGCAGACCGAGATCCATGCACGCACATGACTCGGTTGGAACGCACCATCAACACCCCTCGCCATTATCAGAATGAACCGCTTATAAATAGTTCAGTAAGCGTGCCCGGACCCTACCTACTGTTGGGTCAAAGTTTGATACCAGAAAGGGTTACTGGCTAATATGGGTCCCAAACAACAGGTGACACAAGTAATTTCCCTCCTAACCTTGTGATTTTAGATTAACTTGTTTACCAGTTCAGACATACAGAGTTCAGATCAACTAGTTCACAGATCAGACAAGTTTTCAGACTAACGGATCAGAGATACGGATTTAACAGATTTACAGATTTGTCTAACTTTGTAATTGGGCCTACAGATTTCACGAAACGGGTTTGTTAAATTCATTAGTCCAATTGGTTTAACCCTATCCACCCAACACGTTTTAAACATCATATTTATCCCAGATTTGCATTAATTAAATATTAATGCACAGACCTCTCACATTAGGTCGGTAGCTTGCGGCCGCTGGATATGCCGGGCGGTTCCGGGCAAACTTCTGCCACAAGCCAGACCTAACCTCGTGTCTAAGCATATTTTAGTTATGCCTACGACCTCTCAGATTAGACTGACAGTTTGCGGTTGCTGGTTAAGCCAGTTGGTTCCGGGCAGGCTTCTACCGCAAATAGAGTCTAACCTCGTGTCATAGCCAATTCCTTCCAATACAGATTTTTCAGATATCAGACTAATTCTATTTATTTAACAGATTAAACTTCTTCATAGGATATAACAAATTAATCAAATTTCCATGTTCTACTAAATCTTAGGTCGAGCCTACGGATTTCCATACCCAGATTACCATTATCTAGTTTCAAAAGATCAGACAATTCAACAGGTAGCAGATTTAGCAGTTTAAGCGATTCAACAGATTTAGCAGATAATAGATTTAGCAGTTTAGGCAATTCAAAAGTTTTAGCAGATAACGGATTAGGCAATTTAACAGATTTAGCAGATAACAGATTTAGCAGATTATATATATCTAAAACTCTATTTACATAACTTGCCTACTCATAAATTTAGCCTAAACTTACATGCCTAAATCAAGGTCATAATTCATAATACAATATATGCCCCAAATTTTAGCCTTAATATTCCCATTTACAGTTCATGTCAAAACTAGATCTAATATTCTAGTTCACCATTTATGTCCAAGACTAATACACATGTAAATCATTCTTTATTATAGCCAACTCAGATTATGCCCACATATTTGCTATGCCAGATTTACTTAATTAAGCTACGCCCAATCCCCGTATAACATGTTTCCACAAGTTCTCTAAATACTCATGAAATGGCCCTATAGGCTCGATGCACATAACAGTGAATGGGAATAAACTAGCAAAGTTACATACTAAATATGAGATCTAACATCATTAAGGGAATAGGCATAAGAAACTAACTACAATAGTTATAGGCAACTAACCACAATAGTCATGGGCGACTAATCACAATAGTTTCTTGTTCAATGTCATAGGCAATAGTCTCATAGTCATGAATCATAGTCATAGGCAATAGTCTCATAGTCAATGAATCATAGTCATAGGCAATAGTCTCATAGGAAACAGTTTTCATGTCCAATTATGCATTATTATTGGTCCAAAATTTAGGGTTCGTGCGTTAATCTCTTATGAGATGAGGCGCAGGCTCGTGGTAGCCTGGCTATAGAACAGAAAGAAGGAAAAGATACAGAATAAAATATATCAAAATAGAACGTACACAACCTCAAATTCAGATTTACAATCATGTCACAATTATAATTACAGTTTATAGCGAAAAATAACTGTACTTGTCTTTCGTGGTTTTAAGAAAGGATAATAAACTGTTGGTGATGCAGAAATGTTGAATTATTCCTCTTTAATTGTTGTTGTAGCTTTAAACTTGGATTTGAGATTTGATTTAGCTTTTAATTCTATTCAGGTTGGAAGAAGATGCATCAGTCCAAGTTTTGACTCCAGCAGAGTAGCGACGCCATTTTTATTTTCAGTTAGAACAGAGGCAGAGTATAGAATGAAATTGTGTAGATAAAATGAGGCTAGGGGCTGTTTATATATGATTAGACGGATGAATCTAGACAGAAAACAAGACCGGATACATCAGAATGAACCAGGTTCAAAAACTGGGTTTCGGGGGCAGGTCGACTCCTCAGTTGACCTGGTCATGGGGAGGTCGACACCCCAGTTGACTCCCCAGTCGACCTGGTTGGGGGGGAGGGGTCGACTCCCCAGTCGACCTGGGTATATGGGCGGGAATTTTCCCGTCAGCCTTCTCTGGGTTTGAATTTCGAATTTCTGGCTTTATTTTCGAGCTGTTTTATTTTATTTAAATTCCTGAAACTTCGGACGGTCATAACTTGGTCATACGGACTCCGTTTTTCGAAAACTCGGACTCGTTTTCAAGTAGAATTTCGAGACAAACGCAATGGCGCAACCCGTTTCCCTTGATTCTTATTTTTAAAAATTAATTATTCTCTGATTTGTTACTTAAACGTTCATAGAAAATACGGGGTGTTACATTCTCCCCTCCTTAACGGATTTCGTCTCCGAAATCTTCAAGTTAAGAAGAATGTGTCCAACCATCCAGTCATCCATCTACTCAACCATCATCCACAAGCATCCATTGTCCTTAGAAAACTTCTAATGTTGTATGAACACATGCAAAAGTTTGTGTATATGTTCCTTATCTAATGCAAAGATCAGGCGGTCCACTGATTCAGTTGACCTCCTTAATGAGAACTATGTCAGTGTCACGAGTCCAACATGTATGCAATTTTCCTATTTGATACATATTATTCTTATATGAGTGACAACCATTCATTCATATGCAACATCCATGTGATGAGTCTATCATTTTGCATCCATAGAAATTTAAAATGCTCACACATCCATATGCAGTATGAGAGTGTTTTCGAGCCGATCTAGTGCCTAGTGTGTGTATATGCATCCACGAGCAACCACTAGCAACCATCAAACATAACATGTCTAAAACACATGTTTACATCAATAGGATTCCTATCTATAGGTCGAAGACTCGATCGATAGGATACAGTCGAGTAATGGGAACGAGTGCAGATAAACAAAAACTTGGTTTCCATTAGACCTTGGTTGAGAGACAAATTCCCCTAAGTATCAACCCCGAAGACCGAAATCAACATCAGATTGACACCCAGAGGATTACCCTCTTTAGACAATGTCAAAACTGGAAATCTCAACCTTATCAGAAATATTCAGATATTTACAGATTACCGGTACAGATCAGATTACTAAATGATTCTTAGGAAACTAAGCATGATAAAAACCCAGAATGTATGCGTCATAGTCAACTTAACGTTCAACACAGATACCCAACTTACCACGCTTAGATGAGTCATAACCCTTATGGGTCTGAGTCTACAGCAGAATCAGAAACAATACTAGTATTCAAGTGCAGAGTATCGATTACAGAATCGAAATGCTAGAATCAGAAAAGGGTTTTAACTCAAAAATCAGATAAAGAAATTAAACATCCTACATAAAGTTTTCCTATTTATATCCTATCCACTAGCCTCGAGAGTGTTCGCCTGCCTTCCAGAAGTTGGTCTTGCCCTCTGCCCATGCCCTCGTTTCTTCGGACAATCCCTAGTGAAGTGTCCCATCTCACCACAGTTGAAGCAAGTTCCCTTTCTTTTTATGTAATCCTTGTTCAGATGAGTCAAGCTTCCACAAGTAAAGCACTTTTTCTCCTTCTTATCTTCAGACTTTTCACCCTTCTTTTGTGTTTCCTTTTTGGGCCATTGTAACATCCCAGAAATTTCGACAACTGTATTTAATCAAAGGATCATGGATTAATAACCAGTCTTATATTGATACGTGAGAAGAATTTGAAATCGAATATATCGATATGTGTATGAAATGAAAATCGATATTTAATTCAATGGTTGACTGGAAATCAAATATTTATTGTTAAGTATTCGAATTGAAACTAGGAAGATATTCGAATTGAATTTAAAATCCGACTAGAAAATATGAACGGTTGAATTCAATTATAAATGTTACATGAATTAGAGATTTCGTTTGTTTAAATATACGGAAATTGAAGTTAACAAATGAGGTTATTGATAGACAAACTAAATAAAATTAGTGAAAACGATAAATAATTTAAAGTAAAAAAAAATATATCGTATAGAAGTGCCGCAGTCGGATTACAACCAGATAAATTTTACTGGGTTCAGAACATGGAGACATAGTGACACGTCAAACTTCGTTCGGAGTTCGTTTGTGGCAAGAACAAAAATAAAACATTTACGTAATTAACGATGGAATTTAATTGCATAAGGCTCATGCTTTTATTTCCTTCAATGTCAAGTAATTTCGTACATAGTAACCACCCACCCCATTTCATCCTATTTCGATTCCTTGATTCCCACAGTCTTCTATCCTATAAAAATCACGCAAGCCCAATTCCTTCAAGCAGAATTCTGTTTTCCCCCAAATCTCTTCAAAGAGAAAATCATTCATTTCCTTCCATTTTAATGGCAACCCAAGCCGATTGCTTCTTCCCCCAAAATTTAATCGTTCGCCTCCGCCCCTTCTGCAAATCAACGACGTTTCGCTCCTCGCTTGCTCGCAAACCCTAACATCACTTCAGTCAAATCAAGACAGCTCCTTCTCCAGTCCTCCACCGCAGCAGCGTTCGTCAGTCGATTCACCAATGAAAAGCCTGCAAAGTTACTTCCTTTCTTCTCGTCGCTATCGCCTTCTGCTGTGTTTCGGTGAGCATCTCACTCACGATTAAATTATCAATTTCAAGTAGTTTAATTTCAGTAGAAAACTAAATTAAATAGTAAGATTTGGGGCTTAATTTTTTGGCTGTCGCTTTATTTTTGGACTCTGTTTGCGGGCTGTTGTGTGAAATCTGGTCCTTGCTAGTTGAATGTTTGACAGTGTAAATGCGTGGATAGCAATATATATGTATACATATGTGTTTTCATGTGTATAAATATATTTTCGCCACCCGTATATATACACATTCATTTATCCACAGTTCGCAATGTTTTTGCCATGTTTCTTTGCGTTGTGCTAGTGCGAATGTGTTGTACCCGGTCACTCTGCTAAAGCTGGGCAACCATATATGTGTGTGTTGCCTTTCGAACTAAATGTTGCCATATTTTAGAGACCCTGAAAGTCATTTTTATTACTATGTTAATACAACATGGCAGTCATACTATTTAACGACTCTTGGTTGGGAAAAACTGCACCATATAAGGTTGGTACATATACATATAGTCCGTAATCTTCAACGTACGTGATAGCATATAGAACTGTTTCAATGTGAAACAGATTAAGATAAAAGCTGGTCATTTTATGGCTATGTTATCTTGATTTACCTATCATATAAAATTGATATGCATAATCAGTTGTGAATATAATTCACTGCATGGTATACAAAGTTGGCATTTAATGTTAATATGTTATCAAGGTACATGTTTGGTGTAATAGCGAAGGCACTGTAAATTTTGGTGAGATCATCAAAATCTTACTGATGTTAATCTGCTCGCATTGAGATCATATTCGTTTTTATTTCATTCCCAACATTCGTGGTTTTGTGCCAAGTGTCTATGCTAATTGTTTTATTGCCTGATTCGTGGTTGGGATTTAAGAGTCATATAAATTGTTTACCTGCTATTAATATTCATCTACCATCTGCCGCTCACTGTTAGCATGTAAGTCCTTCACGGAATATTATATTTTGTCATGATTATGATAAATGGTTTTATGTTCTACCTATTGCCTTGTTATGAAATGTTACTCTACATTGCATGAGCTATTTGCACCATGAACACACTACTTTCACTGTGTTCGGTTATAAATATCAAATTATAGGGTGTTTAGAAAAGCTGCAGCACATTTAGAATATTCATGTGACCCTGATGTAAGAGTGGAAACATGATGTCCATTTGTTTACCTGAAACCATGGTTATTCATTAGTTTACTTGAAGCATGATTACCTGGAAATGTGTTTGCCTATTTGTTGCCTGAAACATGTCACTCATTTTTACCTGAAGCATACCTATCATCTATACATGTTGATACGAATAGGGTTACTGAAATTTGAAAACCTGAATTTACCTTAGCAAGTGAAGCCCCTGATCATGTAGTTGTGGATATTTCGCATGCCTTGGTTATGTCATCATCACAAAACTGAAGCGCTTTATTCACAAATAGAAGTGGATATGAAACTCTTTATTTACAAATGTAGTTCGACCGGTTTTCATAAAATTCTGAGTTTAACATTAAATACTTATAAGATTTCGAATGGATGAAGTGTGGGTGTTGAACCAGACTCTTGCACTCCCACATTACTTACCCACTATCATGCTTGCATAACATCTTGGTCAACTTGTTTGCCAGTTTGTTTGGCTGATCAGGTTTAGCATCTCTACATATATATACCACATAAATTACCTTCTGTAAGTTGACAGTGAGATTTATATAGTCCATGCTTTGCTCTATGTGTGTTCCACCTACACACCCGTTGACTCACGCGTGTATGTTGTATGTATTGGTGCGTTTTGAGGCTGTCACCTTCAGTCCAATAGCTATGACCATTTGAGTGCTGACTTGTACACCGTATGCACTCGTGTGCTATTATCTCGTGTTTTGTTTCTGAGATGTTGAGGCAATACACGTGTGTGTATGTATATACATGCATGTGAATATGCAAGCTACTGGGATCATTTATGCTTTTTTTCTTTTCGGTCCGGAATGCCGAGGCGGTGTACGCGTATGTATTATATACACACGCACACACGCTAGCTTCCAAGACCATTTGACCTTGGAAATAAACAGTTCTGATATGAACATATACCACAACTGATTTTTTATATGTGACATCTGTGTTGGTAGTCAGGATTTACTAATATATTTAGTTTCTACTGAATTTAATCTACTTGAACTATGATTTAATCCTGACCCGAGTATTTTGTGTTTTTTGCATGAAATGCTCGGGTCAGACCCGAGCAATACAGAATTTAAAGATTTCAGTCAGGATTCGAAGATCGACGAAGATGGGGATTCCAAGCTGGCGCGCTCTGAAGATTTACACAGTAAAGATTTTCTTGTATTCAAAGTATATTTTATATTCCGCTGTAGAAAAATTCTTGTATTCAAAAACTATGATTTATAAACTGAAAGTTTAATTTTTATATCTCATACTGTGTTATTTATTATTCTGTATTCTCTGTGTTGATTCTGTTTCTAAACTCTGTAAGCTAAATACGCTCCGTCAGTTTGGACGTTTTAAGTTGGTTTAATCACCAATTTGAAGCGGTCAAAAAGGCGGGACGTTACAAGTGGTATCAGAGCTTTGGTTTATTCAAAGCGTAGCTTATCGAGTTTGAAATAGAATCGATACTGAAAAAGCGGATTTTGAAAATAAAAAGATTTCGAAATATAATTTTGAAAAGTGTAAATAATTTTAAAATAAATTGTGAAAGGAAAAATATTTTGGGAATATTATATATTTTGAAAACTAGTATTTCGAAAAGAATACAACAGAAATAAAAATTTATTTTGAGATTTAAATTTTTTCGGAATCCCCAGTCTTCGAATCCAGATTTGCCAGAGCTGTTCTTCGATAAGTTCCCTTCGGATTGAATCTCGAATCCGTTGTCGAATAGTATCAAAGGAAGATACGTATGGGAGAATAAACAAATAGAATTTCTAAAATTGTGAAATTTAGAAATGAAAGCCAAATGAAATTGGTTTGAAATAAGAATTTAGATGAGAATTTGAAAAAAGAAAGGGAAATCTTGGAATCATTTCAGAAATAAAACGCTGAATTTTATTTTGATATTCGGGCTAGAAATAAGTGAAAATAAAATCGGAGCAAGATATAATTGGAATACGATTATGCTAAATTGGAAATGTGACAAGGAAATTTATAGTTGGTTTCAAACCAATAGTGTATTATCGAATATATGAATTCGATAGTGAATTATAAATGTGAAGATTGAGTAACAAGAGGTGAACTGTAAATGAGAACTGTGAATGAATATGGTGAAGAATTTGAATCGGTATTGGAATGAAAATTAATTTGACGAAACGAATCGATAAGAGGAATAATAATTACTTTTTAGAAGTAATTGACGGCTGAAAGCGAAAATGTCGCAAATGGAATTGGAGTAAAGGAAATGGAGTTGACCAGGACGATGAGATTTCCCTGAAGTCCAGAATATAAATCAAGTGAGATTTTTCCGAAATTCGGATTATATTATCGAATCAGAGATTATTTGAAAGAAGGTTATTCATGGAGTCGACTATGTCGAATTTCAGGGAAGTACCAATTACTTTCCATTTTAATTAAAATTTAATATATTGTTAATTCATTATTTATGTATTCAGATAAATAAATAAAGTATATTTTGAATACTAATATTTCGAAGGCGTAAATTATTGTAATAATCAATAATTTTCGTAAAAGAAAATAATTTTTAATTCGGAAGTTGCAAGAATGGATGTTTTGCTGTGAACTTGATTTATTTCGAAGTTAATAATATTGTTCAGTTAAGGTCTGAGAGGTAAATATACCCCAACTTGATTGACTTCATTATTGACTAAGAAATAATTAAGGTTCGATAGCAAGAACTGAAGAACAAGGAGCCGCACGGCGAGAACGAAGGTCGGCAGAGCGTAAGAGAAATGAATTTTCAAAATGAATTTGAGAGTTGTAAGAATTTATCTGATAAGAAATTAAGAAAGGGAGTTAAGAAAATTTAGAAACTGATTGGAGATTAGTCAAGCTGAATAAGTTCCTGAGAATTGATCTGATGTTGGTTTCGGCCTTCGGGATTGATGCTTAGGAAGTTGTTCGCTTGCTAATTTACAGTCGAGGTATGTGAATGTGAAGGGCTGATAATGCGTGAAGAAGAAATTTGTGATAAGAAGAAGAATTCTGAAACTTTGAGGGTATAAGGATTTGAATTGAGTAAAGAATTGGATAAATTGAAAAATTGGTGAATAATCGGAAATTTGGAAGAGAAACTGGTTTATAACCGATAGATCTATAAATCCGAGTTGGAAAGGACATTAAGTTAATAGATCAAAGCTAAAATTTTGAAATAGGAATGAATTTTGAGAATATTCGATTTTGGGTATTGGAGAAATAAGATTTCGTAACTTGTACGGAGAAATATAGTGAATTTGAAAATTTCTGGATTGAAAGGTAATCGATTAAGATAAAATCTTATATAACGGAATTTATATAAGACGAGATGTTTGAAATATGATTGGAAATTAAATCTTATGTAAGTTCACATAAGTATGATTTATGAGAATTTTGAAATGTACTATATGTATATAGTATTATATGTTTCCAAAGCAAAATAAGGAAAGTACCTTCCTCCTTTGAATCTCGAACTTAGTGAGATGTGCTGCTGGTGGTAGTAGGTTGTCCGGACATAAAACTCATGAGTTGCCATTGAGCACGACTGCTAGCGTAATTCGCAGGGCTGCAGATAGCTTACGGCGGTCGGATGTTTCTTGAGGGAATCAGGCGTAACC
This sequence comes from Allium sativum, assembly GCA_030737875.1. Lineage (NCBI taxonomy): Eukaryota > Viridiplantae > Streptophyta > Magnoliopsida > Asparagales > Amaryllidaceae > Allium > Allium sativum. The sequence goes on along the minus strand of CM060913.1, from coordinate 781,654,402 downwards.
ATTGTGATCGCTGCAATCTAGAGTCGTTGGAATTCGACCGTGCAACGAAATTCGTAAGGCTGCAGATAGCCTAAGGCGGACGGATGTTTCCTGGGGGACCCAGGCGTAACCATTGTGTACTTGCGGTCCACTGAGATATCTTAGTGATAGTGAGCCACCTGTTTGATGCAGCAGTTAGTCTTCGTGACTTGATTGGTCTTCGTGACCTGATTTGTCTTTGGGACTTGTTTTGTTCTCATGACTTGAAGTATCTTCAAAAATTCTTTGACTTATTTCCGTGATTCTGAGACAGAGCAATCAACGCTCAGTGACCTCAGAATGTCTTTTGATTCTTGAAATATCTTCTTTTGATCTGTCCATGACAAAATTCGCAAGGAAGTGATTTCCTATGGATACGAATGTTTTCTGGGGGATCTAGACGAAACCATTGTGTATCTGCGATTCATGAACAATCAACATATTATCACATTAGTATTTTCCGTATCTGTTTTTTTTAAAAGGAATTTTTGAAATATGTTTCACTCTAAGTTGAAACAAGGATATTTAGCTCTTGGAGATTTTAGTCATGCGTCTGGCCAGCGTATGTCTAACATCTGTAAGGACGACAATAGACTTGTCAAACTTCGAGTTATCCAGTATTTTCAAATATAATAAGTTGAAATTAAAATATACTTAACTGGAAAAAATTAAGAGGAAAAAAAAAGATTTCAAAGGATTTCAGGTTCATGGCTTTGGTATAATAATACAAATGTTTTATGCATGTATTTCGTGTTATATATGTAAAAATTATAAATGATTTCGGATTTTGGAAATTTTCAAGTCGTCAATTTGTAACTTGAAGATGAGATGCTATTGACACTCTTCGATGAGTGTTAGGAAAGAATGTAAGGAGATTGGGTTAATGGTTGCTAAGCCTAGACCTATTACAGTTACAACGATGGATAAGTAATGTTGACAGATGATGTTTATAATGAAATTTGGAATGGTTTGAGACGTATAAATCCAACTTATGCAGAAATTGGAATTTAAAACGAAATCGGTTTTGGAAAAAAAATATGATTTTGTGGTTGTTAGAAGATAAGGTAAAATGAGAATTGGGAGGTATCTCAAAATAAATTGAGATAGAAATTGGTCTGAGGAAATAAATAAATACCCGATTTGAAAGACAAAGAAATCGTTATTGATCAAAATTTATCTACAACTATGAGAAAGGAAATTTGATATGGTGAATAAACAAGAGCATCGATGAATTTAATATCGATATTTAAATTAGTTATGAGAAAATTTCACACGAATGTGAAAATTTGAAGTCTATATTGGTATAACTCTAACGATCTCCCCTTTTCGGGGACGAAAAGTTTTAAAGGGGGAAAGATTGTAACATCCCAGAAATTTCGACAACTGTATTTAATCAAAGGATCATGGATTAATAACCAATCTTATATTGATACGTGAGAAGAATTTGAAATCGAATATATCGATATGTGTATGAAATGAAACTCGAGATTTAATTCAATGGTTGACTGGAAATCAAATATTTATTGTTAAGTATTCGAATTGAAACTAGGAAGATATTCGAATTGAATTTAAAATCCGACTGGAAAATATGAACGGTTGAATTCAATTATAAATGTTACATGAATTAGAGATTTCATTTGTTTAAATATACGGAAATTGAAGTTAACAAATGAGGTTATTGATAGACAAACTAAATAAAATTAGTGAAAACGATAAATAATTTAAAGTTAAAAAAATATATCGTATAGAAGTGCCGCAGTCGGATTACAACCAGATAAATTTTACTGGGTTCAGAACATGGAGACATAGTGACACGTCAAACTTCGTTCGGAGTTCGTTTGTGGCAAGAACAAAAATAAAACATTTACGTAATTAACGATGGAATTTAATTGCATAGGGCTCATGCTTTTATTTCCTTCAATGTCAAGTAATTTCGTACGTAGTAACCACCCACCCCATTTCATCCTATTTCGATTCCTTGATTCCCACGGTCTTCTATCCTATAAAAATCACGCAAGCCCAATTCCTTCAAGCAGAATTCTGGTTTTCCCCAAATCTCTTCAAAGAGAAAATCATTCATTTCCTTCCATTTTAATGGCAACCCAAGCCGATTGCTTCTTCCCCCAAAATTTAATCGTTCGCCTCCGCCCCTTCTGCAAATCAACGGTGTTTCGCTCCTCGCTTGCTCGCAAACCCTAACATCACTTCAGTCAAATCAAGACAGCTCCTTCTCCAGTCCTCCACCGCAGCAGCGTTCGTCAGTTGATTCACCAATGAAAAGCCTGCAAAGTTACTTCCTTTCTTCTCGTCGCTATCGCCTTCCGCTGTGTTTCGGTGAGCATCTCACTCACGATTAAATTATAAATTTCAAGTAGTTTGTAGAAAACTAAATTAAATAGTAAGATTTGGGGCTTAATTTTTTGGCTATCGCTTTATTTTTGGACTCTGTTTTACGGGCTGTTGTGTGAAATCTGGTCCTTGCTAGTTGAATGTTTGACAGTGTAAATGCGTGGATAGCAATATATATGTATACATATGTGTTTTCATGTGTATAAATATATTTTCGCCACCCGTATATATACACATTCATTTATCCACGATTCACAATGTTTTTGCCCTGTTTCTTTGCGTTGTGCTAGTGCGAATGTGTTGTACCCGGTCACTCTGCTAAAGCTGGGCAGCCATATATGTGTGTGTTGCCTTTCGAACTAAATGTTGCCATATTTTAGAGACCCTGAAAGTCATTTTTATTACTATGTTAATACAACATGGCAGTCATACTATTTAACGACTCTTGGTTGGGAAAAACTGCACCATATAAGGTTGGTACATATACATATAGTCAGTAATCTTCAACGTACGTGATAGTGTATAGAACTGTTTTAATCTGCTCGCATTGAGATCATATTCGTTTTACTTCATTTCCAACATTCGTGGTTTTGTGCCAAGTGTCTATGCTAATTGTTTTATTGCCTGATTCGTGGTTGGGATTTAAGAGTCATATAAATTGTTTACCTGCTGTTAATATTCATCTACCATCTGCCGCTCACTGTTAGCATGTAAGTCCTTCATGGAATATTATATTTTGTCATGATTATGATAAATGGTTTTATGTTCTACCTATTGCCTTGTTATGAAATGTTACTCTACATTGCATGACCTATTTGCACCATGAACACACTACTTTCACTGTGTTCGGTTATAAATATCAAATTATAGGGGGTTTAGAAAAGCTGCAGCACATTTAGAATATTCATGTGACCCTGATGTAAGAGTGGAAACATGATGTCCATTTGTTTACCTGAAACCATGGTTATTCATTAGTTTACTTGAAGCATGTTTACCTGGAAATGTGTTTGCCTATTTGTTGCCTGAAACATGTCACTCATTTTTACCTGAAGCATACCTATCATCTATACATGTTGATACGAATAGGGTTACTGAAATTTGAAAACCTGAATTTACCTTAGCAGGTGAAGCCCCTGATCATGTAGTTGTGGATATTTCGCATGCCTTGGTTATGTCATCATCACAAAACTGAAGCGCTTTATTCACAAATAGAAGTGGATATGAAACTCTTTATTTACAAATGTAGTTCGACCGGTTTTCATAAAATTCTGAGTTTAACATTAAATACTTATAAGATTTCGAATGGATGAAGTGTGGGTGTTGAACCAGACTCTTGCACTCGCACATTACTTACCCACTATCATGCTTGCATAACATCTTGGTCAACTTGTTTGCCAGTTTGTTTGGCTGATCAGGTTTAGTATCTCTACATATATATACCACATAAATTACCTTCTGTAAGTTGACAGTGAGATTTATATAGTCCATGCTTTGCTCTATGTGTGTTCCACCTACACACCCGTTGACTCACGCGTGTATGTTGTATGTATTGGTGCGTTTTGAGGCTGTCACCTTTAGTCCAATAGCTATGACCATTTGAGTGCTGACTTGTACACCGTATGCACTCGTGTGCTATTATCTCGTGTTTTGTTTCTGAGATGTTGAGGCAATACACGTGTGTGTATGTATATACATGCATGTGAATATGCAAGCTACTGGGATCATTTATGCTTTTTTTCATTTCGGTCCGGAATGCTGAGGCGGTGTACGCGTATGTATTATATACACACGCACACACGCAAGCTTCCAAGACCATTCGACCTTGGAAATAAACAGTTCTGATATGAACATATACCTCAACTGATTTTTTTATATGTGACATCTGTGTTGGTAGTCAGGATTTACTAATATATTTAGTTTCTACTGAATTTAATCTACTTGAACTATGATTTAATCCTGACTCGAGTATTTTGTGTTTTTTGCATGAAATGCTCGGGTCAGACCCGAGCAATACAAAATTTAAAGATTTCAGTCAGGATTCGAAGATCGACGAAGATGGGGATTCCAAGCTGGCGCGCTCTGAAGATTTACACAGTAAAGATTTTCTTGTATTCGAAGTATATTTTATATTCCGCTGTAGAAAAATCCTTGTATTCAAAAACTATGATTTATAAAATGAAAGTTTAATTTTTATATCTCATACTGTGTTATTTATTATTCTGTATTCTCTGTGTTGATTCTGTTTCTAAACTCTGTAAGCTAAATACGCTCCGTCAGTTTGGACGTTTTAAGTTGGTTTAATCACCAATTTGAAGCGGTCAAAAAGGCGGGACGTTACAGCCATGCTTTCTTGTTCCGTGGTTCTTCCTTCTTTGCCTCTTTCTTGTTGTTGTCTTCCTTGTGCAGTAGTGCGATATCCACCAATCTCTCGTAAGTCGTTCCCATGGGTACATGGGTCATGGCTAGGCTATGCAGTGGCTCGTTCAATCCTTTAACAAAGCGGAGAGCCTTTTTACGCTGGTTGTTGACTAAATCTAGTCCGAACCTAGCCAGTTGGTTGAACTGGTTGACGTATTCCTTGACCGTCATACTTCCTTGCTTAAGAGATAAGAACCTTTCCAATTGTAGACTTCGTTCAGCTTGCGAGAGGAATTTCGTCTCAAACCTTGTTCTGAAATCCATCCATGTTTCAACCGGTCTCTCGGCGTTAGTGACTTCCCACCAATAGGAAGCTTCGCCCTTGAGCAACCATACCGCTAATTGTACCTTTTGCCTATCGTCCACCTCGAAGATAACAAACAGATCCTCAGTTTATTTGAGCCAGTTCCTTGCTTCTACGAACGATTCAGTTCCCTTGAAATCCTTTCCACCCATGGCCCTAAAATCTTTACAGATTTTTGAAAAAGCAATTGAACGAGGAGGGGGCGGAGGAGGAGGAATCGCTATAGCTGGAGGAGGAATATCTGCTGGGCCTGCATCGTTGGCCCTAGCCTCTAAGTACCTCCTGAACCAGCCAGGAATTGGCACGCCCTCTAGAAAGTTAAGATTCCCAGACATGCTGGAATGAAAGAAATTTTTTTAAAACGGAGAATGGAAAAGATAGATATATGGCTTTTTGGGGATTATGTTTTTCAAAATAAACTTTATTTTTGAAAATACTTCCTTTTAAAACCTTTCTGAAAATAGTTTTCAAAAAACTTTACCCAATCTGGTAACCTTCGGCTCTGATACCAAGTGCAACACCCCACCTCCATTAAGGTCACTCACAAAGGGAATGCCTTAACTTTGGTGGAGCGTTTTAGTAGACAGAACAGAAATTTACAAGACAGATAAACAATACTAGAGAAATTATAACTTTATTACAGTGGAAAACAGAAATCAGTTTGGTTACACCTTTACCAAAAACTCAAGTACATAAATATCAGTCTTGTTCAGAAAATCATCAGAGTACAAAACTGTAAAATCATAATCCCCACAGAAGCTGCCATAAGGAGTCAAGCCATACTTTAAGCACTCTAAGTACTTCAAGCAGAAGAAATCCGGATCAAGCTAAAGTATTCCCTCCTTGGAAAACCTTGGGGGGAAACGGAAGAAAAAGGGGCGAAAACAAGCAAGGTCAGACATGAAGTCTGGCAAGTCCAGTGACTTTCAGCATATGAATAGATAATAATAATTATGACATGAAAATAAGCTGGATAAGAGATAACAGTAACAGGAGCAGCAGATGTACTTAGGTTAAACAGAAGAAACAGAATAATATTACTTTTCATTTCTCTGCACTAATACTAGTATAACAGGATTAGGTGTTACCCCAATGTCTAAACTGAAACAGAATCGGGAACAGAATAATTTCCACAGAAGAGAATGCTAGTAATGGGCCTTTACCACCCCAACAGAAACAGAATGCTAATAATGGGCCTTTACCACCTGAACAGAAGGTACAGAAACAGAAACAGATTAATCCCTACGGAAACGGAATGTAGAATTAGGTGTACACTAGTAAATGGGCCTTTACCACCCGAACAGACGGTACCACGCAGAAACAGACAGGTGTTACCACCCAACAGAAACAGACGGTACCAACAGAAACAGACAGAACTAAGTGTACCCTAAAACCCTACCCCAAGCGATCGGCTCCCTAATACATAAGTACCCTGTGTCGGCCCCACAGTAGGGTGTATCACTCCCTAAAGTGACCACCAATTAGCACAGACCTATTTACAGATGTCACGGCGTCTTACATCCTCAGAGGCAGACCGGGATCCATGCACGCACATGACCCGGTTGGAACGCACCATCAACACCCCTCGCCATTATCAGAATGAACCGCTTATAATTAGTTCAGTAAGCGTGCCCGGACCCTACCTACTGTTGGGTCAAAGTTTGATACCAGAAAGGGTTACTGACTAATATGGATCCCAAACAACAGATGACACAAGTAATTTCCCTCCTAACCTTGTGTCCCCAGACAAACAGATTTCAGATTAACTTGTTTACAAGTTCAGACATACAGAGTTCAGATCAACTAGTTCACAGATCAGACAAGTTTTCAGACTAACGGATCAGATATACGGATTTAACAGATTTACAGATTCGTCTAACTTTGTATTTGGGCCTACAGATTTCACGAAACGAGTTTGTTAAATTCATTAGTCCAATTGGTTTAACCCTATCCACCCAACACGTTTTAGACATCATATTTATCCCATATTTGCATTAATTAAATATTAATGCACAGACCTCTCACATTAGGTCGGTAGCTTGTGGCCGCTGGATATGCCGGGCGGTTCCGGGCAGACTTCTGCCACAAGCCAGACCTAACCTCGTGTCTAAGCATATTTTAGTTATGCCTACGACCTCTCACATTAGACTGACAGTTTGCGGTTGATGGTTAAGCCGGTTGGTTTCGGGCAGGCTCCTACCGCAAACAGAGTCTAACCTCGTGTCATAGCCAATTCATTCCAATACAGATTTTTCAGATATCAGACTAATTCTGTTTATTTAATAGATTAAACTTCTTCATAGGATATAACAAATTAATCAAATTTCCATGTTCTACTAAATCGAGCCTACGGATTTCCATACCCAGATTACCATTATCTAGTTTCAACAGATCAGACAATTCAATAGGTAGCAGATTTAGCAGTTTAAGCGATTCAACAGATTTAGCACTTTAGGCAATTCGATAGTTTTAGCAGATAACGGATTAGGCAATTTAGCAGATTTAGCAGATAACAGATTTAGCAGATTATATATATCTAAAACTCTATTTACATATCTTGCCTAATCATAAATTTAGCCCAAACTTACATGCCTAAATCAAGGTCATAATTCATAATACAATATATGCCCCAAATTTTAGCCTTAATATTCCCATTTACAGTTCATGTCAAAACTAGATCTAATATTCTAGTTCACCATTTATGTCCAAGACTAATACACATGTAAATCATTCTCTATTATAGCCAACTCAGATTATGCCAACATATTTGCTATGCCAAATTTACTTAATTAAGCTACGCCCAATCCCCGTATAACATGTTTCCACAAGTTCTCTAAATACTCATGAAATGGCCCTATAGGCTCGATGTACATAACAGTGAATGGGAATAAACTAGCAAAGTTACATACTAAATATGAGATCTAACATCATTAAGGGAATAGGCATAAGAAACTAACTACAATAGTTATAGGTAACTAACCACAATAGTCATGGGCGACTAATCACAATAGTTTTTTATTCAATGTCATAGGCAATAGTCTCATAGTCATGAATCATAGTCATAGGCAATAGTCTCATAGTCAATGAATCATAGTCATAGGCAATAGTCTCATAGGCAACAGTTTCCATGTCCAATTATGCATTATTATTTGTCCAAAATTTAGGGTTTGTGCGTTAATCTCTTATGAGATGAGGCGCAGGCTCGTGGTAGCCTGACTATAGAACAGAAAGAAGAAAAAGATACAGAATAAAATATATCAGAACATAACGTACACAACCTCAAATTCAGATTTACAATCATGTCACAATTATAATTACAGTTTATAACGAAAAATAACTGTACTTGCCTTTCGTGGTTTTAAGAAAGGATAATAAACTGTTGGTGATGCAGAAATGTTGAATTATTCCTCTTTAATTGTTGTTGTAGCTCTAAACTTGGATTTGAGATTTGATTTAGCTTTTAATTCTATTCAGGTTGGAAGAAGATGCATCAGTCCAAGTTTTGACTCCAGCAGAGTAGCGACGCCATTTTTATTTTCACTTAGAACAGAGGCAGAGTATAGAATGAAATTGTGTAGAGAAAATGAGGCTAGGGGGCTGTTTATATAGGATTAGGCGGACGAATCTAGACAGAAAACGAGACCGGATACATCAGAATGAACAAGGTTCAAAAACTGGGTTTCGGGGCCAGGTCGACCCCCAGGTCGACTCCCCAGTCGACCTGGTCATGGGGAGGTCGACACCCCAGTCGACTCCCCAGTCGACCTGGGTATATGGGCGGAAATTTTCCCGCCAGCCTTCTCTGGGTTTGAATTTCGAATTTCTGGCTTTATTTTCGAGCTGTTTTATTTTATTTAAATTCCTGAAACTTCGGAGGGTCATAACTTGGTCATACGAACTCCGTTTTTTGAAAACTCGGACTCGTTTTCAAGCAGAATTTCGAGATGAACGCAATGGCGCAAGCCGTTTCCCTTGATTCTTATTTTTAAAAATTAATTATTCTCTGATTTGTTACTTAAACGTTCACAGAAAATATGGGATGTTACAGGATCAGTAGTGAGAAGTCCTTATAATCTGAAGATTTCAATCACGACAGAATCACAAGTCATAATAACCATTGTAGCTAGGCAGAAAAATTTAACGAGTAGTTCTTCCACTCATAAAGATCTACTGTCTTCAATGCTCAAACCTCGACCATCTTCTGATATCTTCCACATTTACGTATTTGCTAGTCGGAATGGTTTTTGAATGTAAATTCGTTCCTGGTCTTTCCGTACCAATAACAACATATAGGCCAGATTTGATAGTCGGTTATTTAACTATCAAATAAAAAACCATGCAACCATAAAAATAAAATGAATTCACGGGTTTAGTACACAGCGCCACTTGGCCTTTTAATTAACCAATTTTTAATTTTAAAACTTCAAACATTTCCAATATTTAGAATACACATTTCTCTTTCTATATTAATATGAGAATATTCAAAACCATGTCATTTTGCAATCTCTTAGGTTCATTCCCCTTATCTCGGTTAACACTTATTATCTTAAACCTTATTATAAGACCAATAGTCTAAATGGATTACTATATCCAATATAAAATTTTGAATCCAATTTCTATTATTATCCAGTTAACAATGAAGCCAAACAATTTAGGGTATAGTTGCCTCTCAGACCTTGAATGGACAACGTTCTTAACTTAAAAAATGAAATAGAAATTCAAAACTTGATTACCACTAAAAACGAGATATTTATCTCAATTTTATAGCCTTATAATATTATTTACAAAACGTTACTATACCCATTATCAAATATATTATTTTCAAAGCCTTTGTTATGACTATATTTAACATTCCATTTTTAAATCATTTGCTAAACCATATTTTATACAAAGCCCTGATTTCATAAATAACCTTAATAATCATTCTTATAAATTCGTTACAAAACTCATCTTAGTTTTACTCTAATGAAAACTTCATTTCATAGCTAAATTATTCGTATATAGTCTTATCGTTAGATCTTATCTTTAAAATAATAATCATCTTCATTAAATAATTAATAGTTCAATAATTGTCTTTAAAATCAATTAATCAAAGCTCGTTTTATTTTTTCAGAAATCGTTTCAAGTTGCGACACTATTGTCACAATTACCATTTACTAATTTAATAAACAACAAATTAATTTAATAAAACAATTCCAAGCAAAACATTTTACTCAGTCAACTAAGGATTATTGTTAACTAATTTCAATTAATTTATATTCAAATTTATTAATCATATAATTAATCTAAATAATCTTGCTTAATTGTTTCTTTAAAACAATTAAGCTCAGCTATAAACCCTTAGGTTAAGATTCGAACCTACTTGCTTTGAACACTTGTTTAAACACTAGAAATTGCTTTATAAAGTTGATTTATAATTACTTATAAAAAAATAAATACTGCTGCCTTTTCTTTTGATAAAAACTTTTATTCGAATATATTATACAAAATAGGCTTCAATATCTATTTTCAATTAAAAAATAAATTTATAACTTCATTTCAGTCAATTTACCTGACGGTAAATCAGTGTTTATAAAACGATGGATTTTTAGGCCATATGCTGCAATTTACTTAACCAATACTCCCCCCCCCCCCGGTTAATAATATAACAGACATTGAATTTAAATTCAACTATCAACAATCAACACAATCATCCAGTCGGATGGGTTAAACAGTTCATATGATAATGTGAAAATAAACAATAAATTTGAGGAATCCAGTTGGATTCCTCCAACCTGTTTCCCTACATCCAAATTGGTTACCTCAAATAATATCATTCATTTAATATGACAATATATTTTCATCACGATAGAATTAAATAATCGGTTCAGTTAATAAATTTCAACAAACAACCAATAATGACGATTTAAGCATCCATCTTTAAATTTAATACGTTTATATTATTATAAACGTGACCAACAAGGTAAGTTACCTCAATAGGAAATAATTGTTAAAATAACAGTTTGGTTTCAACTAAATTAAACAAACGTTTAATTTAATCAGTTCATTCAATATACAAATGTATAATCAACAATCATCCTAAAATAACAACCAGAGCACACAAAAATTAAACCTAACTTATATAAAATATAAGTGGCACAAACTGAGTAGGTTATTCTCACAGGATTTCCGTTGTCGCTAAAACGGTTCGGTTTTAATTAAATTAAACTAGCATTTAATTTAAATAAAAATTTAAGTAGCTTACATCTTCGTCCAAACTGCTCCAGATTGTAGTGTTGGTTGATATGGTATAAGATAGTTTTGTTCCATTCCATTCTGTTAATGTATATGAGAGTTACACCAATTATAAGTTATATGATTTTATATTAAAATAAATAAATAGCTTCCTTAATCCATTTTTTAAATTAACTTAATTACTTTGTTTTACAAACAGGTCCGCTACTCCTACGTTTATTCAACATCGTTCCTTACTGGGCTACTCATCATCTTCAATCCTGCTCAGCACCTAGAAATAAATCATAATTAACTAATCAATTCCTTAAGTACAAAATTAATATAAATTAATTACTTTCGAATGGATTGACTTAGAAAACAAACTCGACTATCTCCACCGTCCACTGTTACTCGTTCTCTTGGCCGACTTCTTATTCCCTCAACTGCACCTGGTTAAACAATAACGACGGTTTAAAAATTAATTGCTTAATTCAGTATCAGAGTTAATTACTTAACAAATTACACTGGCTAATAATTCAATCTGACCCGAACTTTATTGCATCTACATCTCTGCAGCTTTAGTTCGAAAATCCTATAGAAAACCTTGCATAAATTTTAATTATTATAAATATGATTATATTAACTAATTAATTATTAATTATAAGCAGCTTTGCCAATAAATATTAATTATAAGCTTAATAGTTAATTACAGGATGCTAGGCCTGTTACTTCTTCGTTCTCTCTAGTACTGTATGCTCTCGAACCCCACATCGGCATCCAAAAATCATCGTCGCACCACCTTGCAGCTCACCGGAATTGAATCTGACACCGTCACCACACGTGCCTCAACTGTCTCTTCCTTCAACCTCAACCCCATGTCGAATGACTCCTCCTATCAACTGCAAAAAGGCCCTAAACGCAGTAACTTTGAATCAGGTTTCTGGCCATCATGAGTCCCCAGACATGATCGCCACCATCAAACGGAGAGTTCACGATGTCCTAGATGGTTTTGTAGTTTAGGGTTTCAGCAGAAATCGAACAGATGTGGAGATTATTGGAGGCGATTTGGGTTGATACGGTCCATTCAATATGTTTAAGGCGGCGAAAGACCCTATTGACCATTTTTAGGGTTTAGCTGGAAGAATGATATGTGTTGGTATTTATAAATGAATTTTATTATTATTTTATTCTTTACAAAACTTATGCCGTAAGATTCACCTAAAACCTACCTCATACGACTTCCGTTTGAGACGAAAATTGAAATCCTAGCATAATAAAATATTCCGGACACAATGGAATAGGTTTCATCGAATTCTGAGGCCGTTTGTAAAAGTTCCTTTATAATACACAACAAGAATCAGTACACATTTTAATTGTTTCAGATCACATATCAACTCCAAAAATCTTGAAACTTGAAATCTTACAATAATAAATCATTATGGATTTAATAAAACTGGTTTTGTTGAATTCTGAGATCCTTTGAAAATTGGTTATTCTTAATATTCAAATTAAATCGATAAAACGATTAAATTGAAATCTAGGCATTTATCATTGCTATGAACAAACGGTAAGTCCAATCGTCACGCAAATAAAAATCCTATAATAACTTACTAATACGGATCCAACGGTATAAGTTTCGTTGCATTCTGAGACTGTTATCCCAGAACAATATTTTACACATAGAACAACGCTATAATTGGACATCAAAATATATTTTCTCCAAAATGGCTCTAAACATCAATATGAATTCAATCGAACAGGTCTCGCATCTTAATTTCCTAAATAAATTAAATTCATTTAATCAATTTCTACACAAAATGGTTGTGTGTTTACAGCCACCGAAGTCAAATACGACATCAGATCACCACGAAATTTATTCTCATACAATAATTTAACGTTACGAATCCAATGAAATTGATTTCGTTGAAATCCATGACTGTTTCAATAATGGCTATTTTTACTTGATTAAATTAATATAAAATTCACATTTATGCCAAATAAATATTAAACTAAAATATTTTAAAACTTCATTAAGTCCCATTATATTCCAAGAGCATATATAACTATTTAGAAACCATTCTGATAAAATCGTAGGTCAAAACAATATTCAATTCTTTAAAAACCATTTTTATTTATTAAATAAAACATTATAATTTGTAAACAATTCCATAGTGACTATTTGAAAATTTGATTTAGACATACTCAAAATCTACAGTATGAAATCTTGATTTTTCCCTTTCATTAGAAAATAATAATCAAATAGATTCGGGAAATTCTTATTTCAAAGAATTCCGACTTAAATTGTATTCTGTATATTCAATTGAAGTACAAAAAGTAATATTACAAACTACCGCGATGTTACGAACTTGTTTATAATCATATATATATATATATATTATACGTTCAAATTTGTTTAATAATAAATAAAAACCCTATTTATATTCCTAAATCGACATTTAAAAACCAAATTAAATGTTCCAAATTAACGGTTAAAAATTTGGGTCGTTACGTACCACTTGTATTAACATCACTAACAGATATGTAAATAATTTATACAATCAATTGATAATTAACATTCAAAATACTCGACAGGCAGATCAATCCATGACTAAAACAACAGAACGAGTGTTTATTCCGCTAGTTAGATTTCCAATATAGTCAATTTAACTTAATTATAGCGGAAATAGGTTTACTCCACTAATAGGGTCAGTCATAAATTATAATTACTAATCATTGTAAATTTTTTCCTATGCCTATTATCTTCAAATGAATTTTTCCTAATAATTTTATTCAATTAACTTTATAGTTTCCTTCTACATTATGGTACAATTTCAAAGAGATATCCGTACACCCACTAGATAAAGATGGGGGAGTTATATTAATATTTAGTTTAAAAATATGATTTTGAAATAAATCCTAACTTATTTAAAATACTTAAGCCTAACAGGCTTGGACACGGTTCAGTTCCCAACCTACTAACCCTCCTCTTATTATAGGCTACAAATGTCTTCTTTACATTTTCTAATAACCTATGTATTGTAATATATTAGAATATTAAGGGTGAATACACCTAATGAAAGATACAATATTATAATTGCTAAGACATGTGAAGTCTATTAATAGAAAGCTTATGTTTGTTTTAAATATATATATGAATTAATAGAAATAAAGTCTCTCTCTCTCTAATATCTTGTGTTCTCTTAAATGGCTTCTTAATATCTTCTGTTCTTTATTAACAGCTTCTCTTCTTTTATTATCTATTCTTGTTTTAGTTATAACACTTTATCAGCTTGAGATTCTATTAGAGCAATTTTAATTTTTTTTATATCTAGATCTGAAATTTTCTAGATCCACATTTATGGATTTGTTATGTAAGTAATTTTTATCTGAGGATCCATGATTCATGGATTTCTAGATTTGTTCTATAATTATTTTCTGTTTGAGAATCTTTGACTAATGCACCTATCGATTTGTTATGCAATTATTTCCTACTTAAGGATTCTTGATACAAACTTCTAGATTCGTTTTTCCTATTTATTATAGATCTAGATTGGATTCTAATAGATCAAATTTTTTGGATCTAATTATTTTAACTAACTCTTGATGTGTGTTCAGATTTATTCTTTCAATCCTTTGCTGATCTAATTTTAAAATTTTCAAATCCAGTTCTTTGGAGACTTGGTTATATATGTTGTTTTCATTATTTTAGATGTAGATGTGTATTTAGTTTTATCTTTCTCGATCTATTATTACTTTTCATATGTACTAATTTTGGAAAGAGTGAATATATAATATCTCTTGAAAAAATAAATGTTTTTTGATGTATACCTAACAAAATTATAGGTAAATTCAATAGTAATATTGATTTATCACTAGAAGGGTAATTCAAAAAGAAAATTTGAAAACTCTTGATGTAAACAAATCCTTTCAAATTTGAAAAAAATAATACGAGGAACCTGAAGTTTATATGCGAAAGACTAAAAATTTAAAGCCTTCAAAGCTGAAATAAAACCTCAAAGCAAATAAGTGCGTGTTATATTTGCTTATAGTGAAGGATCTAGAATTCAATAGTAGGAGAGGATTTGAAAAATAAATGAAAGGGAAAATTTCAATGAAAAGCAAACGGCTTATATTTAAATTTTATATTACGCATAATTTTTTGAAGAAGTTTATTGTCCGAAGGGATCATTACATTCATAATAAATACTATTTTCTTGAAGAAAAATAATAAAATGACTCTCATACATGAATAAAAGGCACTATCTAGAGAAATTGCTTCAATTTAAAATATGCAATAATAATATGTAAATTATCAAAACATAAAGTTTTATTATTGTAATTTTAGAACATGTGTAGTACCCCGTAATTTTCTGAACACAATAATGATAAACTAAAGAATACTTAATTAAATATTGGGAATTAAGTAAAACAGACTACACCATTGCGTTCATCTTGGAATTCTGCTTAAGATAGACTCTGAGTTTGCGTAAAACGGACATCGTATTAAGAAGATATTAAGGTTTGAAGTTTAAATACATATAAGCCATTTAAATATAAATAAAACCAATCCAGAATTCGAAATCACAGCGGTTCACCCCGTCCCCTATGGGTGTCGACCCATGGGTCGACCCCTACATAGGGGTGTCGACCCTATGTTGACCCCGAGGCCGACCCCAGTCAGATCTAGGTAGATCCAATTTTGTGAACATGGACACGTTTCTGAGCGAAGTTCGTTGACCGTAGGCTATAAATAGGACCTCATTTTCATTGTTTTATTCACCCAAAAACAATGGAGACAACGAGGTACTTCCCCAACTCAGATTAAAATAGCCTATTCTTCTGCAACGACAATTTATATGTATTCAAGAATCTCTGCTACAACATCAACAGTCAATTCTCTGTTCTTTAGATCCGGTCACAAAGAGTGCATGTTACTAACCTGAATCATAACTAAACAGATCTGCCATTACTTGTACACCTGATCCTCTGTTTAGTTCTTGCATGCCTATCTTTAAATGCTCATTCTGTTAATATGCCTAATCATGTCACCATATGCCTATCTTGTTAGTATGCTTACTTCTGTCATCATATGCATGTCTTGTTATTATGCCTATTCTTGTCCACTTCTCTCCCTCTTTCCCTTTTTATTTTTATAGCCAGGCTACCTTCGAGCCTAGGCCTTTCGCTGAAATATGCGAGCGCACGAAATTGGGAGCGGTGGGGAATGTTAGTTTGGGGAATATATTATATTAAAACATGATTGGGATTTGGGCATAATTTATACCTTGATCTAAAACTTTAATTTGGGGCATAACTTGTATTGTGAATCAAACTAGGATTTGAGGCTTGTTAGCATGTTACACAAGGATGGTAAAAATTTGAATAAGGAGTTAGGGCTAAGGAGCACAGCCTAAGGATGAGAAAAATGGTAGCCCATGAAGGGAACATAGATAAAGTTCAAATAAAGGCAAGAAGAAATGTCATGAGCACTTGGATCATTTGGTCAAGCAATGTAGAAGAAGGAGTAGCATTTGTTTCAACTGTGGAAAAGTTGGACACTACACTAGGGAGTGCCCGAAGAAGCTAGGACAGAGCAAAGGGCATGATCTTTTGGAGGGCAGATGCATGCTCTCGTGGCCGATGTACTAGATAGAGGTAGGAAAGTTTCTGTTGAAGGTTGATTTCTCTTTCCTACCATCCTGTTAGAACTATTTTTGATTCTGGCGCTTCGCATTCTTTTATATCTGATTCTGTGGTTGAGTCTCTGCACCTTAGTACTAGTGTGGTTTTGTATCCCGTTGTTGTCTCAAACCCCATTGAGGGCACAACTCCTTTGTCTATGATTTGTCGGGGTTTGAGAATATCTGTGTTGGGCGTCTAGTTTGAATGCAATGCATATGTGCTTGGTTTCATGGACTATAGTTTGATTGGCTAGCCATGTATGGTGCCATTCTTTATTATGAGAGGAGGGTCTTTAGACTTTTGACTTGCCATGGAAGGACCCTCGGGATTTCTTGTGATCCTAAAGGGTCTGTCTGCTTAGTTTCCTAGAGTCGCTTGATGAATCTATCGATGATCTATGATATGTACCAGTAGCCTGTGAGTATCCTGATGTTTTTGAGGACGTTCGGGGTTTACCTTCGAGGCGCGAGAATGATTTCCGTATATACTTGGTGGACAATGCAAAGCCAGTTGCATTGTCTGTGCGCCATATGGCTCCGAGAGAAAGGAGGGAGCTCAGCAAGCAAGTAGGGGAGCTACTTGATAAAGGGTTTATTAGGCAAAGCATATCTGAATGGGGTGCTCCAGTAGTACTCGCCACTAAGGCGGATGGTTCGCTTCTCTTATGTGTGGATTACAGAGAGTTGAATAAACTCACAAAGAAAAATATGCATCCACTTCCGAGGATAGATGATCTGTTTAACCAGCTTGTTTGTGCATCTGTTTTCTCTAAGTTAGACTTGGCCACGATGTTTCATCAGTTAAGGGTGGCCAGGGACAGTATAGACAAGACCACATTTAGAACTCCAGATGGTTTCTTCAGGTGGCTCGTCATGCCTTTTAGGTTGACGAATGCACCCGCCTATTTTGTGGATCTAATGAGTAGGGTGTTTCGGGAGTTCCTAAATAAGTTTGTTGTGGTCATTGTTGATGACATATTGATTTTCTTAAAGAGCAAGGAAGAGCATGCCCGACATTTAAGGGAGGTTTTGAAAACTCTTCACACGCAGCAACATAATGCGGAATTCTCCAAATGTCATTTTTGGAGAAAATAAGTGAGATTTCTACGGCATTTGGTCTCTAAGGATGGGATAGCAGCAGATCTCACGAAAGTAGTTGTAGTTCAAGAATGGCAGATTCCAAATAATGCAACATAGGTGAGGAGTTTTCTTGGTTTAGCGAGCTATTATAGAAAGTTCATTAAGGACTTCGCAGATATATCAGCCCCACTCACCAGGCTAACGAAGAAGAATCTGACATTTTCTTGGGGTATAGACTGTGAGGATGATTTCTAGCGATTGAAGAGGCTCTGACAACAGCCTTAGTCTTGACTTTGCCTAATGGGAACAAGGTGTTCACAGTATACACAGATGCATGTGGTACAGGGCTTGGTGCGGGTTTGATGCAAGAGGGAAGGTTAGTATGTTATAGAGGTAGACAATTAAGAGTTCATGAGAAGAACTACCTGCCCATGACTTAGAGTTAGCTGCCATAGTATTCGCGCTTAAGAATTGGCACCATTATCTACTTGGAGAGAAGTTCAAGTTGTACACCGATCATAAATCTCTCATGTACTTGTTCTCGCAGGAGGATCTCAATTTGATGCAATAAAGATGGATGGAGTTCCTAGCGTCCTATGACTTTGAGATAGCTTATACCCCTGGCAAGGGTAATGTGGTTTCGGACGCATTGAGTAGGCAGAGGATGACCTTGAGTCCTCTGTTTATAGAGAGGCAGATCTTGGAGTTTATATCGACTTTTGATTTTAGACCCTCCACCGAGTTCACACTTGGTTTATTGGCATTATTAGAGGTGCGACCTACTTTGTTGGATCAAATAAGGACTTCGTAGTGGGAGGATCCACAGATAGTAGATATCTTGGATAGACTCAGTAGAGGGGAGACTTCCAGTCACCTAGTAGATATTCCATGGATGATAGGGGATGGTTGCGACGAGATGGAAGGCTTTGTGTTCCAGGGGTTGGGAGTTTGTTGAAGACAGTCCTTGAGGAAGCCCATCATTCTAGGATGACTATCCATCCAGGCGGTGATAAGATGTATAAAGATATGAAGAGGATTTTCCTTTGGGCCGGGATGAAGAAAGATGTAGTGTAGTTTGTTTCACAATGTTTGGTTTGCCAGCAAGTCAAGGTTGAGCAAAGGAAGCCCGGTGGTTTACTTCATCCTTTGTAAGTCCCACGGGAGAAGTGGAAGAGCGTCTCTATGGATTTCATTGATGGTTTACCTAGATCGAGGAAAGGCAACACCAGTATTTAGGTTATAGTTGATAGGCTTACTAAAAGCGCTCATTTCATTCCTGTTAAGAGTAAGAGGACGGCTGCATAGTTGGCAGCAGTTTATCTTCATGAGATAGTTCGTCTACATAGAGTACCTTCTAGTATTGTGAGTGATCGTGACCCCATTTTCACCAGTGAGTTTTGGAGGAGCTTACAAGAGGCATTAGGTACACAGTGGTGTTTGAGCACCACTTATTACCCTCAGAACGATGGGCATATGGAGAGGGTGAATAGAGTTCTTGAGGATCTTTTAAGATTTTGTATCCTAGACTTCGGAGGGACTTGGGACTATCATCTTCCTTTGGTAGAGTTCGCCTACAACAACAGTTATCAGGCTAGTATTGGCGTGACACCCTTCGAGGCATTGTATGGACAACCCTATAGATCACCGACTTGTTGGTGGGAGTCTACAGAATGGCTTCTACTTGGACCTGATATGATTAGAGAAACTTCAGAAAAGGTTGATCTTATTCGAAGACGCATTAAGACAGCTTAGGACTGGCAGAAGTCCTACGCAGATAAGAGAAGGACCGATATTGAGTTTGAAGTAGGAGACATGGTTTTCATTAAGGTATCACCTTTGAGGAATGTGGTTTGTTTTGGATCTGTGGGGAAATTGGCACCAAGATTTGTAGGGTCATTTCCCATAACAAAAAGGATTGGCCAAATGGCCTATAGAGTAAAGCTACCAGAGAGACTGTCCGGTGTTCATGATGTTTTCCACGTTTCTCATTTACAGAAGTGCTTGCATGATACCACAGAAGTATTTGAGCCAAGTATGCTTGAGGAAGTAGAGGTGGAATGGGAGGCGACAGTTAGACGAGTTCCTACCCGTATTCTTGGATCAGAGGTTAAGAAGCTACGCAACCGAGAGTTCAAGTTGATGGAAGTTCAATGGGGAGAAGACCCTGAGAATGCAACTTGGGAGACTGAATAAAAGATTCACGCTCCGTACCCTTTTCTTTTCAAGGGTATGTTCTTAACTTCATTTTCCAAAGCTTTTATTCGTACTTGTTTCTATCGTTTAAGTATATCCTATCGATCGAATCTTCGACCTTTAGGTATGGAACCCATGGATGTAAACATGTGTTTGAAGCACGTTAAGTTTGATGGATGCAAGTGGATGCAAGTTTTTTCTAGTGGTTGCTTATGGATGCATATACAAATACATTAGGCACTAGATCGGTTCAACCACTCCCATACTGCATATGGATGCAGGTGCATATTTTCCTTCTTTTAATGGACGAAAGTGGGTGTATCATCATGTGGATGTTGCATTTGGATGAATGATTGTGCACACAAATATAACTTACATGTTATAGTAGGATAAATTGCATACATGTTTGATTCATGACACTAACATACATTGCATTAAGGAGGTCGACTGAATCAGTAGACCGCCTGATCTTTCGCATTAGTATAGGAACATATACACACACCTTTGCATATGTTCATATAAGCATTAGAAATATTTTCAAGGACAATGGACACTTATGATTGGTGGATGAGTAGATGGATGATGAATGTTAGGATATACATTCTTCTTAACTTGGAGATTTCGGGAACGAAATCCTTTAAGTAGGGGAGAATGTAACACCTCGTAATTTTCAGAACACTATAATGATAAACTAAAGAATACTTAATTAAATATTGGGAATTAAGTAAAATGGACTACACCATTGCGTTTATCTCCGAATTCTGCTTAAGATAGACTCTGAGTTTGTGTAAAACAGACATCGCATGAAGAAGATATTAAGGTTTGAAGTTTATATACATATAAGCCATTTAAATATAAATAAAAAATACATAATTCGAAATCACAACGGGAAAAAGGGGGGAAATCGGCCCATTGGGGTCGAACCCGTCCCTTACGGTTGTCGACGCATGGGTCGACCCCTACACATGGGTGTCGACCCCGGGGTCGACCCTATTCAGGTCTGGGCAGATCCATTTATGTGAACGTGGACGCATTTCTGAGCAAGATTCATTGACCTTAGGCTATAAATAGGACCTCATTCTCATTGTTTTGTTCACCCAAAAACAATGGAGACAACGAGGTGCTTCTCCAACTCAGATTAAAATAGCCTATTAATCTACAACAACAATTTATACGTATTCAAGAATCTCTGCTACAACATCAACTGTCAATTCTCTGTTCTTTAGATCCAGTCATAGTGAGTGCATGTTATTTTTAGATATAAACAATTAATAGTAATCTTAACATGTTTATAAGTTGGATCTAAACTGTGCCTGTTAGTAACCTGAATCATAACAAAATAGATTTGCAATTACTTGTACACTTGATCCTCTGTTTAGTTCTCGCATACCTTTCTTTATTATGCTCATTCTGTTAATATGCCTAATCATGTCACCATATGACTATCCTGTTAGTATGCTTACTTCTTTCATCATATTCCTCTCTTGTTATTATGCTTATTCTTGTCCTCTTCTTTCCCTCTTTCTTTTTTTATTTTTATAGTGTGGCTACTTCCGAGCCTAGGCCTATCGATGAAATATGCGAGCGCACGAAATTAGGAACGGTAGGGAAAGTTAATTTGGGGAATAACTCAAATTAAAACATGATTGGATTTGGGCATAATCTATAGCTTGGTCAAAAACTTTAATTTGGGGCATAACTTGTATCGTGAATAAATTTGGGATTTGGGCCTGATCTTGGATAAACATGAAAACTTGTAAATAATGAACATGCCTAGATTTACGGTATTTAGAAAATGTAACTGCATTTAGACACGAGATTTGATTACACTTCTGGTAGAAGTCTGCCCGAGACTGCCCGGAAAATCCAGCGTCCATAAATGGTTAATCTAATGTGAGTGGTCGAGTGCATAAATGTACACGTAACGATACTAAGACATGAGGTTAAGTCCGAGTTGTGGTAGAAGTCTTCCTAGAGCCTCCCAGCATATCAAACATCCACAAGTAGTAGACTTAATGCGAGAGGTCTAGTCCATTAATAACCCATAAATAAATAACTTGTTAACTTGTAATACTTAACCTATTTAAATCTATTGGGGGGAGGGGGTTACATGAACCTGTTAAATTGATTAGGGGTTAAGTGAAATTGCTTAAATCAGTGGAGGTTAAGTTAATCTTGTTAAATCTGTGGGGGCAGGTTAAACACACACACACACACACATACACACACATACCCGACAAACTTAACCTATTTTACATGTAGGTGTTATGCAACCTTGTTAAACTGTTAGGCATATCCTGTTAAAATCCTAGTAGTGGGGATGCAAGCCTAGGAGGGAAGATTGTATCATCTGTTGTGTGGGACCCGTTTCAGTCAGTAACCCATCTTGGTATCAAACGAGTACACCGAACTAGGTCAGGGTCAGGGTACGCTTACTGAGCTGATTATAAGAGGTCACTTGAGGGAGGGTGTTGACGGCGCGTTCCATCAGAGTCATGTGTGTGCATGGATCAGACTGCTAGGGAAGATAAGACGCTGTGACATCAGTAGATATAGCTGTGCATCTTGAAAATAATGGGGTTGCCACTTAAGGAAGTGATACATCCTACTGTAGGGCTGGCACGGGTATCTAAGAGTAGGGAGCCGATCGATTGGGGGTAGTAATTAAGGAACATCAAGTCTTGCTTGTTGGGAGCCTATTATTATTGTTGGGGGTAACACCTGTCATTCCTGTTGGGCTACCTGTTATTCTTGTTGGGGTAAAACCTGTTACTAGAAATACACCTAAGTCTACCATCTTGTTCTAGTTGGGATCTTCTTGTTCTTGTTATGCTAGTAATGGTGTAGAGAAAAGTACTTGAGAAGCGCGATATATTCCGTCATGTTTATTCTGCTCAGTCTGTTATACCTGTCTTATGATACGGTTATCTCTCTCATACCGTTTATATGCCTATCGTGATGCTTTTACCTATTTATATGCTAAAAGTAACTGGACTTGCCAGACTTTATGTTTGACCCATTTTGTTTCCTCTTCTCTCTCTTTCGTTTACCCCCCCCCTCAAGGTTCTCAGGGTGGGAACACTCAGGCTTGATTTGGAATCTCTCTTCCATTCTGCTTGAAGCTGCTTAGATGTACCACTTTGATTTCCTCTCTTCTCTGATATGGCTATATTTATAGGGAACTATGCTTATTTTATTACTGTAATCTGATGATTTTAGTACAAGACAAAAGTTTTAAGTTGATGTAATGGGTTTTCTGTATTTCAGACTTATGATGTAACTATATTTTGGACCACAATGTTTTATGTTTAATAAATTCTTAAATTCTGCTGTTATTTTATATATGTCTTGTAATGTTTTTTTTTCTGTTTACCTATAACGCTTCATGAAACTTAATGCATTCTGATAAAGAGTGACATTAACGGACGTAGGGTGTCACAACATGTAATAATGATATCATATTTTTGTGAAGTTTATGTGGTCCAAAGCATAAAATTTTCTTAATCAGTTACTAAAATCAGATCTAGCTCTTCCTTTTACCCAATTAATGAAATCAGGTTTGAAATTCTCTAACTTTGCTTTTCTAGGTTTTTTATTGTAGTTAATTTAGATCTGGATTTAAGTATCCCTGATTCAGAATTCTGGATCTATTCCATATCTCAACTTATATTTTAGTAGATCTATTTTTCACATCTCATTATATTAATGTTAACTTTCTAGATCTGTACATGTTTTACAAATACAGTTTTCGTTTTGAAAACATTTTGTTTGTGGATGGTGTTTTGAGATATATTTCGTAATTTTAGAAGAAATATTTTAGTGTTTCCTAGAAAAACTTTTATAAAGAAAGTATGCATCTTGAAGATCGTATAAAGTCTAGATCCAGTGTTGATTGTACAAAAAATCCTTTTTGTTTTGAAAAAAATAGTGTTTTTTCTCCATAAAAAATTTATGGAGTTAATCTCTTTATAGGGGAAATAAATTGAATTTGAGACATGTACCTATTTTTGTTTATGGTTGTGAATTTTATGAATGGTTTGTAAATTTTTGAACTATTCATATTAGAGAGTGTAAAATCTTGATTATGTGATGTACTCTTCTACTTAACTTTTTAGATATTATATATATGGTATTTTTAGAAAATATGATTATTAAGAAATACATTATAACTTTAAGGTGTTCATTTTAATTTTACCATCAGTTAAAACTGTAGCTAGATCTAAATTTTATTTTGTTGCTCTAAGTAAAATTTATTAAATTGGTTCATATATTATGATGGTTACAAACTGCAGGTAATGAGAAGCCACAGCATACACCACCAAAGCCCCATGTTAAAGCGACATTGAGATTTTTCTATGTTACGATGGTTAAACACCATATGTTCTTTTTCTGGTCGGTTAGTAACCATCGACTAGAGTCTATATCCATGACATACAAAGATAGAACAGAGGACATGTATAACAAGAACTTCCCATTCCCTCTTTGTTCGATGTTAGGTGACCGAACAGAGTAAAATATAACAATGTTTAATCGTCATTTACTCGGTTTTACCAATTGTTAGTCTCCGTTCGACCATTACATATTGTGGCAGTTAGAAATGGCACTGCCATGTACCACCGAACAGAGTAATTCTTTCCATATTAATGAAACATACTCATTTTCAAACAACAATAAGAACATATTAGCAGACTCAGTAATGAAGCAAACTCATGATCAACACTAAACATTTCATAACAATAAACAACAACATTCTTTTTTTTTCTTCCTCCAAGCTATATTCTATATTCTAATGGTTTAGGATTATCCTAGGTAATCTATAAATAGGCTAGCATCCTCATTGTTTTCTAAACACAAACATTCTTTTTTTCTTCTTCCTCCAAAATATATTCTAAATAAAAATATGAAGATGTTGAGGTGCTACCTAAACATTGATTAAAGAGGACAATTCTAATTCTTCTACAACAACAACAATATAAAAGAGACATTTTTTTAACTTCAATCCAACCACTACGAGTTCTAGTCATTTTCAGTTTTGATAATTAAAAGTGTTCTGACAGTAAATAAATATGAATCTGAGATTATACTTGTCAATATGCTACTATTTTACTAATAATTATCGACTTAGTTATCCAGTTGTTATCTGTCACATGTATATCCTTATTACCTTCTTTTTTCTATCTTAGTTTTATATACAGTCTTATGCCGTATTCAGTTTATGTATTGGATCTGTATTTTTATCCTTTTTCCTTTTATTTTGCGCTATACCTAGGCCATTAAATTCCTAGCTATTCATGATAGAATTGTGTAAATTGGGTTAAATTGGAACAGCTTAGAATGACAGTAAAGAGGAGAACTAGTCATATTAAAACACGAAATCCTATGACTGTATAATTAGGATAATAGGTAAAATATGTTAATATGAATAGGTTAAACTAAATTTAATAATTAAGTTGAATATGTTGTGAGTACCAGATGTAACTAAGTAAAATAGGTAACTTTTATATATATATATATATATATATATATATACACACACACACACACACATTTGGGTAGGTTCTTGTTTGGGGAAGGGGTTGTACATAAAATAATATTTATAGGAAATGTCATTTGCAATCATGCTTATTAATAGACTTAAACTTGCTAAGTTATTAATTAATAAGCTAACAGGTCGCACATCTTGTTGTTGGTATCCGATTTTGGAACTCTTAAAATCCTAGTTTAGGTGCACAAGCCTGGGGGTGGCTTGTGTTAATCTTGTTGTGTGGAACCCGTATTAGTCAGTATCCCTGTTAGTATATTAGATAAGAGCCTCGCACTTGGTACGGGCCAGGGCACGCTTTATTAATCTAGATTGTAAGAGGTTCATAGGTGGAAGGTGGGTACGGGAGCGTTGCGGTGGAGTCATGAGCGGGCATGGGTCCGATGGGGAAAACTAAGACGTTGTAACACCAACGATAGGTATGTGTCTTATAGTTGATGGGTTAGGGACTGATACCCCCTGCTGCCGTAGCTGGCACAAGATATTTACGTAGTAGGGAGCCGATCACATGGGTAGTAATTAGAGTAACACCTAATCATGATATTCTAGTAAGTGGTGCAATAACTTGATTCTAGAAATATGAATGAGAAGCGTACATGATCTTTACCTTACCTTTTTATTTTGTTATCATGTTACCCAGTTTATTTCGTACTTGTTTTACTATAGTTTCATGTTCATCATTATTTATCTGTCTTGTTACATTCTGTCTTATCCTATTACTGAAAATCATTGGAAGCCGCCAGACTTTATGTCTGACCTATTTTGTTTTCCATCTCTCTCTTCCTTTCTCCCTCAAATTCTCAGAGTGTGGTGGACAATGCTGTAATCGTGATCTATATTGCTTGGACTTGAACTTTCCACATATTTCTTCAGTATTTATCGATGTTTATTGTTATGATATTTGAGGGATATTATTTATGGTTTTTGTACTCTGGTGTTATTGAGACAGATGTTTATGGTTTTGACATTGATGGTTCATTTGAAAATGTAATGACATGTTTTGAATTGAAATAAAAATTTGAAATTTTCCGTTGCATTTTTATATTCTGTCTTGTTTAATTGGTCTCTGTATTATTATTGCGCTTCACGAAACTTAATGCGTCCTCGCATGGGTGACATTAAAGGATGTGAGGTGTCACAAAAGAATTCAAAATTTTCTTTAGCATCTCTATAGAGGCATCAGCAGCAATTCTCCGAGATGATATGTTAGATTAAATTAGCAATATATAATAGAAAAGGTAAAACAAGTTAAACTAAGTATTACTAATTTCTCAATAGCATCAACTTTTCTACTATGACTTTGTCTCAAATCCGGATGTTGAACTATAGGATGTGATTCTTTCGTGTACCATGACATATATTTAGCAGTATAATCCTATGGATTGACAACAAATGGCAATCTTGATTTAGAGGACAACATGTGAACCCCTCAATTTTCGGCATAACAGAAACAGTTATTGTACGAAACCATATATTGGTTAGCGATTAATCCAATACGACATTGTTTTTGGTTTCATTAGTTACTAGGAATTTTTTTACAAATACCAAAATTTCTAAGTACTCTTTGCAAATAGTACAGTTCAGCAATATCAAACATAACAAAACACTATTGAAAAATGCAACATTAGGCAATAGGTAGTGAGGTCTTATATTTCGATAAGGGTCGCAACAAATCTACAAGGTTAAAAATACTCAATAATAATTATTAATTACGATATGTTTTAAGGGTAGTTAATGCTTACGTCTTGTGGAGTTAAATCATCCAGTTGTTTGCATACACAAATTATGGATGAAGTAGCATCATTGGATTATTTCACTAGTTGTCGTATACACATCCTAAGCATTGTGTTATCATAGTTGTTGCTTGGGACAGCATTTGCAAGCATCAGGAAATGACCATAAATCCATGCCAAAATTAACAGATATGAATATCTGGATATAATAATCAAACTTCTATATAAAATAGTAAAATAGACTCACAGTCAGTAGTGTCAAGTAACCCGCCATCTTCCTGACATCACGTTTAGAAGCCAATCCTAGTTCTTGGTATAACTATGCTAGTACTCCCATGCCCCATGCATATTCACGTAGCCGATTCTTGTTCAGATAATTAAGCGAAACCTTAGTCCCAGACTTATCAAAAAACACAGAGCAACCCAAAAAAAATAAAGAATATAAGCCTAGGTAATAATCTCATAATCGTGTTTGTTTACTCTTTCACCAAATTTATCCAATAAAAAAAATGAAGTTTCACTTAAAGCGAGTCATTTGTTTGTTCCCTTACTTCACCTTCAGTAATTTCAAGATATTCCATTAATAAGACAATTGCACATCGATCATCCTTCTCCTTGTACATAGCAGTACCAATGTAACGACCTTCCTTTTTGACCGCTTCAAGTCGGTAATTAATCCAACTTGAACCATTCAAAAAGGCAGGTTATTACAGTTGGAATTAGAGCCAGGTTAGAAAAAATATGTTGAACCAGAATAGAGACACGTCGAACTCAAATGGTTTTATTTCAAAATGAACTACACAAGGTTTTTCACAAATTCATCGCGAATCGAGCACCGAAATCGACAAATGAATGTACTGCAGTAATCAACTAGACAAGACAGACGGATATACAATTTTCCATGTCAGGATGCTCCATTCAAAAACGCATTACGGACCCCTTTAAATGTAAAATTCGCACGGGAAAACAACTAAACAAAGGTCAAAACGTCCGATTTTCATGAAACAAATTACAAATAAAGGAATATAACAAGGAAGGAGAACTTTTCACGTTGGGACATTTTGGTTTCAAAATGAATTTTTGTCGGTGCAAATTTCGCACTAGAAAATATTTTTATGGAGCTCGAAACTTCCACTTTTCGCGAAATGGGTTGCGCCATTGGATTCGTGACAACAAATATAATATTTTTCGTGTTTGTCTGAACTATTTTCAGAGTGATTTTACAGTCGTTAAAATTTGAATTGTTATACGTAGCTTTGCACTAAAAATTGTGCGATCGACAAACATTCAAAGTTTCTAACGAAATTTTCATAACTGCTACGTCTCACTGAACGTATTTCAAATTCCAAATTCCCATTACGAGAAATTATATAATATTTTCAAAATAAAAACTCGATTCAGATCGAAATTTAGATCGTTAAAAATAGAAGGTTGTTACAACCAACTACAGGAATTTTTAAGATTTGGGCAACATCATCTAAAGTGATTGTCATTTCTCCAAATGGCATATGAAAATAGTTAGTTTCTATATGTCATCTTTTGACAAAAGCAGGTATTGGTACGTAATCAACGTGCTTATAAGTATATTGTACTAAATTATACAAATCATAATTTTTAACCTTTTCCATAGCAACACTAGACATGTCCTTAAACTCCATTCTTGTAGCTTTCTCCAATGAATAATGCATTTCAGTGGCCCTCTCTCCTATAATACAATAAATTACAATTTAACAAATAAATTACATAAAATAAGTATGTTTAACCAAAATAATAGTACCTCATGCTTATTCCATATGCCACATGCTATGTGTATGTCAATTTTTTTAAAGAGAGAATCACTAATGCTTGCAGAAGGATGGAAAACATTGGTAACTGTAGAAGTCAATGGACCACTAACTACCAGTGTAGAACAAGGTTCTTTTTCTTGGTCTTCTAACTCATCCTCCTTACTAGAACTATCACTGCTATTTGAATCATCACCGCCTCTTGAACCTTCACCAGAGAAGCTTCTGAACCATTAATTACCAGTTGAATCTTTTGAACCATCACTGGTTGAATGTTTAGAACTACCACCACTTGAAGCTTTAACGGTGATTCATCTCCGTTGCTGCTTTTGTGCTCTTCAACCATTTTTGATTCTCTAATTGGTGTCATTTTCTGTGCATTCTCAAGTTCTTCAATCTGTTTATATCGTAAGGAGTTGTCAAAAGTTATTTGTCTTCTCCTATACAAATTACAAATAAAATGTTTTTTTGGCAAGGCCAACCAAGTGATGTGTAACACTTTTCTCATTACAAAAAATAATAAGTACATGATAATACAGAAGATTGACGGATTTCTAATCTTCTACATACATTCCTAATTCTGGAACATAAATACACCACCACATAGGGTGAGAAGTAGCTAGAAACTAGAAAGCAAGAAAATTTTACAATAATTATGTTGGTAAGGAAGTCACACCAAACAATAACCTAGTGTAACAAACACAACTATTATAACAACAAACAACACAATGCAACATGCAGTTACAATTCCTACATTAGAGTCAAAGAAAATACACTAGATTAAATTTCACGTTGACCCAAGATCAGCAAAATCGCATAACAAGCCGTAGACACCACGACCAGCCAAATTTCCTCTTCAAAATCAGAAGCGGGCAGTCGCACACCCACGACTTACTGACATGCTGCAAGGAAGACACCAATAATTTAACTTGAAAACCAGCACTAAGCTGTTGCAACAAACCTCACTTCCTTAATACCAAAACTGCAGCAACCACTGGTGGTGACAATCAGGTTACGTGCAACCAGGCTTGCAAGTACAGAACCACCAGCGAAGGACCACCACAACACGAAATCACCCAACAAAATTACTCACCTAATACCCTTAAAAACTAATACCAAATCAAAAGTACAACACTACAGTAGGAAACAAGCAACCAAGACAATCCATAATAAAACCAAAAAGCTACATAAGGTGTACACCCACCAGCCATAACCACAACCAAAGCAAATGAAACAAATGTCGGTAAAATAACCACACAACTCTGGAAACTACACGACACGAAATTACCTCACTAGCACGTTGCTAGGTGATCCACACCCAAAAGGTTTGCTTATTGGTGAAAATTAAGCACTGTGCAGATCAGAGCAGTGGTCATGAACTTATCACTATCCTTTCGGTCGAGAAAGGCGTTGCCTGCCAAAGAGTTCCCCACGAGTAAGAGCTGGGATAGGAAGGGAGGATGGCAAATGAACCACAATGAAGACAAGTGGGATTCAAAAATAGATCTGAAGTTTTAGTATTAGGAATAAAAGGGAGTTAACTCCACAAAGGCAAAAGATGTATACGGGAAGGAGTGAGAAGGAAGATCGAGCGCTAGGGATAGAAATGGAGAGGGAGAAAACTCGGAGGAGGACGGAGATGGGGACAAAGAAAAAGGCCTGTGTTAGGCAGTCTCCATTGGAAAGCAACCGGCTATAATGTTGATTAAGGTAAAATGCTTACGTACATTAACTTAGAGACTACTCATGCATTACCATACTAATTCAAACTGAAGAGGTACTCGACTATTAAGAACAAGCAAAATTAGTGTCACCACTTGAATGTGGAAATGAGAAAATGCAAGCAAGGTCATTTAAAAAATATCACAATAAATGAATTTTTGAGATAAGTAACCTGATTCTCCTTACCCAAATATTGATTTACTAATGGTTACCGTGCAAACACTGATATGACTTCATTTGAAGCTTTGTATAGAAGATTGGTTCATTTGTGACAATATTAAACAGAAGTTAGAGACGACAAACTTCTTGGATCCAGCTTAGTTAGTGAAATAACATAAAAATGTTTGGTTTTTTGTAATAGAATACATGATGCTCAAACTCGATAAAAAAGTTACCGTGACCACTTGGAGACACAAGTTTTAAATCTATTTTTTGAGACTAAACTCTTCCGATGTGTTGCAAATACATGAAATAACACAATTAGGAAAGATGAAAATTATGTTATCATCGAGTTGCATTGGACCATTTCATATAATGGCCAAATTTGGAATATTGGCATATTGGCTATAAAAATATCGACGTTTGATACTTTTTTATATCAATTTAAGAAAACATGCTTTATATGCATTCAGTTGAAAACAACATATTGCAATGCATCCAACTGATAGTATTAAACGTGGTCTCTCAAAATTTATATCAATTCACTTGACATGCCGGTGCAACTACTCTCAAGGCACCTCCAAATAACACAAGACAAATGCAGTTATCTATTATATATGACAACTTTTACAATTTTATTTGTTTGATATTACTAATACAATTAGAAAATACAATGATTCAATATAAGAAAAATACAGGGTTATATTGATTTTTCCAACTCAATGACACTATGATACTTACTATATAGGTTCATATCTCTATATCCATTAATATCTAAATTATATATAACTAGAGATTACATATTCAAAATGATATGTTATCCAAATCTGTAAGTCCAAAACTCTATAACTAGTAGAAGAATTAAGTGCACGAATTAAACTGTATCTCTAAAAATTGTACTACGATTTAAGAGCTTGAAATTTTCATTAAAAGGATCGAATGGTGATCAACCGCCATCAAAATGATGATGTAATGATTGTTTACCATTTTTCAAAACTAATAACCACGACAAGTTATTATCGTTCACTCACTGCCACACACATCAAATAAAACTCATTTCAATCTTCCACCAAAACCAAAATAACATCAAATAAAACTCATTTCTGCAATGATGGGTTAACGACGATCTATCTACCGCTTTCTTCTTCCTTATCGATTGAGATTGAGATTTCTTGACACCTCTCATCATTGGCGGTGTCGAAGGAATTCAGATTCATTGGATTTATAACTTTAGGATTTGTGTATATGCAGAAATGAAGGAATCGAAGCTGAGAGGGAGAAATAGGGTTTAAATAGGTGGTAGCCCTTATTTTTTAATGTGAGATATTTGGAAGAGTGGAAGAATAAATTTTGTGGTATTTTTTAGTTGTGGTAATAAAAAGAGGAAAGTGAGGTGCCCTTAGCACCATATTATGTATATATATATATATGTGTGTGTGTGTGTGTGTGTCCCCTAAAAATGCACCCATTCAAAGAATACAAGTGCGAGCACATGAAAAATAAACCTGGATACAGGATTAAATATATGCAAAATTCCATGCTTTTCGTATAAAAATATACTAAGGCTAAGAGAGTTTTTCTCACCTCTACAAATCTGTTTGAAGTTTGTTGCTTTCCATTTTTGTATGCTCTTGATTTTCCTTTGATTTCTTGATTTATTTCTCTGTTCTTTTTTATTTTCTATCCTTTTGTTAGGAAGAAGAAACTAGCTTTTCTATTATTACTTATGAAAATGAATCTTGTTTCTGAAAAGAAAAGGAGAAGGTAAGCATGTCTTATAAAAGAAGAAAGTTTAGTAAAACTTTACTTAAGTTGTTTATTTAATTTCCAAATGTCGTCATTGTATTTTTAAATCAAAACAATGTGCTAACATGTAGTAAAACTTTGAAATAATTGTATTTCCTTTAGTAAACCCCTTACATGCATTACTAACATAATTATGACATATTTTAATATAAATATCTAAGTAAATAACATTTAATGGTAAGGTGGCTTTAATATGTACTATTTTAGTTTCCTATCAAATCATGCATATCTTTAAAAACAAAATAAAATACTTGTTTCATGATTGTACTATATAAAATACTTGAATCATGTATATATATTTAATTCAGATTTAGACATCCTAGGAAAACCTAATTTAATCATGTAAGTCAGATACTTGTTAGATTTATTATGTACTTGCATATATTTAGATCCAAATCATGGTATATCTCTTATTTATGTTATGGTTATGACGTATTCCCGATATATTCATGTTTTTATGATTAAGTTCTGATGAATCGTTGCTTGTTTTTATTGAATTTGTTGCATTGTTTGGGTTGTTCATTAGAATTGGTTACCTTAGATCTTAAGATTGAAGAACAGAGCAAATTATAGGTTCAGACGACCAGATTCAGATGAATCTTGGCGGACGAGCTTTGGAAGACGAAGAGCGAAGACACAAAAAATTTCGTGTCAAATCTTCCTAAGTACATGGACCGACATCGGTCCATGCTTGATGGACTGGTACTGATCCAAGTCTGCTGGTTGGATGGTGATGTTTTTGGTAGCGTGGCGTCGTGGTGGTAAATCGAGGTTGCATGCAAAATTTCGAGAGATTTGGATGAAATCTTGGATGGGTCAAAGGTTGATCACTCGAGCGCAATAATGAACCAACAGAGGTTTTATCTGGGCGGGTGAAACGATATTGGACCGGTAGGAAGCACATGGGATGAAGATCATAAAAATGTGAACAATTAGACATTTTTGTCTAAGTGTATGGACCGATTCCCGTCCATGGCTGATGGACATGTACTAATCCATCATACGAGAGCAGATGGGGCTCAAGTTTGGAGAGTTGGACCGTGGTGTCTTCTAGTGGTTGCTGATGAAGTTTGGTGATGAATGGACTTCAAATGATCGATGTGCAACTCAAAGATGGATAGTGCTTTGATTATGAACTCAAGTAGGAGTGGTGGGGGCTGGATTGATGTATTACTAGTCATGGGATGATATACAATTCAGTATAATGATGGACTGACTCAAGTTGGAGTTAATTAAGTATGATAATGGAATTTATTTGAGAGGTAGCTTGAACTATGGAAGAATTCGTCGAGGAGGATGGCTTGGAGAATTGAGGTGATAAGGAATCATTGATTATCGAAGGTTCTAGCGGACTCAAAGTAGGGATATCGTGGGGACGTCCATTAGGACCAGGTAGGATCGTGTACCCTAGATCGAGCTCAGGTAGGAGTGATCTAGTTGTCTTAGACGATTGAGGCAAACATACGGTTGATGATGTATGGTAGTATGACTAGAATCAGAGCTTTCCATTAGCCTTGACGGAAGACAATAGCCAGTCATTTAATGATTGATGTATTCAAGGCTTTAGTCGGTGATAACTAGGATATTAATTGATATAGATGTTATGGTTGATTGCATGTTTACTTCTCTATTTCTCTGGGTAGGCTATCATTGTAGATCATCGGAAAGTAGTGGGATTAGGGGATGTCCTCTCCTATTCTAGAGTGGCATATGATTGATGATTATCCTGTGCCAATCCTTCACTTGCTAGACGAATTAGATGATTAAACTGTTTATACTTGTATATCTTATGTAACTGTTGCTAGTTATTTTATTGCTCACTAAGACTATTGTCTAACTCAAGATTTAATGTTTCCCTCTTATTACCTTTGACTGCGCATCAAAGTTGGTGGAGAGAAAACTGAGATAGCAGGTAGTAGGTTTTTGATGTCGGTGATGTTGTGCGACGACGAGCAGGAGGCTGATGTATTATTTTATTCTATATTATATAGATATTCTTTTGTTTCTGTTGTATGTTGAGGGTTTTTGATACTCTAAGTGATATGTAGTGACACTTGATGTATGAATATTCATTTTAGCAGTTTTGTGTCGTTGACTTTGAGATGTTATGAGATTTGAGTATCTATTCTATTATGCTCCACTACTTTATGTTGTTGTATATTTTCTATTATATGTTATTCGTGCAGCGTGAGTTATACGACAAATTTATTTCGAGTTATTCTTCCTTAATGATCGTTCCATATCAACCTGACATGTCATAAAGCGCACTTCTTCTTAGTTTAGTGCAGGGGTTATGGGTCGGTCGTCACATTTTTCAACTTTCTTTAAATAAAAATACTTATATTTCTTAATACACTACTTAACATAAATACTAAGTTCACTAACTTTTTCTAGGGCTTTTACTTCAAAATGGAAACTAGGGTATTCTTCCGCCTCTTCTTTCTCTTTCACTTCATTCGCCTCTGTTTACATTTCGCTCGCACTGTCTTCCTTCTGCCTTGCTTCTCTTACCCGTTCCTTACTCTAGCTTTCACCTTGCCTGAGTTGAAGCTGCTCGTTATACCCTTAATACCAAATTTTCCACTTTATTCTAATCTAAAATCGAAAATTCAAATTTGCCCTAAATGAAAAACTTTGATGAATCAGTGGCTCTCTGATCTAGCGCATAGTCAACGTCGGGTTTGCATCTCTTCTAATCTGGTTTCACATGCTTTCTATTCATGAATAGAGACTAAAACTTCAGTTGGCGAGTTAGGTTTTGGTGATTTTGCAGGTTGTGTTTTACTTACTTTCCGTGATTTATGTGTGTTTCGATACTTTGAGATTGCATCTTCTTTTGGCTTTGGGTAGAAGCCTTTTCTCGAGTTAGACCTGGTTATGTTTTTCTTGGTATTCTTGGGGTTTTCTATTCTGCTTGTGCCTTCTCATTTGGAGGTACGACATTGTTGGACTTGGATGTGCTGATCCAGTTTCATTTGCCACCTCCCCGTCCAGCAAACCATGTGAAGATTATCTCTGTCTATTGTTGGTGCTACACGCGGTATGTCTTAATTTTTGCGTACCAAGTCTTGCTGTGTTAGTGACTGATGCAATGTCTTTTATGAATGGTCATGGTTCATTTATTTTGGCTGCTCCTGAATTAATCGACATCTTCTGGTTTTCGAGCTAGATAGGTCTATGTCAATGTGATTTTCCTATCATGTCAAATCCACCATGGGATTGTTTTTGCGAGGCGCCTTGCTAGATTTGCTGCTTCTGATGGAGTTGTAGCTCTTGTTGGTGCTGCTTAGCCGATGTTTTCTTTGTTCAGATTTCAAAGCTGTTTTGCTCTATGGTGTTTCTTCTGGCATTTGAGGGAATTTCATCTGGATCGCAAATCATTTTCAAGTTCTTAGAAGGTGAACTTCCCCTCTATCCTGCTTTGTTCTTTATGACTAGCTCGGTGTTGTTTCTGAAGCTCTGCTTTAGAGCTGTGGGCATGTTGCTGCTGTCTAGATACTTAGGATGTTTCATTTATGTTATGTAATCGCACACCTTGTATGGTGTATGCCACTGTACCACTGTTTTCCTTTGGTAACTGCTTGGAATTGTTATATGTAATGTATTTTTGTACCCTACGTGGTGCACAGAAAAGTTTGTTGATTAGGCAACTTTGAGAAGTCTAGTCACTTTGATTAGCTTCTATTCTATTAGCTAGTTTTAGTAGTTGTGGTCGGTTCACATTAAAAACTGTCTATGGTGGACGATCCATATTAAAAACCGATAATAGTAGTAAGGCGATCTGTCTATCTCATATAGTAATGTATTTATTATTTGTTATAATAAAAAATGTTGTGGCTTTAAAAACTGGTCGGTCTAGCCAAAGATAAATACTAAGTTCAATTTAAACATGTATATGTATGAATATATGTATATATAATTAAACATAATTACATTTCCAACTGAAAATAAATTAATTGTTTTTCGTATTTTCAGTACAGCTTCAAAAATGGCGATAGATCTGTTCCAACGTCCACCCATCTCCACCACTTTGATGGTCAAGAACAAGAAACAGAAGGTGCGATTCAATACTGGATCCCATTCCCCTAAATCCAACACCAGTTCTGGTCGCCTTTACAACCTGATTTCCTCCTCTATGCTCGATACCGAACTGGAATCTTCTGAATATGACTCATCAGTGTCTGCTCCAACAAACCCACAGTCTAATCCTGCTCCTATCAAACCCGTTGAAGTTTCCAATCCTGATGTTACGATGACCTCACTGTTACGTTACATCCCGAAAGCACCCCATCTATCAGTTAAAGCACCTATCATGATTGGCCCTTCGCCGTTAACTTCGATGATCTCGACAGCTAAATCTTTCTGGCCTCCCAGTCAAGGTAATTCTCTTAATCAAATGGTATTGGGTGACATAGTCGAAGGTGGTGAAACTGTAAAAGAGAATATGAACACTGAGAATGTAATCTCTGTTGATAGCTCAGATTGCATTACTGTGCCTCCGAAGGTTGGTTTGAATTCGTCTGTATTGCATGTTACACTAAGAGTAGTGTGCTTCTGGAGTGCACGCATGGTGTTTGATTAATTGCCAAGTCAAATTCACTACCCTGGACCTCCCTTTTTGGTCACTTCCGAACATTATTGGAGTATATGAACCAATATATTTCATCATCCCTGATGCACACTGGTCTAGCTCCTCCTCCTGAAATTCTACATGAAGCAAAATCTTTTTGGAAAGATTATGTAGTTGGGTTCTTCTTAGATTCCAAATTTTTGAATTTTGATATAAAAGCTGCGTGCCGTGGAGCTTGGCGGCTTCATGGGAAGCTTCAGATTACTCTTGTCATTGGTATGCCTTATTTGAAATTCTCATCTAACGAAGAAAAGCATAGGGTCTTGGAGGCAACTCCAACAATTATTGAAGGAAAACCGTTTACAATCGCTCCTTGGAATGCATCAATGGATAGTGCTAGAGATCAGATCCTCTCTATCCCAGTGTGGGCTCAATTTAACAACGTCCCTTCTGCTTTACAACCACTTATTGAGCTCAATTGGCTTGCGTGTCATATTGGTAAGCTCAAATGTTTTGACTCCAACACGGTAGCTAGAAGAAATCTTGTTTTTGCGAGAGCGTAGATTGAAGTAACTCCAGATAAGCCTCTTCCTACGCAGTTGAAGGTATGCATTGAAAGATCATTATTATTATGTTGATGTGACATACAAATGGAAACCGGAGATATGCAGCTCGTGCAAATCATTTGGTCATGTCTCAGAGAAATGTACTACTTCGAGTGATAATATTCAGACTAAGAAGATTCCTCTACTACGTGCCCCTCCTATGATTTGGGTCCCCAAAATCAATCCCGTTGTCATTCCACCTGCTAGTAATGTGGATAGTGTTGATAATCTCATTGATAAAGTACTGACTGAAAGTCAGAATTTTGAGTGGAGGAAGTTACAAAGGGTTCTGACACACACTAATACAGGAATGAAACACAAGTTGAGCGAGGGAACATATTACATTCATGTAGATAAGGAAGATGAAGCGCGAAAGTTAATGTACCAAATGGAAGGTGAAGGGCTAATATTAACAAAGGATGCCGATGATGGAAAAAACAATGAGCAATTACTTCATGACTCAGTATGGGACTGACAACATCTATATTTCGATCGTTCTCCGTTCTTTGTTTCGGACCTGGCTACTCATTTTTCTGAGGCCATGTAGGAAGTATTACCAGGTGATGCAGATGAGGGCTAACCCCTATTAGCACTTAGTAGTCTTGACATTTCAGTCAAGCTCATGTTTATATTTCTATATGTAGTGTAGCTGATATCTTGCTCCTGTGTTGTAAGCCTGTTTGGGTATGTGGTGGACGGTCCACCTAAAAAATCGATAGCTGATTATCTGCTAACAATCACCTGTAATTTTCTGAATTTTTATTATTAGTTATAATAAAAGGTGTTTGCGGTCACCTTGAAAACCGGTCCGCTTTGCCAAAAAAATAAAATAAAATATTTTAATCTAATTTGAAATACCATTCAAAATATGTTACCCATTTCCCTTTTGAAATTCTCTTAAATGAAATATCCTTAAATTAAGGTAGAGTTTAAAACATGTATGTGTACATATACATACACTGATTTTCTTTGGAAACCCATTTAAATAAAATATTTTAATTTTATTTTTAAACAATCATTTAAAATTTAATTTATTATTACATCTAGTTTATATCCAGATAATATATTTGTTTGATAACCAAAATATTTATTATTTAAGTTGTAAAAACTACAAACCAATTTGTTATTCGAATAAAAGCTGGAAATTCGAGAAATATGTTCTGATTTACATTTTGAGTTTTCGAGTGAACAATTAATAAATATAAATCAAATTCTAGATATCACTTATAAATTAAAAATAGCTATTACTTTATAAAAATCCATTTAATAAATATTTTAAATAAATTAAATGTTCATATATTTTAAAGTAGTAAATTTTTGGGTTGTTACATGACCATTGGATTATGAAATTCAACAACTAAGACATAATCCAAAATCCTGTTTATACTTTTCACATAGGAAAGGAGATACCTACCCATAGATACTTGTAGATTAGATCTTTCTACATTTAACATTTTATCTTTCATCATAAAACCCTAACAATGGAGAGTGAAATCTTCTTAACGAATTCTATCATACTCAAGGTAGGTTATTAATTCTGAAGTGGACATTCATGAAATGACCTGTTTATTAGTAGTACAACATTTATTACATCAAAGGGAGAAAATAATAAAACAAGATGTAACTTAAACCAGTAATATCCTACAACGCAATCATGTTGTTACTCTAAGAAGAAGATTCGACCCTAACTTTCTGTTTGCCTTCCTTCTCCTTTTCTTTCTTGGAACGCTTATTCACATTCGTAGAATGTGACTTCATGTGACCGCCTAAAGCTTGAGGTGTTGGATATTGAACGCCACATTTAGAACAAGGGTACATTACTTGATCATCGTCTCTCATTCTTTTATGAATTCTCCGTTCGAATAGTCTGTCAAATGCCCCTCCATCTTTAGAAGACATCAAATTATTCAGTGTTATGTTCTCCCTTGGAATAACAGAAGTCACGGCATGATCAAGAGGGTAAAGTATTGAATTCCAACCAATAGGATTAGAAGAATGATTTTGGTTAG
The DNA here is from genome assembly GCA_030737875.1 of Allium sativum. Taxonomy (NCBI): domain Eukaryota; kingdom Viridiplantae; phylum Streptophyta; class Magnoliopsida; order Asparagales; family Amaryllidaceae; genus Allium; species Allium sativum. The sequence goes on along the minus strand of CM060913.1, from coordinate 781,614,216 downwards.
ATGATTTTTGGACGTTAATGACATGCTTGTTGAATTGGAAATTTTTGTTGTTGAGATTTGGAAGGTTTTGCATATAAGCACTGGAGTAGGTAGGTAGTTGATTGTTTGCAATGAAATTGTTGGGACAAGGATTAATGGGACTTTTTGAAAATTGAACATTGTTACCAACCTGATTAAGGTTTGAAGTGAAATTTGAGAGCATATCAATCGAATCAGTTTTCTGATTGCCATACAAATCAATATGGCCTGAGAAAGGATCATAAAATCCTTGTTGGTGATCGAAGTTTCTTACCTCTTTAGGTGGATATGGGAATGAAATGAATTCAGGTATTTGCTTCCTGGAAGAACTAGAATCAAAGCGGGTTCCCATAAACTCATTATTCGAGTTTGCATTTGGTGGTTGAATCTGGTTTGAAGTCATATTTATTGCAATGGTTGGAGAAGTTTTTCGACTGACATTTGTATCTGTGAAAGAGTTATCGAAATTGAAGCTAAAATCATCTAAGACGTCTAGGTTGAAGCTTTCCATACTAGAAGATGATTTTATTTAATTTTCTTTTGAAAGACAAGAAATTAAGTGTGCAATAGCTGGTCAAAGTGGGTTATTTATATTATTGATGAAGATTTGATTAGCTATCAACATCAAATTTTCTTCCTCATAAAATGCATGTACTTTAGATTTCGGTACCAATATGATTTAGTTATATTATGTTTGTAGTAATGATTTTAACTTTGTTAAAATACTCATGTACTTCGAATTTTTAATCCAACAAGATTTTAATGTATTATATTTGTAACATATTAAATTTTATCATATAAGCATATACTTTGAATTACACTGCCAAACTAATCTTTCTATAGATATTTTATACGAATGTTAGTAGTCTCATATATTTTTACAGGTATACCTTTATCTTGAACAACCAATAATAATATACTTAAATCATAAATGAAGGATTCTAAATGGAATAAAATATTAAAACACTTGATTTCTTTCCTATTAAAAGAATTTTGTTTCATTTTAGTCATAATTACTATATATTAAAAGGAAGTAAATTAATTTCATAGCTAGTCCACTAGAAAATTTATTCATATGTTTCTAGTATTAAAATGAAAAGATTATGCCCATTGGTGTTTGAATGTATTTTCAGGTAATACGAGGTTAATATAAAAAAAAATTCTTAAAATAAATGCAATTCATAATCCTATAATATTTTGTAATTAAATTCATATATTACATAATGTTTTTCCTTTTCTTCAGGTAATACGTTATTATTATAAAAATAAATAATATTTTTTTCTTAAAATAAATGCACTTCATAATTTTATAGTATTTTGTAATTAAATTCATATATTACATAATGTTTTTCCTTTTTTTAATTTTAGAACTAAAATATCTATATCTCCTTGATTGAGTTATTCTGATGAGATCATAAGTTTAAGTCGCACTAACCGTTAATCAAATTTGTCAAAATATGTTAAATTAAAGATAGATGAGTATTTTATTCTAGAATTGCAAGAAAAGAAATTGAGTGAGATCTAACTTTTATATGTATAGCACATGATTAAGAAACCTAACCTACTAACCTAACCATGATGTTAAACCATTCTTTTAGCACATAGTAATTTTGTAGTTTATGTGTGCACAAAATCAAACCTCACCACCATGATTTATATAGAATTATTTTTATAGTGTTTGATTTTTATTCACAATAATATAATTTTTTTAATGGATTTTTACTGATGGGATTTAAATATATAGATTAGTGGTTGAGCGGTTAAAGTGACTTAAGTTACTAATTAGTTTCAAAAATGAATTGAGTTTGTTTTTTAATGAAAGACACTAAATTAGAGCCTTACCATAAATCTTAAAGTAAAACTACATGTTGATCAATTATCAAAGGAATATAATCCAATTCAATTTTGATGGATCGAATGGTGAATCCTTATGATTAAAAGATATTAAATAGCCGACCTGGCTTATTTTAAATTCACAAAAACAAGATGTCTACATTTTACTATAGAATTTACAAATTTGATTAAATGTGATGCACTCAATTTTCATATATGATTTTTCAATTCTCAGTTTTTATTCATTTTTTTTTTTGAACTATAAAATCATTAAAATTTTCATATCTTTGTATATTTATGATAAACTACTTAGCATATATATAATTTACCTTTAGATTATAACTAATTTATTTTATTTTAAATCTTATTATTTTTATTACTTCAGTACAATATTTTTTTTGTTCTCGAAAGGTTGTTTGTTATTATCTAAATATATGGTTCACTTCATAATTTTTAAGTTAAATGTCAACAAAATAAAATTTATGACTATTTTCGATCCAATTAACTCAATTAGAGTTTGAAGAAAGATGATTTTATACTATGTCATATTCTATATCGATAGGAACATTGATAAATTTATGACATGATAACCGCTCACTTTAACTTAGAATCGTCATGTTTAGTACAAAAAATATTTATAATAATGCAATAAATCCACAATATAATATAATTGGACAAAGAAATTTAATCATTATAAATTATATGATAAAAAATAAATATTTCCAAAATAATATGAAATATTATATTTGATAAAATACGTTCTAACATGTGGTTAATGATTCTCATACAAAAAAGACATGCACTATATAATTAACGATTCTCATACATAAAACACATGCACTATGTGTCTCTCTCTCTCTCTCTCTCTATATATATATATATATATATATATATATATATATATATATATATCAATTCGAAGAGATTTTGTCATAAACAACAATCAATATTTGGTTCAACCTGACCTTAGAAATTATGGATTTGATCAGCTATATAGGTCAGGAAGATCAGATACATATAAAATTTTAATATTCTACTATAGAGATAAAATCTACTATTGTCTAAATCCACTGCATTTGATATATCATGCAGTCCTGTTTTAAAGTACAAAATATAAGTGAATTAATGATGATTAATAAAGATTGACTAAATCTATTAGCACCATTTTAATTATTATTTTCCATCATTAAAAAGATTATTCACCCATATATTTTCTTTTACATCTAAATCTATTACATTTTTCTTTTTTCACTTTTACTCACAAGTTGCTTTAGGTGTTTATGTTTTTGCCTTTTTATGTGTTACTTTTACCCGCAACACTGAACTTTAAACTATTTCTAGTACATGTATCGTTAGAAAGCGATCGAATCCTAAAGCAAATCATATTAGGTTTTGATCAAATTTAGTGCTCATCATATACAGATTCAGTTAATTTTAATGATTGAGAAACTAGGCTTCAAATGACATCCAACGTAATTTAATTTTCTAATTTGCATTATGAGAATAAAAGGTCTAACGTTAACCAAAGAGAAACGTTGGTGATAATTGATTTGACAAGAAAATACTCTTCCTATTCGTGATGGAAAATATTACATTTTAAATTTTTTTGAAACAAAAGTGAAAAGTACAAAGGTACATATTTAACTATTGAATTTGCTAACCATTATAATTATAATTAAGTTTATTACTTCAAAAGAAAAGAAAATGTAGGTGTCATAGAAGTAGGTATAAAAGAATTTACTTTCACCATATCTCCTGCTTATATGATGCTCTAGGTGCATGTTTTAGAGATTGTGCTTTAGAACTTGAAGACATCAAAACAAATGCACTTTTCGATAAATTTAGAAATGAACGTTCGATTGGTTTGGTTTATTCAATAATGAAAATTGTTAAGTTGAACTAAACCAATATAAATGAAAATCAAATCAAACCAACCAAACTAAATTTAGTTGCTTCAGTTGATTATCCAATTTAACTGAATTAAAAATGTTCTACGCTTTATGTTTGAAATATTCATTATAATCTAAAATAAAAATAAATATCCGGTCAAAGTATTCATACGCATCATTCTTATGTTTTCCAAAAATAATATTGACACATGTACTAAATTTAGTTTTTTCTACTAACACCATGAGTAGTATTAGAAATTGTAAAACCGTATGTTTTTAGCAATATATCACAATGTAATGATGTATAACTAAAAACATGCCGTTTTACACTTTATAATACCACATATGCTTATGGTACATTTAATAACAGTAGTAAAAGAAATTATTCAATTCCACTTTTGACATTTAGTCATCCTTAATCCTGCTATTGCGTTCCTAATCCGGCTTTGCTTTTCCAGATAATAAACGGAATCTACGTCTGGTCGAGATTATAAAGTACATTTCTTAGTGATTCCACGCATAAATACGGGTTAAACAAAAGACCCATTTCCTCCCCTCTTGCGCAAAACAAAATAAAGCAATGATGACAGGAATGGAAAAATGGGCAGGGTTTGGATCAGCGATAGCAAGCGTAATTTTCCTATATTCCGTGCTCGGCGATTACTTCCCTGTTGATCTCGAATCTTACATCAGAACGTATGGCGGCAGATTACTGTCCCGAATCAACCCCTACGCTCAGATAACGATACAAGAGTACAGCGGCGGGAAGCGGAAGCGCAGCGAGCTCTACACCGCCGTCGAGTCGTACCTCAGCTCTTCCTGCTCTCAGAGGGCCAGCAAGTTGAAGGTCGATTTCGGCAAAGGCAGCAAGAATCTAGTGCTGAGCATGGATGATCACGAAGAGATCGCCCATGAGTATAAAGATGTCAAGCTCTGGTGGCGCTCCTCCTCGACTCCTTCTCCTCGTTCCACCAACTCTTTTCACCCTGCACCTGAAGAGCGCAGGTTAATTTCTTTTCTTTTCTATGTTTTGAGTGTGGGATTACAAAATTTCGGGGTTTTCTGGATTTAATTTAAACCAAACACTATGGTATTGTAAAGCAAGTGAAACTGACGAATCAAGAATCTTTCTTTTGAATTTTTTTCAAACGTCTTCTTGATTCTCCACTCAAATCCAAACATTTTTTTTTTATTTATGGAGGCATAAATTTCAAATACATGTAATTTGAACATGTTGGATTTTGTTTGGGAAAAAATCACAAAGAAAAAACATTTGCAATAAAATTTTATTTTTTTACCCTGTGTTTCTATAGGGAATTTCTAATATTATTTTAAAAAAAATCAATTTTTTTACAAGTTTATTCTTTTTAAACAGTTTAAATTTGTTAAACATATCAACTTTTGTTTAAGAACCTCGGATTATTTTCTCAAAAATTGGGATAAAATTTGCCTGAATATCACATTTTAAAAACAGAAAAGAATTCAGAAAAAATCAAGAATATGTATTGTTTTACGTTTTAAATACTGAAAAGGTTAGAAATTCTTCTATGTAAATTAGTTAGTAAATTTGGAGTATGTGTTGAGATTCTGTGCATAAATTCTCCTAGGTTTATCGGTGTAGACAAAAAGAAAAAGATTAAAAGTTGGTTTCCACATAAAAAACTAGTCATCTTGTCGAAGAAGGTGAGACAATAAGATCCCAAGTGATTTAAGATGGTTAGTCTTCCTTATGAAAGGGATGCAGACACCTATTTTCAATAATTCTGTCGATAAGCATATCAATGGATTGATTCCTAAACTTAAGCTAAAATTAATTTATATTCAAACTATCAATTTATATGGTATAGCTGTTTAGCATATATGTAGAATGGTTCGTCCTCTTAGAATCATTTGACTAAACCATCTAGTCTAGAATGACGGTAAATGGGTTGAGTCACATCTTGATAGGCTTTCTTCTACATTTCACATTAGTACTCTCACACTATGCTTCCTGCTTCAGGTCATACATCCTAACATTCCACAAATGTCAACGGGACCTCATCTTAAATGACTACTTAAAGCAAGTGGTCAGCGAGGGTAAAGAAGTCAGAGTCCGCAACCGCCAGCGCAAGCTGTTCACTAACAGTGCAGACAGCATTTGCTACTCCTTATGGAACCATGTGCCCTTTGACCACCCTGCCTCATTCCAAACTTTAGCGATGGAGTCCAAAATGAAGAAAGAGATCATGGATGACCTCGACAAATTTCGTGTGAGCAAGGACTTCTATGCAAAAATCGGCAAGGCCTGGAAGCGTGGCTATCTTCTGTATGGTCCTCCAGGCACGGGTAAATCCACTATGGTTGCTGCCATGGCTAATTACATGGACTATGATATTTACGACCTTGAACTTACGACTGTGAAAACCAATACCGATTTAAGAAGTTTGCTCATTGAGACCACAAGCAAGTCCATTATTCTTATCGAAGACATCGACTGTTCGCTTGAATTGACTGGTAAAAGGAAGAAGGAGAAGAAAAAAGGAGAGGAGGAAAATGATGAAGACTCATCGGAAGAGAGGGATGAGACTAGCAAAGTTACGTTGTCTGGTCTTCTGAATTTCATTGACGGTCTTTGGTCTACTTCTGTAGGTGAAAGATTGATAGTGTTTACGACTAATCATATCGAAAAGTTGGATCCTGCACTTATAAGGAGAGGAAGAATGGACAAGCATATTGAAATGTCGTACTGTGGTTTCGAAGCGTTTAAAATTTTGGCTTTGAACTACCTCGGAGTTTCAGATCATGTGCTGTTTGAAGAGATTGAAAGCTTGTTGAAGGATGTTAAGATTACTCCGGCTGATGTAGCGGAGAATCTGATGCCGAAATCTATAACGGAAGATTCCGAAGCGTGCCTTTTGACTCTGATTCAGGCACTCAATTTAGCCAAAGCAGCCGCATTAGAAGTGGTTTAGTGTGAAAATGATGGGAAATTTTATTTGAATCATGTTACAGAAGAAGAAATTTAGAGTGAGTTCTGTGTAAGAAGCAAAAATTTTTTTACTATTGTATTCAAGAGCGTATAGCCTCACACAATCTCGGTTGAAAGCTAAAAACAGGAAATAGAGACTGATACAGGTTCTGTACAACGTGCAAATTCAATGAAGAACAGAATCACAATACATTATGAACATCAGATTGGTATTCGATTATTTATATTACAAATGCGAACACTTGCTAGACACATGGGGTTTGCATAATTTTTTAATTGTTCATCTTTTAAAATATTTTGATTATGTAGATGTGGAACTTAAGCTTTTAAACTGAATTTTTTTTAGATCAGTTTCTTATAAGAAATTATTTACAAACTAGTATTTTTTGCCCGTGGACATTAAAATTTATGTTATTAAAAAATATACTGTAATGATTAAATATCAAAAATTTATTAATTGTTCTGTTATCCATCTAATAATTTATTAATTGTCCTGTTATCCATCTAATAATTTATGCAGTAACAATAATTAATTGTCATGTTGTTTACCCAACAATAATTTTGCCGTGGATGATTATTTGATTAATCATTTTGTTATCCATCTAAAATTTTGTTATGAATGGTTATTAATTTTTTGCCATAGATATTGAAAAAAATTATTATTTGTGATTTTATTCTGAAGACACTGTGATGATTGTAGTTGATGAAAAACCGTGTTGCACCAACATTGGTCATATTAGGTTGCTCTACAATATAAGAAACATCATGTTATTAAATTTTCACACATTAAAGTAATTGATAGTCGATAGCATAATTGGACCGATGAATGAGAGTATTGAGCTAGACTGATGGAGAAAAAGGGATAAATCCTACAAAACATATTTTAATAAATTTTCTCAATTATGAATAACATAAAATTCATACTAAAATTCCATATCTCCATATAAAGACAAAAGGATTCAATGGTCGAAACTTTGTGTCTATCAGTTTGTGTCTAATTTTGCGTACGTCCAAATAGCCACTCCCATAAAATATTTGCTTAATAACTAAAAAGTATTCAATGAAAATAAGATATAGAATAATATATATCATGTTGCCATATTAATTATGCAAAAGAAATTTATTTTTAATCTATTTGTTCATGACTTTAGAGATTTTAATTTATAATGGAACCTTTTAAATATATTTAACATTTTCGTTAAAAAGACGATGAAATACAAAAGAAAAATATTTTCAATCAAAATATGGTAAAAAAAATTACTTTGAAATACCCTTGCATATCGGTTCAAACTGCATTTCTATGAATAATAATATATTTTAATATCACTTTAAAATAAGGCGCCTTGTTTCTCTTCAAACTCTCCTACTTTACTGATTTATGGGGTTTTTTTTTATAAAAAAAAAAAAAAAGTTCATAGATATGCGGTTCCAAGTGCAAAAAAGTACTCGGTATCAATATAGATGTAAAAGTCTAATAAGAACAATACAACACAAACTATCATATATGGAAAAATAGTAACGATAAGGACATGGGATCTGTCTTTACATACTGTATATCTTAAAGCTCATGTAAGCATAGTATAAGAATAATTGTATAACATTTATGCTTTCTAGTTTTCATTTTCGGTTCCATCTCTAGCCAACCCCAAATTTTGGGATTAATGACTTAATTATTTGTTTATTTTGTTTATGCTTTCTATTTGCAAATAGTTTGGCAAGAAACAAAAAGCTCTGGCATATAATTGATTTTGAGTTATAATTCAATAAATATTGTAAAACAAATTTCGATTTTGAGCATTTCCCGATGCTAAATTTTAGTTTCATAACGTTCTGTGTGTTCATATGTCAAAGTATTTGACACAATTTCATATATTCCACTTAAGTCTAAATTTTTATATTAATTGTTGAAATAGAGCAATACCTTCATATATCAATTTAAAACGTAAAGGGACATATTCTGAGGTGTGTGCTAACTTTTGTGAAATGAACTTATATAAGGATCATTCAAGGAAGTGTTTAAAAAAGGCAGTTAAGACTGTGATACCTGTCAACTGTGGGGAAAGAAGACCAAATCTGAAATTCATATAACGATAAACTACCTAAACTATGAGCAGAAATAAACACCACCTAAATTAATAGAAAATACATTTCCAAATTAAAAACAAATTAAATCGATTGTACCTAATTAAGAGTTAAACCAGCTCATTCAAGAAGAAATATAATATCTTGTATTATAGTAAAACAATATAAATTGTAATTGCATAAAAGCATGTAGCAAAAAAAAAGAAAAATAAATAAATAAATATATATTAGTTAAAAGAAGCACACTGAAATTAATGGTCAGAATTAGCTAGCGCAAAAACTACTGAAATCAAAGGTGGAAATATAGAACACTATTTATACCACATATATAGCTCGACGTGTTGATAAATTAGCAAATAAAGGTAGTAAGATTCAACTGCCCCTTGGGACATATGCATCCAATTTTTAGCATCACATATGTTATAATTCTCATGTATATTAAAATTCCTCATACTGTCAGCATCATTAGTTAAACCAAGTATAAAAATGTTTCTGGCTTCTTAATGAATTAGATGACATATTACCAAAAACTTATAAATACGATTTATTTATTTATGAATTTGACTGGAACAAACAAAAAATGGTGAAGCACTCCAAAAGAAGATAAAATGAGTCAAAGTGCTTATCAAATGTATGTCTGGTTATTCTTCAAAGTAAAGTTCAAGTTTTTTTCTTTTAATTTTTGATTGTATTTAACATGAATTTAAAGTAGTATCATAACACCTGCTCTCAAAACAAATCAGCTATGAAATTTCAATGAATTTAGTAGATGCGTTTCCAAAGGCATTTTACAGGTGAATTATACGTTTCTCTGGCAATATAAATTATGTATATTTATCTAAATAACCTATTTCTAGAAATAATTGAATGCGATTTAAAATTATAGACAAAATTACTAATTATATACATGGTATAATTATTGTAGATATGTAATATTGTGACTAATTATGAATTTTGGTACTATCAACTGCATTGCACATAAGTTGTTTTACATGGTAAGTGATGACAAATTGAAAAGATCAAGTTACCTTTTAAATTGTGTGTGTGTTTTTTTTTTCAAACATAGATAGGAACCAAAATGATATCATAAGAAATTGGGTAGGGATTAAATTAGTTTCCATTATAACACGTGCTTCAAAACAGATTAGATATGAAATTTCATTGGATTTGTTAGATGCATTTCCCATGGCATTTATAGGTGAATTATATGTTTTTAATGAAAAATAGTTTGTGTATATTATGTAAGCATTTCTATGTGATAAGAAATCAAGTAAAGAGCAATAAAAAAAATTATGTTGTATGTTATATAAATAGCAATGTTGGGTAATGGGTAATTCTCTTAATGCATAAACATACAAAATTAGAGAAACAACAATAGCAGCAACATTTTAGATATTGTGTACTATTTCTAAATCAATGTAATGAAATAGGAAAACAATGCTATTATTATAAGAACAATTATGGTCATAGTCCTTAAAGGAAATACAATCTACATTTATATGTAATGCTTGGTAAAAAGTTAAGGAGACAACATTATAGGAATACAATAAATCACCTAAATAAGGAATTGATTTACTAAACAAACTTGAAATCCATCAGAAAAAATTATCTAAAGAAAAAAGGAAACAAACCAAATTCAGGGAATTGTGATGGAAACAATGAGAATTTTCTTATATGCTTGGTAGAAAGACTGGTATATGACTGTAATGCTATATAATAAATACTATAAATTTGAGATGGTGTGTGTGTGTATATATATAAGTAGAACCATACTTTCCTATGAACTGACATATATTCAATTAAATTACTGATACTTCTCATTATTAACAGAAATGGATGAAGTCAATTCAATCAGCCAATGTAGTAATGACAATTTCTTATAATAAAAATTAATACTCCTTCACTTAAGAACAATTGTTCTAGTAGTCTTAGTAAGTTTTGTAATATCACATATAAGCAACATTATAAATATTGAGAAAATCACCTTAGTCGATCAATTATGCACAGTCATTTTAGTTATATATGGACTGAGGCAATGTATGCCTTGTTAATAAGTAATCATAAGAGAAATCAAGGACAAAAATAATCTCTTCTTAAAATAGTAATCATAAGAGAATCAGGGACAAAAATTGATGAATCAATAGTAAAGCACCATATATAACTTGCATATCAAATGAAACAAAAAGTTCCAAATGAGCAAGTAATCTTGTGTACATAGTATTAATTATTCTAAGAAATAATTTTTAAAAATTTGATCAAATAAAATAGTAAAAAATACATGTGGAAATAGTTGTAAAAATGGTATATTACAATGTAATAATTTGAACTAAATTTAGAATGGACTAAATCCGATTTTTTTTATAGAAAAGAACTAAATCTGACTATTTTATTTGATAATATATTTAAAGCAAAATCAGTTATAATAATTAAAAATAAATTATTAATAAAAATAGTCATGCTTTTGTTAATTCTACATGTGCAACAGTTTATGTTCCAATGTCATCTGCAATCTACACAGTTTTTGCAAATGACAAAGCATAATGTAAAGGTAGAAAAAAAATTGTCTAAAGCACACATGTAAGCCAGAAGCAATTGAAACCGTATGTACATAAGTTTTATTTGTTCGTTTGGATGATTTAGAAATGCATCAAATGGAATAGTCTCTTCTTAAAATAGTAATCATAAGAGAAATCAGGGACAAAAATTGATGAATCAATAGTAAAGCACCACATATAAGTTTGTTAAATTAATTAACAAAAGCATATTGATAAAGAAATTATAGTAAATATAATACATACTCATAATACATGTATGGAATTGAGATTGGAAACTCGTGTTCTTAATATACATGGAGTGTTACTAATATTAGCAAGAGGTTTTTTTTTTTTTTTGTTTTTTTTTTGTTTTTTTTGCATTTACATCATTTTTATGAACACAACCACTACTTGAAAAATTGTCTTTATATATGTGTCCATATATTTTACCATTACTGCAGTATTAAAAGGTGGTATAGAAGAATCGTGTGGATACATGCGTTACAGATATGAGAACTCACACTAATACAAAAAAGATTTTAATTCCTTTATCAAATTTGGATTACTCCAAAAAGGGGAAAAAGGAAAATGGGTATCATAAAAGTAAGCTCACGAAAGGACGTAAATGAGCAAATTGATTAAGTGGATTTCAATAAATATTTATATTAGTTTAAATTTATTGTAACTGAGAGATGGTTATATAAATTGATTAAGCGATTTGGACTGATATGGGCAATTTGGGTATTTTACGGTTGGACTAGTGACTAATCATTAAAGATTATTGGAAATTATTATATAGATCTTAAACGGAAACGGACCGAACAAGCACTAAGTTCAAGCATTGTTCGTACGAGCTGGACAATGGACCAATACAAGAAAACTTCAGTTTTACCCAAGCTAGGATGAGGTAGGTAAATGTTGTACGTGGACACTACGCCAATGTTGTCGTAGGTAAAACTCGTGTTGACAATAAGATTCTCACGTCATACTTACGTCATCCGTGAGGTCGTTTCTTACATTATACTTACGTCTTTATTTGTCTGCGTCTTCCCTACACCACGATTTTTATACGATTTTCCTACGATATATTTACATCTAACATTTCCTACGTCATTCATTTACCAAGTTTTTCCTATGCCATTGTTTTCATATGCATTTCTTACGCCATTTATACAGCTTACATTTTGTACGTTTTTTTACGTCAATTATTTAGCTAGGTTTACCTACGTCTTTCTTTTTTACGTTTTCCCTACGTCATCTATACGATTTTTTTAGTGCATTGAAATTAAATTACCTATGTCTTTCCTATATCTACTGTACGTCTTTTGCAAAGAAAATGATATATTATTTTTATGTTTTGTCTTATAATATTAAACAAAAACTAAATCAACTTATTTCATATCTATATACAATCTAATGAAAAGATTAATATCAAATCATTCATAATCAATTAACTTCAAATATCCAATTAATATTATGAAGTCAAAGTAACATCTATCAAGTTATCTGATGGGTAAACAATATAATAATTTGTTCATAATACATGACATTGTACAACTATCATCACGAATAAGAAAAGCACTCTTAGCTCTCACGACGGTTAGTTGACTCCACATCAAATCGCTGTCGAAACATCTCAGGAAGTTGTTTATATTCTTTTTTAAGCATTTGAATCCCTCCATTTTGAATATCCATCTTTTCCTCCAATTTTTCACTAACCACTTCTTCTCTTTTATTGATGTTATAAGTGGCTTTTTGTATCTCTACATCTCATTAAATATTACATCAATTTCAACATTTTATCCAATTAAAATAATGTTTTGTTGAAAGTTCAAATATTTACACCAGGGATATTGCCATAACATGGTTTACATATCCTTCCTTTTAGTTATATCATCAGTCAACATATCAAATGTTTCTTTCTCGACTTCTTAAGAAATTTCTATGCTTTGATTTTTCAATTTTTACTTGATACTGTGTGAGCATTTGTATTTGTTGAGACAAGTCCCACATCAGGAAATTTATAACAAAAATCAATATATACATTAAGAGTTTATCTTTCAAATTGCCAATTGGTTTTGTGATAACTTGGATTTAATAAACTCTATTGGTATCTGCGGTCAAACTATGCTAGATTTGCACCAGAACCCACTTTGGGCTAGATGGACAATAAGCAACAAATTTGGACTACATGTGGACATCTATTTTGAACATGCAGTAATAATTAAAGAGTGATAAATGCACTAAACCTTGGTATGAATGTATAATACACATGAAATCAGAATACGCGAAAAGGCCGAAAGATAAAATCACAAATGTGAAATGCATTCTTTTTTATGCACATAAGCCATAACCGAAATGACAAGCATCCTTTTCACAAGCATTCTACGGTTAACCCATATTCACCCCTTGCATAGTCTCATACAACAACCATCCCAGCACCAACGGTCCACCGTTGGCGCCACCACCGCTCTCGTCTACGCTTGTAATAACCCGAAAATCTGGGTCAGTTTAAAATTTTTATTTTGGCAATTTTGGCGAATTTTGAATATTTAAAATGAATTATTTTAAATAATATCGACGAGAAATTTATTTTGAATAGAATTCAACGTATATATTATACGCGTCGTCGTTAGAATATATAATAATTATATATAATTATAAAAGGAATTGAAAATGGCGCGGTAGTTCGAAAATTCGATTTCTAATTTCAAATGAATATACAGAATTCAATATAAGTCAGAATTGAACGAAACAAGAAATATTTGAATCTGTATAACTATATCTTTGTAACGAAGTTAACAAACTGAGATTTCATCTTAGAAATGATAAGATATGTCCAGTTTAAAATTAGAAATAGTCGCTGTGGAATTTATATATATTTATATATATATAAGGCCCTTAAAAATAGCAATTTTGCAAACGACCTCGGATTTCGACGAAACCAGTTTTGTTGGGTCCGTGATGTCATGTTATTGCTAGGTTTCAAATTTCATAATTTTTCGAATCAATATGTGAGCGTGGCAAAGGAAAACGCGTTTGACCAGTTTCAGTTGAAATTAATCGACTGGAAATTGGCCATTTTTCAAATGGTCTCAGAATTCGACGAAACTAGTTATGTTAGGACCATATCGTCAATACGAAGCTAGAAAATATTTTTCTGGAATTTTTAAAGTTAGCATGTGACCCCAGTAATTTGAAATGTACGTTTAAAATTCAATATAATGATTTAAATTTAAATTTAACGGAAACTGATTCAAACAGTCGAATCAGCCTACGATACATATCCCATTATGTTCGGAATGGGGGTAAAATGCTAGGGACGTCAGGCGGTGGGCCTCGTTTCAAATTCGTATTTAAAGGTCAACCTTTTTTTCGAATTAAATAATTAAAATAAAATAAAATAAAAATATATAATATTTTTCCCCTTTATTGGTTCTGCCCCCCCCCCCCAATTCTTCATTTCTACAGATCGCTCAAAAAAAAAAAAAAAAAGAGAGGCGAAGCAGAAGGAGGCGACGGGGTCGGAGATGAGCCGTCGCCCTCCCCAGGGGCCACCGCGCCTCATCGGAGCCCCCCCTCTTCCCCCTCGATTTGAAAATCGCGCGAGCCCCGAATCGAGCCATCGGAGCACGATGGCGCCACCATACCAGCGCCGCACTCCTCCAGCTCCGATACCACGTGTGACGAACAGGAATTTCGCTCGGTCCGAACCAGTCGCTAAACCGACCCAGACCGTTCGAAACACCCTATCGTTTGAGAACACGACAAATCAGAACGCATACAAAAGAACATTTCATTGTTTATTACAACAATGCATCAGATTACAAGAATATACAGAGTATAAACGAATATTACACAGAAATATCAGAGATTTAAATTACATTTAAATACATAGCAGCGGAAAATAATACAATACACAACTAGAAGAGATATACGGATACAAAGCTTTCCGGATATCGTTCCAGCTGTAAACCAGGATCCTGTGAATATAAATCTGCAAAACCCAAAACTACTAGCTGCCCGTGTCAAAATCTGGGTGCCCTTATTTTGACACGGGCAGCTAGTAGTTTTGGGTTTTGCAGATTTATATTCACAGGATCCTGGTTTACAGCTGGAACGATATCCGGAAAGCTTTGTATCCGTATATCTCTTCTAGTTGTGTATTGTATTATTTTCCGCTGCTATGTATTTAAATGTAATTTAAATCTCTGATATTTCTGTGTAATATTCGTTTATACTCTGTATATTCTTGTAATCTGATGCATTGTTGTAATAAACAATGAAATGTTCTTTTGTATGCGTTCTGATTTGTCGTGTTCTCAAACGATAGGGTGTTTCGAACGGTCTGGGTCGGTTTAGCGACTGGTTCGGACCGAGCGAAATTCCTGTTCGTCACAACCCTGCCTGACTCACCGACCACAACGCCATATTCCTCACACTTGTCGGGAACAGCTCTGCTGTGTATATAAACACCAAATTAAACATAGCCGTCACACCAAATATCCCCATCATTCAGCACTCCGTCCTCACCGCCTCCTGGCTCACACTCGCAATGCAGCAGCCAGCGCATATGCTGGGATTTCCGAAATGGCGTGCAACATCAAAATCATACATATGTCTCTGCTTAGGTTCTTGACGTTTAATGTGAGTCCCGAGGAAGTTGGATTCTACTATGCTATTGATAAAGAATAAGCTTGATTTACACTGGATTTTATGCCTGCGGACTCTCCTTGAACACCTCATATTTCCAAATGTTTTATTATGGTGGTGAAGTATAATACCAGTATGAATACTGATATGCTATGAGTTCCTTATTGTTAGTACTATGTTAAGATACACTGGAAGCCAAATTTGCATAATGCTGAATCTTGGAACCTTTTAGTTTTATATGGTAACAATACGCTAACTTGTCATGAGAAAAGATACAAGTTAAATTTGAAATGTAATTTGATTATCCGTCAAATATCAGTTTAAGATAACCAAATGAACAGTTATAAGTAGTTATCAAATGGTCTACAATAATGGGGTTTTTTGGCACAAGGACAAAATTAGAGAAAATTTTATGCATAAGGACAAAAGGCCAAAAATTTAGCCATAAGGACACTTTTAGTGTAAATCATGGAATTCAGGGGCCCACTATCATTTTCCATTTTACACTAAAATGTGTCATTTTGGTTAAAATTTTGGGTTCGTGTCCTTGTGCTTACATTTTTCTCTAATTTTGTCCTTCACACAATTTTCCTGTTCAATAATTGGTTTTTTATTGATCTAACAAAAGAAAGAAAAAATGACGTCAAATCCATTAATTTTTGTTGCAATTATTACGGTGAACCTAACCTGGTAGTTTATAACGCATGCACCCAAACCAAGCAACTACAAAAAAATGGAAAATTTGCAAATATAGGCTTAATTTGAAAGCATATAACAGAATTCACCCTCCTGTGAAAGTATTTACAAAGATGGTCAGTTTTAGTCACGTTTGACGCGAGTATACTATTTATTCAACAACAACACAGGACATCAAACCAGAATTATATGCTGATGTTTTTTTTTTTAAATGTTGCATTTTATATGCTGATGGTTTATTTTACTTTTAATTAAGATTTTAACCCCTTTTATATTTTTTATTTTATTTTTATTTTTATTTTTTATATTTAACTTTTGGGTTCCATGTCCAGCCAATTCTAACTTATTGGGATTTATGGCTTAGTTGTTTGTTGTTGCATTTTATTCTGTTCAGTATTTATGACTAGGTTCTACCAAATTTTCAGTGTGACGAGACATATTTCCTTATTGTTCACTCTACTTCACATAAGAAAGTTACTTATGCACATCCTGATACTCTAGCTGAGATTGAGAGATTAGGTTTTTTTGCTTGTTACGAGATTAGGATACATCCAGCTCGATCATTACCTTATTACTGCTCTATCAGACAGGTGGTAGTCAGTGACTCCCACTTTTCACTTACTTGTCGGTGAGATGACCATCACATTGGCGGATGTAGCTGTATTGTTAGAATTGCCTATTGAAGATAACGCTGTTGCATATTGTGGAGGAGGAATTGATTATTTGGAGCTATGTCGCGGCGGCCTACTTGGTCTAGACCCATAGGCTGAACAAGTAAGGGGTTGTGAGTACATCGAGTTCATGTGGTTTCGTCTCCAGTTGACACTAGATATTATAACAGATGCCATAGACATTCAGATTCAGGAGCAGACTCATTGCATTACACTGCACATTATTTTTTGCAAACTGATGTGCGACCATACCAAGACCCATGTAGATTTGAGATGGGTACCATATTTAGCTGATTTAGGGAAGTATATTACATATTCATGGGGTAGTGTTGTATTGGCATATACGTATCAGGAGCTGTCCAAGCTCGCTACGTTAGAGTTTCGCACTTGGAGGTGGTATAACACTTGTTCAGGTTAGAACCGTATTTCTATTGTTTATTGTTTTACAATATGATGTATCATTCTCTATTCTAAATATTTTTTTATAAAACATAGCTTCAGACCTAGACTTTTCTTCCCATCGGAAGACTATTGGTGAGACCTAATCCTATCGACTCATCGATGCCGCTTGGGATTATGTATAATTATTGATCGTTTATTTAGTTAAACATAAAAAATTTCATTTTCTAATATATATGCTTTAAAATCGTGTAATAGGTATGTAGAACGGAAAAGTAAGAGAGAAACTCCAAGAAGGAGTGTGAAGTTCTATCGTAATCAGTTGGACATGCTTGAGGACGATAAGGTTACACGGACACCATATACTCAGGATGTGCTTGCACCACTTCCACCTATGTGCACAGTTGGTACGTACCTCTGGACTACGAGAGTAGCTATGATATGCTACACACGCAACACTTGGCATCTTCCGGGCAAGGTTATGAGACAGTTTGGTCCGATGCAGCATATATCGGATGATGTGCCTTTACTCACATGTCTACAATGTGGAGGAGTATCTGACCCTCGTTGCATTCTGGAATGACCGCTAGAACGCTATTGAGATTGAGAGAGAGCATGCTATTTCTAAGACATAGTACATGAGGTAGTATTGGAAAATTACCCAATGTTATGTCCTTCAGCCCTTAGTAGATTCTGCTTTAGCACCTTGCATTCTCAAAGCACTACCAGAGAGGAATGTCATAAGTTGATATGGTTGGTATTATTTCCAATTAATTGCATTTATTGTCTATGTAAATGATTTTCGTTCAATTGTACAGGCAGTTGGTATTAACCAAGCATGGGAAGAAGCAGAAAGGCTTCGACAAAGGTGGACTGACGATGAGGGAAAGAATATGTGTACAAATATCCAAAAATAAATAAATGTGTTCTTGTGTAGAAACAAACTTGATAGGCCCAAACTACCATCTCTTCCTCCTCCTCCTCAGCAGGTCCATCTCCTCCTCCGATAGGTCCACCTTCACCTCCAACAGCTCCAGAACATGATGAAATTACACATGTCCGATCACAACCATCATCTACATTACCCACTTCATCCAGTGCGCGACAACAAAGAAGTAGCAGCAGTGGTTCATCATTAAATTCCAGACCACTGATCATGTGGAAACAGAGGCGCGACTAGGTAAAATTTAAAAAACTCCATGACTAATTGGGTCGTAGTTATATAACGTGTTATGTTGTATTGGGTCGTAGTTATATAACATGTTGTATCGAACAATGTTTGTATGCTTTGTCTATAACTATGGCTGCTGAGGTGCACACACGAAATTAACCAAGGCGATTTTTGAAAATTCTCCCAAAGGTGATGTTTGAAAATTAGATAACAATTACGAGGCCAAAACAGGTCTGTGTTTGTAAATAAATCTAAAACAGGTCCAAACATGTTATACGTTTTTAAAATAGATTCACTTCTGCAATATTACCTAAAAAATCCACAAAGCATATCTTTAATAAGCTTACCGCAAATTCTATGGATGCTTGATCGATCCATCCACTAGTGGTAGAGTCACAGCTTGATGTGACCTTGTGAGTTCTACAATATACTTGCCTCGCGGTCGGCTCTCTATTAAGCTCGTCCATCTAGAAAATAAGGACAAAAATAGAATAAGTATATAACTTTTGATGTAAATTAGCATTAAAATAAAAAATAGATATCAAACCAATGATAATCGACAAAGGATCTCGAACCACCACAATGTGGATTTTGATTTTGAGCTCTGAATTTTGCAACTTTTTCTTAAAAGGCTTTCAATTTAGAAAATTTCCAATATGCCAAAATCTTCACGTATATCTCTTGAGGAAGGTTTGGATTCTTCTTACCTGAATCTTTCATATTGTAAATCCACTTCCGATGCTTTAAACTTGCTTCACTCTTCCATATCTGCTCCACAATTGTCGGTGAATCATCATCAATCCATTGAAATTAATCCTATATATATTAGGGGTGTGCATAAACCGATCCGTTAAACGAAAATCGCCCGACCCGAATCGATGAAACAGTGCTGAAAACCGCTCCATATTATCTTCCTAAACCTATTATACAAAACCGACCCGAACCATTTTATTATGGTCCTCTTCCATGTGAAGGGTGAAACCAGCTGCATTAAACCAGACCGGATTGATTTATATAAAAATCTGTTTGCAGCCATGTGTTAGCAGTGATTACCAATACTTGGTGACTGGTCTACAACCCAACCGCACCTCTAAATGCCTAACCTTCAATTTATTTATTTTTGTTTTCATCTCAAGCCCACTTACATACCCAAAGATTTGCCTACCTAGTAAAAGATCAAAGTCATTCATTTCATTTATTTTACTGAGCAGCTTGCCGCCATAACTTTCCCTTTTTATACGAGCCGTTGTTGTTGTTTTTATACGAGGGAAAAAAACAGGTTGATGGAAACAGTTACTTCCTCTTCAAATTTGCGTACAAATTGTCCCTCGCCTTCACTGCAAAGTTAAACATAAAATAAATGGCCTCGTACATTGTCTCCTACCTTCGTCTATGCCATACTTATTTTTTTATTCGTGTACTTGAATGTTCCCCGACTTCACACCTAAGTAAAACACGAATTCGATGACGATGTACTCTCTGTCCCCTCTTCACATCTATATAATAACCCATCACGCCGTTTATCTCCCACTTCCCAAATCAACAAAACAATTCAAGTCCTTATTAGTTCGTTCTCTTCTCTTCCTCCCTTTCCTTTACTTATTCCAAACAGTTGCTAAAATCGAAACCGAATCCACCATATAAAAAAAGGAGAATTGGAAATTGCGATTTCATTCATCGTCGCTATCGGAAGCCGCGAGTTTCCTGAAGCTCGAGATCAGGATGAAGCCTCGCGATTTAGGGAGGAAGTAAGGTTGTCGTCATGGGTTTGTTTTGGGTTCATCGTTGAGGATTCTGACGGCGTTCAGGTGCGATGGAAGGAGAGGGGGCTGCAACGTCAGGAAGAGGCAACAATGGTATTTACTACTAATGAAGTGGGGTTCGATTTTTTGATGTTGATCGAGTTGGACTGGAATGCAACTGAGTGGTTTAGGGAAGGTGCGATAGCGGAGTATTAGGGAAATATGGGTCTGTTTAAATTAGGAGATGGAGTTCGTGGGTTAGTTTTTCGAAGGAGCAAATGAGATAAATTTGGTTGTACTGATGGAATTTGGCAATGGAGAAACCTGGAAGTTCGGCAGTTTGATGGGAAGTTCAAGTTAGGTGAATTTAGGTAGTGATCGGATGGCAGCAAAGTTGGGATGAATTGTAGCGTGTAGCAATAGCAGGATGTGGCAATAGCAGGATGTGGATGTTAGAGTCAATTGGGATGGTACTGCATCAAGAAGTAGTGGGTATAAGTGTTTAGAAGGAGATGGTAGTGTTGACAGCAAGGTATTCTGTGAAATACCGAGGTGGAGAATGGCAGTTTTTATGGGCTGATTGTAGGGGTAGAGGATCGACGATTTGTTTGGTTCACTTCGCAAATGATTGATTTAAATACAAAGAAGCAAGGTATACCTTATTTCAAAATTTAAGACATAGAATTATTTATTCATTGTTAGAAGCTAGTTGAAATTAATGATCGTTTAATCGTTAAACAAAATTAAATAATCGTAGGTGCAAAGTAAATTCACTCGAGATGATTCGAGAAAATTCGTAGCCGCGAGATATGGAAATAATTGGGATATTCGACAAATTAAAATCAAGGTGAGTAAACTCACTCTCTGGTTTGATTATAATCATATATTTATATGATGTTTATTGGTTGGTTGGCTGCATTGTTGTTTATGGATAAATTGTCTACATATATATTAGTTATATTTAGGCTTGGTTGTTTTGGCTATTATATATATATATTGGATATTTCCCGTAGTACCATTAGCGGATGACCCTATCGCCCTACGATATATTGAGTGGATGACCTTGTATACCGCGATATCCTGCCTTGAAGCAGGATTGGTATTATTATTGTTGTTGACTAACATTTGTGGATACAGGGAAAACATGTTGGAGGGATCCAATAGATTCCTCAAAAATTATTGTTGTTTGTTTCCATATATATATATATATTATTAAATATATGATGTGTTAGATAACATGTGGTTGATGATTGTGTGATTTAAATTTTTGAATATCACTAGCCCTGAATATTGGTATTGTGACGGCCCGCCCCGCACCAGCCGGCATCTCCTCCAAAGGTGCGCTGTACACATGCCCGGCTAGCATGGAACGGTCACCAAAGAAAGGAAAGAAGAGAATGAACTAATAAGGAACCTGTAGAATGTCTCACAGCGCATGGAACAAAATATAATATAATAACATAATCATAATCTGAAAACTAAACCAACATAGCAGCGGAAATCCAAATACAGCTTATGATCCAACATCATTATTACAACTTTAAACTGTCTCTAAAGCAAAAGAAAGAAAGGTACACCACTAATGCCCAAAGTATTGACCGCAGCAACACAGGGAGAATATATATATATATATATATATATATATATATATATATATGTATGTATGTATGTATGTATCATACGTGGAAGCCTCCTGCTCGTCTCCGGTACAGCTACTCGTGTATACCACCTAACCTGTCTCTAATCTGCTCGTGAGAGCACGCAGAGTAATAAGAAGAGACATAAAACTCCAGGTCAGACAAAAAGTCTGGTATGAGCGATAAGCAGCAAACAGAACAATAACAGGTATACTAAACCATACCTGAACCTGGACCTGCAACCAAAGAGTTAGCACTACATACCGTACAATACTCTAAGGTGCCGCTAACACATGGTGTAAAGAATACGGGGGTGGGGGTGTGCATGTCGTAATGATGGCAAACAAATCAAACATAGCAACCATCCTCACATCTCTCACTCAGTGCGTAAAGCATACGATGTCCACCACTGTCAATCACTAGACCCATCGAAGTAGTGACGGAGTTCGACTTGTACAACTACTGCTACTACCAAGCTTACCTCTTGGAGTCATGACCAAATCTTTACAAATGACCCCACTTCATTGGTCTATAGCTCTTTAGTCGTACCTAGGCCACTGTGGCCCTGAATCCGTTCACGTACTCCCTGCACATAGTGATCCAAAGTTACAGACATCGACAACCCCTTTGCACACGTCCCGCAGCAAAGTCCAACTCATGAAGTCAACTCGTTGGTTCCCAACTGGATCCTGAGTACAAACTTCCCACTTGGACTACCTTTGCATCTCGGGTTTTGGTCTTCTCCTCCGGATCGGTCTTCATTCAGTTCATAGTTCATGCCTCGCGTTCAAGTTTCCTGGTTCAGTTCGTGGTCACCATACTGGTTCGGGTCGAGTTCCTCCATTCGAATCGGGTCCCGCCATCAGCTCGTGGTCCTCCAGCTCCATCGGATCGGGTCGTGGCCAAGCTTCAGGTCGGGTCGCACTCCTCCATCGCCTCGTAAAACCAGCCTTCATCAATTCATGGCGGATCGGTTCGTACTCTTCGGTCTGTGGTCATCAAGCAAAGGCGGAATGGTAAGCTTCATGGTGCGGAGTCCTCTGACGCGAGCAGGTCGGGTCGTGGCTTCTGGAGTGGTTCTGTTCGTGACCATCTGCATCGGGTCGGGTCGAGATAGAGGGGGCGATCCGATCCGGTTCTGCACAGTTTCCTGTACTTTGTCCAGCAAGCTGTTTACGCCATTCGACGGCGTTTTCGACCAATCTAACACTTCTAGACAATCACAAAGCATACTATACAGTCATAGCAATATGTACAATCAATCATAAACACCAAAACAACAACCATAGCGTGTAAAATGGATCAAACATAGCCAAAACCCCATATTTTCCCTTAAGCATGTTTAGGCAAAACTAATCATAGGATTAACAAAACTTAACCAGATTAACCCAAATTTCTAACAGAGATATAAAACAATATTTCAGAATTTATAAATATTTTTCCAGAATTTATTAATGTATAAATTCGCTAATCAACACTAATTAACCGTAATTAGTGAGAAACTTTGCAAATCACTCACCTTTGCCACAAATAAAACTCAGATCTGAAATGAATCTCTGTTTGGCACGAATACTGATGTCTAACAGCAGCTCTAACTCTGAAATGGTGCTATTTCTCCTTGATTTGATGTAGATTAAGCCAAAGCTTGATTAAGAAGTGATTAGAGGTGTTTTTAGATGTTGGAGGCCATTGTTAGGTTGAAGAGAGGGTTTGTGGCGGCTGGAAAACTGAAATGAAATGAAAACCTAACTCGTTTCAGCCTCCCCATAACCCTAATCCCGAAATGGGTTATGGGCCCATTTACTAATCACCTCATTTGGCCATGTTAAGCAGTTTTTCACCTTCTGAAACTTGTTTCAGCCATATCTCCCAAACGGTGAGTCCGTTTGGCTAATGTGACCACTCTACGGAATTGTAAACCATCATCCGGAGCTAATGGAAGTGAGTTTAGGTCAAAATTCCTTTCTAGTCAAAATTTATGGTCAAAACAAGATTAGCTAGGGGCAAAACGGTCATTTAAAAATCGGGAAAAATCATGAACATGGGAAATGACCCCAATAGTCGTCTCTCAAAGTTACATGACCATACGACTTCGTATGTGAAAGAAATAAATATTCTACGATCCTATGATGCGTAAAATGCGGGTCGTTACACTCTCCCCCCCTTAAGAAATTTCGTCTCCGAAATTCCTTTACCCAAAACATACTAAGGATCCCGCATGCCTACCAGCCATATACGACAATCAATCATGCAAAACAAACAAAACAAGCCTATCCTAGCATGCGGAAAGACTAAATCAAAGTTAAAATCTTGCCAGGCGAAGAGTTCTTCCTAATGCTCTCCTCTGTCTCCCAAGTAGAGTCATTCTCATTTTCGCCCCACTGAACTTTGACTAATTTCACCACCTTCCTTCGAAGCTGCTTCGTATCGTTCCCAACAATATGCATAGGCCTGCGGTTCCCAACCTCCTCGGGTTCAACTTCGACATCATCCAACTGATCAGGTGAAATAGTCACATCTGGGTCGTGTACGAACTTCATTAACTAGGAAACATGAAATACGTTATGAACTCCTGCCATCTTGTTTGGTAATTCAACTTTATATGCCAAATTCCCAATTTTCTCAAGAACTGGGAATGGACCAACAAATCTTGGTGCTAACTTGCCTCTCCTGCCAAATCGTATCACGCTCTTCAATGAAGAAATCTTGACAAACACCAAGTCGCCAATGGAGAACTTTAATTCTCTTCTCCTCTTATCAGCATAACTTTTCTGCCTACCTTGGGCAACCTTCATTCGCTGTTGAATGATCTTAATCTTGTCTGAAGTTTCTCTTATCACATCTGGTCCAAGCACAAACTTCTCACCAATTTCTAACCAACATGACGGTGAATTGCACAGTCTTCCGTACAAAGCTTCAAATGGAGCTATACCAATACTGGATTGATAACTATTATTATATGCAAACTCTACTAGATGTAGATGGTCATCCCATGATCCACCAAAGTCTAATATGCAAGCTCTCAAGAGATCCTCTAATACTCGATTCACCCTCTCTGTCCGTCGGTTTGAGGATGATACGCGGTACTGAGATGTAATTCTGATCCTAACGCCTCTTGTAAGCTCTTCCAAAATCCACTAGTGAACAACGGATCTCGGTCACTCACAATGCCTTTGGGTATTCCATGAAATCTCACTACCCACTTTATATACAGTTCCGCTAATTTAGCTGCCGTCCTGTTTGACTTGACGGGTATAAATCTTGCACTCTTAGTCAATCGGTCCACAATCACCCAAATGCTATCATGGCCCAACCTAGTCCTTGGTAACCCATCAATGAAATCCATTGAGACTTGTTCCCATTTTCATTCTGGAACTTCTAATGGTTGTAACAAACCACTAGGCTTCTTTTGCTCGGCTTTAACTAGTTGGCAATTCATGCATTTGGATATAAATTTCCCAACGTCTCTTTTCATCCCTTCCCAGTAGCAGGTCTGCTTCATGTCTCGGTACATCTTGTTACCACCGGGGTGTATAGTCAGTTTTGAGTGATGACATTCCCTAAGCACTTCATCTCTCAATCCATTGACATTGGGTACAACTAGCCTTCCATTCTTTCTAAGCCATCCATCTCGATCAAGCCCATACTTGTTCATCTCTTCGTTTTGATTCCCATCTTTAACTTTGAGATGATTTCCAATAGGTTAGGATCGTCCCTCCTGCTGGAACCAATCCGCTCAATCAAAGTGGATTTGATCATCAAATTTGCTAACATTTCTGGATCCAATTCGCACTTCGGTCTGAAATCATACCCAATGATGTACTCCAGTTGCTTCCATTCAAGAAACATAGCCCTTAAACTGGCATGTCTTCTACTCAATGCATCAGCTACCGCATTGGCCTTTCCTGGTGTGTATGCGATATCGAAATCATAGGATGCTAAGAATTCTAACCATCTTTGCTGTCGGAGATTTAGATCCTTCTGAGAGAAGATATACTTTAATGATTTATGATCGGTAAACAACTCGAATCTTTCTCCCAAGAGATAATGTCTCCACATCTTTAGTGCGAACACGATCGCTGCCAATTCCAAGTCATGAGTAGGGTATCTTTTCTCATGCGATTTCAATTGCCGACTTACATAAGCTACAACCCTACCTCCTTGCATCAACACAGCACCTAGTCCGGTACCACATGCATCCGTATATACTGTCATCTCTTCATTCCCCTTAGGAATGACTAACACTGGTGCACATGTCAACTTTCCCTTTAGACCTTTGAATGCATTCTCGCACTTTTCGTCCCAGACGAAAGCTTGATTCTTCTTGGTCAACTGAGTCAACGGTGTTGCTGTCTTGGAGAAGTCTTGGATAAACTTACGATAATATCCAGCTAATCCCAAGAAACTTCTTATGTCCATTGCATTTTTGGGCGTAGACCAATCTTGTACCGTAGCCACCTTCGCAGGGTCCACGACAATTCCATTCTCTAAAACAACATGGCCCAAGAATCTCACTTCTCTTCTCCTGAAGTGACACTTAGAAAACTTTGCTTTCAATTGGTGTTTTCTCAACACCTCCATCACTATTCTTAAATGTTCCTTGTGTTCTTCGTCTGTCCTTGAATAGACCAAAATATCATCCACGAACACAAGAACAAACTTATTCAACTGATCTCTGAATACCCTATTCATAAGATCCACAAAATATGCTGGGCATTGGTCAGCCCGAATGGCATGACCAACCACTCATAAAATCCAGACGGCGTCCGAAATGCCGTTTTAGCTATACTCTCAGCTTCCACTCTAAGCTGATGAAAACCTGTCGCGAGATCCAACTGAGAGAATACTCTCGTGCCACTCAACTGATCAAACAAATCATCTATCCGCGGTAGAGGATACTTATTCTTCCTCGTCACTTTATTCAACTCGCGGTAGTCTACACACAAACGAAGGGAACCATCCGCCTTGGTAGCAAACACAACTGGTGCTCCCCATTCAGAAGCACTCCTTCTGATAAATCCCTTCTTCAAAAGATCGCTGACTTGCACCCCGAGCTCTCGCTGCTCCCTTGGTGCCATACGACGAAGTGGCATCACTATAGGTCTGGCATCTTTCACTAAATCAATACGGAACTCAATCTCTCGGTGTGGTGGAAGCCCGATCACTTCCTCTAAGACGTCCGGATACTGGCCAACCACGAGCAAACCTGACAACTCACATTGCGGAATGTCGAGGGAATTTAGAAAACTAGCCATTACCCCATCACTAGGTAGACCGCCAAACACTACCCTCCGCCCATCATCCGCTCTAGCTGTCACCAAAAAGCCCTCACAATCTATCACCACCCCGTATCTTTGGAGCCAATCGACTTCCAAAATAATGCCAAACCCAGTAAAGCCCAAAACAAAGCAATCACAAACAAATATACATCCATGACTCGATAAGACCACATTACGACAAATCATGCTAAGGTTAGTCGAACCACCAATCGGGTTCGTCGCTACTAAAGGTCTATCGACAATCTCGGGTTCCAATCCCAACCTATCTATCAGGTCACTAGATATGAAAGAACTGGAAGCTCCGATATCAAACAAAACTCTAACAGGAACATCATAAACAGAAAGCATACCTTGGATAACGACATTCTTTCCCTTCTCCACCGCAGTTGGGGCATTCGATGAAGAAGGAATAGCATTAAGGGCATATGCTTTCACTATCTACTTTTCTTTAGGGCGTTGCGGACACTTGTCCTTGTGATGTCCCACTTGGCCACAGTTGAAGCACTTCCTATCCACTGGCTTGGCCCGACAATTACTAGCATAATGACCCTTCTTACCACAACTGAAGCACTCAACATCTTTCTTCTTCTTTTGGCCATCCATATTCTGGTTCTGCTTCCTCTTATTCTGAGAACCATTCTTGCCTCCACTGCTTGCTTGCGGCTTTGGCTCCTCTGCAGATGCAACTTAGTCCTCGACTTAGGGTAAAGACTCTCTGACCTCAATTCTTTCTCCACAATCGATTCAAACGTCTCATCGATGTGGTTAATAAGTTTTTCCCCCAAGTACTGATCCAAACCTGTTATAAACTTCTCGTTCTTCTTCTCGGCATTATCTATTAGGGATAACCCATATTTCGACAAAGTGTCGAATTCGGCAATATACTCCGAGACAGCTCTGCCATTTTGCTTGAGCTCCAAAAATTTCTTAAACAACACTGACTTCTGAGCAGCTGGAATGAACTTAGCAATAAAGCGAGCCTTAAACTGATCCCAAGTAATCTGATCCTCGGGAGTAGCTGCCTTTATAGCATTCCACCAATTCATTGCCCGTCCTTGCAGCTGACGGGATGCTAGCCTTCTCTTCATCACATCCTCGATACCCAAATCTTCGAAGATACGCTCGTAGCTATCCAACCAATCCTGAACATCCGTAGCCGACTCCGTTCCGTGGAACGGCTTCCCACCAAGACTAGTATAATCCTTATTCAGCTTGGCGAAATCGGCCCTAGGCGCTTGCACTATTGGGCCACCACCATTTCCAGCATTGGGAGCTGCCCTCTGCACATCCCTAAGCATCTCTCTCATGAGGTCAGTAATCATCGTCCTCATTTCAGCAGCATTCCCATTATTGGCTCCTCTACCAGCACCCCTTGCGTATCGGCTCATCGTTTAATCTGCACAGAGAAAACAATTAACCATCCTCTTTGTGGTGTTAGTGCAATGCAACTTCATCCTTAGCTATACTAATGATATATATATATATATATATACAGCTTTTAAAACCAAAATAATCACAAATACTCTCATATACGTATTATCTCTCCCTGGTGTCTTTCCCTAGGTTAACTACGCAACCTAGAGCTCTGATACCAAGTGTGACGGCCCGCCCCGCACCAGCCGGCATCTCCTCCGAAGGTGCGATGTACACATGCCCGGCTAGCACGGAACGGTCGCCAAAGAAAGGAAAGAAGAGAATGAACTAACAAGGAACCTGTAGAATGTCTCACAGCGCATGGAACAAAATATAATATAATAACATAATCTTGACATAAAACAGGCGAGACAGTGCATAAGCTAAAAACTAAACCAACATAGCAGCGGAAATCCAAATACAGCTTATGATCCAACATCATTATTACAACTTTAAACTATCTCTAAAGCAAAAGAAAGAAAGGTACACCACTAATGCCCAAAGTAGTGACCGCAGCAACACAGGGAGAATATATATATATATATGTATGTATGTATCATACGTGGAAGCCTCCTGCTCATCTCCGGTACGGCTACTCGTGCATACCACCTAACCTGTCTCTAGTCTGCTCGTGAGAGCACCCAGAGTAATGAGAAGAGACATAAAACTCTGGGTCAGACAAAAAGTCTGGTATGAGCGATAAGCATCAAACAGAACAATAACAGGTATACTAAACCATACCTGAACCTGGACCTGCAACCAAAGAGTTAGCACTACATACCGTACAATACTCTAAGGTGCCGCTAACACATGGTGTAAAGAATACGGGGGTGGGGGTGTGCATGTCGTAATGATGGCAAACAAATCAAACATAGCAACCATCCTCACATCTCTCACTCAGTGCGTAAAGCATACGATGTCCACCACTGTCAATCACTAGACCCATCGAAGTAGTGACGGAGTTCGACTTGTACAACTACTGCTACTACCAAGCTTACCTCATGGACTCATGACCAAATCTTTACAAATGACCCCACTTCATTGGTCTATAGCTCTTTAGTCGTACCTAGGCAACTGTGGCCCTGAATCCGTTCACGTACTCCCTGCACATAGTGATCCAAAGTTACAGACATCGACAACCCATTTGCACACGTCCCGCAGCAAATCCCAACCCATGAAGTCAACTCGTTGGTTCCCAACTGGATCCTGAGTACAAACTTCCCACTTGGACTACCTTTGCATCTCGGGTTTTGGTCTTCTCCTCCGGATTGGTCTTCATTCAGTTCATAGTTCATGCCTCGCGTTCAAGCTTCCTGGTTCAGTTCGTGGTCACCATACTGGTTCGGGTCGAGTTCCTCCATTCGGATCGGGACGCGCCATCTGCTCGTGGTCCTCCAGCTCCATCGGATAGGGTCATGGCCAAGCTTCGGGTCGGGTCGCACTCATCCATCGCCTCGTGAAACCAGCCTTCATCAATTCATGGCGGATCGGTTCGTACTCTTCGGTCCGTGGTCATCAAGCAAAGGTGGAATGGTAAGCTTCATGGTGCGGAGTCCTCTGACGCGAGCAGGTCGGGTCATGGCTTCTGGAGTGGTTCTGTTCGTGACCATCTGCATCGGGTCGGGTCGAGATAGAGGGGGCGATCTGATCCGGTTCTGCACAGTTTCCTGTACTTTGTCCAGCAAGCTGTTTACGCCATTCGACGGCGTTTTCGACCAATCTAACACTTCTAAGCAGTCACAAAGCATACTATACAGTCATAGCAACATGTACAATTAATCATAAACACCAAAACAACAACCATAGCGTGTAAAATGGATCAAACATAGCCAAAACCCCATATTTTCCCTTAAGCATGTTTAGGCAAAACTAATAATAGGATTAACAAAACTTAACCAAATTAACCCAAATTTCTAACAGAGATATAAAACAATATTTTAGAATTTATAAATATTTTTCCAGAATTTATTAATGTATAAATTCGCTAATCAACACTAATTACCCCTAATTAACCGTAATTAGTGAGAAACTTTGCAAATCACTCACCTTTGCCACAAATAAAATTCAGATCTGAAATGAATCTCTGTTTGGCACGAATACTGATGTCTAACAGCAGCTCTAACTCTGAAATGGTGCTATTTCTCCTTGATTTGATGTAGTTTAAGCCAAAGCTTGATTAAGAAGTGATTAGAGGTGTTTTTAGATGTTGGAGGCCATTGTTAGGTTGAAGAGAGGGTTTGTGGCGGCTGGAAAACTGAAATGAAATGAAAACCTAACTCATTTCAGCCTCCCCATAATACTAATCCCGAAATGGGTTATGGGCTCATTTACTAATCACCTCATTTGGCCCGGTTAAGCAGTTTTTCACCTTCTGAAACTTGTTTCAGCCATATCTCCCAAACGGTGAGTCCGTTTGGCTAATGTGACCACTTTACGGAATTGTAAACCATCATCTGGAGCCAATGGAAGTGGTTTCAGGTCAAAATTCATTTCCAGTCAAAAGTTATGGTCAAAACAAGATCATCTAGGGGCAAAACGATCATTTAAAAATCGGGAAAAATCATGAACATGGGAAATGACCCCAATAGTCGTCTCCCAAAGTTACATGACCATACGACTTCGTATGTGAAAGAAATAAATATTCTACGATCCTATGATGCGTAGAATGCGTGTCGTTACAGGTATTTAGAATACCGTAAAAATATATTCGAATGAATGGAAAAATAATTTGGGTTTTAAAAAGAAAATTTATTCTTTTCCAAAATAAAATTTGAAATTTTAAAGGGCTAGGAGATATTATCTTGTTTTTGATAATAAAAACAGGTCGTGAATTTATAAATAATGTTGCAAATGCAGTAAAATAATTATCATTGGATAAGTTGGAAATTTAAATTCAAATGTGAATTTAAAAGGGAAATCATTTCAGGAATAAGAAACAATGAAATTTATTCTGATGTCCAGAATTTACATTGAATTGAAATAAATGCATTCGGATTTAGAATTATTAGTCTGACTATGTCAAATTTATATATAAATAAATTATTCTTAGGAAAGATATTTGAATTTTATTTAGTAGAAACTTAAATTTAAAATTAAACATTTTAGAAGTTAATATTTCTAGTGTTTAAATATATGGAAATAGACTCTATGCTTATAAATAAAAGTTTATAGCAATAAAAATATTACCAAATGTAAAATGAATGGAGAGTTGCAGATTTAGAAGGGAAAATAAAATTCTCCAAAACAGAGGATCGAGTTTCAAGTATATTATTAAAATGGAAGTTCATTTTAATATATGAAATAAGGAAGTTAATTTATAAACAACATTTATAAATGAAACAAAGTAAATTTTCATCAAATAATTTAGAAATAGATTTTTCGAATATAAGAAATGGTATTTAAAACCCATATTTCAAATGAGATAGGAGATAAGATTTCTATGATATCGGGTTTCGAATTACGAGCTTTTATCAATCTTAATATAAGAACGTTGTCGGTCAAGGTCTGAGAGGCAAATAAAATACCCCAACTTGAACGACTTCACTATTATCAAGAGATGATATTAGTTTGTAATGGTAAAGGACGTTGAATTAATTGATTGTCCTATAAAAGAAATTTATAATTGGAATTCGATTATATCAAATTCTAATAAAATAATTTATGTTTATGGAAATTGGAATTTAATATAGAAGTTGAGTTGTGAATAATTTATAACCGAGTTATGAATTTCGAATAAAGTAATCAACGATTTTGGACAATTGAGATGTTTAAGTTAGATTTGGAAAACTCTTTAATTTATATTCAAATATTAGAGAATGCAGTTGGAATTAGTTTATAAACGAAGTTTTAAACATTTATAATTAAATTTAGTTATAACAAACTCGCTACAGCGCGATAGTTCGTAATTTGACGATTCGAACTTCAATTGAGTATATAGAACTCAATAGAAATAGAAATTTAATGAAACAAGAAATGCCCGGACCTATTGAATAATAATTTTCAAATGGAAGAGAAAAATCTAAATTTCGTCTTATAAAATTTTGAGTTATGTCAAAAATCAATTTTTCAGAAAAATAGCGCTATAATCGTTTTTAAACCATGACGGTTCAATAAATAAAATCGAAGGATTTTAAGTTAATAAATTTTGGATTTTTATTATAAAAATCTAGACTTGAGTTATAAAATAAGTATGAACTCAAGTGGAGTAAACGAAGTGATTTTTGGTATAAAGATTATATTTTGGATTTTGGAATGATGTTAACTAATTAGTAAAGGAAATTAGTTAATGGAGTTTTTATCAAACTTAACGTAGTTTAAGTGAATAACATTTGTAAATTGGAATTGGGAATTCAAATATGAAACTTGGATTAGAATTTGGAAGCGAGCAAGGAGGTTAAGTTTCATTTGTGTTTAAGTGAATACAAATATATTTGAACGTGATATGTTCAAAATTAAAAATAGATTAAGCAAAGAAGCTAATTATAAATTAATTAGCGAGTGGAAAGCAAAAAGTGTTGAATTGATCTAAAATAAATTATGAATGGTTGAATATATGTTAGACAAGTATGGATTGAAGAGAATGAAGATTATAATTTGAGTACCCGATAAAAAGGTACATGTTTAAATTTGATATGAGAATTTATGAGCCTATTGGGCAAGCCGCTTGGCCTTTTGATTTTCTTTTTGAATGAAAAGGGCATAGAAAGGAAATTTGTAGTTGTATCGATTGACCCGTACAAATGAGACGTTGGCGAAATTTTCCAGAAATTTAAGGAGTTTGAATAATTTTAAGAAAATTTGATAACTAGAAATCAATATATATAAAATCTTTCCATATGGAGTAAGAGGCCAAAGCATTAGAAATATTCGGGCAAAAATATCAAAAGGAATTTGGGAAGTAGTTTAATTAATGAAATATTAATTATAAGGGCCAGTGATTGTTGATAGCTGTTTGTTTTCCTTTGATAGTTAAATCACGGGCTATCAAAGATTTTTTTTTACCATCGTTGTCAATACGAAGAGATCGGTTGGATTTATTATCCGAAAACCACTTCGTATAAGCATAGGCTTTGCGAATTAGATTATGCCGAAGAAAATCGAAGAGGGAGTAAAATGCAAGGCTTGTTCTATTTACAGGATAGTGCCTTCGGTTTGCCCAGTCCCAGGACAACTTATATGGACGAATGTCTAACAGAGTATGCCTAACATATCACATAAGAAAATCTTCACAAGGTTTTACGTTTGGTGGAGGAGGAATTCGTTTCTCTTAGTTTTATATACACGTAATATTTTTGGGAAGATCAACTAGTGATTTGACGGGTTTGACGATGTGGTCAAAGTGAATGGTGGCCAGATTTTCTAGAAAGGAAAACGTAGCCTCAAGCCTCATCAACCGAGAAATGACAAAAATCGGGTAGGTAGCATGGCTAGTTGGGTCATATCCAGGCCGGGTGTATTATCACCGATCTAAAGAAAATTCATTTGTTCTTCTTTCTCTTTCGTATCTTACGGAATACGGTTGGAAGGCCAACAACCGTGGGTGATAATGCATTTGGTCTATTCAAGCTAAATGAGTAACCAATCATGTGTGGCCGGGTTGCAAGAGTACTTGTTAAACCCCATTGTATCCCCTCTAGAGTACACTGATCGGAAGGCGGTCTCATACCTTGTCATAGTTAGAATCAAATCTCTAATAAGCGCCCTGCGGTTTTTGATTTAATATTTTGTATGTGGAGCATGAGATGAAAATGTTCTGCTATAAGGTTATTTATTTGATTAGACGTTATTATAATATCACCAGACTTTGATATCAAAAATGTTTTGGGTTATCGTAAGGTAAAAATAGTCCATGTTTATGTGTGGGCCGGTCGTACTATTATCCTTTTCTTTCAAATGGTTGTTTTTCAAAGTTAAACAAAATGGTTGGAGTTTACTCACACCAGTCCCATGACTGACCCAAAGTTTATTTTGTTTGTTTTACCCTAAACTATTGGATGCCCAAATCTGTACGGGAAGTCAAGTGTTTTAGGCTTTTACACATCCACTTGGAGGAGCTTGAAGCAGGAGGCTTCACCGCTAGTTGTTTAAAGTTATTTCAGCTGTGATGTATATGTGTTATACTCATATATGATATGCATACACAATACAAATTTGTATTTCAAAGTTATGATATTATATTTTGTTCGTTCCGCTGTGAGATCCAGATGTTTTTATTTTGTTCTATCTTTTATCTCTTTGTATTTCTTTAACCCTAATGACTCGTATTTCTATGTCATTTGGGTTGGATGTGTGTTGTTTAGTCAACTCAGATAGTACAGATTTGAGGGCCATCACATTAGCCCATAGAATCAACTAATTCTACTTCAACTTGATGAGACTAGTTACCTGTTGTGGACGTTTCAAATTGAAACTGCAGTAGAGGGATATAGATTAGAAGGGTATATTAATGGATCAAAAAGTATTACCCGATCAATTTATTACTAATGTAGAAGGAAATAGTGTAACCAATTGAGAGTACACTATTCACAAAAGACAAGATAGATTGTTGAGTGCATGGATCTTGTCATCAATCAGTTCAAATATCATTCCTCAACTAATTGGCTATAAAACAACATATGAAACATGAACAACTATCAAGAAAATGTTTATTCAACAATCAACAGCAAAAGACATGCACTACAAAAAGCCTACACAACCCCAAGAAAGACAGTATGCAAATGAGAGAATATATCATAAAAGTTAAGAATTTATGTGATTACTTAAATTAGTTGGCCACATAGTTTCATATTCAAATCATGTCCTCTGTATCTTAAACTGCCTTGATGAGACTATGAAGCTGTAGTGGCAATCATCACCTCAATGGAGCCAATACCAGCAATATCATATGTCCATCCTGCTCTTTTTGATCAAGAAGGAAAAATGGGGAAAAAGAAATCCCCTTTACCCAACCTGTAACAACCTGAATTCTGACAGATCGATTTTTTTTAATTTTAATCTATCGAAGCTCGTGTTGGTTTGCTCTGGTATCCTGCAGAAAAGACAGAGACATAAAATATGTCAGAGCTCAGAAAATATCTCACAGTGGAATGGATAAAATATAATTAAAGTATAGCCTTACCGTATTAAAAATACTGCCTAACCAGTATCCAATGCTATCATGTCTCTGCCACAAATCTAACCTACGAGTATGTTATGAGGAGGGGGTCAGAACACAAGTTCTGGTGACTGGATTTAAACTACGCACTTTGGATAATTTTACATATACCGTTCAATCATATTTTCTTATTTATTAGGTTACTTGGATTAACAGCACTCAAGGCTTATACACACGTCGTACCCATTTACTTCCCAGTGGATTAACCTAATACAATATATATGTAGCTACCCCTCAATATTGAGGTACACCCCATGGTACCCCACTCGCACGGTCTCCACGTATGCCACAGAAATGAACGCAGTCCCTCATCCTACGCCGGAGTGATGTACGGATCTCTAAATAACAATGTTACGTTTCACATATATCTTTCATTACTACGCTACGTAAGCGTACGAACTGCCACCATCGATCGAGTCAGATTTCATATCAAAGTAATGCCCTCAAGTCTACGATACACTACCCAGAGCAGAAATGCATGTATCTAGACTGTCCCATGTACGTATCATCAATCGTATTCGATGCCTTAACCACACATAATGTGCACCGAGTTCCATAGCAGGGCTATACAAGAAACACGGAACTCGGTTGGGAGCTTTTCCATACCTATACATGTCTGCCTTTAAGAGCCTCGAATATATACATATCCCTCGGGTCTTTTTTTCATGGTGGCTATGGCCCAACCTCGACCCCTCTCTCAACTAGTAAAGACTGCAAGAGCTAAGAAACTTGCTCCTAACAAACAATCTAAACATCCAGTTGGCGTCTCCCTTCAACCACCGTACCCCGATAATGAAAGGTGAATGGTCTATCGGGTTTAGCTCTAGTCTTTTGGCATCCCGCTTGCGGCCGATGATGGGTACTCGACGATCTGCTATCTCTGTTGGTCTTGACCTCGCCTCCCGTTGAGGCAATCGCCGAATCACCCTAGTGTCACTACGTCACAACATTATGACTGCAAAGCTACTTTCGCAGTCAAGGCCCACCTACCTGGTAGCAACGTGCAGACCCAACCCCTGCAAGCATAGCCTAAACATATGCCGCCACACAGAGGACCACCAGGAGCACCTTACGTATCTCAGCAAGCCGCATGCTTCCCCTTCCGGTCCTTTGGAGCTGCTAAAATATTCAAATGAAAGTTCTCTCCCCTCGTGCCTCATGACACCACGATGATCTACCCCGTTGGGTTATTCACCCTCAGACATGCGTACTAGCCCAAGCACCTCATTTTAATATGTTATTAGACCCTATGTCTAAACATTCTTTTTTGCGCTTGCTTTACCTCATCAGGTTTCCATTTAACTTGGTTATTCCCATCCGCATTGAATTCTTAATCAAGTTACCAAGTTCCTCTTGCTTATTAATTTCAGTCATATAACTTAACCCATTTAAGTTTACTAATAAGCCCACAACATGTTATTCCCTAGATTGTGATTCAAGGTTTGTAATCCACAATCCCTTTATATTCTTTTTTGATTTCATCGTTACAATAACATGTTCTACTTAATATGTAATTAATTATATCTCAACTCGCATGTTTTCTGCTTAACATGTCAGTCATTATTTATGATTAAATATAACTTATTTCATTTCATAAGTTTGCCTTATTCTTTCTTATTTAATCATAATTCCATCTTTATACTGTCACTACAACTTATCGTTGTTTACTTATAACTTAGTTCTCTTAACTAAGGTTTACTAATAAGTCTCCTTTCCATTTATTATAACCTATGTTATAATTTCCATTTGTCCCTAGGACAAGCCTTAACAAGTTATCCTTATCAACAGATTTCATATTTCCAAGTTTACAGATTACTTAATTTATAATTAAGTACAACTTCTCACAATTCATAAATTTTCCCCCTTTTCTGTACTCATTACAAACAGCTGGTTTCAGGTTTCCCATTTACTCATTACTTAATTTGCAATTTAGTGCAATATATCTCATTTCATCAATTATATCATTTCCTTACTAGTTTATTATAACCTAAGTTATAATCTTCACTCTTCCTTAGGACAAGTCTACTATTATACAACATTCTCATTAATGTAATTTATTTATAATAGGTTATTATCATTCCCCGTTCATTCCATTCCTTTTACTGTTGTAACTATCTTTCAATCCATTCCTTTCATTTCCATTAATTATAATTAATGCCATTTATCAATCCTCCTATTTACATATATCTGTATATATATATATATGTTTATGTAGTAGACCTCTCACATTAAGTCTACACTTGTGGATGCTTGATTTGTCGGGCAGTTCCAGGCAGACTTCTTCCACAAGTTGACTTAACCTCATGTCTTAGCATCGTTACATGTTTTATTTATGCACTTAAACCCCTCACATTGGATTTACCACTGGTGGATGCTGGATGTGCCGGGCGGTTCCGGGTAGACTTCTACCACAAGTTTAATCTAACCTCGTGTCTAAGCGCGGTTACAGTTTCCTATTTACTGTAAATTTCCTTTAATTTTACATGTCATCATATTAAACCTATTTTATGTCGCATGTTCTTTTTAACATACAATAAATTCAATTTTAACATGTAATCGTTTAATCATGTAATTGTTCAAATCAAACAAACTAACATGTTATTTTCTCAATTTATACCATATATTAATGGTCCAGGTACATAAATGTCACAAGTTAACATGAAATTGAAACAACAGTAATTACTACACATATTTTGACAAGTTTATATTTCAACATAGAATTTTCCAACATATTAATATCTTAACATATTAATATTCCAACATGTCATATTCGTCACTTTAATCTTTTTAAAATCAACATATCATATTTCAACATATCATATTTCAACATGTCATATAACATTTCAATGCTTTTTAATTATTCTAGCAAATTCGCATCGTATAATAATGGGGAATGATAAACGATAATATATCATTATCAAAAATGATATAAATTAAATCCACTCACCTCATCTGCTTTTCCAATCCTGGATATGGTCCAGATATAGCATTCCATGGTTTTCCCCTAATTGAATTCAGAACCTAACAACCATGGATTCATAAGTTTTATTTACTAAAAGAAAAAGGGAAGAAAGAGAAGAAAATTGAAATATACCAGATCTAGATAATTACCTTACTTCGATAAGAGGTCTGAACACCCATTTACAAACATTCGTTCCTTTCCTTCAGATATGGATTCAGAATTTTTCCTAAACTAATAATCTTAATTTTCTGAATAGATTTGAGGAGGAGGAAGAATGACAGAGCTTCTGTGTTGTCTCAGAAATATGAGACTTAGGGTTGGCTCTACAGGCTTATTTATAGGTGTATCAGAGAAACCAGGTCCTTTAGATTTGAATTACAAACCATTGGAACCGGCCCCTCTCAAAACAATGCTCAGATCTGCGGTGGGGTCGACCCCCCAGTTGGTGGGTCGACCCCAAGGTCTACCCCAATGGGCAAATTTCCCGCTTACTTTTCCTGCTCTGTAAATTTGATTTTTTTCTGATTTTTCTAGATAAATTTATTTATATATACATATAAGTTCCTTATATGTATAAAACTTCTAATGCACATAACTTCTTCATCCGTTATCCGTTTTATGTAAACATGGGGTCTATCTATACCAGAATTCCGAGACGAACACAACGGTGCATTCTGTTTCACTTTATTCTGAATATTTAATTAAGTTATTCATATTTTATTATCTTGAGTTAAAAATGCGGGGTGTTACATTCTCCTACCCTTAGGAAATTTCGTCCTCGAAATTGGATAAAGGTAAAATTCAAATAACCCATCGCATAATATACATCCATCATGTGTACATCCAAATTTTGCAAACATTGTGCCCTTGTGCAAAGTGAAATACAACATAATAATGCATGTATGCCTAAGCAGTACCTCCTACGTATATGCAAAATTTTCAAAAATCCTTTTTAAAACATGATGCTCACATCCTAAATATACTGGCAGTTCTACATGAATGCAATATTTTGAAAAATAAAAATGCTTTTTCATCCAAATTTTCCCATACTCTTATTGAGTAAGAGCGTAGTTCATCCAATTGTTGCATCCAAAGTCCTACCAACCAACTTTATTTTTTGAATTTCAGAAAAATCTAATTTTCTAAATTCGATTTCTTATGTTATAAAAAGGTGGAAAACAGAATATTTCACACCTTCAGTTTTTCTTTTATATATTTTTTTCCAACCGTACTTGGATTTTATGAAACTATTTATAAAGATTCCCCTATTTTCCTATCCAAGAACATCCCACATAAGAAAATTTTCTTTATTACATATTCTCTTTTTCAACTTATCTTGAATTTTTTTTACTCTTATTCATCTTTTCTCATAATTTGTCAAATTTGCCACATTACTGAATTTGTTGTTTCCTTTTTCGTTATGCTTTATCTTCCCATAGATTATTTAATCATCTGATCTAAGTTTATTTTTCAAATAAGCCTTCAAGTCTTTCAACTAAAATAGGAAACAAACACTCTACACAGCTACTACTGTGGGCCAAGAATCCCGGGACTATGCCCCCCTCATACAGAAAAGTCCAAACTAGGGGATCCATGACAGGTTTAGGTGTTACCCCAACTACCCAACAAGAATAATATAACAGAACGATCCCAACAGAAATACAGTAACGGGTTGTACCCCTAACATGAAAATTAGCAACATGATCTAAACACTTACTTGCCCTTTACTATCTAGTAGCCACCACTAGTCCTAGCTATGTACCAACAATTATTTCAAGCAACACCCTAGGCTTTTCAATGCTTACACATTCGACGGGAGCTTACCATTATTTCAAGATAATTCTTGCTATGTATTTCATATCCTCAAATTTTTCCCGTCTTTCCTAGGCTCAAATCCTTACCTACTCCATACTTTTCAGAACACGGTTTGGCCTTTTCATTTAACATTTTTTTTTCCAAAAACTAAAAGTATCAAAATTTTATTTTCCTCATGAAAACATACTTTTCCCAAACCATAAAACATGTCATAAAAAAATGTAAAACATTTTTTTTCTCAAATCACAAAAACTAGAGTAGATAAGGATAACTATTTCTCAATCGGGTTTATAACTTGTTCTTTCCAATAAGGTTGGTTCAGTCACTTCCTACAAGGTGCAACCATCTACTCTATTCTTTAATTTCTACAACTTATTTTGTCCACCCAACAAAATTTTCTCTTTTAAACAATTTATCAAAAATGATTGTCAAAAGAATAGAGACTTCAAATCTTTCTTTATTAAAAATTCTTGTATAAAATATAACAAGAAAACTAGCGAGCTACGCATGCTCTACAATATCCACCTTTTACTAAGACCATTTTACTTTAGACAAAGTTTTCGCAAGAAATCACTATTATACCCCATTTTACTTTAAAATTCGATATGTATACTTTACATATTTTAAAACTATAGCTTTTAAGATTAAAACTTGAAAACACCATCAACCATCTTCCTAAAACTTTTACAATTTCAAGTTCTTATAAGTTAACAATGGGGTTAGACTCAAAGCGGGTTTCCAAATTTTCTCGGCTTTTCTAGACACTCCCTAAGGTCAATTCTCTCAACTATATATAATCCCAATCCATTTTTCTCTTTTTAACCTTTTCAATTTATAAGGTTTTTTGCCACGACCACTAATATGAAACATCAACATATGGGATCCTCCTTTCTCTTATTTCAAAATACATTGTACACTTTTCATCCAAATTTCCTAAGGGTCTTAAATTTCCATATTCATTACTTTAATGTACAACACGGTCATCCCAATTCGTACCATATTATACTCTTTCTATTTAGTGGGTTTCTCTATGGATCTAGGTATATATATATATATAATATTTATATTTTTAAAAATACAAATACGTTCACTCACTATTTATACAGGAATTCTAAACCTAAGCTCTGATACCAGGTGTAACAACCCGAATTCCGACAGACCAAATTCTTTTTTTTAATTCTAATATATCGAAACTCGTGTTGGTTTGCTCTGGTATCCTGCATAAAAGATAGAGACATAGAATATGTCAGAGCTCAGAAAATATCTCACAACGGAATGGATAAAACATAATATAATCAAAGTATAGCCTTACCGTATTAATAATACTGCCTAACAAGTATCCAAAGCTATCATGTCTCTGCCACAAATCTAACCTGCGAGTATGTTGTGAGTAGGGGTTCAGAACACAATTTCTGGTGACTGGATATAAACTATGCACTGTGGACAATCCTACATATACCGTTCAATCATATTTTCTTATTTATTAGGTTACTTGGATTAACAACACTCCAGGCTTACACACACATCGTACCCATTTACTTCCCAATGGATTAACCTAATATAGTATATATATAGGTACCCCTCAATATTGAGGTACACCCCATGGTACCCCCCTCGCACGGTCTCCACCGTAATGCCATAGAAATAAACGTAGTCCCTCATCCTACGCCGGAGTGACGTCCGGATCTCTACATAACAATGTTACCACTACACCAGAAATGCTATTTCGCAACGGCTTAGAGCCGTTGCAAATTGATTTAGCAACGGCTTTAAGCCGTTGCAAAATAGGAGGTTGCAAATTTTTTGCAACGGCTCAAAACCGTTGCTAAATCTCTATTCTGCAACGGTCACTGGCCGTTGCAGAATGCAGATTTAGCAACGGCTTTAAGCCGTTGCTAATTTGTATAATTTCATAAAATATTATATAGGTTTTGGGCCTTCCATCCACACGTCATACTCTGTAACTTTGCGTAGATTTGACATAAATACCACAAAAGAAATATCAATAAACTAAATATTTTCAAAATTCAACATAAAAACCAAACTTTTAAAGCACAACAATATATACCGTTACATACTTTAAAGTTCTAACAGTTTACGTGCAACAACAAATATTATATTACTGTGCATTACAAAATTCAATAGCAGTACTCAAAATAACATTACAGTATTATAGTACATTTTAACTTCACCAAAATAATAATACAATTGTTGGAATGCCACACTCTATTTAGAAATATTATTTTCCACAAGCTTTGAACCGAAGAGCATCCACTCCAAGCTTATGCCAAATAGACTCCCAATGATAACTAGATCCAGGAAAAAGAATGAATCAAGATATCAATCATCTCAATATACTGAAAATCAGTTTCTCATATCACATACAGTTAAAATAAAAAATGACAAATAAAAGTAGATGTAACAGTAAACATTCAGACGACGATAATTAAAAAAGTAATTACTCATTTAAGCCACAGTTTATATTTCATTTTGATGTGTGCTAGAAGAAACATGGAGTAACAAAAGAGCGAAAAGGTGAAGATGATTGTTTGGCGCAAATATATATAAAAGGCATCCGGAAATGATTTAAAAAATATTAATTGCTGCTATACAATGCATGTTGTCTAGTGGTCAGCTTGCTAAGAAATTAATCATACTTATATCAAACTCATTCCAAAAAGAATATGACAGTTCTGTATCGGCCTTCAGGCCTATTTTTCCTATCGCAATGTCATATACAAAACTTGTTTCAACATCATTTGGATTATAATTGAAAGCTACATGAGCTACCTCATTTTATATAATAATTAAAATGATAACTGCCCACAGCTTAAAGAACTGCGGACATTAAATAAAAAGATTAGATACAATCAAGCATTATTTTTTGTATCACAGGTGTTGAAAGTATACAAGTCACTTGCCTACGACCTTCTCCAAATAATAAAAAATAGGAAAATAAGACTTTGGAAAGTTAATAAATAAAATTGAACACAAACTCAATGGATGGAGTAGAAGGCTGCTACCATAGTGGAAGATTATAGCTCATTAAAACAGTAATTGTATCTATTGTTGCCTTAGACATCTAGATGTATTATTTGCCTTAAAAATGACATATTAAAATTAAGTCACGTATCTGGCCGAACAAATTATATTTGTGTGAGATTAGTTTCAAGTTTACAAAGCATTTGTTCTACTAAATAAATATGCTATCTTGATTTTTGTCCAAATACAGTATGGTCATTATGCATCAGGCTAACAGTTATAATTCTATTCCTAGCAATTTTGTTTATATTGTAGATGGGTCTTCCCAAAATATAACATATGGGTTAAATTACAGACTAAACAAATATTAGTGCATACCGTACACCCGATTATCTGGCCTAGCTCTTCTTACATCTGGTGTTCACCAGACAAACTCTAGTTATATGCTTATACATTAGAAATATATAACCTTTTGTATCATGGAACCCTCTTCAGTGGCTCTATGCAGTGTCCCATTGCTTCTGGATATTAGAAATATTAGTGCAATGGCTTTTCGTCCCAAAGACAATACTGTTGGCCTATATTATCTAAAAGAAAAAAAATGAAAAAATTGTTTGCACAAGTTCCAAAGTAAATATGAAGCAGAAATGGTGTCAGATGAATTTTACCTTCCTTATGTCTTCAGCAATCCATCGTCCATACTCCATAAACACAACAAAATGTTTGCATAGAAAAATGGT
Source organism: Allium sativum (assembly GCA_030737875.1). Lineage (NCBI taxonomy): Eukaryota > Viridiplantae > Streptophyta > Magnoliopsida > Asparagales > Amaryllidaceae > Allium > Allium sativum. The sequence goes on along the minus strand of CM060913.1, from coordinate 781,569,579 downwards.
GATAATGAAATATAAAAACTTGTATTTTTGGTATACTGGCAGGAAACAACAAATGGAATGTAAATTTAGTGGTCATTTCAATTGTAACTGAAAAAGCAGGATGGATATTTGGTGATACTGTTATTAAAGGAGCTATCTATATCAAGGGTTGTTCTTTCTTATATTAAGTATTTTTGTATCCAATAAAGTGGTAGGCGTAACATTCCCACTTATGCTTGACATCTAACAATTCAATTATACTGAACATATATATAATTAGTAATAAAAGTAAAAATGAACATATGAACAATTAATTAATGTTAAGAGAACATCTAATAGGATCTAAACCCCAAAAAAGCCACTTGATAAATATTGTCAAATTACTTGTGGTTATATATGCAGACACAAAGAATTAAGAATATCAACCTAGACTTAAGTCAATCATGGTGATATCAACTGGGCCCACTTTTCTATAAGAGAATGCACTATGAGCATAGGTTGAAAATATATTTATGACCATCTTGCTATATAATCAGTATAAATGACATTTACGGAACAAGCAATAAAAAGAATTAAGAAAAAGTCTCACATTCTTATTATCCACTTTTCAATCAATTAAATTAGTAGGAAAAGAAATCTCCTTCTTTATGAAGTTGTCTCGGCTCAAAAATTAATGTAAGAATACCCAAAATAACAATTATTTTGACACAAATGGAAAAATGTAAATCAAACGTAAACTAAGATTATAAAGTTATAGAATGGAATTGATTGAAACATTCATGTTCAAGCGTCAGTCATTCAATCTAAATTGGCATATGGATTGTGGAATACATTATAATATTTAAAGCAGTTTTGATTGAAACACATATTCTAGTTTTATTTAATGCATTGATATTATATATGTAAAGTAAGAATCATTAAAGAGACATGGAAACATTTATTCCAGCCTAAAGTTGAGCCAAATTTCGGCACTCTGTTCATGTAAAATCTGAGCTAAAATATTTTTATAGAATGAACTACTGTAGCTAATCAGGTAAACAATAATTTTCTAATTTTTAAGTAGTAAACTCGGGAATGTTCATATTAAAAATATTATTATTGAGTAAACCAAATTGTTATCACAATTCTTCATATTCAGAATAATTATTTTTCTAATCGAGCTTTATGTAATTAATGTATGTTTTCTGCATGTTTCTATACTAATCTTTATAACTGCACTTTAAAAGAACTAATGAAGGAAAGATTTTATTACAATCATATTTATTTACTCAAAGTAAATTGTTTAATTAAGAGCTTTTCAGTTTAAGAATATATAAAAGTTGGGAACATTACACGACACTGAATTATTAGACATTAAATGTCCAAGTAAATATCAAATTTAAAGAAAATACAAACCCAAAACACTAAAAATGCAATACAAAAAGCTAATATGCTTGCCTAATGAGTGATGAATTAGTCAACCACAAAAGATCAACATGATTTATGTGTCCTCAGTTGATAATGATCTTCAATTCATTTGCATGCAAACTGGTATACTTTTTTAAGGTGTTTATCCCTGACATGTTTTGAATGCAGGGATGGGACTGTCACAACTTCAACAACTATTGCACAATTAATATATGATGAAAGCTGTCAACATAAGCAACATCAAACCGTTGCAAATACTTTATTCTAGCGTTAACCAATGATAAGCACTAGTGCAAGTTTACGATAAGGGCCTACAATATAGGAATATTCTTTCCTGTTGCTACTAGCTTAGTTAAAAGATAACGAAATAAATGAAAAAAAAAAAAACAGGCCAAAGTAATTAGAACGTCATTGCCAAAAGAAAATTGTAGTTAAAAGACACTAATAACATTAGCAAATCAAACAGCTACAAATTATAAGTAGACATTTACTGCAAATTAGGATGACTGATCCTATCTTGCATATATCGAAATCTTGATCTTAAGGATACCACAAAATAAAATTTCTCTAACCATACTTCTAAGTGTTAAGGAATTAGAAATTCACAAATTAAATCTCAACTACGTTTAGCCTTTATTTTTAAACCTAGGAACTGATGATGGGCTTACAAAGCTCCAACACATCCATTATAGTCTCAACCACAGATGGCTATTGCTATTTAGAAGTTTAAAAACTTCAGCATCAAGCTCCGCCCATAACAACACAATTTTACTCTGAATATATTAAAGCAACTAAATGTTTCATTGCAGTTAATCAAAAAGTAGCTAACAATTTGATTTCAAAGAGCACACAACGAAAGTAACAAATGGATAGGATTGTTAATCCTAGAGAGCGAGCTGAACTACTACCATTTTCATGCATGTCTTAGCTCCAGCTTAGTTTGGCTCCCTGCCAAAGTGCTCAAACATGCTTTAACTTAGGTTCTGCTGTTGCAAGCCCTCGCTGTTCATTCAAACTAGTAGACCTTTGTCTTCGATGATACTGGCTTTCAGCCCTTATGGCAGCATCTTCAGGAGTAAGCTCAACTAATTTATTATTCCATCATTGTATAGTATTTTTTATGTCATATACGCTTAGGATTAAATTATGTACACTTAGCTAGCCTATTACACTGTGATCACAGACCAAAAGAAATCTGCTTGTAAACTCGGTTAGTCTGAATGACACAGTTAAATGAACACATATGGCTTTGTTACTATAAGTCATCATCATTTTTTATACTGTAAACAATATATGACAGCCGTATAAGTCTAGACTAAAGTTCATTCACGCGTGCTTACAGGTACTGTATCATTTATATATTTTGGTAAACATCGATAATTTTCTTTTAATATTATCGTACACTGTTTTAAAAAAGAATATTCATAATATTTTGGCAGACCTCTATAGCTTTGTGTCACCAAATATAACATTTTTCATATTTTAATTCACGTTTCACTATTAAGCTAAAAAGCTAATCATATAGATAATGTACTAAATCAGTTTGAACATATAAATAAAATATTTTTATGGAATATTTATAAGTTTGGTAACCAGTGAATATGTTGGATAAAAAAACATTCGTTTTTCTCACTACAATAATTAGGTGAGCAAACAATAAGTAATCCCACTAATTTGAAAAATGTAGAAACAAAGCATCTCATAAATTGGATAAATAAGATTATCATATAAAAATAGACATGGGTATGCAATATTACTCACATGCACAACTGTGAAAATAATTTAATAAGTTGATGTGGCCCTCAAAGTTCAAATGCAAGTTGAATTGCTTTCCTATAATCATAGTCTTTAATGGCATTGTACAACCCTTGACTTCTGATTGTAACTTCTTACTATTGCAAATTAGTATGCAAATGTCCACAACAAGTAAGACAAACGTCGATTGAACAACAATTAAATAAACAGATAAACAAAAATAGAATTCACCCACTACCAAAGAGGCACAGCCTCAAATTTTGCAATATTGCATCTAGAACATGTAATTAGTTATATAGTGTGCCTAGTTAGTTACATTGTGCATGTTTACAGACTAATGCTCAACTTAGAACCTACCAAAATTGAAAGCTATTATACTTGATTTATATAACTTTATCAAGGATACTAGGTGATGACTTAGTTATAATATATTGTGAAATTAACAATACAAAATGTTGCTTTCTATGATGAAAACTTGCCTCTTTTTCAAAAGCCTCCAGCTTTTCAGAAGTAGTACGATCATGCCAAATATTAATTGCAGCATCCGTGCCCCCAGTTGCAAGCATTTCTGTTTTCTTGCCAACAGCTAAATCCCAAACCTAAAGGAAGAAACAAAATAAATTAGAAAGTGTGACCAGTTAATGAATGTGGAAGGACTCTGTGCATATATATTCTTCTCATTTGACGCAATCTCTAATAACGTGTGCTAGTATATAAATTAAACTCTATGCAAATTTCATTGGGTAAAGCATTAATATTAAATAGAAAAATCCTTCTGCAATGTGTTTGTATTGACATAAAAGCAATGAATTAAATAATATGAAGATGTTAAAATTGTTACCTTTCCTTCATGCTAACCATACTGACTGTGCATCATTGGAATTAACTGTCCAAAACTTGACCAATCCATCGCCGCCTAATATACATAACTAGCATATAAGTTGAATGATCGACAAATATGAAAAAAAGGACAATGAGAGAAGTGCAATACCACATGAAACAAATTGGGTCCCAAATGTGAGAAAAGAAGCTCGTAGGACACTGGAAGTGTGGTCTTCGAACGTTCACAGACATGAACCATCTGAGATAGCCCACATTTTTATGGTTTTGTCCCCAGAAGATGTTAACACGCATTGCTCAACAGGAGAGAACTCCACACACCATATTCCTCTTTTGTGCCCCTTAAGAGAAACCTTAAGCACAAGATCTGGAAGATGCCAAATTGATGCAGTTCGATCCTACATAGAAGAAACTTCATGTCAATCGATATTCACTCGTATGAAACAAAATTAAGCACGCTTGCTAACCTCAGAACCACTATAGAAAAAATGGTCTTTTGGTGATATAGCGATTGAATTAATAATTTATCGTGTGCAGCTACAGTTGCCTTTGATTTTAGTCTAATTGCTTGGTCCACATGATCAGAAATGCTCTCTATATTCCAGATCTTAATTTTCCGATCACTGGTAAATAAAAAATGTAATAAATAGAGTTTATTACATGGAAATAACAGTAATGGCTTCAAAGATGAGAAAATTTGCAGCCTCATGAACACGAGATTACGGATTACGAGTTTGCAATAACTTATATGGTGTACTAGAGATGAAAACGAGATTACTTGATGATGGCCGATTATGAGACAACGACGATGATAAGGAAAGAGGATGATGATCAGGAGAGAGGCCGGTGACGAGATGAACGAGGAATTCAGGCAGCCGTTTTTCAGATCTAGGTTTAGGTCTTTGTTTTTCTTTTTCTGCGTGAAAACCAAAATGAGAAAGTGGTAACGGGTGGGGGGTATTGAAGGGTGTGCCTGCTTTTAGAACGGGTTAAGTCCGTTTTAAAATGTACAACGGCTATTGACCATAGTAAGCAAAGATACAACGGTCTTTGACCGTTGCAATTTAGCAACGGCTTAAAGCCGTTGAAAATTTTCCGCAATAGGGCGTTGCAAATCTGCTTGTCTGGTGTAGTGTACATTTCGCATATATATGTCATTACTATACTACGTAAGCGTACAGACAGCCACCATCGATCGAGTCAGATTTCATACCAGAGTAATGCTCTCAAGTCTACGATACACCACCCAGAGCAGACATGCATTATCTAGACTGTCCCATGTATGTATCGTCAATCGTATTCAATGCCTTAACCGCACATAATGTGCATCGAATTCCGTGGCAGGGCTATACAAGAAACACGAACTCGGTCGGGAGCTTTTCCATACCTGTATAGGCCTGCCTTTATGAGCCTCGAATATACAGATATCCCCCAGGTCTGTTTTTCCTGGTGGCTATGGCCTCACCTCGGCCCCTCTCCCAACCAGTAAAGGCTACAAGAGCTAAGCAACTTTCCCCTAACAAACAATCTAAACATCCAGTTGGCATCTCCCCTCAACCGCCGTACCTCGATAGTGAAAGGTGAATGGTCTATCGGGTTTAGCTCTAGTCTCTTCGCATCCCACTGGCTTCCGATGATGGGTACCCAACGATCTACTATCTCTGTTTGTCCTAACCTCGCCTCCCGTTGAGGCGATCGCCGAATCACCCTAGTGTCACTACGTCACAACATTCTTACCGCAAAGATACTTTCACAGCCAAGGCCCACCCACTTGGTAGTAACGCGCATACCCAACCCCTGCGAGCACAGCCTAAACATCTGCCACCACAAAAAGGACCAACGGGAGCACCTTACGTATCTCAGGAAGCCGTGTGCTTCCCCTTCCAATCCTTCAGAGCTGTCAGAATAGTGAGATGAACGTGCGCTCCCCTCGCGCCTCATGACACCATGATGATCTACCCTGTTGGGTTGTTCACCCTCAAACGTGCGGACTGGCCCAAGCGCCTCATTTTAATATGTTATTAGACCTTATGTTTAAACATTCTTTTTCACACTTGCTTTACCTCATCAAGTTTCCATTTAACATGGTTATTCCCATTCGCATTGAATTCTTAATCAAGTTCCTCTTGCTTATTAATTTCAGTCATATAACTTAACCCATTAATAAGCCCACAACATGTTATTCCATAGATTGTGATCCAAGGTCTGTAATCCACAATCCCTTTATATTCTTGTTTGATTTCATCGTTACAATAACATGTTATACTTAAAATGTAATTAAATATATTTCAATTCACATGTTTTCTGCTTAACATGTCAGTCATAATTTATGATTAAATATAACTTATTTCATTTCATATGTTCGCCTCATTCTTTCTTATTTAATCATAATTCCATCTTTATATTGTCCCTACGACTTATCATTGTTTACTTAACTTAGTTCTCTTAACTAAGGTTTACTAATAAGTCTCCTTTCCATTTATTATATAACCTATGTTGTAATTTCCACTTGTCCCTAGGACAAGCCTTAACATGTTACCCTTATCAGCAGATTTCATATTTCCAAGTTTACAGATTACTTAATTTATAATTATGTTCAACTTCTTACAATTCATAAATTTTTCCTCTTTTTCTACTCATTACAAACAACTGGATTTAGGTTTCCTACTTACTCATTACTTAATTTACAATTAAGTGCCACTTATCTCATTTCACCAGTTACATCATTTCCTTACTAGTTTATTATAATCTAAGTTATAATCTTCACTTATCCCTAGGACAAGTATACCTATTATACAAGATTCTCATTAATGTAATTTATTTATAATAGGTTATTATCATTCCCCGTTCATTCCAATCCTTTTACTGTTGTAATTATCTTTCAATTAATTCCTTTCATTTCCATTAATTACAATTAATGTCATTTATCAATCTTGCTATTTACATATATATGTTTATGCACTAGACCTCTCACATTAAGTCTACACTTGTGGATGCTGGATTTGCCGGGCGTTTCCGGGCACACTTCTTCCACAAGTTGACCTTACCTCGTGTCTTAGCACCGTTACATCTTTTATTTATGCATTTAGACCCCTCACATTAGATTTACCACTTGTGGATGCTGGATGTGTTGGGTGGTTCCGGGTAGACTTCTACCATAAGTGTAATCTAACCTCGTGTCTAAGCGCGGTTATAGTTTCCTATTTACTGTAAATTTCCTATAATTTTACATGTTATCATATTAAACCTATTTTATGTCGTATGTTCTTTTTAACATACAACAAATTCTATTCTAACATGTAATCGTTTAATCATGTAATTGTTCAAATCAAACAAACTAACATGTGATTTTCTCAATTTCTACCGTTAATGGTCCAGGTACATAAGTGTCACAAGTTAACATGGAATTGATACAACAGTACTTACTACACGTATTTTGACAAGTTTATATTTCAACATAGGAATTTTCCAACATATAAATATCTTAACATATTAATATTCCAACATGTTATATTCGCCACTTTAATCTTTTTAACATAAGTTTAAACATTTCAACATATCATATTTCAACATGTCATATAACATTTCATTGCTTTTTAATTATTCTAGCAAATTCACATCGTATAATAACGGGGAATGTTAAATGATAATATATCATTATCAAAAATGACATAATTTAAATCCACTCACCTAACTTGTTTTCCCAATCCTAAATCTGGTTCAGATCTAGCATTCCATGGTTTTCCCCTAATTGGATTCAGAATCTAACAACCGTGGATTCATAATTTTTTTTTACTAAAAGATAAAGAGAAGAAAGAGAAGAGAATTGAAATATACTAGATCTAGATAATTACCTTACTTCGATAAGAGGTTTGAACACCCATTTACAAATACTCTTTCCTTTCCTTCAGATTTGGATTCAGAATTTTTCCTAAACTAATAATCTTAATTTTCCAAATAGATTTGAGGAGGAGGAAGAATGGCAGAGCTTCTACGTTGTCTCAGAAATATGAGATTTAGGGTTGGCTCTACAGGCTTATTTATAGGTGTATCGGAGAAACCGGTTCCTTTAGATTTGATTTACAAACCATCAGAACCGACCACGTCTCAAAACAAGCGCTCAGATCTGCGGTGCGGTCGACCCTCCCGTTGGTGGGTCGACCCCCAACAGGCAAATTTCCCGCTTACTTTTCCAGCTGCATAAATTTGACTTTTTCCTGATTTTTCTGGATAAATTTATTCATATATACATATAAGTTCCTTATATGTATACAAACTTTTAACGCTCATAACTTCTTTATACGTTATCCGTTTTATGCGAACTTGGAGTCTATCTGAACCAAAATTCTGAGATGAACGCAACAACGTAGTCTGTTTCACTTAATCCGGAATATTTAATTAAGTTATTCATATTTTATTATCTTGAGTTAAAAATGCGGGGAGTTACACAGCCTGTTAGTGAATTTTACATTAGCTAGCAGAGTTAAGGGGCAAGAAAGAGGTAATAATAATAATAATAATAACAATAATCAGATGGGAAGTCAAGTTAACAAACCTCAAAGAGACAATGGTGCTGGTAGATGGAGCAATAACAGTAGCAGAACAAGATGAAAAATTTGCGAAAAAATTGTGTTTACAGAAAACAAGTATTATTTCAGATATGATTCAAGCTACAACTCAAATTAGGGCAACCAAAAAAGTAACAATCACAGTGCAAATATGACAAACATACAAGAAGACTCAAGAACTCAAAAAGACAATTCAAAGAATCCAGAAATAGCCTAAGTAGAAGATATCAGTGATGATGCATTGTTCTCGGATTCGGGTGCCATCAATCATGTTACAAATAATCTCTCAAAATTAAATCTTAACAACAAGAAATACAAAGGTAAACATTATATTCAAATGGGTAATGATCATTCTACATTTATCACTCATACAGGAAATGCTTTTATCCAAGGTAATAGGAAATTATTTCTAAATATTATGTTAATAGTTCCACAAATCAAGAAAAACATGGTAAGTGTTTCCCAACTTGCATGTGGTAATAATGTGTATTTTGAATTTTACCCAAACTGTTGCATAGTAAAAGACATACTAACTAAGAAAATCCTTCTAAAGGTTAAAGCAGATAAGGGATTATACAAATTTACCTTTGGTGGCCCTGAGAAGAAGCTGTTACAAAAATATGTTGAAGTGTAACTAAGACATATGATAATTCCATTGACTTAGTTGATGTTGATAACTGTAATGTGTGTGAAGTAGATGGTAGTAATAAAAAAATGGATTCTTTTGATGTCTGGCATGCTAAGCTTGGTTATCCAAGCATGGATACTGTATCAAAAGTTCTTGACAGTAATAAAACTCATGTTGATAAAAATGCTAAGGCACATGTTTGCACTTTCTGCCAACTAGGCAAGAGTCATATGCTACATTTTCAAAGTTCTGAAACTAAGTTTCAGAAGGCCTTAGAATTAGTTGCTACTGATTTGTGGGGTCCTGCACCTATAGATACAGATTGTGGATTTAAATATTATATTTCTTTCATTGATTCCTATTCCAAATTTGTATGGATATATTTTATGAAAAATAAATTTGATGCTACGAATGTTGTGTTATAGTTTATTAATAGTGCAGAGAAGCAAACTAGGTGCTCTATAAAAATCATTCAAACTGATAGAGGACTGAGTTTACACCTCTTAAGAAATTTTTAGAAGATAAGAGAATAAATCATAGAACTACATGTCCTCACACATCAGAACAAAATGGTTGATTAAAAGAAAGCATAGGCATATTATGGAAATTGGAATTACTTTGCCTGCACGGTATCAATGATATTAAAGTTTTGGCCTGATGCATTTGCCACAACAGTATTTCTTATCAACAAAATGCCAACTAAAACTTTATAGTACAAAAGTCCCATTGAAGTATTGTATAATCATAAACCATAGTATAGAAGACTAAAAGTATTTGGTTGTTTATGCTTCCCTTACCTAAGGATGTACCAGTCACATAAATTAGACTTTAGATCATCCCTTTGTATATTCATAGGATATGCTAATAACATCAAAGGATATAAATATCTTGACAGTAATGCTAGAGTATACATCTCTAGAAAAGTTGTTTTTAATGAACATCTGTTGCCATTCAAAGAAAAGGGAATAAAAACAACCAGTAAAATATACAATACAAAGTTCTCTACTCCTTTTATACCTCTGGTTTATGACTACATTGATATTGACACATGTCAAAGCGGTCTGAGTGATACAGGGCCAAATTATACTAATGAAGAAGCAGGGCATAGTCAGATTGCATCACTCTGGAACAATAGTAATTACTCTACCCCACAAAAAAGTATATAAAGTGAGGAGAACACCAACTCACAAGACAATAATGAGGAAAATATAATCATCAATCAAACTGCACCTCGGTTTACCACTCAACCAACAAGACATCATATGATGACAAGGGCTATATGTGGTATTTTCAAACCAAAGGTTTACACTTTAGACATAAGCACTGTAGAATCATGCAATTATCAACATGCCAGTCAAAATAAAAACTGGAAGGAAGCCATGGATAGTGAATATAAAGTACTCATCAACAACAATACATGGAGCATAGTCAAACTATCAAAGCACAAAAATGTTGTTGGGTGCAGGTGGACCTTTAAATTAAAAAAGAATGCAGATGGTACAATTCAAAGGAATAAGGTTATACTTGTGGCTAAGGGTATTCCAAGTAACATGGGTTTGATTTCACCGAGACCTTCTCACCAGTGGTCTAACCTACAACTACAAGGATTATTGTAACAACCCGTATTTTTGAATAACATGTTATAACATAAATGGAGGCAGAATTAAACTGTAAAATCTGAATCAAGGGAAACGGGTTGTGCCATTGCGTTCGTCTCGGAAAAATACGCGAAATAGAGTCCGAGTTTTCGAAAATCGGAGTCCGTATGACCAAGATATGGCCTCGCGAAGTTTCACGAAAAATTCACAAATTAAAGTATACTTAATTAAGTGAAATGGGTTGTGCAGAGAAATATATATATATATATTGATATATATATATAATTGAAAATTAAATAAATAAATATGCAAAAATGTTCAAAACAGCGAATTGGGAGAGGGGAATAACCGAACCGGCCGATTTTTGAGGTCGACCCGAGCTCGCTGGGTCGACTAGGGGTTAATCCAGGGTGTTTGGTTGTCAACCCGTGGGCCGATTCGCTCAAATGCAGATTTTGCATTTGAATGGTTCTCATGGTTCAGCTTTAATCTAAAGGCCCTAGATGGTTCCTACACTTGACTTCTTCCCCAAGACATGCTTTGATGGCTTGGATTGAATCTAGGGTTAATCCTATGGCTAATACTATCCTAATCCTCTATAAAAAGACCCCAAACCTAGCCTAAATCACCATTATTCAATCCTACAACTAAACTATGTCAAATTTGTTCCTCTCATGGCCTCCACTCTCATGCTAAAATTTCTAAGTTAATTTCTATGAGAGATTTTGAGTTCATACAAGTGTTTTCAAACTTGTATGAGTGTTCTTAGCTTGCATTCAAGTCAAGTTGCAACATTTCTATTTCAAAGCAAGGGTTTTTATTGAATTGGCTCAAGGGTTTTCATTTGGAGCTTGCATATTTGGGTTTTTGGTGCTTGCATAAGGGCTTCGTCTCAATCTTTATAATAAATATTTATTTGTGTCTTCATAGCATTGTAAGCCCTTTTCTACTTTCTTTCTTTGAACTCTAAAGTTAAATGAATGATGAAAGTTTGGGGTTGATCATTATATGCAAGTTTGGTTGATCATTATATGCATCATTATATGCAAGTTTGGTTGGTCATTATATGCAAGTTTGGTTGATCATTATATGCAAGTTTGGTTGGTCATTATATGCAAGTTTGGTTGATCATTATATGCAAGTTTGGTTGATCATTATATGCAAGTTTGGATGATCATTATGCAAGTTGGTTTAATCATTATGTATGACACATGTTGCTATGTTATGCAAGTTTGGGTTGATCATGTTATCATGTTATGCAAGTTAAACTTGAGGTTTTGAGCATAAAGCTCCAAGCTTTATATTAAAGGTTGCATTTTGGCAACATGAAAGTTATCATATCCCTTATGATAACTTGCATGTGAGGTAAAATGCGAACTTCTAGCAACTTCTACATGTCATTTATCACAATGTATCACTCATATGCTAAGTTTGGTTTTATGCATGCTTTTGAAGCCTAATAATGCAATATGCAAGTATATGAACATATGTACATTTCATATGCCACCATGTTAAACTTGTGGCTTCAACACCTTTATGTCATGGTTATGCCAAGTTCCCTATTTTATCCTTTATGCGTTGTTGCGATTATGTAAACGATGGGATTACGTTGGGGTTGGGTAACATAATGACATGAACATGATTTTTGTAACATGACGTGATATGTTAACTTGTAATTATGTTTTGGAAACATAATGGACATGACACTTAGAAAATATGAGTGTGGCCAACTCGAGGTTGGGTTGAGTTTGTAGCATAAATCTACCCGGACCCGCCCGGCTTAACTAGTGGCTACAAACAATAGGACCCAATGTGAGAAGTTGGTCATGTTGTGCTCGAACCCGAGGTTAGACCTAGTTGTGGTGTAAAGCTACCCGGACCCGCCCGGCTTAACTAGTAACCACAACAAAGTCTAATGTGAGAGGTTAAAGCGCATTAAGTTAATTAATGCCTCCTGATTAGGGTTAAGTCATGGTCCACTTAATACTTAACCAATTTGGGCTTGATGGATTAATCGAGGTTAAGTCAGGAGCCTTGGGTACTCTTAACCGATTTAATCCACGTTTGGATCGGGTTAACCACATTTAACCCGTTAAGAAACCCTAGTTGCGTGGTCCTTTTCAGCAGTAACCTTCTAGGTAGTATCATAAGACCCTAGGACTAGGCTAGGGTGGGGCACGATTACTGGGCTGATTGTAAGGGACCAAAATAGACGGCGGAATGATGCCCCGGTTGTTCAGGCGGACCATGGTCGTGCACATCAAGTCCGGAGTTGAACACGGGCAACGGTAGGTTTGGACTGTGCATCATGGTATGGTGTCAGAGGGTTATACCGTAGGGCCAGATACACCCTAGGGTGGACCCTGCACAGTCAACTACATTACATGATTAAGCCGCATGACACCGACACTTGACGAGTTAGGCTTATAGGGAGCCGATCGACTAGACTGTGTAGTTGGACCTTGATTAAGGTCACCTCATTATATTGGGACAAGCTTGGGCCAAGGGATCAATTCTTGTTTTTACTTGACATGTTAGAATGCTAGTACACCCGTGGTGCAAAACTTAACCTTGATTATGCGATGACACCTTTATCTACCTTGTTAGTTAATCATCATGCCAGTATGTTATTATCCTTATGTTCATCTCAGCTTCTCATGCCAGTTAACTTTACTAGTTCATAGACAGATAGTAGTAGGGCTTACCAGTCTTTTTGACTGACCTGTTTTCTTTCGCCTCTTTTCTTCCGTTTCCCCCCCCTCAGGTCCTCAGGGTGGGAACATTGGAGCTTAGCTTGGATCTTTACAGCTTGCTTACTGGATTTGCTCATGTACGGTCTCGGACATTGAGCTAGTTATGGTTTATCACTTCATTTTGGGGATAGTACTTTATGTATTTCAGTTTTTAAGTTTATGCTAGACTTTGTTTGTTGGAAAATAATGATCAAGTACTTTGTTGTAACTTAACTATGGTTTTGAAATGCTAGTTTTATCCGCTGCTTTACTACTCTGTGTTACTTATATATTCTGTCTTGTGATATCTGCATGCATGTTTACCTTGCTTAAACGCCCCTCCGAAGCTAGTGTGCTTGCAAGAGTCACCCTGGCGGAGGTGGGGTGTTACATTTGGTATCAGAGCATAAGGTTTACAAGATTGAGCAAAAGTGTTTTTGAAACTTACCTTTTGAAAAACTATTTTCAAAACCAATTAAGTATTTTCCAAGAAAAGTCTAGTTATTTTAAAAAGGCTATTCCCCAAAAGCCATAGCACTATCCTTCGTTTCTTCGTTCTGAATCTATCTTTTTCTTCGTTTTAGTATGGTCGATCGCTTTAACATCCCGGAAGGTGTACAAGTACCCGTCTGGTTCTGGAGATTTATGGAGGCAAGGGCGAATGAAGCCGGCCCCGCGAACATTCCTCCTCCTTCCCCCGTCGCTAACATCTCTCCTCCTCCCGTAGCTGAGGTTCCTCCTCCCCCTCAGCATCCGCAAGAGGATTTCGCAAAGCTTTGCAAAGACTTTAAGACGATGGGTTGCAAGAATTTTGTCGGAACGGAGACTTCCGTGGAGGCAAGAAACTGGTTAAAGGAAACTGAAGACCTCTTTGCTATCTTTGATGTGGAAGATCGTAGGAAAGTTCTGTTGGCGGTATGGCTATTGAAAGGGGAAGCTGCTTATTGGTGGGTAGTCACCACCACTACTAGACCCATTGAGACTTGGGATGACTTTAGGAGAAGGTTTGGACTAAAGTTTCTATCATCGACAGAAGAGAACCTTCAGCTAGAGTGGTTCCTATCACTAAAGCAAGGGGACATGACCGTTAGAGAATACGTGGATAAGTTTAATCAACTTGCTCAGTTCGGTCTAGAATGGGATAACACCGCTCGGAAGAAGGCCCTACGCTTTGCTTTAGGATTAAATGAGCCCTTGCGCGGTTTGGCCATATCTCATATACCCCTGGGGGCGACCTTCGAGAGTTTGGTGAATATGACCCTACTTCAAGAGGAAGATAAGAGTGGCAAGAAGGAGGTCAAGGCAAATGAGTCCCAAGGCAAGAAGGAAGATACCGAGAAAAGAGATAAGAACAACAACAAGGCAAGAAAGACAAGAAAGTGCAACTTCTGTAGGATCACTGGGCACATAGCCAAGGATTGCAGGAAGAAGAAGAGGAAGTTAGGCAAGTGTTTTCATTGCGGAGAATCTGGACATCTTAGCAAGGATTGTCCCAAGAAGCATGGACAAGGGCAAGGACAAACTCAGCAAGTAGGACCCTATGGAGGGCAATTGCAGGCTCTCCTCGCTCTTCCAGCTTTTGATCGAGGTAGAGTTTTTATAGAAATTCATGTTTACATTTCTGATTTTCCTGTTCGCACCTTATTTGATTCTGGTGCATCGCATAGTTTTATCTCTTCTGATATTGTTGAAAGTTTGCACCTAAGTACTAGCTTAGTTGAGGATCCCGTTTGTGTTTCAAATCCAATTGGGGGTTCCGCCCATCTGTCTATGATTTGTGTGGATTTGAAAATTTCTATCTTGGCCGTAGAATTCATGTGTAATGCTTAGGTTCTCGGGTTTATGGGATACGGGTTGATTTGGGTGTGGATTGGTTGTGAACATAGGGTGGTGAGGCTCCTGATTCGCCTCGGTAATACCCTAGAAATTTCTTGTAACCCTAGAGGTCCCGTCATGTTATGTTATCTTGAATCTCTTGACTCGTCCATCGATGATCTGCAATCTGTAAGGGTGGTCCGAGACTATCCTGATGTCTTTGAAGAAGTAAGGGGCTACCCCCTAAGCGGGAGATAGATTTCCGCATTTATCTAGTCGATAATGCCAAGCCAGTTACATTGCCCGTTAGGCACATGGCCCCGCGAGAAAGGAGAGAGCTCAGTAAGCAAATCAAGGAGTTGCTTGAGAAGAATTTTATTAGGCAAAGCATTTCTGAATGGGGTGCTCCGGTGGTATTCGCTACTAAGGCGGATTGACTAATGCACCCGCCTACTTTGTAGACTTGATGAGTAGGGTGTTCAGGGAGTTCCTTAACAAGTTTGTTGTTGTCTTCGTGGATGATATTCTAATCTTCTCAAAGGATGAGGAAGAGCATGCTAGGCATCTCAAGGAAGTGATGAATACGCTTAGAGCGCATCAGTTGAAAGCCAAGTTCTCCAAATGTCATTTATGGAGAAGGGAAGTTCGGTTTCTTGGACATATAGTTTCTAAGCAAGGCATAGCGGTGGATCCCGCGAAAGTGGTTGTGGAAGACTCCTAGGAGTGCAACCGAAGTAAGAAGCTATCTCGGTTTGGCGGGCTACTATAGGAAGTTCATCAGGGACTTCGCTAAGATTTCAGCCCCTCTTACTAAGTTGACGAAGAAGAACTTAGTCTGTGCATGGGACTTGGAGTGTGAGCTTGCTTTTCAAAGGCTCAAGAGAGCCCTTACCTCCGCTCCAGTTTGGCAACGTGGATTGGTACTGTTTTCAAGAGATAGTTTTCTGCGTGGGATACCGTATAGTATGTAAATGTGATCCAAGATTCACTAACGAATCTTGGAAAGCTTGCATGAACCATGAGCACGCAGTTATGTTTAAGCCAAGTATTTTAGGCAAAGAATAAGTGGAAGTGGAACGAGAAGCAACGGTGAAATGAGTTCTAACTCATATTTTGGGAACAAGAATTAAGAACTACGGAATTGCGAAGATAAAAGACGGTCAGGGCACGATGGGATTAAGCACAAGAAAATGCGGCTTAGAAGATTGAAGTCTAGATACGCGCATTTAATCTCTTTCTAAGAGTATATCCTTGATCCCTATTGTTCCGTAGAGCTTACCCGCATGCTACCTTTTAAGTATATCCTCTCAGTCCTATCCTCAATCTTAGTTATGTTACAAACCCCCTAAGGAGTATGGCTAGCCTATTTGTGGTATATGGTTGGGGTGAAGAAGTTCGCCACCAAACTATTTGGGCTTTATGGGATATGGGTAATAATTGATAGACTTACAAAGAAAGCCCATTCTATTCCGGTGAAAAGTAAGAGGACCGTATCGCGGCTAGCATCTGTTTATCTTCAAAAGATAGTGCGGCTGCATGGAGTTCCTTCTAGCATAGTTAGCGATCGTGACCCAATTTTCACTAGCCAGTTCTGGAACAGTTTGCAAGAAGCAATGGGTACGCGATTGAATCTGAGTACAGCCTATCACCCCCGGACGGATGGCCAAACCGAAAGGGTGAATAGAGTGCTAGAAGATCTTTTGAGGTTTTGTGTTCTCGACTTCGGTGGTACTTGGGAAGACCACCTTCCTCTTGTAGAATTTGCTTATAATAATAGCTATCAAGCCAGTATAGGGATGGCACCATTTGAAGCTTTATATGGGAGGCCGTGTAGGTCACCATCTTGTTGGTAGGAGACAACAGATAGACTTATACTTGGGCCCGATATGATACGGGACACATCCGAGAAAGTTGAATTGGTGAGAAGAAGGATGAAAGCGGCCCAAGATAGACAGAAATCCTATGCTGACAAGCGAAGGGCAGATTTGGAATTCAAAGTAGGAGACATGGTTTTCGTGAAGGTTTCTCCTTTGCGTAATGTGGTACGTTTTGGAACTGTTGGGAAGTTGGCACCAAGGTTCGTAGGACCCTTCCCTATCGTAGAGAGAATTGGAAAGATGGCCTATAAGGTGGAATTGCCCGAAAAGCTAGCCGGAGTGCATAATGTCTTTCATGTCTCGCATCTCCGAAAGTGCCTGCATGAGTCCGCTGAGGTGGTTTGTAACAACCCGAAAATCTGGGCCAGTTTAAAATTTTTATTTTGGCAATTTTATCGAATTTTGATTATTTAAAATGAATTATTTTAAATAATATCGACGAGAAATTTATTTTGAATGGAATTAGAACGTATATATTATATACGTCGTCGTTAGAATATAAATAATTATATATAATTATAAAAGGAATTGAAAATGGCGCGGTAGTTCGAAAATTCGATTTCTAATTTCAAATGAATATACAGAATTCAATATAAGTCAGGATTGAACGAAACAAGAAATATTTGAATCTGTATAACTATATCTTTGTAACGAAGTTAACAAACTGAGATTTCATTTTAGAAATGAAAAGATATGTCCAATTGAAAATTCTGAATAGTCGCTATGGAATTCAGGCCCTTAAAAATGGACATTTTGCAAACGTCCTCGGATTTCGACGAAACCACTTTTGTTGGGTCCGTGATGTCGAGTTATTGCTAGATTTCAAATTTCATAATTTTTCGAGTCAATATGTGAGCGTGGCAAAAGAAAACGCGTTTGACCAGTTTCAGTTGATTTTAATCGACTGGAAATTGGCCATTTTTCCAACGGTCTCAGAATTCGACGAAACTAGTTTTGTTAGGACCGTATCGTCAATACGAAGCTAGAAAATATTTTTCTGGAATTTTTCTAGTTAGTATATGACCCTGGTAATTTGAAATGTACGTTTAAAATTCAATATAATGATTTAAATGTAAATTAAACGGAAACTGATTCAAACAGTCGAATCAGCTTGCGATATATATCCCATTGTGTTCAGAATTGGGGTAATACGCTATGGACGACAGGCGGTGGGCCTCGTTTCGAGGTCGTGAGTAAAAGTCAACCCGTTTGCAAATTTAAATAATAAAATAAAGAAAAAAAATAATTTTTAATTTCCCTTTCCCCCCTTTATCTTCTGCTTGGCCCCCCCCCCCCCCGTTCACTTTTATTTCAATAAACACAAAAAAAAAAAAAGAAGAAAGCAGCAGAGGAAGCCGCCGCCCCTCTTACCCTCGACGCCGACGAAACCCGAAGCCGCCGCCCACCTCGAAAGCATCGCGAGCCCTCCCTTGAAGTCAACGCCTCCTCCGATTCGCCATTCGAAGCCGCTCCCCGTTCGAACCCCCACTGAAGCCGCAACCCCTCGAAGCACCTCCACGCAGCCACCATCGTTCGAACTCCGAGCGCCGCCACCGCTTTTCTCTGTTCGAACCTTCGAGAAGCCTCCGACGAACTGAAGGACCCCCCCCTTTTTCTGTAAGTCGTTTTATTTTATTTTTAGTTGTTATTTTGTTAAATAATAAAAACTGAAAATGTTTAAAAGTAAAGTTAAAACTGATTTTATAAAAAGGTTAAACTGATTTTAAAATGAATTAAAAAACCTAAAAGATTTGATTTTTAAAACCTAAAAGATTTGATTTTTAAAACCTAAAAGATTTGATTTTTAAAACCTAAAAGATTTGTTTTTTAAAACCTAAAAGATTTGATTTTTAAAACCTAAAAGATTTGATTTTTAAAACCTAAAAGATTTGATTTTTAAAACCTAAAAGATTTGATTTTTTTTAAAATGATTAGAGAATAAAGATAGGATTTTTATCTAAGAAAAAGTTCATATTTTTGTTTAGAAAAGGTTCATATGTTTGTTTAGGAAAAGATCGTATTTTGTTTAGAAAAAGATCGTAGTTTTGATTTAGGAAAAAATTAGATTTTTGAAATAAAAATTCGATTTTTATATATTGAACTTTGAAATAAAAATTCGATTTTTATATATTGAACTTTGAAATAAAAATTCGATTTTTATATATTGAACTTTGAAATGGAAATTCGATTTGTATATATTGAACTTTGAAATGGAAATTCGATTTTTATATACTGAATAGCGAACTAAAAATTCGATTTTTATATATTGAGAAGTGAAATAAAATTCGATTTTTATATATTGAATAACGAAGTCAAAATTCGATTTTTATATATGTAGTGGCTACGGGCGACGAAGCTGACGAAGATTCGAAAAAGAAGTGCCGTGGAGCTAGGATAGCTATAAGGTGAGAATTTCTCACCTTTCAATTTATTTTTCTAGTTATACATATATATACTAGGATGCAGACGGTGCTTATTAGAAGCACCCGACACCCGTCCACAAACCATGGACTTGTTTGATTGGTTGTGTAGTTGGTTAGATTATTTGATTTGGATTGGATTGTTTTGGTGAAATGAATTGATATGATTGATGTGTGAATGGCGTGGGCCTTCACTAGACCGGGGATAAGGCTAGGCCTTGTCCCGTTTCTAGTATCGTGCCGTTATGCCGCCGAAATTTTCTAAAATAAGTTAGAAAAATAAAAATAGCATTTTATTTAACGAATGAACTGAATAGAAATTCATATGTTAAAATAAAATGTGTTATCGTTAAAAATATAATTTTTAACGTGAATGTGAATAAATAAATATTCATTTACAAACCAGACGGTTTGTTTATGTACACCTATTTGAATGACGTTGATTGGGTCGATAAATTTTACACATCGCCTAACTGCACAAATAAAATATGTGTTTGATTGTTTGAAACCCCACACGGGTGTTAGGATGAAATTTGAAGTTCACTCATCCTGATTGATTAAATATGTCGATCGATTGATTGACAAGCTGCTATAAGCGTTAAATGTCTATATTGGATGCTTATACAGTGTAGTGCACTTTGGTTGATGGTTGATTATTCATCGTTGTTGATACATACATGTGTTGTAGAAAATCCATATAATTAACATTATATGGTAATTGATTGGGCCTCATTCCAGTTTCGAAAAAAAGAAATATTTGAAATAGAAATATTTGAAATAGAAATATTTGAAATAGAATATTTGAAAATAGAAATATGTGAAGCCGTGAGGATTAGATTGACGCCATTTTGACGTGAACGATATTTATATCGATTTTATTCATTTTAAAATGAATATTGAAAAGTGATTTCGAAATCGAATATTTTGAAATGAATTGAATTGAAAACGATTTCGAAATGAATAGAATTGAAAACGAATTCAAAATGAATTGAAAACGATTTCGAAATGAATTGAATTGAAAACGAATTCAAAATGAATTGAAAACGATTTCGAAATGAATTGAATTGAAAACGATTTCGAAATGAATTGAATTGAAATGAATTCAAATTGAATTGAAATTCGAATTGAATAGAAATGAATTTTAAAACGAATTTATAAGGAAGAATTCAATTTTGGCTTTGAATTGAAATAGAAGTTGAAATAGAATTTGAAACGAATTTAAAACTATTTATATAATTCGTTTTAAATAGAAATCGACGATATATATATTATATATATATATTATATATAATATAATGGCCTGAATAGAACGCGCCGCGCCGCGGCAGTTCGCGAATTTCGACCATTTATTTCAAACGGACATTGCGGGAGATCCGACCGTCGGATTCTCCTAAAACCGGAACCGTTGGGTTCGTATCGAAAAGAGCTTTCTAATGAATGTTAGAAATTTGAAATCTAACGGTTGGATTTGGAGTTACGTCCAAATCAAATTCGAAAAAGGTCGCTGTAAGTGCAGTTCGATGGCCATTGATGGAAATCGACTGTACGGGCCTTGATAAAATTATTAAAAATAGCAATAATTTGTGTAAAATCATAAGAAATGATTTAGAAAGAATTGGGATGAAAAACTCCCTATTTGAAAAGATAAAAATAGATTTTTATCGAAATGAACTAGTTTTGAACTAGAATTATAATTCTATTTATTTTTAAATAAATAAATTGAATTTGAAAAGGGTTTTGAAAATAACCAAAATTTCCAATGATTGCATTGGAGTGGATTTGAATCGAAATTGTCTTCGGAATATTTCGATGTTGGAATTTGTGATTATACGGATGTTGTTACGGAAATTTGAAAGATATATATATATATATCGTTATTTCCAATACGACATTTGTTAATCGTAGAATTTGATATTGAATATAAGCCGATATATTTTCTATTCCGAGCCTTATATTGAATATCAAATGTGATTTGGGTTTGTCGTGAATGGTGTCTTCACTAACACTGTTCTTGAACCCAGTTGAGAAAAGATTAAATCTTTTTATTTAGATTTAATGAAGTGTACCAATTAAATAATATTTAATTGGAATTGAATTGATATTGATTTTTGGGTTTATCGTGAACAGTGTTTTAAATAACACTTGTTCTTTAACCCGATAATTAATGAATGTGATTTGGGTTTGTCGTGAATGGTGTCTTCACTAACACTGTTCTTGAACCCAGTTGAGAAAAGATTAAATCTTTTTATTTAGATTTAATGAAGTGTACCAATTAAATAATATTTAATTGGAATTGAATGGATATTGATTTTTGGGTTTATCGTGAACAGTGTTTTAAATAACACTTGTTCTTTAACCCGATAATTAATGGAATGTGATTTTGGGTTTATCGTGAACCGTGTTTTAAATGACACTGATTCTTTAACCCAGTCGAAGATTAAAACTAAGTGGAGTTTTAATGAATCTTTAATTAGATTGAAAAGATCGAAAATGGAGTATCACCAGTTTTGCTCCAGGCGATAGTTAAATCTTTAATTAGATTTGAACGTGAAATGGTAATTGAATTTACCGATAACACTGTGGTGTTAGATATGAAGTATTACCAGTTTTACTTCATGGGATGAATAGGTTGGGATTGGGAAATTAAAACAAATGATTACTTCGGTAAAGTTCGTTAATCCCGACTAATTCGAATTGATATTCAAAGATAGATCAAAGAATAAATTCAGGAATTTATCTTGGATAAAATTAATGGGAACCTTTCCCTATGAATGTGAAAATTAGAAACTAACTGTCGGTTAGCTAAGCAGAATGGTTTTCTGGATATTGATCTGATGTTGGTTTCGGCCTTCGGGGTTAATATTTGGGGAATTATTCTCTTGATTAATTTACGGTTAGTGACTAATGAATTGGAATGAGGCGTATGTTGTGTTTGTGTAACACTTTTATAATATATACGCGAGTTATTCGGGAAGACCGGGTTTACCCCATTCTGAATAACTGATACGACGATAAGTCGAAGATGAAGACGATGGTCGAAGACCGGAGGTCTTCACGTCGTTTGGGTGATAACTGATGATCTTGATTGGGTTGTACACCCAAGAAGATGGAAACAGTTAGTGATCGTCCAGACGTACTTGGAGATCGATGGATATGCGGGGTACTAGGTGCCTCCGGTTTCGTTCAGACCCAGAACGGACTTGTAAATGGACTGTGTGTCTGACATTGGATTTCATTCTGTGTGACTGATATCGGTTGCATAGAGTGGTTTGCCTGTGTGGCATGCTAAGATGCAAATGATCGAGGCTTCTGTTGAAAACCAAAGTCTTGTGGTGATGATCAAAGCACGGCCTTTGTGGCGTAGCTTTGTGTAACGTTTACCTCGCGTGTTTCACACCAGGTATGAACCAAAACGGGAGACGGACCTCAGGGAGGACTTGCGTTTCTTTCTAGTTAGAAGTGGCGTCAGTGGTTTTACACGCCCTGACGAGTTTGACTTATGTGGTTGTTGCTGTTGCGAGGCGCCTCGGTTATATCGGTTTCGGCCGATGCTTCTGGTCGGCTGACGGACCAGACTGACACCCCATAGGGTGGGGAAACGTAGTGTTCAGGCATAATAATCCACATCGGTGGACCGGCCCTGTCGCTCCAAGGCTTGCCTGCGCGCTTGCCTGAGACACGGACTAGAGCGTCTCGAATCGGATGAGGACTATCTTTTGCCTCGGTTCATAGATGGAAATCCAATTTCCAAATACGTGACATTTGCGGTTTTAATTGTAAATCTAGTATGGCGACATGATATATGGTACCCATGCCGCCTATGATTGATACTTATGATTTGAAGTTGTTTTATACACTATGCACTTATAATAGTATCAAATGATTTGTTTTAAAACGTATCAAGCATTCTTTGGCTGTTATAAGGGAAAACCCTATCCTCGACTGCGTTGCATTGTGTGATGGGACCTGGGTCTTATAACAGCTTCATTTTTCTTTATTTAGCATTGCGCTGTTTGTTTTATGCACTGGTATTCTTGGGAGGAAACCCGTTCCGTGTTATACGGCGTGGTCCCTTGATTTACCTAATGATTTAAAATAAAGATTAATAACTGTTTTAGTTCTCACACCAGTCACATGACTGACCTGGAGTTTATTGTTTTAACCTAAACTCTGGGTGCCCCTATTTTCAACACGGGCAGCTAGTAGTTTTGGTTTTGCAGATTTATATTCACAGGATCCTGGTTTACAGCTGGAACGATATCCGGAAAGCTTTGTATCCGTATATCTCATTCTAGTTGTGTATTGTATTATTTTCCGCTGCTATGTATTTAAATGTAATTTAAATCTCTGATATTTCTGTGTAATATTCATTTATACTCTGTATATTCTTGTAATCTGATGCATTGTTGTAAAATACAATGAAATGTTCTTCTGTATGCGTTCTGCTGTGGTTTGTTCTTGAACTATCCGACGCTTTCCTTTACGGGGAAGTTGCGGGTCTTTACAGTTGGTATCAGAGCTTTGGTTTACCAAGCTCAGAGAACAAGGCACATTAGAACCATACGAAAGAATTCATCAGATATTGGATTAGTAATATCCAATGGGAATGACTCGTTAGAGATGGGATCAGTAGTATCCTAGAACGAGTGTGAAGAGTATATTTTTAAAAAAAAAATGAAGACAAATTTTTGTTTTGAAAATTTAAATCAATTATACGTATTTGATTATTTATTTATATTGATTAGGACAGTCCAATATATAAAGATTTCGCGTATGCGCCTAGCTAGCGTCTATTCGAAGTTTTAATATACTGGATAGATATAGAATCACACTCTAGTCGCCCGGGGGTGATTCTGATGATTGATATATCATCATCAGAGTTTATATTCGAGTGACGAACGTGTGACATCTATATATTTCCTATTGACTGGTGTGAGAACCAAAATTAGATAGGGCTAATTGTTGTGATCTGGCATCAAAAACATGATTTTTGACTATATATCAAAGTTATCAATTTGAAAACGTTAAATTCACTAATTGATTGATGTTTGTGTTGTTTGTTTATTTGTTTGCTAATTTTTAGCCATTTAGCCTAATTGAACCGAATATTGAGTTGTATTGAAAATTGGTTGCATCTGCTTGCATATACATGTATATTATTGAACAGGTCATAGCAAGGAGGCTAGAGCAGAGAATAAAATTTGTTTGCCCGACAAATAGGTACATGTTTACTACATAATTTCCTGTTTTGTTTGGGTGATGATGATTTTGTGAGCCTATTGGCTAGCCGCTTGGCTTTTTCTTTTTCTTTTTGAGATCTGAAGGACCGGGGAAGCTATTTGAAATTCCCCGATGCTCCCGGTGCAGGGGAGGTTATGGCGAAATTTTTCAAAAATTTAGGGTGTTAGCCAAATTTTTGAGATTTTGAAAATTCTCAGAAACTAAAGAGTTGGAGAATGGAAGCCAGATCGAATATAGTGTTGAATAATCAAACCACTTTCGACTTTGTTCCTTTTCGGGGACGAAAAGTTTTAAGTGGGGGAGATTGTAACAACCCGAAAATCTGGGCCAGTTTAAAATTTTTATTTTGGCAATTTTATCGAATTTTGATTATTTAAAATGAATTATTTTAAATAATATCGACGAGAAATTTATTTTGAATGGAATTAGAACGTATATATTATATACGTCGTCGTTAGAATATAAATAATTATATATAATTATAAAAGGAATTGAAAATGGCGCGGTAGTTCGAAAATTCGATTTCTAATTTCAAATGAATATACAGAATTCAATATAAGTCAGGATTGAACGAAACAAGAAATATTTGAATCTGTATAACTATATCTTTGTAACGAAGTTAACAAACTGAGATTTCATTTTAGAAATGAAAAGATATGTCCAATTGAAAATTCTGAATAGTCGCTATGGAATTCAGGCCCTTAAAAATGGACATTTTGCAAACGTCCTCGGATTTCGACGAAACCACTTTTGTTGGGTCCGTGATGTCGAGTTATTGCTAGATTTCAAATTTCATAATTTTTCGAGTCAATATGTGAGCGTGGCAAAAGAAAACGCGTTTGACCAGTTTCAGTTGATTTTAATCGACTGGAAATTGGCCATTTTTCCAACGGTCTCAGAATTCGACGAAACTAGTTTTGTTAGGACCGTATCGTCAATACGAAGCTAGAAAATATTTTTCTGGAATTTTTCTAGTTAGTATATGACCCTGGTAATTTGAAATGTACGTTTAAAATTCAATATAATGATTTAAATGTAAATTAAACGGAAACTGATTCAAACAGTCGAATCAGCTTGCGATATATATCCCATTGTGTTCAGAATTGGGGTAATACGCTATGGACGACAGGCGGTGGGCCTCGTTTCGAGGTCGTGAGTAAAAGTCAACCCGTTTGCAAATTTAAATAATAAAATAAAGAAAAAAAATAATTTTTAATTTCCCTTTCCCCCCTTTATCTTCTGCTTGGCCCCCCCGTTCACTTTTATTTCAATAAACACAAAAAAAAGAAGAAGAAGAAAGCAGCAGAGGAAGCCGCCGCCCCTCTTACCCTCGACGCCGACGAAACCCGAAGCCGCCGCCCACCTCGAAAGCATCGCGAGCCCCCCCCCTTGAAGTCAACGCCTCCTCCGATTCGCCATTCGAAGCCGCTCCCCGTTCGAACCCCCACTGAAGCCGCAACCCCTCGAAGCACCTCCACGCAGCCACCATCGTTCGAACTCCGAGCGCCGCCACCGCTTTTCTCTGTTCGAACCTTCGAGAAGCCTCCGACGAACTGAAGGACCCCCCCCTTTTTCTGTAAGTCGTTTTATTTTATTTTTAGTTGTTATTTTGTTAAATAATAAAAACTGAAAATGTTTAAAAGTAAAGTTAAAACTGATTTTATAAAAAGGTTAAACTGATTTTAAAATGAATTAAAAAACCTAAAAGATTTGATTTTTAAAACCTAAAAGATTTGATTTTTAAAACCTAAAAGATTTGATTTTTAAAACCTAAAAGATTTGTTTTTTAAAACCTAAAAGATTTGATTTTTAAAACCTAAAAGATTTGATTTTTAAAACCTAAAAGATTTGATTTTTAAAACCTAAAAGATTTGATTTTTTTTAAAATGATTAGAGAATAAAGATAGGATTTTTATCTAAGAAAAAGTTCATATTTTTGTTTAGAAAAGGTTCATATGTTTGTTTAGGAAAAGATCGTATTTTGTTTAGAAAAAGATCGTAGTTTTGATTTAGGAAAAAATTAGATTTTTGAAATAAAAATTCGATTTTTATATATTGAACTTTGAAATAAAAATTCGATTTTTATATATTGAACTTTGAAATAAAAATTCGATTTTTATATATTGAACTTTGAAATGGAAATTCGATTTGTATATATTGAACTTTGAAATGGAAATTCGATTTTTATATATTGAATAGCGAACTAAAAATTCGATTTTTATATATTGAGAAGTGAAATAAAATTCGATTTTTATATATTGAATAACGAAGTCAAAATTCGATTTTTATATATGTAGTGGCTACGGGCGACGAAGCTGACGAAGATTCGAAAAAGAAGTGCCGTGGAGCTAGGATAGCTATAAGGTGAGAATTTCTCACCTTTCAATTTATTTTTCTAGTTATACATATATATACTAGGATGCAGACGGTGCTTATTAGAAGCACCCGACACCCGTCCACAAACCATGGACTTGTTTGATTGGTTGTGTAGTTGGTTAGATTATTTGATTTGGATTGGATTGTTTTGGTGAAATGAATTGATATGATTGATGTGTGAATGGCGTGGGCCTTCACTAGACCGGGGATAAGGCTAGGCCTTGTCCCGTTTCTAGTATCGTGCCGTTATGCCGCCGAAATTTTCTAAAATAAGTTAGAAAAATAAAAATAGCATTTTATTTAACGAATGAACTGAATAGAAATTCATATGTTAAAATAAAATGTGTTATCGTTAAAAATATAATTTTTAACGTGAATGTGAATAAATAAATATTCATTTACAAACCAGACGGTTTGTTTATGTACACCTATTTGAATGACGTTGATTGGGTCGATAAATTTTACACATCGCATAACTGCACAAATAAAATATGTGTTTGATTGTTTGAAACCCCACACGGGTGTTAGGATGAAATTTGAAGTTCACTCATCCTGATTGATTAAATATGTCGATCGATTGATTGACAAGCTGCTATAAGCGTTAAATGTCTATATTGGATGCTTATACAGTGTAGTGCACTTTGGTTGATGGTTGATTATTCATCGTTGTTGATACATACATGTGTTGTAGAAAATCCATATAATTAACATTATATGGTAATTGATTGGGCCTCATTCCAGTTTCGAAAAAAGAAATATTTGAAATAGAAATATTTGAAATAGAATATTTGAAAATAGAAATATGTGAAGCCGTGAGGATTAGATTGACGCCATTTTGACGTGAACGATATTTATATCGATTTTATTCATTTTAAAATGAATATTGAAAAGTGATTTCGAAATCGAATATTTTGAAATGAATTGAATTGAAAACGATTTCGAAATGAATAGAATTGAAAACGAATTCAAAATGAATTGAAAACGATTTCGAAATGAATTGAATTGAAAACGAATTCAAAATGAATTGAAAACGATTTCGAAATGAATTGAATTGAAAACGATTTCGAAATGAATTGAATTGAAATGAATTCAAATTGAATTGAAATTCGAATTGAATAGAAATGAATTTTAAAACGAATTTATAAGGAAGAATTCAATTTTGGCTTTGAATTGAAATAGAAGTTGAAATAGAATTTGAAACGAATTTAAAACTATTTATATAATTCGTTTTAAATAGAAATCGACGATATATATATTATATATATATATTATATATAATATAATGGCCTGAATAGAACGCGCCGCGCCGCGGCAGTTCGCGAATTTCGACCATTTATTTCAAACGGACATTGCGGGAGATCCGACCGTCGGATTCTCCTAAAACCGGAACCGTTGGGTTCGTATCGAAAAGAGCTTTCTAATGAATGTTAGAAATTTGAAATCTAACGGTTGGATTTGGAGTTACGTCCAAATCAAATTCGAAAAAGGTCGCTGTAAGTGCAGTTCGATGGCCATTGATGGAAATCGACTGTACGGGCCTTGATAAAATTATTAAAAATAGCAATAATTTGTGTAAAATCATAAGAAATGATTTAGAAAGAATTGGGATGAAAAACTCCCTATTTGAAAAGATAAAAATAGATTTTTATCGAAATGAACTAATTTTGAACTAGAATTATAATTCTATTTATTTTTAAATAAATAAATTGAATTTGAAAAGGGTTTTGAAAATAACCAAAATTTCCAATGATTGCATTGGAGTGGATTTGAATCGAAATTGTCTTCGGAATATTTCGATGTTGGAATTTGTGATTATACGGATGTTGTTACGGAAATTTGAAAGATATATATATATATCGTTATTTCCAATACGACATTTGTTAATCGTAGAATTTGATATTGAATATAAGCCGATATATTTTCTATTCCGAGCCTTATATTGAATATCAAATGTGATTTGGGTTTGTCGTGAATGGTGTCTTCACTAACACTGTTCTTGAACCCAGTTGAGAAAAGATTAAATCTTTTTATTTAGATTTAATGAAGTGTACCAATTAAATAATATTTAATTGGAATTGAATTGATATTGATTTTTGGGTTTATCGTGAACAGTGTTTTAAATAACACTTGTTCTTTAACCCGATAATTAATGAATGTGATTTGGGTTTGTCGTGAATGGTGTCTTCACTAACACTGTTCTTGAACCCAGTTGAGAAAAGATTAAATCTTTTTATTTAGATTTAATGAAGTGTACCAATTAAATAATATTTAATTGGAATTGAATGGATATTGATTTTTGGGTTTATCGTGAACAGTGTTTTAAATAACACTTGTTCTTTAACCCGATAATTAATGGAATGTGATTTTGGGTTTATCGTGAACCGTGTTTTAAATGACACTGATTCTTTAACCCTGTCGAAGATTAAAACTAAGTGGAGTTTTAATGAATCTTTAATTAGATTGAAAAGATCGAAAATGGAGTATCACCAGTTTTGCTCCAGGCGATAGTTAAATCTTTAATTAGATTTGAACGTGAAATGGTAATTGAATTTACCGATAACACTGTGGTGTTAGATATGAAGTATTACCAGTTTTACTTCATGGGATGAATAGGTTGGGATTGGGAAATTAAAACAAATGATTACTTCGGTAAAGTTCGTTAATCCCGACTAATTCGAATTGATATTCAAAGATAGATCAAAGAATAAATTCAGGAATTTATCTTGGATAAAATTAATGGGAACCTTTCCCTATGAATGTGAAAATTAGAAACTAACTGTCGGTTAGCTAAGCAGAATGGTTTTCTGGATATTGATCTGATGTTGGTTTCGGCCTTCGGGGTTAATATTTGGGGAATTATTCTCTTGATTAATTTACGGTTAGTGACTAATGAATTGGAATGAGGCGTATGTTGTGTTTGTGTAACACTTTTATAATATATACGCGAGTTATTCGGGAAGACCGGGTTTACCCCATTCTGAATAACTGATACGACGATAAGTCGAAGATGAAGACGATGGTCGAAGACCGGAGGTCTTCACGTCGTTTGGGTGATAACTGATGATCTTGATTGGGCTGTACACCCAAGAAGATGGAAACAGTTAGTGATCGTCCAGACGTACTTGGAGATCGATGGATATGCGGGGTACTAGGTGCCTCCGGTTTCGTTCAGACCCAGAACGGACTTGTAAATGGACTGTGTGTCTGACATTGGATTTCATTCTGTGTGACTGATATCGGTTGCATAGAGTGGTTTGCCTGTGTGGCATGCTAAGATGCAAATGATCGAGGCTTCTGTTGAAAACCAAAGTCTTGTGGTGATGATCAAAGCACGGCCTTTGTGGCGTAGCTTTGTGTAACGTTTACCTCGCGTGTTTCACACCAGGTATGAACCAAAACGGGAGACGGACCTCAGGGAGGACTTGCGTTTCTTTCTAGTTAGAAGTGGCGTCAGTGGTTTTACACGTCCTGACGAGTTTGACTTATGTGGTTGTTGCTGTTGCGAGGCGCCTCGGTTATATCGGTTTCGGCCGATGCTTCTGGTCGGCTGACGGACCAGACTGACACCCCATAGGGTGGGGAAACGTAGTGTTCAGGCATAATAATCCACATCGGTGGACCGGCCCTGTCGCTCCAAGGCTTGCCTGCGCGCTTGCCTGAGACACGGACTAGAGCGTCTCGAATCGGATGAGGACTATCTTTTGCCTCGGTTCATAGATGGAAATCCAATTTCCAAATACGTGACATTTGCGGTTTTAATTGTAAATCTAGTATGGCGACATGATATATGGTACCCATGCCGCCTATGATTGATACTTATGATTTGAAGTTGTTTTATACACTATGCACTTATAATAGTATCAAATGATTTGTTTTAAAACGTATCAAGCATTCTTTGGCTGTTATAAGGGAAAACCCTATCCTCGACTGCGTTGCATTGTGTGATGGGACCTGGGTCTTATAACAGCTTCATTTTTCTTTATTTAGCATTGCGCTGTTTGTTTTATGCACTGGTATTCTTGGGAGGAAACCCGTTCCGTGTTATACGGCGTGGTCCCTTGATTTACCTAATGATTTAAAATAAAGATTAATAACTGTTTTAGTTCTCACACCAGTCACATGACTGACCTGGAGTTTATTGTTTTAACCTAAACTCTGGGTGCCCCTATTTTCGACACGGGCAGCTAGTAGTTTTGGTTTTGCAGATTTATATTCACAGGATCCTGGTTTACAGCTGGAACGATATCCGGAAAGCTTTGTATCCGTATATCTCATTCTAGTTGTGTATTGTATTATTTTCCGCTGCTATGTATTTAAATGTAATTTAAATCTCTGATATTTCTGTGTAATATTCATTTATACTCTGTATATTCTTGTAATCTGATGCATTGTTGTAAAATACAATGAAATGTTCTTCTGTATGTGTTCTGCTGTGGTTTGTTCTTGAACTATCCGACGCTTTCCTTTACGGGGAAGTTGCGGGTCTTTACATGGTTGAACCAAGCATTCTTGAAGACATTGAGGTAGAGAAAGAAGCAACCTTGAGAAAAGCTCCGATCCGTATCTTGGGAACAGAGATCAAGAAACTAAGGAATCGAGAAGTCAAATTGGTGAAAGTTCAGTGGGGTGAAGCCGACGAAGATGCAACTTGGGAAACCGAGGAGAAGATGCGTGGGCTTTATCCATTTCTTTTTGAGGGTACATTCTCGATCTCTTTTCCTAGATTGGTATATCTTCCCTTTACTATCCATGCTTATCTAGTTTATCTTGTTTCGTAAATCTTGTCATGAGAACCTTAGGTAGAAACCCTTGGTTGAAACATGTATTTGAAACATGTTATGTTTGATGTTTGCAAGTGGTTGCAAGTGTTTGCAAGTGGATACTCGTGGATGCATAATACACGTTAGGCACTAAGATCGGCTCACACACTTTCATACCGCATATGCATGAGTGTTTATGCTTATTCATGGATGAAAACTTGTTATGCTATCACGTGGATGTTGCATATGGATGAATGTTATGTGCACTCATGTAGAGATTATAAATTATGTTAGGAATTTGCATACATATGGACTCATTTCACTAACATATTTTGCATTAAGGGGGTTTACTGAATCAGTAACCTCCTGATTTTCGCATTAGATAAGTACATATACACACACCTTTGCATATGATCATACAACATTTAGAACCTTTTAAGGACAATGATTGCTCGTGGATGATGTTTTGAGTAGATGGATGATGGATGGTAGGATACGTTCTTCCTAACTTGGAGATTTCGGGGACGAAATCCTTTAAGGAGGGGAGAATGTAACAACCCGTATTTTTGAATAACATGTTATAACATAAATGGAGGCAGAATTAAACTGTAAAATCTGAATAAAGGGAAATGGGCTGTGCCATTGCGTTCGTCTCGGAAAAATACGCGAAATAGAATCCGAGTTTTCGAAAATCGGAGTCCGTATGACCAAGATATGGCCTCGCGAAGTTTCACGAAAAATTCACAAATTAAAGTATACTTAATTAAGTGAAATGGGTTGCGCAGAGAAATATATATATATTGATATATATATATATATAATTGAAAATTAAATAAATAAATATGCATAAATGTTCAAAACAGCGAATTGGGAGAGGGGAATAACCGAACCGGCCGATTTTTGAGGTCGACCCGAGCTCGCTGGGTCGACTAGGGGTTAATCCAGGGTGTTTGGCTGTCAACCCGTGGGCCGATTCGCTCAAATGCAGATTTTGCATTTGAATGGTTCTCATGGTTCAACTTTAATCTAAAGGCCCTAGATGGTTCCTACACTTGACTTCTTCCCCAAGACATGCTTTGATGGCTTGGATTGAATCTAGGGTTAATCCTATGGCTAATACTATCCTAATCCTCTATAAAAAGACCCCAAACCTAGCCTAAATCACCATTATTCAATCCTACAACTAAACTATGTCAAATTTGTTCCTCTCATGGCCTCCACTCTCATGCTAAAATTTCTAAGTTAATTTCTATGAGAGATTTTGAGTTCATACAAGTGTTTTCAAACTTGTATGAGTGTTCTTACCTTGCATTCAAGTCAAGTTGCAACATTTCTATTTCAAAGCAAGGGTTTTTATTGAATTGGCTCAAGGGTTTTCATTTGGAGCTTGCATATTTGGGTTTTTGGTGCTTGCATAAGGGCTTCGTCTCAATCTTTATAATAAATATTTATTTGTGTCTTCATAGCATTGTAAGCCCTTTTCTACTTTCTTTCTTTGAACTCTAAAGTTAAATGAATGATGCAAGTTTGGGGTTGATCATTATATGCAAGTTTGGTTGATCATTATATGCAAGTTTGGTTGATCATTATATGCAAGTTTGGTTGGTCATTATATGCAAGTTTGGTTGATCATTATATGCAAGTTTGGTTGGTCATTATATGCAAGTTTGGTTGATCATTATATGCAAGTTTGGTTGATCATTATATGCAAGTTTGGATGATCATTATGCAAGTTGGTTTAATCATTATGTATGACACATGTTGCTATGTTATGCAAGTTTGGGTTGATCATGTTATCATGTTATGCAAGTTAAACTTGAGGTTTTGAGCATAAAGCTCCAAGCTTTATATTAAAGGTTGCATTTTGGCAACATGAAAGTTATCA
This sequence comes from Allium sativum, assembly GCA_030737875.1. Classification (NCBI taxonomy): domain Eukaryota; kingdom Viridiplantae; phylum Streptophyta; class Magnoliopsida; order Asparagales; family Amaryllidaceae; genus Allium; species Allium sativum. Next base: position 781,535,698 of record CM060913.1, on the reverse strand, counting down.
TATCCCTTATGATAACTTGCATGTGAGGCAAAATGCGAACTTCTAGCAACTTCTACATGCCATTTATCACCATGTATCACTCATATGCTAAGTTTGGTTTTATGCATGCTTTTGAAGCCTAATAATGCAATATGCAAGTATATGAACATATGTACATTTCATATGCCACCATGTTAAACTTGTGGCTTCAACACCTTTATGTCATGGTTATGCCAAGTTCCCTATTTTATCCTTTATGCGTTGTTGCGATTATGTAAACGATGGGATTACGTTGGGGTTGGGTAACATAATGACATGAACATGATTTTTGTAACATGACGTGATATGTTAACTTGTAATTATGTTTTGGAAACATAATGGACATGACACTTAGAAAATATGAGTGTGGCCAACTCGATGTTGGGTTGAGTTTGTAGCATAAATCTACCCGGACCCGCCCGGCTTAACTAGTGGCTACAAACAATAGGACCCAATGTGAGAAGTTGGTCATGTTGTGCTCGAACCCGAGGTTAGACCTAGTTGTGGTGTAAAGCTACCCGGACCCGCCCGGCTTAACTAGTAACCACAACAAAGTCTAATGTGAGAGGTTAAAGCGCATTAAGTTAATTAATGCCTCCTGATTAGGGTTAAGTCATGGTCCACTTAATACTTAACCAATTTGGGCTTGATGGATTAATCGAGGTTAAGTCAGGAGCCTTGGGTACTCTTAACCGATTTAATCCACGTTTGGATCGGGTTAACCACATTTAACCCGTTAAGAAACCCTAGTTGCGTGGTCCTTTTCAGCAGTAACCTTCTAGGTAGTATCATAAGACCCTAGGACTAGGCTAGGGTGGGGCACGATTACTGGGCTGATTGTAAGGGACCAAAATAGACGGCGGAATGATGCCCCGGTTGTTCAGGCGGACCATGGTCGTGCACATCAAGTCCGGAGTTGAACACGGGCAACGGTAGGTTTGGACTGTGCATCATGGTATGGTGTCAGAGGGTTACACCGTAGGGCCAGATACACCCTAGGGTGGACCCTGCACAGTCAACTACATTACATGATTAAGCCGCATGACACCGACACTTGATGAGTTAGGCTTATAGGGAGCCGATCGACTAGACTGTGTAGTTGGACCTTGATTAAGGTCACCTCATTATATTGGGCCAAGCTTGGGCCAAGGGATCAATTCTTGTTTTTACTTGACATGTTAGAATGCTAGTACACCCGTGGTGCAAAACTTAACCTTGATTATGCGATGACACCTTTATCTACCTTGTTAGTTAATCATCATGCCAGTATGTTATTATCCTTATGTTCATCTCAGCTTCTCATGCCAGTTAACTTTACTAGTTCATAGACAGATAGTAGTAGGGCTTACCAGTCTTTTTGACTGACCTGTTTTCTTTCGCCTCTTTTCTTCCGTTTCCCCCCCCCTCAGGTCCTCGGGGTGGGAACATTGGAGCTTAGCTTGGATCTTTACAGCTTGCTTACTGGATTTGCTCATGTACGGTCTCGGACATTGAGCTAGTTATGGTTTATCACTTCATTTTGGGGATAGTACTTTATGTATTTCAGTTTTTAAGTTTATGCTAGACTTTATTTGTTGGAAAATAATGATCAAGTACTTTGTTGTAACTTAACTATGGTTTTGAAATGCTAGTTTTATCCACTGCTTTACTACTCTGTGTTACTTATATATTCTGTCTTGTGATATCTGCATGCATGTTTACCTTGTTTAAACGCCCCTCCGAAGCTAGTGTGCTTGCAAGAGTCACCCTGGCGGAGGTGGGGTGTTACAATTATACTTACTTTGTTTCTTCAGAAAAAAATGGAACATTAAGCAACTGGACATCAATACTACGTTTCTGAATGGAGTGCTACAAGAAGAGGTGTTCATAGAGCAACCCTTGGATATATTCAAAATAAAGGGACATAACTTGTATGCAAGTTAATAAATCCATCTACAAACTTAAACAGGCACCAAGAGTCTAATTTTTTGCAGTTGAAGCGCTTAGCGGATCCAATGCGGCAGAGATGCAAAAAGTTATAGCAGGGATAAAGCGAGGAAATAGAGGGATATAGCGGATGAGTCTAAAATATCATAAATAACCCGTATTTAATGCATTTTAAAATATATAAATGATAAATAAATGTAGAGTTAACATTCAATTTAATTATAGTTAGTACATTTATAATTTTAAACAAAACAGTATGCAAACATATTTATGTAAGTGTAAACTTTTTTGTAGCTTAATTAACTTTAACATAATATTAAAGTATTTCCTATTTTGAAAAATAGTTGTTGAAAAATTCTATTAGAAAACTAATTTTTTAAACTTTATAATGTACAAATGTTGTTTTTTAATTCATTTCTTTTATAAAAGATATAGCGGAAATAGTAGAATATAACAAAAATAATGGGATATGTTACTACCAAAATTAACTCCGAAACAAGCTGATGGTGAAGGGGTATCGGGTGACCACAAACACATACGAATTCTCCCAAAGGCAAGAGCCAAACACTAGAAAGAACCAAGAGCAAGAAAGAATGATCCGAGAGCTACATAAACTGGCACCATCCTAGGAAAAAGGAACTCAGAAGCCATAGAATAGCGACAGGGTCTCTCCGACGGGGTCCATCCGGTAGGGGGATCCTATAGTGAAAGGTCATCTAGGTCGGAAGCTAAGAAAGTGAGAAGCAAGAGCTCCGCCAATTGAAACCCAGAATTACGAAAGGGCTGCCGGAATTAACCTGCTTAATGCCAATACATCAGGAAGCGAAGACATCAAGAGAGTTGAGCCAGAAGAACATAAAAATTATCCAGAACCAGCCTTTGAAACATCTACCGCATAAATGCCGAAAGGTCTCATTGATAGACAACAGACAAATCACCTGGAGCTAGCTTCCGGAAGATCAGGCTACACCTGGAAAATCCACTGGAATAACAACCGGAACCCTAGCAAAGATACAGGCTATCCATACTAATCTACTTAGTACATACATCGACAGTGGTTCCGAACCAACATATATATGCATAGGTCATGAGGACAAGCTCCTCTAAGTATTCATGAGAAAACCGAAAGCTTACATCCGGAAGCTCATAACCAAGAGCATACAACTGGAGGCTCGAATACCTTCCGGAAAGCTACTACATCCACAAGCTCATATCACTCTCAAAGAAGCTCCTATTAACCAGGACCTTCCCCTCCGGAAGCTATAATCCGCACCGCAAAGCGGCTGGGAGCTAAAACAACCGAAACCAAGGAGAAAAGCAGTCGGCAGAGGTACCCGCAGGCCCAATGGCCCAACAGTAGAAGGGTCCCCGATTTCTCTATAAATAAGACCCCAGGGGTCACATTTTGGGGGCGATTTTTTCATTTTTCAATCTTGTTCTTTCTTCTTTAAGGAGCAAACCTTAATTTCCAAATTAGATTGGGGATTTCTTCAACTCTTGTAATACATCTGCATTTTGTGAATGAAGAAGTCCGAGACTTAAACATTTTGTGATTTGATAATCATATTGTGCCATTTATGGTGGAACAGGGAGTTAACACTAACCTTTCGTATGAAGAGTTGTTCACAATATCCTCGTAAAGAGGAAGGGCTTAATGGAAACCCGAGGCCTTCCTTCCCTTTACCTCAAGGGTTAACAACGTGAATCAACCCTTTTATAATGAGCCTAATACTACTCAACTCCGGGAAAGAGGTTGATTGCAGGCTTATGGGTTGATCTCTGATGCAACCAAGTCTCTTCGGGCTGGCTCGATGCGGAAGGATCGTTTAAGTCAATAAGCATTGTAATACCCTTACCATACAAGTATCGGGAAGCATTAGCTTGTATTCCTCTTATCACAATGTATATCATTTTACCTATGATTTAAGGGGTAACTGATTACTTAAGGTTTCATTTGTACCAAGTTAAATAAACCCTTCTTCAAGGTACTTCGAAACTCCATAATTCTATAAGCGTGATATTCAACCCTTTAGGGAGGAATAACTAATCTTTAGAACGGGGATTCTGGTACTCAAGAAACGGTTGATTTATTTAAGGAACACTAACCCCAGGTCATTCTTCAGTAACCTTAAATCGTGGTTGCACCAATTTTCCTAAATATATGTTTCATATAGCTCATTCCAGGTGTTGACAGAAAATATCGTTAACATTTTGGCAGTAGAAGGAGGGCCTGAACCTCTGACCTTGTGGTTAATCTATCAAAAATTAATTTGTTAAAATTATCGCTCCACGATAGGAAAGATGAAATCAAAAAGGTTAGAAGAGCAAAACAAGGAACTGACTCCTAATGCAACCCCTAAAGGAAATATAGATATAACACTTAATCTGAATAATAGTGAAAGAGGAGCCACATCCAGTCCAATACAACCACCAAACCCAAACACCAGGAAGATAATGTCATAAGAATTATGGCCTTGGATAAGCAATTTCAAGAGATGCGAGCTCGGATGAATGCTGCTCAAACGTTGAAGTCTTCAAGACTCACCAAATCTAGTAAAAGAGAGATGAATGAATCTCCAAAAAGAAAGGCTCCCATTCAACACTCCGAAGCAAAAGAGATGCTCTTGGTAGCTTTCTCTAAGAATAAGAAGTCCCATCTGACAGGAATAGACCATCATGGAAATCGGTGCGAGCAAGAACAATCCGGGAGCCCCACTTCCAAAGGTTATGATCCTAAAAGAACAAACTACGATAACACGTAAGCTTATCTTAAAGACATTACTCAGAAGACCTCCAAAGACTTGTTGGGAAGCAAGGGGAGGAGGACCCAAGATGACAGGGTTAATGACAACGAAAGAGTACCTCCTTTCATTGATGAAATTATGAACACCATAATACCATCTAGGGTGAAGGTTCCTACCATCAAATATCTTGGGACAACTGACACTGATGATCATCTAATGACCTTTGATATCCAGATGGATCTCTACAATGCTTCAGGAGCCGTCAGATATCGTCTCTTCCCAGTGACCCTTCAGGGAGCAACCGCAAAGTGGTATCGTCAGTACAGAGAAAACACCATTTATTCGTGGAAACGGTTCGCCTACGAATTTTCAACGTAGTTCTGCATCTGCAAAGATCTAACGGTTGATTACACGGTCATTGCTAACATAAACAGAAGCAAGGGTCGTCTCCAGGAGATTACTTGAAAAGGTTCAACATCGAGGCTTTAAAGGCCAAGAATATGAACGACCGCGACAAATTGATAGTTGTGCATTCAGGGTTAATCGAAAACACCCTATTCTAGAAAGAATTATACATCCATGGCTGTAAAGAATTACAAGACTTTCACTTCCAAGTTGACAAGTTTATTCGCATGGACGAATTATACTTCATAAAGAGAAAGTTCGGGCCTCGAGGGGAAGGAGGAAGGTCAAACTTCGGACAAAAGCCCCAGGAGGGAAATCAAAAGAGATCAATATGGGAAGATTCTAATACCAACTCGGTTGCTCTAAACAAGCCCATCTCGTTTGTGTATGATGTTGCGAAAGAAAGAGTTAAAAACTTCCCCATATTGTTCAAGTCCAAGAATTTCCCTGAACCTTATTCTGGTGGTAAGTATTGCGAATTTCACAAGAACAACGAGCATAAGACTGATGAATGCAAGGTATTGGACGGGATTATTCAGAAACTAATCCGTGAGGGACACTTGAAGGTATTTGTTTTAAACAAGACAACATCTACTCAGCATACAAATGGACAACAAAAGGTTTCAGCAAATGCAATAGAAGCTGCTATGGAAGAATGCAACCTGGACTTGGGTCTGCCCATAAATCGAATCAATGTGATCCAACGAGGGCCACACCCTGCCGGAAACTGTCCGAGAGCCAGGAATCAATACACGAAGGAACCCATAGAAGGAGTATTCTCCATCGGGGAAGAACCATCGTTGAAGAATAAACGTTATTCTCTCAAGATGCACAACCTAGTGGTTTCTCTGGAAGAGATGAAGAAAGGGGTCCGCCACCCGCTTAATGATCCCCTTATGATAACAGCGCAAATCGGACTCTCTGTCATCTCCAAGATCCTTGTGGACACTGGGAGTGCCGTCAATGTCATCTTCAAGCATGCTTTCGACCAAATGGGAATTTTTAAGAAGAAGCTGGATCCAAGAAGCGAACCGATCTTCGGCTTCAATAACAAGGGATCAACTCCGGTAGTGCAGATCAACCTTCTGGTTCAAGTAGGGCTATCTCCGCCCCATAGAACCTTCGAAACTCTCTTTGTAGTGATTGATCAACCATCCTATTACAACGCCTTCTTTGGACGACCAGCTCTAGAGGAGATGGACGCTTTTGTCTCTTCCAAGTACCTTATGTTAAAATTCTTAACCAAACAAGGATGGGGTACCATTAGGGGAGAACAGTTTAGCTTCACGAATGTATTTCGCAACAATTGACAAATACAAAAGGGAGTGTTCTTCGTACTTTGATTCTTCTACTGTTTTCATACCTTCGGATAAGGGATTATAACATCCTACATTCGAATCCAGACAAAAATTAATAAGGCTAACAAGCGTGCAAATGCTAGGTACACTTCTTTGAAAGGAAAGAGGAAGAGAGCCGATGATGTAAACTTGACTAAAGAAGGAGAAATTGTTATGGATTTAGATTCTAGGGGGGATATTGAAAGAGTGCAACCAATAGAAGTTGTGGAAGAGGTAAATGTTGATTCAAAAAATAAGGCAAAAGTTGTCAGCATAGGGAAAAGGCTGGCAGAGCCCCTTAAAAGCGACCTAATTTGGTTCTTGCAACTCAACAAAGATGTCATTGCCTGGACCCATTCGGACATGGTCGGGATCAACCCCTCTATGATGAGTCACGCCTTAAACATTAATCCTTCAGTAATCCCGGTTCGTCAAAAGAAGAGACAATATAATAGAGACCGATCCGAGGCCCTAAAAGAGGAAGCCAAAAGGTTGGAGACAAATGGGTTTATCCAAGAAGTTCTTTACCCAAAGTGGTTAGCAAACCCTGTACAAGTAAAGAAGTCCAATGGGATTGGAGAACATGTTTTGACTACACGGATTTAAACAAGGCTTGCCCAAAGGATTGCTATCCCCTTTCACGGATAGACCAGTTGGTCGATGCAACAAGTGGTCATAAGATATTATCTCTTATGGATGCTTACTGGGGTATAACCGAATTCCAATGCATAAACCCGACGAAGAGCATACAAGCTTTATCACTGATTGGGGAACATTTTGTTATAAAGCAATGACCTTCGGGTTGAAAAATGCGGGAGCAACATACCAACGGCTAGTAAATAGAGTGTTTCAAGAACAAATAGGGCGCAACATGGAAGTATATATGGATGATATACTAGTAAAATCCATCGAAGCAGAAAACCGTTTAAAAGACTTGGAAGAAATGTTAAATGTCCTAAGAAGTTATCAAATGAAGTTAAACCCACAGAAGTTGTTAATCCCTAAAAAATCCACTACGGACATTGAGTAAAGAATACGGAGCAGACATCATCAGGGTCGGTCGTGCGAAAGGTTATCCGAGGCACTTAAATGGCTCACAACGGGTGGAATGCAACCGCACAGAGCAAGACCCAAATATTGAACCCAAGACAAGTCAAGTCCACCATCACGACTGAAGATGATGGCACATAATGATTATGAAAAATGCAGCTTGATAAAGGAAAGGACCGTATATCCCACGAAATCGTTTCCCCCAATAGAAACGCTCGATCTTACCTCAAAATCTGGTCGCGCGTATCAGGGAAGGAATCAAGGTCGCATGTATATCTGAACAACTGCTTATAGATGGCAACACCTTTCGCTCGATACTCAGGTCAGAAACCTACTGATCATCCATACACCAGTCCTTGAAGAAACGCATGTGCATCTTGAAGTCGCAGCCTCAGTCGGTCAGAAGACCATCACTCGCTCACCAATCAGGCATAACCGCGTTAAGGGGTTATGGCCGACTCGTTTCTTCGTCTCGCCATCAAGCAAATCAGATACCAACCCATCAAATACCAAAAGTAGTCGCAATCGAAGGACATCGACCAAAGCTAGACACAAATCCTGATTCAGGCTCAAAAGCAAAGGTCGATCGTTCATATTGGGGCAATGCCGCTCAAACACCGAAACAAAGCAAGTCTCCCATTCAACATAGGCTTGAGCAATCTTGTAGCGTGGCTGTATGAACCAACAGCACCACACGAAGGCAATAAGAAGACAAGCGCCCTTGAACCAAGAAGGACGGTCGCGCAAGGAACAAAGGAGGATCGACTCCAGCCCCGCATTCTGCCCTTATAAGATTCCCCGAAACATTCACTCTCGCAGGAACACTCACTTATATGGACTAGCTCAGCTATTCAAGATACCCGCTCCAGCGAGTCATCCACATATGATATTTGGATACAGCCACGGACAGCTGGCTACATCGAGCCAATGGCATGATTGTAATTAATAGAATGAACGATCCGTAGCCTGCATAAACGGATCTCAGGTCATTCCCCAGAGGGCGTTTCACCTATAAATATGCCATGACTACCAACATAAAGGGGATCCAATCTGGGGAACCACAAAGTGCTACTAAATTCCATCCTTAACTACAGATTTGGCTATGGCGTCAAGTACAATCTCATGGTGAAGGAAAACCAAGACATCCTCCTTCTCAATCATTCATCGATCCTTCTTCCCCTCAAATTCTACCATTCTCTTATATAATTACTTGGATTGAAATATATAAACGAGGGTATATTGAGTGGATATAGAGATGTATAAAAAGAGAGAGTTGATGTATCTTGTAATCCTCATTATAAGACAGGAAATCACCTTCATAGTGGACGTAGGCCTCGTTAACGGCTGAACCACTCTAAATTTCATCTTTACTTTACTTTTCTCGCATTTTTTTACTTTCAATTACTGATTAAACACGGTTCCATTTATTTCTTACCGAATTGGTGAAGTACAGTTTAGTACCTTGGGTGTTTAGACCATTTTTGGTGTAAACATTTTGGCGCCCATCGTGGGGCCGTGTTTTGCTTTTTTCCCATTTTAGATTTGATGAGATTTTCTGAGAGGCACTATGCTTGAAACCATGAGCACGCTGAGGAGAATCACCGATGAAGCTAACAACCCCAACAACGGCGTCAACATCGTCACACCGCTAGACAGCGACTCCGGGGAAGGGGAGCTGCCAGAAGTTAAAGAGACTGTAACCAGGGAAGAATTGGAGGAAGCGATGACAGGTTTAATGAGTCAAATAACTACTGCAAGCAACGCAGTGATGAAGAAGCTCAAGTCGATACTCGCCATTCAAGCTGCCACCACAAAAGCCGCTTTAAGCGCCACCTGTTCCTCGCTTGCTCGAACGAATCGCGAGTCAGAAACAGAGCTCCCCACCTCAAACTCAAGACAGCAGGGTTCCTCCCAGAGAATTGCATGTCTCACCAATCCAAAATACAAAGGGGGCAAAGTACCTATGCGTGACTATTCTGACGATACAATCGCAGAACGGGAAAACAGTCCCACTATCATCAAGGTGTCCCTTCCAAAAGGGGGCCCAAATTCCCTACCCCTAGTTCATGAAGACACACCTAGATCGATGATTGATAACAAAAAAGGCGGTCAACCCATGTATCCAACCAACGAACGGAAGTACGTCTTGGGAATGGCATGAGCAATTGTGGAGGAAAGCCTAAAGAAGAAGGATGACTGGAAAGAATGGAAGTCCTTCCCAGCTAAAACCCCGCTCACCAAGAGGATTAAGAAAACTGTATACTTACAAAGATTCGAACCTCCATCATTGCAACCCTACGATGGGACGAGCGACCTAATGTGTTTCTGTGTAAATATGACCAGTACATGAATGGAGCATGCGCTACTGATGAAATCAAATGCTTATATTTCCCGACTTATCTAGAAGGAGTGGTTTATCTTTGGTTCGCAAAGTTTCCACCACAGTCTGTGGACAATTTCGTGACCTTGGCTAGACTATTCAATGAGCAGTTCAGATCCCAGGCGTTCGAAGTTCGGGATGCTACAGAGCAAAGTGGACTACGACAAAGACCAGGAGAGCCCATCAAAGCTTTTCTCACTCGCTTTGATATGGCATTGGCTAAAGTCAAGAATCTCGAACCCGGTCTGATCTTAATGGCCCTTAAGGGGGGCATATGCAAGAAAACCAAATTAGGACGGTGGATCAAGAAAAAGAAACCACGTACACTCGGACGGTTACTTAACAAAGCCGAAAAATATGCAAGTACTGAGGGAAAAAATGCACAGGCAGAAAAGAACGGAAAGGTGCAAAGCAACTTGGATAATAAAAAAAGGAGCAACGAAGAAGAGGACAGTCGAGCGAGAAAGAAGCTACGCTTGTTCAAGAACTCCGAGTTCACCCCCCTTAACGATTCCTTGGGAAATATCTTCATGGCAACTGAAGACACCGAGAGGTATCCGGATTTGAAACAAAGGCAGGTCAAGAATATCGCCATGAAGTCAGGAAGATTCTGTCGGTTGCACAAACAGCCAGGACACGATATCGATGAATGCAGGCACTTGAAGTCGGTAATCGGGGGGTTAATCAGGAAAGGCCATTTGCAACAGTATGTACAAGGTCACGAGAATTATCCCGACTCTCCGCAAACAAGGGATGGTACGCCTTAAAAAGGACGGGGCTTAAACCAATCCAAAGAGGACGCTCATCAGAGGGACCAGTTGCTAATATTTCAATAATGGAGCATTAAACTAAAGCTCTTATTACTTTACTTCATTCCCCTGATTTTATCTTGTTGTTAAAACTGTTTTAACTCGCTTTATTATTCACTATGTTCGTATTAAGCAATGGTTTACTTACAAAAACTGTGTATGTTAGAAGTTAATTATGTGTTTACTTGAATAACATACTTATTGGTCTGTGCTAAAAGGAGAACAATTCCTTGGAATGTAGGTATGGTAAAAGAAATCCGCCATACACAGCGGGGCCGTAATAAAAATCCCAGGGCACACACTAAAAGAAGCAGTTTGGGAATCGCGAACACCAAGCTAGACGTATCACCTCAGAAGGAACAAGCTATTCTGGGACAGACAACAAGTTGAAAGAATGCACCTCTTAGAAAGAACGCTTGGCAAACACCCATTCAAAGGGCTACCACCAGACCTCATTGAAAATACAGAAGTATTACCAAATCTATCCCTCGGATAAAATTGCTAATCCCAAAGAAGCATTCTCTGAGGTACAGGACATGAATTCCTTAAAATCGGAGTTAAATTCGGTAGCAAGGATTGATGTCCACCTCCTGGGAGTCAATATTGAAGGGGAAGCAACTCAAAATGTCCCATGGTTAAAGTCCCACGGTTAAAATTGTTGAGCCTACCAAAGAAGCACCTTCTTAGGTGACCTTCCTAGGTGTTGGACACAAGTTTTCCAACTTGAGAAAAAAACTCAATGAGGTAAACCAATGTCTGTGTCCTAAGGTAAGGCACAAAATCGGAAGAACTAACATGTCCGGAAACGGTATTTTTTTTGCCAATCACTGGGGGCACCTTGTTAGGTGAAGGGCACGAAGTTTATCCCTTTTGGGTCAAGGCTCGATGAGGCAAGTTAGTGTCCGCTCCTCGGGATGAAGCATAAAATGGGGAAGGATTAAACATGTTGGAAGGACCAGCACAAAACAGAAACCCTGGCCGAAAGGGGGTGTCCATTCTTGTTCTTTGTTGTTAACCAAGTCAAACAAAACCAAGGTTAGATTACAAAAGCAGAAATCCCAACCGAAAGGGGGTGTCAGAAATCCTAGCCGTAAGGTGATATCCATTCTAGAACCTTTTTGAATAACTAAAACAATCAAATAAGGCCTAAATTGGATCGAAATTTTTTAACCCAAGACCTCCCCGGGGGCACGTATTCAAAACCAGCCTCCGAAGGGCTCGGATTACCAGTGTTCATGCGCGGGGTTGAATACCAATAAATAAAAGATGCCAAACGCGCTTATAGTAATACAAATGCGTAACAGCCTTCGATAAGCGAGATACCTAAAAAGATAAGTAAATCCTAACCATAATAATAACAATAGAAAATCGGGCGCAACCGAACGATTAATAAAGCGCTCGAACGAATGTGTAAATCGGAAAATAAAGGTGCAGCGTGCGACGCACCCATGCGAAAACAAACAAGTTCCGTAATAAGAACTACGATACGTTGAAAACAAACCTTAAAAGTCACAAACAAAAGCGTACGAGAATAAGCGAGGCTGGCTCCCGCATACACAAGCCAGATTAAAAGTACCATTCAAAATCAAAATGATAAGACAGGTAAAGCATTAGCAGGCCACAATACTCAGATGAGATAAGAAATGATCCTCTCCCTAGACTAAGGGCCTCGACTAGTTTGCGCATGTCTTCTTCCAAGGCATGAAGTCGTTCAAGATTCTCTCTATTTGACTATTGAAGATCTTCGACAAGAGAATGCCATCTGCCCATTTGCTCCACAATGTAATCTCTGACAGTTGTGATGAGGCCTTCAACCAGATGCGGACGTGCTACCAACTGATTGAATTCAACCAATATGCTATCCTTCATGGCGTCCATCTTACCTGCAATAATCCATCTGTCAAATGGGTCTATGTACACACCAGAACACGAGCTAGTTGGACACCGAGCCACAAAATCCTCAGCAAGTTCAGGATGGCAAGGATTGGGAACGGGAAGAGGCTCTGATATAGCTGTAGGATCTAACGTGATGGCTGAAGAGACCATACGATTAAGAGAAGTCTGAATATCTGGGTCGGAGAGTTCATTTTGCAAACAATGACTTTGAGTGTCAGTCGCACTCAGGATCTCCTTGCCTCGGGGCATCTTTTTGTTGCCAGCCCTCCTCCCCGATTTTTTCCTGAGCTTCCTAGACATGAAAAATTCCATCCTCGGGCAACCTGCTTCAGAAAGGGTCAGTGTGGACACAAACAACCTTGTCAGGTCCAAGCATAAACAAAATATTTCAACTGAAGAAACCTGGGGCATTCACCAAACAATTTATGAACAAATACAAAGCATCAGGGTTCCAAAGAAAACCACCAGATGGTTCATGTTCTTCAAAGATAAGTACAGAAACAGTATCTACGCTATACCAAATCTGGCTATTACGCAAATCCCATATTCATACACAGTTCGATCAGGCCATGTTTTGAGCGTCCTAGATTGGTAACGTAAGAAAAAGGAAGAGACAAAAAATCTTACCTAGAAAGATCATGGCACCTCGGAGCCGAAAGAGAATTGCTCAAGATAAACAAATGTTACTGCAAATGCTAGGCAAAGTGATGGAATGAGAAAGACGAAACCTTTTGAAGAAAAATCAAGGCGGAAATGTCAAACATAGATTACCTGATTGAACTCTCGAGGAAGCACAGCTATGACCGAAGAATCTTTCGAAAGTTATAAAAGTAAAATGAAGCAGGCTAAAGGTAAATAAGGAAGATTAAAAGGCATACATCCAGAGAATTCTTGCCACGTCAGCTTAGTGCCAGATTACACAAAAGTGTCCCATCAAGTTCCAACTGGCATCCCGAAATTCAGCTATTCGCACAATAATCAAAAAGATACATCGAGCCTCTCGCTCAAGACAATACCAACCAGCTACCATGAAGCAACCTCAATCTTTTGCATGAACGACCCCTTGATAAACTTTACCACACACTGTGCGACCAAAAACGTCGAAGCCAGTAATTCCTTACTAAAAAGAAATCACGGGCTTCGAGGGGCAAGTGTTAATCCCTAAAAAATCCATACGCACATTGAGTAAAGAATACGGAGCGGACATCATCAGGGTCAGTCGTGCGAAAGGTTATCCGAGGCACTTAAATAGCTCACAACTGGTGGAATGCAATCACACAGAGCAAGACCCAAATATTGAACCCAAGACAAGTCAAGTCCACCATCACGACCGAAGATGATGGCACAAAATGATTATGAAAAATGTGGCTCGATAAAGGAAAGGACCATACATCCCGCGAAATCGTTTCCCCCAATAGGAACGCTCGATCTTACATCAAAATCCGGTTGCGCGTATCAGGGCAGGAATCAAGGTCGCATGTATATCTGAACAACTGCTCATAGATGGCAACACCTTTCGCTCGATACTCAGGTCAGAAACCTACTGATCAGCCATACACCAGTCCTTGAAGAAACGCAAGTGCATCTTTAGAGTCGCAGCCTCAATCGGTCAAAAGACCATTACTCGCTCACCAAGTCAGGCATAATCGCGTTAAGGGGTTATGGCCGACTCGTTCCTTCTTATCGCCATCAAGCAAATCAGACACCAACCCATCAAATACCAAAAGTGGTCGCAATCGAAGGATATTGACCAATGTTAGACACAAATCCTGATTCAGGCTCCAAACCAAAGGTCGATCGTTCATATTGGGGTAAATCCGCTCAAACAACGAAACAAAGCAAGTCGCCCGTTCAACATAGGCGGGAGCAATCTTGTAGCATGGCTGTATGAACAAACAACACCATATGAAGGTAGCAAAAAGACGAGCGCCCTTGAACCAAGAAGGACGATCGCGCAAGGAAAAAAGGAGGATCGACTCCAGCCCCGCATTCTGCCCTTATAAGATTCCCCGAAACATTCACTCTCACAGGAACACCCGCATATATGGACCCGCTCAGCTATTCAAGATACCCGCTCCGGCGAGTCGTCCACATATGATATTTGGATATAGCCATGGACAACTAGCTACAGCTAGCCAATGGCATGATTGTAATTAATATAATGAACGATCCGTAGCCTACATAAACGGATCTCAGGTCATACCCCATAGGGGGTTTCACCTATAAATATGCCATGACTACCAACATAAAGGGGATCCCATTTGGGGAACCACAAAGTGCTGCTAAATTCCATCCTTAACTACAGATTTGGCCATGGCGTCAAGTACAATCTCATGGTGAAGGAAAACTAAGACATCCTCCTTCTCAATCATTCATCCATCCTTTTTCTCCTCAAATTCTACCATTCTTTTGTATAATTCCTTGGATTGAAATATATAAACGAGGGTATGTTGAGTGGATATAGAGATGTATGAAAAGAGAGAGTTGATGTATCTTGTAATCCTCATTATAAGACAGGAAATCACCTTCATAGTGGACATTGGCCTCGTTAACGGCTGAACCACTCTAAATTTCGTCTCTACTTTACTTTTCTCGCATTTTTTACTTTCAATTACTGATTAAACACGGTTCCACTTATTTTTTTACCAAATTGGTGAAGTACAGTTTAGTACCTTGGGTGTTTAGACCATTTTTGGTGTAAACAGAAGTGTTCTTTTGGAGTTCAATCTGAAAAGTTCCTAAGGTATGTAGTAAGTGAGAAAGGGATTAAAGCTAGCCCTGACCAAATCCAGGCCATCAGAGCCATGGAAGAACCTAGGACAAGCAAAGTGGTCATGAGCTTAAATGGGAAGGTAGCAGCCCTCTGTAGGTTCATTTCCAAAGCCACTAACAAATGTGTTCATTTCTTCGATATTATAAAGAAAAAGAAGAACTTCGAATGGAAAGAAGAATGTAGAAAGGCCTTTCAAGAATTGAAAGTTTATATGGGAACTCCTCCTATTTTATCCGATCTTGAGATAGGAGAAGATCTATACTTATATATGGTTGTCTCAGAGTATGCGGTAAGCTCAGTCCTTATAAGAGAAAGTAATAAGACTCAGCACTCAATTTACTATGTTAGCAGAAGGCTAAAGGACGCAGAAACCCGATACCCGGTAATGGAAAAACTAGCATATTGCCTAGTACTTACTGCACAAAAACTCATAGGGTACTTCCAAGCTCAACCCATTAAGGTTTTAACTAGCTTTCCGATTAAACAGGTATTCAGTAAGCCAGAAACCTCAAGAAGGTTAGTCAAATGGGGAATTGAACTTAGCCAATACGAGATTGATTTTCATCCTCGAGCGGTAATTAAAGGACAAGCCCTCGTAGACTTCGTGAATGAGTGCACAAGCTTCATTACGGAACAATCGGTTAAAGAGAACGACTTAAAAGCCAAATGGAAACTTTTTGTAGATGGAGCCTCAAACGAACAGAGGGCAGGGGCAGGTTACATTATAATTAACCCTGATGGGCACCGCTTGCACTATGCCATGAAGTTAGGATTCCCAACAACTAACAACATAGAGTCAATGATGGCCTGTTTGAATTTGGCATTACAGTTAAAGATACCTTGAATATAAATCTTTAGTGATTCACAACTAATGGTAAACCAAATAAAACAAATCTATCAAACCAAGGATATACGGATAATCCTATATGTGAAGAGGAAAAATGCTTTCCCGATTTGAAGATTTTTCAATTCATAAAATACCCCGTAAAGAGAATACTCGAGAAGATTCACTAGACAAATTAGCCTGTTCCCGGGGGGCTCCAAAAACCAGAGTAATTCCCATGGTTTATCAAGAAAGATCTAGTATCGAACATGAAGAATCAAAAACGGGAAAAGAATTATTAGTCCTAATTAGATCCCAAGCCTTGATAAGGGGGGATGAAGAGAACAAAGAAGGAAACTCCAATGTGGAACCTCCCTTAACAAGGACAAATTGCCTTCATGAAAATAGCTGGATGGCATCCATGGTAGATTACCTCCTAAACGGAACTTTACCCCTTGATAAGCATGATGCAAGAAGGATAAAACACCAAGCTCCTACATTTGTGATTATGGATAATATACTCTATAAAAAGGGACATTCACTTCCTTACTTCAGATGTGTAAGCTCCGAAGATGGGTTTAACCTACTAAGAGAGGCCCATGAAGGATTGTGTGGAGACCATTCCAATGGGATTAAGCTAGCCAAAAGGGTCATGCGCCAAGGCTATTATTAGCCATAAATGGTTAGTCAAGCAATTGAATATGTAAAAAAGTGTGAGAGGTGTCAAAGGTACTCTAAACTCCCCCGGCTTTCCCCTAGCAAGCTGACCACTATCTCAATCCCCTGGCCACTTGACGTGTGGGGAATAGATTTAATCGTACCCTTATCCATATCCAAAGGTGGAGCTAAGTATGTCGTAGTAGCCATCAACTACTTTACCAAATGGGTGGAGGTGGAATTCCTTTCAACAATCACGTCTAAAAAGGTGTTGAGATTTGTAATAAAGAACTCTGTTACTCGCATTGGAATTCCCCACAAGATCATATTAGATAATGGACCACAATTCGAGAGCGAAGAATTCACTTGGTTTCGTAAGAAAAATGGAACCATCAAAAGCTTTTCCTCAGTAGCTCATCCAAAGGCTAACGGAGTTATCGAAGATGCCAACAAAACCATAAAGACAATTCCTAAAAAGCGCCTAAACCAATCCAAAGGAAATTGGGCCAAAGAATTATCCTTAGTACTTTGGGCATATAGAACTTTTGCTAAAACAGCAATGGGGCACACCCCTTTTTCCCTGACATATGGATGTGAAGCCAAGATTCCAGTTGAGGTCGAAATCCCGTCGCATAGAAGGATAACATATGTGTTTAATCCCAATTAGGAATTAAGAAAGGAATCCTTAGACCTAATACAGGGATTGAGAGATGAGGCTACAATCAGAACAACTGAATATCAAAAAAGAATCACGAAATACTACAACATAAAGGTCAAGGCTAGAAATTTTGCAAAAGGAGATCTATTTTTACGAAGAGTAATGGCTAACACAAAGAATCCAGCGGATGGCCTGCTTGGTCCAAATTGGGAAGGATCCTTAATCATCTATCAAGAAGTTATGCCCGGAACATATCGATTATGTAGACCCAATGGTGATCTCGTTTAAGAACATGGAACTTGGAACACTTAAGACCATACTTCTCAATGATAAAGGAATAAAAAGGAAGCTTCCCTCCAAAAATGATTACATAACTAAGGGCATGGAAACCCTTCCAAAAGCCTAAGGAAACCCAAAAGGGGTGAAGCCATAAAAGGATTGAATCCCTTGTCATCACAAAAATTGGTCAGGACAAGGCATCCCCCGAAAGGGGATGGTGTGTTAGTCTTTCTCCATGCCCAAATCAGAGGGGGCTAGGTTAAAGCATCAAAAGTGTAAACCTCCGTTTCACACCAGAAATGGTCGTGGCGGTGCATCTAAAATTAGCACGCCCTGCCTCTGCTAGAACTAAGCACATCCTACCTCTACTCGTAGAAGAGCATGTCCCACCTCTGCTTATGTTCCGCGTTACCCGCAGAAGGGAACGCCAACCCTTATCATCGCCTACGATGGTCAGGATAGGGCACCCCTCGGAGGGGGCGGTGTGTAAACCTTTGTCAGTACCTACAATGGTCAGTATAGAGCATCAAAATAGTAAACCTTAGTTCTGTGCCTACAATGGCCCCGTCTAAATTTCTAAGACCTTATCTTTACCTACAATGGTCAGGATAAGGCACCTCCTAGAGGGAGGTCGGGTAAGTCCTTGGGCCCTGCTTGTGGATAAGCTAGCCAAGCGCACAGGACGCATAGTCCCGGAGAGTGGCCAACAAAGCACGCACGTCCTCTGCTTTGACATCAAAAGCCCAGAGAGTGGC
Organism: Allium sativum; assembly: GCA_030737875.1. Lineage (NCBI taxonomy): Eukaryota > Viridiplantae > Streptophyta > Magnoliopsida > Asparagales > Amaryllidaceae > Allium > Allium sativum. The sequence goes on along the minus strand of CM060913.1, from coordinate 781,517,188 downwards.
TCAAGAAGCACGTACAACCTCTGCTTCACAAATCGAATCCAAAGAGGATACCAAAACACTAATACTGGAAGAGAGCTTCTGGTCTTCAATCTTTAATTACCTAAACAAGGGTTGGTTCAGGTCTTCCATACTAATACCCAAATATAGGCTGGTTCAGTTCTTCACAAATACCGGAAGTGGATTTTTGTTACTCAATCTCTAATTGCTTGAATAAGGGTTGGTTCAGGCCTGCTATATTAATACCCGAATCTGGGTTGGTTTAGTTCTTCACAAATACAAGAAGTGGATTTCTGTTACTCAATCTCTAATTGCCTGAATAAGGGTTGGTTCAGGCCTGCTATATTAATACCTGAATCTGGGTTGGTTCAATTCTTCATAAATACCGGAAGGGGATCCATGGTCTTCAACCTTCAATTACCCGAATAAGGTTTAGTTTGAGACTTCTACTAATATAGGAGGGGGATTCCCAATCTTCAATTACCCGAATGAGGAATTGTTTGGGAATTCTATTAAGGTCGGAAGGGGATTTCTGGTCTTCAGTCCTTAGACTACCCAAATATGGGTTGGTTTAAAAGCTACTATCAAAACAAGAAATCGGTTATCAAGCTTCCAATCCTTAATGGTCAAGTAAAGGCTAGTGCAATAACAGTACCTTGGAGGCTTCGTTGTGCCATCACATGTTAAAAGAATAAAAAAAAGTTTGACTTGGAAAGTCGAAAACGCCCCTTTACTAGGGGGCAAATGTTATTACCAAAATTAGCTCCAAAACAAGCTGACGGTAAAGGGGTATCGGGTGACCGCAAGCACATAGGAATTCTCCAAAAGGCAAGATCCAAACACTAGAAAGAACCAAGAGCAAGAAAGAATGATCTGAGAGCTATATAAATCGGCACCATCCTACGAAAAAGGAACTCAAAAGCCACATAATACCGACAGGATCTCTTCGGCGGGGTCCATCCGGTAGGGGGGATCCTATAGCGAAAGGTCATTAGGTCGGATGCTAAGAAAGAGAGAGGTAAGAGCTACACCAATTGAAACCCAAAAGATGGAAGGGCTGCCAGAATTAACCAGCTTAATGCCAATACATCAGGAAGCGAAGACATCAAGAGAGTCGAGCCAGAAGTACATAAAAATTATTCGTAACCAGCTTTAGAAACATCTACCGCATAAATGCCGAAAGGTCACACTGATAAACAAAAGACAAATCACTTGGAACTACCTTCCGAGAGACCAGGCTACATCTGGAAACTCCACCGGAAAGCCAACCGGAACCTTATCAAAGATACAGGCTATCCATACTAATCTACTTGTATTAACACCGATAGTGGTTCCGAACCGGAAGCTATATGGATGTGTCATGAGGACAAGCTCCTCTAAGTATTCATGACAAATCCGGAAGCCTACATCCGGAAGCTCATAACTAAGAGCATACAACCGGAGGCTCTAATACCTTCCGGAAAGTTACTACATCCACAAGCTCATATCACTCTCTAAGAAGCCTTTACTAACCGGGAACTTCCCCTCCGGAAGCTATAATTCGCACTGCAAAGCGGTCGGGAGCTAAAACAACCGAAACCAAGGAGAAAAGCGGCCGACAGAGGTACTCGCAGGCCCAATGTCCCAACAGCAGAAGTGTCCCGATTTCTCTCTAAATAAGACGCCAGGCTGGGTCACATTTTGGAGGCGATTTTTTCATTTCTCAATCTTGTTCTTTCTTCTTTAAGGAGCAAACCCAAATTTCCAAATCGGATTGGGGATTTCTTCAACTCTTGTAATACATCTGCAATTTATGAATGAAGAAGTCCGAGACTTAAACATTTCATGATTTGATAATCATATTGTGCCATTTATGGTGGAACAGGGAGTTAACACTAACCCTTCGTATGAAAGAGTTGTTTACAATATCCTCTTAAAGAGGAAGGGCTTCGTGGAAACCCAAGGCCTTCCTCCCCTTTACCTCGAGGGTTAACAACGTGAATCAACCCTTTCATAATGAGCCTAATGCAACTTAACCCTGGGAAAGAGGTTGATTGCAGGCTTGTGGCTTGATCTCTAACCCAACCAAGGACCTTTGGCCTGGCTTGATGCGAAAGGATCGTTTATGTCGATAAGCGTTGTAATACCCTTACCATCCGAGTATCGGGAAACGTTAGCCTGATTTCCTCTTATCACAATGTATATCATTTTACCCATGATTTAAGGGGTAACTGATTAGTCAAGACTTCAACTGTACTAAGTTAAATAAATCCTTCTTCAAGGTACTTCAAAACATCATAATTCTGTAAGCATGATATTCACCCATTGAGGGAGGAATAACTAACCTTTAGAACGGGGATTCTAGTACTCAAGAAACAGTTGATTTATTTAAGGAACACTAAACCCAGTCCGTCCTTCAGTAACCTCAAATCGTGTTTGCACCAATTTTACTAAATATATGTTTCATATAGCTCATTCCGGGTGTTGACGGAAAATGGCGTTAACAGGATATATCGGGAATATAATGATATAGCGGGGATTAAAATGGAAAGGCTATTTGAAAATAGCAAAGCGGTAGAAATTCGCTACACGATATAGTGGGGATATGGCGGGGTAATAGCGGGGCATTAACTGTACATGCCTGATTTGAGAAGCTAAAGTCAACCCAAGTTAGGATAAAGTTTAAACTTGCAAAGTCTTACTGTTCTCTGTTGATAAAAGCTGATAATAAATCAACAATATATGTACTGATCTATGTGGACGACTTCATTATCACTGGAAGCAGTGATAATGAAATCAACACAATAGTCAAGCAATTGAACAGGGAATTTTCAATCAAAGACCTTGGTCAGTAATTTCTTTCTTAAGATAGAATTAAAAAGGATTTCAGACTCAGAAATAGTATTAAGTTGGAGAAAATACATTTCTGAAATCTTGACAAAAACAAAAATGGATGAAGCCAAAAGTCTCCCAACAACCATGATCACCAATCTACATTATCAAAATACAAAAGGGGACCTATTCAGAATGCAAAGCAGTATCGAAGCACTATTATAGAACTTCAATATGTGATCATTACTAGACCTAAAATTTCCTATAGTGTGAATAAAATCAGCCAGTTAATGCAGAACCCTTTAGATCAGCATTGGAAGACAGTCAAAAATATTCTAAGATATCTTAGAGGAACACTAAGTCATGGTTTAACTTTTAAATCATGCACTGCTATCAATATATTTGGTTATGAAGATCTTGACTAGAGCAGTGACTTAGATGATTGAAGATCTACAAGTGGATATTACATTTACTTGGGTCAAAATCTAGTGTCATGGTTCCCAAAGAAACAAATAACAGTATCCAGATAAAGCACAGAAGCTAAACTCAGAAGTGCGGCAAGTGCTACAACAGAGTTTATGTGGATCAAATCTCTACTAAGTGAACTTAATATGCATACCAACACAACTTTATGATCTTATAATTTAGGCACAGTGGCATTGGCACCTAATCCTATTCTACATTCTCATACTAAACAAATGGAGCTGAACCTATATTTTATTAGAGAACAAGTGTAACGAACAATAATTTTCGACCTCGAAAATCAACACAAAATACCGTGTCGATTATTCGAGTATCGGAAATACCCGATCATTTATTGAAAGAAGTTGGTGGGTGAGAAATAAAAAGAAAGAAAGTTAGAATAGAAGAAGAAGAAGAAGAAGAAGAAGATCATAATAGAACAGAATCAGAGTAAACACAAATCTCACAGCGGAACGAATAAAATATATTATATAACATAATGTGGAAATACAAAACCATATTTCTACTTACATATATCATCCGAGTACATCATATAAATATCATAGCGGAAATAAACTCTCTCTCTCTCTCTCTCTATATATATATATATATATATATATATATATATATCCGACACTGAAGCATCTTGCTCCAAGCTCTTTCAAGTACATCTGTAAAATCCCGACTACTTGACTGCCCGTACAAATTTGGGCACCCAAGAGTTTAGGGAAAAACAAAACAAAATAAACTCTGGGTCAGTCATGGGACTGGTATGAGTAAACTCCAATCATTTCGGTTTAACTTTTCAAAATCCTTTTCAAAAGAAAATAAAATCATAAGACCGATCCACACATAAACACGGATGGTTTTTACCTTAAGTTAACCTAATTTTTTTTCAAAATCCATACTATTCTAATATTACAATAGTGTCTAATACAAGTAAATAACAATCTAGTAGAACGCTTGCATCTCACATTCTACACGTATAATATACAATCAAAAACTGCGGGCTCTTATTAGGTAATAGATTTCCAACTATGACAAGGTATGGAACCACCTTCCGATCAGTGCACTCTATAGGGGATACACTGGAGTTCAACAAGAATATCTTGCAACTCAGCCACACAGGACCAGCCATTCATTTCGCTTGAATGTTCCAAATATATTGTCACCTTACAGTTGGTATACCAACATAACCATTCCCAGGAAATATAGAAATGAAAAGAAGTAACAGATATGAATATTCTCTAGATATTGAAAATATACCCTAATTGGGAGCGACCCACTTAGCCATGTTGCCTGCCCGATTTTTGTCACTTCCCGGTTGATGAGGCTTGAGGTCATAACGTATCTTTCGACAGATCACACCTTCATTTACTTTGAATGCCACATCGTCATACCTGCCATATCACAAATTGATTTCTCCAAAATGTAACGACCCAACTTTCTGAACGGTTTTCGCCGATATTTAAACCAGCTTAAACCGTTCACAAAGATGGATTGTTATGGGTACTTACATATTTGCACAAAAATAACAGAACTTTTATTTCATATCATCGATTACATCAGAGATTACAAGGAATATCAGAGTACCATCTATGCTCAGCGGAAATAAACTCTCTAGCCGAAACATCCAAATCATAATTCCAGCTTCAAATTCTAATCCAACTCTAAAATCTAAACCTGCAAACCAAACTTCTGACTGCCCATGCAAAAATATGGGCACCCAGAGTTTAGGTGTGGGAACAATAAACTCCAGGTCAGTCGTGGGACTGGTGTGAGATTCAAAACACAGTTCTTATTTAAACTTTATTTTAAAGTTGGTAAATTCACCAGACCCTGCCGCTAACGCGGAACGGGTTTACTCCATAGAAATTCGCTATGACTTTTGAAAAATGAAACTAACATAAGGTCTCGCGGCACACACACAATGCAAACGCACACATGGGCGAGGTTTCTCCTTATGATAGTCAAAAATGCTTGATACGTGAAAATCCTCTTTTACTACTAATAGTGCATAAGGTGAAAACAATTTCGCAAATAAATGTATTAATTATAGCCAGCATAATGCCCCATCCCATTATACTGACAATCTTGCTGGTAGCAGGCTATACAACTAAAATCGTACGGGCTCGTAGTGGGAAATTGGATTTCCAACAAATGACCAGGCAAAGGAACTTCCTTACCAAACCGATGGGTACGCCTCTAGAGGGACGCCCCGAGAACCAAATCGGGATCTCTGCCAACACGAAGCTGGGTTACCCCTTAACTGGGTAACTTAGAGCACACCTGAGTATATCACTTCTCGGTCATTACCAACCTTTAAACCGAGGCCTCGCAACATCAACATCCATAAAAATAAAAGTTATCCACATAGGTTAATACATGGGCTCCATACCATAGTACACCTTTTATCTAGAAGGAAATGACTACCCTTAACCTCGCTGCATCTTTCCTGTTTTAGCCATTTACCGGGTTGTGAGGCTTGCCGAGGTCACGATACACAAAGCTACGCTTAAATAAGCCATGCTTTGATCATCCATAGCTCACCACATATCTTAAGTATGCCGCATTATCCATTAACAACGCATCATTGATTTCCAATATATAACCTCTAAGCTCATATGTCTTAGAGAAGGATGTTAAGCAAGAGAATAATTCTCCACCACCAAACAGATATATATTGATAAAACAGTGTTACGTAGTTAATTACAATGTCAGACACACAATCCATAAATGTTCGTTCTGGGTCTGAACGAACATCAACCAAAAATCTCCAAATACATTCAGATATCGTGCCACTCCTCGTTTGGTTGTACGGACCAGTCCGAGATATTGGCATTCAACCCTAATGATTCGAAAATTCCCAGGCTTTACTCGGTGGTTTCCAAGTCTTCAATTGCTTTATAACATCGTGTTATTACTTGGAATGGTTTTCGGACTTATATCCGATCCCGGACTTCCCAAATAATAAGCGTACTATAAAATCAGTAGCTATGGTCTATACCGATTTCCAATTCAAATCTCCTTCCAAAAAGTTAACATTTCATTTTCACTTAAGGTTGGATTCATTCCCTAAAACTCCATTTTCATCTTACCCTTTTTCTTGAATATTCAATATTCATTCCCAATCTTTTATAAAAACAAAAACCATTTACTCATCACTATTCCTTTACCTTAGGTATTCAAAACCTTAATTTGGATTTAAATTCCCATTGATATTTCAAATATAAGTTTAAACAGAATTTAATCAACTTACATTTGACATCGATTCACCAACACGGGCAAACACCATCAGGATTTGGATATGAATATAGTTTGCTATTTCTGATAGTATTTGTCCAAACCTGGGATTCTATATCGAATATCTGACGATAATTCTATCCAACTCGTTTCCTTTTTTAATTCAGAATTCCCATATTTTACATATCATACCTTTTTAACTCTTTCAACAATCCTTTTCAATGATCTAAACAAAGGTTCAAAGTGTATAATCTTAAAAATCAAATCAGTTTCAAAGAAATGGTTCAATAACGTTAAAAGCGTTTGCTAAAGTGCTGCAAAAATGGTTATTTAACCAAATCGATCCAAAATCATTCAGAATTCACATATTTTAACTCGAATCACTTTTCAGTAATAAAAGATGATTTATCATATTTTTTCTGGATTTTTTTAAATAATTTTTATAACCCCATTTTTTTATTTCTTCTTTCAATCGTCGAACTACGCGTATAGCGACTTTTCCAAATTTTTATAACTTAAAAACCATACGTTGGAATTTGAAATTTTCTCTTTTATTTAAAAACCATTATCAATAGAGATCCGATGTTTTTCGTTTTACGTTAATTCGATAAAAACGTTCAAGTTATAACCAATTAAAATTTGAAATCGATATTATAGAACTATCGTTACGCGACGCGTTCGATTCGCGTTATATAACGTTTAAATAAAAATCGTTCCATTACATTTCCATACTTAGATCCCAAAATCATATTTCAATCCTGTTTCTCAAAATGATATCTTCATATTCCTACTTTAGTCCAAATCATTTAAATTTCCAAATAATTATTTTACATAAATTTGAATAATAATAATATTTTATCTAAAACTCATTCGATTTTCCAAAACTCTTGTGGAATCAAAACTCGAATAAATCCATTAATCCAATTCTTATTTCTTCATTGAATGACAATATTTCTCAAAAACTTGTTAATCATTCTAAAATAGTTATACAAAGAAATCATTATTTAAAATTCCATACTTTAATTCAAATTAAATTGAAACAATAATGTTCTTATTCAAAATTCGGTTAACTATTAACCGTTAAAGTTGTATGCACCAAAATAAATGTTGAATATCATTTCCTGATCCCAATTTACTATTCAAATAACCCATAAGCGATCGGGATTATTTCACAAGCCATTTAAACTCATATCGATAACGTTTGCTAAATTTGATTCCTAAACAGTTTTAAAATTAAATTTACAATCCTTATTTTAATAAATAAATCTTCATTTGTATGGAAGGAGAGTTAAATTCGGTTAACCGTATAATCATATAACTACGGTGTACGTGTGAATACATGCAATCTGAATTAACCCAAAAATTTAACCAAACTAGACAAGCACCAATTCATCCATCACAAGCACAACAATTAGAATAATAAATTAAATGTGCGCAGAGCGTTACAGTCAATAACGCTCGGTGTTTATGGTGTTTTTAACTGTATGAACACCCATTGAACAACCAAGAACAACCATTCATAACAATTCATTACCATTCGCTAATTAAAAATTAACGACAAATTTTATTTAACCATAATAACTAATTTAAAATGATTTTAAATTAGAATCTCACCTTCATTGCGCTCCAATTTCTTTAACGTCAAGACCCGTATCACTGCAAACAAGGCCTACACGGACACCGCTTTACGCACACGCTTCTTCCCGCAAATACGCAGGCTATACGGATGCTACTATGCGCACCTTCCTTCTTTACCTTTTACGGACGTCGCTACGCACCGCTTCTTTGCAAATATGCACACACTTGGTCCCCCACTTGTTTCAGCGCAAGACTTTGTATATTTTTTTTTTATAGAGCGGACTGTTTTTTTATACGCAAGACTTTGTATATTAATTATAAATTTATCTTTAACCAAACAACTTTTAAAATCTAAAATCTTTATAAAATCCATATATATAAAATTGTTTACATCTTTAATATATTAAACATACTTTTAAAATAAATTTTCTATTATAAAATCACACTTATTAAATAGAACAAAATATTCATTTAACTAATATACAAAAGATTATAAAACAATATTTATATTAAACCTTATTTAAATTCTAATTATACTCAGAAAAATACCAAAATTGAAATTTAAACTCGATTATTAATTCAGGGATATCACATTCACCCCCCTTAAGACTTTTCGTCCCCGAAAAGGATAAATGGTTGGTTTTAACTCTATACGAATTTAAAATCAAACTCCTTTACATGGTTTTGGAATAGATTTCATAAAATTTTGGTTTTGGAATAGATTTCATAAAATTTAGAATAAACACATTTAATTTATCTCATAAAAATAGAACGCACACATATCGTATTCAACCCAAAATGTCATATCATAAAGATAATTCAAGTCAGCATACAAAAATGTACCTATCCCTACCTGAGTACGTACTACGTACTTGAGGTAGTCCAAAAATGTACAGTCATCCTAAAAGTATACCTACCAGGTACTAATCCCTCAAAAACCGTCCTAGCCCAAAACATCCTAGTGCATCTAAGCACTTAAGATAACATATATACACTATATACAAGATCTAAACTCATCCCATACTACTCATCTGATGCATCTGATCCATCGTCGAATGGACCGGACAAACTAATCTCCTCTGGCTCCTCATCAATAAACTCCTCCTCCTCATCAGCCAGAAACCCATCATCATCAATAATCTCCCCATCGTCGTCATGTCCTATGATGAATCCATCCTCATCAACCTCATCTAAGGGTTGCTCTATCTCCTCCATCTCCTCATCAAACTCATCATCTCCCACTACTGGAAGTGGGTCATCCTCGAATATAGGCTGCTCAATCTCATCATCATCTGCTACTCCATCGTCTGCTACAAGATCATCATCATCATGCAGAGGCTGATCCACCTCCCTATAACATCGTCAAGACTGTCATCTCCCTCCTCTGGAAGTGAGTCATACTAAGCTATAACTGCTGGTTGCCCTAGCTCATGTAACAAGATATCAAACTGCTCTACTAACGTCGGGTCTATCATCGAACCAATGACCTCTGGTGGGGCCTGTACTAGTGTGGGGTCTCCCAATATCTGCTGATCCCTCTCATCAAGGATCTACTGCCATATAGCCTCCAATGTATGCTCATCCAAATCAAGGGGAATCTCAATCCCAAAATGAGCTGCTGCCTCAATCCCCGTCATCTAATCAAGAATCGCTTGTCCTGGGGGATACTCATACATCATCTCCTGATCATCCTGCTGTGGAGCTGGGTCTGCCCCTAACATATCAGGATAATGGTCTGAACCGACATCCATGTCACTATCTGTGTATATGGTCTGATCCTCTGTAGACGTAGAATATGAGGATATCTCGATGATCTCATGCTCACTAGAGTCACTAGAGATTTCTATAATGGAGTCCTCTGAGCTAGACCCAGAGCTACTGCTATGCTGAAACTGAGAGAGGTACTGTCTAGTGCTAAGAGGTTTGCCACCCTAAAAGTAAAAAATAAAAAATTTAAGCTTAGAATTCATCTAAATTTATTATTAAGTTTAAAACATAAAATGCATCATTTTTTCAAAATAATTTAAATTAAGGGTTTATACCCAAATTTCTCTTTTTCCAAAGTTTTCACAAATTGTTAAGGGATTTTCAAATCAAAAAATCATATGAAATGGCAAAGGGCCTTAATCGGGTCATCCTTATTCCTACTAAACCAAATCGAACATTTCTTAAACAAAAATGGGTAGTGAACTTTTCTTAAGGTTTAGTGCAAATCCAAAATTTCCTTAACTACCTTTTTAAAAGGATTTTATACTTAAGTTATTCATCCAAATTCATTCTTACCAAACAAATACTAATACTTCAAATTTCAATATAACTTATCAATTTTTACAAGAAAAATATGCTCTCTCAAACGCAATATTCCGGAATCTCATTCTAGGGCATTCCTAACCCTATCTCTAATGAGATATTGTAACTCTGATGAATCCTATCTTTTGTTCAAATATGGCGTACCCAATAGCTTTGTTTAAACCAAAGCTCTGATACCACTTTTGTAACGACCCAACTTTCTGAACGGTTTTCGCCGATATTTAAACCAGCTTAAACCGTTCACAAAGATGGATTGTTATGGGTACTTACATATTTGCACAAAAATAACAGAACTTTTATTTCATATCATCGATTACATCAGAGATTACAAGGAATATCAGAGTACAATCTATGCTCAGCGGAAATAAACTCTCTAGCGAAAACATCTAAATCACAATTCCAGCTTCAAATCTGAATCCAGCTCTAAAATCTAAACCTGCAAACCAAACTTCTGACTGCCCGTGCAAAAATATGGGCACCGAGAGTTTAGGTGTTGGAACAATAAACTCCAGGTCAGTCGTGGGACTGGTGTGAGATTCAAAACACAATTCTTATTTAAACTTTATTTTAAAGTTGGGAAATTCACCAGACCCTGCCGCTAACGCGGAACGGGTTTACTCCATAGAAATTCGCTATGACTTTTGAAAAATGAAACTAACATAAGGTCTCGCGGCACACACACAATGCAAACTCACACATGGGCGAGGTTTCTCCTTATGATAGTCAAAAATGCTTGATATGTGAAAATCCTCTTTTACTACTAATAGTGCATAGTGTGAAAACAATTTCGCAAATAAATGTATTAATCATAGCCAGCATAATGCCCATCCCATTATACTGACAATCTTGCCAGTAGCTATACAACTAAAATCGTACGGGCTTGTAGTGGGAAATTGGAGTTCCAACGAATGACCAGGCAAAGGAACTTCCTTACCAAACCGATGGGTACGCCTCTAGAGGGACGCCCCGAGAACCAAATCGGGATCTCTTCCAACACGAAGTCGGGTTACCCCTTAATTGGGTAACTTAGAGCACGCCTGAGTATATCACTTCCCGGTCGTTACCAACCTTTAGACCGAGGCCTCGCAACATCAACATCCATAAAAATAGAAGTTATCCACATAGGTTCATACCAAGGCTCCATACCATAGTACACCTTTTATCTAGAAGGAAATGACTACCCTTAACCTCGCTGCATCTTTCCTGTTTTAGCCACTTACCGGGTTGTGAGGCTTGCTGAGGTCACGATACACAAAGCTACGCTTAAATAAGCCATGCTTTGATCATCCATAGCTCACCACATATCTTAAGTATGCCGCATTATCCATTAACAACGCATCACTGATTTCCAATATATAACCTCTAAGCTCATATGTCTTAGAGAAGGGTGTTAAGCAAGAGAATAATTCTCCGCCACCAAACAGATATATATTGATAAAACAGTGTTACACAGTTAATTACAATGTCAGACACACAATCCATAAATGTCCGTTCTGGGTCTGAACGAACATCATCCAAAAATCTCCAAATACATTCAGATATCGTGCCACTCCTCGTTTGGTTGTACGGACCAGTCTGAGATATTGGCATTCAACCCTAATGATTCGAAAATTCCCAGGCTTTACTCGGCGGTTCCAAGTCTTCAATTGCTTTATAACATCGTGTTATTACTTGGAATGGTTTTCGGACTTATATCCGATCCCGGACTTTCCAAATAATAAGCGTACTATAAAATCAGTAGCTATGGTCTATACCGATTTCCAATTCAAATCTCCTTCCAAAAAGTTATCATTTCATTTTCACTTAAGGTTGGATTCATTCCCTAAAACTCCATTTTCATCTTACCCTTTTTCTTGAATATTCAATATTCATTCCCAATCTTTTATAAAAACAAAATCCATTTACTCATCACTATTCCTTTACCGTAGGTATTCAAAACCTTAATTTGGATTTAAATTCCCATTGATATTTCAAATATAAGTTTAAACAGAATTTAATCAACTTATATTTAACATCGATTCACCAACACGGGCAAACACCATCAGGATTTGGATATGAATATAGTTTGCTATTTCTGATAGTATTTGTCCAAACCTGGGATTCTATATCGAATATCTGACGATAATTCTATCCCAACTCGTTTCCTTTTTTAATTCAGAATTCCCATATTTTACATATCATACCTTTTAAACTCTTTCAACAATCCTTTTCAATGATCTAAACAAGGGTTCAAAGTTTATAATCTTAAAAATCAAATCAGTTTCAAAGAAATGGTTCAATAACTTTAAAAGCGTTTGCTAAAGTGCTGCAAAAATGGTTATTTAACCAAATCGATACGAAATCATTCAGAATTCACATATTTTAACTCGAATCACTTTTCAATAATAAAAGATGATTTATCATATTTTTTTCTGGATTTTTTTTAAATAATTTTTGTAAGCCCATTTTTTTTCGATTTCTTCTTTCAATCGTCGAACTGCGCGTATAGCGACTTTTCCAAATTTTTATAACTTAAAAACCATACGTTGGAATTTGAAATTTTCTCTTTTATTTAAAAACCATTATCAATAGAGATCCGATGTTTTTCGTTTTACGTTAATTCGATAAAACGTTCAAGTTATAACCAATTAAAATTTGAAATCGATATTAAAGATCTATCGTTACGCGACGCGTTCGATTCGCGTCATATAACGTTTAAATAAAAATCGTTCCATTACATTTCCATACTTAGATCCCAAAATCATATTTCAATCCTGTTTCTCAAAATGATATCTTCATATTCCTACTTTAGTCCAAATCATTTAAATTTCCAAATAATTATTTTACATAAATTTGAATAATAATAATAATTTATCTAAAACTCATTCGATTTTCCAAAACTCTTGTGGAATCAAAACTCGCATAAATCCATTAATCCAATTCTTATTTCTTCATTGAATGACAATATTTCTCAAAAACTTGTTAATCATTCTAAAATAAGTATACAAAGAAATCATTATTTAAAATTCCATACTTTAATTCAAATTAAATTGAAACAATAATGTTCTTATTCAAAATTTGGTTAACTGTTAACCGTTAAAGTTGTATGCACCAAAATAAATGTTGAATATCATTTCCTGATCCCAATTTACTATTCAAATAACCCATAAGCGATCGGGATTATTTCACAAGCCATTTAGTCTCATATCGATAACGTTTGCTAAATTTGATTCCTAAACAGTTTAAAATTAAATTTACAATCCTTATTTTAATAAATAAATCTTCATTTGTATGGAAGGAGAATTTAAATCGGTTAACCGTATAATCACATAACTACGGTGTACGTGTGAATACATGCAATCTGAATTAACCCAAAAATTTAACCAAACTAGACAAGCACCAATTCATCCATCACAAGCATAACAATTAGAATAATAAATTAAATGTGTGCAGAGCGTTACAGTCAATAACGCATGGTGTTTATGGTGTTTTTAACTGTATGAACACCCATTGAACAACCAAGAACAACCATTCATAACAATTCATTACCATTCGCTAATTAAAAATTAACGACAAATTTTATTTAACCATAATAACTAATTTAAAATGATTTTAAATTAGAATCTCACCTTCATTGCGCTCCAATTTCTTTAACGTCAAGACCCGTATCACTGCGAACAAGGCCTACACGGACACTGCTTTACGCACACGCTTCTTCCCGCAAATACACAAGCTTTACGGATGCTACTATGTGCACCTTCCTTCTTTACCTTTTATGGACGTCGCTACGCACCGCTTCTTTTCCGCAAATATGCACACACTTGGTCCCCCACTTGTTTCAGCGCAAGACTTTGTATATTAATTTTTTTTATAGAGCGGACTGTTTTTTGGAGTAGACGAGAGAAAGTGGGGGGAAGTGGAGTTGGACTGACTGCAGTTGACCGGTGTCAGACTGGGGTGGAGCAGATGGAGTGAGGAGGTGCCGAAGATGGAAGTGGCGGTGGTGGCACAGGAGTTGAGTGTGGTGGCGGTGGAAGCAAAAGGGACGGATGACCGTTAATGTTAGGAGAGAGGGAGGGTGAGCAATCCAACGATATGAAGTCTGGTGATGTAGAATTATGGTGGAGGAAAGCTAAGTATTAACGTGAAGGAGAATGAAAGCTTACAGTGGCATGGAGAGATTAAGGAGATTTTCGTTGGGAGAAAATGCGTGAGGAGTGGATCTACTATGAACAAAAGGGTGCGTGTGTTCTTATATAGTGACTTTAAGGGTAGTTTATGTTGGATCTAGATTAACCCTAGAGGGGGGGTGAATAGGGTTTATCACAGTTTTTAACTGAATTAAAATTCTAACGAGATATTAAAATAATAAATAGATCACAGATTATAGCAGAAACAGAAATGCAGAAAATAAATCACACACAGATATACCCAGCTTCGGCAAAACCCTGCCTACTGCTGCATTTCTAAGGTTTCTACTAGGTGATAGAACAGATCCCGCATACAAGACCATGTACACTCGCAAACCCTGCTCCTATTCTAACCCTACGCTCAAATCCCTAGACTGACCAATATCCACTCGATCAGATTTCCCCTGATTACAACCCCGTAATCAGTAACCCAGATTTTACAGACTCTGAAACTGTCAGTTACCCTTAACTGAATCCTAGAATTTTACAGACTTCTAGAAACTGTTTGATCGATTTTACAACACAATTTAAAATGACACAAAGTAGAAACAAAATTAAAACCCTAGGAGTTAAAAACAAAGGGTCATCCCCTTATTAAAAACACTTGGCTAGGTTTAACTCCATTAGGCCGGCCCCTTTCCTTTTTTATTTAGCTCGATGTCTCTTATCCTCTGAGAATAAAAATGGCGGCCGATATCAAACTAGGGTTTCTTGCTTTCTCCCCAAATCAGATCGATGGCTTGATCAAATGATGTTGTGATAACTCTGAGGCTTGATTCTTTGATGGCTTTGCTCGTCCGATTTGGAAATGCTCTCTGGCTCTTTGTCTCGTCGATTTGGGGTAGATCGAAAAACAATAGTGAGTTGTTTTGTTTTAACTGATTTCTGCTCTGCAATTTCTGCTTTGGTTTTTCGATTTTCTCAGTTACCTTTGCCTGTGATGATACATGTTAAAATAGGATTCAAAATCCTTTTAAATCTCTGATTTCCATCGTATGGCTTGGCCTGAAATTTTGATGTTTTCCCTGATTTTTGCGGTTTCCTGTTCTGGTTTGCCTTAAATGAATTCGGCCTTGATTGCCATGATTTGATTTGCGAGATTTTTGTGCGTTCCCCTTTTGATGCGAGATTGTTGTGTGTTGCTTTTCTCCTTTGGTTACTCAGCTTAAATGATTTGGCTCTTGTATGAGTTCAAATTGATGAACCTGATATTATTCTTGGCCTTGAATGTATGTGATAAATCAGGAAACAGATAAATGACTTCCCTTGCATGGAAGATAATGTTTCTCTGACTTGTTGAAACCGATTAAATCCTTGCCAAAAATAAATTGTTAGTTCTGGAGCAATTCAAAAAAATTTATTACTGAATTTGTTAGACAAGCTTTCCAAAAAAACACAGAATAATTTTCACTGCCCCATTTGATTTTGTTGCCAAATTGAAAAAGACTTGAATGCCAAACATGTTATGAGATTTCAGGAATTTCTCAAAAAAAAAAACTCTTGCCTAAAAACAATCATGCTCATTGATTGATTTAAAAAGAAAACTTTCCACTTTTAAAACTTTTTCAAACCTGGAAAAACAAATGATAATTCAGGAAACGTTTTCCATTTTATTTGATGCTAGATTAGCTATTGTTTTGCTGCATTGACCATTTTGTATTTTTCCATAGTAGACTTACTGACAATGTCCACGTATTCATTTGGTCCTTGAATTCCCTATGTATACTTGAGCCTTGGACATGCTTGACATGTCTTGCTGCATGACTTTGAAATTGTCTTGAGCTGTGTTCATGATTGAGATGCTATCTTCTTGAAAAAGAACTTAATCATTTTGCACTGCTTTGTACATTTGTGTCACTGTACTGCCTTGTATACATGCTGAAAGACTTTGTAATCCTTGCTGCTTTGCTTTCATTCATGTTGTTACACAATTCATATATGTTGGACTTGTGTATATGCAGCTGCATGTATACACTTCATTCTTTCACCATATTACCTGTACATGCTGACAAAAAAAACTTATGTGCACCTTTGTACTATTCACTGTGCATATTGCACTTGTGCACTTTGAAAACCATGTTTAGTTGCTGTTTGATGATTTGTCCATGATCATTCTTTACTGCTGTCAATATGTATGTAGATTCTCCCTTGTAGTTGTGCACACCTGTTTTGTTGCTGTGTTTCACCATGTACGTGTTTGTAAACATTCATGAATGCTTTCTGTGTGTAGCTCCAATCATGTTGTTGATGTTGCCACTGTCCATAACCCATGACCATGCTGAAAATACTTGTACATCACCTTAGTTGACATGTTCTGCATCACCATTTGTACATGCTTCATGTAGTTCCCTTTTGGCTTGTATTCACTGTCTTGAATTCGACTAGCTCGACCATTGTTTCATGCATATGCCATGTTGGATTTTGACTTGTACATTTTGTTTTGAGTTGTCCCACTGTTGATTGTGCACTGAGTCGAGCAGGTCCACGTGGCTACTCCTCAGTTGCTCGCTGATTGGCGAGGCAGTGCACACGTGTATATTTATACACGTGTGTATATGCAGCCATCAGAAGAGATTTCTTATCCCTGCATTGATATATATATATATGTTGTCTGCCTTGTGGTATTTACAGTGTATCACTGTGAATATCACAAGCTGTCTAGACACAGATTGATGGTTTTATAATTCAGATCAAGTCATGAAAAATGATGAGAAACACACCAGAAATCTGAGGCAAATAGAAATTTTAAAAATAAATTTTATATTCGCATATGTTCAGTTTAAATTCTATTGCAGTGTACTGTGTGTGTGTGTTTCATTGTGACAGGTATGAAGAAGATGACTGGACTGATAGTGAAGTGCTGTGAAGACTAAAGACTGAAGACAACAAGAAAGTGTTGAGTATGTAAACAAGTGAATGTAAAAGTGAAACTGAAAATGAGTGTCTAATTGTTTCTGCAGTGAGGAGCAAATGAAAAAATGAGAATTGTACTTTTATTTGTAATAAACAAGGTTGATTGAAATAAAATATCATTTTATTGTTGTCAAACAAGCTTGTCTATTTTATTTTGTTTATATACAAGTACAAATATGTGAAGTGATTAAATAGTGGAGTTAATATAGATGTACTATTTGATATTGAAATAAAATATTCTATTCAAACAAAATACTGTGAATATTTAAATTTCTGTACAGTTGTATTTTATTTAAATATAAATATTATATTCCAGTCTGTGATTTACAATAACAGTACAATATCAAACACATTAAAATAATATTTATTTGGTTGTTATCATCAAACAAAAATCATATAATTGTGTATACAACACCGTTATATACAACAGTTTAGACCATTTAAAAAGGACACATGTCTTTCTTGAAATCTCTATTTACATGCATAATAACACGTGAGGACACTTGTTCTTATTATACAAATTATTTCATGCACTAAGACACATTATGAACACTTGTACATGACCGAACTCAACTATTAATCCATGCATATGCATCTTTTATATTATTCAATGTTTAACATACAATTATATTAAATATTGACTACTTGTTTTTATATTTAAAAATCTCATTTTAAAATTGTTGACTGCGAATGACACCGAACTAATAATAAAATCGGGTATAATGAGGTGTAACGATCCCAAAACAAAAATAAAACAGACCGGATAATCGATTCTGTAAAGCATCTTAAAGGACCATAATTACCCCAAATTACGTTGGAAAAATATATGCTTATTTTTTAAAAATAAAAATTACAGTAAAATTCTAAAAAATATTTTAAAACGGCGCGTACAGAAACTGAACGAATATTTTGTACCGATATTTAATTATAAATTAATCTTTAACCAAACAACTTTTAAAATCTAAAATCTTTATAAAATCCATATATATATAATTGTTTACATCTTTAATATATTAAACATACTTTTAAAATAAATTTTCTATTATAAAATCACACTTATTAAATAGAACAAAATATTCATTTAACTAATATACAAAAGATTATAAAACAATATTTATATTAAACCTTATTTAAATTCAAATTATACCCAGAAAAACACCAAAATTGAAATTTAAACTCGATTAAAAATTTAGGGATATCACACAAAAATACCACGGGCATAAAGCTATGAGACACGAATTCTTCAGCCACCAAACGTAAATACGTTTGAAGAAATCAACTTATGCGATATATTAGATATACTCTGTCAGACATTCGTCTATTCAAGTTGTCCTGGGTTTGGACAAATCGAGGGCACTATTCTGTAAATTCATCTTAGGCAATCTCTACCTAGAATCTCTAGAACAACCCTTGCATAAACTCCATCCTCAATTATCTTTAATGTATTTGATTCGCAACGCTAATGCCCATACAGAGGGGTTTTCAGATAATAAATCTGATCCTAGTCTCTCCATATTAACAATCGAAAAATGGTCAAAAACTTTGATAGCCGGTGATTTAACTATCAAAGGAAGCATACATACAACAACGGTCGTATTTCCAAATGGAAATCTTACCGATCAATCATCAATCAACACTGAGCCCCTTCAAATAGATTTATAAATAATTTCATTTCCTAATTCCCTATTTACCATATTTCTCCCAGATATTTCTTTAAAACTCATTAGCCCTTTTTACGATTCTTGGAAAAACATTTCCTTATATCCCCGACTTTTTATTTTCTATATTTATAAATTACACAATTATAATATTTGAAAACAATTCCATTTCTCATTCATGCATCACCATTCTTCCCTATTCGTCAGTCCCCGACTGTAAACTAGCAAGAGATTAATTCCCTAAGTATCAACGCCGAAGGCCGAAACCAACATCGGATCGATACTCAAGAATCCAATTACCTTAACTAATCTCCAGTCGGTTTCCAATTCCTTAACTTCATTTCTCAATTTCTTATTTACAAAACTGTTTACACAACTCTCATATTTAGTCTACGAATCCACTTCTTTTATGGAAATCTTTGATTATAACGATAACGTTATAATCTCTGCTTTTGAAATATTTAATTTGAAAATATAACTTTTATTTAAATAAACAATTAATTAATTAGATAAATAAATAAATCTTGATTATAACCAGAAAGTAAATGGTACTTTCTTGAATTTGATAGAATCAAATTCCAACGTATAACTCTCTTCTGAATAATCTCCATTCAATTATCGTTCTGATATTTGAAATAGTATACCATTTCAGGTTAACTCCATTTCTAAATTTACTTTTGAATTTATCACTTCCAAAACAACACCAAATCCATTTATGACCATTCCAATTTGCACAACGTTTGCTATTAAATTATTATTCACTTTAAAATGTGAAAACAGTTCCTTTACAGAAATTTGGACTCGTTTTATTAAATCAAATCTTGACTTAAATAATAAATACCATTACAGTTTTAAAATTTCACCTATCTAGTTACTTTATTAATTCATACTAATATCCCACTTTGTAAACTTTGTTTATGAGTCAACTCCATGCTAAGTATATATCAAGTTTATAACTTCATCTTGCTTACATATTCTATTGTAAATTATTAGTTGTAAACCAATATTAATTATCCTGTACATCTCCAAATTTTATAATATATATTTTCTAAAAATAATTATTTTAATAACGTTCAACATTGTCGAATTATAATTACAAACCCTTATAGTTTCGTTCAACTCATCTCATCTCATATTCACATTTCAAACCTCGGGAATAAATTCAACAATTTCCCTTTCCATTACCCATTTCTAAATTAACATTCACAGATTATTTAATAATTATTATTTAAAAATAATTATTTTATTCCATTTATAAATATCATTAATAAATCAAACTACTTGTTTTACTATGATTAAATAAGTTATTACTTTCCAATCCAAATCCAAATCGAAATTCAATTCTAATAAAAAAATAGAATTTCCCTTTTCAAATAACAAATTCTTTTTCCATATATTCAATATAATTTATGGTATTTAAATACCAACTATTTCACGTCAATGTTATTTAAACATCCCAAAACACACAATAATCAATCATCGATTATTTATCACATCATATAATGCAATATATATGAAAAACAATTATATAACTGTTGAGGAATCCAGTTGGATCACTCCAACCTGCTACCCTGCATCCACAGATGTTAATCAATATAAATAAATCCCAATTTCATATCAATATGAAATATAACAATAAACAGAATTGGTATCCCATCAGCGATTTATATATATATATATATATAACTGTATATATTATTTCAACCAATCAATTAGCAAATCATCCAAACAATCATCACACATAGCATTCAACCATTTTTATCCATATTAAATAACGTTTATAAAATATAAAGCTGGACAGAGTTAGTGAGTTTACTCACCTTGGTTCGCAGTCGACTATTCTGCTTTTAATTCATTTAAAATCAAACAGGCGTTTGATTTTATCATGAAATATTGGTATCTCCGATCTCAGCGAAAACCATTCCACAATGTACCTCTCGTCACTACGATCCCATCAGATCTTGTTTCGCTGAATTCCGATACTGAATGAATAAGTTATGGGGTTTATATTTAATATGTTATTAAATTTAAAACTTAAACTTTAATTTATTTTAAATAATAATGGGCCTTACTTTTCTAGACTTCGGCCTACCCAACACATAACTACACCCGCTTCAATTCTTCTTCCTACTTAAGTCGTCCTCCTCCATATTTCACATTGCATGTTCCAGTAATAATACTTTACGGTTGCTTTCCCATTCGTGAACCCATCCTTTCCATCTCATACTAGTTTGCTTCAACTCGCACCCTTCTTTCTTTACCCCTTCACGTGATCCCTGAAACAGGTTCTCTTTCTTCCAATACTTTCAAACCCGTTACTGCTTCTATGAATTCATCCCATGGTCGAATGTTTATGCCCACTTTTTCCCTTGTTCCATCACCAAAACATGTTGCTCTTCTCATAAAATTTCGAACTCCTGAGTACAAACCGCGGCACCTCGTTGATCTCCCTCTCCTGTATTTACTTCCCATGTTTTTTTTGAAACTTCTACATCCACGTTCTTCCTCGTACAAACTTCAATGAGACAAACACCATCAACTCCTCTTCGATGTCTCCATATACTCAGCCTCCCAACTTCACCATCGGCCCCCTTTGCGAGCTATCATCCACCCCACCAAATCTCGAACAACTCGCGTGCTTCATCGTCCAAGCTACGGTCAAACCACCGTACCTTTTTGACACACCTTCCCTTCAAAATCTCGCCATGGTTGCGCCCCGTCCTTGAGAAATCCGCGACACCCACGAACTCTCCAATAGTGGCCTGTAGCCCCCTTCAATAGCGAACTCTAGATCAAGGTTTTTGTTTTCCAATTAGGAAAAAAGGTGGGTTGTTTCAAAATTATAATTTTGCAAAGGAAAACTAACTAATATATATAATGGTTTTTATTTTATAGTAATTCATTGAAGGGTTTTCAACTTCCAAGGATCACATCTTCATCGTGAAAGAACAAAATTTGCTGGAAGAAATTGACTCCCTTTCCTTGCATTGGGGTATATATATTTATAAGGAAAGAAGCTTAGACCTTAAGCTTGTGTATCGTATAGGTTGACTGAAGTGTAGGGTAGGACTGTATTCCTTTGCCATGGAGTTTCGGTCTGAAGTTTTACTGCCATGGGTTTTCTTTTCATAAGGTATACTTGTGTATGTGAAGGGGTACGTTTTTCTTCACTATACAATGTTTGGTCGGCTTAAGGACAAAAACCATGTCGAGAATTCCTTGGCTTTGCTGCGTTGTGAAAAGGGACAAGTAGTACATATCCTTGGAGCCAAGGCAATTGTCTACATGCGTCATTTTCTTTCTTCCTTAGGCATGTGTTCCTGTACATAGTATGCATGATTTCCATTCCTAGGGTAGCTAAAAATATCAGGTATGCGCATGGGGTTTCAATTTTTGGGTAGCTGCCTCCCTTCTTAGACCAACGTCAGAATAAGTTTGCAATTCATATTTTATCTGTAACTTAATATGGAAATATTCTTTCTTTATGTCAAGGTTTCAATACCACAAAAGAAATGTTTCATTTTTGATTTATAATGCGACTAATGATGGGATGTGACAACAAATAAAGTAAAAAGAGAAATGGGAAAAACTATATCGAAATGCCTATTGTTGTCAAGTCCAAAAATTCCGTTTATAGTGATTTCTACTACAGCTAGATTGGTAAACTTCAGTATGTTAATGGTACTGTCGAGATCACCATATACATCATTTTTCAAATCACGATTTTAAAGTAGATGCAGAGGTTGCCATATTTTACAATAGGTTATCAGTTAGCTTTAGGCATGTGCTGGTCTGAGACAGACTTGTAAATATATGTTGGAGAATGGAGTTTTGATGACAATAACCTTATTTCAATTATCATTAATTATAAAATATATGCTTACACTTTTTTATAGAATATATATATATTTATATATATATATATGTGCAGGAATTATATACAGGAAATATTACTGAAGACTATACAGTTATAAAGATAATAGAGATTCAAAGATCACAGAAATTTCAAGACTCATGGGTAATCAAGATTTCAAGAGTTCAAGACTAATATATTTATAGAGTCTAGAGTTTGTAAGGATCTAAATAGCACTCCAGGTTCAAATTCTAATTCTAATTTTCAAATTTTGATTTTCAATTCTATCCTCAATCCTCTCTATTTTGTTTGTATTTTTATTCTTCTTTGTTCAAACTTAGTTTTTTTATAAAAATTTTATTTATACTTTATATAGTTTAAAACCTTATAATTTTATAAATATATTTATATAGTTTAAAACCTTATAATTTCAAATGATTTTCTATCATATAATATTAATTTACAACACTAGAATTTTACTCAAGAATTTCCAGAACTAGTTTTATGTCAAAATACTTGAAAAATGTTTTGAAAATGAAAAATACACATGACTATGTCGATAGCAAAAAGTGTATGTCGACATATAACAGCTATTTTTTTCTAATTTTGAAGGGAAGTGTCTTTTCACTTTTTGAAACGCTTTAAAACCGTTGCTACCCTTCATACTCTATAAAAAGAGGTTAAAACCAATTTTTTTAACATATCTTCTTCTCTAACTTCATAGTCTTTCATCCCACCATTATTCTTAATCATTTTTATGGTTTCCGAATTCAATTCTATTTTGATAAAACTTCTTCTATCTACACTCTCTACTCTTTGAATCAAGTGCTATTAAAGAGTTATAAGGTTGTTTTGTAATTGGTTGGGTTTGAATAAACCTTGTTGTGAGTCAAAGAGGAGTCGGTGTGTCCATATGAGCCGTGAAATCAAGGAAATAGGTGTCGGTGTGTTCTTGTGAGCCGTGAAATCAAGAAAGTAGGAATCAGTGTCTCCTTGTGAGCCATGAAATCAGGGAGGGTGTAATCGACTATCGAAAGAGTAATAAAACTCTGCATAGTCCAGCGTTGTGCGGGATTGGACGTAGGAGTGATCCGAACCAGTATAAAATACGGTGTGTTATTTCCTTTTCTGCTTTTTTATTTCTGTTTATTTTGCATTTGTGTTTGAATCTGTGTCTGTGATTGTGTTTGTGTTGTTTGATTCATTCCATAATTCTCTTTAGTTTTAAGTTTTGTTTAAATTCTTGCAAACACTATTTGCCCCCCTCTAGTGTTTGCTTTGCCTTAACGGTCCATTCCGTAGTCCCTAACAATTGGTATCAGAGCATGGTTTTTCAAAAAGTTCATAATCTGATTTTTGAAAATGTTAAATGGCAAATTTTGAACACTAGTTTTAATTCATGTATTGCATCAAGTATTAGATGAGTCTACATTCAATTTTATTGAAAAATTAAGTTACTATGATTTGATTTTTGAAATTTAAAATTTTGAATTTTGAAATTCTTGAAATTTTTGATATATCATGATATTATTATAGTTAGTTATTTTGAAAAGTCATTTGATTATTTGAAAAGTCATTTGAATATTTGAAAAGACATTTGAATTATTTGAAAAGTTAATTGATTATTTGAAAAGTTGTGTTGTTTTACAGGAAAAGATGGGTTATATGTCTACTGGATATTCAAACTATGAAAAGATGGGTGAAGTGACTGTTGGCAATTCAAATTCCGAAAAGAAATAAAAAGAGGGGAAGAGCAACGATGATTGGTGAAGAGACATCAAGAAGAAATGGATATATATAATGTAAATCAGAGAAGAAATGGGTACCACATCAATTTACAACTTTGGATTTTCATCTACGACTTATCTTCATGTTGTACTTCTCTTCAATTGCTTCGTAATTTCGCTGATTTCATGAGATTCCATCAGAATTGACCAAGTAATGATCAAGTGAAGTTTTGGTGAATAAAGAGAGAAGGAAACCAAAACTGTCGACGGCTATCTTCAAATTGCATCCACAGATTAGACTATTTTGTCCCAAATCCTTTTCCATATGTATTTCTCATTCTCGCGGTCAATTTGATGGGTAGATCGTCAAATTCTGATCAAAATTGAGTGAGATATGGCAGTCTGAAGTTGGCGATTCAAAACTGAAAACTGTTACGGGATTTTATTCATACCTCTTACTGTTTTGATTTGATGCACCCCAATACCATCCAAATTCATCCACAAACTGCTACTATATCATAGTCCTCGAATTCCTCTTCGATTTGCCGCTGATTTCGTCCAATTCCGTCAAGAAACGAAGAAGTAATGCCTTCTGAAAGTTTGATTGAAAATGGAAAACGAGAAGAAGAGAAGTGGTTATGAGAGACATGACTTTTGGACCTTTATATAGTAATTGAAGTGTCTATTCATTCAAAATTCAAAAAATCAAATTCAAATTTTGTAGCCAAGTTGGTTGAACTACTAAATCTTCAATATCTTTCTCATACGGATACGGTCTTCAAATTCAGCAAATGAGAATACTATCTTGATCAGAAAAACGAGCCCGTCGCAATAGAGCAGATCTCATCATCAAATTCCTGAAGATCTATTCAGAATTCAGATAATATCGAAGAAATGGATCTAAAAATCGAGTACACCTTAATTAATTTTTAAATTTTTTTGGTTGAATGGATGTTATGTTTGCTTTGTTTTGAATTAGAATTTTAAAACTTTAAAATTCAAACTTAAAATTTAAAATTTAAAATTTGAAATTTAAAACTCAAATTTGAATTTTGAAATTCAAAATATCAATAATAAAATAAGTTTTGGATGTTTGTTAGGATTAATATTATTTCCGAAAATAGTTAAACCTGAAATATAAATCGATAATATAAAACCAAGAAGTAAAAACAATATGTTTTTTGATTTTCCACATGTATGTTGACATACATAAATAGTCATGTCGACATAATGAAATTCAAATTTTGAATTTCAAAAGTTTAAACTTTCAAACTTCCCTCCATTTTTTTAATTAGGAAATGCCAGTTCAAACTCTAGTTATTAACTTTGTTTGCCTACTTATTTTTCTTATATCTTGTTTCAAAATATATATATTATTCTTATGATTTCATAACAATTTTGGGTTACATTATCACAAATACTATTTGTAACTTAATACTTATTTTGACTTCCTATTAAGATTTATAAAACTTGTATATTTTACTTAATATAAAGAAATATATATACATGATTATTTTTAAGTAGTTTAAAGAAGTTTCATAGATTACTTTATAATGTTTCCTTCTAAAGTATAAATGGTTTTTTAGTAAATAAATATGTTTTGATTTCTAAAGTTTAAATCTAAAATTTATTTGTATGAAAATATTAATGTATATCTCATAAATTAAAATTTAAGTTCTTTTCAAATTAGTTTTATATATACTTATGAATATATGTTTATATAGCTTACTTTATATTATACAAAATTTATATTCTCTTTAGAAAGATCTTCAATTTTTACTATATTTACCATACTAATATTATTTAACCTCATGATTTTTCTGAATATTTTACTACTTGTCAAGAATATTTTTTTAATTAAACTCTTATCTTTATTATTCTTTTAATCAATTTCATTAAAATAATTAACCTAAGTCTAGAAATTAACATTATCTTTGTTTGATTCAAATAATTTATAATAGTTAGATAGTACTTGAATATATTTTACCTAAACAAATATTATCACCAAATCATTCTGCATACTATTATAATACATCTTATTTCATATCATCATTATAAATTACAATTGCATTTCAAATCAAGATTATTCACACCATAAGTTGCATTTCATATTGTTTTGCATGTGACATACATTTCATACTACATTATAATCAACATACTTCACACACTGCATTACATGTTAACTTTAACTCCACACATAACAAGTATATAGTATGATTTTTTTTTATAGAAATATAGGATTATTAATTAAATACATAACATATTTACTTTGTCTTGATTAATTTGATTGAATTGATTGACTTATTTGTTTTGTTTGTTTGGCTTGAATAACTTGATTTACTTACTTGACATGGTTAAATTTCATTAGTGGTTGATAGGTTTGTTAGAAATATACTTATGAATTGTTATTTGATAGGGTCTTTATAGGTTTTAGGATAGATAGAAGTTACAAGAAATGTTTAGTTTCATGTTTGAGTTGATGTTTCGTGACAACAAAACTTAATTTGATTCATTGATTGGATTGAATTACTTTACTTATATTATAATTTTAAGGATATCATATCAGAGTTATTTCTAAGTCTAGATTAAGGTCTTATTATAGTTTTAAGGGAACTAGAGTATATGCTAGGCCACTGGTTGGTGATGACCACTAACAATTGGAGGTTTAGTCTTGTATTAGATTAAAGGGGAGTTTTATAGTTTCTAGGTGTAATTAAAGGTTCAAGAAGTGTTTATTAACACATATTATTTAATTTGATTGATTTGATTGATTGCTTAAATTGATTGCTTGAATTAATTGCTTAAATAGATTTCTTGAATTGCTTGCTTGAATTAATTACTTGTTTTGATTAATTGTTAGAATTGATTATAAACATTGATTAGATTGCCTTGTTTATTATTCTTCTATTAGATTAGTATAGTCACAATTTTAAGGGGATTTATAATCTTTTAGGCTTAGAATCGTAGAGTTAGATGGAGATATAAGAGTATCATAGAATCAGGGATAGTTATATAGATTATGATAATAGAATATGTATAGATAGATATATGATTTAGATGGATAATTTTATGATTATAGATTTAGGACTCAGGGGGACTACTTTACTTTAGTATAGGAATTATTTGGATAGTTATAGGATTTGGAGGGGGGTGTACTTTTAGAATTTCTTTTTGATAACGCCAAAGGGGGAGAAATTATAAAATATAGGCATAGTTTATAGGAATCTTATAGACAGGGGGAGTATAGAAGGAACATCATCAAACAGGTATATACAGGTATGATATTTTATAAACTAAGGTTGTCATCATAAAAAAGGGGGAGATTGTTGGAGAATGGAGTTTTGATGACAACAACCTTATTTAAATTATCATTAATTATAAAATATATTCTAACACTTTTTTATAGAATATATATATGTAGTATATGTGTGTGTGTGTGTTTGTGTGTGTTTGTGTAGGAATTATATACAGGAAATATTACTGAAGACTGTACAGTTATAAAGATAATAGAGATTCAAAGATCAGAGAAATTTCAAGACTCATGAGTAATCAAGATTTCAAGAGTTCAAGATTAATATATTTATAGAGTCTAGATTTTGTAAGACTCTAAATAGCACTCCAGGTTCAAATTCAAATTCAAATTTTCAAAATCTAATTTTCAAATTCTAATTTTCAAATTCTGATTTTCAATTCTATCCTCAATCCTCTCTATTTTGTTTCTATTTTTATTCTTCTTTGTTTTTCAAACTTAGATTTTTTATATATTTTATATTTATACTTTATATAGTTCAGAATCTTATATCTTTATAAATATATTTATATAGTTTAAAAGTATATTTTCATATGATTTTCTATCATATAATATTAATTTACAACACTAGAATTTTACTCAAGAATTTCCAGAATTAGTTTTATATCAAAATTCTTGAAAAATGTTTTGAAAATGAAAAATACACATGACTATGTCGACATAGCAAAAAGTGTATGTCGACATATAACAACTATTTTTTTCTAATTTTGAAGGGAAGTGTCTTTTCACTTTTTGAAACGCTTCAGAACCATTGCAACCCTTCATACTCTATAAAAAGAGGTTGAGACCGAATTTTTTAACATATCTTCTTCTCTAACTTCATACTCTTTCATCCCACCATTATTCTTAATCCTTTTTATGGTTTTTACACTTATACTCTATCGAATTCAATTCTATTTTGATAAAACTTCTTCTCTCTACACTCTCTACTCTTTCATGTGCTATTGAAGAGTTATAGGGCTGTTTTGTAATTGGTTGGGTTGAATAAACCTTGTTGTGAGTCAAAGAGGAGTCAGTGTGTCCTTATGGGCTGTGAAATCAAGGAAATAGGAGTCAGTGTTTTCTTATGAGCTGTGAAATCAATAAAGTAGGATTCGGTGTCTCCTTGTGAGCCGTGAAATCAGGGTGGGTGTAATTGACTATTGAAAGAGTAATAAAACTCTGCATAGTCCAGCGCTGTGCGGGACTGGACGTAGGAGTGATCTGAACCAGTATAAAGTCCTGTGTGTTCTTTCCTTTTATGCATTTTTTATTTCTATTTATTTTGCATTTGTGTTTAAATCTGTGTCTGTGATTGTGCTTGTGTTGTTTGACTCATTCCATAATTCTCTTTAGTTTTAAGTTTTGTTTAAATTCTTACAAACACTATTCACCCCCCTTTAGTGTTTGCTTTGCCTTAACGATCCGTTCCGCAGTCCCTAACAATATAGACACCCCGTTGCACATTATTTCGTTTATATACGAGCTGCAAACAACAAAAATAAAAATACCATTGTGTTGAGCAGTGTGCTACGACCCCAAAAATATAATAAAATAGACAAGTTGATTCATTTTGTGAATCCCCAAAATACTATTATAGGGTGTAAAATACATTAAACAAAAAATTGCTTATTTTATGAATTAAAAATTACAGAAAAATTCTATAAATTAAATTAATAATATGTCTCAAAAATCTTGTCCAAATTCGAAGCCAATATTTTATGATATTAAATAAATCGTTATGGCTTATAAACGATTCCATAACAACTATATGAAAATTTGATTTGGACCTAACCTACAATATATAAGACGAAATCTTGATTTTTTACTTCCATTAAAAAAATATAACTCAACAGATTCGAACGTTTCTTGTTTCGAAGAAATCCGACTTATAACGAATCCTGTATACTCGGTTGAAGTTCAAAACTCAATATTACGAACTACCGCAACGTTTCAAGCTCGAATACAATTTATATTTAAAATAAATACATTCAATTGTCATTTAAATAATATGTTTGTTATTTATAACTCGAATTTAAATTCAGTTAGATTTCTTACATTGTCCAGTTTACACAAAATTACCAATTCAACTTACTTCCGACATTTCGGAAGTTAATTACATTATTACATTATTTATATTTAAATTTCAAACCATTTAAATCGACAAACTGATATATTAAAATAATTTAATTAAATTAATTATTAAATAGCTGAAATTCTGGGACGTTACATTCCTTCCCTCTTAAAGGAATTTCATCCCCGAAATAACTAGGGTGAAAAAAATGTTACGAATCCTATTAACTAGGTTAAAATCATCTGTTTTATTCCTTAACTTCAGTTTCAACTGAATCAATTAATTTTAGTAAAAATATTAATTTATTCCTATTAACGAAAATTTCCAAAAATTCTGAAAATTTCCTTGCACCCTAAATTTCCGTAAAATTTTGCCAGCATCTCCTTTGCACGGCTCATTCGGTACAACTATAACTAGCCTCTGTAGGCTTTCTCTAATGCAAGAGAAAATCAAGCAGCCAAGCGGCTTGCCAAAAGCTCATAAATCTCATATTCGAATATAATATAAACTCATACCTTTTTGTCAGGCATTTAACTCTGTCTCTTCCGTTTGCTATCACTTTAGTATATATCCATGCATTCCCAACATTGATCTCCAATCACTTGATTCTTAAACCAAATCATTCGTTTATGGCCAAGCCAAATTCCATTGTAAACTCTAGTTCCAATCTCAATTTTAATTTAAGTTTGAGTTCAATTCTAATTTGTTTATTCACCTTTACCATTTCTATCTATTTAACTCAGTAAGTTAAATTTAAATTTCAAAATTCAAATTTCCTGGGTTTTATTTCAAATCAGTTCGAAATCATATATATCAACATATAATAATAGCAATTCAAAACATTTGAATTTCTGAACAACTTACTTCCTCAAAACAATTCGAAAAGAAAATCTTTGGTAGTAATCAGCCTATTAGAAACTAGAAAATGAACACCGATGATGTCTGAGTCATCATCGGAATTATTTTCCAACGATCAAAGTGAGTTCAATACAATATCACTTTCAAAAACTCATTTTTTTTAAAACTTCCATTTGAAAATTAATTCAAAATATCTTTCAAATATGTTTGGAAAACATTTCCCAATCTCTCCCAGGATTTTTAATTTTCTATATTTTTAATTCAAAATTCACCAACAACCACATTTGTAATGACCCGGGGATTTTCGACTCCGAAAATCGACACAAATACAACTGTCGACTATTCAGACATCGGAAATACCGGATAGTTAATGAAAGAAAATAGAGGGTGAGAATAGATAAGATAGAAAATTAGAATAGAAGAAGGAGAAGAACATCACAACATCAGAGTAACACGAATCTCACAGCGGAGCGAATAAAATATAGGATCTAAAATAATTTTGAAACACAAATCTGTATTTGTATATTAGAGTACAACACGTACATCACAGCGGAAACAAATAATAGCTATAAAATGCTTCTGAAGCCTCCTGCTCCAAGCTCCATCTAGTGTATCTGTAAATCCCGACTACTTGACTGCCCGTACAAATTTTGGGCACCCAAAAGTTTAGGGAAAACAAAATGAAATAAACTCTGGGTCAGTCATGGGACTGGAGTGAGTAAACTCCAACCACTTGGTTTAACTTTTAAAATTCATTTTCAAAAGAAATGATAATCGTAAGACCAATCCACACATAAACACGGATGGTTTTTACCTTACGATAACGCAAAAAAGTTTTGGAAATCATACATTATCTAATATTGTAATAATGTCTACATACAAATAAATAACAATCTAGCGAAACAGTTGCATCTCACGCTCCACATATATAGTGTACAATCAAAACCATGGGCGCTTATTGGAGATTGGATTCTGACTATGACAAGTTATGGAACCACCTCCGATAGTGTATCTCTTGAGAGGAATACACTGGGTTCAACAAGAACGCCTTGCAACCCGACCACACATGACCGACCACTCATTTCTCTTGAGTGTATCAAATATATTGTCAACTACGGTTTCTAGCATCATAACCGTTCCCGGGAGATACAGAAGCAAAAAGAAGTAATAGATATGAATATTCTCTAGATGGTGACAATACACCCTAATGGGGGTGACCCACATAGCCATGCTGCCTGCCCGATTTTTGTCATTTCCCGGTTGATGAGGCTTGAGGTCATAACGTATCTTTTGACAGATCACACCTCCATTTACTTTGAATGCCACATCGTCATACTCACCAAATCACAAATTGATTTCCACAAAAATACCACGGGTATAAAGCTAAGAGAAACGAATTCCTCCGCCACCAAACGTGGATACGTTTGAAGCGATCAACTTACGTGATCCATTAGATATACTCTGTCAGACATTTGCCCATACACGTTGTCCTGGGTCTGGACAAACCGAAGGCACTATTCTGTAAATCCATCTAGGGCAATTTCTACCTAGGATCGCCAGAACAGCCTTTGCACAACTCCGTCTTCAATTATCTTCATCATATTTGATTCGCAACGCTAATGCCCATACGGAGTGGTTTTTAGAAAATGAATCTGATCCCGGTCTCTCCATATTGACAACGGAAAATGGTTAAAACTTTGATAGTCGGTGATTTAACTATCAAAAGAAAACATGTGTACAAGCAAAGATCGTATTTCCAAATGGAAATCTTACCGAGCAAATCATCAATCAACACTAATCCCCTTTAAAATAATTTGCCATTCAATTATCCATTTCCCTATCTCTGTTTCCATATATTCGTAAATTCTTATTTTCTAAATTTAGAAAATATACGTTATTAATCATTGGAAAACATTCCCATATTTACTCTCATTTCTTATTTTCTATATTAGAAAACATTTCTAATTCTTATTTGGAAAACATTTCTAAAACTCCTTCATTGGATTTAAACAGATGTTTAAATAAAACATCGCTATGCCAACTCGAACCATTAACACTTATTAACTAAATTCAATTAACTAACCTTCACTATCGAACCCTAACCATTCCTTAGTTAAAAATGAAGTCAATCAAGTTGGGGTATAATTACCTCTCAAACCTTAACTGAACAACGTTTCTAACCTTGAAAAAGACAAAGTTCACATTTTAATTCTTCAACAAACTTCCTTACGTAACTCTCAGATTCTATTTACGAATCCACTTCTTTTACAGAAATTATTTGATTATAACAATAGTGTTATAGTCCCATGCTTCCGAAATATAATAACTTAAAAATATCATTTATATAAATTTAAATAAATAAACAAACAACTAATTTATTAATGAATAAATAAATCTTGATTTAAAAACGGAAAGTAAATAGTACTTTCAAATATTCGATATAGTCGAATCCCAATGTATAATTCTTTCTCGAATAAACTGTATTCGGTACTCTTTTCCGAATAAACCATATTCGATAATCTCTCCTTCTTCGAATAAACCATATTCAATAATCTCTCTTTCTTCGAATAAACTATATTCAATTAACTTTATTCGATAAACTAACATTCGATTAACTCTAATCTAATAACCAATATTCGATTAACTCTAATTCAAATAACTAATATTCGATTTACTCTAATTTGAATAACTAATATTTGATTAACTCTATTCGATTAACTCTAATTTGATTAACTCTAATTTGATTAACTCTATTCCCTATCCCATTAAAATTCCCATTTGAATTCCAAATTCAAAACCCAATTTCTTTATAAATGTTTTAATTTATAAAATATTTATTTTAATCCATTGTTCACATCGAATGTGAAAATATTCCTTTTATATGATCCATTAAGTTTGATTTCGTATTTTAAAATAATATCCCATTTCCAAATTCAATTTATACTTCTATTTATAGAATTTTTCAAACGAAATCTCCTTTTTATTTATAACACTTAAATCTCATTTATAAACACCTTTATAAATGTTGAGTTCACATTCTATTAAAAATATCGGTGTTAAAACCGATTTCTACTTCTCTATATAAATTCAGACTTTTATTTTTATTTATCCAATGATAAATATTTTTCTTAATTTATAAACATCGTTTATAAACTATTCTTCTCAAATTTTATCTGTTAAAACAGATTTCTATTTAATTTTACTTTAAATAAATCTTTTCCCTTTATCTGTTAGAAACAGATTTCCATTTTATATTTACTTTCCATTTATTTTCTTTTATAAAATTTTATTCATTTTACAAATACTTCCTTTTATAATTCCTATTTATTTCATATAAATATTTCCTCTTATAATTATCCTATTCGTTTTATAAATATTTCCTTTTCTATTTGGTTTACAATTATTTCTATTTCTATTTGCTTTACAAATATTTCATTTTCTATTTGTTTTACAAATATTTCATTTATACAATTCTATTTATTTTATATAAATACTCCATTTATATAATTCTAATTATTTTCCAAATAAATATTCCCTTTTATAAAATCCATTGATTTTATAAAATCCTTAAATTTAATAACCACTTTAAATTCCTTTCTTTCTGTAAAATCATTTGATTTTATATAAATATATTTCATTTTCAATATACACTTTGAAAATTCCATTTCTACATTCCATATTCCTTATGGTATTTAACATACCATATAACAATGATCAATATCATCCAAACACACATAATCAACAACAGATTATATATCACATCATCTATCACAATATATGAAAATAGTAAAATAAATGTTGAGGAATCCAGTTGGATCCCACCGACCTATTTCCCTGCATCCACAGATGTTAAGCATAAATAACATCGATTTCATTTCAACCTAAATTTTCTGATAAATAGAATCAATATTTAATTAACGATATATATATATAACTATATCGATATATTTTTTGACCAATCAATTAGCAGTTCAACCAACCAATCAACACACACCAATCAATCAATATTTGTCAGTTCTAAAAATATGTTATGAAAATATAAACGGGGCAGAGTTAGTGAGATTTACTCACATTGGTGGTTTATCGTTAAATAACGATAACCGTCGTTGATTTGATTCAGATTAGACAATTTATTTTGCTATAAATTGTAACGAGCTCCAATCCACTCCCAGTCAGTTCCATTATGTAGCCGCCATCCATACGATCTCAACAGATCTTGTTTCATCAAATTCTGATTTCGTATGCATGAGATATTCAGTTTACAATTTTCTATACTATTTAATTTAAATTAAACTAAAATTTTATCTATATCGGGCCTCGTGTTTAAGCCCATCTCACCTAACATCCCTAGACCCATGACCGTTTAAAACAGTATCTCTTCTTCATTTCTTCAACGCGACCTACTCCGGTTTTTAAGCTCTCCATTGCTGAGATTTCAAGCTTCCATCACTCCTCTATTCTTCAGCAAACATTTAAACAAAAATCATCAGCTTCACTCTCCTCAAAAACCGCATCTCCCCACACCACTTTCATCTAACTCGAACAACCAGGTGAATTCGCGTCACCGCACAGTTCTTCTGTGTAACACCCCACCTCCGCTAGGGTCATTCACAAAGGGAATGCACTAGTTTTGTTGGAGTATTATCTAGGTAAACATACACAGAGATATCACAAGGCAGAACATAAATAAAGCAGCGGTAGAAATTAAAAACCAAATTTCATTACTTTCAAGAAAAGAGTCAAAACCTCATATATCCAAAGTACAAATTATTCCATTACATCAAGTTCTAAATAAAGAAGCATAAACTTAAGATAAAAAAAGTAAACTATTCCCCAAAAATAGCAGAAGTGCAGCCATAGCATAGCTCAAGACCAAACCGTACATGAGATGACAGAAAGCAAGCTAAATCCAAGCTAAGAGCTAGCGTTTCGTCCCTGAGAACCTTGGGGGGGAAACGAGAGAAAAAGAGGCGAAAGAAAAAGGGTCAGTCATAAAGACTGGTAAGTCCTAGTGACTTTCAGTATAAAAACTAGTAAAGTTAACAAGACATGAGTAAACGGAAAGTAAACATAGGGATGATAGTAAGACTGGCAAGATAACTAAGATATCAAGATAAATCTAGCATCGCATATTCAAGATTCGCAGCACCAACTGTACTAGTATTCTAACCCATGTCAAGTATTAACCATGAAATGATCCCTTGGCCCAATATCATGAAATGACCCATTACGGGGTCCTACAGTACGACCTACTAATCGATTGGCTCCCTACAAGTTCTAGCTCGTCATGTGTCTGTGTCATACGACCCAATCATGAAATGTAGTCACCTGTGCTAGGTCCACCATAGGGTGTATCAAGCCCTAGGGTGCCAACCACCGACACGAATCAAGCACGCACAGTGTAAACTTACTGGTACCCAATACCTGCTTTTTCAACTCCGGACTACGTGCACGACCATAGTCCGCCTGAACCTACAATGGCGCACCTACTCAGACGTCGTTCTGGTCGCTTACAATCAGCCCAGTAATCATGCCCCACCCTGCCTAGTCCCAGGGTATCGTGATACATCTAAGTGGGTTACTGCTGAAAAGGACCGCGTAACTATGGTTTCTAATGGGTTAAGTGTTGTCATTCAAATTCGTGACTTAACCCTATCCAAATCATGTATCAAGTTGGTTAAGTGTGTTCAAGCGGTTCATGACTTAACCCTATCAAATCATCGTGTCAAATTGGTTAAGTATATTCAAGTGGTTCATGACTTAACCCTATCAAATCATCCTGTCAAATTGGTTAAGTATATTCAAGTGGCTCATGACTTAACCCTATCATGTGGCATAAATTCATTAATGCACCCCAACCTCTCACATTAGACTAGTTTTTGT
The DNA here is from genome assembly GCA_030737875.1 of Allium sativum. NCBI lineage: Eukaryota > Viridiplantae > Streptophyta > Magnoliopsida > Asparagales > Amaryllidaceae > Allium > Allium sativum. The sequence continues at coordinate 781,480,363 of CM060913.1, read as the reverse complement.
GGTCACTGGATTTGCCGGGCAGTTCCGGGCAGATTTACACCACAACATAGTCTAACCTCGGGTTTTAGGTGCGATATGACCAACTACCCACATTGGATCCTATTGTTTGCAATCACTGGATTCGTCGGGCAGTTCCGGGCAGATTTACACTGCAAACTCAACCCAACCTCGAGTTGGCCATTTTCAAGTTTATTCTAAGTGTCATGTCCCGGTTCAAGTTTCGAGTCTAAATTCATGTCAAGTTTTCATGTCATGTTTCATGTCAAATCGTGTCAAGTTCATGTCCATATCTAGGTTCAAGTTATAAAAATGTTCACGTTTCAAGTTTATAGTAAATTCAGGTTTTTTTAAACTACCCTAAATCGTATTCCCATCGCACGTGAATTCGAATCGATACAAACAAATCTAATTAGGGAATAACATAGAAAGAACGGGCATAAGGTGGCAAAAGTGATTATAAGTCAGGCTTGGTATAGCTTGAGATAAATGACTACAACAATACTAGCATATGGAATAGTGGTCTCAAATATCTAACCTAACAAAATAGGGTGATAGTCATGGTAACAGTTGACATAAGATAATAACCTCAAACTTGTGAATAACAACTAATTCAACATCACAGGCATGTTAACATCATGGTCATGAGGGGTTTAGGTTTACAACATGTTTAGGCCCCAAATCAATTTCATATAAATATTACCACAAGTCAAGATTCAAGATGAATAGATCCAAGGTAAACAAATAGTAGGTCCACAATACTAGATTCAAAATGAACAATGATAGATCCAAGATATACAATGATAGGTCCAAGATGATTGTCATACTTATGTTCAATTTCAATTTAAAACATGTCCATATTAAGTTTAAAGTTTAGATCTAAAAGTAACTGGGGCTTACAGATCGTAGTTTGAGAATTAGAAAACAAAGAGGCGATGTTGAATCTCGAGTCTAACAGAAATCCCCCAAACATCAATACTCTACACGTAGCCTTGTTGGAGAAGAAGCAATTTCTTTTCTTTAACTTTTCAACCAGAGTTTTAGCAGCATAAGACCAGAGAGAATTTGTGTAGAGAGACTAGAGTTAGGGGCTATTTATATAGGGTCAGGCCAACGAATCTAGACAGAAATCGGACTAGAAACATCAGAGTGAACTCTGACTCAAAAATGGGCTCGGCAACCAGGTCGACACCAAGGTCGACTCTATGGTCGACCTGGTCCTGGGCAGGTCGACTCTATGGTCGACCCCCAGGTCGACCTGGTCCTGGGCGGGAAATTTCCCGCCCAGTCCGTTCTGGGGTTTGAATTCGAAATTTGAATTCGAATTCTGAGCTGTTTTGAACTTGAAATTTTCTGAAAACTTCGAAGGGTCATAACTTGGTCATACGGACTCCGATTTTCGAAAACTCGGACTCGTTTCCAAGTAGAATTTCGAGACGAACGTAATGGCGTAACCCGTTGCCCTTGATTCTTATTTTTAAAATTAATTCTGCCTTGATTTATAGTTATAACACGTTATCAAAATACAGATTGTTACATTCTCCCCTCCTTAAAGGATTTCGTCCCCGAAATCTCTAAGTTAGAAAGAATATATCCTACCATCCAATCATCCATCTACTCAAAACATCATCCAAAGGCAACCATTGTCCTTAAAAAAAATTCTAGTGTTGTATGAACATATGCAGTAAGTGTGTGTATATGTACTTATCTAATGCAAAAGATCAGGCGGTTACTGATTCAGTAAACCTCCTTAATGCAAAATATGTTAGTGTAATGAGTCCAACATGTATGCAAATTCCTAACATAATTTATAATCTCTACATGAGTGCACATAACATTCATTCATATGCAACATCCAAGTGATAGCATAACAAGTTCCATCCATGTACAAGTATAAGCACTCATGCATATGCAACATGAAAATGTGACTGAGCCGATCTAGTGCCTAATGTGTGTCATGCATCCACTAGCAATCACTTGCAAACACTTGCAACCATTTGCAAACATTAACCATAACATGTTTCAATCACATGTTTACATCCATATGGTTCTATCTAAGGTTCTCAAGCTAAGATCGAGAAGATAACAAGACAAACATAGGTAGTAGAAGCATGATACGAAAGGTTTTCAAGTTTATAGGAAAAAGTGATCGAGAATGTACCCTCAAAAAGAAATGGGTAAAGCGCGTGTATCTTCTCTTCGGTTTCCCAAGTTGCGTCTTCTTGGGCTTCACTCCACTGAACTTTAACTAGCTTGACTTCTCGATTCCTTAGCTTCTTGATCTCCATTCCTAAGATACGAATCGGAACTCGCCTCAATGTTGCTTCTTTTTCCACTTCTACGCCTTCAAGGATGCTTGGCTCAACCACTTCGGCTGATTCATGTAAGCACTTTCGGAGATGCGAGACATGAAAGACATTGTGTACTCCGGCCAACCTCTCGGGTAATTCTACCTTATAGGCCATCCGCCCAACCCTCCCAGTGATAGGGAACGGTCCTACGAACCTTGGTGCTAGCTTTCCAACCGCTCCAAAACGAACTACATTGCGTAAAGGAGAAACTTTTATAAAGACCATGTCTCCGACTTCGAACTCTAGGTCTGTCCTTCTCTTGTCCGCATAAGATTTCTGTCTATCTTGGGCCGTTTTCATCCGTCTTCGTATCAACTCAACCTTCTCAGAAGTGTCCCTTATCATGTCGGGCCCAAGTATAAGCCTGTCTGTCGTCTCCCACCAACAAGTTGGCGACTTGCACGGTCTTCCATACAGGGTTTCGAACGGTGCCATTCCGATGCTAGATTGGTAACTATTATTATATGCAAACTCCACGAGAGGAAGATGGTCTTCCCAAGTACCACCAAAGTCAAGAATGCATAGTCTCAAAAGATCCTCTAGTACCCTATTTACCCTTTCGGTTTGTCCATCCGTCTGCGGGTGATAGGCCGTGCTTAAGCTCAGTCGTGTACCCATTGCTTCTTGCAGACTATTCCAAAACTGGCTAGTGAAAATCGGGTCACGATCACTAACTATACTAGAAGGGACCCCGTGCAACCGTACTACCTCTCGAAGGTAAATAGACGCTAGCCATGATGCGGTCCTCTTGCTTTTCACCGGAATGAAGTGAGCACTCTTCATGAGTCTATCAACTATGACCCATATGCTAGTATTTCCCTTCCTTGATCTAGGCAGTCCATCCACAAAATCCATCGAGATACTCTCCCATTTCCATTGCGGAACCTCCAAAGGATGTAATAGCCCACCGGGCTTCTTCGACTCGGCCTTTACTTGTTGGCACACCATGCACTTCGAAACGAACTCTGCCACGTCCTTTTTCATCCCAGCCCAAAAGAATATGCGTTTCATATCTCTGTACATCTTATCCCCTCCGGGATGTATAGTCATCTTCGAGTGGTGTGCCTCTTCGAGAACTTTCCTTACTAAGTCTCCCACTTGTGGGACACATAGCCTTCCATCACGCCTTAGCCATCCCTTGTCATTTATGGCATACCTACCGAGGTGACTTGACGCCTCACCACTAATCAGCTTGTCCATGATTTCGACTATCTGTGGGTCTTCCTTCTGTGAAGTCCCTACTCGATCTAGAAGTGTAGGTCTTAACTCAAGAGATGCTAACGTAACAGTCAATGACTCAACAGCAAGTGTAAAACCAAAGGTTGCTATAAACTCTAGACTTTTCCTTTCAACAAACAAGGGGCTCAAAGTCAACCTTTTCCTACTTAGCGCATCTGCCACCACGTTCCCCTTGCCAGGGGTATAAGCTATATCGAAGTCATATGATGCCAGGAATTCCATCCATCGCTGTTGTCTCAGATTCAAATCTTTCTGTGAGAAGAGGTACTTAAGCGATTTGTGGTCGGTATACAGCTCGAACCTCTCCCCTAGAAGATAATGGCGCCAAGATTTAAGTGCAAAAACGATCGCCGCCAACTCCAAGTCATGTGTGGGATAGTTCTTCTCATGAACTTTAAGTTGTCTACCCCCGTAGCAAATCACTTTCCCTTCTTGCATTAGAATTGCGCCTAATCCCGTGCCACACGCATCTGTGTACACCGTAAACATCTTACCTCCATCGGGTAATGCAAAAACTGGAGTTGTGGTGAGGGCTCTCTTAAGTCTCTGAAAAGCAATCTCACGTTCTATGTCCCATGCAAACGCTAGGTTTTTCTTCATTAACCTAGTAAGAGGGGCTGAAATCTTAGCGAAGTCCTTAATGAACTTCCTATAGTAGCCTGCCAAACCGAGAAAGCTTCTCACCTCCGTTGTGTTCTTAGGAATTTTCCAGTCTTGCACCGCAACTACCATTGCGGGGTCCACGGCTATGCCTTGCTTAGAAACTACATGTCCAAGAAACCGAACTTCCTTCCTCCAAAAATGGTATTTGGAGAACTTAGCCCTTAACTGGTGTGCTCTAAGCGTATCCATGACTTCCTTGAGATGTCTAGCATGCTCTTCTTCATCCTTTGAGAAGATTAAAATATCGTCTACGAAAACCACTACAAACTTATTAAGGAACGCCCGAAACACCCTATCATCAAATCTTCAAAGTACGCGGGTGCATTCGTTAACCCAAACGGCATGACGAGCCATTCGAAGAACCCATCTGGAGTCCTAAACGCAGTTTTGTCAATGCTATCCTCAACCACTCTAAGCTGATGGAATCCTATGGCTAGATCGAGTTGAGAGAAAACAGATGCTCCCACAAGCTGGTCAAACAATTCGTCGATTCTTGGTAGTGGGTGCCTATTTTTCTTAGTTATCTTGTTTAACTCACGATAATCTACGCATAGACGAAGCGAACCATCCGCCTTAGTAGCGAATACCACCGGAGCACCCCATTCAGAAATGCTTCGTCTTATGAAATTTTTCTCAAGCAACTCCTTAACTTGTTTACTTAGCTCTCTTCTTTCTCGCGGGGCCATGTGCCTAACGGGTAATGAAACTGGCTTGGCATTATCAACAAGATAAATTCGGAAGTCTATCTCGCGTTTAGGAGGTAACCCCCTCACCTCATCAAAGACATCTGGATATTCTCGGACCACTCTTACAAATTGCAAATTGTCGATGGACGAGTCAAGAGATTCAAGATAACACAACATGACCGGACCCTTAGGGTTACAAGAAATTTCAGGGGTATTACCAAGGCGAGTCATGAGCCTCACTACCCTTCGTTCACAATCAAGAATGGCTCCATAATCGGACAGCCAATCCATACCTAGGATCAAACCGTATCCCATAAATCCGAGAACATAAGCATTACACACGAATTCTACGCTTAAGATAGAGATCCTCAAATCCACACATATCATTGATAAATGAGCGGAGCCCCCAATTGGATTTGAAACACTAACGGGATCCTCAACTAGACTGGTACTTAGGTGCAGATTTTCAACAATATCAGAAGAAATAAAAGTATGCGATGCGCCAGAATCAAATAAGGTTCGAACATGAAAGTCAGAAATGTAAACAAGGCTTTCTACGGAAATATTACTACCTCGGTCAAGAGCTGGAGTGGTGTTGAGAGCATGCAACTGCCCTCCAGAAGGTCCTGCTCGCTGGTTCTGCCCTTGCCTCTGTCCTTGCTTCTTAGGGCAATCCTCGCTGATGTGTCCAGTATCTCCATAATGAAAGCATTCACCCAACTTTCTCTTCTTCTTTCTACAGTCTTTAGCTATATGTCCCGTAATACCACAAAAGTTACACTTCCTTGTCTCACGTGCCTTGTTATTATTGTTGTTGTTGCCCTTGTTATTCTTGTTATTCTTGTTGCCTCCTTTCTTGAAGTCAACTTTCTTATTATGAGTCTCATTAGGCTTAACCTCCTTCTTGCTATTCTTGTCTTCCTCACGAACTAGGGCCATATCCACCAAGCTTTCAAAGGTCGCCACCATGGGTATATGAGTTATGGCCAAACTGTGTAGTGGCTCGTTCAATCCTCGAGCAAAGCGTACAGCCTTTTTCTGGGCTGTGTTGACCAAGTCCAAACCGAACCGAGCAAGCGGATTAAACTTATTCACGTACTCCCTAACAGACATGTCCCCTTGCTTGAGTGCTAGGAACCTCTCCATCTGAAGGTTCTCTTCTGCCGACGATAAGAATTTAAGCCCAAACCTCTCTCTAAAGTCTTCCCAAGTCTCAACTGGCCTGGTAGCGTTGGTGACTTCCCACCAAAATGCATCTTCCTCTTTCAACAACCATCCTGCCAACTGAACTTTCCTATGGTCCTCCACATCAAAGATAATAAACAAGTCTTCAGTCTCCTTTAGCCAGTTTCGTGCCTCAACAAAGGTTTCAGTTCCAACTAAGTTCTTGCCGCCCATTGCTTTAAAGTCTTTGCATATTTTGGCAAAGGCGGTACCAGGAGGAGGAAGAACCGCGAACACTGGGGGAGGAGGAGGAGGGATGTCTGCCAGGCCCGCGCCGTTGGCCCTAGCTTCTAAGTACCTTCGGAACCATCCAGGTACGGGTACTCCCTCAGGAAGGTTAAGATCAGACATGCTGAAAAACAAAAAGAAAAAGATTCAAACGAGGAAACAAAGGAAAGTGCTAATGGCTTTTGGGGAATAGCCTTTTTAATAATAAAACTTCTATTGAAAAATGCTTCTTTATAAACGGTTTTGGAAAATAGTTTTAGAATTTTTTTTTTTTAAAAAAAAACTTATGCCCCATCTGGTAACCTTCTGCTCTGATACCAAATGTAACACCCCACCTCCGCTAGGGTCACTCACAAAGGGAATGCACTAGTTTTGGTGGAGTATTATCTAGGTAAACATACACAGAGATATCACAAGGCAAAACATAAATAAAGCAGCGGTAGAAATTAAAAACCAAATTTCATTACTTTCAAGAAAAGAGTCAAAACCTCATATATCCAAAGTACAAATTATTCCATTACATCAAGTTCTAAATAAATAAGCATAAACTTAAGATAACAAAAGTAAATTATTCCCCAAAAATAGCATAAGTGCAGCCATAGCATAGCTCAAGACCAAACCGTACATGAGCTGACAGAAAGCAAGCTAAATCCAAGTTAAGAGCTAGAGTTTCCTCCCTGAGAACCTGGGTGTGAAACGAGAGAAAAAGAGGCGAAAGAAAAAGGGTCAGTAATAAAGACTGGTAAGTCCTAGTGACTTTCAGTATAAAAACTAGTAAAGTTAACAAGACATGAGTAAACGGAAAGTAAACATAGGGATGATAGTAAGACTGGCAAGATAACTAAGATATCAAGATAAATCTAACATTGCATATTCAAGATTCGCTGCACCAACTGTACTAGTATTCTAACCCATGTCAAGTATTAACCATGAAATGATCCCTTGGCCCAATATCATGAAATGACCCATTACGCGGTCCTACAGTACAACCTACTAATCAATTGGCTCCCTACAAGTTCTAGCTCATCATGTGTCTGTGTCATACGGCCCAATCATGAAATGTAGTCAGCTGTGCTAGGTCCACCATAAGGTGTATCAAGCCCTAGGGTGCCAACCACCGACACGAATCAAGCATGCACAGTGTAAACCTACTGGTGCCCAATGCCTGCTTTTTCAACTCCGGACTACGTGCACGACCATAGTCCACCTGAACCTACAATGGCGCACCTACTCAACCGTCGTTCTGGTCGCTTACAATCAGCCCAGTAATCATGCCCCACCCTGCCTAGTCCCAGGGTATCGTGATACATCTAAGTGGGTTACTGCTGAAAAGGACCGCGTAACTAGGGTTTCTAATGGGTTAAGTGTTGTCATTCAAATTCGTGACTTAACCCTATCCAAATCATGTATCAAGTTGGTTAAGTGTGTTCAAGCGGTTCATGACTTAACCCTATCAAATCATCGTGTCAAATTAGTTAAGTATATTCAAGTGGTTCATGACTTAACCCTATCAAATCATCGTGTCAAATTGGTTAAGTATATTCAAGTGGTTCATGACTTAACCCTATCATGTGGCATAAATTCATTAATGCACCCCAACCTCTCACATTAGACTAGTTGTTGTGGTCACTGGTTTTGCCGGGCGGTTCCGGGCAGATTTACACCACAACATAGTCTAACCTCGGGTTTTAGGTGCGATATGACCAACTACCCACATTGGATCCTATTGTTTGCAGTCACTGGATTCGCTGGGCGGTTCCAGACAGATTTACACTGCAAACTCAACCCAACCTCGAGTTGGCCATTTTCAAGTTTATTCTAAGTGTCATGTCCCGGTTCAAGTTTCGAGTCTAAATTCATGTCAAGTTTTCATGTCATGTTTCATGTCAAATCGTGTCAAGTTCATGTCCGTATCTAGGTTCAAGTTATAAAAATGTTCACGTTTCAAGTTTATAGTAAATTCAGGTTTTCCTAAACTACCCCAAATCGTATTCCCATCGCACGTGAATTCGAATCGATACAAACAAATCTAATTAGGGAATAACATAGAAAGAACGGGCATAAGGTGGCAAAAGTGATTATATGTCAGGCATGGTATAGCTTGAGACAAATGACTACAATAATACTGGCATATGGAATAGTGGTCTTAAATATCTAACCTAGCAAAATAGGGTGATAGTCATGGTAACAGTTGACATAAGATAATAACCTCAAACTTGTGAATAACAACTAATTCAACATCACAGGCATGTTAACATCATGGTCATGAGGGGTTTAGGTTTACAACATGTTTAGGCCCCAAATCAATTTCATATAAATATTACCACATGTCAAGATTCAAGATGAATAGATCCAAGGTGAACAAATAGTAGATCCACAATACTAGATTCAAAATGAACAATGATAGATCCAAGATATACAATGGTAGGTCCGAGATGATTGTCATACTTATGTTCAATTTCAATTTACAACATGTCCATATTAAGTTTAAAGTTTAGATCAAAAAGTAACTGGGGCTTACAGATCGTGGTTTGAGAATTAGAAAACAAAGAGGCGATGTTGAATCTCGAGTCTAACAGAAATCCCCCAAACAGCAATACTCTACACGTAGCCTTGTTGGAGAAGAAGCAATTCCTTTTCTTTAACTTTTCAACCAGAGTTTTAGCAGCATAAGACCAGGGAGAATTTGTGTAGAGAGACTAGAGTTAGGGGCTGTTTATATAGGGTCAGGCCAACCAATCTAGACAGAAATCGGACTAGAAACATCAGAGTGAACTCTGACTCAAAAATGGGCTCGACAACCAGGTCGACACCCAGGTCGACACCCAGGTCGACTCTATGGTCGACCTGGTCCTGGGCAGGTCGACTCTATGGTCGACCCCCAGGTCGACCTGGTCCTGGGCGGGAAATTTCCCACCCAGTTCGTTCTGGGGTTTGAATTCGAATTCTGAGCTGTTTTGAACTTGAAAATTTCTGAAAACTTCGAAGGGTCATAACTTGGTCATACGGACTCCGATTTTCGAAAACTCGGACTCATTTCCAAGAAGAATTTCGAGATGAACGTAATGGCGTAACCCGTTGCCCTTGATTCTTATTTTAAAAATTAATTCTTCCTTGATTTATAGTTATAACACGTTATCAAAATACGGGTTGTTACATTCTAGGACCCAGTAATTCGATTGACATCTTGAATTCCTCCTAGATTTTGCGTTCAAGACCAAAATCAACTCCTTACTCCAAAAATGACATCAAAAATACAAATCAAAGCTTATATCTTCACTATTTCTGATCCCTAGTTCGCTACCACTTTTCAGCAAACAAAATACAACTCGAACCCCATAAAAACTATACGAGACTAATGCTCTACTTGCCAGGATTACATGTATATATGAATTGTGATTTTATAAATTTCCTACAAATTTATCTTATTTTTTGAAAGCACGATCTTTTTTTGTGAAGCCCCAAACTGGCGGCTTGAGTTGTTTGACCAGAAGAAAGAAAAAATCAGGTTTATGAAGGGTAGTGTAGTGTATATATAGAGGTAGATAGCTTATAGGATAAGCCACACATTATATTTTATTAATTTATATAATTACCATAATTTTATTTGTCTTCTAGAAATTCGTATGATCACACATGATCTCCAAAAATCACGAAAATGGATTTGCAACTACAGTTCGACATTACGGAGCCAACGAAAATTGTTTCGTCGAATTCCGAGTCCGTTTGCTCACACAACGTATTTTTAAAGCCAAATTATCGAGCATTTTTCACATTAAAATCCCGTACGACCACACACTGACTTCAAAAATCACGGAAATCGAAATCTAACAATAATTTAATATTCCAGATCCAATAAAATTAGTTTCGTCGAAAACAGAGCTCATTTGAAAAACTGGCTATTTTTAAAGCTCTAAATCGACCAATTTAAATATATTAATATATTTAAAAATAATTAAATTAAATATTTATAAATAAATATTATTGTATATATTTACAATATATACCATACAGCTCCATAATATTCCTATATGAATTTCTAACTCGACATTTCAAATCCAGATTAAATACATATTCAATTTATAATGAAAAATCCATTTATAATATAAATAAATCGTTATAAATTATAAAGGAATTCCATAGCGATTATTTTAAAATTTGATTTGGACAGAACTCCCAATCTACACGATGAATTCTCAATTTTTCTCTTCCATTAGAAAAATATACTTCACCAGACCTGAACGTTTCTTGTTTCACAGAAATCCGATTTAAAATGGATTCTGTATATTCATTTAAAGTTCGAATCGCCAAATTATGAATTGCAGCGCCATTTCGAGCTCGATTATAATTATAATATAATTTATATGTTCAACTTGTCGTTTATATAATATATTCGTTAAAATAATTCAACTCTAAACTGAATTATATATTTTATATTGTCCAATTCACACAATATCGTGACTTCTGTTATTTCCGACTATTTCGTAAATAAATGTATTATTCTATTATTTATATTAATTAAATATTCAATATAATTTAATTAAATGACCATTTAATTTTATAAATCACTATTCAAATAATTAAATAAATTAATTATTATACCATAAAGTAAGGGACGTTACATTCTTTCCCCCTTAAAATAATTTCGTCCTCGAAATTGCTTAGGTAGGAAACAAACCCTTTAACTGGGTTAGAATTATTTGTTTACTTCTTAACTTCAGTTTCCACTGAACTAATTTATTTTAATTAAAATATTAATTTATTCCTACTAACAAAAATTTTCAAAAATTCTAAAAATTTTCTAACACCCAAAATTTTCAAAAAAATTCGCCAGCACCTCCTTTATACGGGTTAATCGATACAACTACAACTCGCCTCTCTAGGCCTTCTCCAACCCAAAAGAAAATCAAACAGCCAAGCGGCTTGCCAAATCGGATCATAAATCACCAAACCCATATAAAAATAAACTTGTACCTTTTTGTTAGGCATATCACTATATCATTTCCATCTGCTACCAATTCAACATATACCAAGGTCATCCCAATCAACACCAATCAATTTTATCCTCAAACCCACTCATTCACTTATATCCAAGTCAGATTCCATTTCAAACCAATGTTACAGTCTTGATTTTCAAACACTTAGCTCCTCAACCCAATATACTTAACTTATTAACTCAATTCCAATCTAGATTTTTTTATAACCAAATCCTATTCTACTTAATTAAATTCAAGCTAAATTCTAGTTCATTTATTTACTTTTACCATCTCAATCTATTTAACTTCACAAGTTAAATTTAAATTCTAGAATTTAAATTCTTGGGTTTTTATTTCAAATCAATTTGAAATCATAATAACAATTCAAAACCTTTGAATTTCTGAATACTTGTTTTCGCAAAACAATTTTAAAAACAAAATCTTTGGTAGTAATCCGTCACTTACAACTCGAAAATGAACGCCGGTGATGTCCGGATCAACATCGGAATTTATTTTCTAGCGACCGAAGTGAGTTCAATACTATATCACTTTCAAAACCATTTCTAAGCACTTCCATTTTGAAATATATTTCAAAATACCATTCACAATGCTTGTGAAACAATTTAAAATCTCCCAGGATTTTAAAATTCTCATATACTTAATCCAAATCCATTTACAAACACTTTTTCAACTTTCCAGGGATGTAATTCCAATTCTGATTTAAATTCAGATTTAATTCATTTCGTTTCATATATTACACTTAAAATGAATTCTGATTGGTTATTTATAATCATTTCAATTATAATCTTATTCAATTATAATAATGACCAACATATCAAATATTAATCATTCTTTATATCAAAATATAATTTGGGTAAAATTATTTCATTTACCCTCTTTCCAAAACATACAGTGTCGGTACATCGTACTCGAGTGTTTAGAAACCCGTACCGATACAGTGGATCAAACTGATCGACCAGAACTCATAAACAACTCAACCAATAAATTTCCATAATATAAAACAATTTTCATACCAAATAAAAAATATGCGCTCATATATACACACGCACACACAAAAACTCAGTCTAGGGTATTACCAACCCTATCTCTACTGAATCACGCCACAGAGTCAAGGTAATCACTTAACCTTCAGCTCTAATACCACTGTAACGACCCAGGGATTTTCGACTCTGAAAATCGACACAAATACCAATATCGACTATTCAGACATCGGAAATACCGGATAGTTAATGAAAGAAAATAGAGGGTGAGAATAGATAAGATAGAAAATTAGAATAGAAGATGGAGAAGAACATCACAACATCAGAGTAACACGAATCTCATAGCGGAACGAATAAAATATAGGATCTAAAATAACTTTGAAACAAAAATCTGTATTTGTATATTAGAGTACAACACTTTCATCACAACGGAAATAAACAATAGTTATAAAATGCTGCTGAAGCCTCTTTCTCCAAGCTCCATCTAGTGTATCTGCAAAACCCGACTACTTGACTGCCCGTACAAATTTTGGGCATCCAAAAGTTTAGGGAAAACAAAACAAAATAAACCCTGGGTCAGTCATGAGACTGGTGTGAGTAAACTCCAACCACTTGGTTTAACTTTTAAAAATCATTTTCAAAAGAAATGATAATCATAAGACCAGTCCACACATAAACACGGATGGTTTTTACCTTACGATAACCCAAAAAAGTTTTGGAAATCATACATTATCTGATATTATAATAATGTCTACATACAAATAAATAACAATCTAGCGGAACGCTTGCATCTCACGCTCCACATATATAGTATACAATCAAAACCGTGGGCGCTTATTGGAGATTGGATTCCGACTATGACAAGGTATGGAACCAACCTGCCGATAGTGTATCTCTAGAGAGGAATAAACTAGTTTCAATAAGAACGTCTTGCAACCTGGCCACACATGACCGACCACTCATTTCTCTTGAGTGTATCAAATATATTGTCACCTACGGTTGCTAGCAATTTAACCGTTCCCGGGAGATACAGAGGCGAAAAGAAGTAACAAATATGAATATTCTCTAGATGGTGACAATACACCTTAATGGGGGCGACCCACATAGCCACGCTGCCTGCCCGATTTTTGTCATTTCCCGGTTGATGAGGCTTGAGGTCATAACGTATCTTTTGACAGATCACGCCTCCATTTACTTTGAATGCTACATCGTCATACTCGCCAAATCACAAATTGATTTCCACAAAAATACCACGGGTATAAAGCTAAGAGAAACGAATTCCTCCGCCACCAAACGTGGATACGTTTGAAGCGATCGATTTACGTGATCCATTAGATATACACTGTCAGACATTCGTCCATACATGTTGTCCTGGGTCTGGACAAACCGTAGGCACTATTCTGTAAATCCATCTTGGGCAATTTCTATTTAGGATTGCTAGAACAGCCCTTGCACAACTCCGACTTCAATTATCTTCATCATATTTGATTCGCAACGATAATGCCCATACGGAGTTGTTTTCAGAAAATGAATCTGATCCCGGTCTCTCCATATTGACAACGGAAAATGGTCAAAACTTTGATAGTCGGTGATTTAACTATCAAAGGAAAACATGTGTACAAACAACGGTCGTATTTCCAAATGGAAATCTTACCGAGCAAATTATCAATCAACACTGATCCCCTTTAAAATAATTTCCCATTCAATTATTCATTTCCCTTTCTCCATTTCCATATATTCGTAAATTCTTATTTTCTAAATTTAGAAAATATACGTTATTAATCATTGGAAAACATTCCCATATTTACTCTCATTTCTTATTTTCTATATTAGAAAACATTTCTGATTCTTATTTGGAAAACATTTATAAAACTCCTTCATTGGATTTAAACAAATGTTTAAATAAAACATCGCTATGCCAACTCGAACCATTAACACTTATTAACTAAATTCAATTAACTAACCTTCACTATCGAACCCTAACTATTCCTTAGTTAAAAATGAAGTCAATCAAGTTGGGGTATAATTACCTCTCAGACCTTAAATGAACAATGTTTCTAACCTTGAAATAGACAAAGTTCACATTTTAATTCTTCAACAAACTTCCTTACATAACTCTCGGATTCTATTTACGAATCCACTTCTTTTACAGAAATTATTTGATTATAACAATAGCGTTATAGTCCCATGCTTTCGAAATATAATAAATTAAATATAACTTTTATAAATTTGAATGAATAAACAAATAACTAATTTATTAATGAATAAATAAATCTTGATTTTAATAACGGAAAGTAAATACTACTTTCCTATATTCGATATAGTCGAATCCCAATGTATAATTCTTTCTCGAATAAACTGTATTCGATACTCTTTTTCCGAATAAACCATATTCGATAATCTCTTCTTCTTCGAATAAACAATATTAGATAATCTCTCTTTCTTCGAATAAACTATATTCAATTATCTTTATTCGAATAACTAACATTCGATTAACTCTAATCTAATAACCAATATTCGATTAACCCTAATTCAAATAACTAATATTCGATTTACTCTAATTCGAATAACTAATATTTGATTAACTCTTTTCGATTAACTCTAATTTGATTAACTCTATTCCATTAACTCTAATTTGATTAACTTTATTCCCTATCCCATTAAAATTCCCATTTGAATTCCAAATTAAAAACCCAATTTCTTTATAAATGTTTTAATTTATAAAATATTTATTTTAATCCATTGTTCACATTGAATGTGAAAATATTCCTTTTATTTGATCCATTAAGTTTGATTTCGTATTTTAAAATAATATCCCATTTCCAAATTATATTTATACTTTTATTTATAGAATTTTTCAAATGAAATCTCCTTTTTATTTCTAACACTTAAATCTCATTTATAAACCCCTTTATAAATGTTGAGTTCACATTCTATAAAAAATATCGGTGTTAAAACCGATTTCTACTTCTCTATATAAATTCAGACTTTTATTTTTATTTATCCAGTGATAAATAATTTTCTTAATTTATAAACATCGTTTATAAACTATTCTTCTCAAATTTTATCTGTTAAAACAGATTTCTATTTAATTTTACTTTAAATAAATCTTTTCCCTTTATCTGTTAGAAATAGATTTCCATTTTATATTTACTTTCCACTTATTTTCTTTTATAAAATTTTATTCATTTTACAAATACTTCCTTTTATAATTCCTATTTATTTCATATAAATATTTCCTCTTATAATTATCCTATTCATTTTATAAATATTTCCTTTTTTATTTGGTTTACAATTATTTCTATTTCTATTTGCTTTACAAATATTTCATTTTCTATTTGTTTTACAAATATTTCATTTATACAATTCTATTTATTTTATATAAATATTCCATTTATATAATTTTATTTATTTTCTAAATAAATATTCCCTTTTATAAAATCCATTGATTTTATAAAATCCTTAAATTTAATATCCACTTAGAAATTCCTTTTTTTGTAAAATCATTTGATTTGATATAAATATATTTCATTTTCAATATACACTTTGAAAATTCCATTTCTACATTCCAGTATTCCTTATGGTATTTAACATACCATATAACAATGATCAATATCATCCAAACACACATAATCAACAACAGATTATATATCACATCATATATCGCAATATATGAAAACAGTAAAATAAATGTTGAGGAATCCAGTTGGATCCCACCGACCTGTTTCCCTGCATCCACAGATGTTAAACATAAATAACATCGATTTTATTTCAACCTAAATTTTCTGATAAACAGAATCAATATTTAATTAACGATATATATATATATATGTAACTATATCGATATATTTTTTGACCAATCAATTAGCAGTTCAACCAACCAATTAACACACATCAATCAATCAATATTCATCAGTTCTAAAAATACGTTTTGAAAATATAAACTGAGCAGAGTTAGTGAGATTTACTCACATTGGTGGTTTATCGTTAAATAACGATAATTGTCGTTGATTTGATTCAGATTAAACAGTTTATTTTGCTATAAATTGTGACGAGCTCTAATCCACTCCCAGTCAGTTCCATTGTGTAGCCGCCGTCCATACGATCTCAACGGATCTTGTTTCGTCAAATTCTGATTTCGTATGCATGAGATATTCAGTTTACAATTTTCTATACTATTTAATTTAAATTAAACTAAAATTTTATCTATATCGGGCCTCGTGTTTAAGCCCATCTCACCTAACATCCCCGGACCCGTGACCGTTTAAAACAGTATCTCTTCTTCATTTCTTCAACGCAACTAGCTCCGGTTTTTAAGCTCTCCAGTGCTGAGATTTCAAGCGTCCATCACTCCTATATTCTTCATCAAACATTTAAACAAAAATCATCATCTTCACTCTCCTCAAAAACCGCATCTCCCCACACCACTTTCATCTAACTCGAACAACCAGGTGAAATCGTGTCACCGCACAGTTCTTCTAGGACCCAATAATTCGATTGACATCTTGAATTCCTCCCAGATTTTGCGTTCAAGACCAAAATCAACTCCTTAATCCAAAAATGACATCAAAAATACAAATCAAAGCTTCTATCTTCACCGTTCCCGATCCCTAGTTTGCTGCCGCTTTTCAGCAAACAAAATACAACTCGAACCCCATAAAAACTATACGAGACTGAAGCTCTACTTGCCACGATTACATGTATATATGAATTGTGATTTTATAAATTTCCTACAAATTTATTTTATTTTTTGAAAGCACGATCTTTCTTTGTGAAGCCCCAAACTGGCGGCTTGAGTTGTTTGACCAAAAGAAAGAAGAAATCAGGTTTATGAAGGGTAGTGTAGTGTATATATAGAGGTAGACAACTTATAGGATAAGCCACACATTATATTTTATTAATTTATATAATTACCATAATTTAATTTGTCTTCAAGAAATTCGTATGATCACACATGATCTCCAAAAATCACGAAAATGGATATGCAGCTACAGTTCGACATTACGGACCCAACGAAAATTGTTTCGTCGAATTCCGAGTCCGTTTGCTCACACAAGTATTTTTAAAGCCAAATTATCGAGCATTTTTCACATTAAAATCCCGTACGACCACACACTGACTTCAAAAATCACGGAAATTGAAATCTAACAATAATTTAATATTCCAGATCCAATAAAATTAGTTTCATCGAAAACAGAGCTCGTTTGCAAAACTGGCTATTTTTAAAGCTCTAAATAGACCAATTTAAATATATTAATATATTTAAAAATAATTAAATTAAATATTTATAAATAAATATTATCGTATATATTTACAATATATACCATACAGCTCCATAATATTCCTATATGAATTTCTAACTCGACATTTCAAATCCAGATTAAATACAAATTCAATTTATAATAAAAAATCCATTTATAATATAAATAAATCGTTATAAATTATAAAGGAATTCCATAGCGATTATTTTAAAATTTGATTTGGACACAACTCCCAATCTACACGATGAAATCTCGATTTTTCTCTTCCATTAGAAAAATATACTTCACCAGATCTGAACCTTTCTTGTTTCACAGAAATCCGATTTAAAATGGATTCTGTATATTCATTTAAAGTTCGAATCGCCAAATTACGAACTGCAGCGCCATTTCGAGCTCGATTATAATTATAATATAATTTATATGTTCAACTTGTCGTTTATATAATATATTCGTTAATATAATTCAACTCTAAACTGAATTATATATTTTATATTGTCCAATTCACACAATATCGTGACTTCTGTTATTTCCGACTATTTCGGAAATAAATGTATTATTCTATTATTTATATTAATTAAATATTCAATATAATTTAATTAAATGACCATTTAATTTTATAAATCACTATTCAAATAATTAAATAAATTAATTATTATACCATAAAATACGGGGCGTTACATTCTTCCCCCCTTAAAATAATTTCGTCCTCGAAATTGCTTAGGTAGGAAACAAACCCTTTAACTGGGTTAGAATTATTTGTTTACTTCTTAACTTCAGTTTCCACTGACCTAATTTATTTTAATTAAAATATTAATTTATTCCTGCTAACAAAAAATTTCAAAAATTATAAAAAATTCTAACACCCAAAATTTTCAAAAAATTTCGCCAGCACCTCCTTAATACGGGTCAATCGATACAACTACAACTCACCTCTCTAGGCCTTCTCCAACCTAAAAGAAAATCAAACAGCCAAGCGGCTTGCCAAATCGGCTCATAAATCACCAGACCCATATAAAAATAAACTTGTACCTTTTTGTTGGGCATATCACTATATCTTTTCCATCTGCTACCAATTCAGCATATACCAAGGTCATCCCAATTAACTCCAATCAATTTTATCCTCAAACCTTCTCATTCACTTATATCCAAGTCGGATTCCATTTCAAACCAATGTTACATTCTTGATTTTCAAACACTTAACTCCTCAACCCAATATACTTAACTTATCAACTCAATTCCAATCTATATTTTTTTTATAACCAAATCCTATTCTACTTAATTTAGTTCAAGCTAAATTCTATTTTATTTATTTAGTTTTACCACCTCATTCTATTTAACTTCACAAGTTAAATTTAAATTCTAGAATTTAAATTCTTGGGTTTTTATTTCAAATCAATTTGAAATCATAATAACAATTCAAAACCTTTGAATTTCTGAATACTTGTTTTTGCAAAACAATTTTAAAAACAAAATCTTTGGAAGTAATCCGTCACTTACAACTCGAAAATGAACGCCGATGATGTCTGGATCAACATCGGAATTTATTTTCTAGCGACCGAAGTGAGTTCAATACTATATCACTTTCAAAACCATTTCTAAGCACTTCCATTTTGAAATATATTTCAAAATACCATTCACAATGCTTGTGAAACAATTAAAATCTCCCAGGATTTTAAAATTCTCATATACTTAATCCAAATCAATTTACAAACACTTTTCCAACTTTCCAGGGCTGTAATTCCAATTCAGATTTAATTCATTTCATTTCATATATTACACTTAAAATGAATTCTGATTGGTTATTTATAATCATTTCAATTATAATCTTATTCGATTATAATAATGACCAACACATCAACTATTAATCATTCTTTATATCAAAATATAATTTGGGTAAAATTATTTCATTTACCCTCTTTCCAAAACATACAGTGTCGGCACATCGTACTCGATTGTTTAGAAACCCCTACCGATACAGTGGATCAAACTGATCGACCAGAACTCATAAACAACTCAACCAATAAAATTCCACAATATAAAACAATTTTCATACCAAATAACAAATACGCGTTCATATATATATACACACACACACACTCAAACTCAGTCTAGGGTATTACCAACCCCATCTCTACTGAATCACGCCACAGAGCCAAGGTAATCACTTAACCTTCAGCTCTAATACCACTGTAACGACCCAGGGATTTTCGACTCTGAAAATCGACACAAATACCAATATCGACTATTCAGACATCGGAAATACCGGATAGTTAATGAAAGAAAATAGAGGGTGAGAATAGATAAGATAGAAAATTAGAATAGAAGAAGGAGAAGAACATCACAACATCAGAGTAACACGAATCTCATAGCGGAATGAATAAAATATAGGATCTAAAATAACTTTGAAACACAAATCTGTATTTATATATTAGAGTAAAACACTTTCATCACAGCGGAAATAAACAATAGCTATAAAAAGTTGTTGAAGCCACTTTCTCCAAGCTCCATCAAGTGTATCTATAAATCCCGACTACTTGACTGCCTGTACAAATTTTGGGCATCCAAAAGTTTAGGGAAAACAAAACAAAATAAACTCTGGGTCAGTCATGAGACTGGTGTGAGTAAACTCCAACCACTTGGTTTAACTTTTAAAAATCATTTTCAAAAGAAATGATAATCGTAAGACCAATCCACACATAAACACGGATGGTTTTTACCTTACGATAACCCAAAAAAGTTTTGGAAATCATACATTATCTGATATTATAATAATGTCTACATACAAATCAATAACAATCTGGCGGAACGCTTGCATCTCACGCTCCATATATATAGTATACAATCAAAACCGTGGGCGCTTATTAGAGATTGGATTCCGACTATGACAAGGTATGGAACCACCTGCCGATAGTGTATCTCTAGAGAGGAATAAACTAGGTTCAATAAGAATGTCTTGCAACCCGACCATACATGACCGACCACTCATTTCTCTTGAGTGTATCTAATATATTGTCACCTACGGTTGCTAGCAACATAACCGTTCCCAGGAGATACAGAAGCGAAAAGAAATAACAAATATTAATATTCTCTAGATGGTGACAATACATCCTAATGGGGGCGACCCACATAGCCATGCTGCCTGCCCGATTTTTGTCATTTCCCGGTTGATGAGGGTTGAGGTCATAACGTATCTTTTGACAGATCACACCTCCATTTACTTTGAACAACACATCGTCATACTCGCCAAATCACAAATTGATTTCCACAAAAATACCACGGTTATAAAGCTAAGAGAAACGAATTTCTCCGCCACCTAACGTGGATACGTTTGAAGCGATCGACTTACGTGATCCATTAGATATACACTGTCAAACATTCGTCCATACACGTTGTCCTGGGTCTGGACAAACCGAAGGCACTATTCTGTAAATCCATCTTGGGTAATTTCTACCCAGGATCGCTAGAACAGCCCTTGCACAACTCTGACTTCAATTATCTTCATCATATTTGATTCGCAACGCTAATGCCCATACGGAGTTGTTTTCAGAAAATGAATCTGATCCCGGTCTCTCAATATTGAAAACGGAAAATGGTCAAAACTTTGATAGTCGGTGATTTAACTATCAAAGGAAAACATGTGTACAAACAACGGTCGTATTTCCAAATTGAAATCTTACTGAGAAAATTATCAATCAACACTAATCCCCTTTAAAATAATTTGCCATTCAATTATTCATTTCCCTATCTCCGTTTCCATATATTCGTAAATTCTTATTTTCTAAATTTAGAAAATATACGTTATTAATCATTGCAAAACATTCCCATATTTACTCTTATTTCTTATTTTCTATCTTAGAAAACATTTCTGATTCTTATTTGGAAAACATTTCTAAAACTCCTTCATTGGATTTAAATAGATGTTTAAATAAAACATCGCTATGCCAACTCGAACCATTAACACTTATTAACTAAATTCAATTAACTAACCTTCACCATCGAACCCTAACTATTCCTTAGTTAAAAATGAAGTCAATCAAGTTGGGGTATAATTACCTCTCATACCTTAACTGAACAATGTTTCTAACCTTGAAATAGACAAAGTTCACATTTTAATTATTCAACAAACTTCCTTACATAACTCTCGGATTCTATTTACGAATCCACTACTTTTACAGAAATTATTTGATTATAACAATAGTGTTATAGTCCCATGCTTCCGAAATATAATAACTTAAATATAACTTTTATAAATTTGAATAAATAAACAAATAACAAATTTATTAATGAATAAATAAATCTTGATTTTAAAAATGGAAAGTAAATTGTGCTTTCCTATATTTGATATAGTCGAATCCCAATGTATAATCCTTTCTCGAATAAACTATATTCAATACTCTTTTCCGAATAAACCATATTCGATAATCTCTCCTTCTTCGAATAAAATATATTCGATAATATCTCTTTCTTCGAATAAACTATATTCGATTTTCTCTCTTTCTTCGAATAAACTATATTCGATTAACTTTAATCGAATAACTAATATTCAATTAACTCTAATCTAATAACCAATATTCGATTAACTCTAATTCAAATAACTAATATTCGATTAACACTAATTCGAATAACTTTTATTTTTATTTATCCAATGATAAATATTTTCTTAATTTATAAGCATCATTTATAAATTATTCTTCTCAAATTTTATCTGTTAAAACAGATTTCTATTTAATTTTACTTTAAATAAATCTTTTCCCTTTATCTGTTAGAAACAGATTTTCATTTTATATTTACTTTCCACTTATTTTCTTTTATAAAATTTTATTCATTTTACAAATAGTTCCTTTTATAATTCCTATTTATTTCATATAAATATTTCCTTTTATAATTATCCTATTCATTTTTAGAATCCAGCTACAGGAGAACCAGGAACAGAGAGCTCTCTCCCTTTTTCCGCCCGACTCTTTGGTCTTATAAATGTTTCCTTTTCTATTTGGTTTACAATTATTTCTATTTCATCTTGCTTTACAAATATTTCATTTTCTATTTGTTTTACAAATATTTCATTTATACAATTCTATTTATTTTATATAAATATTCCACTTGTATAATTCTATTTATTTTCTAAATAAATATTCCCTTTTATAAAATCCATTGATTTTATAAAATCCTTAAATTTAATATCCACTTTGAAATTCCTTTTTTTTGTAAAATCATTTGATTTTATATAAATATATTCCATTTTCAATATACACTTTGAAAATTCTGTTTCTACAATCCAGTATTCCTTATGGTATTTAACATACCATATAACAATGATCAATATCATCCAAACACACATAATCAACAACATATTATATATCACATCATATATCACAATATATGAAAACAATAAAATAAATGTTGAGGAATCCAGTTGGAGTGAGTAAACTCCAATCATTTTGGTTTAACTTTTCAAAATCGTTTTCGAAAGAAAAGATAATCATAAGACCGATCCACACATAAGCACGGATGGTTTTTACCTTACGATAATCCAAAACATTTTCAAAATCCGTACCATTCTGATATTATACTAGTGTCTAATACAAGTAAATAACAATCTAACAGAATGATTGCATCTCACATTCTACATATATAATTTTCAATCGAAAATCATGGGCTCTTATTGTGACGGCCTGGAATTTCGCTC
This sequence comes from Allium sativum, assembly GCA_030737875.1. Lineage (NCBI taxonomy): Eukaryota > Viridiplantae > Streptophyta > Magnoliopsida > Asparagales > Amaryllidaceae > Allium > Allium sativum. The sequence goes on along the minus strand of CM060913.1, from coordinate 781,457,051 downwards.
GATCTGAATCAGTCGTTAAACCGATCTAAACCGTTCGAAACCCCTGAACGTTGAGAACATGACAAATCAGAACACAAACAGAAGAACATTTCATTGCTATTATTACAACAATGCATCAGATTACAAGAATATACAGAGTATAAATGAATAAATATTACACAGAAATATCAGAGATTACAATAAATTACATAGCAGCGGAAAAATAATATAAAGCACAACTGAAGGTGATATACGGATACAGAGCTTTCCGGATATCATTCCAGCTGTAAACCAGGATCCTGTGAATATAAATCTGCAAAACCAAAACTACTAGCTGCCCGTGCGGAAAATAGGGGCACCCAGAGTTTAGGTTAAAACAATAAACTCCAGGTCAGTCATGTGACTGGTGTGAGAACTAAAACAGTTATTTAAAAACTTTACTTTAAAAGAGAGTAATTCAAGGGACCACGCCGTATAACACGGAACGGGTTTCCTCCCAAGAATACCAGTGCATAGAATAAACAACGCAATGCTTTTTCGAAAAATGAAGCAATTATAAGACCCAGGTCCTATCATACAATGCAACGCAAGCCGGGGGATAGGGTTTTTCCTTATAATAGCCAAACATGCTTGGTACGTTTAAAACAGATCATTTGATACTATAATAAGTGTATAGTGTCAAAACAGTTTCAATCATAAATATAAATCATAGACGGCATAGTATCCCATGCTACTATGTCGCCATACTAGGCTCTACAAATAAAGCCGCAATACACGTATTGGAAATTGGATTTCCGTCATGAGTCGAGGCAAGGGGCAAGCTCCTCTCCGCGTTCGAGACACTCTAGCAAATGCCTCAGGATTACGCACACTGGGTAACCCCTGGATGCTTCAGGGCCGGTCCTCACTTACGTTAGAGGATTAGTATTCCTGAACACACGTTTCCCGGTCCTTACAGACCTATAATCGAGGCGCCTCATCCAACAACCACAAAGGTGAAAAGTATATATATGTCAGGGCTGGTAAGTCACTGACACCACCAAAGCTAGAAAGAAACGTGCGCTCTCCCTGCAGTCCGTATCCCGTTTTTAACTCATACCGAGGTGTGAGGCTCGCGAATACACGCTATACACAAAGCTACCACGTAGGTTATGCTTTGATCATCAACCACAAGACTTTGCTTTTCAACAGAAGCCTTGATCCATGCAACTCAGCATGCCACACAGGCAATTCATGCCATGCGATTGATATCTATCGATATATAACCTCTAAGCTCGTACGTCTCAGAGAAGGGCGTTATGCAAGAGAATAAATTCTCCGCCACCAAGCAGATATATATTTAATAGAAATCAATCAACACAGAATAAAACCCAATGTCAGACACACAATCCATTTACAAGTCCGTTCTGGGTCTGAACGAAACCGGAGGCACTTTCCTCGCATATCCATCCATCTCCAAGTACGTCTGGACGACCACCAACTATTTCCATCCTCTTGGGTGTACAGCCCAATCAGGATCGTCAGTAATTACCCAAACGATGTGAAGACTTCCGGTCTTCGACCACCGTCTTCATCTTCGACATATCGTCGAATCGGTTATTCAGAATGGGTATAAACCCGGACTTTCCGAACAACCCGCGTATATTAAAAACAAATGTTACACAAACACAACATACGCCTCATTCCAATTCATTAGTCACTAACCGCAAATTAGCAAGAGAACAATTTCCTAAACATTAACCCCGAAGGCCGAAACCAACATCAGATCATTGCCCAGGAAACCATTCTTCTTAACCAACCTACAGCTAGTTTCTAAATTTCACATTCTTAGGGAAAGGTTCCCATTAATTTTATCCAAGATAAATTCTTTAAAATTTATCCTGTAATCTTCCTTTGGATGTCATTTAAAACCAAATTATGGTTTTTCCAACTAGTCGAGATTAGCGAACCGTAACGAAGTAATTATTTATTTTATCTCCCAATCCCAACCTATTCATCCCATGAAGCAAAACTGGTAATACTCCATATCTAACACCACTGTGTTATCGGTAAAATTAATTACCATTTCACGTTCAAATCTAATTAAAGATTTAACTATCGCTTTGGAGCAAAACTGGCGATACTCCATCCTCGCTCAATTCTAAATTTGATAATTTAGATTATCAATTCGAATTTCAATCTAATTGCAAATTCATTAGAACTCCTTTTACTGGGTTAAAGAACTAGGTGTTATTTAAAACACAGTTCACGACAAACCCAAATCACATTCTATTTGTTATCGGGTTAAAGAACTAGTGTTATTTAAAACACCGTTCACGATAAACCCATTTCAAATTCAATCAAATATATTAGAAATTCGATTATTTAAAACCCCTTTTTAAATCTAATTCATTTATTTAAAAATGATTGGGTTTTAAAATTTAGTTCAAAACTAGTTCATTTCGATAAAAATCTATTTTTATCTTTTCAAATATGGAGTTTTTCACCCCAATTTTTCCCAAATCATTTCTTATGATTTTATACAAATTATTACTATTTTTAATAATTTTATCAAGGCCCATACAGTCGATTTCCAACAATGGCCATCGAACTGCACTTATAGCGACCTTTTTCGAATTTGATTTGGACGTATCTCCAAATCCAACCGTTAGATTTTGAATTTCTAATATTCGTTAGAAAGCTCTTTTCGATACGAACCCAACGGTTCCGGTTTTAGGAGAATCCGACGGTCGGATCTCCCGTAATGTCCGTTTGAAATAAATGGTCGAAATTTACGAACTGCCGCGGCGCGGCGCGTTCTATTCAGGCCATTATATTATATATATAATATATATAATATATATTTCGTCGATTCCTATTTAAAACGAGTTATATATATATAGTTTTGAATTCGTTTCAAAAGCAAATTCAACTTCCATTTCAATTCAAATCAAAATTGAATTCTTCTTTATAAATTCGTTTTAAAATTCATTTCTATTCAATTCAAATTTCAATTCAATTTGAATTCATTTCACTTCCTTTTAAATTCAATTCGAATTCGTTTTCAATTCAATTTAATTCAAATTGGTTTTCTATTCGATTCAAATTCATATTGGTTTTCTAATCGAATCAATTCAAATTGGTTTTCTATTCAATTCATTTCGAAATCGTTTTCATATTCAATTTGAATTCAATTCGTTATATTTTCAATTCGTTATATTTTCAATTCGTTATATTTTCAATTCGAATTCGTTTCAATTCAAATTCTATTCAAATCAAATTCGTTTCGTTTTCTATTTGAATCAAATTCATTATATATTCAATTGAAACCAAATTGGTTTTCTATTCCATTCAATTCGAAATCGTTTTCATATTCAATTTATTTCGAAATGAATAAAATCGATATAAATATCGTTCGCGTCAAAATGGCGCATCACTATTCAGCACGGCTTTATATATTCTATTTCAAATATTTCTTTTGTCAACACACGACTAATCTCAACGAATGAGTACCGCCCATGTGTGACTATTTTTGTTAAAATATTTCGTTCAGCACATGACTAATCTCAACGGATGAGTACAGTCAACACATGAACCTTTATTTTATATTGATAAAGATGTAAATTTTTATTATAAAAATAATTCGTTCAACACATGACTAATATCAACGGATGAATATAGTCAACACATGAACCTTTATTTTATATTATACTTTATTTTTTTTCAAATTGGAATGAGGCCCAATCAATCACCATATAAAATTAATTATATGGATTTTCATACATCACATGTATATAATAGCATTGTAAAATAATCAACTATCAACCAAAGTGCACTACACTGTATAAGCATCAAATATAGATATCTAACGCTTATAACAGCCTGTCAATCAATCGATCGACATATTTAATTAGTCAGGATGAGTGAACTTTAAATTTCATCCCAACACCCGTGTGGGGTTTCAAACAATCAAACACAGATTTTATTTGTGCAGTTGGGCGATGTGTAAAATTTATCGACCCAATCAATGTCCTTCAAATAGGTGTACATAAACAAACCGTCCGGTTTGTAAATGAATATTTTATTTATTCACATTCACGTTAAAAATTATATTTTCAACGATAAAACATTTTATTTTAACTCATGAATATCTATTCAGTTCTTTCTTTAAATAAAATGATATTTTTATTTTCCTAACATATTTTAGAAAATTTCGGCGGCATAACGGCACGATACTAGAAACGGGACAAGGCCTAGCCTTGTCCCCGGTCTAGTGAAGGCCCACGCCATTCACACATCAATCAAATCAATTTCATTTTGCAAACCACAAATTTGGAGTAAGGGTCTAACCTAGTCTTACTCCTTCGCCTTATAACGGCGCACGTCTAATCCTAACCAATTTATCGATTTGATTTTTCACACCACAAACCACATTCAAACCAATATCTCAATCAATCACCAAACATCCAAACAAACAAGTCCATGGTATGTGGACGGGTGTCGGGTGCTTCTAATAAGCACCGTCTGCATCCTAGTATATATATAACTAGAAAAGAAATTGAAAGGTGAGAAATTCTCACATATAGCTATCCTAGCTCCACGGCTCTTCATTAATAGAAAACTTCATCGCTATCGCATCTTCGTCATCTTCATTGCCCGTAGCCACTACATATGTAAAAATCGAGTTTTTACTTCAAAGTTCCATATATAAAAATCGAATTTTTACTTCAAAGTTCAATATATAAAAATCGAATTTTTACTTCAAAGTTCAATATATAAAAATCGAATTTTTAGTTCGCTATTCAATATATAAAAATCGAATTTTTTAGTTCGCTATTCAATATATAAAAATCGAATTTTTTAGTTCGCTATTCAATATATAAAAATCGAATTTTTTAGTTCGCTATTCAATATATAAAAATCGAATTTTTTTAGTTCGCTATTCAATATATAAAAATCGAATTTTTTAGTTCGCTATTCAATATATAAAAATCATATTTTTTAGTTCGCTATTCAATATATAAAAATCATATTTTTAGTTCGAAGTTCTATATATAAAAAAAAATCATATTTTTAGTTCGAAGTTCTATATATAAAAATCATATTTTTATTTCAAAGTTCAATATATAAAAATCGAATTTTTATTTCGAAGTTCAATAGATAAAAATCATATTTATAAAAATCTGGTTTTTATTTCTAAAACCATATGCTAATTTTATTTTAAAAACCTTATGTAAATTTTATTTTAAAATCTTATGTATATTTTATTTTAAAACCTTATGTATATTTTATTTTAAAACCTTATGTATATTTTATTTTAAAACCTTATGTATATTTTATTTTAAAACCTTATGTATATTTTATTTTAAAACCTTATGTATATTTTATTTTAAAACCTTATGTATATTTTATTTTAAAACCTTATGTATATTTTATTTTAAAATTTTCAGATTTTATAAAGTAAATAATTTCATATTTTATACTTAAATAATTAAAATAAAACAAAATACAAAGAAGGGAAAGGAAAGGGGGAAAAGCTCACTGTTTTATGCTCAGTGCTGTCGAACCAGAGCTCTACACAAAGAAGCCGGCGCCGCCTCAGGTACATGCCGTCGGACCTGGATCGGAAGGTGCCATGAACGACGTCGAGATCGGTGGCTCCACCGCTACAAGAATCCACCGTGAACGACTCCAGTCCATGCTCGAAAATCGCACCCAACGCTCAACGGATTCGGATCGCACTGGTGCGGATTCGAAGATCAAGGGATCCTCTTTATTTTCGTTTAATAATCTCTTCGAATTATTATTTGGATTGAACGAATTTTGATGGAGAAATCTGGACAATTCCGCCGTAAATCGGCTTGAACGGGGGTGGAGAATTAGGGTTTTAATTTTGTGAATTCTGATTGGCCCTAAATTATTTATATTTAATATTTTTAATATTTATTTCATTAAATTCCAACATCACTTGTTTAACGGTTTGAACTCCAAACGAACCCCAACGAATGCCGCCCCTAGCTAAATACCCCCATTCCGAACACAATGAGATATGTTTCGTAGGCCAATTCGGCTGTTACGCTAAGTTTCCGTCAAATTTACATTTAAATCACTATATTGAATTTTAAACGTACATTTCAAATTACCGGGGTCACATACTAACTCTTTAAATTGCAGAAAAATATTTTCTAGCTTCGTATTGACGATACGGTCCTAACAAAACTAGTTTCGTCGAATTCTGAGACCGTTGGAAAAATGGCCAATTTCCAGTCGATTAAAATCAACTGAAACTGGTCAAACGCGTTTTCCTTTGCCACGCTCACATATTGATTCGAAAAATTATGAAATTTGAAACCTAGCAATAACTTAACATCACGGACCCAACAAAACTAGTTTCGTCGAAATCCGAGATCGTTTGCAAAATTGCTATTTTTAAGGGCCTTATATTATATTAAAATATATATAAATTCCACAGCGACTATTTCTAATTTTAAACTGGACATATCTTATCATTTCTAAAATGAAATCTCAGTTTGTTAACTTCGTTACAAAGATATAGTTATACAGATTCAAATATTTCTTGTTTCGTTCAATTCTGACTTATATTGAATTCTGTATATTCATTTGAAATTAGAAATCGAATTTTCGAACTACCGCGCCATTTTCAATTCTATTTATAATTATATATAAATATTTATATTCTAACGACGACGTATATAATATATACGTTATAATTATATTCAAAATAAATTTCTCGTCGATATTATTTAAAATAATTCATTTTAAATATTCAAAATTAGCTAAAATTGCCAAAATAAAAATTTTAAACTGGCCCAGATTTTGCGGGTTATTACACTTATTAGGTAATAGATTTCTAACTATGACAAGGTATGGAACCACCTTCTGATCAGTGTACTCTAGAGGGGATACACTGGAGTTCAACAAGAATATCTTACAACTCAGCCACACATGACCGACCATTCATTTCGATTGAATGTTCCGAATATTGTCACCTTACGGTTGGTATACCAACATAAATGTTCCCGAGAGATACAGAAATGAAAAGAAGTAACAAATATGAATATTCTCTAGATGGTACAATATACCCTAATTGGGTACGACCCACTTAGACATGTTGCCTACCCGATTTTTGTCATTTCCCGGTTGATTAGACTTGAGGTCAAAACGTATCCTTCAACAGATCACACCTTCATTTACTTTGAAATCCACATCGTCATACCCGCCAAATCACAAATTGATTTCTCCAAAAATACCACGGGTATAAAGCTAAGAGAAACGAATTCCTCCGCCACCATACGTAAATACGTTTGAAGATATCAACTTACACGATCTAGTATATATACTCTATCAGACATTCGTCCATTCAAATTGTCCTAGGTCTGGACAAACCGAAGGCACTATTTTGTAAATCCATCTTAGGCAATTTCTACCTAGGATCGCCACAACTGCCCTTGCATAAACTCGGTCCTCAATTATTTTTAATGTATTTGATTCGCAACGCTAATGCCGATATGGAGGGGCTTCCAGATAATAAATCTATTCTTGGTCTCTCCATATTGACAATGGAAAATTAATCAAAAACTTTGATAGTCGGTGATTTAACTATCAAAGGAAACATACATACAACAACGGTCGTATTTCCAAATGGAAATCTTACCGGTCAATCATCAATCAACATTGAGCCCCTTTAAATAGATTTATAAACAATCATTTCATTTCCCTATTCCCCATTTACCATATTTCTCCCAGATATTTCTTTAAAACTCGTTATCCCTTTTTATGATTCTTGGAAAAACATTTCCTTATATCCCCGACTTTTTATTTTCTATATTTAGAAATTACACAATTTTAATATTTGAAAACATTTCCATTTCTCATTCATGCATCACCATTCTTCCCCCATTCGTTAGTCCCCGACTGTAAACTAGCAAGAGATTAATTCCCTAAGTATCAACCCCGAAGGCTGAAACCAAGATCAGATCGATACTCAAGAAACCATTTACCTTAACTAATCTCCAGTCAGTTTCCAATTCCTTAACTTCATTTCTAAATTTCTTATTTACAAAACTGTTTACACAACTCTCATATTCAGTTTACGAATCCACTTCTTTTGCGGAAATCTTTGATTATAACGATAACGTTATAATATCTGCTTTTGAAATATTTAATTTAAAATATAACTTTTATTTGAATAATTATTTAATTAGATAAATAAATAAATCTTGATTATAACCGAAAAATAAATGGTACTTTCCTGAATTTGATAGAATCGAATTCCAATATATAACTCTCTTCTGAATAATCTCCATTCATTTATCGTTCCGATATTTGAAATAGTATACCATTTCAGGTTAACTCCATTTCTAAATTCACTTTTGAATTTATCACTTCCAAAACAACACCAAATCCCTTTATAACCATTACAATTTGCACAATGTTTGCTATTAAATCATTATTCACTTTAAAACGCGAACACTATTCCTTTATAGAAATCTGGACTCGTTTTATTAAATCAAATCTTTATTTAAATAATAAATACCATTACAGTTTTAAAATTTCACCTATCTAGTTACTTTATTAATTCATACTAATATCCCACTTTGTAAACTTTATTTATGAGTCAACTCCTTGCTAAGTATATATCAAGTTTATGACTTCATCTTGCTAACATATTCTATTGTAAATTATTAGTTTTAAACCAATATTAATTATCCTGTACATCTCCAAATTTTATAATATATATTTTCTAAAAGTAAATTATTTTAATAACATTCGACATTGTCGAATTAAAATTGCAAACCCTTAAAGTTTCGTTCAACTCATATTCACATTTCAAACATCAGAATAAATTCAACAATTTCCTTTTCATTACCCATTTTTAAATTAACATTCACACATTGTTTAATAATAATTTTTTAAAAATAATTATTTTATTCCATTTGTAAATATGTTAACAAAACAAAAATACTTGTTTTATTATGATTAAACAAGTTATTACTTTCCAATCCAAATCGAAATTCAATTCTAATAAAAAATAGAATTTCCCTTATCAAATCCTAAATTCTTTTTCCATATATTCAATATATTTATGGTATTTAAATACCAATTATTTCAGGTCAATGTTATTTAAACATTCCAATACACACAATAATCAATCATTGATTATTTATCACATAATATATTGCAATATATATGAAAATCAATAATATAACTGTAGAGGAATCCAGTTGGATCCCTCCAACATGTTTCCCGGCATCCACATATGCTAATCAATATAAATAAATCCCAATTTCATATCAATATGAAATATAACGATAAACAGAATTTGTATCCCATCAACGATTAATATATATAACTGTATATATTATTTCAACCAATCAATTAGCAAATCATCCAAACAATCATCACACACATCATTCAACCATTTTTATCAATATTAAATAACGTTTATAAAATATAAAGCTAGAAAGTGTTGGTGAGTTTACTCACCTTGGTTCGTAGTTGACTATTCTACATTTATTTTATTTAAAATCAAATAGGAGTTTGATTTTATCGTGAAATATTAGTAGCTCCGATCTCTGCGAGAACCATTCCACAGTGTAGCTCTCGTCACTACGATCCCATCGGATCTTGTTTCACTGAATTTCGATACTAAATGAATAAGTTATGGGTTTTATACTTAATACTTATTAAATTTAAAACTTAACTTTAATTTATTTTAAGTAATAATGGGCCTTACATTTCTAGACTTCGGCCCACCCAACATTACTACACCCGCTTCAATTCTTCTTCCTAGTTAAGTCTTCCTCCTCTATATTTAGAATTGCATGTTCCAGTAATAATACTTCACGGTTGCTTTCCCATTCTTGAACCCATCCTTTCCATCTCATACCAGTTTGCTTCAACTCGCACCCTTCCTTCTTTACCCAATAACTAGATCGCCTGAAACAGGTTCTCTTTCTTCCTATACTTTCAAACCCTTTACTGCTTTTGTGAATTCATCCCATGACCGAACGTTTATGGCCACGTTCTCCCTTGTTCCATCACCAAAACTTGCTTCTCTTCTCATAAAATTTCGAACTAGTGAGTACAAAACGTGGCACCGCCATTGATCTCCCTCCCAGGTATTTACTTCCCATGGTTTTTTTTGAAACTTCTACATCCACGTTCTTCCTCATACAAACTTCAATGAGACAAACACCATCAACTCCTCTTCAATGTCTCTATGTACTCAGCCTCCCAGCTTCACCGTTGGCCTCCTCTGCGAGCTATCATCAACCCCCACCAAACCTCGAACAGCTTGCGTGCTTCGTCCTCCAAGCTACGGTCAAACCACCGTACCTTTTTGACACGCCTTCCCATCAAAGTCTCGCCATGGTTGCGCCCCATCCTTGAGAAATCCGCGCCACCCACGAACTCTCCACTGGTGTCATGTAGCCCCCTTCAATAGCCAACTCTAGATCAGGGTTTTTGTTTTCCAGTTAGGAAAGAAGGTGGGTTGTTTCAAAATTATATTTTTGCAAAGTGGAAAAAGAACTGATATATACTGGTTTTGATTTTATAGTAATTTATTGAAGGGTTTTCATCTTTCAAGGATCACGACTTCATCGCAAAAGAATGAAACTTGCTGGAAGAAATCAACTCCCCTGCCCTGCGTTGGGGTGTGTGTGTGTATATATATATAAGGAAAGAAGCTTAGACCTTAAGCTTGTGTACCGTACAGGTTGGCTGAAGTATAGGGTAGGACTGTATTCCTTTGCCATGAAGTTTCAGTCTGAAATTTTACTGCAATGAGTTTTCTTTTTGTAGGGTATCACTATGTATGTAAAGGGGTACGATTTTCTTTACTATACAATGTTTGTTGGCTTAAGGACAGAAAATATGTCAAGTATTCCTTGTCTTTGCTGCGTTGTGAAAAGGAACATGCAATACATATCCTTGGAGCCAAGGCTATTGTCTGTATGTGTCATTTTCTTTCTTCCTTAGGCATGTTTTCCTGTACATAGTCTGCATGATTTCCATTCCTAGGGTAGCTGTAAATATCAGGTAGGCGCATGGGGTTTCAGTTTTTGGGTAGCTTCCTCCCTTCTTAGCCCAATGTCAGAATAGGTTTGTAATTCATATTTATTTGTAACTTAACATGGAAGTATTCTTTCTTTAAGTAAAAGTTTCAATTCCACGGAAGAAGTGTTTCATTTTTTATTTATAATGCAACCAAGGATGGCATGTGACAGCAAATAAAGTAAAAAGAGAAATGGGCAAAACTATATCGAAATTTCTATTGTTGTCAAGTCGAAAATTTCCATTTATAGTTATTTCTACTATAGATGGACTGGTAAACTTCAGTATGTTAGTGGTGCTGTCGGGATCACCATGTACATCATTTTTCAAGTCACGATTTTAAAATAGATGCAGAGGTTACCGTATTTTACAATAGGTTATCATTTAGCTTTAGGCATGTGCTAGTCTGAGATAGACTTATAAATATATTTAACATAGAAATATAGACACCCCGTTGCACATTATTTTGTTTATATATTGTAACACCCCTAAGTCCCACATCGTGGAAGCCTGTGTGAAGTGGGTTCTTATATAGTAGATCCCATCTCTTACTAACGCCGAGGCCTTTTGAGGAACAAAACCCCACACCTATATGGTGGCTAAGTTGGGGACAATATCTTGCGCGGACGGAGGTGCGGGCTGTTACAGTGGTATCAGAGCCAATACCCAGCCGGAATTGTGGCTCCTGTGTGGACCGCAGCGCCTGGGTGAGGTGTTTGTGAGTCAACGGGGTCGTTGGGCTCTGTAGGAGGGGAGAATGTAACACCCCTAAGTCCCACATCGTGGAAGCCTGTGTGAAGTGGGTTCTTATATAGTAGATCCCATCTCTTACTAACGCCGAGGCCTTTTGAGGAACAAAACCCCACACCTATATGGTGGCTAAGTTGGGGACAATATCTTGCGCGGACGGAGGTGCGGGCTGTTACATATATGAGCTGCAAACAACAAAAATAAAAATACCATTGTGTTGAGCAGTGTGCTACGATCCCAAAAATATAATAAAATAGACAAGTTGATTCATCTTGTGGATCCCCAAAATACTATTATAGGGTGTAAAATACGTTAAACAAAAAGTCGCTTAGTTTACGAATTAAAAATTACAGAAAATTTCTATAAATTAAATTAACCATACGTCCCAAAAATCTTATCCAAATTCGAAGCCACGATTTTATTATATTAAATAAATCGTTATGGCTTATAAACGATTCCATAACAACTATTTGAAAATTTGATTTGGACATAACTTACAATATATAAGATGAATCTCGATTTTTTTTTACTTCCATTAGAAAAATATAACTCAACAGATTCGAACGTTTCTTGTTTCGAAGAAATCCGACTTATAATGAATCTTGTATACTTAGTTGAAGTTCAAAACTCAATATTACAAAATACCGCAATGTTTCGAGCTCGAATATAATTTATATTTAAAATAAATACGTTCAACTATCGTTTAAATAATATATTTATTATTTATAACTCGAATTTAAATTCAATTAGATTCCTTACATTATCCAATTAACACAAAATTACCAGTTCAACTTATTTCCGACCACTTCGAAAATTAATTATATTATTACATTATTTATATTTAAATTAAATATTCAAAATATTTCAATTTAAACCATTTAAATCGACAATCCCGTATATTAAATAAATTAAATAAATTAAATAAATTAATTATTAATAGTTAAATTTATAGGACATCACAAAAAGTTCTACAAGGAAGGATTCATCTTAATCATTTACCAAACATACATCAAAGAGAAGGCATCCTTACCAAATCATTACTAGCACATAATTTCAACCGATTTAAAACAGATCTATGCATCAATGAACGAGAGACTACTACAAACAAAAGATAGAAGTATACCTGCTAGAGCAGCCCCTTAAAAAATCACCATGACAAATCTGAAATAGAGGAGCAGAAGCAAAAGAAAGATGTCCTTCCATCATATCTTTCCTCAAAATCACTGTGTTGTAAACCCTAATGTCTCATTTCTACTCAAATCGGCTACTATCTTCCATAACACTTAGGAGAATCATCGATCTATCTTCAGAACAAAGAGATCTGAAGTTTTGTAGAAGTTCGCCATCATTTTTAGCAAGATCTTTGGCTAAGGGAGTCTTTGGAGGCAGAGAGTGGAAACCCTCGCCGTCATTGAGGGAAGAAGTTAAATGAAATAAGATATTTGATCGTTCATCATATAGTCTTTTATTATACAGAGGTGCATCTATTACTCGACTGGGATATGCCCATTACTGTACATATTTGTGTAAATACATTCGTAGGTTGTACATTATTTTCAATGTTTCAATAAAGAGAATTACATTTTACTTTCTTGTATCTCCTTCTTCTTCCATTCTCTAATTTCTCCATTCCATTGATAAATCTAACTCATAGCTTTAAAAAACTGATGTATAAGCTTGTCAAACAAAAAGAGGCAATGTTATGACCTAATTAAACCTTTAAAAAAAATTAGGTTATGGAAAAAATATAGTAAAGTTTAAATTACATCTTCAATAAGTTATATCTATAAGATGTTATTACAAAATAATTACCTCATATACTAATGAATGATAGTTCATCCACTAAAACAATAACGTTAAAGATTACACCGTATGGTTAAAATTTTCTAAGTCATTGAAAATAACACTTGTGGTAATGATATTTCATCGTAAGATGTCACATGTTTAACCAGTGAAATCCTATTTTGAAAATTTTGTTAAGAATCCTTACCAAACATATGCTTGCCAGAAAACATCGACTCATGTTACGGAAGAGGAAAAGTATGTCACAACTGCATTATTCATTAGATTAGTGACATCTAAATCAAGAGGATTAAGATGAATGATGGGAGACATGATAAGTTGCTCTGCTGAATGCAATATAGATCCATCTTGATCAGTAAGAGACACGCTATGTTGTGTGGCAACTGATGTGCTTGTTGCCAAGAAGATGTTGAGCAGGTCGCTTCGTGGAACGACGATGACGATCGGCTCGAGTAGACATGTCTTCTTAAATGCAATTAATTTAACATAGAGCACATAGTAAAATAAACCAAGTTAAGTAAACAAAGTGATATATTGATGGTTATATTCGTAAACATTTTTAGTTAGTTGTTGGCCGAAGTTGGATCTTTCAGTTTGAGTAACTAATATATTTGTTTGTTTATTGTATTTCTTTTTAAAATCTTCCTCATTATTTCGTTCTCCTATGATCTTCTATCATTTCTAATGTATCTACCACAATTGATTCCCATCACCCATGCATGAGGTTTACTTTACTATTTCCAAACCTAGAAACACATCCATAAGGACACATATTTATACATAAAAATGTACGCAATGCAACACATGCATCAACATATACGCAAAAAAATATGCACTAAAAATATGCACATGCCCAGCATCAAATCAAACATACACACCGATCACATACGGATAAACACATCCCTTGTTCCCCACATAAAACTTCTCACTTGCATGTAAAGAAAATACATACTAAAGCAGAATTTAGACCAACCTAAACACAATAGCTACAAAACCACGTACACCCTCAAACTAAAAAAGTAGTGTGCACACCTCAAAGATCCATACACGCTCACACACATTACATAGCACCCAGAAAGATGCTTGCTCATAGCGAGTCATTTAAACACTCAAAAATAGCTATAACACACACATACAAATATTGTTTTGTGGTGAATTTTATGCTAATTTGAGCGGAAATGTCACTATTTGATTAGGATCTAGTATTGTCTATTTAGATACCAATGAAATTTAAAAAAAAATCAGTTATGTAGTTAGAAACTATAGCAGAAATAAGAGACACAGAAGATTTAACATGATTCGGATATGAGTATCCTAAGTCCACGGAGACCCAACAATTTCTTTTATTCTTCTTCAGTTCAAGAGGGAGTACAATAAGAGAAGAATATAAACACTTAATATAAATTTCTCACCCTATAATTAATATAAAAATAGGGATCTTATTGTGGATATATTGAAGAGAGGACTACTGAATTACGATTAAAAAGATGAGTAATTGTTTCCTTATTTATATGAGTAAGGATGAAAATTTGCATGAAGATAAGCATGAAAAAGTTTATGGATTTCCTTTATTTGATTTCAATGCAAGTCTTCCATATTTGTTTTTGTTTCCACGTATACATATATTTGATTGATTCCTCAAATCACATGATATAACTTCTCATATCATCCAAATTTTTTGCCACATATATCTAGATTTGATTGATTTATCAAATCAGATAATCTCTTCTCATATATATTTCTAATTTCTTTCCCATATTTAATTGATTATAGGAATCAATTAATTTTTTCTCCATAATAAATTTGGCATAGATTTAAATCGTCCAATTTTAACACTCTATCTCGATTTAAATATATTCATCAATCAACTTAATTAGTTGTTGAGTCCACTCCCTATGATGCTCAAGTAGCAAGAAGCAAAATGATCAAGTTTGAGCAATACTCAAACTTGTCTTTCGGAAGTGACTTTGTCATCATATCTGAAGGATCATCCAAAGTACCCACCTTCACTAATTTGATCTTGCTTCGTTCTTCTTCAATAATAAAAAAGAAACCTCTATCCCAAGTGTAAAAACATAGTCCGACATTGACTTCCTATCATCTCTATCCCCAGCATAATCAGAATCGCAGTGTCTTCTAAGAGAGATGTCACCATCTACTCCACCATATAACAATCCCACCGAAGAAGTGCCTCAAAGATATCGAAGAGCCCACTTCACTTGTTGTCAATGCACTTTGCCTGGGTTAGACATATATCGAATCACAACACCCACTACATAGGCCAAATCTAGTCTTGTGCACACCATTGTATACATAAAACTACCAACATCACTAGATTATGGTATATTATCCATATACCTCTTATATTCTTCCGATGTAGGAGACTGGTCTTTTGACAACTTAAAATGAGAGCCTAATGGAGTTCCAACCAGTTTGGCTTTTTCCCTACCAAATCGAGTGAGGATATTCTCATTGTACTAGGCCTGAGTGAGTCTTAACTCTCTATACGACATATCTCTGTGTATCTCCATTCCTGTAGTTCTTTTTCTTTCCCTGAATCCTTCATATCAAACTCCTTAATGATCTCTTCTTTTAACTCCTTAATTTTGATGATACTCTGAGATGCAGTAAGCATATCATCAACATACAACAAGAGATAAATCATATCACCATCATACCTCTTGAAATAAATACACTGGTCTTTGAAGCTTCTAGAGTATACTTGTGAAATCACAAACTTATCAAATCTCTTGTACCATAGTCTAGGAAACTGCTTTAGGTATACAGAGATTTGTTAAATCTACAAATATAGTCTGGACGACTATCAAAGAACCCCTATGGTTGCCGTAAATAAATCTCCTTATCCAGATCATCATGCAAGAAAGCAGTTTGGACATCTAGCAGCTCTAATTCTATATCATAATGAGCAACTAATGCCAAGAGAATACGAACATAGGTATACCTAACAACTAGAGCAAAGATGTCATGATACTCTACCCCATTCTTCTGAACATACCCCTTTGCTACTACTCTTGTTTTATATCTAAAATCTCCATTGTCGTCGTCTTCCAATTTACAAAGCCACTTACATCCAATAACTCTTTTGTCGGTAGGAAGTGTCAGCAAATCCCTAGTGTGATTTTTCTGTAAAGATTTGATCGCCTCTTCCATAGCAACTAACCAACTGGAACTGTCAAATGATGCAATATCATATCTATAATCTTTGGGCTCATCATGGACAAAATTTAATACGTATGTTGCCATATCGTTAAAGTTAATGTCTTTGATGCTCAAACCAACAAACTCGTCAAGCCATCTAGGATTTCTTTTTTCTCTAACAGGATTAAAGTCTCTATATGAACTCCGCCTTGAGTCTGATCTTCTATGCCAACATCTGCACTATGCCACTTAACCATGGTGTCATCGAAAACACCATTTGAACATCTGTGAAAAGAATCAATAGATGACTTGCTTTGTGTTTGGTATTCTTCACATGTCCTCTCATTGTCACCGATGAGGAAGGCTCCACCTCCAAATAGCCTTCTCATCAAAAGTTACATGCCTTCGTATAATAAGTTTATTGATAATAGGACACCACAACCTATATCCCTTTACTCCTCTTCTATAACATAGAAAAATGCACTTGCGAGCTCCAGATTCTAGCTTTCCTCGACTCTCGTGTACATAAGCTGGACAACCAAACACCTTGAGGAATGAACCGCTAACAGGCTCTCATTTCGATACTTCTTCAGGGATCTTCATGTCTATGGCAGTAGAAGGTGTGCGGTTGATAAGGAAAGCCACCATAGATAAAAGCTTCATCCCAGAATCCCTTATTCAACTTAGCAGTCAATCTGAGACATTTAGTTCTCTCAAATAATGTACGGCTCGTCCTTTCAGAAACTCCCTTGGATTAGGGGTCACCTGATGTGGTGTAGTGCCTCTTAATGCCTTTGAACTCATAATAATCAATGAATTCTTATGATATGAATTCACCGCCATTATATAAACATAGAACTTTCAACTTCTTCCCCGACTACTTCTCCGCCATGGATTTCAATTTATGAAATCTAGCAAAGGTTTCACTTTTAGACTTTAGAAAGTACACCCAAACTTTACGAGAGAAATCATCTATGAATAAAATGAAATACTTGGCTCCACCCAAGGTTGGAAAGGGGAAGGTCCCCAAATATCTATGTGAACATAATCCAAAACAGCTTTTGTCTTATGCTCACCAACACCAAAAGAAATATTTGTGCTTACCAAGAACACACTCTTCACAAAAGCCTAGCTTTGAATGCCAAACTCTGTCAATCAAACCTCGTTTTCTTAGCTCATCCATGATGCGGTTTCCAATGTGACCCATCCACAAGTGCCATAATCTGGAAGAATCTAAATCAAATGAAGTAACTTAAGCTGATTCACTATAGTGACCTTTAGTAAATATAGATTTATTGGCCTCACTCCTTTCATAACAATTATGGTACCCTTATATATTTTCATCTTCACTTATTCAACTACAATCTTTAGTCCAAGTCTGCTCAATGCCACAACAAGAATCAAGCTCCTCCTCAAATCAGCTGTGTGCCTAACATCAGTAAAGGTTCCAATAACACCATCAAGCTTCCTAATCTTTACACTACCAACACCAACCATAGAGCAAGTAGCATCATTTCATAGAAGAACTTCCCCTCCGTCAATCTCATGGTAAGTTGAAAAGGAGTTACTATCAGGTATCATATGATAGGATGGGCTAGAATTAATTAGCCATAGGGTGCTCTTCCCAAAAGAGTCAGAAGTTGTAAACACATCAGTGTCACTCTTTTTATCTGATTTCTCCTCTGCAGAGGCTGGAGCTTGCTTTGGGTCTATTCTTCTTCCTTCAAGCTTGGTACATTTTGCAATAAAGTGACCAGGCTTCTTACAATTAATGGCAAGTCAAATTCTTAGGCCCCCTAGATTTAGACCTCAAAGAATTCCGTTCTCCACCTCTCTTCGATTTTCTTTGGCTTCTACCTCTCTGAATATATAAGCCTTTGGTATCACTATCCAGGCCAATCTACCTCTTAACAAATCATTATGAAGACGACCTGTACACCAAAAAGGCTAATTTTACTATGACTATAAATCATGGAATTAATAAAAGTAGTATACTTATTAGGCAAGGAGCATAATATTATCACAGCTTGAGTCTCATCAGTAATATCAACATCTACTGCTTTCAAGTTTATAACTGAAGTGGTCAAAGGATCTACATACTCCATAAAATCATCTCCAGGTTTCATCTTGAACGAATAAAGTTATTGTCAAAGACTAATCTGATTAGTGAGAGGCATGTCTTGATATGCATCTGATAATGCATCTCATAGTTCCTTCACTGTCTTCACTGAGAAAATTCTCTAAAAACTTCATCTGATAGACTTAACTAAATTATTATGAGGGCTTAATCTTCAATCTGTTCCAAATCAGATGTCACCCTATATCGTTCAATTTCTCAGGCGCATAATCAACTTTGTAAGTCTTTTCCTTCTCCAGTACAGCCTCCATCTTCATCTTACAAGTACCTAAATCTCCATTTCCATCAAAATGTGTTACTCCATAGTTGACACCAGATCTACCAATAAATTTATTAGAAGTGCCTTTAATATCGAAATAGGAGTAGTAACACTTGCTCTGATGCCAAACTATAGTGAAATTTATGTTAATTTGAGAAGAAGCTTTATTGTTTGATCATGATCTAGTATTGTCTATTTAGATACCA
Organism: Allium sativum; assembly: GCA_030737875.1. NCBI lineage: Eukaryota > Viridiplantae > Streptophyta > Magnoliopsida > Asparagales > Amaryllidaceae > Allium > Allium sativum. The sequence goes on along the minus strand of CM060913.1, from coordinate 781,437,700 downwards.
ATGGAACTTAAAAAGAATCAATTATGCAGTCTCATAGAAACAATAGCAAAATAGAAGACACATAATATTTAAAGTGGTTCAAATATGATTAGCTTATGTCCAGGGAGACCCAACAACTTCTTTTATTCTTCTTCAGTTCAAAAGGGAGTATAATAAGAGAAGAATACAAACACGTATTACCAATTTCTCACCTTATAATCGATATAGAAATAAGGATCTTATTAAGGATATATTGAAAATAGCACTACTGGGTTATGATGAAAAAGATGATCAATTACCTCTATATTTATATGAGTAAGGATGAAAACTTACATGAAGATAAGCATGAATTTTTTTCGGGATCCCATGATTTGATTTCAACGCAAATCTTGCATATTTGAGCTTGTTCCCATGTATACATATATTTGATTGATTCTTCAAATAAGATAATACAGCTTCTCAAATCATCCAAATTTGTTGCCACATATATCTGTATTTGATTGATTTATCAAATCAAATAATATCTTCTTATATCTTTCCACTTTGTCGCCCATAATTAATTGATTACGGAAATCAATTAAAATCTTCTCTATAACAAATTTTGCATATATTTAAATCATCCAATTTTAACAAGAATAACCACACAAAATCAAGTTGTTGAATTTGAGTCTAAGTTGTTGACTTAATTAGAAAATCGAAGAAAAGGAGCATATTGAGTGTTTGAAGAACAACCAACCCAGAACTACTCAAATGAATATCATTGACCACAAAATCATCAACATCAATGCAATATATTTGCACTGAAGAATTTTTTTTTTCATTAAAAGGTATATATGCATCAGCATTATAAGAGGCATCGGAAAGTTACATTCAGTCGTTGAAACATTCAATATGCACAGAACCAAAAATTCAATATATATATATATATATATATATATATATGTTAGTGGGGTTTCTAAGGCATAAGCACATTCATAAATAAAAACCTTACTTCACTTAACCTAACATACTTATCAAGACATACAATTTCATATTCATGAAATGAATATGCTCATACGACCGTGTGTACTATGCACACCAAAAGGAGTACACACTCATGCATGAAACTGGACATAGGGAACAATAGTCATGATGTTGAAATTAATCTCAGTTAATTAAAAGTCATATCTATTCAACAAAAGGTTGTGTCTGTTAGATCAAATGAAAGGGTATGTCCTTTTAATGAATAGTTATATCTTTCAAGTGAATAGTTGTGATTGTTAGAGTGAATGGTGTTTTTGAAAAATTGTGTTCGTTCGAAGGGGTGTTTAAAACCACCATATATATATACATATATATATATATATGTGTGTGTGTGTGTGTATAGGTATATATATATATATGCCATTTGTTTTGTGTTGTAAGCAACAAAATTTAAAAGTAATCTTTTATAAATTAATATTGTTTCTTCTCTCCTTCTCATTTTCAATAGAGTGGTATCAAAGTTTGTATTTGAAGATTAAATTTTTGAAAAAAAAATGTTGAATGCAACTACATTTCTATCCCCATCTCTTATGAAAGAAAATTATGATAAGTGGTGCATAAGAATGAAATCTTTGTTTGGAGCCTATAAAGCATGTGAATGTGTTGAAAAAGATATTAAAGAGGATGATGTAACCACTAAGACTAAATACCACAAAGCGATCGCTCTCATCCATTAGGCTTTAGATGATAATATGATTTAAAATGTTTATAATACAACCAGTTCTAAGCAAGCATAGGATATTCTTCAAACACGATTTAAAGGAGTTGACAAAGTGAAGAAAGTCAGTCTTCAAACACTAAGAGGTGAATTTGAATCCTTGCACATGAAGGATACCTAGTCTATATATTTCAGGAGTTTTGACTGTTATAAATAAAATAAAGAGATATGGAGATGGCGTATAAGACAATCGAATTTGTGGAAAATTTTTGAGATCTTTAGATTCAAAATCCAATTATGTTGTTGCTATGGAAGATTCTAAAGATTTAGATGACATGTCCATTGATGACCATGCCGGATCGTTGCAAGTTTATGAAGAAAGAATGAAGAAACCACCTCAAGAATCGGTTGAACATGCTTTGAAAGAAAAATTATCTATGAAAGATAAAGAGACAAATCATGTTACATTTCAAAGAGGTCGAGGATGTGGAGGAGGTCGTGGTGGTCGAGGACGTGGCTACGTAAGAGGTGGACGAGGTAATAAACACTTACTTAATAAAAATGAAGCAAGTGGAGGTTTTAATCAAACAAGAGATCGTGGGCGAGGTAGAAGAGGAGGATACTATCCAAACCAACCAAGATATGACAAATCAAACATAGAATGTTACAGTTGTCCTTGTTTTGGTCATTATTCATGGAATGAAAAAGTAATGCGGATGAATTGAATAATTTGGCAGAGACTAACAATGTCAAAGAAGGTGAAGAATCCGCTCTACTTCTTGCATGAAAAGGTGATAAAGACAAGGAAAGCAGTCAATGTTATCTTGATTCAAGTGAAAGCATTCATATTTGTGGAAAGAGAAAATTATCTATGGATCTTGATGAATCAATTAGTGGTTATATTACATTTGATGACTCTTCAAAGGTTCAAGTAAAAGGGAAAAGTATAATTATGATTCCGTTGAAAGATGGAAGCCATAATTTTATCTTCAATGTCTTCTTCTATGTCCCAGGAATGTAGAGTAATATCTTGAGTTTAGGCCAACTTTCAGGATTTGGTTCTTCAAATTAACTGTTGAAAATTTTAAATTACTAAGTATAATTATATTACAGAAAAAGTATATTAAATGATCGAAATTGTGTTACATACCAAACAAGATCTGATACTTCTTCACTATTGAGAAACACAGTTGATTTAACTAAATTTAAAAAAAAATTGATTATCTGAAAACCTCCATCTTTCCATTTACCAAATGGACGTCCCTGTTTCTAAAAAAATGGATGTAGATATGTCGGGTGAATCATCCATATTATCCTCATTACGGTGACCATGGTTAGAAATTAATCTGATATAGTCTTCGAAATAGTAATTGAAAAACATGGATGCTTCTTCGGTATTTTATGCTTAATAAGTTAAAACTTCAACATGTGCTTTTTGTTTCACCCTTTTTTAAGGCAACCAAGATACCTTAAAATTAATACATGAAATATTATTTAACATTCTTATGTTGACATGTTGAAAATATTAAAATAAAGTCAACTTTAGTTATATATTCCTCGCAAAGGGTACGTCCAACCATATTGTATTGGTCCTCCAATTAAAGTTTCGGTTGATAGATGTATAGGTAGATGTTCCTGCTATAAAAACCCCATGAGGTAATATGTAATAGCCCGCATTTTACGTATCGGAAGATCGTAAAAAAAAATTACTTTATTTCTTGAGGGTTGGATCATTCTCATATTTTGATATGTTGCTTATGGGGATGTGAGACATGTCCATAATTTTTACTGGTTTTGTTTGTGACCATTTTTCCCGTGTCATTCTTGTACAGGGAATAACTTTTGACTCATGTCGAATCAGAGGGTGAGACCTGTGCATTTGGAAAGGAATTGATGTTTGTCTTTTTGTAGAGTGGATACATTAAAGATTTGGCTCAGTAGCTTGGGAGGAATCGCTGTTTTAAGGTTTAACGGTTGGTTGTTCATGTTTTTAAGCCATAATGGGATGAACTGAAGAAGGCCCATTAGTGGGCTGATGGAAGGGTATAAATAAGGGGTGAGGGATATGGGAAATAGTTTTAGTTTTCCATTCTCCCATTTGGTGCATTGTGCTCCTCCTTCCTCTAACACCTTTCCACCATTGAAAACCACAATCTAAGGAGGGAAATCATAGATCTACACCATTGGAGGCTAGATCTACATCAATTGAAGCAAGGATTCATCGAATCAAGGAGCTTGGTGCGAGGTGCTTGCTGTCCGGATTCATATTTCATCAATTTTAGCTTGTTTTGGAGAATCGGTTAGTGGTTTATGTCTCTGACATGGACTCAATGAAGCGTATGAGTGTTTGTTCATGTTTTTCATCAAATGCTAGTGTTATCCCACAGATCTGTGCATAGGTAAGTACATTTTCATATAAATCACCCTATGGTCTAATTTAGCAAGTTTGGATAGGTAATTTGTATGTCATTCCATATGCATATGCAAGTTAGATCCATAATTTAGTTCATATGTTCACTTATCATGATTTTGGCGAAATTTGCATAATTTTGGTGATAATCGTCATACTGATGTTGTTATTGATTTCAAAACATGCCTGTGGTTGTATTGGATGAATTAGATTTGTTCGTTTCGTCGATGTCATTGATTGGAGAAGTTTTGGTCGAAATTGGGCTTGGATTGGGCATGTGCAGGTTTTGGATCGAATGTGCTACAGTACTGTGGATCGAACGTGCTACAATACTGCGGGTCGAACGTGCTACAGTATTGTGGGTTGAACGTGATACAGTACTGTGGGTCGAACCTGCTACAGTGATTGTGGTTTGAACGTCCTGCTATAGTGATTGTGGGTCGAACGTCCTGCTATAATGATTGTGGATCGAACGTCCTGCTACGTGATTGTGGATTGAACTTCCTGCTACAGTGATTGTGGGTCGAACGTCCTGCTACAGTGAATGTGTTTCGAACGTCCTGCTATAGTGACTTTGGGTCGAACGTCCTGCTACAGTGATTGTGGGTCGAACGTCCTGCTACAGTGATTTTGGGTCGATTATCCTGCTTCAGTGATTTTGGGTCGAACATCTACTATAGTGTTTTTGGTCGAGCGTACACTGCTACAGTGATTCTAGTCGTGCATTGCTACAATTCTGGTCATGCAATGCTCAAGGGTGTTGAGATGATGGCTTCGATGAGAGTCAGATGAGGATCTTCAATGTGATGTGATTTGTTCGTTGTTTGTTGTATACAACGAATGTGGAAATGACTCAAGGATGTATTGATTTCATGTGAAAGAACGACTCAAGGATGTATTGATTTCATGTGAGAGAACGAGTCAAGGATGTATTGAGCTGGTGTGAAGTAATGGTTGCTCTAAAGAGTTCTTAGCTTATTGATAGTCGCAAGTGAAGATGACTAGAGATACTGAAGGTCGAGGAATTATCGTTGTCGTAGGTTCTAGCGGGCTCAAAGCAGGGGTATAATAGGGGAACCTAAAAGACCGGTTGTAGGTCGAGTACCCTGAGTATCGTTGAAAAGGCCTAGGTATGTATTGATGCAAATGCGTATGGGATTTTGCTAGAACTGGGGTTGCCATTAGCCCTTGACGGATGGCAGTATGGGCCAATCATACGATTATGATGGTTTCGAAGAAGGATTTGCGGTGAACCAGAGTCAGTTATGGATGATTGGTTGTTCTGTTTGTACCATCTCATGTGGATTATCCAAAGTCGAGGGAGATATTCCTTGAGTGCTTGACTGATATTGGTTTAGGCCTCTGGGGAGAGTGCTTGAGGGATGTTAAACTCGATTAGGATTGTCTATGTGAAACCTAAGTAATCTGGATGCTATGAATGTATCAATGGTTGTTCTGATTTCCATGGATGAATTGTTGTTACCTTGGATGTTATGGATTGTAAAGGCTATCACTGTTCGATGTGGGGAAGATAGGGTTGAGTTCTTCTCTGGTGTTGTCGGTAGATTAGTATTTTTATCTATCCATTCTCTTATACTTTATTGATGAAGTTTGTTAAATGTTTTATCGCTCATTATGACTGTTGTCAGACTCAAGGTTTTATGTTTCCCTCTTATTACCTTGGGATGTCATGCGATTTTGGATGGGCATACTAGGTGGCAGGTGATAGCTTAGAAAAGACGATGTAGTAGTTCGGAGGAGAGCAGGAGGCTAGCGAACTATCTCTCTTACTATATAGTATTTGGGTTTCCACTATTGGTTATTCTACTCTGAGTGTTGTAGTGAGGCAAATTTGTAGAGACATATGTTGCAATCCTGGTGTATGGATATACTTCCTAGTTGTTTTTGAAATTTGAGATTTCTGCTCAAATATGCTTCACTAATATTACATGTTGTATATATTTTATTATATTTTATCCTTGCGCTGTGAGATTTACGACAGGTTCCGCTTGTGTTATCATACCTTAATGATCGTCCATAGCCGTCGGCATACCTTTCAGCGCACTTTTCCTCTTGTTTAGTGTAAGGGTTATGGGCGGTCGTCACATTTGGTATCATAGCTCTAGTTATCGATTTTAGCCAAAGTTCAAAAATGAAATTATGTATGAGAGACATATTTTTAGATTTCAGTTGGATAATTACTATATATATTAGCATATATAGTAGTAGCGTTTGTACTTCTTTAGTACTTTATCTTGTAAGTGGACTAATCATTCTATTTTAGATTTAGAACGAGTCATCAGACCTCTAGGAGTGAGTCTGGGACTGAAGTAGTAAGAGATGGAAGCCAACTGGGAGCTTTAGCAATTGCACTGGAATACCTGGTTATGTATGGGGCGGCCATGGTGGCAGTGGCAATGTTGAGGATACCCATTCCAGAAGCGGCAGTGGAGCGTGGTGTTCCTGTGCAAGTACCCAGAAGGGATTCTGCTAAGCAACAGAGAGATTATTCTCCTACAGATGAAGAAGATGAGTTAAAAAGAAGTAGGGCTTTGGAGCAACTTCGACGCCGAGTTAAGGAGCAAGAAGAAAGAATTATTGCTGCTTAGGACGAGTCTTTTTGAACTAAACATGAGCCTCAGGAAGAAACTTTTTCTGGCACCAGAGCTGGAAAGAAACTGGATAAGAAGAAGAAAGTTAAGAAGAATGAATGCTTAGTGTTACTTTCGCTGGGTTTAGGATCATCTTGGGCGTGGATTGGCCCAGAGGTATGCGGCACGTGTGAATTGCGAAAAGCTAGAGGTGAAAGTTGGGAATGTGGAAGGGCGAAAGATGTTGGTTTGGGGTAAACCCGAGGATGGTGTCTTTGTGAGTTGTTATATTCGCTTGTGATTCCACAAGAAGACTTGTCATCTGTGCTAATTGCTAATGAGTATGAGGATGTCTTTGACGAAGTCAAAGGGTTGTTGCCGCATCGTGAGATCGAGTTTATGATCAATTTGGTCGAGGGAGCTAGACCAATCGTTACACTTCTTAGATGGATGGGGCATAAGGAGCAGCAAGAGTTGGAGGTGCAAGTTCGTGACCTTCTAGGGAAGGGATTCATTCGGATAACTGTTTTCGAATGGGGTGCAACGGTCGTGTTTGCAACAAAGGCAGACGGCTCGTTAAGATTGTGTGTGGACTACCGTGAGCAAAACAAGGTCACTTAGAAGAACAAGTATCCGTTGCCAAGGATTGACGACTTGTTCGATCAGCATCACGTAGCCAAAGTGTTTTCTCAAATGGATTTGGCAACGGGATCTCACTAGTTAAGAGTGGTGAAGGATAAAGTTGTGGCCTACGCAAGTCAATAGCTGGAGCTGCATGAGAAGAATTGCCCAATTCATGATTTGGAGTTGGCGGCGATTGTGTTTACTCTGAAGATGTGGAGACATTACCTATTGTGAGTTCGATTCGAGTTGTTTACAGGTCATAAGTCGTTCAAGTATCTTTTCTCCCAAAAGGACTTGAATCCTCGGGAGCTACGATGGTTAGAGTTTCTGGCATCATACGATTTTAGTATAGTTTATACTCCTGGCAAAGGCAATGCAGTTGCGGATGCGTTGAGTAGAAGACAGGCAAGTTTGGGAATGATGTTTTCGGAATGGAAGAACCTCGAGTATTTGGTAAGGTTTGATTTCAGGACAAAATGCGGATTGGAACCTGAAATGTTGGAAAACTTATCGATAAGACCTACTCTCATCAGAAGGATTGCCGAAAGCCAAAAGCAAGATGCTAAGCTTGTCGAGTTATCCAGAAACAGGAACTAGAGAATCAAGAATTCGATGTCGATCGAGAAGGTTGGCTTCGAAAGCAAGGGTGATTAGTTGATCCCGATATTAGTGGACTGAGAGATGAGGTTCTGAGGGAATGTCATCACTCGAAGTTGACAATTCATCCCAGTGGTAATAAGATGTATCAGGATGTGAAGTGAGTCCACTACTGGGAAGGAATGAAGCGAGATATTGGAAAGTTCATTTTCAAGTGTATGAACTTTCAGTTGGGGAAAACCGAACAGAAGAAGCCGAGTGGTTTGCTTCAGCCATTGGAAGTTCCTACGTGGAAGTAGGAGCAAGTATCGATGGATTTTATTGATGGACTACCTAGAACTAGGGAAGGAAATGAAGGGATTTGGGTCATTGTGAATCATTTGACCAAAAGTGTGAGATTCATTCCTGACAAGTGGACTAGGACGACATCGAAATTGACTGAACTTTATGTGAAATGGATAGTTAGATTCCATGGTGTCCCAAAGAGTATAGTGAGTGACCAAGATCCATTATTTAAAAGCGGATTTTGGGGAAGTTTGCAAGAAGTTTTGGGAACCGAGTTGTGTCTAAGCACGACATATCATCCCCAAATTGATGGTCAAACCGAAAGGGTTAACCGAGTTTTAGAAGATCTCCTAAGAGCTTGTGTATTGGATTTTGGGGGACCATGGGAGGACCATATACATCTAGTTAACTTTGCATATAATAATAGCTACCAGTCTAGCATTAGGATGGCACTACACGAGGCGTTGTTTGGTAGGCCGTGCATTCCCCCAGCATGTTGGATAGAAACTGGGGGTAAGTTGATACTTGGGCCAGAGATGATTGGAGAAACGTCGGATTGTATCGAGATCATTTGAGACGACCCAAAATCCCGTTCAGACGGAAACAAGGGTTATCTTTGGAATATAACACAGAAACAGATAATAGCAAAACAAAATTAAATAAATACACCAGATAATGGACAATAGAATATACTGGATAAAGTAATCATCAGAGTTACACAGTATACAGGATCTTACTTAGTACAAATACAGTTCAGCTATACATAAATGTCTACAGCGGAAATAAACAAAATATGTACAATAGGAGCTGAACAGCATAAAAAGAAATAAATGATAGAATCCATCTTCTGCTCCAGCTATCCAGCAAAAGAACCAGCTAAACCTGAATACAAGGCTGCCCGTGTAGAAAAAGGGGCACCCGAGTTTGAAAGTGAAACAAACTACGAGTCAGTCATGGGACTGGTATGAGAAATCCACTCAACACATATATAATTGGCTAATCACAGGACCACGCCACTTTCGTGGAACGGGTTTACTCCATTGGATTGCCAGTGCTTTAAAACAAATCTTTCTTTTAAAACAACGCAATGCATTTTATAAAAATGAAGCCATTATAAGACTCAGTTCCCATCACACAATGCAACGCAAACCGGAGGATAGAGTTTTACCTTATAATGGCTAAAATATGCTTGATACGAATAAAACAAAGGCATTTGATATTATTGCTAGTGTTTATATGGTTTTGAAAACTATTTCAAATCATAACTATCAATCATAGACGACATGAGCGTCCCATGCCACTATGTCGCCAAATGTATATATACAATCGAAATCGCACGATGTCGTATTTGGAAATTGGATTTCCGTCATGAACCAAGGCAAAAGATAGTCCTTACCGAATTCGAGACGCTCTAGCCCGCCCCTCAGGACCCAGACTCAGGTGGGCCCTTGGATCGTCAGGGCCGGTCCACCGATGTGGATTAAAATTCCTGAACACTGCGTTTCCCCACCCTTTGGGGTGTAAATGAGCCAACGAATGACTCCATCGGACCCGAATTGCCCGATCAAACCGAGGCGCCTCACAACAGCAACAACCACATAGGTGAAAAGTATATAAATGTCAGGGCTGGTAGGTCACTGACACCACCCTAGCTAGAAAGAAACGCATGCTCTTCCTGAGGTCCTTCTCCCGTTTCTGGTTCATACCGGGGTGTGAGGCTCGCGAATTTACGTTATACACAAAGCTACGCCACACAGGCGGTGCTTTGATCATCACCACAAGACTTTGCTTTTCAACAGAAGTCCTGATCACTGCATCTTAGCATGCCACACAGGCCATTCATGCCATGCGACTGATGTCCATCGATATACAACCTCTGAGCTTGTGCGTCTCAGAGAAGGGCGATAAGCGAAAGAATAAATTCTCCGCCGCCAAACAGATGTATATTTAATAGAGATCAATCGACACAGAATAAAATCCAATGTCAGACACACAGTCCATTTACAAGTCCGTTCTGGGTCTGAACGAAACCGGAGGCACTAAATACCTCGCAAACCCATCGATCACCACGTACGTCTGGACGATCACCACTCATTATCCATATTTCGGGATGCCTCCCAATCAGGACCTCGGTTACCATCCAAACGAGGTGAAGATCTCCGGTCTTCGACCATCGTCTTCATCTTCTACTTTTAATCGTCGGTCAATTATTCGAAATGAGAATTAACTCGGCCTTTTCAAATAATTCACGCATGTTTAGAATTTCAAATCAATTTATTTCAATGGTTAAATTATTCGACAACACCAATATTGTTCTTTAATGTAATGTTCACACCAAACACATTCAACCATCAAATACAACATAAATCGAGCAAATTCAGTTTATTTCCACTCCATATTGTTTATGGTATTTTATGACGATTTATCGCTATTTTTATTTATTTTAAAATAGCCCATATATTCAAAACGACGCTTCGGGCCATAAAGCGGCCGTGGCGCTGTTTTTCTTCAGATTTGATTTACACATATCTGAAAATCTAACCGTTGGATCTTCACAAAATTTACATCATTAGAAAGGTCTTTTCAAAACGAATCCAACGGTTCCAGTTTCGGGAAAATCCGACGGTCGGATCTCCCGGTACAATCGTTTGAATTTTCGATTTCAAAATACGAACTGCAGCGTCGTTATTCGATTAAATATATAATTATATTTATATATATATATATAAATATAATCGCTTCTGGCGCTGTTTTTCATCAGATTTGATTTAAACATTCCAGACAATCCAACCGTTGGATTTTTACAAGGTTGGTGCCATTGGGAAGATATTTCCAAGGCGAACCCGACGGTTGAGGTTTCGGGAAAATCCAATGGTCGGATTTCCCGCACTAGTCGTTTGAAATCACGGTTTCAAAATACGAACTGCACGGCCTCGTTTCGTTTTAATTTTATTTATATTTATATATTTATATAAATATAGTTCATTCAATGATTTCAATATCGTTTTCACTTCAAATATTTCACTAACGCCTTAAATTTTTGGAAAATTTCGCCATAACCTCCCCTGCACCGGGAGCATCGGGAAATCGCAAATAGCTTTCCCGGTCCTTCTAATCTCAAAAAGAAAAAGAAAAAGCCAAGCGGCTAGCCAATAGGCTCATAAAATCATCACCCAAACAAAACAGTAAATGTGTACCTATTTGTCGGGCACAAAATTTTATTCCTCTTCTCTAGCCCCTTTGCTATAACCTGTTCAATGAATATGCAGGTACATATATATACAGTTTTTATCATTTATCATTTTCTATTCAACTTCATATTTGATTTCTATTTGGTTTAAAAACATCATTCATTCTAATGTTACATAAATAGGTGCAAATCATTTCATTAGCTAATTAATGAATATTTCAGCTCATATATGTTTATTTTGAACAAGTGGCTATTTTTAACACTTCACATTTCAACGATTTATGCATACAATAAAAATGTGATTTTTATTGTAAAACAATTCATTTCAAAACACTGTTATTTTATATATTTCATGTTGGTGATAAAAGGTGATTTTTATTATCAAACAATTTATTTCAAAATATGAATACCATTCAACACATGAATTTCTAATCAACGAATGAATATCAATTCAACACATGAATGTTTTCTATAGTTTCTATATATAGATAAAAGGTGATTTTTATTATCAAACAATTTATTTCAAAATATGAATACCATTCAACACATGAATTTCTAATCAACGAATGAATATCAGTTCAACACATGAATGTTTTCTATAGTTTCTATATATAGATAAAAATGTGATTTTTATTATCAAACAATTTATTTCAAAATATGAATACCATTCAACACATGAATTTCTAATCAACGAATGAATATCAATTCAACACATGAATGTTTTCTATAGTTTCTATATATAGATAAAAATGTGATTTTTATTATCAAACAATTTATTTCAAAATATGAATACCATTCAACACATGAATTTCTAATCAACGAATGAATATCAATTCAACACATGAATGTTTTCTATTCAATGAATAAATATAGTTTAAGCATATGAAAATAATTCAAACACACGAATATTATTCAAAATTTCGGCAGCATAACGGCAGGGTAGTTAAAACCGGGACCGTCCCTAGTACGGCTCCTCGCTCTACCTTAAAACCTCGCGGTTTTTGACAATGGGGATCATGCATCTAGTTCGCACGCAGGCGGCATGTATATATTTATTTCATTTCCACAAAGTAATCCTATGTGGTTTCAACCAAATATTTTCCAATCACAAACGGGTATTTTTCAACCACAATCAAATCAATATCAACCACAAACAATCCCAAACAACCATTCGCTATCAATCAATTTTCACAACAATTTCAACCAATAAATATCGTCCATGGTTTGTGGACGAGGGGCGTATATATATATAGATATATATTTATATATAGCAATTCACTTTTATTTCAACACACGTATATATATATAGTAAAAGGAATTGAAGAGTGAGAAATTCTCACCAATAGCTATCCAACTTCACGACTCTTCCTTTATAGAAATCTTCGCCAATCTCGTCTTTGGTCGCTTTCGTCGCCCGTATTCTCTACATATGTAAAAATCGAATTTTTACTATGTTATTCAATATATAAAAATCGAATTTTGACTTCGCTATTCAATATATAAAAATCATATTTTTATTATTCCTATGATGTAAAAATTATATTTTTATTACTTTAAAAATATAAAAAAAAATCATATCTTACTTCTTCTACTCAATAAAAATTCCGTCTTTTCTATTTTAAAAATATGATCTTTTCTATTCTAAAAATCTGATCTTTCTATCGCAGTTCAAATCTTTTCTTTTTAAAGTTTAAATCTTTTCCTATTTAAAGTTCAAATCTTTTCCTATTTAAAGTTTAAATCTTTTCCTTTTTAAAATTCAAATCTTTTTCTTTTTCAAAATTAAATCATTTCAAAATCAGTTTTAAACTTTTCTAAAAATCAGAATTTAAACGCTTTTAAAAATCAGTTTTAAATGCTTTTAAAAATCAGTTTTAAATGCTTTTAAAAATCAGTTTCAAATTCTTTTGAAAATCAGTTTTTCAGAATTAAAATAAAAATAAAAATAAAATAAAATACTTACATTGATCTGCGAAGAAGGGGGGTGGTTTTGCGCCAGGTGGCGGCGCTGGAGGTGTTTGAGGTGGGGCGGCCTTCAGTTCGTCGGCGGTGGGAGGTCGTCAGACTGGGGGGGGCTCTCGAATCGGCGTCGCGATGGCTTCGAGGGGGTTTGGGTGCGTCGCGAGGTGGAGAGGATCGGGAAGGAGGAGATGGAGGCGCGACGGTCGTGGGTCGTCAGAGCGGTGGCGTCGAGGTCGACAAAGGGGGCGTCGATCTTTTTTTTTTTATCTGAGCGAAAATAAGGAGAGAGAAGAGGGAATAGGGGAGGTTTATATAAAATATATATATTTAATTATTTAATTTTGCAAAAAGTTGACTTTTACATACGACCTCTAAACGAGGCCCACCGCCTGTCGTCCATAACGTTTTACCCCCATTCCGAACACAATGGGATATGTATCGCAAGCTGATTTGATCGTTACAATCAGTTCCCGTTGAATTTACATTTAAATTACTATATTGAATTTTAAACGTACATTTCAAATTACCGGGGTCACATACTAACTAGAAAAATTCCAGAAAAATATTTTCTAGCTTCGTATTGACGATACGGTCCTAACAAAACTAGTTTCGTCGAATTCTGAGACCGTTTGAAAAATGGCCAATTTCCAGTCGATTAAAATCAACAGAAACTGGTCAAACGCGTTTTCCTTTTCCACGCTCACATATTGATTCGAAAAATTATGAAATTTGAAACCTAGCAATAACTTGACACTGCGGATCCAACAAAAGTGGTTTCGTCGAAATCCGAGGTCATCTGCAAAATGTCCATTTTTAAGGGCCTGAATTCCATAGCGACTATTCAGAATTTTCAACTGGACATATCTTTTGATTCCCGCTATCAAATTTCGATTTGTCAGATTCGTTGGAAAGATATTATCAATTAGATTCCATTATTTTTGGTTTCACTAAAATCCGGATTGTTTTGCACCCGGTACAGTCCGACAAAGTTTGAATTCAATTTTTGAAACCGCCACGCCATTTCAGGCCTTGTTTATAATTATAATTAATTATATTCGTTTTCAATTGTTGATTCAAACTCAGTTTTCATCGCCCTTATTTAAAATATTTATTTTAAATATTTAAAATCCATTATTTTAGCCAATTTAAAAATTTTAAATTGGTTCAGATTTTCTGGGTCGTTACAATCTCCCCCACTTAAAACTTTTCGTCCCCGAAAAGGAACAAAGTCGAAAGTGGTTTGATAAATCTACAATCACACAACACAACAACCAATCCAATTGTTTTTAACCTTTAAAAATATACTAATCAAATTTTATACCCCTTAAAGATCATTCAGACTATATCATTAAAAGTGTACATTTATGAAAAGAAAATAACAATAGAGTAGAGAATTGAATGGTAGTGCAAAGTAGGGTAAATGTACCTGGCACCGGAGTCAATCAGAGATATCCACTCGGCATCTAGGATAAGCTTTCTGAATGCTCTCCTCAGTTTCCCAAGTACAATCTCGCGGATCTCCACTCCATTGCACTTTGACTAAGTGAACCTTCTTGTTCCTCAGCTCTTTGGTTTCTTTGCCGATGATCTTTAGCGGCTCTCGCCTCACAGCTAATTCTGGAGTAATTTCAATATCCTGCTGAGCTGCTTCTTCCACGATCAAGTCTGGATCATGAACGTGCTTTCGAAGTTGAGATATATGAAATACATCATGAACTCCAGGCAGCCAGTCAGGCAGTTTGATCCTATAAGCGAGAGTTCCAATCCGTTCCAGAATAGGAAACGGACCAATAAATTTGGGCGCTAACTTTCCAGTTTTACCGAACCGGATAACTCCTCTCATCGGCGATACTTTTAAATATACATAGTCGCCAACTTCAAAGGATATATCTCTTCTTCTTCTATCGGCATAGCTCTTTTGTCGGCTTTGAGCGGCGAGTAATCGCTTCTTGATAAAATCGACTTTGTCGGCAGCTTCTCGAATCATATCAGGACCCAACACAAGTCTATTCCCTGGCTCGACCCAACAAGCAGGGGATCGGCACGGTCTACCATACAATGCTTCGAATGGCGACATTGTCAGACTCGCCTGGTAGCTGTTGTTATAAGAGAATTCAGCCAAATGCAGATGGTCTTCCCATGATCCACCGAAATCTAGAACACAAGCCCGCAATAGATCTTCTAAAATGCGGTTTACCCTCTCAGTCTGACCGTCTGTCTGAGGATGATAAGCGGTGCTCAAGTTTAACTTCGTTCCCAGCTCGACTTGAAATGCTTCCCAGAATTTGCTAGTGAATATTGTATCTCTATCACTGACTATGCTGAGCGGCACTCCATGTAGTCTAACTATTTCCCTGAAGTATATCTGCGCCAGACTCTGAGCGGTTCTGTTTGATCTGACAGGTATGAAATGGGCGGTCTTCGTGAAACGATCTACGATCACCCAAATACTGTCATTTCCTTTTCTGGTTCTGGGCAGACCATCAATGAAATCCATAGAAATATGCTCCCACTTCCAACCAGGAACTTCTAGCGGTTGTAACAATCCAGCCAATTTCTGTTGGTCGCTTTTGACTAGCTGGCAAGTAGGGCATCGACTAACATATATCGAGATGTCTCTTTTTAACGACTTCCACCAGAATGTGCGTTTGATATCGTTATACATTTTATTCACACCTGGATGGATACTGAGCTTAGATTTGTGGCATTCATCAAGCACATCTCTTCTGAGTTCAGGAATTTCTGGAACGCAAATTCGTCCTTCTAACCTCAGAATCCCTTCGCTGTCTAACTGGAAATCCGAAGCATTGCCCTCACGAATCCGCTGGCTTATTCCTTTGATAAATTGATCGTCTTCTTGGAGAGCCGATATCTTATCAATCAACGAAGTCACAATGATGAAACTGGCGATCATTTCATTCTTTCGGCTTAACGCGTCGGCCACGACATTGGCTTTCCCTGGAGTATATATAATTTCAAAGTCATATGCTACAAGAAACTCCAGCCAACGCTGCTGCCTCAAATTTAAGTCCTTCTGAGTGAACAGATACTTTAACGACTGGTGATCTGTAAACAGTTCAAATCTCTCGCCCAGAAGATAGTGTCTCCAGATTTTCAAAGCGAACACGATAGCCAATAACTCAAGATCATGAGTTACGTAGTTTTTCTCGTGTGGCTTCAGTTGATGGCTAGCATAAGCAATCACTTGACCTCTTTGCATTAACACTGCGCCAAGGCCTTCTCTAGAAGCATCAGTCCATACTTTCAAATCTTGGTTGCCATCGATTATGGTTAACACTAGAGCTGTTGTTAGTCTTAACTTTAGCTCTTCAAAAGCCTCCTCACTTTCTGGAGTCCATTTGAATTTAGAGTGCTTCTTGGTAAGCTTCGTTAAGTGGCCTGATATCTTCGAAAAGTCTTTAATGAATTTCCGATAATAACTAGCCAATCCGAGAAAGCTGCGGACTTCAGTGGGGGTACTGGGCTGTTTCCAATTCTGAATGGCCGTGATTTTTCTTGGATCCACAGCAATTCCTTCTTTCGATACTACGTGGCCCAGAAATTTTACTTCATCTTGCCAGAATATACATTTGGAAAACTTGGCTTTTAATACATTCCTTCTGAGGATTTCTAACACTTGTTCCAGATGCTTTTCATGTTCGGCTTTTGATTTAGAGAAGATTAGAATATCGTCAATGAAAACCAGAACAAATTTATTCAATACTCCTCTGAATACTCTATTCATTAGATCGACGAAGTAAGCGGGAGCGTTACATAAGCCGAACGGCATTACTAACCACTCGTAGAATAAGTCGGGACCTCTGAATGTTGTCATTGGAACACACTCTTCGGCAATTCGAAGTTGATGGAAACCTGTAGCTAGGTCCATTCATGAGAATACTTGTGCTCCATTTAATCGATCCAACAAATCATCAATCCGCGGCAATGGATACTTGTTCTTTATTGTCTGTTTGTTCAGATCCCGATAACCCACACATAACCGTAGAGTACCGTCAGATTTTGGGACAAATACCACTGCTGCACCCCAATCAGAGAAACTAGGCCTGATCAGACCTTTCCATACTTGCTGTCGTGTTTGATTGTCTAATTCCTCCTTCTCTTTCAAGGACATTCTTCGAATAGCGTGAACTACCGGCCTTGCATTGGGAATTAAAGCAATTTTGAAATCTATCTCCCTCTGCGGAGGTAAGCGAACAACTTCCTCGAACACGTCCGCATAGTTCTTGACGACAGGAATATCTTTCACTAGATCGGGAATATTCTCTATGACTTCAGGGACATTTTCTATTTGGGAAGGAGAAACATTCAAAGCTGCCCAGAAGTCTTTTCTATTTGTATTTTGACCTTCACAGGGAATGGTTATATAATCGCCTTTACGACCCTGTCGGCGCATTTAACTTCAGCTTCATATTTGGTCAACCAATCTAACCCTAAGATAAGATCAAACTCTTTAAAATTCATGACGGCTGCGATGGTAGGAAATCGATAACGAGAAAAGGAAACCGGGACTCCATAAACCCAACTGAGATCAATTGAACCCCCAACCGGATTCTGGACAGTCATTGGTTCCTTGAGCTTTTTCAAATTCAAATCTAGTTTCTTAGCTGCATCCTTTGAAATGAAGCTTCGTGACGCGCCAGTGTCAAACAGTACTTTAACTGGAATGTTTTTGACGGTTAGCGTGCCTTCTAAAACATCAGCCCTTTCTTGACTAGCTGAGGGCTCAGAAGTTTCTGCTACTTCATTTACTTGAACTATTTCAGTCTTCTGAGATAGCGGGCAGTTTTTTGCAATGTGCCCCACCTGATGGCACTTATGGCATCCTCTGCCCTCAGGAACCTTCTTACTGGGTTCAAATCCACTCTTTCTTCGTTTGTTCCAAGATCTGCAACTTACCACCAAATGTCCTTTTCTATTGCAGCTTGAGCACGTGGCGGTCGTTATTCGTTCGTTCCCAGATTCAGCCCTTTTTCTCTTGGCACTGGGCTTCTTATTGATCTCCGGCCTTGTACTGGCTTCAGGAATATCAGTTTCTGACTCTGTTTTGTCACTAGAATAGACTTCTTCTTCGTCGCATAACATTCCTTTCTTATGGAGATCTTCATACTGATAGGCCATATATATCATTTCAGAAAAAGGAAGCTTCACATGCCCCAATACCTTATTCTGGTATTTCCTTTGAAGTCCGTGAATAAATCTCATATTTTTCCTCTTCGGATTTTGAATTAGATGAGGGGCAAAGTGAGAAAGTTCATTGAATTTCTTATGATATTCGGGAATGGTCATGTCTCCTTGTATCAGATAAGAAAATTCATCGCATAATCGCTCAGTTGCTTCGGGAGGAGTAAATCTTTCTAAGAAAATCACTTTGAATCTGTCCCAGGTGATATCACCTTCTGGATTATCCTTAATAACTGAATCCCACCAGAACAAAGCTTCGTCTTCGAGTGCCCAGGAGGCCAGTAATCTTTTCTGGTCATCCCTCAGCTTAATTGCTTCGAAGATTTTCTCGGCCGAGCGAATCCAAGCTTGTGTTTTCATAATTGATTCTTCACCCGAGAAAGGTTTTCCACCCAGATTTCTATATTTCATAAATAGAGCTTCTATATCTGGGTCAGTATTACTTCTTCTGTTTCTGGCACTCATTTTCTAGTTCTTCTGCAAATAGCAGATCAAGTGTCAGGTCACAGAAAAGATATTTTAAAACATAGAAACATATACTTCAAATGTAAATGTGTCTATCAAGGTGTAATTTCATTCTGCTTTACTCATACTAGGATATTACTGATCCTATCTGTATAGAGTTACCCGTCCTAGAACACTACTGGTTCTATTTCTGACGAGTTCGTTCAAATGTTATATTCCAGAACTAAGCTTAACCAAAGCTCTGATACCACGTTGAGACGACCCAAAATCCCGTTCAGACGGAAACAAGGGTTATCTTTGGAATATAACACAGAAATAGATAATAGCAGAACAAAATTAAATAAATACACCAGATAATGGACAATAGAATATACTGGATAAAGTAATCATCAGAGTTACACAGTATACAGGATCTTACTTAGTACAAATACAGTTCAGCTATACATAAATGTCTACAGCGGAAATAAACAAAATATGTACAACAGGAGCTGAACAGCATAAAAAGAAATAAATGATAGAATCCATCTTCAGCTCCAGCTATCCAGCAAAAGAACCAGCTAAACCTGAATACAAGGCTGCCCGTGTAGAAAAAGGGGCACCCGAGTTTGAAAGTGAAACAAACTACGAGTCAGTCATGGGACTGGTATGAGAAATCCACTCAACACATATATAATTGGCTAATCACAGGACCACGCCACTTTCATGGAACGGGTTTACTCCATTGGATTGCCAGTGCTTTAAAACAAATCTTTCTTTTAAAACAACGCAATGCATTTTATAAAAATGAAGCCATTATAAGACTCAGTTCCCATCACACAATGCAACGCAAACCGGAGGATAGAGTTTTACCTTATAATGGCTAAAATATGCTTGATACGAATAAAACAAAGGCATTTGATATTATTGCTAGTGTTTATATGGTTTTGAAAACTATTTCAAATCATAACTATCAATCATAGACGACATGAGCGTCCCATGCCACTATGTCGCCAAATGTATATATACAATCGAAATCGCACGATGTCGTATTTGGAAATTGGATTTCCGTCATGAACCAAGGCAAAAGATAGTCCTTACCGAATTCGAGACGCTCTAGCCCACCCCTCAGGACCCAGACTCAGGTGGTCCCTTGGATCGTCAGGGCCGGTCCACCGATGTGGATTAAAATTCCTGAACACTGCGTTTCCCCACCCTTTGGGGTGTAAATGAGCCAACGAATGACTCCATCGGACCCGAATTGCCCGATCAAACCGAGGCGCCTCGCAACAGCAACAACCACATAGGTGAAAAGTATATAAATGTCAGGGCTGGTAGGTCACTGACACCACCCTAGCTAGAAAGAAACGCATGCTCTCCCTGAGGTCCTTCTCCCGTTTCTGGTTCATACCGGGGTGTGAGGCTCGCGAATTTACGTTATACACAAAGCTACGCCACACAGGCGATGCTTTGATCATCACCACAAGACTTTGCTTTTCAACAGAAGTCCTGATCACTGCATCTTAGCATGCCACACAGGCCATTCATGCCATGCGACTAATGTCCATCGATATACAACGTCTGAGCTCGTGCGTCACAGAGAAGGGCGTTAAGCGAAAGAATAAATTCTCCGCCGCCAAACAGATGTATATTTAATAGAGATCAATCGACACAGAATAAAATCCAATGTCAGACACACAGTCCATTTACAAGTCCATTCTGGGTCTGAACGAAACCGGAGGCACTAAATACCTCGCAAACCCATCAATCACCACGTACGTCTGGACGATCACCACTCATTATCCATATTTCGGGATGCCTCCCAATCAGGACCTCGGTTACCATCCAAACGAGGTGAAGATCTCCGGTCTTCGACCATCGTCTTCATCTTCGACTTTTAATCGTCGGTCAATTATTCGAAATGAGAATTAACTCGGCCTTTTCAAATAATTCACGAATGTTTAGAATTTCAAATCAATTTATTTCAATGGTTAAATATTCGACAACTCCAATATTGTTCTTTAATGTAATGTTCACACCAAACACATTCAACCATCAAATACAACATAAATCGAGCAAATTCAGTTTATTTCCACTCCATATTGTTTATGGTATTTTATGACGATTTATCGCTATTTTTATTTATTTTAAAATAGCCCATATATTCAAAACGACGCTTCGGGCCATAAAGCGGCCGTGGCGCTGTTTTTCTTCAGATTTGATTTACACATATCTGAAAATCTAACTGTTGGATCTTCACAAAATTTACATCATTAGAAAGGTCTTTTCAAAACGAATCCAACGGTTCCAGTTTCGGGAAAATCCGACGGTCGGATCTCCCGGTACAATCGTTTGAATTTTCGATTTCAAAATACGAACTGCAGCGTCGTTATTCGATTAAATATATAATTATATTTATATATATATATAAATATAATCGCTTCTGGCGCTGTTTTTCATCAGATTTGATTTAAACATTCCAGACAATCCAACCGTTGGATTTTTACAAGGTTGGTGCCGTTGGGAAGATATTTCCAAGGCGAACCCGACGGTTGAGGTTTCGGGAAAATCCAATGGTCGGATTTCCCGCACTAGTCGTTTGAAATCACGGTTTCAAAATACGAACTGCACGGCCTCATTTCGTTTTAATTTTATTTATATTTATATATTTATATAAATATAGTTCATTCAATGATTTCAATATCGTTTTCACTTCAAATATTTCACTAACGCCTTAAATTTTTGGAAAATTTCGCCATAACCTCCCCTGCACCGGGAGCATCGGGAAATCGCAAATAGCTTTCCCGGTCCTTCTAATCTCAAAAAGAAAAAGAAAAAGCCAAGCGGCTAGCCAATAGGCTCATAAAATCATCACCCAAACAAAACAGTAAATGTGTACCTATTTGTCGGGCACAAAATTTTATTCCTCTTCTCTAGCCCCTTTGCTATAACCTGTTCAATGAATATGCAGGTACATATATATACAGTTCTTATCATTTATCATTTTCTATTCAACTTCATATTTGATTTCTATTTGGTTTAAAAACACCATTCATTCTAATGTTACATAAATAGGTGCAAATCATTTCATTAGCTAATTAATGAATATTTCAGCTCATATATGTTTATTTTGAACAAGTGGCTACTTTTAACACTTCACATTTCAACGATTTATGCATACAATAATAATGTGATTTTTATTGTAAAACAATTCATTTCAAAACACTGTTATTTTATATATTTCATGTTGGTGATAAAAGGTGATTTTTATTATCAAACAATTTATTTCAAAATATGAATACCATTCAACACATGAATTTCTAATCAACGAATGAATATCAATTCAACACATGAATGTTTTCTATAGTTTCTATATATAGATAAAAGGTGATTTTTATTATCAAACAATTTATTTCAAAATATGAATACCATTCAACACATGAATTTCTAATCAACGAATGAATATCAATTCAACACATGAATGTTTTCTATAGTTTCTATATATAGATAAAAATGTGATTTTTATTATCAAACAATTTATTTCAAAATATGAATACCATTCAACACATGAATTTCTAATCAACGAATGAATATCAATTCAACACATGAATGTTTTCTATAGTTTCTATATATAGATAAAAATGTGATTTTTATTATCAAACAATTTATTTCAAAATATGAATACCATTCAACACATGAATTTCTAATCAACGAATGAATATCAATTCAACACATGAATGTTTTCTATTCAATGAATAAATATAGTTTAAGCATATGAAAATAATTCAAACACACGAATATTATTCAAAATTTCGGCAGCATAACGGCAGGGTAGTTAAAACCGGGACCGTCCCTAGTACGGCTCCTCGCTCTACCTTAAAACCTCGCGGTTTTTGACAATGGGGATCATGCATCTAGTTCGCACGCAGGCGGCATGTATATATTTATTTCATTTCCATAAACTAATCCTATGTGGTTTCAACCAAATATTTTCCAATCACAAACGGGTATTTTTCAACCACAATCAAATCAATATCAACCACAAACAATCCCAAACAACCATTCGCTATCAATCAATTTTCACAACAATTTCAACCAATAAATATCGTCCATGGTTTGTGGACGAGGGGCGTATATATATATAGATATATATTTATATATAGCAATTCACTTTTATTTCAACACACGTATATATATATAGTAAAAGGAATTGAAGAGTGAGAAATTCTCACCAATAGCTATCCAACTTCACGACTCTTCCTTTATAGAAATCTTCGCCAATCTCGCCTTTGGTCGCTTTCGTTGCCCGTATTCTCTACATATGTAAAAATCGAATTTTTACTATGTTATTCAATATATAAAAATCGAATTTTGACTTCGCTATTCAATATATAAAAATCATATTTTTATTATTCCTATGATGTAAAAATTATATTTTTATTACTTTAAAAATATAAAAAAAATCATATCTTACTTCTTCTACTCAATAAAAATTCCGTCTTTTCTATTTTAAAAATATGATCTTTTCTATTCTAAAAATCTGATCTTTCTATCCTAGTTCAAATCTTTTCTTTTTAAAGTTTAAATCTTTTCCTATTTAAAGTTCAAATCTTTTCCTATTTAAAGTTTAAATCTTTTCCTTTTTAAAATTCAAATCTTTTTCTTTTTCAAAATTAAACCATTTCAAAATCAGTTTTAAACTTTTCTAAAAATCAGAATTTAAACGCTTTTAAAAATCAGTTTTAAATGCTTTTAAAAATCAGTTTCAAATTCTTTTGAAAATCAGTTTTTCAGAATTAAAATAAAAATAAAAATAAAATAAAATACTTACATTGATCTGCGAAGAAGGGGGGGTGGTTTTGCGCCAGGTGGCGGCGTTGGAGGTGTTTGAGGTGGGGCGGCCTTCAGTTCGTCGGCGGTGGGAGGTCGTCAGACTGGGGGGGGCTCTCGAATCGGCGTCGCGATGGCTTCGAGGGGGTTTGGGTGCATCGCGAGGTGGAGAGGATCGGGAAGGAGGAGATGGAGGCGCGGCGGTCGTGGGTCGTCAGAGCGGTGGCGTCGAGGTCGACAAAGGGGGCGTCGATCTTTTTTTTTTTATCTGAGCGAAAATAAGGAGAGAGAAGAGGGAATAGGGGGGTTTATATAAAATATATGTATTTAATTATTTAATTTTGCAAAAAGTTGACTTTTACATACGACCTCTAAACGAGGCCCACCGCCTGTCGTCCATAGCGTTTTACCCCCATTCCGAACACAATGGGATATGTATCGCAAGCTGATTTGATCGTTACAATCAGTTCCCGTTGAATTTACATTTAAATTACTATATTGAATTTTAAACGTACATTTCAAATTACCGGGTCACATACTAACTAGAAAAATTCCAGAAAAATATTTTCTAGCTTCGTATTGACGATACGGTCCTAACAAAACTAGTTTCGTCGAATTCTGAGACCGTTTGAAAAATGGCCAATTTCCAGTCGATTAAAATCAACAGAAACTGGTCAAACGCGTTTTCCTTTGCCACGCTCACATATTGATTCGAAAAATTATGAAATTTGAAACCTAGCAATAACTTGACACTGCGGATCCAACAAAAGTGGTTTCGTCGAAATCCGAGGTCATCTGCAAAATGTCCATTTTTAAGGGCCTGAATTCCATAGCGACTATTCAGAATTTTCAACTGGACATATCTTTTGATTCCCGCTATCAAATTTCGATTTGTCAGATTCGTTGGAAAGATATTATCAATTAGATTCCATTATTTTTGGTTTCACTAAAATCCGGATTGTTTTGCACCCGGTACAGTCCGACAAAGTTTGAATTCAATTTTTGAAACCGCCACGCCATTTCAGGCCTTGTTTATAATTATAATTAATTATATTCGTTTTCAATTGTTGATTCAAACTCAGTTTTCATCGCCCTTATTTAAAATATTTATTTTAAATATTTAAAATCCATTATTTTAGCCAATTTAAAATTTTTAAATTGGTTCAGATTTTCTTTGTCGTTACATCATTCGACAACAAATGAAGGCAACCCAAGTTCATCAGAAGAGTTATGCAAATAAACGTCGAAAAGAGTTCAAGTTCAACGTATGCGATATGGTTTTCGTGAAGATCTCGCCATTAAAGCATATGGTAGGTTCGGAAGTAAGGGAAATTTATCTCCATGATTTTGTTGGACCATTTCCGATAGTCGAGCAAATTGGAAAGCTCGTACATAGGTTGGAGTTATCCGAGAAGATGTCGTGTGTGCATAATGCTTTTCGTGAATCGTTTTTATGAAATACGTGCATGATCTGGATGTGGTAGTATCTCCATAACAATACGAAAACCTAGAAGTCGAGGTCGCTGTTACGAGACCTCGTAAGCCACTTCGTGTTGTAGTAAACGACACAAAACAACTTAGGAGGAAGACAGCTAAATTAGTCAAGGTACAATGAAGAGAAGATGGTGACGATTGTACGTGGGAGACGGAAGAGAGTATGAAGATGACCCATCTATAACTCTTCGTCCGTATGACCCTTTGATATCGCGCCATCATTACATCATTGTAACTGGTTGTTATTGTTGTTGTTGTTTTTGTTGTTATCTTTGTTGATAATGATTAGAATTCTGCGTGCTAGGATAAGGCTATGGATGCATGGTTTGATGGTCGCTAGTTTGGATGATAGAATTGGTTGTTCATGGGTGATAGGCATGCGGAATTGTTTTGGTTGCTGGTTTTTATTGGAATTTCGGGGGCGAAATTCTTAAGGGGGGAGAATGTAACAGCCCGCATTTTACATATCAAAAGATCGTAAAATATTTTTATTTTATTCCTTGAGAGTTGGATCATTCTCATATTTTGATATGTTGCTTATGGGGATGTGAGACATGTCCATAATTTTTACTGATTTTGTTTGTGACCATTTTGCCCCTTTCAGTCTTGTACAGGGAATAACTTTTGACTCAGGTCAAATCAGAGGGTGAGACCTGTGCCATTGGAAAGGAATTGATGTTTTCCTTTTTATAGAGTGGTTACATTACAGATTTGGCTCAGCGGTTTGGGAGGAATCGCTGTTTTAAGGTTTAATAGTTTGTTGTTTAGGTTTTTAAGCCATAATGAGCTGAATTGAAGAAGGCCCATTAGTGGGCTGATGGAAGGGTATAAATAGGGGGTGACGGATATGGGAAATAGTTTTAGTTTTCCATTCTCCCATTTGGTGCCTTGTGCTCCTCCTTCCTCTAACACCTTTCCACCATTAAAAACCACAATCCAAGGAGGGAAATCATAGATCAACACCATTGGAGGCTAGATCTACATCAATTGAAGCAAGGATTCATAGGATCAAGGAGCTTGGCGCGAGGTGCTTGCTGTCCGGATTCATATTTGATCAATTTTAGCTTGTTTTGGAGAATTAGTGAGTGGTTTACATCTCTCACATGGATTCGATTAAGTGTATGAGTGTTTGTTCATGTTTTTCATCAAATGTTAGTGGTTTTCCATAGATCTATGCATTGGTAAGTACATTTTCAAATAAATCACCCTATGATCTGATTTAGCAAGTTTGGATAGGTAATTTCTATGTTATTCCATATGTATATGCACGTTAGATCCATAATTTAGTTCATATGCTCACTTATCATGATTTTGGCTAAATTTGCATAATTTTGGTGATAATCGTCATACCCATGTTGTTATTGATTTCAAAACTTGCGGTTGGTTGTATTGGATGAATCAGATTAGTTAGTTTCGTCGATGTCATTGATTGGCGAAGTTTTGGTCGAAATTGGGCTTGGATTGGGCATGTGCAGGTTTTGGGTCGAACGTGCTATAGTACTGTGGGTCGAACGTGCTACTGTATTGTGGGTCGAACATGCTACAGTAATGTGGATCGAATGTGCTACAGTACTGTGGGTCGAACGTGCTACAGTACTGTGGGTCGAACCTGCTACAGTGATTGTCAGTTGAATGTCCTGCTACGACAATTGTGGATCGAACGTCCTGCTACGGTGATTGTGGGTCTGATGTCCTACTACAGTGATTGTGAAACGAACGTCCTGCTACAGTGATTGTGGGTCGAACATGATTGTGGGTCGAATGTCATACTACAGTGATTGTGGGTCGAACGTCCTGCTACAGTGATTGTGGGTCGAACGTCCAACTATAGTTATTGTGGGTCGAACGTCCTGCTACTGTGACTTTGGGTCGAACGTCTTGTTGCAGTGATTGTGGGTCGAATGTCTTGCTGCAGTGATTGTGGGTCGAATGTCCTGCTACAGTGATTTTGGGTCGAACGTCCTGCTACAGTGATTTTGGGTCGAATGTCTGCTATAGTATTTCTAGTCGAGCATACAGTGATTCTAGTCGTGCATTGCTACAATTCTGGTCGTGCAATGCTCAAGGGTGTTGAGATGATGGCTTCGACGAGAGTCTAGATGAGGATGTTCGAAGTTATGTGATTCGTTCGTTGTTTGTTGTATACAACGAATGTGGAAATGACTCGAGGATGTATTGAGTTCATGTGAAAGAACGACTCAAGGATGTATTGAGCTCGTGTGAAGTAATGGTTGCTCTAAAGTGTTCTGAGCTTATTGATAGTCACAAGTGAAGATGACTAGAGATACTGAAGGCTGAAGAATTACCGTTGTCATAGGTTCTAGCGGGATCAAAGCAGGGGTATAATAGTGGCACCTAAAAGACCGGATGTAGGTCGCATACCCTAGGTATCATTGAAAAGGCCTAGGTAAGTATCGATGCAAATGCATACAGGGTTTTGCAACAACCGGGGTTGCCATTAGCCCTTGATGGATGGCAGTATGGCCAGTCATACGATTACGATGGTTTCAAAGTAGGATTGGCGGTGATAGCCAAAGTCAGTCATGGATGATTGGTTGTTCTATTTGTTCCATCTCACGTGGATTATCCAAAGTCGAGGGAGATATTCCTTGAGTGATTGACTGATATTGGTTTAAGCCTTTGGGGAGAGTGCTTGAGGGATGTTAAACTCGATTAGGATTGTCTACGTTAGACCTAA
The DNA here is from genome assembly GCA_030737875.1 of Allium sativum. Taxonomy (NCBI): domain Eukaryota; kingdom Viridiplantae; phylum Streptophyta; class Magnoliopsida; order Asparagales; family Amaryllidaceae; genus Allium; species Allium sativum. Next base: position 781,409,716 of record CM060913.1, on the reverse strand, counting down.
GTAATCTGGATGCTATGAGTGTTATCGATGGTTGTTCTGATTTCCCTGGATGAATTTTTGTTACCTTGGTTGTTATGGATTGTAAAGGCTATCACTGTCCGATGTGAGGAAGATAGGGTTGAGTTCTTCTCTGGTGTTGTTGTTAGATTAATATGTTTATCTATCCATTCTCTTATACTTTATTGATGAAGTTTGTTAGCTGTTTTATCGCTCACTAAGACTGTTGTCTGACTCAAGGTTTTATGTTTCCCTCTTAGTACCTTGGGCTGTTCATCCGATTTTGGATGGGCAGACTAGGTGGCCGGTGATAGCTTAGTAAAGACGATGTAGCAATTCGGAGGAGAGGAGGCTAGCGTACTATCTCTCTTACTATATAGTATTTTGGTTTTTGCTGTTGTGTATTCTACTCTGAGTGCTGTAATGAGGAAAATTTGTATAGACATATGTTGCAATCCTGGTGTATGGATATACTTCCTAGTTGTTTTGGAAATTTGAGATTTCTGCTCAAATATGCTTCACTAATATTACCTGATGTATATATTTTATTATATTTTATCCTTGCGCTGTGAGATTTAAGACAGGTTCTGCTTGTGTTATCATACCTTGACGATCGTCCATAGCTGTCTGGCACACCTTTCAGCGCACCTTTCCTCTTGTTTAGTGCATGGGTTGTGGGCAGTCGTCACATAATATTTTTTTCTAATTTACAAAGTAACTTTGGTACATCATTTCCTAGTTTCTCCAAATAAATTTTAATAATAATTGTCAAGCATAAATATTTGTACATTAAACTAAGCTTGGTTATAGGCTTCCAAACCTTATGTGGTAATAGCTCCTTAAAAGCTATTGGAAATAGAGTTTTGAGAAATACATGACAGTCATTATTCTTCATTCATGATAATTGAAGGTCTTTCATATTAACACATCGTTTCATATTTGGATCAATTCCATTTGGAAACTTTAAATTTTCTACCCACTCCAATAGTTTCTTACGGCGAATATTTTCCAACTCATAACAAGCTAAATGTTTGAAATTTGACGTTCACTATCAATTTTTAGTTCAGGATGATTACCATTGAATGCAATATCTTTCCCTGACTTCAAATCTTCTTTTGTTTTTCCTTTAACATTCACTATTGTATTAAAGTAGTTCTTAAAGATTTTTCTCGTTATGCAGTACATCCATAATGTGTCAAAGTTTCGTATTCTTCCAATATGGTAATTCCCACAATATATTTTGTTTGCACCAATTATGAATTTGTCCTTTACCAGAGATTTTTGGCTCCCTTCCAATCTCATGTATTTTACGATAATCTTGCACGATCTCATAAACTTGTTCACTATGCAAAATGTCAGGTGACTCTAAAGTTATACTTGTATCTTCTTTGAAGTTTTTCTTATCAAATTCGAAATGATCGTTTGGATGCAAAAAATAACGATGACGATCCCACCAACATTGTTTGCTACCATATTTTAATCGAAAGGATTCTCTCGAATCCATGTAGATAGGACAAACAAACTTGCCACTGGTACTTCAGCCAGAAAGCATCCCATACGTGGGAAAATCACTTGTTGTCCGCAATAACGAAGCAAACATTTTGAAAAAAAATCCTTGACACATAGTAAGTAACAACACCATTCGTCCATAGTTTTCTCAATTCATCAATTAAAAGTTGCAGATATACATCTATTCCATTTTTTGGACTCTTCGGTCTAGGAACAATCATAGTTAAAAACATAAATGAATTCTTCATACACATCCACGGAGGTAAATTGTAAGGTGTTACAATAACTAGCCATGTTGAATAAGGTTTTCAAAACAAAGTAAAAGGCACAAAACCATCCGTATACAAACTGAGTCGAACATTTCACAATTCTTAAGCAAATTCGAGATAAACATTACTGAAATATTTCCATTCCCTGCCATCAGAAGGTTGACATAAAATCCCTTTATATCATCGTCGTCATTGTGCCATCACACGTGTTTTGCGATAGCATAAGATGCATACAACCTTTGTAATTTAAGTGTAAATGAAAAAAAAAAATGTGTACGAATGAAAGGTACAATTTTTCCACTGGTTTTTGTAGACTTATATCTTTTTTATTGGAAAATTAACAACCCGTAATTTTTGTATCTTCCTTCCAGTATATCATGTTTCCATCTGAACATATGTTAATTTTTTCATGTGGCAAACGAATGCAGATGCTTTTTTTAGTGAATACCAATTACCTACCAATACAGTGTCAGGTGGAAATATTTCCTTGCACAAACTTAGAACCGTATTCATCATGCTTTCTGACACATTGTACTCAGATCTTATAGCAATTAACCTATATGTAACCGGCAAATGTGCCATTGCACAACTATTATAAAGCAGCCGTTTCACTGCTCTTAACAAATCAGAAACGTTTTTAGCTTCCGAGTCAAGTTCTTCTTCATATCAGGTTCATCAGTCCGCATACTTGGACCAACAGCATCATGTCTATTTCTCACACCAATGTCATCAAAATCAATATTAATATTTTTAGTTGCCTCTTAAACTACGACTGCCAAACCATGCCTTGTTCCTACTTCACCATGATATCTCCACACATAATATTTTGGTTATGAAGCCATGATTATTCAAATGAAAAGTTATAGTTTTTGTAATCTTGAAGTTTCATGCAATGAAATTTCTTACATGAACATCGAATTTCTTCCATTTTTGTTTTATTACAAGACGTCACTTTCAAATATGTTTCCTCACCATTTCTAAAATGCAACGATACTCTGACCATTTTTCCATCCAGACTCACACATCCAAGTTCGAACTTTCATATAATTCATATTTTACTGCACAATTAGAGAAACATGTTATTATTATAGAACATGGTATTATAATTCATTATTACTTTTTAGTATTAATGCCATGTATTATTAAAAACATATTATTATTATTTTGTACCTTTGTATTGGTATATACCATTTCCATCTCTAGCTCAATTTCCTGCAACCTTCAACATTCAATTATTATAATCAAGCAAGGCAACTTACGTCATGCTAAACGAAGAAAACCCTTAATATAGGAAAACAATGTAGTGGAAAAGTTTTTTTTTTTTTTTTTTGAATTTGTTCAAGAGGGAAACCGACAGGAGTCGTAAAACCTTCCCTAGTGCACTTAGCCGGATCTGCAAGCACCACATAAGTGGCTGATCTTTGCATATGCACATGGTAAGCTCTTAGCATGCCATTCCGAGTTCGAACCCATACCACTATTACCATGGTGCAAAGCTCTTAGCATATGTAGTGGAAACATTTTCATCTCATTTAAATATGTGAACTTACGCTACACTAAACAAATTATAGGAATATTTGGCAACCGTAACCAAAAGATGACGGTTTAAATTTTATATTTTATTCCACTGTTTATGAAGCTGATACGTGAAAGTAAGGCTATAGTAAAACAAGGACATTCTAGTTAAAGCAGCTAGCTACCTAACGAGACCTAAAAGAAAAAGGAAAAGTATTCAAGCCACATGCTTGATAACCGTAATTCATAAATCGATAACTAACTACAAAAAATTTGTTTTGGTAATTTATTCAATTGGAAGTCATAGTATATAATCAAGATATTTTTATTAAACAAGTATATAATCAAACATGTACAATTTAAGATAAACAAACTTCTACTACCATTAACACATGTATATTCTTTAATTATAAACAACCTAATCTCTTCTCCTGCATATGTTTCAGGGGCATGAACTACCTTCACCAACATAAGCCACATGCCATTGTGCACAGGGACTTTAACACCAAGGTCGTTAAAACTAAAACATACATTCAATATGTAAAATCATCTTGGTTAACAAATTACTGTGTGGATGCACAAATATTCTACAAGATGAGGCAAGTTGACTGAAGGATACAAATTTTGGATTAAGAAAGATATGTGAAGAAAAGGGATCATATGGTTCATGCAAAATGACTGGGGAACTGATTATGTGGACATTCCAAATTCCCATATTATTATTTATCTTTCCTTCGCCATATTAATATATACATAATCTTATGATAACTTTATGTTAAATTATCAGATAGATATATAGCACCTGAAGTATAACACCGAGAATCATATGGAAAAAGCATAGATGTATTTTCATTTGGCTTTATTTTTTTTATTAGGTATTGAAATAGCATGAAAAATTAAAGTTTTGACAATGTATTTTGTTTAAACTTGCACTACAAAAAATTTGACCTTTACCTACCAGTATTTTACCTTCCAATAAATATGGGTAGGTAAGGAGAACCTTTATCTACCAATATTCAATGGTAAAATTTATTGATAGGTAAATTTTGTTAACGTTATAAAATTGTTAAAGGATGATTATCTACCAATAATTATTTATAGGTAAATGTATTATCTACACATATACAGAAAGGGAAGTTTTTTTTTCAATTAGCCCCTACATTTTTCTCATATCATTTTAAACTTTTATTAAAAATAATGCTGAGTTGTGTGATGATGTGTAAAAAAAAGTATATTCTATCAAAAAAAATTGAATTAAAGATTTTGTTTACATATCCTAGCAATGTTTTTTGTAAAATCATTTCTTTGTTAATTATTAATAATTATTTTGAAATATGAAATAATTAACAGTTATTGAATTAATAAACAATATTTAAATTGTAAATAATTAATATTAATTAATCATTCGTTAATAACTTATCGTACATTGTTATTTTTTTTTCAAACAATTGACAATTAAAGTTTTAACTTTAAATTTTTCTAAAATGTTTCACAATTGCACACTAATATGTCATCATCTGAAATGACTAAAACATTTTTTTTAGTTTATTGCACAGACACAATCTATACCATCCTCTCCGGCTATAAATGTAACACCTTATTTTAAATCAAATCTAACGGTACAAATTTTAATCCATGTGATCTCTTTTGTGGCCTCAATCCATGTAGTCTCTTTTGATTGGTCGTATAAACCTCAAAAGCTACCACTACAAATAAACACCAACAGTCTTGATGATAACTATTTATTATAATTGCTATGTTTACATCCCTTTCTAAAACAAGCGAGGCATTCTTATTTTAAAACTTAATTGATTTCCGTCTCTTTCTAAAAACATGTTTAATGAAATACCCAAATAACTATATTTTTCACATTTTTATTCACATACGAATCTGCACAATAACAACAAAATATTGTATTGTTTATGGATATGAGTTCTCTATCTAATATATTTAAATAGTTAAACATGAAGGCAAGTTCTATTTATACATCGAAAATAACTTAACATACACCATTATTTTTCTATAAAATTCTATTACTAAATTACCCTTTTCTCATAATTGCTTTTTAAAATCTTTTGCATATAAATAGTCAAATTATTCTTAAAAGTATTGAAACTTTAGGAAAACTAAATATTTTAATGAGGATGTTAATGAATTATTTAATCATGAAATCTAAAGTTTCAATTAAAAAAAATCAGAAATAATGGTCTAATTTAGAAGTGTTGATTTATTTTGTATAATTTGAAAATTTTTGTTGAAATTAAACTTTTTCAAAATTTTTATAAAACCTACAATATTAGTACAAGAAATAAATTTCATTTTGTTAAATTTTATTCAATTTGATGCAAAGAATTTCTAATTTTGGTAATTGTGTTTTAAGATTGAAAGACGAAAGGAAAAGAAGATGAGAACATGGATAATTTAGTAAAAGAAACGGTGTATGTAAAGATATATATATATATGGTGTATAGTAGTTTATTATAATTTTTGGTATATGTTTAGCAATTTTTGGTGTATAAATAGAATGAGCCAAATATGAACTCAAATATTTTTTACATGCCAACTCATCCATGTATGGCACATTTTTTGGTAAAACTGGTAGTAAATGATTGTAATCATTGGTTACATTTTTTGACCGACCCAAATTGCACTAGTTTACTTACAATTTGAATTTTATTTGCTTTCGTGACATTGTTTTTGAAGTGGACACGGCTTCCGTAACAATATACAGAGAAAGTGGTACAAATGGAAAATGAAAAATAAAAAAGAAGGTAAACATCCCTTAAAACTGCAGTACTAAACGTACATTGAGTAAAATCATCTTACGGTAACAAATGGCTTTCTTGTTTGCCATATTGGATCTTATCAAGTTTAGACATTCATTTGTTCTATGATATAAGGAAGATATTCATGTATATCCTCTTATTCTTTTTTTCTTTTTTTCTATGCTATTCTACACATGATATATAAGGAATAGATTCAATGATATAAGGAAGAGATTCATGCATATAGGGGAATTAATTACATTCATGTATATCCTTTTTTTTATTCTCTGCTATTTTACACATGATATATAAGGAATAGATTCAATGATATAAGGAAGAGATTCATGCATATAAGTGAATTAATTACATTCATATATATCCTCGTATTTTATTTGTTTATTCTCTGCTATTTTACCCATGATATATAAGGAATAGATTCAACGATATGAGGAAGAGATTCATGCATGTACACACAGTCACAATGCAATTTGAAGCCCTAACCAAAGTTTGCTAGGAGACCCTTATTTATCTTTATCCATATACAAAATTTACATAGGAAAACCCCTACAAACTCAACTTTGAACATTCCCTAGTAGCTCAAATTTAGTGGTGTTGACGTTAAAAGTTGGCCTAGTGACAGTCAACTCCAGAACATGTGCTGTTAACACACGATCACAATCACAGAATGCAAGAAAGTAAATAAAGATAGGGAACACGCAACAATTTTTATAATGGTTCGGCTTAATCCAAGCCTACGTCCACTTTATAATCTCTGTTTATACTGCTGATTACGAGTTACAGTTGTTTTCTTTTGAAAGAGAGTAGGGAAAGAAGTGGTTTATACACAAAATCGTTGTGTTATTGGAGGAAGGTTATTACCGACTATTTCTGGAGTAGCAGCCATAAACTTTCCAAGTGATTTCAGGGATTTTTCGGTTCTCCTCTTTCCATTTTCAACAATGTTGTATTTATAGGAAAGGAAGGTGGGCCGAGCTGTATGCAATGTGGCATGCCTCTTTTTCAGAGTCAGCCACGTGTAACTCGATCCGGTAAAGTAGTTTTAGGTGATGGGACCCGGTCTACTACCGGAGAATAGTTCTCCTCGAAAATTATAGGTCACGTAGAGCTCAAGTTCTGGCATATAAAGGGAGTGCTGGTCAAAGCTTATCCAATTATGTAGCCTTAGGAATAGGACTTCGTCTGATAGCATATATTTCTATGGATACTTCAAGTTAGATCCGGTGTTCTCGGCTCGATCCGATATTGTAGGATCGAACCGATACTGCAAGCCTGATCCGATCTTTCATGAATGGTTCGACCGATCGGTAGATGATCTGATCGGTCGGTCTACTTTCTGACTTTAGGAAGAGCACCCATTCTAAGGGAGGAAGCTTCTACTTGCTGAATGATCAGCTCGGGTTTTGATCGGTCGACCTGAGTTGAGGTTCGACCTTAAAGATGAAGAGTTGCTTCGGTATCTAAGGTTTGAGCCTTGACTTTGAGTATTGACGGCTTTTTCCAAAAAGCTGGTCAAAACTTTGCCCCTCAGAACATATCTTTTTTGGTAGAGGAAGGTATGTTCTGTATTTTCTTGAGAATGATGAATAGAGGTCCCAAGATACAGAAGTCCAGAAATCCATGGTTGTGTCGAACCATATTATGATAAGGCCAGAAAACCGACGATCATTGATGATTGTACTAAGGCCAGAAAACCAGCGATCGCTGAGGATCGTATTAAGGCTAGAAAACCGACAACCATAAATGATCGTATTAAGGCCAGTAATCCACGAATGCCAAGCAATTGATTGATCATGTCAGAACAATTTTGAGGAGAAGTAGAACGATTGGATCCTTATCGAGCCGTACATTACCTGCATAATTTAAGATGGACATGCCAAGTCATGGCAATGTCGTTTGTTTTGTCTACAAGCATAAGCCATACTCATTTTTAGAGATGGTGGAGAGAATTAACCATACTTGGTTTAGAGATGGTGGCAAGCATCGATCATACACATTTTAAGAGAGTGGCGAGCATTAACCATACTCGGCTTAAAAGAGCGTCGAGCATTAGTCATACTCGATTTAAAAGGGTGGCGAGTGTTAACATTACTCGGCTTAAAAAAGTGAAGACCATTAACCATACTCGACTTAGATATGGGGGAGAGCATTAACCATACTAGGAATAGAAAATGTGGTGAGCATTAACCATAATTCGCTTAGATATGGTGGCGAGCATTAACCATACTCGTCTTAGATTGAGCATCTTACCGAATCTTGTCAAGATACTTGAAGACAAATAATTCATGCTAAATAAAACTTTATTTATTCCTAATTATTACAAAACAAATCTAGGTCGATCTAAGGTTGAATCCAAAGCATGCCTAGGGATTACATCCTAACCCCGTACATGTGTATTTCTACCTGACCTTTTTATTTATAAAATATCCAAACTATGAAAGATGGGGCTTGCCAGGGCAACCATATTAGTTAAAAAACAAAAACCTAAATAGTAAAGGAGTGATCTAGTCCAAATCAATTGATGATGATGCCACGAGCGCTCTGTTCTGGATCCCTCCCATTCCGAGGAGTATGGGAATCATTCTGAGGAGCTTTGGAGGATGATAGAGGTGGTGCGGATGAGGCAATTTTTTTAATATATTCAGGTAGTTCACCTTGTCTGACCCGAATTTCAATGAGGTCGCGCAAGTGTCAGCAGTCATTAGTGCTATGACCGGTCGTATCATCAAATATACAATGCTTGCTGGATTCATGTTATCATTAGGTCAGCTCACTCTTGGAGGCTTTCGAAAAGGTAAAGACCCTCGTACATCGAGGTATATGTCTAGTAGTGAAGAATTAAGCTCGGTGTATTGGTCATACTTGTGTTCTCTCCGGAACCGCTCATTCCTGTTGTTCTTTTCTGAGGCTTTCCCCATTGCTTTGCTCTGGCTAGTGGTATTGGACGGCTCTCCGCCTTTTGTAGCAAGTACATCGAGACTTTCCAGCTCGATATTAGCATATTCTTGTCGAAGAAATCTATCGGCTTTGGAGTAGAAGTCTCCAATGTCTTTGGGAGGATCTATGGTGAGGGAAATTTTGAAGTCTGATCGATCCAAGATTCCTGCAGTGACGGCCATAAGAACCATCGATGGATCAGGTCGATCAACCGATGCTACAGCCGCGTTAAATCTTTCTGAGAAATGGCGTAGGGTCTCTCCAGACCGCTGCTTGATTGAGGTAAGGAACATGACGCTTTTCGATTGAGCGATGCAGAGTCTAAACTATTCAATGAAGCGGGTGACCAACATGCTTCAGTTGTTGATCGGTTCAGTTGTTAGCTGTCGAAACCACATAGCAGCAATGTCGGTTAAGTACATGAGGAATCACTGGCCATAACATTGGTCGATGTTGATAGTACTTTTGTGTGTCGCATGCAGCGCATGAGATGCAAGCTAGGATCGGTTGTGCCATTGTAGGGATCCAAGGCTGGAAGCTTGAAATTCGGTGGATTGCGTGAGTTTCTGACGACCTCCGTGAAAGGGTTGCGCTAGATGTGATCCACGTCATGCTAAGAGGTAACTTCCTGGGTAAAGCACTTGATGATACTGGCGACTTGGTTTCCATCTCTGAGTAGTCTTTTCCACGAATCCAATTCTGCACCGGGGACATATGTGAGAATCCCAGTACTATGTGGAAGCATGCCTCAAGTCCTTGGGGTCGGTTCAGTTCAGCCTACGGGAGTTGAGTGAAGGTGGTCCCCAGCCTTAGGTCTTGATTTGGGTGTAACTAGAGTCGCTTGGTTAAACTAAGTATTAGACCAAACCATAGCCGCTTTAGGAAGATTGGACCGGCTAGGGATAGCATTATCTGTTCGGGGCCCGGTATTGCCCCCGCCCGGGGTGAAATCATAATGTTCTTCAGTAGCGTTTCCTTCCATTCTACGATGAAGTGACATGGTAGAGTGGTCTTGTTGGCAAGGAGGGTTGCTGCCTCCAGCTCTGCTTAGACCGGCAAGTTGGGAAGGTTGTGTGGGAGGCTGCGTAAGACGAATTTATGGTAAGATGCTGGGTCGGACTTGAAGTTGCATCGTTCCATGTTCTGGTCGACTAGAGGTTTCTTTGTCTATTTGGGGAGTTGAGTCGATCCCTAGAATGGAGGCAAAATGGTTGGGCGACTTTGATTTTGGTCGCAGCCAACCTGTGAATCTACAGCTGCTGCAGGTCGGGGGGTTGACGGGAGTGGCAACCTAAATATAGGCCGATCAGGAAGTGAAGTTGATCCAGGAGGAAGCAAAGGTGTAGACTGGTCCGGGGCTTGGTTTTCATTAGCTTAGAGGTTGGTTGTTGCCCCACTTTTGCCAGGTGTAGGAAGTGATGCTGGAATGCTCGGTGTTAGACCAAAAAGTGGTTCTAACACCCAATTGATTACGAAGTACGGAGAAAATGAAATAAAAATCAGAAAAACACGAGATTTATAGTGGTTCGACGTTAACGAGCCTACGTCCACTTTATACTTCTTGAATTGATGAATTGATTACAAGTACAATTTTAATTGCCTCTAAATCTCGCAAATACAATCAAGTATCTCTGGATAATCTATTGAACTATATTAAGCAACTCGGAGTATGATCTGAATAAACAAGAGAATATATGATAATAGTGGAGTTAGAGCAGTTAAAGTGCCAAAAGATCCTTCAAAATGGTGCATTATGGTGTATTTATAGGCTAGGAATACAGGCGGGTCGGATGCCATGTGGGGCCCATCCTACAAATCTCGTAAGTGGATGCTTTACGGTGAAGACAATTCATAGACATCGTGGGTAAGTGGGTTGTAACCGTTCCGCGTTTGTAGAAGCATGATATATAACCGCTTCATGGCAACATTCATCAGATTGAAACGGTTAAAGGGACACCGAACTGACCCGCTGTTCATCAGCCAGCTTCAACGATTTGATAAAAAGAGGTCGGTCTGAGCAATCTGATCCAAGCCGACTTTCTAGCGTTTGGTAACTTCGAAGATAAAAGCCTTTTCAATCCGATAAGTCGTCTCACAACCGATCCTATTGGTTCCTCTCCTCGATCGACCATGTCTCTCACCTTCAAGTAAACTCAATGTTCGATTCCTAAGCTTTGTATAGCTTGGTTACAAAGCAGGATATCATTTTACCCCCTTAAAGTATGTTTCATTGAAAATGAGATGTGCTTCGAAATTGCCAACGTTTTGATTCATGAACCGGTGAGAATCAATAGTAGCGCCTACCCATAAAGTCGCGTCGTCTAGTGAAATCGTGTTTCTTGATATTTGCATCATGTTTAAATACGAGATTGGATTCATAATCATTTCTGCTGCATTCATCAAACTGGAGCTTTCGTCTGGAGTGCTTTCGAGTTTTAGGTAATCTCTCTAATTTATGCGGTCTCAAAAAGTCATAGTTACTTGATTTAATTAAGTCGCCTCATCCATATGTTCCCACACCTTTACATAATCTCGCATAACCTCTTCAAATTATTTTATTTTCATCTTTGCTCGGTCTCACTGTTATTTTGTTAGATCGGACCTTTGTATTGCAGATCGTTTCGGGTCCGTTCGGACCATTTACACGTCCAACCCACTAGCTTCTTTTCATCTCCATTTCTCAACTAATGGATAGGTCTGGCCTGTCTTATCAAGGGATACGAAAATCCCCTTTTTAATCCACTATTTAAACCATTCCCCCTTCCTTCTTCATTTTATTTTTTACTTCCACCTTTCCCAATTCCATCGAGAACCCCTAATTTTCAAAACTCCAAAAACCTATCAAACCTTCAAATTAAATTCATAGGTGGGTTTGAAATCTCATTTCTTTTAGTTTTTTATCAAGTAATACTCTAGATTTGGGTTAATTTGCGTAATTTTATCCATATCAACATTGACATCGAGGCCAGAATTCTCTGGTCCGCTGCCACCGTCACTGGTGACTTCATCGTCACCTCGAGGTAGCGGCATTAACAATCTGGGCACGAGCGCCAAGAGCATTGGTTCATGAGCGTGCTTCTAAACTTAATGAAGGGAAGACAATGGATGCATGGTTTTCGGTGAAGTGTAGGTAAATTTGGAGGAGTAGGAATGGATCAGATCGGGTTGTATGATGTTGAAGGTGGAGTCTGGTGCTCTCGGGTAACTGGAGTGATTCATAACAAGTCGGATCGGTTCAGATAGCCCATCACCGATTCGATCCGATAGGGTCCCAGATAACACCCTTAATTCAACCCGTCGTTATTTCCCTTAAACTCCGATTTGAACCAAAGTGATTTTCCATAGCACTTCGACCCGATCCGAAGTGATTTTTCATAGCACTCCGATCCGATCTAAAGACCTTCTAAGAAGGACATATGAACAGCTTAGAATTACTAACTTGATAGAGTTTAATGCTGTAACGAATCTTGCACATGACTCAACCAAACTGGAAAAAACTTACAAATTCATGGACAGTTAGGATAGAGCCCCATGAACTGGACATTCCCGAACCGAACGGACAAACGATTCTTCACTTATCTTTTATACCGCATTCTACTCTGCTTACGTTGTACTTTTTGATTTTCGCACTGCACACACCGGCACATATTAGCGCGTGCACACACACGGGGGGGCACAGGCAGTCATGCTCTAATTTCTGTCATCTCTTGGATAGTACAATAATCATGTCTGGAAGACGCTCAACTAGATTGGCAGAGAAGATCGGAGCTTCAAGGCCATTTGAAAACCTCAATCCCGAGGATGTCTCATCTACTTTAGATCCAGAATGGGATAGCACAGGCTCAAACTATGAGATAGCAATCCATGAGAGTGGTGAATCGTCTGGAAGAGTGATTTCCATAGATGAAGAGGAGGAAGGAGGAGTGGGTTACAATCGTGCTCCTGGCGAATTTAGGGATGTAGTAATTTTAGAGGCACCTAGTGACTCTGTTCGTTCGACAATTGATGAACCCTAGCTTAGACCCTTATGTTTAAAAAATGGAATTCCCTGGGATGATATCAAAGTGGCTATTGAGACAGATCAACTTCATAATCCTCCCGAAGGGTGCATGGTGATTAGCCGACTGATGTCTATTGTAGGGGCCATTCCTCCATTTTCATCATTCGTCGTCGATTTTCTAAGACGAATGTAGATTTCCCCCATGCAACTTCATCCCGACGCTTATGGCTATCTATATACATTGTATATCGCCTATGGGGAAATTATGAGAGTAGAGCTTACTTTCAAAGACATAAACTTCTTTTATCATTTTAAACATCGGACAAAGGAAACTCCATCTTTCGTATACTTCAGGTCTGTACTAAAAAAATTTATTAACGAAGGATTCAACAACAAAGTATGTGATGTGAAATAGTGAAGCCCGAATGGTTTTATATTAAGCATTAACTGGGATGCGCTAGGCGATGGATCCAATCAAGTAAGTTTCAATCTTTGACATTCTTACTTCGATTAGTGCAGCAAATGCATTAACTCATCTTGTTCTTTTATAGCTGCTAACCCGAAGAAGGAGGCGCACAAAGTGTATTTGGATCGCATGAATCGTTTTCTTGCTAGTGACCAAAACTACTAAACGTCAGAGAATGTTTGATGGACGACTATCTTCATCGTCATTATTTACTCGTTATGACTCGTAGCATATGCCATGGGGGTGGTGCTTATGTATGCGTGTCCCCAGTTGAGGGGCAAGCGACAACTTTGGTCGAGAGAGGATAGAGTTCAAAAAGTCAAGATCCCGTAGGCCCCAGCCAGGAATTGTTACTGGGGGATAAAGGGATAACAGGAGGGGAAAACCCAGTCGTTCTTTGGAAAGACCCTCTCCCTTGTCAATTCAAGATGACGAGGCTCTGAACGTACCTGCCAAAGATAGGCAACAAGACGATAATCCAACAGACACTTCTGTAGCTGAAAGGCAACCCTGTCCAAGGACTCCATCTCCTGCTAGGTCTCCGATTGGTGGATCTTCTCCTATAGATCTTGTATTCGGGGGCTTGTCAAAACTTCCTCTGCCCGACAAAATCTATACTTCTAAGGATAACGGCACAGGGCCACTTTGCCTTTCTTCCGGGAAGAAACCACTTCTGTAAAAGCTGGAGAGACGGCGCAAACAAGCCTAACTCCGGGCTCTGGTCTGTTGATGGGATCACTTAGGACATATACACTACACTTGCGCTGCACGTCACAACACTTGTGTACTGTATTAACCCTTGTTTCTAATTTTGTTTATGCAAATTCGCAGGAAATATGTCGCGCCATGCTACTCCCTTAGAGATGTTCGCTTAAGTATTCCGAGGTTCGATTTAATACTGAACATGAACAACATGAAAGCCGTGGTAGAGATGATAGGGGGCATCGTCCATCTCATCCTTACTAATCTTCCCGTTCTCGGTCTCCGCATCGCTCAGATTCGGATAAACATAAAAGTCATTCCATTCATTGCAAGGGAGATAAATATGCTCCCAAGGCCCCAGCTTCTTCCATAGAACGACCTCCTAGGGAAAAACCATCAAAGAAAAGTTATGAATCAAAAGGCAAGCAGAGGGAAGCTAGTAAAGAGGTGGAGAAGAGAAATTAACTCTTGTGCCATCTAAGCGTCGGAATATCGATATCACTACAACAAGCCCAGTCATACATGATGATGAAAACAAGACCAAGACAGAAGTTCTGAAGAAACAATTATCAAGCATCATTTCATGAATATGCACTATGTCCTAGCTCTTGAGCCAGTACCTTCCAAGTTGGCAGATGAGGTTAAAGCCAAAATAGACCTCATAGGTATGCAATACAAGGAGATGCATAAATATTTGTTGAATCTTTCTAAGACCATTCGTGATTTGCTAGATGATGTAAAAAACATGAAAGTTGTAGCCGAATACGATGCGCAAACCATTGAGAATACAGAGAAGGAGCTTAAGGATGCCCTAAGCCAAGCTTGACCTCGCACAGCGCGTTGTTGACAACTTCAAGAAACAATATGAAGAGTTGCAAAAGCGTTACCGTACCGAGCTCGATTCTCATAGCTAGGAGCGCTTAGACTTACAGAAGAAAATTTAGAATGCTAAATCTAAGAGCACTACGGCGAAGTCAGGTTGTGCCCACTTTGAGCAGGAGAAGGCGGAGTTATCGAAGAAAAATGCTAATCTAGAGGCCTGACTGGAGAAAGTTGAAGCAATGGCAGTTTAAGCTGAGGGCAATGCAAATATTGCTCTTAATCCGTAGCCGACGCTAATGTGCAACTTGATGAAGCCCAAAAGGAATTGGACGATTATAGCGAGCTCATGATAGAGTTCTTCGCTCAAGTGATTCGCTATTGGGACATTTCCTGAATCAATGACTATCCAATGACTCTAGTATCTGTGTGGAAACAGGTCGTTGATTGGAGAAAATTGCAGCTTAAGGTGGACGCCATCGATGAGGAAAAACTCATGGAAAAATATTTGAGAGGTGAGGAGTTGGAATCCTTGACTGAAGGGCGTAAACTAATTTCGGCTGCTATGGAGGAAGAGAAATGCCAGATCAAGGGTAAAGATACTATTGACGCTGGTTCTTCACCTGTGGCTTCCGGGGCTACTAAAGTAGAGGAGTATGATCCCAATCATCCCGGACTCCCTAAGGCAGCTCTCTTCTCTCCAATCGCCGAATTATCCCCTGACACTTCCTACTACTCCCGTCGAGAAATCATCCGAAGGTATCTCCACCTTCTCGCCTCAATTTGTTAAAGCCATTACAACTTTCCGCCACATTGTTAGGCAAACGATCGAAAAACCTGAGTTTTCTCCTGATCTAATATATGTTGTTTCTCGTTCTTTAGGTGCAAGGCCTGTTGAGGAGACCGAGGAAAAACAAGAATAAATTGCTGAGAAAACCATTGTGCCATCTAGTGCGAAAGCTCCCAGGGACAAAGATATGGTAGAGGCTTTGAAGGATGATGACGGCGGTGATGGAAACGAGGGAGATGATGACGTTACTGTAACTGGGGTCTCGGGGGAGACCGACCATATGATTTTGGCTGAGATCAAGGCAAAGAATGATGAGCTTTTGAAAGCCAAAGTGGAGGAAGGGTCTGAAGAACCCCTCAACGTCAATCCCCTTCAGGCAATTGCTCCCCATTTTGGGTTGGTTGTCAAGCTTTCTACTTGATCAATCACTGGAAGCTTCGCTTAGAAAACCTCTACTGATCCAAGTGCCACTCCTTCAGACAAAGGAAGAAAGAAGCGTATCCTTACTGAAGCTGAGCAAAATGAGAAAGCTAGGATTAAAGCTGCCAAAAAGCCCAAGGCTTCCCCAAAGCCCAAGTGAAATGTAGTTCAGTCTTTTCGTTTTGTTTTCCACTGGCCTTTTGTTATTGTAGCAAGTGTGGCTCTTGCATCTTTTGATTAATTCCTTTATGTAAACCTTCCCTCCTGTAAATAAAATAGTCTATTTCCCTGCAATGTCAAATATTTGCAAGTTTGTCATTTATTTTAATCAAGTGCATTCGTAATCAAGATATTACTAATATAAGTATTGAACAATAAATCATATCACAAATCAGACAAAGGTTTTAGTCTAGCATCCCTGCAAACAATTATCTACCTATACAATCAATATTAAGCTTAGTAATAAACAACAGGGGGGTGTGATGTGTATGCCCCCAATCAAACTTGAATAAAGTGCCTGGCCATGGCTTATTTAGGATTGATTAGGATCGACATTAGATAGCCCCCAATCCTTCAGGGGGTTAGGATCCATTTTCATTGGCACTTGTTCTGAGTGCCTTTAGACTCTCCTGTCGTAAGCCCAGGTTAGAGTGTGGTCAAGGCGATCTTTAATCGTGGTGCACCATCATGCCTTAAGGACGTTGTCTTCTCGTCCTTTATACTCTCTCTTGAACCACAAGAGCTAGAGTGGTGGATGTCGTCTTCCCTTCCATTATACTCTCCCTTGAACAGCAAGAGTTAGAGTGGTGGACGTTATCGTCCCATCCTTCATACTCTCCCCTGGGATCACGAGAGTTAGAGTTAATCACGTGAACGAACATTTTGCTTGCTCTCGATTTAATTCAAGTCATATATTCAGATCAAGAGTACAACATTCACAGGACATAAAGAAATAAATGCAATTAAGGTAAATGACATGAAATATTTTTATAGTGGTTCGGCTAAATTATTGCCTTTGTCCACTTTATAATCTTTTGTTTATATTAACTAGTCTGTTCTAGGCAAGTCGTGCCTTCTTACATAGTCTATAAAACAAAAGAAACAATATAATCTTAAGTCAAATAGTGTCATAAATGCTGGGCATTCCACCCCCTCGGGACTTCATTGCCGTCAACGGTCGTTAGCTTGAAAGCTCAATTATCAAGTTTCCGCTCAGTGGCATATGGTCCTTCCCATTTCGGACATAGGAAAACAGGGGTCGGGAAGACGCGTTTCAATACCAGATCTCTAGGTTCAAAGGTCCATGGTCGAACCCTCCTATTATAATATCGAGCAACTTGGTGTCGGTGCCTCGAGGCATGTAAGTTTGCTTCATCTCTTTTTTCCTTAATCGCATCCAAGGACTCAAGAAGAAGCGCTTTGTTCATCATCGGATCGTAGTACGTTGTCCTGTGAGAGGGGACTTCTAACTCAACTGGAATAACTGCCTCTGACCCAAATGAAAGCGAGAAGGGGGTATGACCAGTCGCTGATTTGTAGGTTGTTCTGTTAGCCCACAATGCTAGGGGCAATTCATCGACCCAAATGGCTTTTGTCTGTTTCAATCGCTTCTTAAGAATGGACCTGATAATTTTGTTCACTGCTTCAACTTTTCCATTTGATTATGGGTGAGCCACTACAGTGTATCTCTTCTCAATTTTGTATTTCTGGCAGAAATCTTTAAATTCCGTACTATCGATCTAAGTTCCATTGTTAGTTATGATGACTTTGGGAATCCCAAATCGAAAAATTATGTTTTTGACAACAAAATTAATCAACTGCTTCATTGTGATCGTGGTTAATGGTTCGGCTTTTGTCCATTTGGTAAAGTAATTTACGACCACGATTGCATATTTTGCTCCACCTTTAGCATTTGGTAGGCTTCCAATGATGTCTATTCCCCATACGCGAACGACCATGGGCTCACCATTGACTTAAGTTGACTAGGAGGCGCTCGGGGAATCTTTGCAAATTTTTGGCACTTATTGCAATGTCGTGAATAATCAGCTGCATCTCGATTTACGGTAGGCCAGAAGTAGCTGCACCGTAATATTTTCTTTGCCAACATCTGGCCTCCTGTGTGGTCCCCACATTCGCCTTCATGTACTTCTCTCAGTACATGGTTAACATTGTCATGGGCTATACACCGGAGTAGGGGCACAGAAAATCCTTATTGGTAAAGGACTACATCCTGTATGACATATCTTGATGCTTTACGAACTACAGCCCGTCTTTCACTCTTCTTCGTAGGAAGAATTCCGTTCTACAGAATTTTTTTAATTAATGTCATCCACGACTCCCTTTCCGGTTCAGCTTCCAGCACTGGATCCACTTCCATATGATTAATGCTCGGAAATTTTAGCACTTCAATTGGGACCCTGTCTTCCGAGTTATCGAAGCTAGCAAGTTTGGCTAAACTATCTGCCTTTTGATTTTCTACTCGCGGGATATGGGATATGCTATAACATTCCATGTCATCCAACCACCCGTCTACCTTTTCCAAGTAAGCAGCAAGTCAAGTTCCTTTTGCTTGAAACTCCTTCCGAACTTGATAGACAACAATTTGAGAGTCATAGAAGATGTCCAATGTCACTACTTTTAGTTCCATAGCAAGCTTCAACTCGACAATCAGGGCTTTGTACTCGGAATCGTTGTTAGTAGCGGGAAATTCCAGTCTGAAAGCGTAGTAAATCGGTCGTCTTTCAGGAGTTATTAATACAACTCCGGTACTAGACCGTCGGTCATTTCTAGCACCGTCTATATACATCTTCCATGTGCTAGATTCCAGCTTTTGTTCTAAGGGACTTTCTTCTTCATCTGACACATCCTCTTCGAGGATCGTGAACTCAGCGATGAAGTCGGCTATTGCTTTCCCCCTTATTGATTTTCTGGGTTGGAAGTTTAGGTCGAATTGGCTTAGCTTAATATTCCACTTAAGCAATCGTCCAGATGCTTCAGGTCGATGTAGAACCTGTTGGAGTGGTTGATCAGTGTACACAACGATTGGATAAGCTCGAAAATAATGTCGGAGTTTTTTTGGAAGCAATCAGGAGGCTATAAGCAAGTTTTTCTATCTTTGGATAGTTGCGCTCCGCTGCCGCTAATTCTTGCTCACATAATATACCGGCCTTTGAACTTTGTCTTCCTCGCGTACCAGAGCTGAACTAATGGAATGAGATGACACTGCCAAATATACAAACAAATCCTTATGGTCCACCGACTTGGATAATATTAGGGGTTTCTTTAACAAGTCCAACAGATTTTGGAAGGCTTCTATACAATATGGGGTCCATTCGAAGTTGCATTTTCCTCACTTTATCGGGTCAAAGAACAGAATGCACTTGTCGACGGCCTTGGAGATATATCTGCTTAGGGCTGCGACCTTCCCTACCAAGCTTTGGACAACTTTGATCTTTCATGGATCTTTAATATTTCTGATTGCTGTGACTTGATCGGGATTAATTTCAATTCCATGAGAGTTGACTATGAAGCTGAGGAATTTTCCTAACTCTACCCCAAATGAGCACTTTAGCGGATTTAGCTTCATTCCATATCGTTGGAGGATACCGAACATTTCTGCTAGATCCGTTGTGTGGTTGGACGGTCGCTTGGACTTCACAAGCATATCATCCACATAAACTTCCATCGTCTTCCCTACTTGATTATAGAACATTCGATTCACCAAGCGTTGGTATGTCGCTCTGGCATTCTTCAGTCCAAAGGGCTTCACCACATAGCAATACAACCCCAAATCCGTGATAAAACTGGTATGCTCCTGGTCTGGCACGTGCATGGAAATCTGGTTATAACCCGGATATGCATGCATGAAGGAGAGAAGTTCATGTCCTGTCGTTGAGTCTACCAATTGGTCAATCCTGGGGAGTGGGAAGCTGACTTTTGGGCAGGCCTTGTTCAGGTCTGAAAAATCAATACATGTGTGCCACTTCCAATTGGTTTTCTTAACCAGGACGGGGTTTGATATGCATTCAGGATATTTTGAGCCTCTGATGAATCTGTTATCTCTTAACTTCTCCACTTCCTCTTTCAAAGTCGCGGACCTCTTCGAGCCCAACATGTGCCTTTTTTATTTCACAGGAGGATGTTTTGGGTTTATGCTTAGGAAATGAATCATGATCGTAGGAGATATTCTGCACATGTCTGCGTGGGTCCAAGCAAACACATCCAGGTTCGCTTTAAAAAAGTCCGTTAATTCCCTCGTCCAGAGGGGATCCAAATGAGATCCGATTTTCAAGACCTTCGTCGGGTCATCATCATTAATCGGAATGTCTATAGCTGCCTCATTGGGGGGTTGCCTTCCTGCATCCTGGTTCCTTGTCCCCTCTAGGATCGATGTCTTCAGGTAGGTCATCAGGCGATCGACTCCCTCGGTGGTATCCTCTTTACTTGTTATATCGAGCCCTCCTCGGCAGGTGGGGATGTATTCTTGGGCTCTACTTCTTTTCCATTGCATAACATCTTTAGTTCGCCTTATAACACAAGCTTTTCCAGTAACCTGGTCACCACGAACCATTCCTACTCCGGCTTCAGTTGGGAATTTCATCAATAGGCACTAGGGTGCGATGTAGGCCCTAAACTCTGCAAGGGTTGGCCGACCTAAAAAGGCATTGTAAGGCGAATCAATATCCATAATCATATATAGGAGGATCCTTACTCTTTGGCGATCTCCCACTCCTAACTCTATAGACAAGTCTACCATACCAATCGGAGCAGTTGACGACCCATTAAAGTCGCGTATCCAACCACCATATAGCTTCAAATCCTTCATTTCTACCTTCATTTGGTCAAATTCTTTTTCAAACAAGATGTTGACGGAACTCCCTCAATCTACAAGGACCTTCCGTACCAACGTCGGCCCAATGGTTGTAGTAATTACCAATGGGTCGACACCGGGTGTTTCAACTGTTATACTTTCTCTATCTCGGAAAATAACATCATCTGTTGCCATCTTTTGCTGTTTCACTAGCGCAGCCTCTTCAAGATTGCTACAACCCCCCAATTTCTGGGTATTTGGTAGTGTTAACATATTTCTCCATTGTTCTATTGCTAGATCCAATTAGATGTGGTCCCTCAATTATGGTATTGATGACTAAGACCTTGCCTTTCTGCTGGGCAGTAGGCTTAGGAGTAGGCTGGTTCTAATTTGGGGCTTGTCCTCCTTGCCCCTTGTCCTTTGGGGAAACTTACTATTCATCCAACTTTCCTGCATGAACTAACTTCTCTACAACATCTCTCAAGTGGCAAGACTCATTTGTAGACCGACCGTAAGCTTCGTGAAACAAGCAAAATTCCCGGTTTCATGCCCTTTTTCGGTCGAATCCCTAGGTGGAGGTTTCTTATACTGGACAACGTTGTAAGTATCCAAATAGATATTCTCCAAAGTGTTGCTCAGCGGCGTGTAGTTTTCAAAAGTATGAAATCGAGGCCTCTTTTTGAATCATTTCTCCGATTCCTATTTCTTTTGCCGTCGTTTCCACCCTGGTGAACATTCCCTTCATTCGTATTACCAACATTCAATTTGGCCTTTCTTGCGCTGTCACCGGACTGTTTGACGGCGACATTGCTTTGAATGTCCTCTCTAGGGATTCCATCAGACTTTCTCTTTCGGTTGGCATATATTTCCTCTTGTCACAAACGAATGTTTTCCTTTTCATAAAATAGCTCTCTAGTTATTGGCGGATTTTCGGCCAAGTATCCTCCGAACTAAGTGTCCTTATCAACTCCATCTATCAGCGCCATTAGGATGGTCTGCTCATGCGGGTCACTCACCTCTGTGACTTCCAGATTGAATCGATCCAAATAACATTTTAGAGTTTCCCCAGGAGCCTGCTTGATTGCAGATAGCTCGATGACACTCATAGATTTCCATGCATGGAGTCATAGTTCATGCCAATGCCTCATCTCTCCCATCTCTTCTTTTATTTTGATATATTATATCATGCCTTAGTATAAGTAGTGAAGGCACAAATTTTCCTCGATGTCGGATTTAGTTTGCCTCTCTTCTTCCCAAACACTCATTCATTCATCCAACAATCCCCCACATGAATGAGTGGTTATCTAATCTGTTCCTAAATCCTTATGTAACATTTATCATATCAATAAAAGTAGCACAAAGGCCTTGAACTTTTCCTAATGTTTTATTTTTATAACTAACTGGCGATTCAGTGGACTAGATTATCCTTGTCCAGTAAGCCATTTATGTAAGTCTATAAAGATAACACATGATAAATGTACTTTAACTCCTTGGTTCTCTATTTGTGCTCGTTTTTGCCATGAACACCGCCTTGGTTTCATGAGTGGTTGAAGAATTTGACCTTGCAATTCCTCTTGAAGCGGCGCCTTCACACTCACATTGGTGATTCTATAAAGAGTATCCTGTAATACCCCACTTGGTTCTTTATAACACACAGTATGGACATCATTAAAAGCCAAGCTTATCCTATTCTCCAACGGGTTGTGCACTGACTTATCATAGGAATGGTTTGTATTTAACAGTGCCATCAAATGTATCTTAAACTTAGTTGTCCCTTTGAACCTAGATCTTAGGATCTCCAGCCAACTCGGTGGGGTTTCTGTTTTTAGAAATTTTATATCATAGGTCTTAAGCCCATTCCCATCAATAAGGTTTGAACTTTCTCTATTGGCAAGCCTTTTGTTAGTGGACCCGCAATGTTATCCTTTGACCTTACATAGTCTATGAGGATAACTCCATTAGACAAAAGTTGTCTTATGATTTTATGTCTACGACGAATATGTCGAGATTTACCATTATACAATGTACTATTTGCCTTTCTATAGCAAATTGACTATCACAATGTATACATATTGGAGGTACTAGTTTTTCCCAATTTGGAATGTCTTCTGAAAAACTCCTAAGCCAATCTGCTTCTTCCGCAGCTTTATCTAGAGCAATGAACTCCAATTCCATTGTTCAACTTGCTATGCAAGTCTGCTTGGACGATATCCATGAGATTGCTCCATTTCCTAATGTAAACACATATCCACTTGTGGATTTTATGTCATTTGAGCCAGTTATCCAATTGGAATCACTATATCCTTCTACCACTGAAGGATACTTTTCATATTGCAACACATAGTTTTGTATGTACTTTAGATATCCTAAGACCCTAATTATTGCTTTCTAGTGATGTTTACCAGGATTACTGGTATATCTTCTCAACTTGCTTATAGCGTATGCAATATCAGGCCTGGTGCAATTCATGATATACATAATACTTCCTGGTATATGAGAGTATTCAAGCTGATATATTCCATCACCTATATTCTTTTCCCAATCTGGTTCATATCCACTGGTGATTCTGCAATGGTTATATTATACTGCTTGAACCTTTCAAGTAATTTGGAAATGTAATGTGACTGAGACAACGCATATCCTTGTGATGTTTTAATAATTTTTACACCCAAGATTACATTATCCACTCCTAGGTCTTTCATGTCGAATCTAGAGGATAACATATCATTTGTAGATTTTATTATGGTCTTATTATTCCCTAGGATCAACAAATCATACACATAAAGGCAAACAATGACATATCCAATATTCGTATATCTTACATAGATGCATTTATCTGATTCATTTATTTTGAATCCATTTGATAACATAGTTTCATCAAGTTTCTCGTGCCATTGTTTTGGTGCTTGTTTAAGGACATAAAGTGATTTTACTAACTTGTACACCTTGTTTTCATTTCCTGGGCTTAAAACCCCTTCAGGTTGCTGGATATATATTTCTTCTTCTAGTTCACCATTCAAAATGCAGTTTTCACGTCTATTTGGTGTATTTTCAATTTTAATATGGATGTGATTGCAATAAGTATCCTAATCGATGTTATTCTAGTTACTGGTGAATACGTATCAAAGTAATCTAGATCTTCCTTCCGTCTAAATCCTTTTATTACAAGTCTTGCTTTATAATTGTTTATTGATCTGTCAGCTTTTAGTTTTCTCTTAAATATCCATTTATATCCTAGTGGTTTTGATCCTTTGGGTAGATCCATTAGTTCCCACGTATAGTTTTGTAAAATGAATTCTATTTCACTGTTGACAGCCTCCTTCCAGTATGGAGCCCCAGGAGATGACATTGCTAGTTGGTAAGTAAGAGGTTCATTTTCTATCATATATGCATAGAAATCGGTTCCAAAGGTTTTAGAAGTTCTTTGATGTTTTCTCTTTTGGGTTCCTCTACCTCTATTTCAACATTTCACTCGTTCGAGTTTTGATTAATATTATCCTCAAGAGTATCTGTATCTCTTGATCTCTTTTGAACAATTGGTTCAATAGAGGATAAATGTGTTCAAATAATCTAGCATTTCGTGATTCGGTAATGGTGTTTTCATGAACGTCATCAGTTTCATATTTGTACACCAAAAATCGATATGCACTACTATTACGAGCATATCCAATGATATGCAATCTATAGTCTTTGGTCCAATTTTGACCTTTTTCGATTTTGGTATTTCTACTTTGGCAAGACACCCCCACACTTTTAAGTATTTGTAGGATGGTGGCCTGTTTTTCCAAAGTTCATGGGGAGATTTAGATGTTTTCTTTCATGGTATTTTATTCAAAATGCGATTTTCCGAAAGAATAGCTTCTACCAAAAGTTATCTAGCAATCCAGAGCTAATTAGTAAGACATTCATCATTTCTTTAAGAGTTCTATTTTTTCGTTCAGCTATCCCGTTGGATTGAGGTGAATATGGGGTTGTAGTTCGATGTATAATTCCACGCTAAGCATAGAAGTCCTCAAACGGAGACTCGTATTCTCCTCCTCTATCACTTCTTAAAGATTTTTTTTTCTTATTAAGTTGATTCTCAACTTCTTCCTTATACTATTTAAAAATGTCGATTGCTTCGTCCTTGCTTCTAAAGAGATATACATAACAATATCTGGTACAATCATCAATGAATGTGATAAAGTACCTTTTTCCACCTCTAGTTTGACACATTTTCAAATCGCATACGTTAGTATTTATTATTTCTAGAGGTTCGGTCTCTCGTTCAACGTGATGAAACGAGGTTCTGGTCAATTTTGCTTCTGCACAAACTTGACATTTATAGTTGGAATCTATGTTGCATTTTGGTATAAAATCTAGATTAATCAATTTTTGCAATGTATCAAAATATACATGGACTAATCTAGAATGTCATATGTTAGAAGAGTCAACAATATAAGCAGAAGATTTAATTTTATTCATATCATTGTTCGGTACAACAGTTGTTACATTTTCCTTAAACAAACCATCACACACATATCCTCTTCCAACATACACTTTGTTCTTTGATATTACAAATTTATCAGCAATAAATGTTAGTTTGAAATCACGCTTGCTGAGCAACGATCCTGAAATCAGGTTCTTGCGGATTTATGGAACGTGGAGAAATTCATTCAATTTTAGTTCTTTCTAGAAGTTAATTTCAGTACAATCATTCCCCTGCATTCCGCCTATGATGCGGACGAGTTACCCATGAATAGTTGTACGTTATCAGTGGTAGGTTTGTAGGTTGTAAATATCCGCTTGTTGGCACATATATGACGAGTGGCTCATGTGTCTAAAAACCACTCCTTGTTGTTGCCAACAAGGTTGCATTCAGAAACAACCGCACACAAATCCATATCTGCAACATCATCTGAATTTTCTGCCATATTTGCTTCTGGTTTCTTCTTTTTGGGTGCACAACACACGGCTGCTTTGTGGCCTTTCTTTCCATAATTGTGGCAAGATCCTTGAAACTTCTTTTGTTTCTTTGTCTTAGGATTTTGTTCGTGCTTTCTTTTGTTTGTCTTATCATCCTCAACCACATTAGCCTTTGCCTATAATGAACTGATAACATTTTTCTCTGAGTTTTTGTTGTCTTTTTCGATTCTTAGACGAACCATCTGATCCCCCATGGTCATTTCCTTGCGCTTATGCTTCAAATAGTTTTTGAAATCCTTCCCTGACAGAGGCAACTATTCGATAGCGGCAGCCACTTGGAATGACTCACTTGACTCCATCTTTTCATCGTGAATTTCATGAATGATTACTTGGAGTTCCTGAATCTGATTGACAACCGTTTGGAGTCGACCATTTTGAAGTCCAAAATTTCACGATAATGAATTTCTTCATTCCGACATCTTCCGTCTTATACTTCTTTTCAAGAGATAACCATAGAACCTTTGCAGTCTCAAAGGTACAATATTCATAACATAGATTATTTTCTAAACCATTAAGAATATAATTCTTACAGATGAAATTGGAATTCTTCCATGCAGTAAGAGCCTCGACTTTGGTGGCATCAGACTCCAGTTCAACAACAACCGGGGGATCCTCTGAAAGGAATTTTGCTAGGCCTAATGTTGTTTGGTAGAAAAGCATCTACTATTGCCAACATTTGAAATCCCGGCCATTGAACTTCTCTAGTCTTTCGCCATGTGAATATGAGATAGTTGGTGGAACCAGAGGCGGAGCCGGTAGCACAGTCCGTGTGGGCATAGATTTGTTGTTGCTACTTTGCAACATCGTCGTCTGCAACGCAAGCAACAATCACACAATTTCATTTCAAGATTGTTAGAAACCAATCAACAGAAACGGAAGACAACTGTTTCTTAGAATTGCAACGCTTTAAAGTGTTAGCAATATTGATTCATATTGCAATTTGCAACAACAAATATCAATCACATTTTTGCAAGGGAATTATCTGAAACAGTAGGAATGTAGGAAAGTAAAAGATACAGTAAGAACACAAGGTGGTTTTTGTATTTGTTTATTACGGAACAGAGCAATGGAAGAAGAAGGCACAAAGGAGAGAAGTCAGAAAAAAAACTTAATTATTGATTTGATTTTCGCAGGCCTATATATAGGCTGGAATAAGGCATCATTTGATGAATATGTGCTTCTGTTTGAATTGCAACGACTATGACGGTTGGAAAGGTTACGCCCTATCTTTTGACCTTTAAATATTAATGTGAATTCTTATCATGCCATAGTTCATGCCAATGCCTCATCTCTCCCATCTCTTTTTTTTTATATAGTATATCATGCCTTAGTATAAGTAGTGAATTAAGGCACAAATTTTCCCTAATGTGGGACTTAGTTTACCTCTCTTCTTCCCAAACACTCATTCATTCATCCAACATTTTTTCTGATGAAATGGGGGACTACTCAACATTTTGCTGGGTTGGCATAAAATTAGCCTACATTTTATTTAGACGAAATATTTTATATTGGACAATTCGAAATAAGCTTATAATATAGAGAAATTAAATATTAATTAATTAGCATAATAACTATATATAGGCTTATAATAAATGAGTATAACACTAACTAATTTTATTTCTTTTTTCGTAGAGTTGGCGTAACAACTGTCCTATGCTAATACATTACTACGCAATCTGAAGTTGTAAAAATTAATGTAGGCATAGGAATGACATGTGAGATTATCTACGTCTTCGCTACGACTATAATTTTGATGTAGTGAATTCCCTACGTCTTATACACTTTAATTTTTTCTTCTTCATATTATGGTATGCATAGAAAAGGCGTAGACTATGATTTTGGTACTCCATTAACTCTTTCTGCTTATTCTGTACGCCTTCCCTATGCCCCGCATTTTGGCATAGGAATGATGTAGAAAATTTTATGCAGAAAATGGAAGTGTTTTCTTGTAATGGATAAACAATGGTCGAACAGTAGAAAAACATCCAACATTTTTGGATTGGACTGGACAGTGGTTTGTCCTAGTTCCATCGTATAAGAGAACCATGCGAACACGACCCGACACCTTATAGCGTTGGATCGAGCCGGACAACAGACTGTCATGTCCAATGTACAATCCTAGTTACGAGCCTTATTGATTTAATTATCAATAGAAAAGTGATGATTCAATTTTTTGAATTTCGATGCATGTAGGAATATATTTTTTTCAAGCATTAATTGTTAAGCATGAAAACCGAAACATACTTACCGCTTTTAATAAAAAATCAAAAACAATAATCTAATATCATCTCAACATGACATGAAAACATAAACTTCATCTATTATTTCATTTTGTTTAAATTAAAATTCATGTGTGCTCATTTAAATCTTAGAGGTACATCCAAGATGAGGAAACAACAGATGCAAGATGCAAATGCTAACTGTGCATTTGCAGACAAACACATTTATTTTAATAATCATGTATATATATGATAATATATTTATTTAAATAAATTCCCTATCTAACATAATTTGCATGGCATAAAATGCGTACACTATATACTGAGAAAGTATTATTATTGATTTAATAAACTTCTAAGAGTTGCTAAGTTATGTCCAATGTGAGGAAAATAAAATTGAAACAGAAATAAGAAATACTTGGATATATTTTCACCAAATTGAATGTCATGTGCAATCAACATTCCATGGATTAACTTTTGATATACACCATCAATATAATAAACACATACTTCTGCAATGGATACGTCGAATATATAAAATGAAAATTATAATTCAAAATCAATAAGCAAATTATTATAATCCAAACTATATTCTCTATGGTAGATTTTTCATTTCAAAGTCCTTCCAAAGTAATAGAGTTATTGTAAAGTATAAATGATTGGCAAACGTCGTACCTTTAAAGCAAATGTTCTTCTTACTAAGCAATATCGAACATTCAAAAAATTTATTCATCCTTACAAATGGGAGAACATAGAGGGAGGATGGGGGTTGGAGCCTGACAAAGATAAGACGATGAGAACTTTAATCGAGTTTCTTATTTCTATAAAGGATGGGAGGTCGGAGTTTATAGGGAGAGGATATATTCCATTACTTTCAACATGTTCTCACAATAAAATGAATGAGCGAACTCGTGATACTTTTGTATCTTCGTGAAAGCAAACTATACTTTCTGTTTTAATAAATAAGGAAATAAACATTATTTATACAAATAAGAAAACATTACTTATACACAAGAGGATGAAAGGATAGAAGAACTAAATTACCTAACACATGATATCATAGTAGATTTCTGAAAAAAGATGAAAACGAAAGGTCTTAGAACCATATAGTAAAGAAGGCATCAAAACTCCTTTATCCAAAAGATTATATTAAGTGGATATGTGGAAAGTGCTAAAAAATTTCAAAAACAAAAATGAAGAGGCACACCACATGCTTTAGCCTATTGTTGACAAATTATTGAAGTAAATAAAAAAATGTTAAGGGGATGTTTAGAAGGTAAATCATTTTAATTCTGAAACAAAAAAAGAATGAGAAGATTGATCATAAATTTTTAGAAAATTAGGCACAGGTTAGAGGTCATAATTAAATAAGTGAATAGTTGGCAAAATTTATAGTAAGTTGACAAAGATATTTTTGGTGAGATAGATGATTTTCATGTAAACATGAGAAATATAATAAAGATTAAGTTGGCAAACAGAAAGAAAATGCCTCGTTTGAAGCTTGTGGATAATTTTTATTTTGTAAATGAAAATGAGTGAAAAGAATAGAAGTGAAATCATATACAGAAGAAAATAATCAGAGCATGGAATTAGAAGTGCAATAGACAACTATTATAATTGTTAAAACTTTCAAATTAATTAACATGAATTAGAGGAAGTAAGTGTAAACAAATTTTGAAATCAATAAGAGATTGGTATATGACATGATATTGAATGGCATGATCGAATTCAGATGGTCAATTGTTGAGCTTTATATGTAGTAGAATAAATATTATAATATATTGATAAATAAAATTGATTTTAGAGGGTATGAAGATGCTTAAAATAATGAAGGATATTTATATCAAATTTGAGAAAAATGAAAAGAATGTGTTAGAAAGTGGCATTAACTGCAATTTATTATTTTATGGTTGAAAGAGAAAGTAATTATTTTTACAATGGCTAAATTGTAAAATGTCTTTCAAAAATTTGAGAGCAAAGGATATGAGTTGAGAATTCCAGGATTGAAATTTTCTAGGATGGTTAAAAGGGGGGAGTACTTCAAATGACCGACAACAAAGAATTAGAGCTGAGAGAGAGAAAGTTAACATTATATTAAGTTCTATCTAGAATAGAATAGATATCATGTTATTAAACTGTGACGCCCCACCCCGAAACATATATTAGCAAAGACTATTAGCTAGTAATATTGTTTACGAATATAGAGAATATGGCATAATAGGAGCGACCATCCGTAATATTGTGTTAAATGAGTATTATACATGTTGATTTTTTTCCGACATGTCAAATGATTATCCAATACACTACTATAGTGGCTTCAGGACCTATTTAGGACAACACAGTATAATATCAACTACAGAATACATAATATGTTCACAGATCCACATATATACATATGCATTATGTACGGTACATCACACAACTAGAAGTCTGATAGTCACTACTCAAAATATACATATCTGTACATCAAAATCCCATAAAATATACATCATCATGTCCATAAGACTATGTAAGACGGAAGCCAAAAACTATGTGATCCCCAAAAGGTGAAGCAGGATATCCAAGTGAACAACAAAACATGAAGCCGATAAACTAAACCGTAACTTGGTCTGACCCGAGGGACACACACGGGTCGGTCTAACTTGAAATAGTATAAGTTATATAAGTACAATAAGTAAATAAATCACTAATCATGATATTCCTTTAGGTCACAAAGGAATGAAGTGGTACAATACACAACAGGGTTGAATTCCTATAAAATGTTTAAAGGGATAATGTCAGTGTTCATAAGATAGAGTCACAAAACCGCAAAATACGAATTCACTGAAATCACTAAACCACAGATTCATAGAACTTTGATAAGAGTTCAAAATCACAAATGAAATCTCCAAAAAACACAAATTAGGGATCCATTACAAAGTGCCAAACCGAAGCTATGATCGCACGCACCATTACACAAGATGGCGTGAAGCCATAACCAGCACAATATCACACAGAAGAGATACCCGATTGACCCGAAGGTCCATAGAGCCACACAGGATTGACCCGAAGGTCCACACAGAGTTCACACAGGATTGACCCGAAGGTCTTGTACTGGCAGTCCCACATGAACGTGTCACAGACCCAGATAGCTACCTGAAAAGTGATAATCGTGCGTCTCCTATAATACGTTCTCACGTAACGGTTCATACACTGTAAGTCAGTTTCACACTATGAAGCATAGGAATAACAGGAAATTACAAGAAACCCAAAATAACATAGAGGATCACTGGAAAACACTGAGATTATTACTTCGATTGGATGAATCTGGCATTAAATAAAACTGTATACCGCCACGTCCCATATCGTGGGGTATGCGACATTATTCGATCACCAACATGTCTTCTCGAAGTGTGCAAATACGTGTGATTATTATATTAAAATGAAATTATGAAAACAGTTTGAAAAATAAAATTGTTTCATGGAAATATCTTGGAAACCATAAAGTTGGAAATTCTTGTTAAAAAATATATTGCTAATATATGTATAAATTCTATGAAAACAATACTTTGTTACAAAGCCACATTTTCATACTCAAAAAGTTCGAAAATGAATCATAAAAACTAGGGCATGTGTCACGAAATCACAAAAGAATGGTTGTTTATTTGTTCTTGGGACAGCGGTACAAAAGCACAGTTTTGAGCAAATTAGCTTAAAAAACATAGAGACCTCAAAATATGAAACTTCTGGCATATATTCTGTGCTTTCTAGATCTTCAAAATTTTCCGAATGCCGATCAATAACGTGAAAGTTATGACCGAAATGGTTTCAGCTTGAATATATGTCTTCTGTCTAACACATAGCTGCAGGGAAAAACACATTTTTCACCAAGTAAGCTTCAAAATCTCACGTAACTCAAAACATAAAAGTTGTAGCTTTAATTACAAGAATTATAGAACTTCAAAAATTTCTTGATTTGGATCAGTAATGTGAAAGTTATGATTGAAATGGTTTTAGCTTGAATACGTGCCTCATGTCAATCAACGGCATG
This sequence comes from Allium sativum, assembly GCA_030737875.1. NCBI lineage: Eukaryota > Viridiplantae > Streptophyta > Magnoliopsida > Asparagales > Amaryllidaceae > Allium > Allium sativum. The sequence goes on along the minus strand of CM060913.1, from coordinate 781,377,485 downwards.
GCAACGAGGAAAAATATATTTTACACCAAGCTAATTTTAAAATCACACAAAACTCAAGACAAAAAAAATGTAGATTAAATTACAAGGATTCCAGAACTTCAATTTTTTTTGGATTCGGATCAATAACGTGAAAGTTATGACCGAAATGGTTTCAGTCTGAATATGTGCTTGATGTCTACAACAGAGCAGCGAGGAAAAACACATTTTACACCAAGTTAACATTGACATCAGACAAAACTCAAAACAATAAAGTTATAGCTTAAATTATGAGTTTTCCAAAACTTCAAAAAAATCATAATTCCGATCAAAACACGAAAGTTATGCTCAAAATGGTTTCAACTTGATTTATGTAACTTTTGTCTATCAATGACAGAACTGCCAAAAAAAATCAATTTTTCTCCATGTAAACGCCGGAATCCACAAAACTCAAAACATCAAAGTTATAACTAAAATGATGAGCTTTCCAAAACTTAAAAAATATATCATAATTTCAATTAGAAACGTGAAAGTTACGCTCAAAACCATTTTCAGCTAGAATATGCACATCAGAAACTTGTATGAACAAATTCAACGAAAGTTTCAAATTTCATATGCAAGCCCCAAACAAAACACAACTGAATCAAGTTAGAAGAGTGAGGGAACCCTCACCTAATATCTGTAGCAAGATTTGCAGCGAATTCGGTGAAGATTGAGGAACTTGAAGGCTAAAAATCTATGAAGAAGAGGCCTTTCTTCTTGAAAAATCAATTACAATAAACATGCAAGAAAAATCCTTACTGTTATCCAACAATCTCAGCAAACAGCTAGAAATTGGAGATTAGATTTGAGTTTTTGATAGTATGACTTGCCGCTCTTGATTAGAACTACGAAATATTGCAATTTGAGGTGAACTTGAGGCTTTTTAAATTTTACACTAGCGAGATTGAGGGTTTTCTTTCGTCTTTTTTTTTCTGGAGAAGATGAAGACAAGGAGGAAATGTACGTAGTTTACATTTCCAGAGGTTTCCTTTAATTTTAGAGGAAAGTAGGTCTACTAATACCTTAATTAAGCCTAAGATGATTTGTTAAGGCCAATTAACCCGAGATTAGCCCTAATGACTATGTTTACACTATTTACATAAACAACAATATAGTGTATCACCAAATAAACTTTACAAAATTACTTAATAAATTTGTAAAATATTTTTAAAGCTTATCTGCTTTAAATATTCATTCTTTTCACAATTCTGACAAAACATAATATTTCGAATAAATTTTCTCATCTTTTATAACACTCACAATTAAATATCTTAATTGTCTACACTTTATCTCAAATAAATTTCCAAATTTTAGGAAAGTTAATATTTCCTAATATTAATAGACATTTCACAACGAATTTTACATTTGACAAACTTATTATTCTCAAATCTTTATTTTACGCAATATTTGGAACAATTTACATAAATTACACATTTTGAATATTTCACTAATATTTTTCAATCTTCGAAACACAATAAAGCAAACATTTCAAAAGACACACCTTTTAACTTCATAAGCCATCAATTCTGTCAAAACACAAAATTCTCATTTATTATTAATTAACAATAATTTTAATCATTATGGTTTATATACATACATACATACATACATACATGCATATATATATATATATATATATATATAAAAAACCCAAAATTTACACTAATTCTCAACAATCTTCCTATTAAAATAATTTTCCCATTAACACTACATGAGTACCCTTTTACACTTTTATTATTTTAGAACTACAATATAGATTAACACTAGTTAATTTTTTCAAGTTATTAATATTTAATCGTTCCCAAAATCAACATATCACAAATTTACCACAAACTCCCATATTACTATCCAAACCTCATCTTAATTACTTAAGTGTGACTAAATCTCACCATTAAACCACGAAACAACAATTCACCCAAATAACTAAGTTGAATAATCAGCTAATGATATATCCAACTTAATTGTTTTTCACACTTATTATATTTTATAAGATTAATTATTATGGCAGGTAATGAACTGAAAACCCGGGTTGTTACAGATTCCCCCCTTACAAAAGTTGTGTCCCCGCAATTTCCTCAAGGATAAGTCTATACAATCTATCTAATCCAACACAAGGATAAGCGCCTACGCATAATGATCATGCACAAGCTAGGATAAGTGCATGATAAGAAACTCTGAACTCTCGAAAACTCAAAAAAGAAAAGTAGGGATCCATAGCACTAGGTGGACTCGTGAAATAGGAATAAACAAGTACAAGGTGCAACAAAGCATGGAACTAAATATTCCTCTTCCAAAGATTCAACTAAATTTGTTACTCCAAAAAGGTGGACAACAACAACAAGGTAAACATGGAGTAGAATACTACAAATTCTCCTTTCTAAGGACATAGTGCACGGTTGTGCACTCAAGGATTAATACGAACGGCTAAATCGAAACACTAGATAGATGGGTCAAAGATAAGAGGTGGCTTCAACAATGGTGCCAAATCTCCCTTTTCTTGCTCAACGCTTTGCCTCACGATAGAAGGTGTTGGAAGAAAATAGAAATAAATGACTAACACCATTCAAGATATAACTTCAAATTTCGTGTAGGTTTAAAGCAAATAGTAACCACCCTTATGCGATCAAGGATACAATAACACAATAATTTTCCCAAGTGAGTAGAAGTTTACTGCAATACTACCCCCAACCCAACAATTCAACAGCTAGCATGAAATTTTTTATGTTTCCCCCTAAGCAAGAGCTAAACTAATGCACGGAGGGATTACTTAAGATGTATGGATGACACCTTAGGGAAGACGGTCTTCTCAAGACCCTTAAAGATCAACAAAGTGCAAGAACTGTCTACCACTTGTGACCCAAAGGCCTATACAGAGGCTTGATTGCCGAAGGAGCATAGAAGAAAGAACTTGAACCTTCATACTCAAAGCTCTTAGGGACTAAGCTCATATTCTCAGATGGTTAACCCATTTACAATATCCTCAATACCAAGTTGATTCTACAGAAAGGCTACTATTTCTCCAATTCCAAATAATCACACAGATTGGAATTTGATTGGATCAGATCAAAAAGGATAGCGAGACAAAAGGATAGTTATTCGATCGTTCAATGAAGGAAATAAAAATAAATAAATAAATAAAATCAACATAGAAACTTCGCAGCTAAGGATTACTATTCTAGCATTTCATGAGTGAATAACTACTCATATTCAGGGCATAGTCCCCAGGCCCAATATCATGACAAAAGATGATTCCCAAACGCTACTACTATCGATGCTCCTTTATTATCATACAACATTTTCTTAATTTCATAATTATCCTTTAGTTTAAATCCAAGAGTTTCTCATTGCTCAAGTACATATTTAATTTGAAATGCCAATAAAAATTATTAATTCCCATTATGCATTATACAAAACACTGCTCTTTAATTTTCACAATACTCTATTATCAAAACAACTAAGTTGTACCTCCATTGGTATTTCACCAGAAAAACTCAGGCGTTCCTAAAATTTACATTCAAGGCTTAATTTCTCAAAATTTTAAAGTTTTTCCCCTTATAGCCTTGATACTAAAATTCCCGTAGAAGTAATTAAGATGACCAGGAGTTATATTTCCATATTATCTCATTTGTAGTCTAATTCTCAGACTTAAAAAAAAATACATAAAAGATTTATAATTCAATTTGCTTCTTATTTCAAATTTCACTAGTTTCACATAAAGGTTTTAACTATTAATATCACCCAAATTCGTCTCAAGACCTTATTCAAATTCAAACAAATTTTTTATATATATATCATAACAATGCGAGGCTAGAAGATTTTAAAACCATAAACATACATGAATTAATTTTTAAAAGTCAACAATGTCTCATACATAGTTTTGCCCCTGTTGACCCAAGGTGTCCCTTCCCTTGATCGGAATTCTTGAAGGGGATTGTTATTAACACTCCAATTTTTGTTTAGGGGGGCTCTTCTTTTTTTAAAAAAAAGAAAAACTGTTAAGGGGGGACTAAATAAGAGATCAACCCCTTAATGAGTAAACGTAATTTTACCGTATTACCCATCACTTCACGATTACATTCATTTTTTTATTTCCACGTTATGTCAGGGTTTAAGGATGGGCACATCACTTCACGCCAATGGTCAATTCGACGGGTAGTTGTTGGTTGCTAATCGGTTTCTCGATTCGACTATATCGAATTTTGCAAACTCTAATATAGATATATCTTCAGAGTAGGGCTGTCGGAGTTAAAATTTAAATTCGATATTACATTGTCTATTGTTATATTTCGTTGGAGGAAGGACGAATTCATCCAATATACTCGACAATGGCATGTCGAAGATTTATTTCGGCGGCTCTATGTCGAAGTGAACATAAAATATACGTTTTGTTTATAAATTCAAGTTATTTGTTATTTTATTTTTCTAAATCCATGTTGTAGGCATGTATTATAAATTCTTTATAAATTCAAGTTGTTTCTAAATTATGTTGTACACAGGTATTATTTTATTGCATCCATGTTTATAAATTCAAGTTGTCTCTAAATTCATGCTATACAACATATAGTATTCGACAATGGCATGACGAATTCAAGTTGTTTATTATTTTATAAATTCTGGAAGATTACGCCTTGAATTTCTTTTTGAATGATTAGGGTTTCACGCTCTAATTTCTTTTCTTTTTAAATGATTTGTTCGGTGCTGGCTTGAAAGGGTAATAGTGGAAGATGAAATTGTCTCAAAAAATATGTTTGTGTGCCCCTTAACAATCTAAAACATGATGGAGTTTTTTTAAAAAAGCCAACCCCCCTCCGCCCCCATCCACTCAACAAAAGTTGGAGTGTAAATAACAATAGCCTTCTTGAACTACATTAACTTTTTTTAAATCTCGAGTTACCTTCCACTTATAATTATCATATAAAATCCTGTAATAGTTCTTCTTTATGGACAAGTTAAAAAAAAAAAATCCAAAACCCTGATTACACCATTCTATTAATTTAAAAAAAAACTTTTAAATATTTCAATTAAAATTATAATTTAGTGTTTAACTGGAGTGATAACTGGCTTCAGCTGCGCATATGCAGTTGCTTACAGTGATAACTGGAGTGATAACTGGAGTGATAACTGGTCTGAATATTACGGGCTTAATCACTGAAGTTTCCCCAATGGTTTAGGGGATTTTGGCGCGTAATTAGTAGGCGTCAGATTCTAGCGCCTACTAATTATGCGCCAGAACATTAAAAAAAAATGACCGGAAAGAAAGGAAAAGCGGGTAAAAAGTGTGTTCTGGCGCCTAATTAGTAGGCGCCAGAATTCAGGCGCCTAATTAGTAGGCGCCTGAATTCTGGCGCCTACTAATTAGGCGTCCGAACACCCCCGTAATGTTCAGAATCCAATTCAAGATCATTAATATTAGCCTTAATCTTAAGGCTGAATTGCACGATTGGGGAGAGAATGCTTAATTTTCAAGGTTGAATTGCAATCATTGGAGACGCCCTAACTACGGAGTTAGCAATGTTGTCCTCCCAACCATTCTCCCAATGCAAACTGAACCGTCTCCAAATTTAATTATTTTCTATCTCATAGCTGCTCTCACTTCCCAATGTATCTTAATTTCCTTCCTTTCGCACCATTGCTATCCCCTTTCGTTCTATACTTCCTACCGTGGATTTTTTCTTCTATGCTCTACCCTTTCGTTTTGTTTATCTCCTGCGCCACATGGAAGAAAAGCTCCCCAAACCACTTGACCTAACAACATCTTTTTCTCCATCTTTCTTCCCTTCTCCAGCCGGGTAGCACGCTGCATTCGACTTTTGTTGATTCCCGCTAATACTCTCTCCATGTGTGCTCCAATTTTCGGATGCCATTGGGCTAGCTCCATTTTCTAGATTTGATTACAAATCAAGGTAATTCTATATTTTTGTACTATTACTATTAGATTTTTTATGCATCATTAGTGAAATCGACTCTTCCTGAACTTTTTGTATTGACTTCATGTATAAGGGTAGCGGATCTGTGCAATTTGGTTCATTCCATGCCATTTTTTTTTGGATTGTGATATTGTAGGTATTTTTTTCAGCTTTCAAAATTGATAAACTTATTTTATGTATTCTTTGTTTTATTAACTGTAAGGTTGTAGTTGTTTTACCTTATCTTACTGTATATGTTTCTTTGACCAACTTAAAGACTATGATTCATATTAGAATCCAAGATTTTGATATGCTTAAGAGTAGCCAACGAGACATGACTATCTTTAATTAGCAGGTAGACATTTTGTACATAGCATAAAGCCTCTACAAAGTCTGACCAGTGCGTACATATTCATTTGAAATTTTGAATTCTTAGATAAGGATGTAAAACAACCCGAGTGTATCTAAGTGGATAGTTAAATGACGGTAAGATGCCAAGTAAATGCTGTACAAAGATTTTCAGCATATCTTATTATTTTAGAGTCGTTCTAGGTGATAACTATGCAAACAAAGTCTATTTTTCATTGTCCTTATTATTGACAGTAGCCTTCTTTTGATTTTCCTTCTTCTTTATTTCTTTGGACACAATCATACAACTGATGGTAATTAAAATGACATATTTATGACTTGGTTATTATGGTTTTTATTAGCAATTTGGACACAATCATACAATTAGCTTATTCAACATTGGTCGCCATCAAATTACGATACTTAATTTGGTTATTACTTGTTATTCACCCGTTAACTTTGGGATAATTTGTAATTCCACTGTGGTATAATTCTCCTGTAGATGGGAAAATAAAGCTTGCTAGGGACAAGTGCAATGGAGTGCATCATCATTTTTAAGACCTTTTTGGATCTATGAATTTTACATGTGTTACATAATTCTCAACTGATTTATTAGTTTGTGGTTGAATTTTAATATACAGGATGGTAAGGTGAGATGGAGCTATAATGACATGGTTGTATCCTTTTTCTTAAAGAATTGATTTCAAGAAGCTAGTCATACTAAAATGGCTCCAAGATACTAATTTTACAGTTAATATGTAATATACATATGAGGATTTTATACCCAAAGGTTGGCATGAAGATTCAGATTTGACAGTTGACTGTAGATGAAAAGGTATATATATAAAGCTTGTGCAAATATTCTTTTTGATGAATTTGGTTATTTTTGCTACACAATGTTTGGAGGAAAGGATTACATTCAACAAAACAATTATTAAAATAAACAGTACATGATGGGTAATCTTTTCTTTAAAAAGAATCATTCTCATTCTCCGTCTTCAAACAATTTTAATCTTCATTTCCCTACAGATATGTCTTTCATTATAGTCTCTTGAAATTTTGATTGAAAATCTTACAGCACTACGTCTATACACGCTGATACTTGATGAAACAACCCGTCAAACCTTGAGTCGTAGAATCACTTTATCATGTGATAGATTATTGTTTGTAGTTAGAACTGCATTACTACGTAGGGATAAGTTTTAGACATCTAATCATAGTTGCATCGTAGCATTGGGGCCAGATCTAGATGTTTGTTTTCTTTAAGAGACTATGTGAGCATGGAGAAAAATAAGGCATGCATTTGACATAAATACATCGATTGTTTTATATAGAAATTGTGTATGATAGCTCAATGACATCCATTATAACCGAACACACATGATTTCTTCATTATTTTGGTACAACCATGGGGATGAGTGTGAAACTTATCTTCTTAGGGATTAATTTTTGTTACTGCCCATATTAATGTTGATGGCTAACATATACATATATTTTTATTTGCATGCAATATGATCTTTAAGTTAGTTATCATTCATATCACAGTAAAATCTTGGGTGCGTTCATTTTGAATTCTTTACATATTCTTTGGATCATTGAAGTTACCTCCTTTCAATTTTTCCCCGCCTATGCATTTGAACTATTTTATTTTATAGCCTTTTGAGGTTGTTGTCTTTCTTCGTGGAAATTTTCATGTCACATTATTCCCATTGATAGTGAGAAAGAAGATTGGAGTATATACATCATGAAGAACGACATATATCATAATGGTAGTACATTTCTTTGCAGGTAATGAGGTACTGTAAAAAAAGAGATATTATGTTTTGTTTTAATTTAGTACATAGTTTAATCCAGTGATTTTTTTTGATCCTATTATTTTTAGTGTATGCAGTTGCTTTGTACTAATTCACCATGGACATCTTTCTTTTTTGCTTAGCAGAAGAATATTCATCAGCTGTTGAATTATTGGCTTAGCTACGTAAGATTACTCAATTATACTTTTTTTTTTGCACGAAAGGCCGAACCTCATCTTTTGCATCAGTCATACACTTCACAGTCCCCTTCAAACTCCAAACATTGAAATGATATTCTATAATTGCATTTTTTTTTATTTTTTTTTCAAATCTGATTTGGACCTCATTGTGTGTTTTTCATGGTAAACTATATTCTGATTATACTTTAATTGATAATCCGATCAATTTGTGCTTCTATATGTTAAGTATATGAGACTAAAATTTCATTTCATTTGTATTTTTTTATACATCTTTTTTTACTTTTCTTATATACCTTGCTCTACTTCATACCAGACATGTTTAAGTGCCAATTTTTATTACCCCTTTTAGTATCAAGATGATGTATTGAAATATAATTTGAATGATTGTACATTATAATACATATAGATATATATATTCAGTCAAACCGTTGTATTTTAAGCTCTTACATATAATTTTCATCTGAAGTAATAAACCTGGGACATTGCAGTGGTTATTTGGATGGGTATAATTGTCATTGGAAAACTTTCTACCTTTGGCGAGACCTTCATTTTACATCAAACTTGGATTTGTTGCAAATAGGATAATATTCCGTTGATAGAATCAAAATGATTACTGTTTTAATATTTGGTAACGAATACATAAATAGCCTGAAAATAAATTAAAAATCATTCACAAATTTGATAAATTCCGAAGAAGGCACATGGAGTTGGTTACTAAATGCAACGTGCTTTCAAAAGTTTTTTAATATTTTTGATGAGCCGAGATGCTGAGCATTGTCTATACCAGATTTGGTTCAAGTATAAAACAAAGATTTCCTCATATCTTAATATTTTTGATGACTTTTTTATAATTTCACCAGTTGTTTTGTTTTTTATATGTAAGCAGTTGTAAGCTCATTCATTGTGATAATTACTTAAAAATTGCTAAATACATGTTGCGCCATAATAAATTAATTTGTTTTAACTTAATTCTTTAAAATTTCAACTAATAATAACTTAAAATGTACATTCATGAACGTAACCAATTTTATGGGTTGTTTTAATATAGATTACAAAATTGTAAACCAAACTAATTTTGCTAACCTTCTTTAGTCGCTATTTGCATGTATTTGATCTTTTATGGACAATGTTACTTACATGGAGAATTCAATGCTATTCATTTTTCCTAGGTGTTAGCTACAATTACTAGGTTATTTAACCTTTGAAATTTACTAGGCTGAATAACCTCGAAAAATAGGTTATTTACACTAATGTACTAGTGCACATAAAGTCGACTTGTAGTATATAGATTCTTCTATGTAGTATACCATGAAATTAAGGGTATTTTGTCTATTCTCTAGAGAATAGACAAAATACCCTTAATTTCATGGTATACTACATAGAAGAATCTATATACTACAAGTCGACTTTATGTGCACTAGTACATTAGTGTAAATAACCTATTTTTCGAGGTTATTCAGCCTAGTAAATTTCAAAGGTTAAATAACCTAGTAATTGGTAAGATAATAATTAATTGATTTATATCAAAGTTTGTATCAAAGTTTGTATCACTTCATGCTTTTTGTCTCTAATGGATTTATTTTTAGCCTCCCGCCTCATACCAACTTCAGAAAAGTAGATAACTAAAACTTTAACTTTATCATTGTCCAACTTCTTATTAGAAGGCAGTCTCTTATTTTTTATATTATGCATCCATTTTACAGAAGTTTGTTTTGTTTGGCTTATGCTTGGTTTGGAGTAGTTCAAAGAAAATAGACGTTACTTATGTTATTTCCACTACTGGACTTTGTATGAGTATTCTTGACTGCAAGTTTTTTTCTTCTATTACATCATTTAAGAGTATGCTTAATTAAATTTACCACTATATGTCATAACAACCAAAATATTTTGGCCAACTAATATGCTTGCTGTAGATATGAATTCAATAAGATAAAAAAAGATCTTGGTTCTACCGTTTTCTTTTCTGTACATGTAATTTGATCATTTTTTTGTTAAATTTGTTAACAAATTCAGTACTAAGTTGTGAACCCATCGGCCTCTCTCCAAACATTAATTACAATGTGTCATTCATGAAGTTTTGAAACTTGATGAACTATTATTCTAATATTAGTGTAGCCGTCAAATGCGCCTGTTACCTAAGTCTAATGAGCATTTGGATAGATATTAATACACCAATTTATGAATAGAACGCATTTTTAGGGAATACAGATGACAAAATTGTAAAAGTGTATTGTTTAGAGTTGTTCAAAGAAAATTAACTTTACATATGTTATTTCCATTTGTATTACAGGAAGGCCTGTTACACATAGAATTGGTGTACTCAATATATATATATATATATATATATATATTACATCATTTAGAATTCACTTTATTAAAAGTAACCACTATATTTTTTTTGCAATGATCAAAAACTACGACGCAATCAATACACTTGCTGGGAATATTATAAACTCTCCTAGATAGAAAATATTTAGATTTCATAATTTTCTATACATGTAATTTGAGCTTTTTTTGTCACCATAATGATTCAGTGATATAGTTATCATCCTTCCACATTAACTGCAATGTGTCTTTCATGAAGCATTGAATCTTGGCTCTTATTATAAGATTAGTTTATCTACCAAAGGCCTTTATTACTCAATTGTGATGAGCATTTGAATAAATTTTAGTGTACCTATTTACGAGTAGAACCAATAGGATTATTTTAATACTCATTTCAAAATTGTAAATAAAATAATTTGACAAACCTTCAATAATCAATATTCGCATGTGTTTGATCTTTTAAGGATAATTTTACATATCCTTAATTTTTTTATAGTTTAACTGAAACTTTAACTTTATTATTCTTTAGTTTGTAATAAGAAGGAAGCTTCTATTATTTTTTATATTCTGCATTCATTTCACTATAGTCTGTCATGTTCTCGATTGATTTGCCATACGCCTGATTTGGAGTAGTTCAAAGAAAACTAACGTTACATATGATATTTTCATATGCATATTCATTTCACTATAGTACTTTGAATGGGTTTTCTTGATTGCAATTTTTTTATCTTTTAAATCCCATTAGTTAAATTTTACCACTGCATTTTGTCATGAACAAAAATATCCATGAAGTTGATACCCTTTCTGTGAGTATGAACTCTACTAGATTGAAAAGATTTAGGTTTCATCATTTCCTGTACATGCAGTTTGAACTTTTTTTTGTTAATTAGTTATTATATTCAACAATAAGTTTTGAGTCTTCCCCATGAACTACAGTGTGTCTTCTTGAAGTTTTGAATCTTGGTAAACTATTATCCTAACATTAATATAGATATCAAACACCTCTGTCACCTAAGCATAATATTATTATCCATGATATATATCCATTTTACAAATCTAAAAGGTATTTCAAGTCGCTGAATGAAAATAAAACATTGAATATTATACAGCTCCTTTTCCCATACATTTGCATTTATATAGGTTGATATTTTTTATACAAATCAATAAGAACGTGCATATATGAATCTATATGTTTTTGCATGATATACTAACCATTTAGATAATAAGTTAATAATGGTCATTTGTCAATTTTTTTTATCTGTCTTATGTATGTAAGAAATTTAGTAATAATTTGAATTATTAATTGAATTCTGCTTGAACGAGTATGTGCTTAATAATTCCAAAGTCTTTCGTTTAACCCATGCTAAATGGTAATGTCTGAATTTGGTAATGCTTCAGTCTATAACAAGGTTCTGATACATATTAATTTACTCAAAATAAATTATGGTTAGAAGGAGATTAAAAATACAGACCTATAATGCATAATTTTCCGAATTCTGACAAGATATTTTTTATAAGACATATTAATTTACTCAAAACAAGTTACGGCTAGAAGGAGATTACATTTACAGACTTATAATGCATAATTTTCCCAATTCTGACAAGATATTATTTTATAAGACGTTTTTTGTATTAAAAAGCAGTTCTTCTACAAAAATATATTTTAAAACCCTGCATGTACATTGTTAGACCAAAAAATGGTCCTAACACCCAAATCGTCGTATTTTAAGCATATGATATGAAGAAATAACTGAAAAATATAGAAAAAGCGAGACAACAAGATTTTTATAGTGGTTCGGCGTTAACGAGCCTACGTCCACTTCATATTTTCTCATTTCATTCATGGATTACAATTACAACGAGTATTGCCTCTCTCAGTCGAATTCAATAAATAATTCTCTCTGAATTTATTGATTTTATTGAGGAAGATTGTGGTTGTTCATAGATTAGTGTCAGCCATGGCTGCCATGGATGTTGAGATGCCAAAAAGTCCCTTGAAAATGCCCTATGAAAGTGTATTTATAGCTGTAGGAAAGCCCATTTGGTGACCAGGTTGTGGTAGGACACATGACACCCGATCCGGGAAAGTAGGAGCGGTCATAGCCTTGAGAATAGGTCAAAATCTACATTTGTAGTAGCGAGTCATGGTCGCGGTTCGTGGTCACGGTTCGTGAGCCGGAGTGGTGAGCTGGTGATGGTCGTGATGGTGATGGTCAGGCCGGGTCATGGTCACGATCCGACCCCAGGGGGTGGTCACGATCCGACCTCAGGGGGTGGTCACGATCCGACCCCAGGGGGTGGTCACGATCCGACCCCAGGAGGTGGTCACGATCCGACCCCAGAGGGTGGTCGCGATCCGATCTTCAAAAATGTCAAAATGCAGGTTTTTCCGTATTTCTGCATGCGTTCACGGAAACAGACGTATCTTTCAAACCGTAAGGCCGATTGGACCAAACGAAAGCTCTACTTGAAGCTAATTCAGAGGGCTACAAGTATTTGATGTGTTTAGATCCAAATGAGGTAGTTTGATAGGGTTTTGGGCCAGCTTATACTGATGTTGCGATTTTGACCAAACTGCCCAGTGTCTTCTGATGATGCTTTCAATGCCGGAGAGTGATGTTATCCCGCCATTTCAATCGAGCGATTGCTGATCAATTCATGTTCATATTCAAGCCCTTTGCTTTGGGTAGCCTAGTCACAAAGCAGGCTAACATTTTGCCCCCCAAAGTACATCTTATCGCAGGTGAGATGTGCTTTGAATACGTTGAGCTAAATCTTTCTGGTACGTCATTCATCCTTGAGAAGGCCCTGTCCAATTGTTGCATTGTTTCCATGGGAGGTAGTTAGGCCAAGTTCTGTGGAAGGAGTGTTTGAGATGATCAAGTAATTGTTTAAACCTTGTCGAATCAAAAGGTCTAGTTTATTCGTCAAAAGTCAGGCTAAATCGTTGGCTCTCGAGCGTGATTCTACACGCATAGGTCGTTGCCAAACAATTTTATCATTTTTCGCAAGTCGAGTGCATCGTCGGGCCAGATTTTCTTTTACATATGGGTCAATGTACGAAGTAGCCATCCAAATCATTGGGTAATTCAAGAATCCTTGAGCTTTGAGTCGGTATCTGGATCGCCGGGACCGAGCACATTAGAATCAACATATGAATTTTTCATTTATACTCAAGTTTGAAGTTGCTTGATATCTTGATATTGATCCAGGATCTTAAAATTGCGTTGAATTGTAACAGTAAGGAATCTGAAAGCCATGATCACTCTGGATCGTGGTCAAAGAAATCCATAATCGCTCTGGATCGCTTCGTTATCCAATAATCACATATGAAGTAGTCAATAAGGGATGTTGTTAAAATCATGTGCACCAGCACCTATATGATCGTTTCCATCGTAAGGTAATAGATAGGTTTGTCACACCTTCCATTCGGTGTTGTTTGAGTCTTTAAGTTAACATCTGATCAACAAGCTTGCTCGCTTGGTCGGGGAAGATGAGTAAGGTCGTACTCCGGAGGCATGACGTACATGCTTTGAATCCGTTCCATACCGGGATTGTCTTCAAGGTTAGTTTATGAATCGACACTTGTGCTCTTAGTGCTCTCGGAGGACAAGCAAAGTCAGTACTCATGCCCCCAGCATCAGTGGGGTTGAGCTAAGTTAATGGGGCATACGGTCTTTAAGCTCTTATACTCTCTGCAGTTGATTCAGGCCGTAGCTGAGTTGCAAGTTCAGCAATTCTAGTTGACCCAAGTTGTCCTGTGCTCTTCTTGAGTCAGCAAGAGTTCGAGTTGTACATGCGAATGGTCGAATCACATTTTCTTTGATATCATCCCTTCCCTTTAGTCAGAAGGCGGGAATTTACTCATTTGGTGTTAGCTAACATTAGCACTCTTATCGGATCAGTCACGGGGATAAATAGGCTCGTCAAAGATGTAAGCGGATTAGTCGAGCCCCTCCGTTCATGCTTCAAGATAATCCAAAATGGTCTTCATAGTCTTGTTGAATATCTTTGTCATGATCGGTTCAATTGAGCTTGACAAACAATATCGCGGGCCCAATAAGTGATATAGATTCTCTTTAGAACTGCACATTTTAATCATTCATTTCCAAGGTTTTTTCTTTATCCTTATCAGTTCGGGAGTCGGATGGTGCTCCATCCTTTATCATAAAAGCATTGAGATTTTCTATCTCGACATTAACACCTTCTTGTCATAGAAGTATGTCCACTTCAGGGTTGAATTCATCAAAGCTTCTAAGCAACTCTCGTTAGAGAGAAAATTTAAAGTCTGGGGGAATAACAGGGGATCCTGACGTCCCACGTGTAAGGGCTGACTGTCGTTATCCATATCATCTTGAGAAGTGCCGCCTCTCGAGAGGCGCTGAATCAAATTGGCGAGCAGGTTGCCATCAAAGAATTGCTGCATATCGTCAATATCATGACTGGTGCCCCCAGCATTGAATCTGAGGTTACAAAGGGGGTCTTTGTTGATTTCTTACTTCCGCTTCGATATTGCCCCCGGGTAGTGGTTCGAGTCATTTGACCCGACTGGGTTCCTGTTCTTTGAATTATTGCGTTCTTGCTTGGAGCCGAGTATGGAATATCGCTCGAATATCCATTCGAGTTGGAGCTAAAGCTGGTCGTGCATAACCTGAGTTTGTTACAATTCTTGCATTCTCATCTAGGATGTTGCAGGTAGCTGTTCCATCGTCCATGTTTCCATCCATGATGTTCTAAATCGAAGCCGCATGCCGCACGCCTGCTGATTGGTTCATGTTCATCCCGAGTTGATGGTGGCTATCTGACTGTGCCAAGTTCGTCACTGTTTGAACTTCGATTTTATCATTTCCAGCGAATGGATGATTGTTGTTCGACCTTCCGATTCATAGCTGATGTCCTCAGCGGGAAGTCTTGAAATAGGTGAAGGTCGGCTTCAGGCTTCTTGGTTCCACATGAGCAATAGCCGTCAATCAAGCTTTTGTCATTCAATTCTAAATATAGGCATCGAGTAGTTGAACTATGCTACTTGAGGCTCGTATTCCGTGCCCCCATCCTCGGGGGTTTGGTCTGAGTAGTAGACTTCGAATCCATATCTTTCATACTCCCTCTTCGCATCATGAGTCAGAGTTGGGTGAAAATCGATTTGTTTGTACGTAGCCCATGCCAATCTCTTGTCTCTTATCCAGATTCCGAGGATCGGCATCAGACGGCAAAAGGTCAGACTTTGATAGTCCCGAGTGTTGTCGCTTGCCCCCTGCATCAAGGGAAAGGTCGGAGACAGGGTGACTGTGTCACACCTAATCGTTGCACGGGATATGTCCAGCCTCATCTGAACTTTCCAGTTTGGAAATAGGTTAGGACTAGCAAATGGACGTTCTCGCTGCATCCGCTTCATGGTCCTCAAACGGCCTGTCAAGATCACAAAATAAGTTAAGTACAAGCAAATAAACTATGCCATTTGTGAGTGATTTTAATAGTCATGCCCCCTGTCTGGGGTAACGGCATAGGACAGGTGGAGGTCAGATCACATCCTTTTCGAATTTAGATGAAGGAAGGTGTGTTCTGGATAGCCCGAGAAATCTTCAATTCATAAAATCCTGATTGTCACAATCGAATCGGATCGTATTAAGGCCAAGTAGAAATCCAAGAATCCCAAGGCTTCGCTGGGTACTTCCCAACCATGAGTATTAAGTCACATGATATGTCATTGAATAATTCACTCTCAAGGCCACTTTTGGGATGTTGCCTTAATTCACGTAGGAATCTTATCATTGGGCATCAATCCCATCCTTCTGGACGCGCCCCTTAGTTTCTTTTCCACTGGCCAGCCGACGTTGCTGCGATTTCGGTCTTCGCGTTCCTGCGAATATTCCATAATTAGTTACGCATTTAAACATTCGAAATGCAAATGGGCAAAGTTGTCATGAAGCGTTATAAGTAGTAAACGCAAACGGGCAAATAAGTCATGAAGCGTTATAAGTAGTCAATGCGATTATAGATGAAAGTGCACTCAAGTGGTATGTGTATACAGGTACACCCCCAATCAATCATTGACTTAGTGCCTAGCCAGGACTTTGTTGAGGATTGATTAGGACCTTAATTGTTTTGCCCCCATGTCCGGACATGGAGGATCCGGGCTCAGCTTTTAGTCTGGCCCCCGACACTCCGGCGGGATAAGAGCCCTTGATTGGCATTTCAATCTATGCCTTTATACTCTCTCTGGAGTTCGAACTCAGCTTTCAGTCTGCTCCCCGACCCTTCAGCAGGGTAGGAGTTCTTGTGGTGCTAAGTCTCTAACGCTTTTATACTCTCCCAATTCTTCAGCGGGTTAGAGTTCGAGCTTGGTTTTCATTCTGCTCCCCGATCCTTCAGCGGGGAGGGAG
Organism: Allium sativum; assembly: GCA_030737875.1. Lineage (NCBI taxonomy): Eukaryota > Viridiplantae > Streptophyta > Magnoliopsida > Asparagales > Amaryllidaceae > Allium > Allium sativum. Next base: position 781,360,512 of record CM060913.1, on the reverse strand, counting down.
TTCTGAGGGCGCTGAGTCTCCAGCACCTTTCTCAGCGCTTAATCATAGACGCTTTTATACTCTCCTGGCGGTCGCCAAGGTTAGAGTTCGAGCTCAGCTGTTCTGTCGCTCCTTGATCCTTCAGCGGGGTAAGAGCTCTTTCTCAGCGCTTAATCATAGACGCTTTTATACTCTCCTAGCGGTCGCCAAGGTTAGAGTTCGAGCTCAGCTGTTCTGTCGCTCCCCGATCCTTCAGCGGGGTAAGAGCTCTTTCTCAGCGCTTAATCATAGACGCTTTTATACTCTCCTGGCGGTCGCCAAGGTTAGAGTGCTGTCAAGGCGGTTCTTATCATGGTGCATCGTCACGCCTTGCGGACGTCATATTCGCGTCTTTTATACTTTCTCTCGAATCTTGAGAGTTAGAGTTACGGATCGAGTGGCCTTCAATCATGGCGTGCCCATCACACTCGTCCTAGATTTATACTCCTATCCAAGCTCCGAGGATTAGAGTTTATCGAAAAATATTCGCCAAGGCTTTGGGTTCCTCCGATCCATCTGTGGGAGGATTAGTTGGCACCAAACTTTGGGTACCTGCATCATTCATATTGCTTGAGTTAGTCATGTCATTGACTCAGGAAACATGTAAAAGAAAATTGCATTATTGAGGAATATGCATATCAAGGGGCAATGCTGCCTCCTTTATTTGAATTCATGTAATCTGGTGGCATCGAGAATAGGATCGAGCCATATAGACGGTCACACCGCGTCCATCTGGAGTAGGACTTTGACTTAGCAACTCAATGATTTATGTATAATTGTCTTGTGGTCTGCCATGTGTGAGCCAAGGATTGGACGGTCATCTCGAATCCATCTTGAGCTATGCAGCTTTCTTTAGATGGAGGGCATGGCTTTGTAGACGAGCAGTTCGGTCGAGCTCGTTATGGTTTTGTTCCATAATTCCATATGTGGGTGTTAGAAATTTGATCGGCATAAAATCCGGGGTACCTATACCATCCACATATTAATTCATCTGAGTTAATTACATCAATAACTCATAAAGCATGCAAATATAAGAGTCATGGTTAGAGAATAATCCTGTTAAAGGAATGAGTATCGTTCTGGGCGAAAAATGGCGTTGCATGTTCATTGCAGGTCCATTTTGCTTTGCCCTATCTCTGCCAATAAAGGGCTGCCAAAGTCCTTTAGTTGATGAGGGGTATCTTTTCAAACTATCATGGGGGCGGCAGTCCCAAAAAATGAATAGACCTTGATCGGGGTCTTGAGATGGCAATGGCGGCTAGGTAGGTACTATAAGCGAGTGATGAGGTCGCATCTCTTTTTGAATTGCCTCTTTGCCCCCTATGAAATTTGCTGATACGCCTTCGATTCCATATTGGGGGCAAGAATTGGAGTGTAGACGATCAATTAGCATTCGGGCGTAAGCGTTTTAAATACTCAATTTGCTACTCTTCAGGCAAGAATAAGGCAATCGGCCGTGCAAACTCCTGATGTGTCAGCTTTGAATTGGATGATTTAATCTCTAGCGATTCATGCTCAAATCTCCAGTTGCCCCCAGCGTCCGGGGAATGAGTTACTTAGCAGATAGTCGATGAGGGGAGTGGAAATGTGAATCTTCACTTTCTTACACCAAAATGTTGTTCATCAGAAGTTTCATTCATGGACATCTCCCATCTAGCGGGAAGACGACTAGTAATTTCGACAAATCATTAAGGGCGATGAATTCTTGATGCATAACGGACGATGGAACACCTTTCGCTTCTTATTGTTGGATGCATAACGATCATGGGGTTGTCCCCGACTCTCGTCCAGGTCCGGTCTCTGACGCTAGATCAACTTCCATCTGATCAATGGTTGCATTTCATAGTGTCTCGATGGGGATCATCTCTATCTTTTCTAGATTGTCGGACCCTTCTAACTTGGTCAGATTATCTGCCTTCTGATCTTCTGCTCGTAGGACATTAGATATGTTGTAACGTTCTAATACATCCAACGACCCTTCTTCCGGTTCTAGGTAAGCTGCGAGTGGTGGTTCCTTCGTCTGGAATTCCTTTCGAGCCTGGCGAACAACAATGTGGAAGTCAGAAAATATGTTCAATGCCACTATTCCCAACTCCTTAGCGAGTTTCAATTCGATAATCAGGGTGTCGTCTTCGGAGCCGTTGTTAGTAGCAGAGAATTTCAACCGTAAGGCATAGTAAATTGACCGCCCTTTAGGGGTTATTAATAAGACACCGACGTCGGACAGTCAATCATTCTTTGCACCGCCTGATTACATCTTCCAGGTGCATCTTCTACATCTGCCACATCCTCTTCGGGAGTGGTACATTTAGCGATGAAGTTGGCTAATGCTTGTCCTCGTATGGACTTCTTTAGGATGAAATTGAGATCAAACTGGTTCAGCTCTATATCCCATTCGAGCTGTCTTCCAAAAGCCTTAGGTTGCTGTAGGACCTGTCGTAGTATCTAATCAATGTGTATCACAATCAGGTGAATGTCAATAGTGGCGGAGTTTTGTCGAAACAATGAACGAGCTTTAAGCAAGCTTTTCCAACTTTGGGCAGTTACTACGTTAGATGTCGCACTCCTGCATCCTGAATCTTCATCCTCTATGGGATCTATATCTTCGGGCAGATCATCGGGCAATTCCTTTTGCGATGCTCCCTTTATTCACAATATTAACACCTCCTTCACACTCCATTTCGTCTGGAGGGGAAGCGTCTTCGGGTTTCATGCCATCTCTGTTGCGTAGCGTATTCCATCCAGCCAAATAGTCACCTTCTCCAATAAGTTGGCCACCGTAGACAATTTCCACTCCATCTTCGGTTGGGATATTTAGCAATAGGCACTAGGGTACAATGCAGGCTCTGAATTCCGTTGGAGCTGGTCTGTCTGGACCTTGATTAGATAAGCTTGAACATGAAAGCATTGCTTGTGAGGCTTCAAGTAATGTTCATGTGTTCTGTCACAATGAAAGGAAGAAGTAGAGAGCTAATGGTTGATTCATATTTACTTTGATCTCGAACTCCCATCTCTTGACCAAGGTCATATGATGGCTGGTGAGTAGTCAAGTTGCTATCATCCGGGCAAGGATACATATGCCCAATCATGGCCTACGGTGGTTCAATTGGTACCTAACTCTGGGCACCAAAGTACATTGATCTACCCTTTCTTCTATGGAAATCAGTCTTCCTCGATGCGGTTGACGACAAATAGGCATTGCAAATGTTAGCTAAGCTTTTCAAGGAGTGAACCGTGGGACATATAATTTTCACCACGCCATTCAAGCGAAGGGTAACTTTGTAGTGCTAGGATCCGTACTTGTTGTCGGGTATCCCATTATTGAGAATCATGGTCATTGAGATCTTCTGAGTCATCCTCAGAATAGTATCTGGATCGTTCTATGTCAATGTCATCTGGGATTTCGCCTGTAGGACAGGTTTAAGTCACGTAAATTAGGTGATCACTACCCGTTCATGAAAAACATCAGTTGCCAAATCAATACACCATCGGAACTCTAGAAGAGGAGGCTGTTATGAGACCATCATTATTTTGTATACTGCCATAGCCAGCGTGTCGAATCTTTTCAACAACTCCTCACATTCAATAACACCGGTAGATAGAGGTCATGGCTTCTGGAGGAATTCCAGTCGTCGCCATTCCGTTGTCAAATTCTTTGACAATCCGTTAATTCTTCATTGACAAGCTTTGATGAATGCTGTTGGCCAACATATATGTTGAGCTGAAGATGAGCCATGCTCCGAGCCGAAGGCGAGGCCGTGCTCCAAGCCGAAGGCGAGGCCGTCAGCGGGTCCGGGCGCAGCGCCGGCGGGGGTCCGGGGCCCCGCAGTCCCGGCGGCGATTGACCTAACCGGTTAGGTCGAAAATGTGGGCACCGCACGATTTTTTCGATTTTGGAACATGGAGCCCTTTCTGAAATGATCTGAAAATTGTATTTTTTTCCAAAAAAATGTCACTTTTTTGGGTCGGGTCGCGACCCTTGTTCGTCACCACTTTTCTGGGTCGCGGATCGTGCATATCCCTTTGGATCGGGCTTCGCAAATCACTTCAGGTCGTGGCTCGGCAGTCCATCCGGTTCGTGGTCCAGCTTAGCGATTGGGACCCTCCAACCTTCCAGCTTCAGATCGGTTCGTGGATATGTCCATAACAGTTGCTCCAGGTCGGGTCGTGGAGGTACCACCGGGTTGGATCGCGATTTCCTTGCTCGGTCGGGTCGTGAAGGCTCTTTGGGACCGGATCGTGGAGATCATACCAGGTCGGATCGTGAACCAGACATCTCTCCGGGTCGCTGTCGCCTTAAGGATCGTGGCTGCTCCATGGGTCGTTTCGTGGCCTCCCTAGCGATCCGCGAGCCAACCACCTGCTCCTGCGCGTTATCTATTCATTCTTCATTCGATCACGAAGCTGGCGATTCCTTTGCTTTGTTCGATGGCATGAAGCTATGATTTTTTGAAATCACCAAAAATCATCAAAAATGGTAGGAAGGCGGACTGTTTTCTTCGGACTTTCAAATCCAAATAGTAGAGTAACAATTCGATAGGATGAGAATTCAGTTCTCAGTGAAAGCACCAAAATGTTAGACCAAAAAAAGGTCCTAACACCCAAATCGTCGTATTTTGAGCATAGGATATGAAGAAATAACTGAAAAATATAGAAAAGGAGAGAGAACAAGATTTTTATAGTGGTTCGGCGTTAACGAGCCTACGTCCACTTCATATTTTCTCATTTCATTCATGGATTACAATTACAACGAGTATTGCCTCTCTCTCAGTCGAATTCAATGAATAATTCTCTCTGAATTCATTGATTTTATTGAGGAAGATTGTGGTTGTTCATAGATTAGTGTCAGCCATGGCTGCCATGGATGTTGAGATGCCAAAAAGTCCCTTGAAAATGCCATATGAAGGTGTATTTATAGCTGTAGGAAAGCCCATTTGGTGACCAGGTCGTGGTAGGACACATGGCACCCGATCCAGGAAAGTAGGAGCGGTCATAGCCTTGAGAATAAGTCAAAATCTACATTTGTAGTAGCGAGTCCTGGTCGCGGTTCGTGAGCCGGAGTGGTGAGCTGGTGATGGTCGTGATGGTGATGGTCAGGTCGGGTCATGGTCACGATCCGACCCCGGGGGTGGTCACGATCCGACCCCCAGGGGTGGTCACGATCCGACCCCAGGGGGTGGTCACGATCCGACCCCAAGGGGTGGTCACGATCTAACCCCAGGAGGTGGTCACGATCCGACCCCAGAGGGTGGTCGCGATCTGATCTTCAAAAATGCCAAAATGCTGGTTTTTCCGTATTTCTGCATGCGTTCACGGAAACGAACGTATCTTTCAAACCGTAAGGCCGATTGGACCAAACGAAAGCTCTACTTGAAGCTAATTCAGAGGGCTACAAGTATTTGATGTGTTTAGATCCAAATGAGGTAGTTTGATAGGGGTTTTGGGCCAGCTTATACTGATGTTGCGATTTTGACCAAATCGCCCAGTGTCTTCTGATGATGCTTTCAATGCCGGAGAGTGATGTTATCCCGCCATTTCAACCGAGCGATTGCTGATCAATTCATGTTCATATTCAAGCCCTTTGCTTTGGGTAGCCTGGTCACAAAGCAGGCTAACATACATGATGCATTTTTCTGTAAATATTTACTAATTGAAAATTTTGTCAGCATTTCGTTGAAATACTGTCTAACTTTATAATGAACGAGGTTGGCCACTCATTTCAAAATTTCCTGCGGTTTTTGTTTTCACCAAGTTAGTAAGGGATTATCTTATGCAACGTATATCTTATGAACCAATAGCAGAAAATGAAAATGGTTAAGGGAGATGATTTGTTCTAGACATTGAATATTTTAAGGCTTGATCATTATATGAAGCATATGAACAAGTATTTCATTAAGCAAGCATGTTGTTATTTCTGTTGGGTTCTGAATATGTCTGAAACAACTTCCGTCTTTTTTATGATGTGTTCATTATGCATATCGTGGTAATTTTTTTTTTTACTGGCATAATTCTTTTTACACAGTTTACAGGTTTCTTTGAATTAATCATGGTGAATTGATGTTACTAAATATTGTTTTCTCTTTGCCTGGGGCATGCCGAAGTAAACTAATAGCATCCAAAGGAGCTATAGATTACCCTTATATTATAATTTATATGTTTCTCATGGTCTAATTCAAGTAACTTTGAAAGGCTAGCTTCAATTTTGCATGTGAAATGGGTTTGCTTTCCAAATGTAACAAAAATATTTGACATTTTTTGAATAAGTCTTTGCATTTCAAACTCACTATTATTTGTATACTTGGTACAGGTTTAAGCAATACAGTAGACATATATTTCGTTAAACGATGGCAGTTAGACCTCATTTTCTGGGATACATTTCCACTGCAAACAAAAATAATTTTTGTGCATATAATAAATTACCTGTTTTCTAAAAAAAACCAACCTTTTGGGGAAGGATATCTTTAGTTATTATTTGATATTGCCTTTTTTCAAATGTTAATTAACTTATCCTCTAAAATAGTGTGATGTTACTTCTTTTACAGGTTTAATATATCGATTGTACAAGAATTTGAAGTGGGATTCATTTTCAACCCAGGTACAGAGATATCCAAAAATATATGTGCACATGATAGGAATAATAATGCAAATATTTTATTCATCATTCAGCTAATTATATGCTTATATTTAATCCACTTTACATTTCTATGTATTTTCTAGTACATTAACATTTTGCAATGAGTCATTACTTTACATTATTTAACAATGTAAGTAAATTTTGCTCTACGGTTCAGTACTAAACATTGAATTCAAATGTACTACTATGTACATTTTGATATGCAAAATTTATTGATATGTTTCTAATGTAAATGACAACTTCTATAATTCATGCTCTGGCTTTGCTCTCGTAAACATGTCTTTATGTTGTCTGATATAAAAAAGTTACAGGAATGATGACTCATTCTGTACAATGACTTTGCATGCAAATTGGATTCTAGATATTAAGTAATAATTAGAAGTCCGAGCATTGTGTCATCATGAACTTACATTGCATATAAAATCAAAGTCATGTGTGAAGCACGTGTTTGCTCTAGTTTCATTATTATTCCTAAGATTCGTGTTCGAGCGTCTCATATCAGTATTTAAGAGGTTCTTGTCGATATCGTTGATCAGAGGCACTGATCAAAATCCTTAAAATACTCCATGGGCTATCAACCACATGAATAAACCCAAGGGTAAGACTAGAGTTAAATCCCTAAGTGACAACACACTTGCTACTCTCAATACCACTCATCAATAAACTTGATAGTATATGAGGTCAATGAAAGATTAGCCTCAAGATCAAACTCACAAAAATTTGAAATTATCATAGCTGCATAAAATAGTCATCAACTAGGTTCAAAGAACAAGTCTATCATTAAAGTTCAGCTGTCCATGTAGACAGTGATCTAACGGACCTAATCATGGAGAGCTCAAATTAAGGTATGAATCTTCAATTTTGAGTAATCCAACTCTTACACACTCTTGAAGTACAAACAGGAACAGTACGCTCTAATAAGAAAAGTGTGAGGCCGTATCGATTACTTAAGATATGGAATCTATTTACGACACTCAATCACCGAGGAAAAATGAAAATGCTGGATTGCCATAATTGGTATCTCACGACTCAAGAATAACACCACATCAATTATAAAGCATGAGAACTTATATTTGGCAAAGAAATTTTTAAAAGAAAGCATCAGAAAATAAGGCAATATACTTAAAGAAGAGCGATACTGTAGACTGAGATGGACCTCTAGAAGCATTTGCCATCCCAAGATTACCCGAACCAACCACCTTCTGCTTCGTTGGACAAGAACAGACCTCATGCCCTTCTTTCTTACAAAGCCGGCGCACTCGAGGAAAAGGACAACCTCTAACCAAGTGATTAGAAGACCCACAATTATAACATCGACATAGCAACGGTCGAGCTACACCAGTCTCAGAGACGATACTAGAACCACAAACTTGCTTCCTAGTCTTCTTGTAAGGGAAAGATGATGAAGTCTCAACAATTGAATGCCTCTTCTTAGCCTTATCGGCCATGAACCTCTTCACAACATCGCGAAGGAATATCTTACGAAAAATATCTTTGAACGTGGCCCACCCCAAGTGAGCATCTTCCATCTCTGACATCACGGAATCATACCAATTGAGGGCACAAGAACTGAGTCAAGCTATGACTACTGGGATACTTTCCGATCTATAAAAGAAAGTGCCTCCAAAGTGGAAAAAGTTACTACATTCTGAACGAACTCGGATCTACGCGCGAGGACCAAAAAGAATATCAACAGAAGGACCAAGACTGCAAACTAACTCAATCCAATGATCGATAGACATACGAACATCCGCTGGATATTGTGGATGAGTTGGTCCCCTGCCAGTATAACTACTCTGACTACTAACAGCCATAGGAATTTGAAACAAAAAACATGAATAAATGTAAATCACTCGGGACGGAATACAAAACAATGGGAAGGAAATTATGATGTTACAAACAAACCATCAATATGGGTATAATCTAGAGGAATACTATGGAATGTCAAATGTATTTTCCATTCTTAGACGTACCCTCCTTACCTTACCCGTATTACAACAAAAAGAAAGGCACGATACGTCACGACTAGGCTAAAAGTTAAACATGAGGGTTCAATGTTTTGCTTCCATAAGACAATTCCACCAAAATCAAGGGGAGTTAAGGACATGACAATGATCACTCTTGTTGGGTTATGATGTTTGTATGAGTATTATACAACGATGTACCTTAAAGCATATACTATTTTGTATTTATATCACATTTTGTTCTAAACACCGCTCTGATACCAAACTGTGACGCCCCGCCCCGAGATTCATATTAGCAAAGAGTATTAGCTAGTAATACTATTGCTAATATGGAGAATAGGGCATAATAGGAGCGACCATCCGTAATATTGTGTTAAATGAGTATTAAACATGTCAATTTTTTTGACACATTTAAGGCTTATCCAATACAATACAACGATGGCTTCAGAACCTATTCAGTACAATGCAGTATGATATCTAACACAGAACAGTAGTCAAAGATCCACATATAACATATGCATCATGTACAGTACATCACACAACTAGAAGTCTGATAGCCACTACACAAAATTTAAATATGTGTACTTCAAAACCCTACAAAATATACATCATCATGTCCATAAGACTACGTAAGATGGAAAACAAAGACTATTTGATCCCCCAAAGGTGAAGCACGATATCCAAGTGAACAGCAAAACATGAAGCAGATAAACCTAGCAGTAACTCGGTCTGACCCGAGGGACACACACACACGGGTCGGTCTAACTTGAAACAATATAAGTTATATAAGTACAATAAGTAAATAAATCACTAAGCATGATATTAGGCCACAAAGGAATGAAGTGGTACAATACACAACAGGGTTAAATTCCTATAAAATGTTTAAAGGGATAATTTCAGTGTTCACAAGATAAAGTCACAAAACCGCAAAATTCGAATTCACTGAAATCACTAACCTACGGATTCACAGAACTCTGATAAGAGTTTAAAATCACAAATGGAATCTCCAAGAAACATGAAATACATTATGGATCCATCATGGAGTGCCAAACCGAAACTATGCTCGGACGTGCTATCACACGGGATGGCGTGCAGCCATAACCAGCACTATATCACACAGAAGGGATACCCAATTGACCTGACGGTCCATAAAGCCACACAGGATTGACTCGAAGGTCCAAACAGAATTCACACAAGAAGCGGTGCATGTGTCACGGAATCACAAAAGAACGGTTATCTATTTGTGCTTGGGACAACAGTACAAAATCACATTTTTGAACAAATTAGCTTCAAAAACATAGAGAACTCAAAATATGAAACTTCTGGCATATATTTTGAGCTTTTCAGATCTTCAAAAATTTCCGGATTTCAGTCAATAACGTGAAAGTTATGTCCGAAATGGTTTCAGCTTGAATATATGTCTTCTGTCTACGACATAGCAGTAAGGAAAAACACATTTTTCACTAAGTAAACTTCAAAATCTCACAAAACTCAAAACACAAAAGTTGTAGTTTTAATTGGAAGGATTCCAGAACTTCAAAAATTTCTTGATTCGGATCAATTATGTGAAATTTATGACTGAAATGGTTTCAGCTTGAATATGTGCCTTATGCCTATCAACGATAGGGCAGCGAGGAAAAACATATTTTACACCAAGCTAACTTCGAAATCACACAAAACTCAAACAACAAATTTGTAGATTAGATTACAAGGATTCCAAAACTTCAAATAATTTTGGATTCGGAACAATAATGTGAAAGTTATGACTGAAATGGTTTCAATTGGAATATGTGCTTGATTTCTACGACAAAGCAGCGAGGAAAAACACATTTTACACCAAATTAACGTTAAAATCACACAAAACTCAAAAAAACAAAGTTATAGCTTAAACGACGAGCTTCCCAAAACTTCAAAAAAATCATAATTTTGATCAGAAACGTGAAAGTTACGCTCAAAATGATTTCAACTAGATTTATCTAACTTTTGTCTATCAACGACAAAACTGCTGGAAAAAAAAATCAATTTTCTTCATGTAGACGCTGGAATCACACAGAACTTAAAACAACAAAGTTATAACTTAAATGATGGGATTTCCAGAACTTAAAAAAAAATCATAATTCCGATTAGAAACGTGAAAGTTATGCTCAAAACTGCTTTCATCTAGAATATGTAAATCAGAAACTTGTATAAACAAATTCAACGAAATTTCCAGATTTCACAGGCAAGTCCCAAACAAAATACGACTGAATCAGGTTAGAAGAGTGAGGGAACCCTCACCTAATATTTTCAATAAGATTTGCAGCAAATTCGGTGAAGATTGATGAATTTGAAGGCTCAAAAGCTATTAAGAGGCCTTCTTCCTAAAAAAATCAATTATGGTAAACATGCTAGAAAAATCCTATTATAATCCAATAATCTAAGCAAACAACTAGAAATTGGAGATTAGATTTGAGTTTTTGATAGTATTACCTGTTGCTCTTGATTAGAACTACAAAATATTGATTTGAGGTGAATGGGAGGGTTTTTGATTTTTAAAGTAAAGAGTGGGGATGACAATTGGGCGGGTCTATGGTCCAAACCCACTTGTCCCGCCCCTGTTTTGACCCATTTTGAACCGCCTCATAGGTTCTTTGGCGTGGGTAGGCCCTCCATTCGTTTTTGGAGTTCCGGGTATAGGGTCGTGTCTGGGGCATGGCTAACCCGCCCCAACCTGACCCGCATGATTGAAACATCATTAAAACACTTTATAACTATAATGATTACTTGTTAACCTTTTTAGGTATACATGGTTATAACTAGAATATTGTATTCTTTCAATCACCAAACTACAAATTTTTCATAGTATTAAGCTGCATTAATGATAATCATACAATGACAAACACATACCTTTTGAACTATTATCTTACAAATCATTTTATTATATTCTCTTATCATTGTGCACACATTATAATATGTATATAATTTATCATTCAGCGATAAAAACTATGAGTATATAAATTTGTGTACATTAGAACACAATATCTCCTAGCCACAGTACGGGTCGGGTCTACCCTGATCCGTACGGGTTTCGCGTACAGGGAAAAATTCCAGACCTGCACTGGATCTATGGGGTGAGGTTCAAAAATTTTGGGTCGGGTCTGGGGCACGAGAAACCCCCCTCCCCTCCCCAACCCTCCCCAACCTGCCCCATTTTCATTCCTAGTAAAGAGGTAAGGGTTTTCTTTCTTTTTTCTTTTTGGAGAAGATGAAGACAAGAAGGAAATGTACGTAGTTTACATTTCTCCAGAAGCTTCCTTTGGTTTAAGAGGAAAGTAGGCCCACTAATTCCTTAATTAAGCTTAAGATTTATTATTAACGCCAATTATCCCGAGATTAGCCCAAATGACTATGTTTTACACTATGTTTACGTCATTTACATAAACAACAATATAGTTATTATCAAATAAACTTTACAAAATTACTTAATAAAATTGTAAAATATTTTTAAAGCATATTAGCTTTAAATATTCATTCTTTTCACAATTTTGACAAAACATAATATTCGAATAAATTTTCTCATCTGTTTAATAATTACAATTAAATACATAATTGTCTACACTTTATCTCAAATAAATTTCCATGTCAAAAACCGAAGAACGGATGATTGCTTTGAAGGAACCTAATATTAATAAACATTTAACAATGAATTTTACATTTGACAAACTTATTATTCTTAAATCTTTATTGTACACAATATTTACAAAAATTTACATAAATTACACATTTTGACTATTTCACTAATATTTTACATTTTTTGAAACACAATAAAGCAAATATTTCAAAAGACACACCTTTTAACTTCAAAAGCCATTAATTGTGTCAAAACACAAAATTCTGATTTATTATTAATTAACAACAATTTCAATCATTATCGTTTATATACATGTATACATATACATATATATAAGCCAAAAAAATTCCACCTGCAATTGGGGACGATGGTCAGTTCCCTACGCTCGGTGGAAAATAACAGTTATATTATTATTTAGCAGAGAACTACATTTGCTCCTCTTTTTTCCTTTTGTCATGAAAACGAATTATGTCTTGGTCGTTTGGTTAAATTATTGCCTGCTTGTATTTTTGTTTTTTCCGTCTTCTGTATGTTTGACAACTGAATTATGTATGCGAGGGGAGTATTTTGTTCTTTATTTAATATATATACATATGTAAGCCAAAATTTACACTAATTGTCAACAAACTTCTTATTAAAGAATTTTCCCATTAACATTACATGAGTACGCTTTTACTCTTTTATTATTTTAGAACTATGATATAGATTAAAATGTTAATGTTTTCAAGTTATTAATATCTAATCCTTCCCAAAATCAGCATATCACAAATTTACCACAAATTCCCATATTACAATCCAAACCTCATTTTAATTACTCAAGCGTGACTAAATATCACCATTAAACCACAAAACAACAATTTACCCAAATAATTAAGTTGAATAATCAGCTAATGATCTATCCAACTTAATTATTTTTCCCACTTATTATATTTTATTAATAACTATTATGGCATGTAATTAAACGAAAACCCGGTTGTTACAAAACCATTTTCATGAAGGAGATATGAGGTAGGAATGTATAACAGGAGGATATTAATGCGATATAATGTAAATAATGAACAAAAAGACGTGATATTTTTGCAATACATGCAATACAATGTATAAGAGAAAGATGTTTGAGTTGAGAGAGAATGAAAGAAGAGAATACAAATGGTCATATATTAAGTTTCTTATACAATGTAATGAATAAATATGATAGATAAATAAAATATAGATTTGAATGGAAATGAATATGATTGACATAATAAAAGACAATTGTACTTAATTTGAAAAAAGAAAAGCATGGATTTGAAAGTGACATTAATTGCAATTTATTACATGGATGTAACATTTTCATTAAATAAATTATGTAACGCCAAATTTACAGTTTTATTTCCAGAGATAACCTATGTGCAAAATGTTTAGTAGATTTGCTGAGAGAATAAGATTTATAACGTTTTCATTAAATATCATTCGTTATTGTAATGTTAACTCTATGGTTTTATTTGTTGGAGAATGGAGTTTAGATGACAACAACCTTATTTCAATACTAATTGATTATAAAATATACACTAACACTTCTATCTAGAATATATATATATATATACATATGCAGGATTATATATAGGAATTACTGAAGATTGTACAGTTTAAGAGCTTCTAGAGATTCAGAATTCAAAGATGATTCAAGACTCCTGAGTAATGTAACAACCCATATTTTGGAACCAATCTAAAATTTTATTTTTAATTGATTTAACGGATTTTAAGAATTTAAAATGATTTATTTTGAGAATTAATGATTTAAAATTTATTTAAATCGAAAATAAAACATATAAATTTATATTAATTATAAAACGAACTCGAAATGGCATGGTAGTTTGAAAATTTGGTTTTAAACTTTAAATGGATATACAGAATTCAAAAGAAATTAGATTTTAGTAAAACAAGAAATGTTGGAATATTTTGAACTGTAATTTTCTAACGAATGTAAGAAACTGAGATTTCACTTTTTAAATTGTAAGTTATGTCCAGATTAAAATTTAGAATAGTCACTATAGAATTTATATATTTTTAATATTATATAAAGCCCTTAAAATAGCTATTTTGTAAATGACCTACGTTTTCGACGAAACCACTTTTCTTGGATCTGGAATGTCAAATTATTGTCAGGTTTAAAATTTCAAATCATTTGGAATTAGTATATGAGTGTAGTGAATTTAAACGCGTTTTCAATTTTAGTTCGAATTTAATCAGCTAATAAAAAGGTCATTTTTCAAATGGTCTCCAGATTGGATGAAATTAATTATGTTAGAACCGTATAATCAAAACATAGCTAGATTTCAATTTCCATAATTTTTGGAGTCAGTATGTGGCCCCAGTAAATTAAAATGTACGTTCAAATTTAATATTGACTATTATATTAATTTACATTTAATTTTTGATAGAAACTGGTCAAAACAGTAGAATTGGCTTACGAAAATATCCCATTGTGTCTGGAATGGGGGTATTTAGTTAGGAGAGACAGCCGTTGGGTTTGATTTGGGGTTCAGAGCATTAAAGGGTTATATTAGAATTAAATAATAATAAAAAGGTATAAATATAAACGTTTACAATCAGAACCCTAATCCACCGTAACTCAATGCGCAGCCAGCAATGCGATTAAGGGTTAGGGTATTTCGATTTTCTTTCACAAATTACGACAATTTATTCAATGATTTCAAAATCTTTCAACGTGAAAGTTGTTAAGCTCCGCAAGGTCCTTATCTTCAACGGACACGATCAGTTTTAATGGTATGGATTCTTCAATTTTTGAGCTCGAAGTACCTGCGCTCGAGGGTGAATTCTGGTCACGTATGGGGTGCGAGTTAGCCAATCTTCATGGTGGAGAGAGGGGATGCGAAGGCGGTCGGAGGTGTGGCTAGCGATCTGGGTCCGGTGTCTTCTTGGCAGTGGTTGGTTGAACCCTAGGTTTGGAGCAATTGGGTTCGATGGCAGCAGTTTGACAGAACGGGGAAGATGACTTAATATGGTTAATAAGTTAATTAAAATAGTTAATTATATTTAATTATTTTAATAAAGTCATTAGTGTATAAACGTCCATAAATTGTTCAAACAGCGATGAAATCGACCGAAACAAAGTTTGTTGAAACTGTGATGACGATATCTACAACATGGAACTGACCAAAACGGAAACGGAGCAAGCTGGATTTTTAGCTAAATCAAATGCTCATTTATTTAGTTTAAAATAAAATCTTCAAATAAAGACTGACGGAGTGGAAAACAAAAGTGAGAATTCTCTCGCTCAAAATTTTGTACAGTTATTTATTTTTACAACTGAATATATATTAAGTGCCTATGATTGCAATATTTGTTTAGTGATTGATGGATGTTTACAGTTTTAATGCCATTATTATTAAACTGTATACAAATTCACGTGGATTGTGATGTAAACCCCACACGGGTATTGGAACGATAATTTTACACATCGCCCAATTATTTATTGAAGATTGAAAACCTCATACGGGTCTGGGAATGATAATTAATTCACATCTCCCTTGGATTTGACTGTATGTCAACCGATTGATTAACAGACTATTATCAGCGTTATTTAATTATTTAATGCTTATACAGTTGTAAATTGCACTCTGGATGTGAATTGACTATTTAATAGTTGTTTATCAGTATTTTTGAATACGTGCGATGTATGAAATCTATATAAATAAAATTATATGGTAATTGATTGAGTCTGATTCAATTTAGAAATAACGAATATTTTAAAATAATATTCAATGAAAGAATCAAAATATGATTTTGATGTTCGAATTTGGATGGACACGAAATATTGAAATATATGGAGCCGAGTTAAGTAGATGTATGCCTTTTTAACTCAAATAGATTTTTCTGTTGATTTTATTCATTTTATAATGAATATCGAAAGGATTTGATTTCAAAATCTGATATGTTGAAAATATTATTATTTTTATATTATAATAATATAGATTGTTCAATTTTGATTTAAAATTGAAAAGGTAGTTGAAATCATTTTAAAATGAATTTATAAACGATTTATAAAATACGTTTTAAAAGCTAAATCGATGAAATATTATATATATATATTTAAATGGTTTGAATAGAACGTATCGTGCATCGACCGTTCGCGAATTTCAACCATTAACTACGAAATGATGTAACGGGAGATCCGACCGTCGGATTCTCCTAAAATCGAAAATGTTGGGTTCGTATCAAAAAGAGCTTTCGAATGATAATAAGAGACTCGAAATCCAATGATTATATTTTAAGATATATCCAAATCAGTTTTGGTAAAAGGCCGCTGTGGATGCAGTTCGGTGGCCGATATTGGAACCCAACTGTAATGGCAATATTAAAATTATTAAAAAATATGAATAAATTATGTAAAATCATAATAAATGATTGGAAATATTTTGGATGAAAAACTCCACATTTGAAAAGATAAAAGATATTTTTATCAGATCAAATCGTTTTGGAACTTGAGATAAGAACTGAAAAGAATTGAAATGGTTTTAATCTAACCAGAATTTTCCAACGTATGAATTGGGAATGAATTTAAATGAGAATAATCTTCGGAATATTTCGATATTGGATTCCGTGATTATACGCATATTGTTGAGGAATTTGGAAGATACAAATATCATTATTCCCAATACAATATCTGTTAGTTTAAGAATTTGATATTGAATATAAGTCGATATAATTTCTATTCAGAGCCTTGTATTTAATATCAAATTGGATTTTGGGTTTGTCGTGAATGGTGTCTTTATTAACACTGTTCTTAAACCCAGTTGGGAAAAGAATAAATCTTTTAACCAAGATTTAATGAAGTTTTCCATTTAATAGATATAATTGGAATTTAATGAAAGTTGATTTTGGGTTGAATGTGAACGATGTTTTAAACAACATTAGTTTTTAAACCCGATTAACAGTGAAGTTAAGATTTGGAATTTATAAAACTTTATTCTAAGACTTAATGGAAATTTTCCAAAGTAAAATTTTCCAATTTAATAAAAGAAATTGGAATTGAATGGAATTCGATTTAGTGATAATCGAGATAAGATTCTGTGAAGGAAGACCATTACTATTTATGGAATTTAAAAGGCCTTTCCGTTATTCCATTTATAGTATTAATCTGATACGGAAATTTATATCGATTATATTCTTATGATTTTCGTGAAGATTCCATTTTGATGGAAGATGATTTTTGGATTTATCGTGAACTATGTTTTAAACGACATTTGTTCTTTAACCCAAGTAAAGACAGAAGTTATTTCCTAAAATTTGGATAATCATCAAGTAATGATTTTTGAGATTAAAACTGAATTAGAGTTTTAATGAATCTTTAAGTAGATTAAAACGAGAATAGGATAATTAAATTTATCAAATTCATGAAATGATCAAGAATGGAGTATCACCAATTTTGCTCCAGGCGATAGTTAAATCTTTAATTAGATTTGAACGTGAAATGGTAATTAAATTTACTGATAACACTGTGGGTGTTAGATATGGAGTACTACCAGTTTTGCTCCATGGGATGAATAGGTTGGGATTGGGATTAATAAATAAATGGTTACTTCCATAAGGCTTGATAATCCCGACTAGTTAATAAACCTTAATTGGGGTAAGTTGTGGAAAGATAAAATAAAATCCTTTGAAAATATCCAAAGGAAGATTTAAGTATAAGTTTAAAAGAACTTGTCTTTGATAAAATCAATGGGAACCTTTCCCTTAAGATGTGAATATTTGAATAAAAGAATATTTTTAATTGGAATGAGCCGTATGATGTGTCTTTATAACACTTGATTATAAAATACGCGAGTTATTCGGAAAGACCAGGCTTAACCCATTCTAAATAACTGTTACACCGATTAAAAGTCAATGATGAAGATGGCGGTTGAAGACCAGGGATCTTCACATCGAATGGATGATTACTGATGTCTTGATTTGGTTGTACACCCAAGACAAGGTAATAAGTGGTGATCGTCCAGACGTACTTGGAGATCGACCAGATATGCGAGACCTCGTGTAACACCCCACACCCGCTATAGTCACTCACTAAGGGAATGCCATAGCATCGGTGGAGTATTTTTAGTGAGTATAGAACAGTAAAATTACAACAAGACAGATATAATGTAATACTTGAAAATTTAAAACATCATCTCATAGCAGCGGAAAGTAAAACATGTTTGGTTACATCATAAAACCATAACAAGAGTCAAGTACAAAATATCCATCCTGAATAAAATAAGTACATAATCCCACTACTCATAACAAATAGCCATAACAGAAAAGATAAGATAAGCTGAGCTCTACATCTACGGTCCAAGCTCCAAGAGATAGATAAAGCAAACTGATCAAAGCCCACTAGCACTAGGCCCAACCTGAGGACCTGAAGGAAAAAGATAAAAACAACGGGGGTCAGACATAAGCCTGAGTGAACCCTATCTCCTTAATAATACAATTATTAAAGTAATTAGGGTATGATATGAACTCGGTATGGTATCTTTGGGGATAATGACTACACTAAGTTGCCCACGAACACAGGACGAACTAAGATAACCGTAAAGACGCATCTACCCACCCAAGGATAATTACTAACTGCACCCCACCAGACTTATTCACCCAAAGGTAATTCCTACACTGCACCACACCAGTTCTACCCACCAAGAGTAATTCCTACTTAAAGGTTGATCCCACTAAGTGTACTTAGTAATTTTTCACCCGGTAGTTTCTTGTACCCCTACACAGGTGCCGTCTGCCCCTATTTTTACTAGGTGTACCCACTACCCCCAAGCGATCGGCTCCCTACCGTAGATACCCGTGCTGGTCCCACAAAAGGGGGTGTATCATTCCCCAAAGTGGCTACCATATAATATCACTGTGCACGGCTTTATATCTACCCGATGCAACAACGACTTACCAACCAGCCCGGGTCCACACACGCATATGAAACCCGTTGATCCCGCGTTGCCACCGCTAACCCGTTTTGGCCTCTTATAGTCAAGCCCAATATGCGTGTCCCGTCACCCGACAAGAGTCGAGCCTACAAAGATACGTTTGGGATATTGGTTGAAATGGGCCCCCACAAGCTACTACTTAAGCTTGTCGTTTAATCTAGTGCATCCCACTTAACCCTTTAACCATGTCCCCTTACATGTTATAAATCTTGGTTAAGTCCTTTAATCATATTTCAATTGCCACTTAGGGCACCCACTAGATTCCCACATGCCACCCATGGCACTTACTTAACCCCTTAATCATGTTTAATTACATGTTCCACCTTGGTTAAGTATTCTAATCGTATTCTCACATGCCACCCATGGCACTTACTTAACCCTTTTATCATGTTTAATTACATGTTCCACCTTGGTTAAGTATTCTAATCGTATTTTTCTATTGCCACCTAAGGCAACCCACTAGTCTCATCATGCCACCCCAAGGCACCCACTTAACCCCTCATGTCCCACTACATGCTAATATGGTTAAGTGTTTCTTAATTCATTAATTAAGATCATGACCTCATAAAGACCTCCCACATTAGACCGTCTTTTATGACTGCTGGATATGCCGGTTGGTTCCGGGCAGACTTCCGTCATAAAAAGGGCCTAACCTCGTGTCTTTACTTTAATCATGTATTTAATTTATGACTAAGACCTCTCACATTGGGCCAATCATTTGTAGCCGCTGGATGGCCGGTCGGTTCCGGGCAGACTTCCGCTACAAAAGGGTCCAACCTCGTGTCTTAGTTGATTAATTAATCCTAATTAATCACCCCCATATTAATTATCCCTAATTAATATCAGATTTTCCATAACATGGGTAGACCTAACTCAATAGGTAAATTCCCATGGGGTAGACCTAACTCAATAGGTAAATTCCCACTTATGGTAATTTATTTTTATTGTATGCTTAATCATACCCATTTCAACATACTTTTAATTAACATATTAATTAACCCCATCGTTCCCCACGTAAATCGTCATTATGACATAACATAATAAAGGGAAGATTTACCACACATAACATGGGTTTAGCATATAACTTTATCATGGGTTAAGAGCATGTCAACTTGCATATATGAGCATGTATTAACCCAACTATATTCGACCCAAACTTGCATATTATCAAACATGTGTCTTACATAACATGTTGCATATGAACTTACATATCATCAAACATGTGATTTGCATAACATGTTGCATATGAACTTACATATCATCATACATGTGATTTGCATAACATGTAGAACTTGCATTTTAGCATATACTTAACTTGCATAAGCACTCACATACTTGCATAAGCATTCATATACTTGCATAAGCTTGCATATCATGTTAAACTTGCATTTCAACATATACATAACTTGCATAAACATTCACATACTTGCATAGGCTTGCATATTATGTTAAACTTGCATTTCAACATATACATAACTTGCATAAACATTCACATACTTGCATAGGCTTGCATATTATGTTAAACTTGCATTTCAACATATACATAACTTGCATAAACATTCACATACTTGCATAGGCTTGCATATTATGTTAAACTTGCATTTCAACATATACATAACTTGCATAAACATTCACATACTTGCATAGGCTTGCATATTATGTTAAACTTGCATTTCAACATATACATAACTTGCATAAACATTCACATACTTGCATAGGCTTGCATATTATGTTAAACTTGCATTTCAACATATACATAACTTGCATAAACATTCACATACTTGCATAGGCTTGCATATTATGTTAAACTTGCATTTCAACATATACATAACTTGCATAAACATTCATATACTTGCATAAAATGCTAAACATGCATATAAGCATATACATGACTTGCATAAGTACTCACATACTTGCATAACATGTTTGCATAATGGATCCATATTCACTTGGTGTTTTGCATCATAAACATCATGAAACAACTTGCATAAAAATATCATGATTACATATTATGAAACTTGCATGACATAAGGCATATAACTTGCAAAACACATAATATTCACTACATCAAGCTTGCATAAATATATGGATCCACAAACATAGCCATACTTTATCACATCTTATCATAATCAATTCAATAATTGATTATTAAGGGGATAGAAGCTCACCAAAACAAGATTAGCAAGTTAAATGAAGCAAATCCCAATGATTAAGTAGAAGAAGATGTAGATTAGCTTGCAAACCCTCTTAGGATTTTTAGTGGAGGCTCTCCAATTTTCTAAGTGGTGGCATAATGGCCTTAGATCTATTTTTGGTAAGGATAAGGGGGTATTAGGGTGTATATATAGATTAGTTAGATGTTTTAGGACCATGGGATATACCCTAGAACCAATCCTAGCCTTTAAAGCATGTCTTGGGGAAGAAGTCAAGTGTAGGAACCATTTAGGGCCCAAAAAAAACAGCCCAAAACTCATCCCGGGCCTCAAAACATGAGCAGTTTTCGTTTTTGATTTTTCGTGAAACTTTGACGGGCCATAACTTGGTCATACGGACTCCGATTTACGAAAACTCGGACTCTATTTCGCGTATTTTTCCGAGACGAACGCAATGGCACAGCCCGTTTCCCCTGATTCAGAATATTAAATTTAATTCTGCTCTGATTTATGTTATAACAAGTTATTTAACATACGGGGTGTTACATTCTCCCCTACTTAAAGGATTTCGTCCCCGAAATCTCTAAGTCAAGAAGAACGTATCCTACCAACCAAACAACCATCTACTCAACCATCAAACACTGGCATCCATTGTCCTTAAAGTTTCTAATGTTGTATGAACATATGCAAAAAGTGTGTGTATATGTTCCCTATCTAATGCAAAATCAGGCGGTCTACTGATTCAGTTGACCTCCTTAATGCAAACCATGATAGTGCCATGCATCCAATATGTATGCGAAAGAACCCTATCGACACATACTATTTCTACATGCGTGCACAATCATTCACCGAATAAATGCATCATCCATATGATAGCATAACCATCATACATCCATTAATATAGCTACCTACACACATTTATATGCAATATGCAATATGAAGTGATTGAGCCGATCTAGTGCCTAAAGTGTGTGTGTATGCATCCACGAGCAACCACTAGCAAACACTTGCATCCACTTGCATCCATCATACATAACATGTCTCAAACACATGTTTCAACCATAGGTTTACCCTATCTAAAGGTCAAAAGTACTAACGAGAGGACATACTAAGAATAAGATAAGCACAAGATATGTGATGAAGGAGAAGCAAAAGGATATACCCTCCGAAAGAAAAAGGGTACCTCGAACACATCTTCGCTTCCGTCTCCCAGGTAGCGTCACTCTCTTCATCTCCCCTTTGTACTTTGACTAGTTGAACCTCTCTGTTTCTCAGCTTCCAAATCTCTGACCCAAGGATGCAAGTAGGAGCTCGTCGAATCGTCGCATCACGCTCTGCTTCCACTTCTCTAAGCAAACTCGGCTCTACCACCTCTGCGGTCTCATGTAGGCACTTCCTCCCATAGAATACATCACTAAGTCTGTCGGGCAACTCCGCCAATGGAAGATGCTCCTCCCATGTACCTCCAAAATCCAAGATACATAGCCTCAAAAGGTCTTCTAAAACATGATTCACCCTCTCAGTCTGGCTATCCGTCTGAGGATGATATGCGGTACTCATACCCAACTGAGTCCCTACCGCCTCTTGCGAATTCTTCAAAAACTCTCTAGTGAAGATAGGATCTCGATCACTCACTATGCTAGAGGGTACCCCATGTAATCGAACTATCTCTCGAAGATATACTGAAGCTAGCCATGGAGCAGTCCTCTTGCTCTTCATAGGTATGAAATGGGTGCTCTCAGTAAGTCTATCTACCCCCACCCAAATTCCTGTATTACCCTTCCTCGACCTGGGTAACCCGTCAATAAAATCCATCGAGATGCTATCCCAATTCTATTGCGGAACCTCCAATGGGTGAAGCAACCCACCTGGTTTCCTTTGCTCCGCCTTCACTTGCTGGCACACCTAACATAGAGCGACATACTCGGCCACATCTTTCTTCATACCAGCCCAGAAGAAAACCCTCTTCATGTCTTGGTACATCTTATCCCCACCGGGATGAATGGTCATCCTAGAACGGTGTGCGTCATCAAGAATAGCTTTCCTCAAACCCTCGTCTTGCGGTACACAAAGTCTACCGTCTCTACGCAAACACCCCTATCGTCTAGGGTGTTCCTACTCAAATGGCTGGACGACTCCCCCCTTATGAGCTTCTCTATCAACTCAACCAACTGTGGGTCGTCCCTCTGTGCTCTTCCAATCCACCCCAAAAGAGTAGGTCTAACCAAGGAGGCTAGCAAACCGGGTACAAAGTCAATGGAAGGTCTAAAGTCAAACTTAGAAATAAACTCTAAGCTCCGTCGTTCAACGAACAATGAACTCAAGGACAACCTTTTTCTTCTTAAGGCGTCTGCTACCATGTTACCCTTACTCATAGGATGCTAAGGATCCCATCCACTTTTGTTGTCCTAAGACTATGCGCTCGAAGAGTCTCCAACACTTCCTTAAGATGTAGGGCATGCTCTTCTCCACCAGAATATCATCCAAAATCATCACAACTGTCTCCCACGCAGACCACCCTAGTCGAATTCGGCATCCCCCAAATGCAAGCCCCAAAGGCCTAAACCAATATCAGACAAACACCCAAGGGATACCTCCTTCGAATTCAGACGACCTACGTGAGACGATACTAGTAAAAATGGCTAAATAATTAAGCCCTTGACCAATTCTGGATGTTCTCGCCAGTCTCGCTCCAAAACCGTCGTTTATCCTATACTGGCCCTGCTCAGCCTATTGAGCACATACGAAAACTTATTTCGCTCCTAGAAAAGACCCAGATGTCATCTACAAAGACCATCACGAACTTATTTAGGTACTCCCTGAACACCCTTCTCAACAAAGTATGCGGGGGCGTTCGTCAAACCCAATGGCATCACCAGCCACTCATAAAAGAAATCATCCGGAGTCCCAAAGGCAGTCTCCTCTATACTATTCTCAGCCACTCTCAACTGATGAAATCCCGTGGCTAAGTCCTACTACAAAAATACTGAGGCGCCAGCCAACTGATCAAGGAGATCATTAATCCTCGGCAATGGGTATCTATTCTTCTTTGTGAGTTTCTTTAGTTCCCTTTAGCCTACACAAAGTCTGAGGGACCCATCCGCCTTCATAACAAAAACTACTGGAGCGCCCCACTCCGATATACTTCGTCTTATGAACCCCTTTTTAAGCAAATCGCCTACTTACTTATGGAGTTCCCTCCTCCCACTAGGAGCCATGTGGCACACTGGCCAAGATACTGGTTTAGCATTATCCACCAGATATATTCGGAAGTCAATCTCCCGCTTCGGAGGTAAGCCCTTCACCTCCTCAAACACATCCGGGTATTCCCGGACCGCTCTAACAGATCGCAGACTCTAGACCAACGTGTCAAGCGATTCTAGATACCTTAGCATAACAGATTCTATGGGATTACAAGAGATCTCAAGAGTGTCACCCAAGCGGCCCATAAGCCTAACAACTCTCCCCCCAAAATCAAGAACGGCACCCCTACTGGATAACCAGTCCATGCCCACTAACCCATAGCCCGTGAAGCCCAACAAGCATCACATCTAAACCCAATGCTAAGTATAGGAACTTTCAAACCCAAACACATCATGGAGCCCAATTGGGTTTGAAACAACTAAGGGATCATCTACCAACTGGTGTCTCAGTGCAGTGACTCTACTAGTAATGATGAGATAAACGAACTCAATGTGTCAAAATCATACAAAGTACGGACAGGATGATTGATCAGAAAAACTAGACTTTCAATAGAAGTAGTTCTACCTCTTTCCCGAATCGCGAGAGCCTGTACTTGCCCCCTAGCCTGACCTGGTGCCACATGAGCTTGCACCAGTCCTCCTGAGGTAGACCCCGTCCCTTGCTCCTTCTTTGGACAGTTTTTCATCAGATGCCCTGCTTCGCCACAGTGGAAGCAGCCAGTCTTAGTCTTCTTGCGACAATCTTTGTTTAGGTGGCCTAGTGTCCCACAATTGAAGCACCTCTTCTTTCCCTTGCCACCGTTGCCCTTCCCACCTTTGTTTTGTTGTTGCTGTTGAGGTCTCTTCTGATCTCCTTTCTTCTCGGGTGCTTTACTAGCATTGGGACCCTTCTCTTCCTTATGCATATTTTCTTCTGCTTTTGAGAGAAACCTTGCCTCAAACCTATGCCTGAAATCCACCCAAGAGTCAATCGGGCGTTCTCCATTAGTGACCTCCCACCAGAACGAGGCCTCTCCTTCCATTAACCAAGCGGCCAACCCGACTTTCTTTCCCTCTTCTACTTCCAAGATTTCCATCAATTCTTCCGTCTCATTAAGCCAATCCCTAGCTCCCACAAAAGGTTTTCCTCCCATAGCCTTAAACTTCCTACAAGTCATAGCAAAAGTATCCGCGCGAGGAGAAACGAGTGCAACGGGTGGCGGAGGAACATTTGCTGGACCTGCAGCGGCGGCCCTAGCCTCTAACAACCTCCTATACCATACTGGTACCGCTACACTATCCGGAAGATAAAGATCTTCAGCCATGCTGAGACGAAAAAGGGAAAGATTCAAAACGGAGAATTTGAGAGATAAAGATATGGCTATCGGGGATTATGCTTTTCTTTCAAAAACTTTTCTTTTAAAAGACATGTTTTTGAAAATATTTCTTCCAAAAATGTTTTTAGAAAAATAGTTTTCTAAAACTTTTATCTGTTCTGGTAACCTTTGCTCTGATACCACGTGTAACACCCCACACCCGCTATAGTCACTCACTAAGGGAATGCCATAGCATCGGTGGAGTATTTTTAGTGAGTATAGAACAGTAAAATTACAACAAGACAGATATAATGTAATACTTGAAAATTTAAAACATCATCTCATAGCAGCGGAAAGTAAAACATGTTTGGTTACATCATAAAACCATAACAAGAGTCAAGTACAAAATATCCATCCTGAATAAAATAAGTACATAATCCCACTACTCATAACAAATAGCCATAACAGAAAAGATAAGATAAGCTGAGCTCTACATCTACGGTCCAAGCTCCAAGAGATAGATAAAGCAAACTGATCAAAGCCCACTAGCACTAGGCCCAACCTGAGGACCCGAAGGAAAAAGATAAAAACAACGGGGGTCAGACATAAGCCTGAGTGAACCCTATCTCCTTAATAATACAATTATTAAAGTAATTAGGGTATGATATGAACTCGGTATGGTATCTTTGGGGATAATGACTACACTAAGTTGCCCACGAACACAGGACGAACTAAGATAACCGTAAAGACGCATCTACCCACCCAAGGATAATTACTAACTGCACCCCACCAGACTTATTCACCCAAAGGTAATTCCTACACTGCACCACACCAGTTCTACCCACCAAGAGTAATTCCTACTTAAAGGTTGATCCCACTAAGTGTACTTAGTAATTTTTCACCCGGTAGTTTCTTGTACCCCTACACAGGTGCCGTCTGCCCCTATTTTTACTAGGTGTACCCACTACCCCCAAGCGATCGGCTCCCTACCGTAGATACCCGTGCTGGTCCCACAAAAGGGGGTGTATCATTCCCCAAAGTGGCTACCATATAATATCACTGTGCACGGCTTTATATCTACCCGATGCAACAACGACTTACCAACCAGCCCGGGTCCACACACGCATATGAAACCCGTTGATCCCGCGTTGCCACCGCTAACCCGTTTTGGCCTCTTATAGTCAAGCCCAATATGCGTGTCCCGTCACCCGACAAGAGTCAAGCCTACAAAGATACGTTTGGGATATTGGTTGAAATGGGCCCCCACAAGCTACTACTTAAGCTTGTCGTTTAATCTAGTGCATCCCACTTAACCCTTTAACCATGTCCCCTTACATGTTATAAATCTTGGTTAAGTCCTTTAATCATATTTCAATTGCCACTTAGGGCACCCACTAGATTCCCACATGCCACCCATGGCACTTACTTAACCCCTTAATCATGTTTAATTACATGTTCCACCTTGGTTAAGTATTCTAATCGTATTCTCACATGCCACCCATGGCACTTACTTAACCCTTTTATCATGTTTAATTACATGTTCCACCTTGGTTAAGTATTCTAATCGTATTTTTCTATTGCCACCTAAGGCAACCCACTAGTCTCATCATGCCACCCCAAGGCACCCACTTAACCCCTCATGTCCCACTACATGCTAATATGGTTAAGTGTTTCTTAATTCATTAATTAAGATCATGACCTCATAAAGACCTCCCACATTAGACCGTCTTTTATGACTGCTGGATATGCCGGTTGGTTCCGGGCAGACTTCCGTCATAAAAAGGGCCTAACCTCGTGTCTTTACTTTAATCATGTATTTAATTTATGACTAAGACCTCTCACATTGGGCCAATCATTTGTAGCCGCTGGATGGCCGGTCGGTTCCGGGCAGACTTCCGCTACAAAAGGGTCCAACCTCGTGTCTTAGTTGATTAATTAATCCTAATTAATCACCCCCATATTAATTATCCCTAATTAATATCAGATTTTCCATAACATGGGTAGACCTAACTCAATAGGTAAATTCCCATGGGGTAGACCTAACTCAATAGGTAAATTCCCACTTATGGTAATTTATTTTTATTGTATGCTTAATCATACCCATTTCAACATACTTTTAATTAACATATTAATTAACCCCATCGTTCCCCACGTAAATCGTCATTATGACATAACATAATAAAGGGAAGATTTACCACACATAACATGGGTTTAGCATATAACTTTATCATGGGTTAAGAGGATGTCAACTTGCATATATGAGCATGTATTAACCCAACTATATTCGACCCAAACTTGCATATTATCAAACATGTGTCTTACATAACATGTTGCATATGAACTTACATATCATCAAACATGTGATTTGCATAACATGTTGCATATGAACTTACATATCATCATACATGTGATTTGCATAACATGTAGAACTTGCATTTTAGCATATACTTAACTTGCATAAGCACTCACATACTTGCATAAGCATTCATATACTTGCATAAGCTTGCATATCATGTTAAACTTGCATTTCAACATATACATAACTTGCATAAACATTCACATACTTGCATAGGCTTGCATATTATGTTAAACTTGCATTTCAACATATACATAACTTGCATAAACATTCACATACTTGCATAGGCTTGCATATTATGTTAAACTTGCATTTCAACATATACATAACTTGCATAAACATTCACATACTTGCATAGGCTTGCATATTATGTTAAACTTGCATTTCAACATATACATAACTTGCATAAACATTCACATACTTGCATAGGCTTGCATATTATGTTAAACTTGCATTTCAACATATACATAACTTGCATAAACATTCACATACTTGCATAGGCTTGCATATTATGTTAAACTTGCATTTCAACATATACATAACTTGCATAAACATTCATATACTTGCATAAAATGCTAAACATGCATATAAGCATATACATGACTTGCATAAGTACTCACATACTTGCATAACATGTTTGCATAATGGATCCATATTCACTTGGTGTTTTGCATCATAAACATCATGAAACAACTTGCATAAAAATATCATGATTACATATTATGAAACTTGCATGACATAAGGCATATAACTTGCAAAACACATAATATTCACTACATCAAGCTTGCATAAATATATGGATCCACAAACATAGCCATACTTTATCACATCTTATCATAATCAATTCAATAATTGATTATTAAGGGGATAGAAGCTCACCAAAACAAGATTAGCAAGTTAAATGAAGCAAATCCCAATGATTAAGTAGAAGAAGATGTAGATTAGCTTGCAAACCCTCTTAGGATTTTTAGTGGAGGCTCTCCAATTTTCTAAGTGGTGGCATAATGGCCTTAGATCTATTTTTGGTAAGGATAAGGGGGTATTAGGGTGTATATATAGATTAGTTAGATGTTTTAGGACCATGGGATATACCCTAGAACCAATCCTAGCCTTTAAAGCATGTCTTGGGGAAGAAGTCAAGTGTAGGAACCATTTAGGGCCAAAAAAAAACAGCCCAAAACTCATCCCGGGCCTCAAAACATGAGCAGTTTTCGTTTTTGATTTTTCGTGAAACTTTGACGGGCCATAACTTGGTCATACGGACTCCGATTTACGAAAACTCGGACTCTATTTCGCGTATTTTTCCGAGACGAACGCAATGGCACAGCCCGTTTCCCCTGATTCAGAATATTAAATTTAATTCTGCTCTGATTTATGTTATAACAAGTTATTTAACATACGGGGTGTTACACCTCTCCCTTGTATTGGAGATATGGGACGAGGAATAAAGTGCCTTTGGTTTCGTTCAAACCCGGAACAGACTTGTAAATCGATGTGTGTCTGACATTGGATTTCATTCTGTGTTGATTGATTTCTATTAAATATATATTTGTTTGGTGGCGGGGAATTTATTCTCTTGCTTACCACATTTCTCTGAGACGTACGAGCTTAGAAGTTATATATTGATAGACATCGGTTGTATGGCGTGAATTGTCAGTGTGCCATGCTAAGATGCAAATGATCAAGGCTTATTGTTGAAAAGCAGAGTCTTTTGGATGATGATCAAAGAACGGCTTTAATTAGCATTGCTTTGTGTATAACGTTAATTCGCGAGCCTCACACCCCGATATGAGTCTGAAACGGGATCAGAGACGCAGGGAGTGCACACGTTTCTTTCAAGCTAGAAGTGGTGTCATGGCATGGAGCCCATACATTTTACTTATAGTGGACGATGGATGCGAGGTGCCTCGGATATGATTGGTTGACATACCGATCATTTTGGAGGTCCGATAGGACCGGGAAACATATTGTTCAAGAATAACCAATCCACTAAAGTAAGTGTGGACCGGCCCTGCACGAACCAAGGGTTGTGTAACAACCCGAATTCCGATACATCGAACTTTTTTCAAAATTCTAATCTATCGAAACTCATGTTGGTTTGCTCTGGTATCCTGCAGAAAAGACAGAGACATAAAATAGGTCAGAGCTCAGAAAATATCTCATAGCGGAATGGATAAAATATAATATACTCAAGGTATAGCTTTACCGTATTAATAATACTTCCTAACCAGTATCCAAAGCTATCATGTCTCTGCCACAAATCTAACCTGCAAGTTTGTTATGAGGAGGGGGTCAGAACATAAGTTCTAGTGACTGGATTTAAATTATACACTTTGGATAATCCTATATATACCATTCAATCACATTTTCTTATTTATGAGGTTACTTGGGCTAACAACACTTAAGGATTACACACACATCGTACCCATTTACTTCCAAGTGGATTAAACTAATACAGTATATATGTAGCTACCCCTCAATATTGAGGTACACGGTCACCTCACCAGACTTATCAAGGCCAAATACCTCCATTTCTCCTGTTGATAAAGGTTTGAAGCTTACTCCATCAGCTCCTAATCCTTCACGGTCACCGGTCTCTCCTTATGCAAACTTGAAGCCTCCTCAAGATCTTACTTTACCTCCTCCAATGGTCACCGGTTGCGGTTTGACTTTTCCACAAGCTAATACCTCTTTAGCCTATCTATCTTCTGCAATTCTTACGAGTTCTCTTCCTTTTCGTCCAAACCCAAGAAGCCGAAAGGAAAATTCTTGGACGATTCTGATTTAGATGATGGTAATGAATTCTTGTCAGAGGATGTGATGCTTCTTACCAACAAGATGAAATGACATACCAGGAAGAACCCTGGTCCCATGTTTGATCCTGCCTTAAATTGAGTCTTGAGTCACTGAACTCTTTGTTAGTGACAGCTTTACACAGTTATTCGTAAACTGTGATGGGAACCTTACTATGCATGCGGGTTGAAATTGGTTTATGAGGATGATTTAGGAATTATGTTGCATGTTTCTTTCTTTGCAATTTGGATATAGGAATTTTCTGCTTGGTGCTGCTGTTGTGATTCTCGTGTGACATAGTATCTTCACCTCGGTATGAATAATGTTGCAAGAAGTATGCTTCATCTTTATTTTTTTAATCAGTTTTTGTAAGTTTAAGGCTAGACATTCAAGAGTCTGTATTGCTTTTGTATTTTAAGCTGATGTAACTCTTGTTTTTGTGAATAATAAATTTTTCACTTGCCTTTCAAAAAAAATGATATAACTTAAATCCACTCATCTCATATGCTTTCCAAATCCTGGATCTGGTCCAGATCTATCATTCCATGGTTTTCCCCCTAATTGGATTCAGAACCTAACAAGCATGGATTCATGATTTTTACTAAAAGGAAAAGGGAAGAAAGAGAAGAGAATTGAAAATAGACCAGATCTAGGAATTACCTCACTTTGTTAAGAGATCTGAACACTCGTTTACAAACATACGTTCCTTTCCTTTAGATCTTCATTCAGAATTTTTCCTAAACTAATAATCATAATTTTCTGAATGGATTTGAGGAGGAAGAGGAATGGCAGAGCTTTTGCGTTGTGTCAGGAATATGAGATTTAGGGTTGGCTTTACAGACTCATTTATAGGTGTTCAGCAATGTATTTGGTAAAAGAAATAGTCCACGTTTGCTGCAGAAGAATCTACCTAGATCTGCAGTAGGGTGGTCGACCCCCTCCCCTTTATGGGGTCGACCCATGGGTCGACACCCCCCTTATGGGGTCGACACCCCTAGGCAGGAATTTTCCCGCTCCCCTTTTTCCATGTGAATTTGAATTGTTTTGAATTTCTGGACTTATTTTATTCATTATACTTTTCTTATGCGTATACAAACTTCAAACCTTAATAACTTCTTCATACGGTGTCCGTTTTATGCAAACTAGGTGTCTATTTTGACCAGAATTCTGAGACAAACACAATGGTGTAGTCCGTTTCACTTAATTCTGAATATTAGATTAAGTTATTCTCATTTTATTATCTTGAGTTAAAAATGCGTGGTGTTACATTCTCCCACGCTTAGGAAATTTCATTCCCGAAATTTGATAAGGGTAAAAATCAATTAAGCCCTTGCATAATATACATCCATCATGTGTGCATCCAATTTTTGCAAACATTGTGCACTTGTGCAAAGTGAAATACAACATAATAATACATGTATGCCTAAGCGGTACCTCCTATGTGTATGCAAATTTTTCGAAAATTCTTTAAAAACATGATGCTCACATCCTAAATATACTGGCAATTCTACATGAATGCAATATTTTGAAAATGAAAAATGCTTTTCCATCCAAATTTTCCCACACTATTATTGCGCAAGAGCGTACTTCATCCAATTTTTGCATCCAAAACCCTACCAAGCAACTTTATTTTCCGAATTTCAGAAAAATCTAATTTTCTAAATTCAATTTCTTATGTTACAAAAAGGCGGAAAACAGAAATCTTCACATCTTCCGTTTTTCTTTTTCAACCTTTTTCTAACCATACTTGGATTTTATGCAACTATTTATAAAGAATCCCCTATTTTCCTATCTAAACACAACTACATAAGAAAATTTTCTTTATTACATATTCTATTTTTCAACTTATCTTGGAAATTTTTCTCTTATTCATCTTTTCTCATTTTATCGCTTTGCTGAATTTGCCGTTTCCTTTTTAGTTATGCCTTTACTCTTCCCTTAGCTTATTTAATCATCTGGCCTAAGTTTAGTTTTCAAATAAGCCTTCTAGTGTTTCAAATAAAACAGGAAACAAACGCTTTACACAGCTACTACTAAGGGCCAAGAATCTTGGGACTATGCCCCCTTAAGACAGAAAAGTCCAAACCAAAGGATCCACAACAGGTTTGGGTGTTACCCTAACTACCCAACAAGAAAAATAACGGAACGATCCCAGTAGAAATGAAATCACGGGTTGTACCCCTAACATGAAAATCTAGATACTTACTTGCCATTTTACTATCGAGTAGTCACCATCAGTCCTAGCTGTGTACCAACAATTACTTCAAGCAACACCTTAGGCTTTTCAATGCTTACACATTCTACGGGAACTTACTATTATTCTAAGATAATTCTCGCTATCTTCTTCATAGCCTCAAAACTTTTCTCGTCTTTCCTAGGCTCTAATCCTTACCCACACCATACTTTTTGAAACGCGGTTTGACCTTTTCATTTCACTTTTCTTCCAAAAATGTCAAAATTTTAATTTCCTCATGAAAACTTACTTTTGCCAAACCATAAAAACATGTCATCTTAAAAAATGTAAATCATTTCATTTTTTTTCAAATCACAAAAACTGGAGTAGACAAGGACAACTAATTCTCAATCAGGTTTACGACTAGTTCTTGGCTATAAGGTCAATTCAGTCTCTTACTATAAGGTGCAGATATCAACTCTATTCTTAATTCCTAAAACTTATTTTGTCCACCTAACAAAATTCTCTTATTAATTTTTTTTAATCAAAAATGACTGTCAAAAGAACAGAGACTTCAAAACTTTCTTTATTAAAAATTCTTGTATGAAATATAACAAGAAAACTAGCGAGCTATACATGCTCTATAATATACACCTTTTATTAAGAGAATTTTACTTTAGACAAAGTTTTCGCAAGAAATCACTATTATACCCCCACTTTACTATAAAACCCAATATGTATACTTTACATATTTAAAACTATAACTCTTAAGATTAAAACTTGAAAACACCAAAAAACATTCTCCCAAAACTTTTGCAATTTCAAGTTCCTAAAAGTTAACAATGGGTTTAGACTCAAAGAGGGTTTCTAATTTTTCTAAGCTTTCCTAGACACGCCCCAAGGTCAATTCTCTCAAGTATATGTATATATATATATTCCTAATCCATTTTTCTCTTTTTAACCTTTTCCAATTTATAAGGTTTTACTGTCAAACCCACTAACCCAAAATACTAATCATATGGGATTCACCTTCCTTCCATACAAAGTACATTGTACACTTTCCACCCAAATTACTTAAGGGTCTCAGATTTTCAAATTCATTCATTTAGTGTACAAAACAAACATCCCATTTCTTACCATATTATAGTCTTTCTATTTAGTGGGTTCCTATATGGATCTAGGTATATATATAATATATTTATATTTTAAAAATACAAATACGTTCACTCACTATCTACACAGGAATCCTAAACCTAAGCTCTGATACCAGATGTAACAACCTGAATTCCAACAGATCGATTTTTTTTTCAAAATTCTAATCTATCAAAATTCGTGTTAGTTTGCTCTGGTATCATGCAGAAAAGACAGAGACATAAAATAGGTCAGAGCTCAGAAAATATCTCACAATGGAATGGATAAAATATAATATACTCAAATTATAGCCTTACCATATTAATAATACTGCATAACCAGTATCCAAAGCTATCATGTCTCTGCCACAAATCTAACCTGCGAGTATGTTATGAGGAGGGGGTAAGAACACAAGTTCTGGTGACTGGATTTAAATTATGCTCTTTGGATAATCTTACGTATAACGTTCAATCACATTTTTTTATTTAATAGGTTACTTGGGTTAACAACAATCAAGGCTTACACACACGTCATACCCATTTACTTCCCGGTGGATTAACCTAATACAATATATATGTAGCTACCCCTCAATATTGAAGTACACCCCATGGTACCCACTCGCATGGCCTCCACCGTAGTGCCATAGAAATGAACGCAGTCCCTCATCCTACGCCGGAGTGATGTACGAATATATACATAACAATGTTACGTTCCTTATATATCTATCATTACTACGCTACGTAAGCGTACGGACTGCCACTGTCGATCGAATCAGATTTCATATCAGAGTAATGCCCTCAAGTCTACGATACACCACCAAGAGCCGAAATGCATGTATCTAGATTGTCACACATACATATCATCAATCGTATTCGACTCCTTAACTGCACATAATGTGCACCGAATTCCATGCCAGGGCTATACAAGAAACACGGAACTCGGTCGGGATCTTTTCCATATCTGTATAGGCCTGCCTTTAAGAGCCTCAAAATACAGATATTCCTAGGGTCTGTTTTCATGGTGGCTATGGCCCCACCTCGGCCCCTCCCTCAACTAGTAAAGAGTACAAGAGCTAAGCAACTTGCCGCTAACAAACAATCTAAACAGACATCTCCCCTCAACCGTCGTACCTCGATAGTGAAAGGTTAATGGTCTATTTGGTTTAACTCTAGTCTTTTCGCATCCCACTGGCTACTGATGATGGGTACCCGACGATCCACTATCCTTGTTGGTCTTGCCTTTGCCTCCCCGTTGAGGCGATCGCCGAATCACCCTAGCGTCACCTCGTCACAACTTTCTGACTGCGAATCTACTTTTGCAGTCAAGTCCCACCCCCTAGTAGTTACGCGCAGACCCAACCTCTGCGAGCACAGCCTAAACATCTGCCACCGCATAAAGGACTACTAGAAGCACCTTACATATCTCAGGAAGCCGCGTGCTTCCCCTTCCAGTCCTTCAGAGCCGACAGAATAATCATATGAACGAGCGCTCCCCTTATGCCTCATGACACCACGATGATCTAACCAGTCGGGTTATTCACCCGCAAACGTGCGGACTGGTCCAAGCGCCTCATTTTAATGTGTCATTAGACCCTATGTCTATTTTATGCATTTGCTTTACCTCACAAGGTTTCCTTTTAACTTGGTTATCCCCGTTCACATTGACTTATTATTCAAGTTACCAAGTTTCTCTTGCTTATTAATTTCAGTCATATAACTTAACCCTTTTAAGTTTATTAATAAGCCCACAACATGTTATCTCTAGATTGTGATCCAAGGTCTGTAATCCACAATCCATTTACATTCTTGTTTGATTTCATCGTTACAATAACATGTTCTTCTTAATATGTAATTAAGTATATCTCAATTCACATGTTTTCTTTTTAACATGTCAGTCATTATTTATGATTAAATATAACTTATTTCAT
Organism: Allium sativum; assembly: GCA_030737875.1. Taxonomy (NCBI): domain Eukaryota; kingdom Viridiplantae; phylum Streptophyta; class Magnoliopsida; order Asparagales; family Amaryllidaceae; genus Allium; species Allium sativum. Next base: position 781,324,287 of record CM060913.1, on the reverse strand, counting down.
TTAATATGTTTTCCTCATTCTTTCCAATTTAATCATAATTCCATCTTACATTGTCACTGCAACTAATCGATGTTTACTTATTAACTTAGTTCTCTTAACTAAGGTTCACTGATAAGTCTCCTTTCCATTTATTATAACCTATGTTATAATTTCCTCTTGTCCCTAGGACAAGCCTTAACATGCTATTTTTATCAGCATATTTCATATTTCCAGTTTTTAAATTACTTAATTTATAATTAAGTACAACTTCTTTCACTTCATAAACTTTCCCCTTTTTCTCTACTTATTACAAACAACTGGTTTTAGGCTTCCCCGTTTACTAATTACTTAATTTACAATTAAGTGCCACTTATCTCATTTCATCAGTTATCTCATTTGCTTACTAGTTTATTATAACCTAGGTTATAATCTTCACTTGTCCATAGGACAAGTCTAACTATTATATAACATTCTCATTAATGTAATTTATTTATAATAGGTTATTATCATTCCCCGTTCATTCCATTCCTTTTTACTGATGTAACTTTCTTTCAATTCCATTTATTTCCATTAATTACAATTAATGTTGTTTATCAGTCCTACTATTTACATATATTTATATATATGTATATGTATATATTTATGCACTAGACCTCTCACATTAAGCCTACACTTGTGGATGTTGGATTTACCAGGCAGTTCCGGGCTGACTTCTTCCACAAGTTGACTTAACCTCGTGTTTTAGCACCATTACATGTTTTATTTATGCACTTAGACCCCTCACATTAGATTTACCACTTGTGGATGATGGATGTGCCGGGAGGTTCCGGGCAGACTTCTACCACAAGTGTAATCTAACCTTGTGTCTAAGTGCGGTTATAGTTTCCTATTTACTGTAAATTTTCTATATAATTTAGGCATGTCTTATTCTTTCAAATTTCACTGAAATCTATATTTTTCATGTCATCATGTTATGCCTATTTAACGTCACATGTTCTTTCTAACATATAATCAATTCTATTTTAACATGTAATCGATTAATCAGATAATTGTTCAAATTTAACAGTAACATGTGATCGCCAAATCATGTAATTATTCTAACTTAACATGTAATTTTCTCAACTTCTATAGTTAGTGGTCCAAGTACATAAATGTCACAAATTAACATGGAATTGAAACAATAATAATTGCTACGCATATTTTGGCAAATTTTCCCAACATATTAATATCTTAGCATATTAACATTTCAACATGTCATATTCGTCACTTTAATCCCTTTAACATATGTTTAAACTTTTCAACATATCATATTTAAACATGTCATAATAACAATTCAATACTTTTAATTATTCTAGCAAATTCACATTATACGATAACGGGGAATGTTAAACGACAATATATCATTATCAAAAATGATATAACTTAAATCCACTCACCTCATATGCATTCCAAATCCTGGATCTGGTCCATATCTATCATTCTATGGTTTTCCCCTAATTGGATTCAGAACCAAAGGACCATGGATTCATGATTTTTACTTAAAGAAAAAGGGAAGAAAGAGAAGAGAATTGAAAATAGATCAGATCTAGGAATTACCTCACTTTGATAAGAGATCTGAACACCCATTTACAAACATAGGTTCCTTTCCTTTAGATCTGCATTCAGAATTTTTCCTAAACTAATAATCTTAATTTTATGAATGTATTTGAGGAGGAAGAGGAATGGCAGAGCTTCTGCATTGTCTCAGAAATATGAGATATAAGGTTGGCTCTACAGACTTATTTATAGGTATTCAGCAACGTATTTGGTAAAAGAAATAGTCCATGTTCGCAGTAGAAGAATCTGCCCAGATCTTTAGTAGCGGGGTCGACCCTCCTTATGGGGTCGATCTATGGGTCGACACCTCTCTTATTCGGTCGACCTAGGGGTCGACACCCCCTTGATGGGGTCGGCATCCCTAGGCGGGAATTTTCACGTTCCTGTTTTTCCGCGTGAATTTGAACTATTTTGAATTTCTAGACTTATTTTATTCATATATACTCTTCTTATGCGTATACAAACTTCAAAGCTTAATAACCTCTTTATACGGTGTCCATTTTACGCAAACAAGGTGTCTATTTTGACCAAAATTCCGAGAGGAACGTAATCGAGTAGTCCATTTCACTTAATTCTGGATATTAAATTAAGTTATTCTCATTTTATTATCTTGAGTTAAAAATGCGGGGTGTTATACGTTGCCCAGAGTGTGATCCTGAGGCATTGCTAGAGTGTCTCGAATCGGAAGGTGCCACCACTTGACATGACTCATGATAGAAATCCAATTTCCAATACGACATCGTTCGGTTTTAGTTGTTAACCTATGTATGGCGACATAATATATGGTACCTATGTCGTCTATGATTGATACATTTATATTTGAAGTTGTTTTTGACACTATGCACTTATAGTAATAATAAAAATGATTTGTTTTAAAGCGTACCAAGCATGTTTGGCTATTATAAGGTAAAACTCTATCCTCCGGCTTGCGTTGCATTGTGTGATGGGAACTGAGTCTTATAATAGCTTCAATTTTCCAAAAGCAATGCGTTGTTTACAAATTGTTTTATTTCAGAGTATACATGGGAGTGCACCCATTCCGTGACGTGCGGCGTGGTCAAGTTATTTATTTCAGAATGTTTTTCATCTGTGTATTTTTTTCAGTTGTGTTAGTTGATATATTCCCGCTAAGCATTGTATCTATACATCTTATTTCCATTGTTCTGTAATTATTTATCTCTGGTATTGTTTTTCCGCTATGTAATATTTATTCATACTCCGATATATTCTAGTACTCTGATGTACATTGTGGTAATAGCAATAAAATGTTCTCATCTTTGTGTTCTGATATGTCGTGTTCTCAAAGCAGTCCACCTTCTTGTTCAATTTCGGCCGGCCGGGAAGTTCAGGTTGCTACAGTTTGATATCAGAGCTTTGGTTTACAAAGCTCGGAGAACAAGACACATTAGAACTGAATGAGAGAATTCATCAGAGATTGGATTAGTTATATCCTATAAGAATAACTTGTTAGAGATAGGGTTAGTAATAGCCTAGAATGAGTTTGAAGAGTTCTATTTCCAAAAACGAATTTTGTTTTGAAAATTATATCCTATTGTAAAGATTTAATTGTTTTATTTTGAATTTGGACTATCGAGTATAAGAAGATTTTGCGTATACGCGTCACGAACATATATTCAAAGTCTTAAAATATACTAGATGGATATAGAGTCATACTCTAGTCGCTCGGGGATGATTCTGGTGATTGATATATCATCATTAGTATCTATGTTCGTGTTTTGAAAGTGGGATATTTATATAATTCCAATTGACTGGTGTGAGAACCAAAACTTAGTTAGAGTTTATATTTGTGACTTGACATTAAAAATAGATTTTTGAATATATAGAAGTTATATACTTGAAAAGTTAATCAACCAGTTGATTGCTGGTTGTGATGTGTAATTATTAATTTAACTAATAAAATATTGGAATGATGAAACCAATATGAAAATGAAAGGTAGATTAAGCCAAATCGAGTCAAATATTGAACTAAATTGAAATTTGATTGGAATTGCATACATGTACATATATATATATATATATATATATATATATATATATTTGTGTGTGTGTAAATAGGTCACAGCATGGAAGCTAAGAAGAGGAATAAAATTGTATGCCCAACAAATAGGTACATGTTTACTATATTCATTGGGTTTGATGATTTTATGAGCCGATTGGCAAGCCACTTGCCTTTTTCTTTTTGATTGATGAGGGCCCTGTGAGGCAAGTTGTGGTTTTACCGATCTTCCTGTACAAAGAAGGTTATGGCTAAAATTTTCGAAAATTCAAGGCGTTAGCCAAACTTTGAGAAAATTGGAAAGTTCTTAAAAACTGAAAAGTTAAAGAACGTAAGCAAGAATGAAATTTGAGCTGGTTGATTAAACAACTTTCAGCTCCATTCCTTTTTCGAGGATGAAAAAGTTTTAAGTGGGGGAGATTGTAACAATCCAGATTTTGGAACCAATTTAAAATTTTATTTTTTAATTGATTTAATGGATATTAAGAATTTAAAATGATTTATTTTGAGAATTAACGATTTAAAATTTATTTAAATCGAAATTAAAACGTATAAATTTATATTAATTATAAAACGAACTCGAAATGGCGCGGTAGTTTGAAAAATTGATATTAAACTTTAAATGGACATACATAATTCAAAATAAATCGGATTTTAGTAAAACAAGAAATGTTGGAATATTTGAACTGTAATTGTGACAACCCAAACCCCCGTGCCATGAAACCAAGGATAGTTATTGGAATATAACACATTAATCACATCAGCAGAATACGGATAATAGCATAACATATGAAATCATAGAATAATATACATCATCATAACAACAAAATCATAAACGTCATCATCATCAGAGTTACACAGATACAGGATACTACTTAGTACATAACAGGTTCCATCAGGTAGATAATAAGTCTACAGCATAATCAATACAGTATACATAAGGTAATGTCTAAAAGTCCAAAATAACTGATAAAAGATAGTCTTCGCCTTCAGCCAAAAGAGCACCCCATGCTATGGTGCATACCCAAAATAAAGCATGTTACCTGTTTACTTGGCTGTCCATGTAAAAATAAGGGGACCCGAGTTTGCAAGTGAAAAACAAACAACGAGTTAGTCATGGGACTGGTATGAAAAATCCTACTTAGCTTATTTAATAATAAGGCTAATCAAAGGACCATGTCGCTAACGCGAAACGGGTTTACTCCATTGGATAGCCAATGCATAGATAAAGTAAATCATTTAAACAACGCAATGCTTTTTAGAAAAATGAAGCAATTATAAGACTCAGGTCCCATCACACAATGCAACGCAAGCCAGAGGATAGAGTTTTACCTTATAATGGCCAAATATGCTTGATACGTATAAAAAATCATTTGATATTATTATTAGAACCTAGTTAGTTTAAAACCCTTTCAATATAAATTATCAATCCTGGACGGCATAGCTACCATATACTATGTTGCCATTTAGGTTAACAATTAAACCGCACGGTTGTTGGAAGTTGGATTTCCATCATGAGTCAAGGCTAGGGATGGCTCCTTACCGCATTTGAGTCACCTCTAGCAAGATGACCTAGGACTCGGACGCTGGCGAGCCCTTGGATCTTGCAGGGTCGGTCCACACTTACTTTAGTGGATTGGTTATTCCTAAACAATACATTTCCCGGTCCTGTCGGACCTCTAAAATGGTCAATATGTCGACCAATCATATCCGAGACGCCTCGCAATCCATCATCCACATAATAAAAATGTCTGGGCACCATACCATGACACTACCTCTAGCTAGAAAGAAACGCATGCACTCCATGTTGTCCCTAATCCCATTTCTGACTCATACCGGGGTGTGAGGGTCGCGAATTAACGCTATACACAAAGCTTTGCTATTTAAAGCCCACAAGACTCTGCTTTTCAACAAAATCCTTGTTCATTTGCATCTTAATATGCCACATTGACAATCCACGCCATACGACTGATGTCTATCAATATATAACCTCTAAGCTCGTACGTCTCAGAGAAGGGTGTTAAGCAAGAGAATAAATTCTCCGCCACCAAACAAATATATATTTAATAGGAATCAATCAACACAGAATGAAATCCAATGTCGGACACACATCCATTTACAAGTCCATTATGGGTCTGAACGAAACCAGAGGCATCTTATTCCTCGTTCCATGTGTCCAATACGGAAGAGAGGTCCTCGCATATCCAGACAAACAACAAGTACGTCCGGGCCACTGCCATTGTAACCTCTTCAAGGGAGCTATCCATATCGAAGGCATCAGTAGTAATCCATTCGATGTGAAGATTACTGGTCTTACACCACCTTCATTATCTTCGATTTTTAAGCTTCATTCAATTATTTGAAATGATATTTAACTCGGCCTTTTCAAATAATTCTCTCATATATATAGTTCAAATCCATTTTTTTCCTTAGTTAAGTTAGTTGACATTCACGATTCAATTCATTTCTATAGATTCATGCCAAATAAATCTTAACCGTCATTATTATCTCATAAACCAAGTGAAATTGATTTATTTTCATTCCAAATTGTTTATAATATTTTAAAATGATTTATCGCTACTTTTATTTATATAAAAATGGCCCATTTAATTCAAACGACGTTTCAGGTCATTACGCGGCATTGATGTTGTTTTCATTCAGATTTGAATTAAACATTTCTAAAAATTTAACCGTTGGATCTTAACAAATTTAATATTGTTGGAAATATTTTTCCGAAGCGAATCCAACAGTTCCAGTTTTGGGAAAATTCGATGGTCAGATTTCCCAGTATAACCGTTGAAAATTACGATTCGAAAACGCGAACTGCCGCTGCGCTATTTGTTTTATTTTAATTTACATATATAAATTATATAATTCATTCGACGACTTCCACACCATTTAATTATCCAATTATTTCGCTAACGCCTTTAAATTTCGGAAAATTTCGCCATAACCTCCTTTGTATGGGGAGGGTCTGAAAAATTTATTGGGCTGTATTAGGCACCCAATAAATCAAGAAAAAGTATACACATGTTTTGTGAATTATTTGTGTATAAGGAAGAACGTGTAAAAGTCGAAATCTCAGACCTTGCCCCAGTGTTGGAAATAAAATAATCCATGTGCCGTATCTAAAATCAAGGGAGACATGAATTTGTTTTATCTTCAGACCTGGGTGGGTTTTATTTTTTAAAAATCCTTCCCTGAGAACTGTTACATGTATTCCTTAATTGTGTCCATAATCAGTCTTCTATTCAACCTGTAATTCATTCATCGCCATACCGGCATCTCGCTCATATGATATGTGTCTTCATGTAGTATGCCATGCGGTGTAGTTCATAACTTATTTGTTGCTATCCTATTTCGTGGTTTATAATCTCACACAGATAACAATCACAGCGCATCCAATTTCATTCACAGGAGTTTATGTAATAATTTGCGCACCCAACTTATTAAGGTGCATCTTTTTGTCGGGCACGCAATATATTTCTCTACTTAACAGTATATCCTTAACCTATTCAACATGTGTGTGTGTGTATATGCATATCTAAGCTAAAAATAATATTTTTAGCGAACAAATATTTATTTCATTACATGATCATTCTATACGTTTCATTTACATGTTAAAAATAATATTTTTAGCAAAAAAATATTTATTTCAACACATGACAATTTTATATGCTTCAAATACATGTTAAAAATAATATTTTTAGTGAACAAATATTTATTTCAACACATGACAATTTTATATACTTCATATACATGTTAAAAATTATATTTTTAGCGAACAAATATTTATTTCAACACATGACAATTTTATACCTTTCATATACATGTTAAAAATAATTTTTTTAGCGAACAAGAATTTATTTCAACATATGAAAATTTTATTCCTTTCATATACATGTTAAAAATAATATTTTTAGTGAACAAATATTTATTTCAACACATGACAATTTTATATACTTCATATACATGTTAAAAGTAATATTTTTAGCGAACAAATATTTAATTCAACACATGACTATTTGTAATACTTCATATACATGTTAAAAATAATAATTTTAACGAACAAACATTTATTTCAATACATGAATATTTTATTCACTTCAATTTCAGAAAATTTCGCCGTTAACAGCGCGATATGTAGAACCGGGAAAATAATGTCTAGCATTATCTTTCTCCTGATACTGGCTCGCACCATACATAACCATTTCATCCAATCAAATCAATAATAGGGTTGCCAAACCCATATTCAACCAATTTTTCCACAACACAATCGATTTTGTTGCATTTCCAATTTATACAACGCATAAACAATTTTCATACACCACCTATACATTTTGTACAACGCACATATATGATATACAATGCGTATATATATTTTGTACAACGTATATATATATTATATACAATGCATATATATAATTTTATTTACTCCATTTTATTTCAAATTTAGAAATCTCTCTTTGGGTTCCACTTCTCCTTAATTTGTGGCTAACTCTAAAATTCTTCCAGTCACTTCAAGAATGTAGAATACGTTGTCACGAGTACAATGTCTCCTATTTCATTGGATTCCGACATCGTATGAGCAAGTTGTGTAAAATTAAAGATTAATGACAATTTATAAATTAATCAACAAAGTAATTAATTAACATTAAACCTTTCTTCCTCAGTCAATTTATCAGGCCGCGTGTTCAAAACCAGGTCCGAAACTAGGTTTCGATTTAGCAAGCAACACAATCACTTTAGCGATGATCGGACCTCATCACGTTCTCCGCCTCAGAGAGAGCTTCCAGTGCCTCCCCCTTTGTTGAAATCGACGGCGGCTCCTGGCTGGAATTCGCCATTGAATAGCGAAGGTTTAGGCGCTTGAAACGAGATGAATACGCAACTCCCGATGCCAACACCCATATGGATTTGAAGAGGGTGGAGAATACTACAATACTGCTTCAAGAATTTTCTAAATTCATTGTGTGGATCGAAATATATTAAAGAGAGAAGTTGAGAGCATTTTTCCGCGTTTATTGGTTTTAGAGGGCGACGGGTTACAGAATTAATGAATTTAGGGTTTGTGAATTTTGATTGGCCCATTATATATATTAAAATTATTTAATTCCAAAAATGTTTGATTTTACATTCGAACTCCAAATCAAACCCAATGACTGCCGTCCCTAGCTAGATACCCTCACTACAGACACAATGGAATATGTTTTGTAAGCCGATTCGACTGTCTCAGTCAGTTTTTCTCAAAATTAAAATATATAACATTCAATATTAAATTTGAGCATACATTTTTAATTTACCGTGGCCACATACTAACTCCAAAAATTCTGCAAATTGGAATCCAGCTATGTTTTGATGATACGGTCCTAACAAAATTAATTTCATTAAATTTGGAGACCATTTGAAAAATGACCATTTAACTGGTCGATCCAATTCAACTGAAATTATGGATTTTTAACCTAGCAATAATTTCACATTCCAGATCCAACAAAAGTGGTTACATTGAAAACGGAGGTTGTTTGCAAAATGACTATTTTAAGGGTTATATTCTAATTTAAAAATCGAATTTTTAAATTTTGACTCAATTTTTACAAAATTACCTTAAAAATAATTTTTAAATTGGTTCTAAATTTCTGGGTTGTTACAGTAATTTTCTAACGAATGTAAGAAACTGAGATTTCAATTTTTAAATTATAAGTTATGTCCAGATTAAAATTTAGAGTAGTCACTATAGAATTTGTATATAATTTAATATTATATAAAGCCCTTAAAAATACCTATTTTGTAAACGACCTCCGTTTTCGACGAAATCACTTTTATTGGATTCAGAATGTCAAATTATTACCAGGTTTAAAATTTCAAATCATTTGAAATTAGTATGTGAGCGTAGTGAATTTAAATGTGTTTTCAATTATAGTTTGAATTTAATAAGCTAATAAAAAGGCCTTTTTTCAAACAATCTCCACATTGGACGAAATTATTATTTTTAGGACCGTATCATCAAAACAAAGCTGGATTTTAATTTTCACAATTTTTGAAGTCAGTATGTGGCCCCGGTAAATTAAAATGTACGTTCAAATTTAACATTGACAGTTATATTAATTTATATTTAAATTTTGATAAAAACTGATCAAAACAGTAAAATTGTCTTACGAAACATATCCCATTGTGTCCAAAATGAGGGTATTTAGTTAGGGGCGATAGTCATTGCGTTTGATTTGGAGCTCGGAGCATTAAACGGGTTATATTAGAATTAAATAAAAAAGGGTATAAACATAAATGTTTACAATCAGAACCCTAATCCTCCATATCTCAATGCGTCGCCAGCAATGCGATTGAGGGTTAGGATATTTCGATTTTCTTCCACAAATTACACACAATTTATTCAATGATTTCAAAATCTTTCAACATGAAAGTTATTAAGCTCCGCGAGATCCTCATCTTCAACGGGCACGATCGGTTTTAGTGGCCTGGATTCTTCAATTTTTGAGCTCGAAGTACATGCGATCGAGGGGGATTTCCGGTCACATATGGGGTGCAAGTTCACTAGTCTTCACGGTGGAGAGAAGTGCGGTCGGAGGTATGGCCAGCGATCTGGGTCCGGTGTCTTCTTGGCGGCAGTTGGTTGAACCCTAGGTTTGGAGCAATTGGGTTCGATGGCAGCAGTTTGACAGAACGCGGAAGATGACTTAATATGGTTATTAAGTTAATTAAAATAGTTAATTATATTCAATTATTTTAATAAAGTCATTAGTGTATAAATGTCCATAACTTGTTCAAACAACGATAAAATTGAGCGAAACAAAGTTCGTTGAAACCATGATGACGATATCTACAACATGGAACTGACCAGAACGGAAAAGGAGCAAGTCAGATTTTTAGCCAAATTAAATGCTCATTTAATTTAGTTTAAAAATAAAATCTTCAAATAAAGACTGACGGAGTGGAAACCAAAAGTGAGAATTCTCCCACTCAAAATTTTGTACAGTTATTTATTTTTATAACTGGATATATACTGACTGCCTATGATTGCAATTTTTGTTTGGTGATTGATGGATGTTTGCAGTTTTAATGTCATTATTATTAAACTGTATATAAATTCACATGGATTATGATGTAAACCCCACTTGGGTATTGGAATGATAATTTTATACATCGCCCAATTATTTATTGATGATTGAAAACCACACATGAGTCTAGGGATGATAATTAATTAACATTTTCCTTGGATTTAGTTGTATGTCAATTGATTGACTGATAGACTGTTATCAGTGTTATTTAATTATTTAATGCTTATATAGTTGTAAATTACACTCTGGATGTGAATTGACTGTTTAATAGTTGTTGATCACAATTTTGAATACGTGCGACGTATGGAATCCATACAAATAAAATTATATGGTAATTGATTGAGTCTGATACCAATTTAGAAATAACGAATATTTTAAATAATATTCAGTGAAAGAATCAAAATATGATTTAGATGTCCGATTTTGGATGGACACAAAAATATTGAAATATATGGAGCCGAGTTAAGTAAATGTACGCCATTTTAACTCGAATGGATTTTTCTGTCGATTTTATTCATTTTATAATGAATATCAAAAGGATTTGTATTGACATGCTTTTCTGTCGAAGATGTCACATGTCAAGTGTTTGGTGAGCGACGCGCTCAAGCGTCCAAAAGTACAAAGCAGTTGGGTCGAAGTCACGTCGCAAACGAAAGGAAACCCGAAGCCTCTATCAGGTGGCCCATGTCGGGCCCAATGAACTCCTAGTCGAGCCGTGCTCCGAGCCGAAGGCGAGCTGTCAAGCAGGTCCGGGCGCAGCGCCGGTGGGGTCTGGGGCCCCACAGTCTCGACGGCGATCGATTTAGACTCCCTTCACTTTGGACCCCTTCACTTCGGACCATGCCGGAAGCTCAAATTCCTTAACTTTGGACCAGTAAAACCGCAGGTTCCCTTGCTTCGCATTCAGGAATTTCAACTCCCTCGGCAGTGTGGTCTCAACCTCATCCTTTATCAATTTCGAACCTCTCCAGGGTATTTGAAATTTTGCACCCTCTAGTGGGGTCGAAATTTCCACCCCACCAAGGGGTCGAAATTTCGACCCTCCAGGGAGGGGTGCGAAATTTCGAACCCCGCACCAGGGGGTGCGAATTTTTTGTGTTGGGCCTTGTTTTGGGTATGAAAATTGGCTTTGGTGGGTCATGCTGCTCACCTACACCTACCTAATATCCCTCCTATAAATATCCCAAGCCTTGGCCTTCATTTGGATCCTTCTCCCTTGGAATTTTTGGACCTTGAGAGTCCAAACTCTCATTAATGGCTTCCAACACCTCCACCATGATCATGGGAGTTGACATGGATAACTAAAACATGGCATGCATGTTTTCCTTCAACACTTGAACATTAACAAGATTGTTATGCTACTTTTGAACTTCATGGACATGAACACCAAACTTGGATATTGTTGACCAAGTCAACGCTTCTTAACGAAGAAGAAGAAGAAGGGCAATTTGGTCAAAGTGTAGAACAAACATATATTTTGTTATTCTATTGTAACACTTTGAACTTAGCTATTGTCTGCACTTGTACAACCATGTAATCAACGGAAGATATGATGAATAAGGATTATGAAGTATATGTAGGTGTTAGCGCGGAACCACTATAAAAGCTGTGTCTCCCCGCATTTACATTATTTACTGCTCATTTGGATAATTATTCACACATACACATTGGGTGTTGGCGTGCGACAATTCTGCTCGTCAACAATTTGATTTCAAAATCTGATATGCTGAAAATATTATTATTTTTATATTATAATAATATAGATTGTTCAATTTTGATTTAATGTTGAAAAGAAAGTTGAAATCATTTTAAAATGAATTTTTAAACAGTTTATAAAATACATTTTAAAAAGGAAATCGAATAAATATTATATATATATGTATGTATGTATTTAAATGGTTTGAATAGAACGTATCATGTAGCGACCGCTCGCGAATTTCAACCATTAACTTCAAAATGATATAACGGGAGATCCGACCGTCAGATTATCCTAAAACTAAAACCGTTGGGTTCGTATCGAAAAGAGCTTTCGAGTGACAATAAGAGACTTTAAATCTAATGGTTAGATTTTAAGATATACCCAAATCAGTTTTGGAAAAAGGTCGTTGTGGATGCAGTTCGGTGGCCGATATTGGAAACTGACTGTAAAGACAATATTAAAACTATTAAAAATATGAAAAAATTATGTAAAATCATAGTAAATGATTTGGAAAGATTTTGGATGAAATACTCTACATTTGAAAAGATAAAATATATTTTTATCAGAACAAGTCGTTTTGCAACTTGAGATAAGATCTGAAAAGAATTGAAACGCTTTTAATCTAACTAGAATTTTCCAATGGATGAATTGGGAATGGATTTGAATGGAAATAATCTCCGGAATATTTTGATACTGGATTCCGTAATTATATGAATATTATTGAGGAATTTGGAAGATACAAATATCGTTATTCCCAATACGATATCCGTTAGTTTCAGAATTTGATATTGAATATAAGTCAATATAATTTCTATTCAGAGCCTTGTATTTAATATCAAATTGGATTTTGGGCTTTTCGTGAATGGTGAATTTATTAACGCTGTTCTTAAACCCAGTTGAGAAAGCATAAATCTTTTAACCAAGATTTAACGAAGTTTTCCAATTAACAAATATAATTGGGATTTAGTGAAAGTTGATTTTGGGTTGATTGTGAACAATATTTTAAACAACATTAGTTCTTAAACCCGATTACAGTAAAGTTAAGATTTGGAATTTATAAATCTTTATTCTAATATCTAATGGAAATTTTCCAAAGTAAAGTTTTCCAGTTTAATAAAAGAAATTGGAATTGAATGGAATTCGATTTAGTGATAATCGAGATAAGATTCTGTAAAGGAAGACCATTACTATTTATGGAATTTAATAGGCCTTGCTGTTATTCCATTTATAGTATTAGTCCGATACAGAAATTTATATCGACTATATACTTATGATTTTCATGAAGATTCCATTTTGATGGAAGATGACTTTGGGATTTATCGTGAACTATGTTTTAAGCGACATTTGTTCTTTAACCTAAGTAAAGAAGGATTTATTTCCTAAAATTTGGATAATCATTAAGTAATGATTTTTGAGATTAGAACTAAACTAGATTTTTAATGAATTTTTAAGTAGATCAAAATGAGAATGGGATAATTAAATTTATCGAATTCATGAAATGATCGAGAATGGAGTATCGCCAGTTTTACTCCAGGCGATATTTAAATATTTAATTAGATTTGAACGTGAAATGGTAATTAAATTTACCGATAACACCGTGGGTGTTATATATAGAGTACTACCAGTTTTGCTCCATGGGATGAATATGTTGGGATTGGGATTAATAAATAAATGGTTACTTCCGTAAGGCTCAATAATCCCGACTAGTTAATATGCCTTAATTGGGGTAAGTTATGGAAAGATAAAATAAAATCCTTTGAAACTGATATCCAAAGGAAGATTTAAGTATAAGTTTAAAAGAACTTATCTTTGATAAAATCAATGGGAACCTTTCCCCTAAGTTGTGAATATTTGAATAAAAGAATATTCTAAATTGGAATGAGGTGCATGATGTGTCTTTATAGCACTTGATTATAAAATACGCGAGTTATTCGGAAAGGCCGGGTTTAACCCATTCTGAATAGCTGTTACGACAATTAAAAGCCAACAATGAAGATGGCGGTTGAAGACTGGAGATCTTCACATCGAATGGATGATTACTGATGTCTTGATTGGGTTGTACACCCAAGATAAGGTAATAAGTGGTGATCGTCTAGACGTACATGGAGATCGACCGGATATGTGAGGACCTCTCTCCTGTATTGAACATATGGGACGAGGAATAAGGTACCTCCAGTTTCGTTCAAACCCAGAACGGACTTGTAAGTGGATGTGTGTCTGACATTGGATTTCATTTTATGTTGATTGATTTCTATTAAATATATATTTGTTTGGTGGTGGAGTATTTATTCTCTTTCTTAACACCCTTCTTTGAGACGTACGAGCTTAGAGGTTATATATTGATAGACATTAGTTGTATGGCATGAATTGTCGGTGTGGCATGCTAAGATGCAAATGATCAAGGCTTATTATTCAAAATCAGAGCCTTGTGGATGATGATCCAAGAATGGCTTTAATTAGCATAACTTTGTGTATAGCATTAATTCGCGAGCCTCACACCCCGATATGAGTCTAAAACGGGATCTGGGACACAGGGAGTGCATATGTTTCTATGACGGCAAGGAATTTCGCTCGGTCCGAACCAGTCGCTAAACCGACCCAGACCGGTCGAGACGCCCTATCGTTTTGAGAACACGACAAAATAGAACGCATACAGAAGAACATCTCATTGTATATTACAACAATGCATCAGATTACAAGAATATACAGAGTATAATCAAATAAATATTACACAGAAATATCAGAGATTTAAATTACATTTAAATACATCGCAGCGGAAAATAATACAATACACAACTAGAAAGAGATATACGGATACAAAGCTTTCCGGATATCGTTCCAGCTGTAAACCAGGATCCTGTGAATATAAATCTGCAAAACCGAAACTACTAGCTGCCCG
Source organism: Allium sativum (assembly GCA_030737875.1). Taxonomy (NCBI): domain Eukaryota; kingdom Viridiplantae; phylum Streptophyta; class Magnoliopsida; order Asparagales; family Amaryllidaceae; genus Allium; species Allium sativum. Next base: position 781,309,024 of record CM060913.1, on the reverse strand, counting down.
TGTCAAAATAGGGGCACCCAGAGTTTAGGTTAAAACAATAAACTCCAGGTCAGTCATGTGACTGGTGTGAGAACTAAAACAGTTATTAATCTTTATTTTAAATCGTTAGGTAAATCAAGGGACCACGCCGTATAACACGGAACGGGTTTCCTCCCAAGAATACCAGTGCATAAAACAAACAGCGCAATGCTAAATAAAGAAAAATGAAGCTGTTATAAGACCCAGGTCCCATCACACAATGCAACGCAGCCGAGGATAGGGTTTTCCCTTATAACAGCCAAAGAATGCTTGATACGGTTAAAACAAATCGTTTGATACTGTTATAAGTGCATAGTGTATAAAACAACTTCAAATCATAAGTATCAATCATAGGCGACATGAGCGTCCCATGCCACTATGTCACCATATATAGGTTTACAAATAAAACCGCAAAGTCACGTATTTGGAAATTGGATTTCCGTCTATGAACCGAGGCAAAAGATAGTCCTCAACCGATTCGAGACAATCTAGCCTACCATGTCTCAGGAACAGCCGCAACTGCACCCTGGATCGTCAGGGCCGGTCCACCGATGTGGATTATTATGCCTGAACAATACGTCTCCCCGCCCTTTGGGGCGCAAACGAGCCAACGAATGACTCCATCGGACCCGGATCGTCCGATCAAACCGAGGCGCCTCGCAACAGCAACAACCACATAAGTCAAACTCGTCAGGGCGTGTAAAACCACTGACGCCACTTTTAGCTAGAAAGAAACGCAAGTCCTCCCTGAGGTCCGTCTCCCGTTTTTGGTTCATACCGGGTGTGAAACTCGCGAAGTAAACGTTACACAAAGCTACGCCACAAAGGCCGTGCTTTGATCATCACCACAAGACTTTGCTTTTCAACAGAAGCCTCGATCAATTGCCACTTAGGCATGCCACACAGGCAATTCACTCCATGCGTTTGATATCCATCAATATATAACCCCTGAGCTCGTACGTCTCAGAGAAGGGCGTTAAGCAAGAGAATAAATTCTCCGCCGCCAAACAGATATATATTTAATAGAGATCAATCACACGGACTAAAATCCAATGTCAGACACACAGTCCATTTACAAGTCCGTTCTGGGTCTGAACGAAACCGGAGGCACCTAGTACCCCGCATATCCATCGATCTCCAAGTACGTCTGGACGATCACCAACTGTTTCCATCTTCTTGGGTGTACAGCCCAATCAAGATCATCAGTAATTACCCAAACGACGTGAAGACTTCCGGTCTTCGACCATCGTCTTCATCTTCGACTTATCGTCGTATCAGTTATTCAGAATGGGATAAACCCGGTCTTCCCGAATAACTCGCGTATATTTTAAATAAGTGCTACACAAACACAACATACGCCTCATTCCAATTCATCAGTCACTAACCGTAAATTAATCAAGAGAATAATTCCCCAAATATTAACCCCGAAGGCCGAAACCAACATCAGATCAATATCCAGAAAACCATTCTGCTTAGCTAACCGACAGTTAGTTTCTGATTTCACATTCATAGGGAAAGGTTCCCATTAATTTTATCCAAGATAAATTTCTTGAATTTATTCTTTAATCTTCTTTTGAATTTCGATTCAACTAGTCGGGATTTACGAACCTTACCGAAGTAATCATTTGTTTTAATTTCCCAATCCCAACCTATTCATCCCATGAAGTAAAACTGGTAATACTTCATATCTAACACCACGGTGTTATCGGTAAATTCAATTACCATTTCACGTTCAAATCTAATTAAAGATTTAACTATCGCCTGAAGTAAAACCGGTGATACTCCATTTCGATTATTTCAATCTAATTAAAGATTCATTAAAACTCCACTTAGTTTTAATCTTTGACTGGGTTAAAGAATCAGTGTCATTTAAAACACGGTTCACGGTAAACCCAAAATCACATTACATTAATTATCGGGTTAAAGAACGAGCGTTATTTTAAAACGCTGTTCACGATAAACCCAAAAATCAATATCAATTCTATTCCAATTAAATATTATTTAATTGGTACTCATCATTAAATCTAAATAAAAAGATTTAATCTTTTCTCAACTGGGTTCAAGAACAGTGTTAATGAAGACACCATTCACGACAAACCCAAATCACATTTGATATTCAATACAAGGCTCTGAATAGAAAATATCCCGGCTTATATTCAATATCAAATTCTACGATTAACAAATGTCGTATTGGAAATAACGATATAAATATATATCTTTCAAATTTCCATAACAACATCCGTATAATCACGAATTCCAACATCGAAATATTCCGAAGACAATTTCGATTCAAATCCATTCCAATGCAATCATTGGAAATTTTGGTTATTTTTAAAACCATTTTCGAATTCAATTTATTTATTTAAAAATAAATAGAATTATAATTCTAGTTCAAAACTAGTTCATTTCGATAAAAATCTATTTTTATCTTTTCAAATATGGAGTTTTTCATCCCAATTTTTCCCAAATCATTTCTTATGATTTTACACAAATTATTACTATTTTTAATAATTTTATCAAGGCCTGTACAGTCGATTTCCATCAATGGCCATCGAACTGCACTTACAGCGACCTTTTTCGAATTTGATTTGGACGTATCTCCAAATCCAACCGTTAGATTTCAAATTTCTAATGTTCTTTAGAAAGCTCTTTTCGATACGAACCCAACGGTTCCGGTTTTAGGAGAATCCGACGGTCGGATCTCCCGTAATGTCCGTTTGAAATAAATGGTCGAAATTCGCGAACTGCCGCGGCGCGGCGCGTTCTATTCAGGCCATTATATTATATATATAATATATATATAATATATTTCGTCGATTTCTATTTTAAAACGAATTATATAAATAGTTTTAAAATTCGTTTCAAAAGCAATTTCAACTTCCATTTCAATTCAAATCAAAATTGAATTCTTCTTTATAAATTCGTTTCAAAATTCATTTCTATTCAATTCAAATTTCAATTCAATTTGAATTCATTTCAATTCGCTTTCAATTCAATTTGAATTCGTTTTCAATTCAATTCATTTCGAAATCGTTTTCAATTCAATTCATTTCGAAATCGTTTTCAATTCAATTCATTTCGAAATCGTTTTCAATTCAATTCATTTCGAAATCGTTTTCAATTCAATTCATTTCGAAATCGTTTTCAATTCAATTCATTTCGAAATCGTTTTCAATTCAATTCATTTCGAAATCGTTTTCAATTCAATTCATTTCGAAATCGTTTTCAATTCAATTCATTTCGAAATCGTTTTCAATTCAATTCATTTCGAAATATTCGATTTCGAAATCACTTTTCAATATTCATTTTAAAATGAATAAAATCGATATGATTATCGTTCACGTCAAAATGGCGTCAATCTAATCAACACGGCTTCATAAATTTCTATTTTCAAATATTCTATTTCAAATATTTCTTTTTCAAAATAGTTGTTATTATCGAAATATTTCGTTCAACACATGACCAATCTCAATGGATGAGTATTGTCAACACATGAACTTTTATTTTATAATATTCTTTATTTTTCAAATTGGAATGAGGCCCAATCAATTACCATATAAAGTTAATTATATGGATTCCATACAACAAATGTATATAATAGCAACGATAGATAATCAACCATCAACCAAAGTGCACTACACTGTATAAGCATCAAATATAGATATCTAACGCTTATAACAGCCTGTCAATCAATCGATCGACATATTTAATCAATCAGGATGAGTGAACTTCAAATTTCATCCCAACACCCGTGTGGGGTTTCAAACAATTGAACACAGATTTTATTTGTGCAGTTGGGCGATGTGTAAAATTTATCGACCCAATCAATGTCCTTCAAATAGGTGTACATAAACAAACCGTCTGGTTTGTAAATGAATATTTATTTATTCACATTCACGTTAAAAATTATATTTTTAACGACAAAACATTTTATTCCAACATATGAATTTCTATTCAGTTCATTCCTTAAATAAAATGATATTTTTATTTTTCTAACATATTTTAGAAAATTTCGGCGGCATAACGGCACGATACTAGAAACGGGACAAGGCCTAGCCTTATCCCCGGTCTAGTGAAGGCCCACGCCATTCACACATCAATCATATCAATTCTTTTCACCAAAACAATCCAATCCAAATCAAATAATCTAACCAACTACACAACCAATCAAACAAGTCCATGGTCTGTGGACGGGTGTCGGGTGCTTCTAATAAGCACCGTCTGCATCCTAGTATATATATATATATAACTAGAAAAGTAGAATTTGAGTGAGAAGTTCTCACATATTGCTATCCTAGCTCCACGGCACTTCACTGATAGAAATCTTCGTCGTTCCTCGCCTTTTTGTCGCTTTTGTTGCCCGTAGCCACTATATATATAAAAACCACTTTTTCACTTTGCTATTCAATATATAAAAATCGAATTTTTACTTTGCTATTCAATATATAAAAATCGAATTTTAGTTCATACCTTTCAAAAACAAGTTCTAGTTCGTATATTTCAAAAACAAAGGTATATTTATATTAAAACAACTTCGTATATATTTTAATTTCAAACAACTTCATATGTATTTCAAACAACTTCGTATATATTTTAATTTCAAACAACTTCATATGTATTTCAAACAACTTCGTATATATTTTAATTTCAAACAACTTCGTATATATTTCAAACAACTTCGTATATATTTTAATTTCAAACAACTTCATATGTATTTCAAACAACTTCGTATATATTTTAATTTCAAACAACTTCATATGTATTTCAAACAACTTCGTATATATTTTAATTTCAAACAACTTCATATGTATTTCAAACAACTTCGTATATATTTTAATTTCAAATAATATATATAAATAAACCCATATTTTATTTTAAATTTGTCTATCTAAAAACCAGATTCTTTTTATATTTCAACAATACATAATTACCATATATTTTTTTGTAAACCACGCTATATTTATTTTCAAAAGTAATGCTCTTTTCATTTTCAAAACAACGTACATTTATAATTTCAAAATCAAATCCTAATTCATAAACAACATTTTTTCTTAATCAACGGTTAAGGGGTAATACCTTTTTTTGTCTTCCTCCTGGAGCACGCTGGACCGAGCTCGCCCCCCCTAGGGCATTGACTTGTCGCCGCCACCCTCGCTATAGATCTGATCGGAGCCTGCCACCTTGGAGTCGCCAGCAATGCCAACCTCCGCCTTCAACCTCGTCGAACTCGGTGGCGTTTGAAGGAGGGGGGTGCGGGATCGAAGCAGCGGAGGGTAGAAGAAGGAGAGAGGCGGTGTGAGGAGGAGGGAGCGACTTTGATTCGAGGAGGAGGAGGAAGCAGGCTCGACGGCGCCAGCCTGAAGGGAGGAGGCGCGATCGATTTTAGGTTTAGTTTTTTTTTTTATATTTTGCTTTCTGAAAAATGAAATTAGAACGTGGGGGGGGGGGGGGGGGGGCAGGGTATAGAGAGGGTTAATTTTAATTAATTTTATTTTATTTAATTTATTTTTTTCTTCCCAAAAAGCAACTTTTATTTTCGACTTCAAAACGGGGCCCACCGCCTGTCGTCCCTAGCTAATTACCCCCATTCCGAACACAATGGAATATGTATCGTAAGCTGATTCGGCTGTTACAATCAGTTTCCGTTAAATTTACATTTAAATCACTATATTGAATTTTTAACGTACATTTCAAATTACCGGGGTCACATACGGACTTTAAAAATTCCAGAAAAATATTTTCTAGCTTCGTATTGACGATACGGTCCTAACAAAACTAGTTTCGTCGAAATCCGAGGTTGTTTGCAAAATGTCCATTTTTAAGGGCCTGAATTCCATAGCGACTATTCAGAATTTTCAACTGGACATATCTTTTGATTCCTGCTACGAACTTTTGATTTTTCGGATTCGTTGGAAAGATATTCACTATTAGATTCCATTATTTTTGGTTTCACTAAAATCCGGATTGTTTTGCACCCGGTACATTTAATTGAAGTTTGAAATTGAATTATCGAACTACCGCGCCATTTTCAATTCTATTTATATTTATATATAAATATTTATATTCTAACGACGACGTATATAATATATACGTTCGGATTATATTCTAAATAAATTTCTCGTCGATATTATTTAAAATAATTCATTTTAAATATTCAAAATTCGCTAAAATTGCCAAAATAAAAATTTTAAACTGGCCCAGGTTTTACGGGTTGTTACAGTTTCTTTCTAGCTAGAAGCGGTGTTACGATATGCAGCCTAGACATTTTTACTTACGTGGATGATGGATGCAAGGCGCCTCAGATATGATTGGTCGACATACTAACCATTTTGGAGGTCCGATGAGACCGGGAAACGTATTGTTTAGGAATAACCAATCCACTAAAGTAAGTGTGGACTGGCCCTGCAAGAACTAAGGTGTAACAACCCGGAAATGCGAGCCAATTTATTTTATTTTTTTGACAATTTTAGTGAATTTTGAACATTTAAAATGAATTATTTTAAATAAAAACGATGAGAAATTTATTTTTGAATAGAATTCGAACATATATATTTATTCAAATCGTTGTTAGAATATAAATAATTATAAAAGGAATTGAAAATGGCTCGGTAGTTCGATAATTCAATTTCAAACTTCAATTGAATGTACCGGGTGTAAAATAAACCGGATTTTAGTGAAAACAAAAATATTAGGATCTATTTGAGAATATCTTTCCAATGAATTAAAAAAAATCAAAATTTAATAGCGGGAATCAAAAGTTACGTCCAGTTGAAAATTCAGAATAGTCGCTATGGAATTCAGGCCCTTAAAAAGGGAAATTTTGCTAACGACCTCGGAATTCAACGAAACAAATTTTGTTGGATCCGTGATGTCAAGTTACTGCTAGATTCCAATTATCGTAATTTTTCGAATCAACATGTGAGCGTGGCAAAGGAAAACGCGTTTGACCAGTTTTAGTTGATTTTAATCGATTGGAAAATGACCATTTTTCAAACGGTCTCAGAATTTGACGAAATTAGTTATGTTAGGACCGTATCGTCAATACGAAGCTATAAAATATTTTTCAGGAATTTTTCGAGTTAGTATGTGACCCCGGTAAATTTAAATGTGCGTTCAAATTCAATATATAGAGTTATATGTTGATTTTAACGAAAACTGATCGAAACGATCGAGTCAGCCTACGAAACATATCCCATTGTGTTCAGAATGGGGGTAATTAGCTAGGACGACAGTCGTTGGGCCTCGTTTGGGGTTCAAATTAAAAAGATAACTTTTTGAATTTAAAAATGAAATAAATATAATTATATATTCCCTCCTACCCCATTCCCTTTTTCCTTATTAAACAGTCAACGCCGTAAATTGGAAAAAAAACGTTCCCTCCCAATCCTTGAACCCGTCGCCCCTACTGGAGCATCGTCAGCGCCGCCGCCGAGCATGCGCCAGCCACCAGACCCCTCCCCCACTCCAACACCTCCTCCTTCTCTTTCCCTCTCCGATTCTGAAACCCCAACCCCCAAACCGACGCTCCAATCCACCAATGGAGACCATCGCCGCCTGAGGCCCGGACCGCACGCCCCGCCTGTGCGTGCGCCCCTCCGTCGACGCAACAGCAGGAACACCCCACCTTTTTTGTGAGTTTTTGTTTTTGTTTTGTTTGTTTATTTAATTTGGAATCATTTAATTCAGTTTTTAGTTTAATTCAGTTTTTAAATAAAGTGGTTTATTTTAAGAATGTGATTAACATTATAAAGGCGAGGTTTTGACATTATAAAGGCGAGGTTTTGACATTATAAAGGCGATGTTTTTAACATTATAAAGGCTAGTAAAGGCGAGATTTTAAAGTAGTAAAGGCAGGATTTTTAAACACAAAAAAAGGTTGAATTTTTAAAACAAGAAGGTTTGATTTTTATAAGAAGAAAGAATCGATTTTTATAGAGGCAAAGGATGAGATTTTTATTTATATGAGAATACAAAAATATGATTTTTATCATATGTGAAATATAAAACTTTGATCTTTATATATGTAGCGAAATAAAAATCTGATTTTTATTATATATATGTGTTGAGATAAAAATGTGATTTTTATAGCGAGGAAATAAAAATTCGATCTTTATATATATGAAGTAAAAATAAAAATATGATTTTTATTTATTGAAAAGAAGTAATAAAAATATAATTTTTATATGAACAGCGTGAAAAGGACTGCATTGGGATTTCAAGCAGATCTGGACGGTTCAGCAGTTCAAAAGCAAAGCACGGCGGAGTGGAACCCTCTGTGAGAACTTCTCACTTTTAATTTAATTTTCTAGTTAAAATATATACTAGGATGCAGACGGTGTTTAGTAGCACGCGACACCCGTCGTCCACAGACCATGGACGACTTGTATGCTTGTTTGTTTGATTTTGATGTGTAGTTGATTGTGTGATGTGAAATAAAATAAAATATTTATATAGTTAAAAATATTTTATAGTTGAAAATAGAATTTTTAACGTGTATATGAAATGAAATAAATATAAACAAATCGGACGACTTGTTTATATACACATATTTGACTGATATTGATTGGGACGATAAATTTTACACATAGCCCAACTGCACAAATAAAATATGTGTTTGATTGTTTGAAACCCCACACGGGTATTGGGGTGATATATGACATACACTAATCCCAATAATTAGTTGTATGTCGATCGATTGATTGACAGACTGTTATAAGCGTTGAATATTTATATTTGATGCTTATACAATGCAGAATGCACTTTGGATGATGGTTGATTATTTGTCATTGTGGATATATACATGCGTTGTATGGAAATCTATAGAAATAAAATCTATGGTAATTGATTGGGCCTCATTCCATTTTTGAATAGAAATATTTGAAAAAGAAATATTTGAAATAGGAATATTTGAAAAAGAAATATTTGAAATAGAATATTTGAAAATAGAAATATTTGAAGCCGTGTTGATTAGATTGACGCCATTTTGACGCAAACGATATTTATATCGATTATATTCGTTTTTATAAGCAATATTGAAAAGTGATTTCAAAATCGAATATTTTGAAAATGAATTCGAATCGAATTGAAATTGAATGGAAATCAATTTGAAATGAATTCGAATTGAAATTGAATAGAATTGGATTCGAATAGAAATGAATTCGAATTGAAATTGAATAGAAATGAATTCGAATTGATTTGAATTGAAAACGAAATGAAATTGAATTAAAAATCGATTTGAATTGAAATCAATTTGAAATGAATTTAAAACGAATTTATAAGAAAAAAATTCAATTTTGATTTGAATTCGAAATGAAGTTGAAATCATTTTGAAAACGAATTAAAAATGATTTATATAATACGTTTTAAAAGGAAATCGACGAAGTATATATTATATATATTATATATATATATAATATAATGGCCTGAATAGAACGCGCTGCGGTAGTTCATGAATTTCGACCATTGACTTCGAATGGATATTTCGGGAGATCCGACCGTCGGATTCTCCTAAAACCGAAACCGTTGGGTTCGTATCGAAAAGTGCTTTCTGGTGAATATTAGAAATTAGAAATCTAATGGTTGGATTTGGAATTATGTCCAAATCAAATTTGGAAAAGGTCGCTATAAGTGCAGTTCGATGGCCGTTGATGGAAATCGACTGTATGGGCCTTGAAAAATTATTAAAAATAGTATAATTTGTGTAAAATCATGAGAAATGATTTGGGAAGAAATGGAGATGAAAAACTCCAAATTTGAAAAGATAAAAATAGATTTTTATCGAAATGAACTAGTTTTGAACTAGAATTATAATTCTATTTATTTTTAAATAAATAAAATGAATTTGAAAAGGGTTTTAAAAGTAACCAGAATTTCCAATAATTGAATTGGAATGGATTTGAATCGAAATTGTCTTTGGAATATTTCGATGTTGGATTTCGTGATTATAAGATATTGCTATGGAAATTTGAAAGATATATTTATATCATTATTTCTAATACGATATTTGTTGATTGTAGAATTTGATATTGAATATAAGCCGATATATTTTCTATTCAGAGCCTTGTATTTAATATCAAATGTGATTTGGGTTTGTCGTGAATGGTGTCTTCATGAACAGTGTTCTTAAGACCAGTTGAGAAAAAGATTAAATACTTTTATTTAGATTTAATGAAGTGTACCAATTAAATAATATTGAATTGGAATTGAATTAGTATTGATTTTTGGGTTTATCGTGAACAGTGTTTTAAATAACACTTGTTCTTTAACCCGATAATTAACGGAATGTGATTTTGGGTTGTCGTGAACGGTATCTTCAATAATACTGTTCTTAGACCAAAAGGAGTTAAGAAAATCAGAAACTAACTGGAGATTAGTTAAGTTGAATGATTTCTGGGGTATTGATCTGATGTTGGTTTCGGCCTTCGGGGTTAATACTTAGGGAATTGCTCACTTGCTAATTTACGGTTAGGGACTGATTGAAATGGAATGTGATTTTGGGTTTATCGTGAACCGTGTTTTAAGTGATATTGATTCTTTAACCCAGTCAAAGATTAAAACTAAGTGAAGTTTTAATGAATCTTTAATTAGATTGAAAAGATCGAGAATGGAGTATCACCAGTTTTACTCCAGACGGCAGTTAAATCTTTAATTAGATTTGAACGTGAAATGGTAATTGAATTTACTGATAACACTGTGCTGTTAGATATGAAGTATGACCAGTTTTAATTCATGGGATAAATAGGTTGGGATTGGGAAATAAAATAAATAATTTCTTCGGTGTGGTTCGTTAATCCCGACTAGTTTGAAGTGATATTCAAAAGGAAGATTAAAGAATAAATTTAAAAGAATTTATCTTTGATAAAATTAATGGGAACCTTTCCCTAAGAATGTGAAATTTAGAAACTAACTGTAGGTTGGCTAAGCAGAGTGATTTCCTGGGTATTGATCTGATGTTGGTTTCGGCCTTCGGGGTTAATATTTAGGGAATTATTCTCTTGATTAATTTATGGTTAGTGACTGATGAATTGGAATGAGGCGTATGTTGTGTTTGTGTAACACTTATTTATTATATACGCGAGTTATTCGGAAAGACCGGGTTTATCCCATTCTGAATAACTGATTCGACGATTAGTCGAAGATGAAGAAGATGCTTAAAGACCGGAGGTCTTCACGTTGTTTGGGTGATTACTGATGATCTTGATTGGGCTATACACCCAAGAAGATGGAAACAGTTGGTGATCGCCCAGACGTACTTGGAGATCGATGGATATGCGGGGTACTAGGTGCCTCCGGTTTCGTTCAGACCCAGAACGAACTTGTAAATGGACTGTGTGTCTAACATTGGATTTTATTCTGTGTGGTTGATTTCTATTAAATATATATCTGTTTGGCGGCAGAGAATTTATTCTCTTGCTTAACGCCCTTCTCTGAGACGTACGAGCTCAGAGGTTATATATTGATGGATATCAAACGCATGGAGTGAATTGCCTGTGTGGCATGCCTAAGTGGCAATTGATCATGGCTTCTGTTGAAAAGCAAAGTCTTGTGGTTGATGATCAAAACACGGCCTGTGTGGCATAGCTTTGTGTAGATTTGATTCGCGAGCCTCACACCCCGGTTGTGAACCAGAAATGGGAGAAGGATCCTGGGAGGGCATGCGTCTCTTTCTAGCTAGAAGTGGCGTCAGTGGTTTTACACGCCCTGACGAGTTTGACTTATGTGGTTTTTGCTGTTGCAAGGCGCCTCGGATATATCAGTCGTTCTCGAACCGATGGAGTCATTCGTTGGCTCATTTACGCCCCATAGGGCGGGGAGACGTAGTGTTCAGGATTTCGTCTAATCCACATCGGTGGACCGGCCCTATGGCTCCAAGTGACGATGCGTTCTGTTCCTGAGACTCGGGCTAGACAGTCTCGAATCGGTAGAGGACTATCTTTTGCCTCGGTTCACAGATGGAAATCCAACTTCCAATACGTGACGTTTCGATTTTAGTTGTAATCCTATATATGGCGACATAGTGGGAAGGGGCGCTTATGCCGCCTATGATTGATACTTATGATTTGAAGTTGTTTTGATACTATACACTTATTATAATATCAAATGATTTGTTTTAAACATATCAAGCATGCTTTGGCCATTATAAGGGAAAACTCTATTCTCTGGTTTGTGTTGCATTATGTGATGTGACCTGGGTCTTATAATAGCTTCATTGTTCTTTATTTAGCATTGCGCTGTTGTTTTATGCACTGGTATTCTTGGGAGGAAACCCGTTCCATGTTATACGGCGTGGTCCCTTGATTTACCTAACTTTAAGATAAAGATTAATAACAGTTTTAGTTCTCACACCAGTCACATGACTGACCTGGAGTTTATTGTTTTAACCTAAACTCTAGGTGCCCTTATTTTGACATGGGCAGCTAGTAGTTTTGGTTTTGCAGATTTATATTCACAGGATCCTGGTTTACAGCTGGAACGATATCCGGAAAGCTTTGTATCCGTATATCTCCTTCAGTTGTATTTTGTATTATTTTCCGCTGCTATGTAATGTATTGTAATCTCTGATATTTATCGAATGTATATTATTTGTTTATACTCTGTATACCCTTGTATTCTGATGAATTGTTGTAATAAGCAATGAAATGTTCTTCCATCTGCGTTCTTTTGTGTGTCATTCTCAAAGTATCCGGGCTTTCCTTACCGGGGAAGTTACGGGTCCTCACAGTTGGTATCAGAGCTTTGGTTTACAAAGCTCATAGAACAAGACACATTAGAACCAAACGAAAGAATTCATCAGATATTGGATTAGTAATATCCAATGGGAATGACTCGATAGAGATAGGATCAGTAGTATCCTAGAACTAGTGTGAAGAGTATATTATTAAAATGAAAACAAGTTTTGTTTTGAAATTTAAATCGTTTTATACGTATTTGAAAATTTATTTTAAATTGATTTGGACAATCCAATATATAAAGATATTGCATATACGCCTTGCAAACGTGTATTCGAAGTTTAATGTATTGGATAGTTATAGAATCGCACTCTAGTACCCGGGGATAATTCTGGTGATGGGGCACCATTGCTAGTATTTATTTTCGAGTTTCGAAAGTGAGATTTCTATATATTTCCATTAGACTGGTGTGAGAACCAAAATTAGATAGGGCTTATTGTTGTGATTTGGCATCAAAAATGTGATTTTTGACTATATATCAAAATTATGAATTTGAAAGGATAACCAACTAATTGATTGATGGTTGTGTTGTTTGATTATTGTTTGATTAATTAAAAGTTGAACCTTTAGCCAAATTGAACCAAATATGGAATTGTATTGAAAATTGATTGCAAATGCATGCATATACATGTGTATACATTGAACAGGTCATAGCAAGGAGGCTAGAGCAGAGGAATAAAATTGTTTGCCCGACAAATAGGTACATGTTTACCATAATTTGCTGTTTTGTTTGGGTGATGATGATTTTATGAGCCGATTGGCTTTTTCTTTTTCTTTTTGAGATCAGAGGGCCTGTATGGCAATTTCGGGATTTTCCCGGTGCAGGGGAGGTTATGGCGAAATTTTTCGAAAATTTAGGGTGTTAGCCAAATTTTTGAAAAATTTGAAAAGTTCTTAGAAACTGAAAAGTTGAAGAACTTAAGCCGTAATAAAAATAAAGAAAGTTGAGTGGGTTTGTAAAACAACTTTCGGCTTCGTTCCTTTTCGGGGACGAAAAGTTTTAAGTGGGGGAGATTGTAACAACACGGAAATGCGAGCCAATTTAATTTTTTTTATTTTGACAATTTTAGTGAATTTTGAACATTTAAAATGAATTATTTTAAATAAAAACGATGAGAAATTTATTTTTGAATAGAATTCGAACGTAATATTTATTCGAATCGTTGTTAGAATATAAATAATTATATATATAATTATAAAAGGAATTGAAAATGGCTCGGTAGTTCGATAATTCAATTTCAAATTTCAATTGAATGTACCGGGTGCAAAATAAACCGGATTTTAGTGAAAACAAAAATATTAGGATCTATTTGAGAATATCTTTCCAACGAATTCGAAAATTCAAAATTTCATAGCGGGAATCAAAAGTTACGTCCAGTTGAAAATTCAGAATAGTCGCTATGGAATTCAGGCCCTTAAAAAGGGAAATTTTGCAAATGACCTCGGAATTCGACGAAACCACTTTTGTTGGATCCGTGATGTCAAGTTATTGCTAGATTCCAATTTTCGTAATTTTTCGAATCAACATGTGAGCGTGGCAAAGGAAAACGCGTTTGACCAGTTTTAGTTGATTTTAATCGACTGGAAAATGACCATTTTTCAAATGGTCTCAGAATTTGACAAAATTAGTTTTGTTAGGACCGTATCGTCAATACGAAGCTAGAAAAATATTTTTTAGGAATTTTTCGAGTTAGTATGTTACCCCAGTAAATTGAAATGCATGTTCAAATTCAATATATAGAGTTATATGTTGATTTTAACGGAAACTGATCGAAACGATCGAATCAGCCTACGAAACATATCCCATTGTGTTCATAATGGGGGTAATTAGCTAGGGACGACAGTCGTTGGGCCTTGTTTGGGGTTCGAATTGAAAAGGTAACTTTTAGAATTTAAAAATAAAAAAAATATAATTATATATATTCCCTCCTACCCCATTCCCTTTTTCCTCATTAAACAGTCAACACCCTAAATTGGAAAAAAACCATTCCCTCCCAATCCTTGAACCCGCCGCCCCTTCTGGCGCATCGTCAGCGCCGCCGCCGAGCAGGCGCCAGCCACCAGACCCCCTCCCCCACTCCAACGCCTCCTCCTTCTCTTTCCCTCTCCGATTCTGAAACCCCAACCCCAAACCGACACTCCAATCCACCAATGGAGACCATCGCCGCCTTAGGCCCTGACCGCACGCCCCGCCTGTGCGCGCGCCCCTCCGTTCACCCCTACGCCACCGTGAAGTACCCCCACCCTCCAGTCGACGCAACAGCAGGAACACCCCACCTTTTTTGTGAGTTTTTGTTTTGTTTGTTTATTTAATTTGGAATCATTTAATTCAGTTTTTAGTTTAATTCTATTTTTATATAAAGTGGTTTATTTTAAGAATGTGATTAACATTATAAAGGCGAGGTTTTGACGTTATAAAGGCGAGGTTTTGACATTATAAAGGCGATGTTTTTAACATTATAAAGGCTAGTATAGGCGAGATTTTAACATAGTAAAGGCAGGATTTTTAAACAAAAAAAAGGTTGACTTTTTAAAACAAGAAGGTTTGATTTTTATAAGAAGAAAGAATCGATTTTTATAGAAGCAAAGGATGAGATTTTTATTTATATGAGAATATAAAAATATGATTTTTATCATATGTGAAATATAAAAATTTGATCTTCATATATGTAGCGAAATAAAAATCTGATTTTTATTATATATGTGTTGAGATAAAAATGTGATTTTTATAGCGAGGAAATAAAAATTCGATCTTTATATATATGAAGTAGAAATAAAAATACGATTTTTATTTATTGGAATGAAGGGATAAAAATATAATTTTTATATGAATAGCGTGAAAAGGACTGCATTGGGATTTCAAGCAGATCCGGACGGTTCAGCAGTTCAAAAGCAAAGCATGGCGGAGTGGAACCCTCTATGAGAAGTTCTCACTTTTAATTTAATTTTCTAGTTAAAATATATACTAGGATGCAGACGGTGTTTAGTAGCACCCGACACCCGTCGTCCACAGACCATGGACGGCTTGTATGCTTGTTTGTTAGATTTTGATGTGTAGTTGATTGTGTGATGTGATGTGAAATAAAATAAAATATTTATATAGTTAAAAATATTTTATAGTTGAAAATAGAATTTTTAACGTGTATATGAAATGAAATAAATATAAACAAATCGGACGACTTGTTTATATACACACATTTGACTGATATTGATTGGGACGATAAATTTTACACATCGCCCAACTGCACAAATAAAATCTGTGTTTGATTGTTTGAAACCCCATATGGGTATTGGGGTGATATATGACATACACTAATCCCAATAATTAGTTCTATGTCGACCGATTGATTGATAGACTGTTATAAGCGTTGAATATTTATATTTGATGCTTATACAGTGTAGATTGCACTTTGGATGATGGTTGATTATTTGTCATTGTGGATATATACATGCGTTGTATGGAAATCCATAGAAATAAAATCTATGGTAATTGATTAGGCCTCATTCCAGTTTTGAATAGAAATATTTGAAAAAGAAATATTTGAAATAGGAATATTTGAAAAAGAAATATTTGAAATAGAATATATGAAAATAGAAATATATGAAGCCGTGTTGATTAGATTGACGCCATTTTGACGCAAACGATATTTATATCGATTATATTCGTTTTTATAAGGAATATTGAAAAGTGATTTCAAAATTGAATATTTTTAAAATGAATTCGAATCGAATTGAAATTGAATGGAAATCAATTTGAAATGAATTCGAATTGAAATTGAATAGAATTGGATTCGAATCGAAATGAATTCGAATTGAAATTGAATAGAAATGAATTCGAATTGAAATTGAATTGAAAACGAACTGAAATTGAATTAAAAATCGATTTGAATTGAAATTAATTTGAAATGAATTTAAAACGAATTTATAAGAAAAAATTCAATTTTGATTTGAATTTGAAATGAAGTTGAAATCGTTTTGAAAACGAATTTAAAACGATTTATATAATACGTTTTTAAAGGAAATCGACGAAGAATATATATTATATATATAATATAATGGCCTGAATAGAACGCGCCACGCTGCAGTAGTTCGTGAATTTCGACCATTGAGTTCGAATGGATATTGCGGGAGATCCGACCGTCGGATTCTCCTAAAACCAGAACCGTTGGGTTCGTATCGAAAAGCGCTTTCTAACGAATATTAGAAATTAGAAATCTAACGGTTGGATTTGGAATTATGTCCAAATCAAATTTGGAAAAGGTCGCTGTGCAGTTCGATGGCCGTTGATGGAAATCGACTGTACGGGCCTTGATAAAATTATTAAAAATAGTAATAATTTGTGTAAAATCATAAGAAATGATTTGGGAAGAAATGGGGATGAAAAAATCCAAATTTGAAAAGATAAAAATAGATTTTTATCGAAATGAACTAGTTTTGAACTAGAATTATAATTCTATTTATTTTTAAATAAATAAATTGAATTTGAAAAGGGTTTTAAAATTAACCAGAATTTCCAATAATTGAATTGGAATGGATTTGAATCGAAATTGTCTTTGGAATATTTCGATGTTGGATTTCGTGATTATACAGATATTGCTATGGAAATTTGAAAGATATATTTATATCGTAATTTCTAATATGATATTTGTTGATTGTAGAATTTGATATTGAATATAAGCCGATATATTTTCTATTCAGAGCCTTGTATTTAATATCAAATGTTATTTGGGTTTGTCGTGAATGGTGTCTTCATGAACACTGTTCTTAAGCCCAGTTGAGAAAAAGATTAAATCCTTTTATTTAGACTTAATGAAGTGTACCAATTAAATAATATTTAATTGGAATTGAATTGGTATTGATTTTTGGGTTTATCGTGAACAGTGTTTTAAATAACACTTGTTCTTTAACCCGATAATTAATGGAATGTGATTTTGGGTTGTCGTGAACGGTATCTTCAATAATACTGTTCTTAGACCCAAAGGAGTTAAGAAAATCAGAAACTAACCGGAGATTAGTTAAGTTGAATGATTTCTGGGGTATTGATCTGATGTTGGTTTCGGCCTTCGGGGTTAATACTTAGGGAATTGCTCACTTGCTAATTTACGGTTAGGGACTGATTGAAATGGAATGTGATTTTGGGTTTATCGTGAACCGTGTTTTAAGTGACATTGATTCTTTAACCTAGTCAAAGATTAAAACTAAGTGAAGTTTTAATGAATCTTTAATTAGATTGAAAAGATCGAGAATGGAGTATCACCAGTTTTACTCCAAACGGTAGTTAAATCTTTAATTAGATTTGAATGTGAAATGGTAATTGAATTTACTGATAACACTGTGGTGTTAGATATGAAGTATGACCAGTTTTAATTCATGGGATAAATAGGTTGGGATTGGGAAATAAAATAAATAATTGCTTCGGTGTGGTTCGTTAATCCCGACTAGTTTGAAGTGATATCCAAAAGGAAGATTAAAGAATAAATTTAAAAGAATTTATCTTTGATAAAATTAATGGGAACCTTTCCCTAAGAATGTGAAATTTAGAAACTAACTGTAGGTTGGCTAAGCAGAGTGATTTCCTGGGTATTGATCTGATGTTGGTTTCGGCCTTCGGGGTTAATATTTAGGGAATTATTCTCTTGATTAATTTACGGTTAGTGACTGATGAATTGGAATGAGTCGTATGTTGTGTCTGTGTAACACTTATTTATTATATACGCGAGTTATTCGGAAAGACCGGGTTTATCCCATTCTGAATAACTGATTCGACGATTAGTCAAAGATGAAGAAGATGGTTGAAGACCGGAGGTCTTCACGTCGTTTGGGTGATTACTGATGTTATTACAGTTAGTGACTGATGAATTGGAATGAGTCGTATGTTGTGTCTGTGTAACACTTATTTATTATATACGCGAGTTATTCGGAAAGACCGGGTTTATCCCATTCTGAATAACTAATTTGACGATTAGTCGAAGATGAAGAAGATGGTTGAAGACCGGAGGTCTTCACGTCGTTTGGGTGATTACTGATGTTATTGATTGGGCTGTACACCCAAGAAGATGGAAACAGTTGGTGATCGTCCAGACGTACTTGGAGATCGATGGGTATGCGAGGTACTAGGTGCCTCCGGTTTCGTTCAGACCCAGAACGAACTTGTAAATGGACTATGTGTCTGACATTGGATTTTATTCTGTGTGGTTGATTTCTATTAAATATATATCTGTTTGGCGGCGGAAAATTTATTCTCTTGCTTAACGCCCTTCTCTGAGACGTACGAGCTCAGAGGTAATATATTGATGGATATCAAACGCATGGAGTGAATTGCCTGTGTGGCATGCCTAAGTGGCAATTGATCAAGGCTTCTGTTGAAAAGCAAAGTCTTGAGGTTGATGATCAAAGCACAGCCTGTGTGGCATAGCTTTGTGTAGCGTTGATTCGCGAGCCTCA
Organism: Allium sativum; assembly: GCA_030737875.1. NCBI lineage: Eukaryota > Viridiplantae > Streptophyta > Magnoliopsida > Asparagales > Amaryllidaceae > Allium > Allium sativum. The sequence goes on along the minus strand of CM060913.1, from coordinate 781,289,834 downwards.
CACCCCGGTTGTGAACCAGAAACGGGAGAAGGATCCAGGGAGGGCATGCATCTCTTTCTAGCTAGAAGTGGCGTCAGTGGTTTTACACGCCCTGACGAGTTTGACTTATGTGGTTTTTGCTGTTGCGAGGCGCCTCGGATATATCGGTCGTTCTCGAACCGATGGAGTCATTCGTTGGCTCATTTACACCCCATAGGGCGGGGAGACGTAGTGTTCAGGATTTCGTCTAATCCACATCGGTGGACCGGCCCTGTGGCTCCAAGGGACGATGCGTTCTGTTCCTGAGACTCGGGCTAGACAGTCTCGAATCGGTAGAGGACTATCTTTTGCCTCGGTTCATAGATGAAAATCCAACTTCCAATACGTGACGTTTCAATTTTAGTTGTAATCCTATATATGGCGACATAGTGGGATGGGGCGCTTATGTCGCCTATGATTGATACTTATGATTTGAAGTTGTTTTGACACTATACACTTATTATAATATCAAATGATTTATTTTAAACGTATCAAGCATGCTTTGGCTATTATAAGGGAAAACCCTATCCTTTGGTTTGTGTTGCATTGTGTGATGGGACCTGGGTCTTATAATAGCTTCATTGTTCTTTATTTAGCATTGCGCTGTTGTTTTATGCACTGGTATTCTTAGGAGGAAACCCGTTACATGTTATACGGCGTGGTCCCTTGATTTACCTAACTTTAAAATAAAGATTAATAACAGTTTTAGTTCTCACACCACTCACATGACTGACCTGGAGTTTATTGTTTTAACCTAAACTCTAGGTGCCCTTATTTTGACACGGGCAGCTAGTAGTTTTGGTTTTGCAGATTTATATTCACATAATCCTGGTTTACAGCTGGAACGATATCCGGAAAGCTTTGTATTCGTATATCTCCTTCAGTTGTATTTTGTATTATTTTCCGCTGCTATGTAATGTATTGTAATCTCTGATATTTATCGAATGTATATTATTTGTTTATACTCTGTATATTCTTGTATTCTGATGAATTGTTGTAATAAGCAATGAAATGTTCTTCCGTCTGCGTTCTTTTGTGTGTCGTTCTCAAAGTATCCGGGCTTTCCTTACCGGGGAATTTACGGGTCCTCACATAAGGGTTTCCCAGAGTGTGTGATCCTGAGGCATTGCTAGAGTGTCTCGAATCAGAAGGAGACATCCCTAGCCTTGACTCATGATGGAAATCCAATTTCCAATACGACATCATTCAGTTATAGTTGTAAACCTATATATGGCTACATAATATATGGTACCTATGCCATCTATGATTGATACATTTATATTTGAAGTTGTTTTTTACACTATGCACTTATAGTAATAACAAAAATGATTTGTTTTAAAGCGTACCGAGCATGTTTGGCTATTATAAGGTAAAACTCTATCCTACGGCTTGCGTTGCATTATGTGATGGGACCTGAGTCTTATAGTAGCTTCATTTTTCCAAAAGCATTGCGTTGTTTACAAATTGTTTTATTTCAGAGTATACATGGGAGTGAACCAGTTCTATGACATGCGGCGTGGTCCCGTGATTTACCCTATTTAAAGTAAAGGTTTAATTACTGTTTTGAGTTTTCACACCAGTCCCATGATTGAATGGGAGTTTATTGTTTCTACCTAAACTCTGGGTGCTCATATTTTCCGCGGGGCAGCTAGTAGTTATGGTTTGCGTATATTTCTTTTCACATGATCCTGGATTACAGCTGGAGCTATATTTGGAATGCTTTGCATCCGTGTATTTCTTTCAGTTGTGTTAGTTGATGTATTCCTGCTACGCAAAGTATCTATACATCTTATTTTTGATGTTTTGTAATTATTAATCTTTGATATTGTTTTTCTACTGTGTAATTTTTATTCGTACTCTGATATATTCTTGTACTCTGATGTAAATTGTTGTAATAGCAATGAAACGTTCTAACGTTTGTGTTCTGATGCGTCGTGTTCTCAAGCCAGTCCGCCTTTGTAACGACCCGCATTATACGCATCAAAGGATCGTAGAATATTTATTTCTTTCTCATATTAAGTCGTATAGCCATGTAACTTTGGGAGACAACTACTGGGGTCATTTCCCATGTTCATGATTTTTGCCGATTTTTAAATGACAATTTTGCCCCTTGCTGGTCTTGTTTGGGCCATAACTTTTGATTGGCAAGGAGTTTTGACCTGAAACCACTTCCATTAGATCCGGATGATGTTTACCTTTCCGTAGAGTGGTCACATTAGCCAAACGGACTCACCTTTTGGGAGATATGGCTGAAACAAGTTTAGAAGGTGAAAAACAGCTTAACCGGGCCTAATTAGGGTGATTAGCAAGAGGGCCCATAACCCATTTCGGGATTAGGGTTATGAGGAGGCTGAGAACAGTAGGAAAACGATTTTTATTTCATTTTTCAGCCGCCTAAAACATTTCTCTAGCCCTAGCCATGGGCTCCACCTTCTAATTTCATCGCAAATCGCTTCCTAATTGAAGATTGAGCCAACCTACGTCAAATCAAGGAGAAATAGCACCAGATTGGAAGAAGAGACGCTGTGTTGTCTTGATATTCGATCCAAATCAGAGATACTTTCAGATCTATAAGTAATTTCTGGCTAAGGTGAGTGATTTGCATTGTTTTTCACTAATTACAGCTAATTAGGGGAGATTAGTGATAATTAGCGAAATTTTGGCTCAGAAAAATCTAGAAAAAATTTGTAAAATTCTAAAATATTATTTTAGGACTCTGATAGAAATTTGAGCTAATTTGGATAAGTTTTGCTAATTGTATGCTTAAACATGGTTAAGGGGGATTAAGGGAAAATATGGGTTTTGCGTATGTTTGATTCATTTTGACATGCTTAATTATCATTTTGGTGTTTGTGGTTGATGTTATATATTGCTATGACTGTATGGTATGTTTTGTGATTGATTAGAAAAGTTATATTGCTCGAAAATGCCGTCGAATGGTGTAAACAGCTCGCTAGTCAAAGTGCAGGAAATATGTAGGGAATCAGATCAGATCAGGTTCCTCGAACCCACCCACTCGTGGAGCACCCCATGACTCCGACCCGCTCGCCAGAAGAAGGAGTGCACGAACCGATCTAGGTAGGAAAGCCCGACCCGAACCAATGGGATCATCACGAACCGATCCTCCTAAGTGAAGGAACTGACCCAAACCGCCTGATGGCCACAAACATAAGGAGTTGCCAAGCACGCCCCGACCCGAGGAGAAGACTACGACCCGATCCGAAGAGAAGGTCACGACCCGATGCCATATGATGGGGTACCACAAACCAAACCGATGTAGATGATCATGAACCAGGCTACTTCAGGAGGACTGAACCGAGTCAAATGGGGCTGTTATCCGAACCGATCCGGAGGAGACCAAAACCTGAGATGCGAAGGTAGTCCAAATGGGAAGTTATAACTCAGGATCCAGTCGGGAACCAACGAGTTAACGTCATGGTTGGGCTTTGCTGCAGGACGTGTGCTAAGGAGTTGTCGACGTCCATAGCTTTGATTCACCACCGAGATACGATTGTTAGGCTATGGATCAGAGCAGTAGGGTAGTTATTATTCCATGGGGTCAGAGTAATCGTAGCATGGCTATGAGCTAGTGCAGTGGAGTCATCATGACTTCATGGGGCAGAGTGGACATAGCAAGGACTAATGGCTATGGATCAGTGCAGTGGAGTCGCCATGACTCCATGGGGCAGAGTGATCATAACAAGGATTTGGGTGATCAAAGCGGTGGATATCGTATGCTTTACGCACTGAGTGAGAGATGTGAGGATGATTGCTATGATTGATTGTTTGATATCACTATGACATGCACACCCCATCCCCCATATCTTTACACTATATGTTAGTGTCACCTTAGAGTCTTGTACATCCTGTTGTGCTAACTCTTTGGTTGCAGGTCCAGGTTCAGGTATGGTTTAGTATACCTGTTATTGTTCTGTTTTGCTGCTTATCGCTCATACCAGACTTTTGTCTGACCCAGAGTTTTATGTCTCTTATTATTAATCTGGGTGCTCTTAAACGGGCAGACTAGAGACAGGTTAGGTGGTGTGCACGAGTAGCTGTATCGGAGACGAGCAGGAGGCTTCCATGTATGATATATATATATGTATGTATAGATATTCTCCTTGTGTCGCTGCTGGTCACTACTTTAGGCATTAGTAGTGTACCTTTCTTATTTTGCTTTAGAGACAGTTTTAAAGGTTGTAATAATGATGATATGGAACATAAGCAGTATTTTGAGTTTCCGCTGCTATGATGATCATGGTTTAGTTCTCAGCTTATGCACTGTCTCGCCTGTTTTATGTCAAGTATGTTATTATTATATTTTATTCCATGCGTTGTGAGACATTCTACAGGTTCCTGTTAGTTCAAATTCCCTTCTTTCCTTTCTTTGACGACCGTCCCATGCTGGTTGGACATTGGTACAACGCACTTTCATTGGAAATGTCAGCTGGTGCAGGGCGGGCCGTCACATTTGGTATCAGAGCTCTAGGTTGCATAGTTAACCTAGGGAAAGACACCAGGGAGAGACAGTATACATATATGAGAGTGCGTATTTGTGATATTTTGGTTTTCAAAAGCTATTATATATACTATTAGTATATTTAAGGATGAAGTCGCACTGTACTGGCACCACTGAAGAGATGGTTAATCGTTTTCTCCTTACAGATTGAACGATGAGCCGATATGTTAGGGGAACTGATAGAGGAGCTAATAATCGGAATGCTCCTGATATGAGGATGATGTTCACTGACCTCATGAGAGAGATGCTTAGAGATGTTCAGAGGGCAGCTCCTAATGCTGCAAATGGTGGTGGTGCGACGGTGCAGGCACCTAAGGCCGATTTCGCAAAGCTATGCAAGGATTACACTATCCTTGGTGGGAAGCTGTCCCATGGAATGGAATCAGCTATAGAAGTTCAGGATTGGTTGGATAGCTGTGAGCGTATCTTCGAAGACTTGGGTATCGAGGATGCGATGAAGAGAAAGCCAGCATCCCGTCAGCTGCAGGGACGGGCGATGAATTGGTGGAATGCTATTAAGGCAGCTACTCCAGAGGATCAAGTTACTTGGGATCAGTTTAAGCCCCGATACAGTGAAAAGTTTATCCCAGCTACTCAGAAATCAGAATTTTTTAGGAAGTTCTTGGAGCTTAAGCAGAATGGTAGGGCAGTCTCGGAGTATATTGCTGAGTTCGATATTTTATCGAAGTATGGATTATCTCTTATCGACACTCCCGAGAAGAAGAATGAGAAGTTCATAACAGGCTTAGATCAGTACTTGGGGGAAGGCTTATTAACCACATCGATGAGACGTTTGAATCGATTGTGGAAAAAGCTTTGAGATCAGAGAGTCTATACCCTAATTCGAAGACTGAGATTGCATCTGCAGAAGAGCCAAAGCCGCAAGCAAGCGGTGGAGGCAAGAATGGTTCTCAGAATAAGATAAAGCAGAATCAGACCAAGGATGGTCAGAAGAAGAAGAATAAGAAAGATGTTGAGTGCTTTAGCTGTGGCAAGAAGGGCCATTATGCTAAAGAATGTCGAGCAAAGCCAACGGACATGAAGTGCTTCAACTGCGGCCAAGTGGGACATCACAAGGATAAATGTCCACAACCCCCTAAAGAGAAGCAGATTGTGAAAGCATATGCTCTTAATGTTGTTCCTTCTTCATCGAATGCCCCAACCACGACGGAGAAAGGAAAGAATATCGTCATTCAAGGTATGCTTTCTGTTTATGATGTTCTTATTCGAGTATTGTTTGATACCGGAGCTTCCCGTTCCTTCATATCTAGTGACCTAGTAGATAGGTTGGGATTGGAACCTGAGATAGTCGATAGACCTTTAGCGGTGACGAACCTGATTGGTGGTTCAACTAGCCTTAGCATGATTGGTCGTAATGTGGTCTTATCGAGTCATGGATGCAAGTTTGTTTGTGATTGCTTTGTTTTGGGCTTTACTGGGTTTGGCATTATTTTGGGAGTCGATTGGCTCCAAAGGTACGGGGTGGTGGTAGACTGTGAGGGCTTTTTGGTGACATATAGAGCGGATGATGGGCGGAGGGTAGTGTTTGGTGGTCTACCTAGTGATGGGGTAATGGCTAGTTTTCTAAATTCCCTCGACATCCCGCATGATGAGTTGTCAGATGTGCCCGTGGCTGGCCAGTATCCGGACGTCTTCGAGGAAGTGACCAGACTTCTACCACACCGTATTGATTTAGTGAAAGATGCCAGACCTATAGTGATGCCACTTCGTCGTATGGCACCAAGGGAGCAGCGAGAGCTCGGGGTGCAAGTAAGTGATCTTTTGAAGAAGGGATTTATCAGAAGATGTGTTTCTGAGTGGGGAGCACCAGTTGTTTTTGCTACCAAGGCAGATGGTTCCCTTCGATTGTGTGTGGGATACCGCGAGTTGAATAAGGTGACGAGGAAGAATAAGCATCCTCTATTGCGGATAGATGTTTGATCAGTTGAGTGGCACGAGAGTGTTCTCGCAGTTGGATCTCGTGACAGGTTTTCATCATCTTAGGGTGGAAGCTGAGAGTATAGCTAAAACGGCCTTTCGGATGTTGTCTGGATTCTATGAGTGGTTGATCATGCCATTTGGGTTGACTAACGCACGAACATATTTTGTAGATCTTATGAATAGAGTATTCCGAGATCAATTGAATAAGTTTTTCTTGTGTTCGTAGATGATATCTTGATTTATTCGAGGACAGAGGAAGAACACAAGGAACATCTGAGGATAGTGATGGGTGTGTTGAGAAAACACCAATTGAAAGCAAAGTTTTCTAAGTGTCACTTTTGAAGGAGAGAAGTGAGATTCTTGGGCTATGTTGTTTCAGAGAATGGCATTGCCGTGGACCCTGCAAAGGTGGCTACGGTACAATATTGGTCTACGCCCAACAATGCAATAGAAGTAAGAAGTTTCTTGGGGTTGGCTGGATATTATCGTAAGTTTATCCAAGACTTCTCCAAGATAGCGGCACCGTTGATTCAGTTAACCAAGAAAAATCAAGCTTTTGTTTGGGACGAAAAGTGCGAGAATGCATTTAAGAGTCTAAAGGAATAGTTGACATGTGCACCAGTGTTAGTCATTCCTAAAGGGAATGAAGAGATGACGGTGTACACAGATGCCTGTGGTACGAACTAGGTGCTGTATTGATGCAAGGAGGTAGGGTTGTAGCTTTTGCTAGTCGGCAACTGAAACCGCATGAGAAAAGATATCGTACCCATGATTTGAAATTGGCAGCGATCATGTTCACATTGAAGATGTGGAGACATTATCTCTTCGGAGTAAGATTTGAGTTGTTTACCGATCATAAATCGTTAAAGTATGTTTTCTCTCATAAGGATTTAAACCTCCGACAGCAAAGACGGTTAGAATTCTTGGCTTCCTACGATTTCGATATCGCATATACACCAGGAAAGGGCAATGCGGTTGCTGATGCATTGAGTAGAAAACATGCCAGTTTAGGGGCTATGTTTCTAGAATGGAAGCAACTGGAGTACATCGCTGGGTATGATTTCAGACCAAAGTGCGAATTGGATCCAGAAGTATTAGCAAGTTTGACGATCAGACCCACTTTGATTGAGCGGATTGGTTCCAGTCAGAGGAACGATCATAACTTATTAGAAATCATCTCCAAGTTAAAGATGGGTATCGACGAGGAGATGAACAAGTATGGGCTTGATCGAGATGGATGGCTTAGGAAGAATGAAGACTAGTTGTGCCCAATGTCGATGGATTGAGAGATGAAGTGCTTAGAGAATGTCATCACTCAAAACTGACAATACAACCTGGTGGTAACAAAATGTATCGAGACATGAAGCAGACCTACTACTGGGAAGGAATGAAAAGAGACATTGGGAAGTTTATATCCAAATGCATGAATTGCCAGCTAGTTAAAGCTGAGCAAAAGAAGCCTAGTGGTTTTGTTGCAACCACTAGAAATTCCAGAATGGAAATGGGAACAAGTCTCAATGGATTTCATTGATGGGTTACTAAGAACTAGATTGGGCCATGATAGAATTTGGGTGATTGTGGACCGATTGACTAAGAGTGTAAGGTTTATACCCGTCAAGTCGAATAGAACGACAGCTAAGTTAGCGGAACTACATATGAAGTGGGTAATGAGATTTCATGGAGTACCTAAAAGCATTGTGAGTGACCGAGACCCGTTGTTTACTAGTGGGTTTTGGAAGAGCTTACAAGAGGCTCTAGGGTCAGAATTATATCTCAGTGCCGCGTACCATCCTCAAACCGACGGTCAGACAGAGAGGGTGAATCGAGTATTAGAGGATCTCTTGAGAGCTTGCATATTGGATTTTGGTAGATCATGGGATGACCATTTGCATCTATTAGAGTTTGCATATAATAATAGTTATCAATCCAGTATTGGTATGGCTCCATATGAAGCTTTGTACGGAAGACCTTGCAACTCACCGTCATGTTGGTTAGAAACCGGTGAGAAATTTGTGCTTTGGCCAGATGTGATAAGAGACATGTAACACCCCACGTCCATTAATGTCACTCACAAAGGGAATGCATTAACTTCTATGGAGCGTTTTAAGTAAGTATAGAACAGAAACTTAACAATAAGACATATATAAATAGTACTCAAAGATTTAAAACTTTATTTCATTGCAGCGGAAAACACATATGTTTGCTTACATCATCAAAAACCAGAGTCAAAGTACATAATATCCATCTGGACTATCAAAAGTATCCCCAACATCAAAATAGCCATAAATAAAAGAGAAGCTGAACTTTACTCCAGCGATCCAAGCAATCTTCTAAAAGCAGTCCAAGATCAAGCTCCACTGGTGCTAGTTCCAACCTGAGCACCTGGGGGGGGGGGGAAAGGAAGGAAAGAGGAGGAAACAAAGGGGGTCAGACATAAAGTCTGGCTAGTGCGATAATTTTAACAATATAATTAACAAAGTAACTAGGCTAAGGCATAAGTTGGAAAATAAGGAAATGACCATGAACCATTGAATATGGCAGAGTAAATAAGGAAACAAGATGAACGACGATATCGTTAAAGCGCACCTAACCCACTGTAAGATAATTACTAAACTACACCAACACTATAGGATAATTGCTATACTGCACCACCACTAGTCACCCTAAGGTTGATCCCGCCTACAGACTTAATAATGATGTTGGTAGTTTCGTGCACCCCTAGCTGCCTTCATAGGTGCCACCTGCCCCTATCTCCACTAGGTGTACCCACTACTCCCAAGCGATCGGCTCCCTAACTCGTAGATACCCGTGCTGGCCCCACAGTGGGGTGTATCACTCCCCAAAGTGGCAACCCGATACAACCAACAATGCACGGCTTATACCTACATGATGCAACAACGTCTTACCTACCAGCCCGGGTCCACACACGCATATGAACACGTTGGACTTGCGTTGCCACCGCTAACCCGTTTTGGCCTCTTACAGTCAAGCCCAGTATGCGTGTCCCGTCCTCGACTTGGGTCGAGCCCACAAAGATACGTATGGGTTACTGGTTGAAATGGGGCTCCATCACTTGACACAAGCTATCCACCTAAGCATGGTCCCCTCTACTACATCCCACTTAACCACTTCTTATTCATGTTTCAATTACATGTTTCAATTTTGGTTAAGTGTTTCTAATCGTATTTCCAAATGCCACACAAGGCACCCACTAGATTCCACATGCCACCCAAGGCACCTACTTAGCCCCCTCATGTCCACTACATGTTTATCTGGTTAAGTGTTTCTTAATTCATTAAGACTGTAACCTCATAAAGACCTCTCACATTAGACTGGCATTTGTGGCAGTTGGATTTGCCGGGCGGGTCCGGGCAGTCTTACACCACAAAAGAGCCTAACCTCGTGTCTTTACAATTTTTACTATTTAATTTATGCCTAAGACCTCTCACATTAGACTGGCATTTATGGTAGCAGGATTTGCCGGGCGGGTCTGGGCAGTCTTACACCACAAAAAAGTCTAACTTCGTGTCTTAGACGATTAATTTCTCCTAATTAATCATTCCCCAAATTTGAATTACTTTCCCTATTCAAATTATCAATCAATTCCAAATTTAACGATGTCCATAATTAACTCAATTATGTCCATCCATTTATGGTATGCAAAATCATACCAATTTTCACCACAATTATATTTTATGCCTTTTAAGGCATTTATGCCAATTAAATCTTTTTAATATTATCCCCTTTACCCTACGTTGTACGTTTGTTCATTTAACGTAAAATATACGTTAGACTCGAATAGTCTAACTTATGGAACAAAGAGAAAACATCACAATATACACATAATGAAAACATAGATCTAAACATAGGGATGAACTTGCATATGTGAATGATGTTCCACATCTAAAACTTGCATAGGCCAAAGTTACAACTTGCATAAACAACATATGTCATGGATCCAAATCTAAAGGTGTGAACTTGCATAAATCATGTATGTCATAGATCTACATCTAAAGGTGTAAACTTGCATAGGCAATAACCCTAAACTTGCATAACATGATTCATATCCCAAACTCATATATTTATATAAACTTGCATATGTGATTTATGCATCATAACAATGGTGTAAACTTGCATCTAACATGTAAAATATTATGTAGAATTTAGCATATAACTCACACATGTCATAACCTAACTTTTAATCAAATTTTCACATAAACTAGATGTCATAACCATGTAAGGTCACATATAATTTTACCCAACTTGTATATGATTCATGTTTACATAAAAATCTAAACTTGCAAACATATGATTTATCATATGAATCGACATAACCAAACTTAGCATATGTACAACATGATGATTCAACTAGACATAGGCTAATCATAGAATTACAACGTGGGTGATAGCATCATAACTTTACATCGTAAATGATAGCATCATAACATAACGTCATGGAGATTTCAACACAATTCTACAACATAATTACAACATACGATCAATAATTCACATCACATTCATATAATCTGCATCATAACTTAATCCAATTAAATTACTAATTATTTTATTAAAACTATCGAACTCACAACTCAAAAGCGGTCTTGAGTTCTGAATTCTGATTTCTAAAGTTGTATTAGCTCTCCTTTGAAGAAGATTCGTTGTTAGGGTTGAATAGAACTGATTTGATTTGTTGTTCTTCCTTTCTAATTGGTGGCGGCTGCTCTAGGGTTCAAGACGACAGCATGACGGCCATAGTTTTAGTTTTAATTTTGATTTAGGGTTTGAGTCTATGAGTCTTTTTATAGAGTTTTGAATTTATTTACAGCCGTCAGATCACTCTAGAATCCATCTAGGCCTTAGAAACCAAGAAATGATGTCAATAGACCAACCAGAAATCGCCACCTAAGCCCTAAAACATAAAATTTCGTCATAGACCATTTAGGGCCGACGGGACCATTTCCAAACCTCCTGAGTCGACCCTGGGGTCGACCCAGTGGATCTCGGGTCGACCCATAAAATAGGCCGGTTTGGTGTTTTGCCTTCCCGCTTCCGCTGTTTTGAATTTTTTTCTTAAATTTTAGGTTGAATTTTATTTTATTTTTATAAATATATCTATATATATTTCTATCTTCCTAATTAACCATTTTCACACTAAACTACTCTTTGAACCGCGTTCACACTAAGCCACTTTTTAGCCATTCCCCTAAAACAAAAATATGGCATTGGCGGGGATCGAACTCTGTACCTCTTGTATGCAAGTCACATGTTCCAACCAAATGAGCTACTAAGTCTTTTGCTTACAAACCTTAGAACAATGCTAAACATTTATTCTTTAATTTAGTTAATTCGATTATTCAAAAATCCGGGGTGTTACAAGACACCTCAGATAAGATCAAGGTTATCCGACAACGAATGAAGGCTGCCCAAGATAGGCAGAAGAGTTATGCTGATAAGAGGAGAAGAGATTTAAAATTCTCCATTGGCGACTTGGGGTTTGTCTAGATTTCTCCGTTAAAGAACATGATATGATTTGGAAGGAGAGGAAAGCTGGCACCAAGATTTGTTGGTCCATTCCCAATCCTCGAGCAAGTTGGGAATTTGGCATATAAAATTGAATTACCAGAGAAGATGGCAGGTGTTCATAACGTATTTCATGCTTCCCAGTTAAGGAAATTCGTGCACGACCCGGATGTAGCTACTTCACCTGATCAGTTGGATGATATCGAAGTAGAACCCGAGGTGGTTGGGAACCTCAAGCCAACTCGTATTGTCGAGCACGATACGAAGCAACTTCGAAGGAAAGCGGTGAATCTAGTCAAAGTTCAGTGGGGCGATAATGAGAATGACTGTACTTGGGAGATAGAGGAGAGCATTAGGAAGACGTATCTAGAACTCTTTGCCTAGTAAGATTTTAATTGCAAATTAATTTTTCACATGCTAGGATAGACTTGTTTGTTGTTTTGTATGTTTGATTGTTGTGAATGGTTGCTGGCCTGCGGGATCCTGTGCTTGTTTCTTAGTTAAGGAATTTCAGGGGCGAAATTTCCTAAGGGGGAGGGGGAGAATGTAACGACCTGCATTCTATGCATCAAAGGATCATAGAATATTTATTTCTTTCTCATATGAATTCGTATAGCCATGTAACTTTGGGAGACGACAATTGGGGTCATTTCCCATGTTCATGATTTTTGCCAATTTTTAAATGACCGTTTTCCCCTAGCAGATCTTGTTTCGGCCATTACTTTTGATTGGTAAGGAGTTTTGACTTGAGACCACTTCCATTAGATCCGGATGATGGTTTACGTTTCCATAGAGTGGTCACATTAGCCAAACGGACTCACCGTTTGGGTGATATGGCTGAAACAAGGTTTAGAAGGTGAAAAACAGCTTAACCGGGCCTAATTAGGGTGATTAGCAAGAGGGCCCATAACCCATTTCGGGATTAGGTTTATGGGGAGGCTGAGAACAGTAGGAAAATGATTTTTATTTCATTTTTCAGCCGCCTAAAACATTTCTCTAATCCTAGCCATGGCCTCTACCTTCTAATTTCATCCCATATCGCTCCTAATCACTTCCTAATTGAAGATTAAGCCAATCTACGTCAAATCAAGGAGAAGTAACATCAGATTGGAAGAAGAGCTGGTGTGTTGTCTTGGTATTCGACCCAAATCAGAGATACTTTCAGATCTATAAGTAAATTGTGGCTAAGGTGAGTGATTTGCATTGTTTTTCACTAATTACGGCTAGTTAGGGGTGATTAGTGATAATTAGCGAAATTTTGGCTTAGAAAAATCTGGAAAAAAATTTGTAAAATTCTAAAATATTATTTTAGGTCTCTAATAGAAATTTGGGCTAATTTGGATAAGTTTTGCTAATTGTATGCTTAAACATGGTTAAGGGGGATTAAGGGAAAAATATGGGTTTTTGGGTATGTTTGATTCATTTTGACATGGTTAATTATCATTTTGGTGTTTGTGGTTGATGTTATATGTTGCTATGACTGTATGGTATGTTTTGTGATTGATTAGAAAAGTTAGATTGGTCGAAAACACTGTCGAATGGCATAAACAGCTCGCTGGACAAAGTGCAGGAAATATGCAGGGAATCGGATCGGGTTCCCCGAACCCACCTGCTCGTGGAGCACTCCATGACTCCGACCCGCTCGCCAGAAGGAGTGCACGTACTGATCTATGTGGGAAAGCCCTACCCGAACCAATGGGATCATCACGAACCGATCCTCCTAAGTGAAGGAACTGACCCGAACCGCCTGATGGCCATGAACATGAGGAGTTGCCAAGCATGCCCCGACCCGAGGAGAAGACCACGACCCAATCCGAAGAGAAGGTCACGACCCGAACCCATATGATGGGGATACCACGAACCAAACCGATGTGGATTATTACGAACCAGGATACTTCAGGAGGACTAAACCGAGTCAAATGAGGCTGTTATATGGACCGATCCGGAGGAGACCAAAACCCGAGATGTAAAGGTAGTCCAAATGGGAAGTTGTAACTCAGGATCCAATTGGGAACCAACGAGTTAACTTCATGGTTGGGCTTTGCTGCAGGACGTATGCTATGGAGTTGTCGACGTCTATAGCTTTGATTCACCACCGAGAGACGATTGTTAGGCTATGGATCAGTGCAGTGGGGTAGTTATTACTCCATGGGGGCAGAGTGATCGTAGCATGGCTATGAGCCAGTGCAGTGGAGTCGTCATGACTTCATGGGGCAAAGTGGACATAGCAAGGACTAGTAGCTATGGATCAGTGCAGTGGAGTCGCCATGACTCCATGGGGGCAGAGTGATCATAACAAGGATTTGGGTGATCAAAGCGGTGGATATCGTATGCTTTACGCACTGAGTGAGAGAAGCGAGGATGGTTGCTATGCTTGATTATTTGACATCAATATGACATGCACACCCCCTCCCCCATATCTTTACACCATATGTTAGTGTCACCTTAGAGTCTTGTACATCCTGTTGTGCTAACTCTTTGGTTGCAGGTCCAGGTTCAGGTCTGGTTTAGTATACCTGTTATTGTTCTGTTTTGCTACTTATCGCTCATACCAGACTTTTGTCTGACCCAGAGTTTTATGTCTCTTCTTATTACTCTGGGTGCTCTTAAATGGGCAGACTAGAGACAGGTTAGGTGGTATGCACGAGTAGCTGTACCGAAGAAGAGCAGGAGGCTTCCACGTATGATATATGTAGATATTCTCCCTGTGTCACTGCTGGTCACTACTTTGGGCATTAGTAGTGTACCCTTCTTATTTTGCTTTAGAGACAGTTTTAAAGGTTGTAATAATGATGATATGGAACATAAGTTGTATTTTGAGTTTCCGCTGCTATGATGATCATGGTTTAGTTCTCAGCTTATGCACTGTCTCGCCTGTTTTATGTCAAGTATGTTATTATTATATTTTATTCCATGCGCTGTGAGACATTATACAGGTTCGTTGTTAGTTCAAACTCCCTTCTTTCCTTTCTTTGATGACCGTCCCGTGCTGGTTGGACATTGGTACAACGCACTTTTATTGGAAATGTCGGCTATTTCGGGGTGCGCTGTCACAGCCTTCTTGTTCGGTTTAGGCCGGCCGGGAAGTTCGGGTCGTTACAAGTAATCAAGATTTCAAGAGTTCAAGATAAATATAGTAATAGAGTCTAGTTTATGTAAGACTATGAATAGCACTCCAGGTTCTAATTCAAATTCTGATTTTCATTTTCTGATTTCAAATTCTATTTTCAAAATCTATCTTCAACCTCTTTCTTCTCGATTTTATTTTCTTACTTTACTTTGATTTTAAACTTAAGTTTTAAAAGTTAATACTTTGTATACTTTATATTTATATAGTTTTAAACTCTATAATTTTTTAAATATGTCTATATTTATGTTTCTATATGATTTTCTATTTTATAATAGTCATTTACAACACTATGTTTTAATTCAAGAATTTCCAGAATTATATATATATAAATAAATATATATATATATGTATATTAAAACAATTGAAAAATCCTCAAAAATCACTTTTGAACAAGGATATGTCAACATACATATATGTTTATGTCGACATATAACTGTCACTTTTCAAAATTGAAAGGAAGTGTCTTTTGACTATTTGTAATGTTCCAGAAGCATTGCAGCCTTTCAAATCTTATAAATAGGGGCTGATTTCAAATTTTTTCATCATTCTTCTTATCCGTCTTCATCTCCTTTCTTTACACCATTATACTTTCTTATTTTTATGATTTCTACACTTATACTCTGCTGAATTCAGTTCTATTTACATAAACTTCTTCTCTTCTCACTCTCTGCGCATTACTCTCTAAATCGAAGTGCTATTGAAGAGTTATAAGGCTATTGTAATCATTTAGGAAGTGTTTGAGTAATCGATGAAATGAAGGAGAACGGAATCGGTGTTACCCTTGTCTCGTGAAATCAAGGAGAGTATACTTGATCAAGTGTGTGGAATCGGTGTTACCCTTGTAGCCGTGAAATCAAGGAGGTTGTGCTTGGATATTGATATAGTAACAAAACTCTTTACAATCCAACGTTGCGTAGGACTGGACGTAGGAGCAATTCCGAACTAGTATAAAATCCGGTGTGTTCTTTCCTTTTCTGCATTATATTTCTGTTTATCTTTGTGTTTGATTCTGTGTCTGTGATCGTTTCTGTGGTGTGTGATTCATATAGTAGACCATATAAGTTTTTGATTTAGTTTAAATTCTCAAAAACACTATTCACCCCCCTCTAGTGTTAGTTTTTCCTTAACGAACTTTTGCGCAATCCCTAACAATTGGTATCAGAGCAAGGACTTTCAAAAAGTTCATAATCTGATTTTTGAAAAAAAATGGCAAAATTTGAAATATTTGTTAACACTATTGTCAATTCATGCATTGTACCAATGTTGAAAGAGTCTGCATATAATCGTGTTGAAAAGTCATAAGATCTACTAAAATATTATTCAATACAGGAAAAAACGTGTTTTATGGCTTCTGAAAATTCAGAAGTAGAAAAGATGGGTGAAGTGGCTGTTGGTAGTTCAAATTTTTAAATAGTGGCAATTAAAAATCCAAATTCTGAAAAGGTGGCTGTGGGAAATTCAAATTCCGAACTGGTGTGTACATGGCTGTTGAGAATTCAAATTATGTAAGGAAATTGGTGGAAATCAAAAGGGACAAATGGATACTGGATAGTGGCTGTTCAAGACATAGACGAGAAATGCTGAATTACTCAATAATCTGACATATGAAGATGGTGGAATGGTGAACTTCGAAGATAACTCTAAAGGATACATTATTGGGATCGACAATGTCGATAATTCTGAAACTCCTACTGTTTCTGATGTTTTATTATTTAGGAATCTAAAACACAACTTGCTAAGTATAAGTCAACTTTTCGATAGGGGTTATAGAATAAACTTTGAGGAGGATAAATGTTTTATAAGAGATAGGAATTCAAAAGTAATATTCGAAGGAGATAGAAAGAAAAAAATCTGTATATTGTGTATGAAAATCTCAAGCGATATTCTATGTCTTATGGCCAATACAAGTGACCCCTGGATCTGGGGTAAGAGATTTGGTCATATAAACTTCAAACACATCTCTAGGACTTCTTAGCTAGATTCAATTAAAGGATTACCCAAAATGAAATTTAAAGTTAATAACTTATGTGATGCTTGTCAATTTGGGAAATTAAAGAGAAGTTCATTTAAATCAAAGAAGGAAATTTCTACCTCGAAACCATTAGAGTTAATTCACATGGATTTATTTGGTCCATCTCAAATTCAATCAATAAATTATAATAGATATATTTACATAATAGTCGACGATTTTTCTAGATTTACTTGGACTTTGTTTCTTAAAAATAAAAGTGATGCTTTTGATCGATTAAAAACTTTTTCTAAAAGAATTCGAAACTTACTATCACTAAAAATCAAAACATACGTTGTGATCATGGAGGAGAATTCGAAAACGAAAATTTTGAAAAATATTGTAATAAAAAGGGAATAACCCATAAATTTTCTATTCTTAGAACCCCTCAACAAAATGGAGTAGTTAAACATAAAAGTAGGACAATACAAGAGCGTGTGAGAACTATGTTATCTGATAGTAATTTACCAAGAAATTTTTGGGCTGAGGCAGTTGCAACAGCTTGCTATATTTTACATAGAATATCAATTAGACCTTTAACTCATAAAACTCCTTATGAACTTTTGTATAATAAGAAACCAAAAGTGTTATATTTTAAAATATTTGGAAGTAAATGTTTTATACTTAATACTAACGAAAATTTAGATAAATTTGATTCAAAATCTGATAAAGGAATATTTATCGGATATTCAGAAATAAGTAAAGCATACAGAGTTTTCAATACTCGAACCAATACCCTAGAAGAAACCTTAAACGTATCTTTCGAAAAAATTATAAAAGTATAACTCAAAACAATGAAGATGAATGTGAAAATGAAATTAATGAAATAAATCATGAAGATATTGAACCAAATAAAAGAATTTGTTTACTTAGAGACTATTCCGTAGAAAATATCTTAGTAGATATTGAATCCGTTGTTAGAACCCGCAATTAATTAAATAATATGAGTAGTACTTCATTTATTTCAACTATTGAACCTAAGAACCCAAAGGAAGCATCTTCCAATGATTCATGGATACTTGCTATGCAAGAAGAACTGAATCAGTTTACTAGGAGTGATGTTTGGCGACTTGTTCCTAAACTAAAGGATAAGACAATAATAGGAACCAAATGAGTTTAAAAAAATAAAATGAATGAACACGGTGAGGTCGTAAGAAATAAGGCACGACTAGTAGCACAAGGTTATACTCAAGAAGAAGGAATAGATTATGATGAAACTTTTGCCCCCGCAGCAAGATTAGAAGTCATTAGGATTTTAGTAGCCTTTGCAGAACATAATGATTTCAAATTATATCAAATGGATGTCAAAAGTGCTTTTTTAAATGGATTTGTTGAAGAAGACGTATATGTAGAGCAACCACCTCTATTTGAAGACGAAAAATTACCAAATCATGTATATAAGTTAAAGAAAGCGTTATATGGATTAAAACAGGCTCCTAGGGCTTGGTACGAGAGATTAAGAAATTATTTGTTACAATCCAATTTTGAAATAGGAAAATTAGATAATACCTTGTTTATTAAGAAATATTGTAAAGATATACAATTAGTACAAATATATGTTGACGATATAATTTTCGGATCAACAAACGATAAAATGAATAAAGAATTTTCAAATATTATTAACCAAGAATTCGAGGTGAGTCATATGGGGGAACTAATATTCTTTTTAGGATTACAAATTCATCAATTAAAGAATGGAATATTTATTAATCAAGAAAAATACGCGACAAATCTAATTAATAAATATAATTTAACAACAACTAATAGGAACCGATGGCGACTAATATAGCATTAAGTAAAGACGATACGTCTAAAGACGTTGATCAGAAACTATATAGAGGAATGATATGATCGCTATTATATATAACCGCTAGTAGACTAGATATAATGCATAGCGTATGTCTCTGTGCAAGGTAACAATCGCAACCTAAGGAAACACATTTAAAAGCTGTAAAACATATTTTAAGGTATGTAAAGCATACATCAGACTTTGGATTATTTTATCTTAAGGATGATTCATTCGACTTAGTTTCTTATTGTGACGCTGACTATGCAAGATGTAAACCGATCGTAAAAGTACTAGTTGTACATGTCACTTCTTAGGACATTCACCAGTCTCGTGGTTTAGTAAAAAGCAAAATATTGTATTTTTGTCAACAACTGAAGCAGAATATATCTCTGCTGCTTTGGCTTGTTCACAAGTAATATATACGCAACAAACTCTAAATAATTTTGGACTAAATATAAATAAATCACCAATATACTGCGATAATACAAGTGCTATAAATATTTCTAAAAATCCAACTCATCATTCAAGAAGCAAACACATCGATATAGGACATCATTTTCTAAGAGATAATGTAAGTAAAGAGAAATTTTCACTCGACTTTATAGAACAGATAAACAAATAGCAAATATGTTAACAAAACCATTAAACGATACAACATTTACTAAATTTAAAAGAGAATTAGGCATATGTTCATTAAGTGAGTTAGAATAATTAAATATTATATATAAAAAACATTAAAAATCAAAAAAATAAAATTAAAAGACAAGTATGTCGACATATATTTATCACTATGTCGACATATAACTGCCAGAATTTAAAAAATTAATTCCCACCAAAAGTTAGTTACAATAATCGTTTAAACTCACCACTTCGATTTTTCTTCTTTATTCTCATTTATCACTTCTGTAAAAACTTTAAACTAAAACAAATAATGGCCTCCACCAATTTTAACACTCAAATCAATCCTGAATCATCCGCTGGACCATCTGAAGGTCCTTTTCAACGTTCTACGCTATCACGTGCCATCAAAATTGAAGAAAAGATGGAATACATTCTGCAAATGCTCGCTGAAATACAAGTACTTCAAATTAGAATGAGACAAGAGAAAAATAGGCAAGAAAAGGTGATAAGAAGTCTTCTTATGTTCATAACGGATAATCAGACTACTTGGATTATCATCGAAGATGATAATGAACCTATGGAAGAAGAGGAGGAACCGGAAGAAGAGGAAGAAGAGTTAATGGAGGAAGAGGAACCCAAAGAGGAACAACAAGAAGTCTCAAACGAGGAAGATCAAGTTGTTTTCGTGGGTGAAGTTCTGTACAATCATAACGAAAATATGATTGAACGAAATGGAGATTTTTGCCTCCATTACCCAAATTGTCCTACTCACAAGTCTCTTATAGTCAAGGACAATTAGAATTTAGGCTTTAGATTTGTTTATTGTCGTATATTTTCATTCCTTTTTGTTAATTCAATGTATAATATGTACATGTACTATCATTTGTAAAAAACAGTGGTTATATAAGTTGCTTGTTTTGTATAACATAAGTTTTCTTTTGCTTTGTTATATAGGCAAGAATTTAAGGGAAAGTCGTATATAAATTATCACAAATTATACACTTAATATAATATAATTAGAATAATTATAGGATTTAAGGGGAGTAGTTTTAGAATTTCTTTTTAATAATGCCAAAGGGGGAGAAATTATAAAATATAGACTTAATTTATAGGATTCAGATAGACGGGGGAGTATTAGAAGAATCATCATCAATAGGTATGTACATGTATGATATTTTATAAATTAAGGTTGTCATCATCAAAAAGGGGGAGATTGTTGGAGAATGGAATTTAATGAAAACAACCTTATTTCAATATTAATTGATTATAAAATATATAATAACATTTTTATCTAGAATATATATATATATATATATGCATATGCAAGAATTATATACAGGAATTATTACTGAGGACTTTACAATTTAAGAGCTTCTAGAAATTCAAAATTAAAAGATGATTCAAGATGCATGAGTAATCAAGATTTCAGGAGTTCAAGATAAATATAGTAATAGAGTCTAGTTTATGTAAGACTCTGAATAGCACTCCAGGTTCTAATTCAAATTTAAATTTAAATTCTGATTTTCAATTTCTGATTTCAGACTCTATTTTCAAATTCTATCTTCAATCTCTATCTTCTCTATTTTATTTTCTTACTTTACTTTGATTTTAAGCTTAAGTTTTATAAGTTTATACTTTATATTTATATAGTTTTAAACTCTATAATTTTATATATATGTTTATATAGTTTATATTAATGTTTCGATATGATTTTTTATTTTGTAATATTCATTTACAACACTATGTTTTAATTCAAGAATTTCTAGAATTATATATGCATATATATATATATATATATCAAAACACATGAAAAATGCTCAAAAAACAATTTTGAACAAGGATATGTCGACATACATATTTGTCTATGCCGATATATAACTGTCATTTATTCAAAATTGAAAGAAAGTGTCTTTTCACTATTGGTAACATTCCAGAAGCGTTGCAACCTTTCAAATCTTATAAATAGGGGCAAATTTGGAATTTTTTCATCATTATTATTCTCTATCTTCATCTCCTTTCTTTACACCGTTATATTTTCTTATTTTTATGATTTCTACACTTATACTCTGTCGAATTCAGTTCTATTTACATAAAACTTCTTCTCTGCTCACTCTCAACTCGTTACTCTTTGAATCGAAGTGTTACTGAATAGTTATAGGGCTATTGTAATCATTTGAGAAGTGTTTGAGTAATCGATGTTACCCTTGTAGCAGTGAAATCAAGGAGAGCGAAATCGGTGTTACCCTTGTAGCCGTGAAATCAAGGAGAGTATATTTGATCAAGTATGTTGAATCGGTGTTACCCTTATAGCCTTGAAATCAAGGAGGTTGTACTTGGATATTGATATAGTAATAAAACTCTGCGCAATCAAACGTTATGTGGGACTGGATGTTGGAGTAATTCTGAACTAGTATAAAATCTGGTGTGTTCTTTCCTTTTCTGCATTTTACTTCTGTTTATCTTTGTATTCGTGTTTGATTCTGTATCTGTGATTGTTTCTATGGTGTGTGATTCATATAGTAGATCATATAAGTTTTAGATTTAGTTTAAATTATCAAAAACACTATTCATCCCCCTTCTAGTGTTAGTTATGCCTTAACGATCCTTTCCGCAATCCCTAACATTATTGTCATTTGATGGTCTAAATGCAAAATGTTTAGTAAATCACTAAGAAAAAAGGATCAGAGATTGCAGTTGACAAGAAAATACAGAAATCTTAACCTCAAATTCACTTTTAAATGGAATATAATAGATCGATGACTAAAATATATTTTAGAGAAAATGAACATGCTTAAAATACTTAAGGTTAATTATACTAAACTAGAGAAAATGAAAAGGAAGTGCTTAAAAGCAACAATAACTGCAATTTATAATTTTAAGGTTGGAAGAGCAAGTTTTTTTATATAGTGGTTGGACTATAAATGTCCATCAAGAAGTTGAGAATGAAGAATTTGAATGAAGAATAAATGTAGTGCATAATAAAAGTCAACACTGTGTTAAGTTTCCTATATGGTAGAATAGAAGATTTGTTAATTCTATTCGTATATCAGATAATTCGAAACATACACCAAAAAATAAAACAATTTACTATAACAACTCATATTTATGACGACGAGAGATCTAAATGTTTTATTTAAATATTAATCATCGATTAATTAGTGATTCCAAAGTTTATTTTTTTTCATAAATGATCGAATCAGTACTAATGACCATTTCCATTGAGTTTGGTTGGTTAATTAGGCGGATAAAAAGTATATAGGTCTCCATATTTCGATATTTGATGCTTCAGGGTAAAATAGTCTCAAGATACATGCGAAAATTGTCGTTTTGGGCACAATGTCTTATTCCGACAAAATTTATATTTCTGGAATCGTCACAGTAAGTTGTTGCACGCTATCAAATTTTGTAATGATAGAATGTATGTTTACCCGTGCAAAATTAAAACGTATGTTAGTTTTGGATGGATAATTATTGAGAATTAGGCGTAATAAGATTATAAATACCCCTCATCTGTCATCAATCCTAATTTTCACATTAGCTACCACAATAGCTTCATCTCCTTTGTACTATCATGGACACCTTTTTCATCTATCTTCAAAATTTAATTTTCTTTGATGTAGACCACTAAAAATAAGGAAATCAGCTTCTAAATTCCTAGATTGTATTTCTCTACAATTCTACACAAAAGTTGTATGGACTGATACTGATATTATCAACGTCGTGTATGGCTTAAGAGTTAGGGTTTGGGTTTTCATGTAATTTAGGAGACAATTTGCGGATTCAAGAGTTGCATCGTGTTTCTCTTCAAAAATGAAGCATTTGGACCAAGTTTGGTAAAAATTTATGTGAAGAGAAGAAAAACACATGCATCATGGGAGGAACGAGGTAGGTTGCTACATAGGGAGGACGGATTTTGATAGGGGGGTACAAGTTTGACCATGTTGTGATGGTCCCGGAGCTTGTCGCAGAGGAATATGTGTGTGGAAACGGCTTCAGATTCTATGGAAAAACAAGGGAGAAAAAATGAGAAAGGCTATTGGAGCTTAGTGGGTTTGTTCTACGTAAATTGGAGACGAAATGATTATGAGAGGTAATTGGTGTTTGTTAATTTATGGTTAGTTATTCTGATTAATTGTATAATCCACAAACTTATACCTGCTATAGCTTTTTCATATGATATTAGATTTGGATGTCATTTCTTCCATAAATTTGTATTAGCGAGCTCTACATTTTGACACTTGTATGGCTGATTTGGCTTAGGTGAGTGATAGTATCCCTAGCTGAATTGTAATTGTTTGCACAGTAAAAAATTGACATTTTAGGTGCTTTAAAATTTTAAAATATATTTATCAAGAGGAGTTGAATCTACTTTATAATATATAAAACAATTAAAAGGTAATTTTATTAGTTTAAACCTAAGTTTCATATTTTTACCCACTTACACGTTATTGCGTGCTATGTTGACATTATCTCTAGAATTGAACTATTTTGACATCAAATCATCACCAATCATTTTATAGGTTTTATATACTTTATAAATGTTATTATAGGTGTCTGTCTGCTGATTTGAATAATTATATCATCATTGGTTGCATGGATGATTGTTTATTTATTTAGTTAAAACGTCTAGAGTTGCTAGTGCTAAGCGATCAAATTCATAAAAAATTTGTGCACGCTGATTTAGTACTTGGATACGACTCGAATGAGATGAGATGAATTTCTGAAGAAGTTGTGAAGCGTATAGATAAATTTGAGGATAGAGCAACATTCGAGCATGTCAATGGATTTGAAGATGGAGAATGAACTTGGCGACGAGTTTGGATTTTGCAACGAAAGCTGGGATATTTTCACTTAATTTGTACTAAACCATGTTCGGTTAAGTACAAGATCAGAGTAATTGTTATCAACTACGAGAGAGTGATCGACATCGAGTATATTAATATTGGTCATTTTTCCCTATTCGACGTAAACGATGGAACGATTTCAAAGAGCTGGATATGATGATTCGTTCGACAATGAGTTCAACATAGTGTCCCTCCGACCAATGGCTTGGCGTAAGGCAAGGATGTGATGCTTCGATGTAGTAATTTCATCATTTGATGATGGTGATTCCATGATGAGAAGCAGCAACAGCTTCGATAATGGATGATTATTCGCTAAGAGGTAGAGTATTTGGACTTATGTCAGGACGAGGAGATTACAAGTCAGGATGATGAGACTGCGAATTAGAATGGAGAGACTTCCAGTCAAGATAGAGGAGTTCTCAGAGGTTCAAGGAGAGGAGTTTGATGAAAATTTGGTTATCTAGGTAGTTCTCTATTAGGAGGCTTCAGATGGGAGTATGGAGGTTGTTCTAGAATAATTCTGGAGTAGAGATACGTATGCAAATGGGGTCATTAGTATGTATGTTCAGGCGGGTACCTGGAGAGCTGAGGCATTAGCGTTTATTGATTCTTCGACCAAATATAAGTTGTAACCAGTTCAGATGTTGTTTAATGGATATATATAACCGGATTATAGACTATTTATTTAGGAGGAGTCATGAATACTATTTACGTTCGTTCTCAACCAGATGTAGGATATCGGTAAAATGTAGACTGTTTTAGTTTATATAGAATACAACTACCGTGGAACCAAGCGTACTATATATCTAGCACACCGAGTAATGAAAGCGAGAACGGATGATGTATGTTATTTTTGTTAAGTAATTTATTGCCCCTAGGTTATCACTTGATGTAGGTAGCGTTGATGCGAACATTGTAGGTAGCATTGATGCAGACATTTAGCTACCCTAGTACTTTGATGTAGGATACGCCAAATATTATTATCATAGAGCAATTTATTATTTTATGTGCTAACCCTATGGATGCATGGACATGTCAGGTATGGATTCCCATACATTTGGCCTAATTATTGTTATGACTTTTGCAGTATTTTGAGATCGTTTATCATTCACGCTAGATTGTTGTATGACCCAAGGTTTTATGTTTCCTCTTATTACCCTGGGTACTCATCAAACACATCAATGAGTAAGCTAGGTAATAGATGTAGGCATTATCTGGACATGTGCAAGTTGATTAAAAGGAGGTGGCACATTCTCATATTGTAATTTTGTTATTGTTTATTCCATTGTGCTACCTTGTGGAGCTATGGACAGTATTGACTATTTATTCAAAGACAGTTTTTTGGTGAGTTATTTATCCCTTGTATAAACTTTACTTATAATGTGACTGTATCAGCCAGTATACTTTGATTGTGTGGTTTATGAAATTTTATTATTATCTTGCTTGTTTTATACATATGATTTATATTTTATATTATATGATGCACTATGAAATATATAATAGGTTTTGTATTTGTGTTTGGTGTTTTTTCCCTCTTCTTCTTCTCTCTTATCATTTTCCTTCTTTTCCAATTTTCTTTCTCTCGGTTATCGTCATGCATCAGTCGGGTGCCTGTACAGAGGGCTATTGGTTATATGAGCACAGGTTGTGTATGACAATCTTCACAAGTGGTATCAAAGACAGATTGCATAGTTTAAGCAATATCAAATCTAGAGTTAATATATACGATTTTGTACGTATTTGTAAATATTTTGGTTTTCGAAGCTATATATTAGTAGTAAATATATAGTATAGGGTGTTTTGCATAAGTACCCTTGGAATAGTTTTCTATATTAGCAAATGATCATTCTAACCACTTATCTGAGATGATCTTGCAAATGAGAAACACTTTTAATTGCTCAATCTCTTATGTTGGGAATAAGCAGGATCGAGGACCACTAGCCTCGATTCACATAATGTGTTCTCAATGGTGGTATAGATCAATGTTTGGGATGTTTTGTTTCCTCAAATTGGCTATGGTACTCAAGTGCAAGGATTCGACTATGCCAAATTGTGTAGATACTTAGGTGCCTAAGAGGAAAATTGTTCTTTGTAGCAGAGTCCACTATAATGGTACTAGATTGTCTTGTCTTCTTGCAAGAATTTCTTCGACACCTTGGTGTTTGATGGTGAAGTAAGGTAGGACTCCTAGAAAACTCCAAGGTTGAATCTAAATTGGTTTAGGAGTTCGCTGATTTCAGTAAGGCGATATGGTTTGCAATGGAGTATGTAGCTGAATTCAATATAATGTCGAACTGCGATTCATTTTCCCTCATTTTCAGTCCTTATGAGAAGGATGGAAGTTTGTTGTTGGGTTGGGCAATCAACTAGGAAAGTAGTTGATTTCATTTAGACATAGGATGAGGGCTTTGAGAAGTTGGTTGGAGGAGCTCAGAATGTTCGAGCTTGTACTTAGTTAAAGTTGTCTTGGTTTATGGACCAATCAAGGAAGCGTATGCTTGGATCGTCATCCTTTTCTTTCTAGTGCTTCTCGGTAAAAGAGTAAGTGAATGATATCATCGTGTGAGGTATGCTTTCATTCAGTGGTGTTTCCATACATTTATTATTTTGACTTTGAGGTTTTATCCTTCCATTTAATGTAGTAGTTTGATTGCTGAGTAGGACTGGGATCCAAGAAGATTTGATTTGACTTGTTTTGATTTTGACTTACCTTGTTAAGGGATTAATTGGAGTCTATGTAGTAAAATCCCTGTAATATTCCCACTATATCCTATAGCACTTTCCACTGCTAAGCTATTTCATTTTAGCCCTAATGAATAGTAGATCCGCTTTAATCCCTGTTATTTTCCGCTGCATCCGCTAAATCATTAATTTTTAGCACCTGCTTCAGCATTATCAATATACACAATTTTATTTAACTTGTTCTCTTTTAAAACAAATCAGAAAATTTGTTGTCAAGAGCTATTTTTAAGGCTTATGTCCCCAATATAAAGTAGAAATCTATTTTAAACTTCAAATCTAGTGCGCATAACCACGATATTCTTTGATTTTTTAATATAAGGTTGACTAATATTAGACTCTTTTGTAAAAATCATGTTACAATAATAGAAAATTAATTTTAAATATTCATTTTTACATTTAATTAACCTTTTTGCATATCCGCTTTATACCCACTTAAACTTTTTACACCTCCGCTGTTGTAGAGTCGCTACACACTTTAACTGCACAAATTTGGACTATATGTGTGCAACATCCATTTTTTGGTCGCCAGAGATTAACATTGCGAATGAATACAACATCCAGAGCGTTTAGCTTTGGGCCTCAAGGTGGGGGAGTTTTACAACATGAGTGTTTATACTTGGCATTATACATTGTTTGTCAAAACCTTAAACTCATTGAGTCATGTTTGATTGGTTTTTTTTCCAATGGTTGCTTTAGTTTTAATTAATATAGTCTTAGACTCTAGAGTTAACTTGTTAGGTTGATATTACACTGAGGATGGACTAACTGAGCAAGTACGGAATAGTAGTAGATTGTGAGAGGATGTCGACGACAATAAGAACAGACGATAGGCAAGGAGTAATGGTAGGCTATCCACCAAACGAGGAGGTGATGGCCAGTTATCTACAACAGCTCGAGATTCTAGATGTTGAGTTGTCGACAATACTAGTTGCTATAGAGATTTTGTTATGTATTGACCCAATGAAGGGTGTCAGGCCTATAGTGATACCTTTGAGAAAGAAAGCACTCGAAGAGCAGGAGAGGAGCTCGAGGTGCAGATGAATAATAATTTAGAATTCAAAGTAGAATATCCAAGTGGGGAGCATCAATAGCATTTGCAGTAGAGGCGGATGGTTCCCTTAGATTGTGTGTTGGTTAGCATTAGCTAAAAATAACTAGATTTCTACTATACTGGAGTTAATTTTCATGTAGATATGGTTTTGTATGTCGAACCAATGTTCATGCCCTATAGCATATGATACCTATGGCAAGGAGATAAGCAATTCTTAGCGGCTGGTTAGATCATATCCATAGTTTCGAGGTGTTCTTTTGGTTGAGAGTTTTGAAAGAATTTAGCTAAGGAAGAATAGGTTGATGAATTGTGTTGATTGCAACATCTTATATGCTGCTTCAATTTGGATTAGTTGGTTGAGCTCGTCGAGTTGACCAGTGAGTCGACATGTTTGGTTGGTTTCCTAAACTGCATTCTAAGATATTACATTGAGGAGTTATGCTATTGCTACCTGATTGTGTTCTTATTTCCCTTTTGATGAGGCAAAGGCAGAAGGCATAGGCGACGTTGTGTTGATCAGTGTTGCGAATCACTAATGGATGGTTTGGTTTTGGGTTGTAACTTCATAATTAGGAAAGTGAAGTACTTAGGTCACATTACTTTGAGTAGGATTCCATTACCGATCCTATATGAATAACAAAATTTTGAAGTTGGCCCAAAGCGAGCCTCAAATTCTGGGTCTGAATTGGAAAGTGGTGGGTTTATTGACATTCTCATTCCTTGAAAAAATGAGAAGTCAATAGCACTTACTTGGTAGCTTTGTTTTGGTAGGTTCGAGGTTAATGCTATAATGGAGGTTGTCATGTTACCAAACAACGACCAAAGCCACATAAGGAGTATTCGACTCCTGATTCGGATTCAGTGGTGACAGAGTTCACTTTGCAGATTTCAAGGCATTAATTGTTAAGGAAGGAGCTAGAGTCATTTAGATGTCACATCACTGGATTTCTCTTCTCCAAAAGTGATTTAAACCCTCGCTAGTGGCGATGGTTGGAGTTCTTATCCTTCTAGTGTAGTTTTTGCGTTCGAGTTGGAGGGTACTAGTTGAGGAGAAATATTTCGTTAGTGGATAAGGCTCATATTCAACAAATTTCGAGGTAATATGGTGCAGAATTAACTGTGGTGATTGGTTCCGCATAAAAAGGTGTTATTTTTCCTAACATGGTTGAAAAAGATTGATTGGGCATTCATATCAGAGGGATGAATGATCAGTAGTAATGCTGAATAAGAAGTGTCGAGTGGTTCTCTATAACTACTTGAGGTTTTTGATAAGATATGGGAACAATTATCAATTATTTTCATCGAAGATTGCCAAGGAGCTGAGAATTGTACGATAACACTTGAGTCATATCTGATTCATTGACGAGAGATGTTGGGATGATATTCTTAATGGGAAGGCAACCAAATCTATCGAGTCATATGTGAAGTAGACGTTTTATATTAAGTAAGGTAGTATCTTGCAAGCTAGACCGATTAGGCATGGATGTTATATTTTTATGGTTGTAGTTGTTTTGCCTATGTTTGTTTGATTGTTGATGTTCACATAAATGCTTATAATTATATGTTTGTTAGGCACATGAGATGGCTTTGTTTTTCTAGCTTTTTTGTTTCTATAAATGACTTAATAATAGATGTCGTATTGGATTATGGTTTTGGCGCTATTCGCATTTTTGATGATCTAATGCTTTAAATGAGAGAGGCAACCTCAGAGTTTGGTTCCCTTTAGTTGAGTTGATCCATATTTGGCTATTGATAGTTTATCCAGATTGAGCCATGTAGATAAGATTCTATCGTAATTTTCCATAAACTAAGCCAAAGTTGGAAGAGAAGTTGCTGATCAAATTGTCTCCCAACTAAGGGATTGTCATTTATTTTCTCCATAATTTGTTCGTTTAGAAAATAGTGAACACTGTAGGTGTTTTTCTTAGTTATATCGATCTCGAATTTTGATGACGGTTGTACTTATGAATAGGAATATTGTCTCTATGCCAAATTCTAGGTTTATTTGCTTTGTGGTGGTCACTTTCAATAGTTGTTCTTGAGAGTGATAAGTGATGATTTATCTTGGCTCGTTACTTATGTGTTAATGTTGGGTCTGGTAATTCTGTCCTTGAGGGTTTCGAGGATGAAATCCTTTAAGTGGGGAAAAATGTAACAATTTGTATTTTTGATGATTAGATATTTAAATATTTTTATTTAAATACTAATCATTGATTGATTAACAATTCCAAAGTGAGATTTTTCATAAACGACCGAATCAAGAGTTGGGACCATTTCCATTGAGTTCAAATGGTTTATTAGATGGATAAAAAGTATATGGATCGCCACATTTCAAGATTCGGTGCTTCAGGAGAAAAATATTCTCAAAATACACAGGAATATTATTGTTTTGGACATAATATGGGCTCGTGACAAAAATTATATTTTTGTAATTTCCATACTGAGTTGTTATATGCTATCAAATTTCGTAGAGATCAGAATTGTTGTTTTGTCGTGTGAAATTGAAATATATGTTAGCTTTGGACGTAGAATTATTGACAATTGGGCCTAATGGGATTATACATATCCATAAACAGTCATTAACCCTAATCTTCTCATTAGCTGCCACTATAGCGTCATCTACGTCGTACTCCTTCTTCATCTATCTTTGAAAATTAATTCTCGTTGATCTAGACTACAAGAAAAACCACGAAATCAGTTGCTAAATTCGTAGATTGTATTTCTCTATGATCCTAGACCAAAATTGTATGGTGCAACACTAATTTTGGTTAATGTCATGTATCACTGGAGAGAGAGGATTTGGGTTTTCATGAAATTTAGGCCGACGAATCGCAGATTCGAGAGTTGCATCACGTTTCTCTTTGGAAAAAAAGCATTTGGACCAAGCTTGGTTAAATCTGTTGAAGAGGAGCTAAACGCGTGCATCATGGGAGACATGACCTGGGTTGCGACATAGGGAGGACATGTACCAACAAGGCGTGCTAGTTTGACCAAATTGTGATGGTTGTTGAGCTTGTTTGTAGAGGAGTCCATGTGCGCAAACGGATTCAGATTCCATGGAGAAACAAGGGAGAAAAGAGACAATAAGGTGTTGGAGCTTGGTGGGTTTGTTTTGCACATGTATAGGAAATTGAATTGGAGGAGAAGTAATGATGAGAGTAACTCGTGTTTGTTAATTTGTGGTTAGTTATATTAATTAATTAAACAATCTGTCAGCTTGCACCTATTATAACTTTTGCATATGATATCAGATTTGGATGCCATTTCTTCCTTAGATTATATTGGCGAGCTTTATGTTTTGAGATGAATTTGGACTGATTTGACTAAGTTAAGTGAAATTGTCCTTCACCTAACTGTGATTTTTTATAGGGTAAAAATATGACATTTTAGACGATTAAAAATCTTAAAATATATTTTCTAGGATAGTTGAATCTAGTTAATAATTAATAAATTGATTGAAAAGTAATTTGATTAGTTTAAAACTGAAGTTTACATTTTTTTTACCCGTTTGCATGTTATTATGTGATATTTTGACACTATCACTAGAATTAAACTATTTTGACATTAAATCATCACCAATCATTTTAGATAGGTTTTTATAGATGTTATTATGGATGTTTGTATACTGATATAAATAATTATATCATTATTGATTGCATGTATGATCGTTTGCTCAGTTAGTTAAAACAACATTCGTAGGTGATGTAGTATCAGGAAATATCTCATCTTCTGGAGCTGCTAGTGCTTATCAATCAAATGAACAAATTATTTAATGCATGTTGATTTAGTACATGGATAGGAATCAAACAAGATGAGATAAATTTGCAAAGAGATTGTGAACTGTATGGATTAATCTAGGACAAAGCAGCATTAGAGCATGTCGATGGAACAAAAGACGGAGAATTATGGCAACGAGTTTGAATTTCACAACGAATACTAGAAATTTTTAATTGATATGTATTTAACCTAATGCACATAAATACATGATCAAAGTAATCATTATCAATTTTAGTTGAGTGATCGACGTTTGCTACTAGTAATATTGGCCATTTTGACCTATTTGATGTAAATGGTGTGATTTCGAGGATCAAGATATGATGATTCGTTTGATAGTGGTTTCGATATAGTGGCTCTCTGACTTGTGATTTTGGCGTAAGACCAAGGATGTGGTGCTTCGAAGCACCAATTTCGTTATTTAGCAATGGTGATTCCATGATGGAAAACAATAACAAATTCAACGATGGATGGTTATTCTCCAGGGCGCAAAGTATTTATACTTAAGTCAGGATAAGGAGACTGCAAGTTAGGATGATGAGACTATGTTTCAAAATGGAGAGACTACTAGTCAAGATGAAGGAGCTATCGGAAGAGGTTAACGGAGCGGAGTTTGACATCATATGTGGTTGTCTAGCAAGCTCCCAACTAGAAGGCTTCAGACGGGAGCGCAAAGCAGGTTTCGGAATAACTCAGTAGTGGAGATACGTATGCAAAAGGGATCATTAGTATGAAGGTTTCAGTGGGAACTTGAAGAGCTGAGGTTTAAGCGTCTACTGATTCTTTGATCAAATGTAGGTTGTAGGCCAGTTTAAAAGCTGCCTAATGGATATCCAACTTGACTACATGTTGTTTGTAACACCATGCACCCTTTTTCCCGATAAGATCATATTAAGGAATGTAGGGCATTGTAGGTACAAAGAAACAAATCACAGAGATTCAGATTCACAAGACATAAAGAAAAAACAACGAAAACAATTATTTTTAAAACAACTTGTTATTACAAAACAATAATTTACATAAAGTATATTATAAAACAAACGTCGAACATAATCTTAGCTCAAACCAGAGTGTAATAAAACATTCCCCTCTTAAGTAAAAATCAAAATCATGACAATTAAAATGATAAAAGTGGAACTAATACATCAAATGGAAAGTGAATAAGGTCTTGGACACTAATCTTCCCCATGTTGCTAGTACCATTTAATTTCTGCCATGTAAACGTACTAGAGGGAAAGAGAAAGGAAGCAAGAGGAGTGAGTTAGACATTATGTAACAACCCGGAAAATCAGAACCAATTTAAAAATTTTATTTTAGTAATTTTAATGAATTTTGAATATTTAAAATGAATTATTTTAAATAATAACGACTAGAAATTTATTTTGAATAGAATTAGAACATATAATATTTATTTAAATCGAAGTTAGAATACAAATATTTATTTTAATTATAAAAGGAATTAGAAATGGCGCGGTAATTTGAAAATTCGATTTCAAATTTCAAATGAATGTACAGGATTCAAAAAAGACCGGATTTTAGTGAAACCAGAAATATTTGAAAATATGTTCTAACGAATCTGAAAAATCTAAATTTCATAGCGGGAATAAAAAAGTATTGCCCAGTTGAAAATTCAGAATAGTCGCTATGAAAATATAGCCTTTAAAAGTAGCCATTTTGCAAACGACCTCCGTTTTCGACGAAACCACTTTTGTTGGATCCGGGATGTCAAATTATTGCTAGATTCCAATTTTCATAATTTGTGGAATCAATATGTGAGCGTGGCGCACTTAAACGTGTTTTGATAGTTTCAGTCAATTTGGATCGACCAGAAAATGGCAATTTTTCAAACGGTCTTCAAATTTGACGAAATTAGTTTTGTTAGGACCGTATCGTCAATACGAAGCTAAAAAAAAATTTCTGGAATTTTTAGAGTCCATATGTGACCCTAGTAAATTGAAATATACATTTAAAAATTCAATATAATGATTTAAATGTTAATTAAAATGAAAACTGATCGAAATGATGGAATTGGCTTACGGGGCATATCCCATTGTGTTCAGAATGGGGGTAATTAACTAGGGGAGACAGTCGTTGGGTCTCGATTGGGGTTCAAATAAAAAGTCAACCTAGTTGGAAATTAAATTAATATAAATAATGTATATCTTAACATATAACCGCTCCTTCACATTCTTTCTCCTCATTCCCTCAGACCCGATCAAAATAGAACCCCCCCAGTCGCCTTCATTTCCTCCGCCGCTGGAGCCCAGCGCCGCCACCCAGGCGAGCGCCGCCTCCCCCCACGTCGGCTGCACGCCTCCCACTCCGATCCGGCCCCCTCAACTCCTCCCTCCTCCTCTTTCTTCTTTAACCCACCAAACCGCCGACAACCCTAGCCAGCCCCGCGCCTCCAACTAGTGGAGCACCACCAAACCCCCCTGCGCCGCTTCCAGCTCCTCCCCCGAGCCTCCTCCAACCACGTGAATAATGAAATGTGAGTTTTTGATTTATTTTTATTTATTTTTATTTATTTTTTAATATAAATCTGAATTGAATTTCTATTTTCAGTTTTTAATTGTGTTTAGAATTAAAAAAGATTTAGAAATGAAAAGATGGTATTTTTAGGAATGAAAAGATCGTATTTTTTTATATGAAAAGAGTTTTTTTTATATGAATAGATAAAGATAAGATCTTTAAATAGATAAAGATAAGATTTTTAAATAGAGTTTTATAATAAAAAGAATAGATTTTTATAATGAAAAGATTTGATTTTGAATAGAAGAAAAATTCGATTTTTATATATATGAAGTAGCGATAAAAATTCGATTTTTAGCGCTATAATAATTTGATTTTTTTTATAAATATAGCGAAGTGATAAAAATGTTATTTTATCCATGTAGCGTTGAAATAAAAATGTGATTTTTATTTATGAACAGCTTGGAAAGATAAAATGGGAATGTCGGGTAAATTCAAAACCAATGTCCGATATAGAACGGCAGAGTGGAAACCCAAGGTGAAAACTCCTCACTGAAATTTTTTATACAGTTATTTATTTTTAACTGCATATATAAACTGCTTTTCGTCGTCCACAAACCATGCACGACTTGTTTGATTATTTGGTTTGATTGTTTGGTTGATGGGAATATTTGTTTGAATTTGGTTTGGGATGAATAATGAATTGATATGATTTGGTTTGTGTATGGCGTGAGCCATTATTAGGCGAGGGATAAGGCTAGACCTTATCCCATTTCTAGTATCGCGTCCTTGTGCCGCCAAAATTTTCTAAAACATGTTAGAACAATAAAAATATCATTTTTATTGTGTAAATGAATTGAGTAAATATTTTATCGTTAAAAATATAATTTTTAACGTGTATATGACTAAAATAAATATTCATTTACAAATCAGACGCTTTGTTTATGTACACTTATTTGATTGATATTGATTGGGACGATAAATTTTACACATTGCCCAACTGACAAATAATATTCAGTATTTGTTGGTTGAAACCCCACACGGGTGTTAGGATGATATATGATGTACACTAATCCCAATTGTTTAGTTGTAGGTCGATCGATTGGTTGATAGACTGTGTAAGCGTGAACTATTTATATTTAATGCTTATGCAGTTGTGTAGTGCACTTTGGATGACGGTTGATTGTTTATCATTGCTGTTATGTACATGTGTTGTATAAAATCCATATAAATAACATTATATGGTAATTGACTGTGCCTGATTCCAGTTCAGAAAGAAAGAATATTTTAAAATAACGAATTTTCTAAAATAATATTCAGCAAAGGATCAAAATCTAATTTTGATGTCCGATTTGGGATGGACACAAAAATATATAAAAATATAAAGCCTTGTTGACTAGTTATGCGCCATTTAGACGCGAACGATATTTATATCGATTTTATTCATTTTTATAATGAATATCTAAAAGGAAGTGATTTCAAAATCTAATGTTTTGAAAATATTATCATTTATATATTAATGATATGAAATATTCAATTTTGATTTAAAATTGAATATGAAGTTGAAATAGTTTGGTAAACGAATTTAAAACGATTTATAAAATACGTTTTAAATGGAAATCGATGAAATATATATAATATATATATTATATATTTAACGGCCTGAATAGAACGCGTCGCACCGCAGCAGTTTGTGAATTTCGACCATTGACTTCGAACGGACATTACGGGAGATCCGAATGTCGGATTCTCTTAAAACCGGAACCGTTGGGTTTGTATCGAAAAGACCTTTCCAACGAATACAAGAGATTTGAAATCTAATGGTTGGATTTGGAATCATGTCCAAATCAAATTTGGAAAAGGTCATTGTAAGTGCAGTTCGATGGCCGTTTATGGAAATTGACTGTACGGGCCTTGATAAAATTATTAAAAATATTAATAATTTGTGTAAAATCATAATAAATGATTTGGGAAGAATCGGGATGAAAAATTCCATATTTGTAAAGATAAAATTATATTTTTATCAAAATGAACTAGTTATTAACTAGATTTGAAATCCAATAATTTTTAAATATATTAAATTGGATTTGGAATGGTTTTAAAAATAACCAGGATTTCCAATATATGAATTGGAATGGATTTGAATCGAAATTATCTTCGGAATATTTCGATGTTGGATCTCGTGATTATACAGATATTGTTATGGAAATTTGAAAGATATATTTATATCGTTATTTCCAATACGATATTTGTTTGTTGTAGAATTTGACATTGAATATAAGCCGATATATTTTCTATTCGGAGTCTTGTATTTTAATATCAAATGAGATTTTGGATTTGTCATGAACGGTATCTTCAGTAACACTGTCCTTGAACCCCATGTGAAGAGAATAAATCTTTTAATTAAGATTGTTAGAGTTTCCAATTATATTTAATAATTGGAATAAAATGGAATGTGAATTGGGTTTATCATGAACTGTGTTTTTAACAACATTCGTTCTTTAACCCAATTTACAGTGAAATGTGATTTGGAACTTATAAATCTTTTGACAAGATTTAAAGGAGATTTTCCAAAGTAAAGTTTTCCAATTTAACATATTAAATTGGAGTTGAATGGAATTCGATTTGGTAATAATCGAAGTGAGCTTTTGTAGAGGAAGACTATTAATATATACGGAATTCAAAAGGCTTTGCCGTTATTCCATTTATATTGTTGGTTGTATATGGGAGTTTATATCGATTATATATATATCAATCTGTTTTCCATGAAGATTCCATTGTTAATGGAATGTGATTTTTGGGTTTACCGTGAGCTGTGTTTTAAATGACATTAGTTCTTTAACCCAGTTAAAGATAAGACTAATTTCTTAACTTGGAATAATCATTAAGTAATGATTTTTAGAGATTAAAACTGAATTAGAGTTTTACTGAATATTTAATTAGATTGAAAGGTGAATTTGATAACTAAAATTGTCAAGTTCGAATGGATTACCACCAGTTTTACACTAGGCGATAGTTAAATCTTTAATTAGATTTGAATATGAAATGGTAATTGAATTTACCGATAACACCGTGGTGTTAGATATGGAGAATTACCATTTTTGCTCCATGGGATGAATAGGTTGGGATTGGAAAAGAAAATAAATGATTACTTCGGTAAGTTTCGCTAATCCCGACTAGTTTGGAAAACCTTAAAATGGTTTGAATTGATATCCAAAGGAAGATTAAAGAATAAATTTAAATAATTTATCTTTGATAAAATTAATGGGAACCTTTCCCAAAGTTTAAGAATATTTGAATAAAGGAATATTCTGGATCTGAATGAGGCGTATGTTGTGTTTTTATAGCACTTGTGTATTATATATGCGAGTTATTCAGAAAGACCGGGTTTATCCCATTCTGAATAACTGATTCGACGAAATGTAGAGGATGAAGATGGTGGTTGAAGACTGGAGGTCTTCACATCATTTGGATGATTACTGATGTCTTGATTGGGCTGTACACCCAAGATAAGGTAATAAGTGGTGATCGTCCAGACGTACTTGGAGATCGACCGAATATGCGAGGGCCTCTCTCCTATATTGGACATATGGGACGAGGAATAAGGTGCCTCCGGTTTCGTTTAGACCCAAAACGAACTTGTAAATGGATGTGTGTCTGACATCGAATTTCATTCTGTGTGATTGATAGGCATCGGTTGCATAGCGTGAATTGCCTGTGTGGCATGCTGAGACGCAAATGATCAAGGCTTTTGTTGAAAAGCAGAGTCTTGTGGTTGATGATCAAAGCACAGCTTTAATATATCATAGCTTTGTGTAGAGTTGATTCGCGAGTCTCACACCCCGGTGAGAACCAGAAACGGGAGAGGACCTCAGGGAGGGCATGTGTTTCCTTCTAGCTAGGAGTGGTGTCCGGGTTTTGCACGCGTGGATGTTTTATTTATATGGATGATGGATAGCGAGGCACCTCAGTTATATCGGTCTCTGCGGAGCCGATGGATGATATGGTCTTTGTACAGACCAGATTGATGTCCCATAGAGCGGGGAAACGTAGTGTTCAGGCATTTTAATCCACATCAAGTGGACCGGCCCTGTCGCTCCAAGGGTCGATGCGTTCTGATCCTGAGACACGGGCTAGAGCGTCTCGAAGCGATAAGGACGATCCCTTGCCTTGGTTCATAGACGGAAATCCAACTTCCAATACGTGACATTACGGTTTTGATTGTAGATCCTAGTATTGGCGACATGATATATGGTACCCATGCCGTCTAGGATTGATACATTTATATTTGAAGTGGTTTTATACACTTTACACTATATTAGTATCAAATGATTTATTTTAACGTACCAAGCATGTTTGGCTATTATAAGGGAAACCCCTATCCTCCGGCTTGCGTTGCATTGTGTGATGGAACCTGGGTCTTACAATAGCCTCATTTTTTCAAAAAGCATTGCGCTATTTTGTTATATGCACTGGTGTTCTTGGGAGGAAACCCATTCCGTGTTACATGGCGTGGTCCCTTGATATATCTGATTTAATGTAAAGTTTTAAATAACTGTTTTAGTTCTCATACCAGTCATATGACTGACCTGGAGTTTATTGTTTTAACCTAAACCCTGGGTGCGACTATTTCCCACACGGACAGCTAGTAGCTTTGGTTTTGCAGATTTATATTTACAGGATCCTGGTTTACAATTGGAATGATATTCGGAAAGCTCTGTATCTGTATATTCCTTTCAGTTGTGTTTTGTATTATTTTCCGTTGCATTGTAATTTGTAAATCTCTAATACTTATCAATTGCATATTATTTTCTCATCCTCTGTATATTCTTGTACTCTGATGTAAATTGTTGTAATAGGTAATGAAATGCTCTTCTGTTTGTGTTCATTTGTCGTGTTCTCAACTCAAGCCGGGCTTTCCTTCACGGGGAAGTTCGGGTCGTTACATTTGGTATCAAAGCTTTGGTTTACAGAGCTCGGAGAACAAGGCACATTAGAACCGAACGAAAGAATTCATCAGAGATTGGATTAGTAATATCCAATGAGAATGACTCGTTAGAGATGGGCTCAGTAGTATCCTAGAACGAGTGTAAAGAGTGTTGTTTTTAAAAATAAAAACGAAAACAAATTTTGTTTTGAAAAATTAAATCCAATTATACGTATTTGAATATTTTATTTTAAATTGATTTGGACCGTCAAGTATA
The DNA here is from genome assembly GCA_030737875.1 of Allium sativum. Taxonomy (NCBI): domain Eukaryota; kingdom Viridiplantae; phylum Streptophyta; class Magnoliopsida; order Asparagales; family Amaryllidaceae; genus Allium; species Allium sativum. Next base: position 781,250,201 of record CM060913.1, on the reverse strand, counting down.
TAGGGATTTTAATATACGTTTGATCCACGTGTATTTGAAGTCTCAAATATACTGGATAGATGTAGAACCACACTCTAGTCGCCCGGAGATGGTTCTGATGATGGCATGTCATCATCAATATTTGTGTTCGAGTTTCGAAAGTGGGGTATCTATATATTTCCAATTGACTGGTGTGAGAACCAAAACTAGATATGATATATTGTTGTGATTTGACATCAAAAACATTATTTTTAAATATATATTACAGTTATGCATTTGAAAAAAATTAATCAACTTATTGATTCCTGGTTGTGTTGTTTGATTCTTGGTTGATTAATTAAAATTTTGAACCATTAAGCCAAATTGAATCAAATGTTGAACTGAATTGAAAATTGATTGCAATTGCATGCATACACATGTATATACATTGAACAGGTCATAGCAGGGGAGCTAAGCAGAGGAATAAAATTGTATGCCGGACAAATAGGTACATGTTTACAAATTTATTGGGTTTGAGCCGATTGGTTTTTCTTTTTCTTTTTGAGATGAGAGGGCATGTGTGGCAATTTGGGGATTTTCCCGGTGCTCCCCGTACAAAGGAGGTTATGGCGAATTTTTTGGAAAATTTAGGGTGTTAGCCAAATTTTTGAAGAATTGGGAAATTCCGAGAAACTGAAAGGTTGAAGAATGAACGCCAAACCGAAAGTTGAGTTGATTAGTTAAACAACTTTCAACTTCGTTCCTTTTCGAGGACGAAAAGATTTTAAGTAGAGGAGATTGTAACAACCCAGAAAATCAGAACCAATTTAAAAAAATTATTTTAGCGATTTTAATGAATTTTGAATATTTAAAATGAATTATTTTAAATAATAACGACTAGGAATTTATTTTAAATAGAATTAGAACGTATAATATTTATTTGAATCGAAGTTAGAATATAAATATTTATTTTAATTATAAAAGGAATTAGAAATGGCGGGGTAGTTTGAAAATTCGATTTCAAATTTCAAATGAATGTACATGATTCAAAATATACCGGATTTTAGTGAAACCAGAAATATTTGAATCTATTTAAAAATATCTTTCCAACGAATCTGAAAAATCAAAATTTCATAGCGGGAATAAAAAGTTATTCCCAGTTGAAAATTCAGAATAGTCGCTATGAAAATATAGCCCTTAAAAATAGCCATTTTGCAAATAACCTCCATTTTCGACGAAACCACTTTTGTTGGATCCAGGATGTCGAATTATTGCTAGATTCCAATTTTCATAATTTATGGAATCAATATGTGAGCGTGGCGCACTTAAACGTGTTTTGACAGTTTCAGTCAATTTAATTCGATCGGAAAATGTCCATTTTTCAAATGGTCTTCAAACTTGAAGAAATTAGGTTTGTTAGGACCGTATCATCAATACGAAGTTAGAAATATTTTTTCTGGAATTTTTAGAGTCCGTATGTGACCCCAATAAATTGAAATGTACGTTTAAAAATTCAATATAATGATTTAAATGTAAATTTAAATGAAAACTAATCGAAACGATGGAATTGGCTTACGGGGCATGTCCCATTGTGTTCGGAATGGGGGTAATCAGCTAGGGGCGATAGTCATTGGGTCTCGGTTGTGGTTCGAATAAAAAGTCAACCTAGTTAGAAATTAAAGTAATATAAATAATATATATCTTAACATATAACCCCTCCCTCACATTCTCTCTCCTCATTCCCTCAGACCCGATCGAAATAGAAACCCCTCCCCCCGTCGCCTTCGTTTCCTCCTCCGTTGGAGCCCCAACGTCGCCGCCCAGGCGAGCACCGCCTCCTCCCACGTCGGTCGCACCCCTCCGATCCGACCCCCTCATCTCCTCCCTCCTCCTCTTTCTTCTTTAACCCACCAAACCGCCCACAACCCTATCCAGCCCCGTGCCTCCGACCAGTGGAGCACCAACAAACCCCCTTGCGTCGCTTCCAGCTCCTCCCCCGAGCCTCTTCCAACCATTTGAATGATGAAATGTGAGTTTTTTATTTATTTTTATTTAGATTTTAATATAAATCCGAATTGAATTTCTATTTTCAGTTTTTAATTGTGTTTAGAATTTAAAAAGATTTAGAAATGAAAAGATCGTATTTTTTATATGAAAGTATATATATATATTATATGAATAGATAAAGATAAGATTTTAAAATAGATAAAGATAAGATTTTTAAATAGAGTTTTATAATAAAAAGAATAGATTTTTATATTGAAAAGATTCAATTTTGAATAGAAGAAAATTTTGATTTTTATATATATGAAGTAGCGATAAAAATTTGATTTTTAGCGCTATAAAAAATTGATTTTTTTATAAATATATCGAAGTGATAAAAATGTGATTTTATCCATGTAACAGTGAAATAAGAATGTGATTTTTATTTATGAACAACGTGGAAAGAAAGAGTGGGAATGTCGGGTAAATTCAAAATCATCGTCCGGTATAGAACGGCGGAGTGGAAACCCAAGGTGAGAACTCCTCACTGTAATATTTTATACAGTTATTTAATTTTAATTGCATATATGAACTGCTCCCCGTCGTCCACAAACCATGGACGACTTGTTTGATTGTTTGGTTGATGGGAATATTTGTTTGAATTTGGTTTGGGATGAATAATGAATTGATATGATTTGGTTTGTGTATGGCGTGAGCCATTATTAGGCGAGGGATAAGGCTAGACCTTGTCCCATTTCTACTATCGCGCCGTTATGCCGCCAAAATTTTCTAAAATATGTTAGAACAATAAAAATATCATTTTTATTGTGTAAATGAATTGAATAAATATTTTTGTATATAAATAAAATAAATATTAATTTACAAATTAGACGATTTGTTTATGTACGCTTATTTGACTGATATTGATTGGGACGATAAATTTTACACATCGCCCAACTGCACAAATAATATTTAGTATTTGTTGGTTGAAACCCACATGGGTGTTGGGATGATATTTGACGTACACTAATCCCAATTATTTAGTTGTAGGTCGATCGATTGGTTGACAGACTGTGTAAGCGTCAATTATTTATATTTAATGCTTATGCAGTTGTGTGGTGCACTTTGGATGATGGTTGATTGTTTATCATTTCTGTTATTTACATGTGTTGTATAAAATGAAATCCATATGAATAACATTATATGGTATTTGACTGTGTCTGATTCCAGTTCAGAAAGAAAGAATATTTTTAAATAACGAATATTCTGAAATAATATTCAGTAAAGGATCAAAATCAGATTTCGATGTCCGATTTGGGATGGACACGAAAATATTTAAATATATAAAGCTCTGTTGATTCGTTATGTGCCATTTAGACGCAAATGATATTTATATTGATTTTATTCATTTTTATAATAAAATATCTAAAAGGAAGTGATTTCAAAATCTAATGTTTTGAAAATATTATCATTTATATATTACTGATATGGAATATTCAATTTCGATTTAAAATTGAATATGAAGTTGAAATCGTTTTGAAAACGAATTTAAAACGAATTATAAAATAAGTAAAGGAAAATCGATGAAATATATAATATATATATATATATATATTATATACATTTAATGGCCTAAATAGAATGCACTGCGTCGTGACAGTTCGCGAATTTCGACCATTGGCTTCGAACGGACGTTACGGGAGATCCGACCATCGGATTCTCCTAAAACCGGAGCCGTTGGGTTCGTATCGAAAAGAGATTTCCAACGAAAACACGAGATTTGAAATCTAACGGATGGATTTGGAATCATGTCCAAATCAAATTTGGAAAAGGTCGATGTAAGTGCAGTTCGATGGCCTTTTATGGAAATCAACTGTACGGGCCTTGATAAAATTATTAAAAATATTAATAATTTGTGTAAAATCATAATAAATGATTTGGGAAGAATTGGGATGAAAATATATTTTTATCAAAATGAACTAGTTATTATCTAGATTTGAAATCCAATAATTTTTAAATATATTAAATTGGATTTGGAATGGTTTTGAAAATAACCAGGATTTCCAATATATGAATTGGAATGGATTTGAATTGAAATTATCTTCGGAATATTTCGATGTTGGATCTCGTGATTATACAGATATTGTTATGGAAGTTTAAAAGATATATTTATATCGTTATTTCCAATATGATATTTGTTGGTTGTAGAATTTGATATTGAATATAAGCCGATATATTTTCTATTCAGAGTCTTGTATTTAATATCAAATGAGATTTTGGGTTTGTCGTGAACGGTGTCTTCAGTAACACTGTCCTTGAACCCCATGTTAAGAGAATAAATCTTTTAATTAAGATTTTTAGAGTTTCCAACTATATTTAATAATTGGAATAAAATGGAATGTGAATTGGGTTTATCGTGAACTGTGTTTTTAACGACATTCGTTCTTTAACCCGATTTACAGTGAAATGTGATTTGGAATATATAAATCTTTCGATAAGATTTAAAGGAGATTTTCCAAAGTGAATTTTTCCAATTTAACATATTAAATTGGAATTGGATAGAATTTGATTTGGTAATAATCGAAGTGAGCTTCTGTAGAGGAAGACTGTTAATATATATGGAATTTAAAAGGCTTTGCCGTTATTCCATTTATATTATCGGTTGTATATGGGAGTTATATCGATTATATGTATATCGACCTTTTTTCCATGAAGATTCCATTGTTAATGGAATGTGATTTTTGGGTTTATCGTGAGCTGTTCTTTAAATGATATTAGTTCTTTAACCCAGTTAAAGATAACATTAATTTCTTAACTTGGAATAATCATTAAGTAATGATTTTTAGAGATTAAAACTGAATTTGAGTTTTAATGAATCTTTAATTAGATTGAAAGGTGAATTTGATAACTAAAATTGTCAAGTTCGATAAATGATCGAAAATGGAGTACCACCAGTTTTACTCTAGGCTATTAGTTAAATCTTTAATTAGATTTGAATGTGAAATCGTAATTGAATTTACCGATAACACCGTGGTGTTAGATATGGAGAATTACCATTTTTGCTCCATGGGATGAATAGGATGGGATTAGGAAAGAAAACAAATGATTACTTGGGTAAGGTTCGCTAATCCCGACTAGTTTGGAGAACATTAAAATGGTTTGAATTGATATCCAAAGGAAGATTAAAGAATAAATTTAAAGAATTTATCTTTGATAAAATTAATGGGAACCTTTCCCAAAGTATAAGAATATTCGAATAAAGGAATATTCTGGATTGGAATGAGGCATATGTTGTGTTTTTATAGCACTTGTGTATTATATACGCGAGTTATTCAGAAAGACCGAGTTTATCCCATTCTGAATAACTGATTCGACGAAATGTCGAGGATGAAGACGGTGGTTGAAGACCGGAGGTCTTCACATTGTTTGGATGATTACTAATGTCTTGATTGGGCTGTACACCCAAGACAAGGTAATAAGTGGTGATCGTCTAGACATGCTTGGAGATCGACCGGATATGCGAGGTCCTCTCTCCTGTATTGGACATATGGGACGAGGAATAAGGTGCCTTCGGTTTCGTTTAGACCCAGATCGAACTTGCAAATGGATGTGTGTTTGACATCGGATTTCATTCTATGTGATTGATAGGCATCGGTTGCATAGCGTGAATTGCCTGTGTGACATGCTGAGATGCAAATGATCAAGGCTTCTGTTGAAAAGCAGAATCTTGTGGTTGATAATCAAAGCACGGCTTTAGTATAGCATAGCTTTGTGTAGCGTTAATTCACGAGCCTCACACCCCAATGTGAACCAAAAACGGGAGATGACCTCAGGGAGGGCATGCGTTTCCTTCTAGCTAGGAGTGGTGTCTGGGTTTTGCACGTGTGGATGTTTTACTTATATGGATGATGGATAGCGAGGCGCCTCGGTTATATCGGTCTCTGCGGAGCCGATGGATGATATGGTCTTTATACAGACCAGATTAACGCCCTATAGGGCGGGGAATCGTAGTGTTCAGGCATTTTAATCCACATCGAGTGGACCGGCCCTGTCACTTCAAGGGTCGATGCGTTCTGATCCTGAGACACGGGATAGAGCGTCTCGAAGCGGTAAGGACGATCCCTTGCCTTGGTTCACAGACGGAAATCCAATTTCCAATACGTGACATTGCGGTTTTGATTGTAGAGCCTAGTATTGGTGACATGATATATGGTATCCATGCCGTCTAGGATTGATACATTTATATTTGATGTTGTTTTATACACTTTACACTATAATAGTATCAAATGATTTGTTTTAACGTACCAAGCATGTTTGGCTATTATAAGGGAAAACCCTATCCTCCGGCTTGCGTTGCATTGTGTAATGGGACCTGGGTCTTGTAATAGCCTCATTTTTTCAAAAAGCATTGCGCTATTTTGTTATATGCACCGGTATTCTTGGGTGGAAACCCATTCCGCGCTATTTTGTTATACGCCCCTCGTCCACAAACCATGGACGATATTTATTGGTTGTGATTGGAGTGAAAATTGATTGATAGCGAATGGTTGATTGGGATTGTTTGTGGTTGGTATTGATTGATTGTGGTTGAAAAATACCCATTTGTGGTTGAGAAATATTGGTTGAAACCACATAGGATTAGTTTGTGGAAATGAAAAAAATATATACATGCCGCCTGCGTGCGAACTAGATGCATGATCCCCATTGTCAAAAACCGCGAGGTTTTAAGGTAGAGCGAGGAGCCGTACTAGGGACGGTCCCGGTTTTAACTACCCTGCCGTTATGCTGCCGAAATTTTGAATAATATTCATGTGTTTGAATTATTTTCATCTGCTGAAACTATATTTATTCGCTGAATAGGAACCCTTCATGTGTTGAATCGATATTCATTCATTGGATAGAAATTCATGTGTTGAATGGTATTCGTGTTTTAAATATAAAAATCACATTTTTATCTATATATATAAACTATAGAAAACCTTCATGTGTTGAATCGATATTCATTCATTGGATAGAAATTCATGTGTTGAATGGTGTTCGTGTTTTAAATATAAAAATCACATTTTTATCTATATATATAAACTATAGAAAACATTCATGTGTTGAATCGATATTCATTCGTTGAATTGAAATTCATGTGTTGAATGGTATTTATATTTAGAAATAAATTGTTTTATAATAAAAATCACATTTTTATCATCTATATGAACTGTATAAAATAATCCCGTTTTGAAAGAAATTGTTTTATAATAAAAATCCTATTTTTATTAACTATATGAACTATATAAAATAATAGAGTTTTGAAATGAATTGTTTTACAATAAAAATCACATTTTTATTATATAAATGAATTGTTAAAAATAGTGAAGTGTTGAAATAGAAGACAGTTAGATAAAAATATCATTTTTATCAAATGTATGAAAAGAATATAGCTTTGAAATCGAAGAATCGATATATATATATATAAATAGATTAAAATATATCGAATAACGACGCTGCAGCTCTTATTTTGAAACCGTGATTTCAAACGATTATACCGGGAGATCCGACCATCGGATTTTCCTGAAATCGCAACCGTTGGGTTCGCTTTGGAAAAATCTTTCCAACGGCACCAACTTTGTAAAAATCCAACGGTTGGATTGTTTGGAATGTTTAATTCAAATCTGAAGAAAAACAGCGCCAGAATCGATTATATTTATATATATATATATATATGTATATATAAATATATTTAATCGAATAACGACGCTGCAGTTCGTATTTCGAAATCGAAACTTCAAACGATTGTACCGGGAGATCCGACCGTCGGATTTTCCCGAAACTGGAACCGTTGGATTCATTTTGAAAAGATCTTTCTAATGATGTAAATTTTGTGAAGATCCAACGGTTAGATTTTCAGATATGTGTAAATCAAATCTGAAGAAAAACAGCGCCACGGCCGCGTTATGGCCCGAAGCGTCGTTTTGAATAAAATGGCTATTTTAAAATAAATAAAAATAGTGATAAATCGTTATAAAATATTATAAACGATATGGATGTGATTTAGAAATTAACTGAAGGTTAGCTAAGTCGAATGGTTTCCTGGGTGTTGATCTGATGTTGGTTTCGGCCTTCGGGGTTAATATTTGGGAAATCGTTCTCTTACTGATTGACGGTTAGTGACTAATGAAATGAAATGATGCGTGTGTATGTTAGTGTTGCACTTGTTTATTACATACACGAGTTGCTCAGAAAGACCGGGTTTATCCCATTCTGAATAACTGAATCGACGATAAGAAATCGAAGATGAAGAAGGTGGTCGAAGACCGGAGATCTTTACCTCGTTTGGATGGTAACCGAGGTCCTGATTGGGAGGCATCCCGAAATATGGATAATGAGTGGTGATCGTCTAGACGTACGTGGTGATCGATGGGTTTGCGAGGTATATAGTGCCTCCGGTTTCGTTCAGACCCAGAACGGACTTGTAAATGGACTGTGTGTCGGACATTGGATTTTATTCTGTGTTGATTGATCTCTATTAAATATACATCTGTTTGGCAGCGGAGAATTTATTCTTTTGCTTAATGCCCTTCTCTGAAACGCACGAGCTCAGAGGTTGTATATCGATGGACATCAGTCGCATGGCATGAATTGCTAGTGTGGCATGCCTAAGTGGCAAATGAGCAGGGCTTCTGTTGAAAAGCAAGGTCTTGTGGAGATGATCAAAGCACCGCCTGTGTGGCGTAGCTTTGTGTATAACGTGAAATCGCGAGCCTCACACCCCGGTATGAACCAGAAAAGGGAGCAGGACCTCAGGGAGGGCATGCGTTTCCTTCTAGTTAGAAGTGGTGTCAGTGGTTTTACACGCCCTGACGAGTTTGACTTATGTGGTTGTTGCTGTTGCGAGGCGCCTCGGTTTGATTGGACGATCCGGGTCCGATGGAGTCATTCGTTGGCTCACTTACGCCCCATAGGGCGGAGAAACGTAGTGTTCAGGCATTTTAATCCACATCGGTGAACCGGCCCTGTCGCTCCAAAGGCTTGACTGAGTACTGGCCTGAGACATGGGCTAGATTGTCTCGAATTCGGTAAGGACTATCTTTTGCCTTGGTTCATGACGGAAATCCAATTTCCAAATACGTGACCGTGCTGTTTTGATTGTATACCTATATATGGCGACATAGTTGTATGGGGGCATTAATGCCGTCTATGATTGATAGTTATGATTTGAAATTGTTTTCAAAACATATAAACACTAGTAATAATATCAAATGCCTTTGTTTTATTCGTATCAAGCATATTTTGGCCGTTATAAGGTAAAAAACTCTATCCTCCGGTTTGCGTTGCATTGTGTGATGGGAACTGAGTCTTATAATGGCTTCATTTTTATAAAAAGCATAGCGATGTTTAAAAGAATGACTTGTTTTAAAGCACTGACAATCCAATGGAGTAAACCCGTTCCACGAAAGTGGCGTGGTCCTGTGATTAGCCATATTATAAATGTGTTGTGTAGATTTCTCATACCAGTCCCATGACTGACTCGTAGTTTGTTTCACTTTCAAACTCGGGTGCCCCCTTTTCTACATGGGCAGCCTTATATTCAGGTTTAGCTGGTTCTTTCTGGATAGCTGGAACTGAAGATGGATTCTATTATTTATCTCTTTTTATGTTGTTCAGCTCCTATTGTACATATTATGTTTGTTTTCCGCTGTAGACATTTATGTATAGCTGAACTGTATTTGTACTAAGTATGATCCTGTATACTGTGTAACTCTGATGATTACTTTTATCCAGTGTATTCTATTGTACATTATCTGGTGTATTTATTTAATTGTGTTCTGCTATTATCTGTTTCTGTGTTATATTCCAAGGATACCCTTGCTACCGTCACTACGGGGTTTGGGGTCGTCTCATTTGGTATCAGAGCTTAGGTTAAGCTTAGTGTTGGAATATAACGTATTAACGAACTCGTCAGAAATTGAACTAGTAGTGTTCTAGGACGGGTAACTCTATACAGATAGGATCAGTAATATCCTAGTATGAGTAAAGCAGAATGAAATTACACCTCGATAGACACATTTACATTTGAAGTATGTGTTTCTATATTTTAAAATACCTTTTCTGTGACCTGACACTTGATCTGCCATTTGCAGAAGTACTAGAAAATGAGTGTCAGAAACAGAAGGAATGCAGAACCGGATATTGAGGCCCTATTAATCAAATATCGAAATATGGGTGGAATACCGTTCTCAGGTGAAGAATCTATTATGAAGACACAGGCTTGGATTAGTTCGGCTGAAAAGATCATTGATGGTTTAAAGCTGAGGGATGACCAGAAAAGATTACTGGCCTCCTGGGCACTCAAAGATGAAGCTTTGTTCTGGTGGGATTCGGTTATTGATGATTATCCAGAAGGTGATATCACCTGGGATAGATTCAAAGTGATTTTCCTAGAAAGATTTACTCCTCCTGAAGCGACTGAGATGCGACGAATTTTCTTATCTGATACAAGGTGATATGATCATCCCAGAATATCATAAGAAATTCAACGAACTTTCTCACTTTGCTCCTCATCTGATTAAAGACCCAAAGAGGAAGAATCTTAGATTTATTCATGGCCCGCAAAGAAAATATCAGAACAGTGTGATGAGGAATGTGAAGCTTCCTTTCTCAGAAATGATTTATATGGCTTATCAGTATGAAGATCTAGATAGGAAAGGTATGTTGCACGGCGAAGAGGAAGTCAGTTCTAGCGATAAGGTTGAATCAGAAACTAATCGCCCTGAGGCCAGTACGATGTCTGAGGTCAGTAAGGAGCCTAAAACCAATCAGAAAAGGGCCAGATCAGGAAAAGAACCGGTAACGATCGCCATATGCAACAACTGCCATAAGCAAGGGCATTTGCAAGGAAATTGCAGATCTTTAAAGAAGCAAGGAAAGAGCGGGTCCAAACCTACGAAGAGGCAAAAGAACACACATGGCGAAAGGAAATGCCATAAGTGTCGTCAAGCAGGTCATATTGCACGGGAGTGTCAACTCTCAAAGAAATCTGAGGCGGTACATATAAATGAAGTAGCAGAAACTTCTGAGCCCTCAGATAGTCAAGGGAGGTCTGATGTTTTAGAAGGCACGCTCAATGTCAAGAACATACCAGTTAAAGTACTGTTTGACACAGGCGCGTCACGAAGCTTTATTGCAAAGAGTGCAGTCAAGAAGTTGGATTTGAGGTTGAAGAAGCTCAAAGAACCAATGACTGTCCAAAATCCAGTTGGGGGTTCCATCAATCCCAGTTGGATTTGTGCAGTACCTGTCTCTTTTTCTTGCTATAAATTCCCTATTATCTCTATCGTCATGAATTTTAATGAATTAGATCTTATTCTGGGATTGGATTGGCTAACCAAATATGAAGCAGAGGTTAGATGCGCCGAGAGAGTTGTTAAGGCAAAGGCACAATCGGGGAATTATATAACCATACCTTGTGAAGGCCCGACATCAAATAGAAAGGACTTCTGGGCAGCTTTGGATGTTTCTCCAGCCCAAATAGAAAATATCCCTGAAGTTGCAGAGAATATTCCTGACCTCATCAAAGACATTCCTGTCGTCAAGAACTATGCGGATGTGTTCGAAGAAGGTGTTCGCTTACCTACGCAGAGAGAAATTGATTTCAAAATTGCTTTAATTCCGAATGCAAGGCCGGTAGTTCACGCTATTCGAATAATGTCCTTGAAAGAGAAAGAGGAATTAGACAATCAAACACGACAGCTAGTATGGAAGGGCCTGATCAGGCCTAGTTTCTCTGATTGGGGTGCAGCAGTGGTGTTTGTCCCAAAATCTGATGGTACTCTATGTCTATGTGTGGATTATAATGATCTGAACAAACAGACAATAAAGAATAAATATCCATTGCCGCAGATTGATGATTTGTTGGATCGATTAAATGGTGCACAAGTATTTTACGAATGGACCTAGCTACAGGTTTCCATCAGCTTCGTATCGCCGAGGAATGTGTTCCTTTGACAGCGTTCAGAGGTTCAGATTTATTCTACGAGTGGTTAGTAATGCCGTTCGGCTTATGTAACGCTCCAGCCTATTTCGTCGATCTAATGAACAGAGTATTCAGAGGAGTTTTGAATAAATTTGTTTTGGTTTTTATTGATGATATTCTAATCTTCTCTAAATCAAAGGCCGAACATGAAAAGCATCTGGAACAAGTTCTGGAAATCCTCAGAAGGAATGTATTGAAAGCCAAACTATCCAAATGTATATTCTGGCAAGATGAAGTGAAATTTTTGGGCCACGTCGTATCGAAAGAAGGAATTGCTGTGGATCCAAGAAAAATCACAGCTATTCAGAATTGGAAACAACCCAGTACCCCCACTGAAGTCTGCAGTTTTCTCGGATTGGCTAGCTATTACCGGAAGTTCGTTAAAAACTTTTCGAAGATATCTGGTCCTTTAACGAAGCTTACGAAGAAGCACTCTAAATTCAAATGGACTGCTGAAAGTGAGGAGGCTTTTGAAGAGCTAAAGTTAAGATTAACGACTGCTCCAATGTTAACCATCATCGATGGATATCAGGATTTGAAAGTCTGGACTGATGCTTCTAGAGAAGGCCTTGGCGCAGTGTTAATGCAAAGAGGTCAAGTGATTGCTTATGCCAGTCGTCAGTTGAAGCCACACGAGAAGAACTACGTGACTCATGATCTTGAGTTATTGGCCATAGTATTCGCCTTGAAAATCTGGAGACATTATCTTCTAGGTGAGAGATTTGAACTGTTTACAGATCACCCGTTGCTAAAGTATCTGTTCACCCAGAAGGACTTGAATCTGAGGCAGCAGCGTTGGCTGGAGTTTCTTGTAGCTTACGATTTTGAGATTATATATACTCCAGGGAAAGCCAATGTGGTGGCCGATGCGCTGAGCCGAAAGAATGAAATGATCGCCAGCTTTATTATTACGACTTCCTTGATTGACAAAATATATATTCTTCAGAAAGAGGACAACTTTATTAAGGATATGATCAAAAGGATTCAGAAAGGCGAACCCTCGTGTTTTCAAATAGATAACGACGAGACCCTGAGATTGAAAGGAAGGATTTGTGTTCCTGACATCCCCGAGTTCAAAAGGGAAGTGTTAGACGAGTGTCACAAGTCCAAGCTGAGTATCCATCCTGGTGTAGCCAAAATGTATAACGATCTCAAGCGAACATTCTGGTGGAAGGCTATGAAAAGGGACGTTTCAATATATGTTAGCCGATGCCCTACTTGCCAGCTAGTCAAGAGCGACCAACAGAAACATGCTGGATTATTGCAACCACTAGACGTTTCTGGTTGGAAGTGGGAACATATTTCCATGGACTTCATTGATGGTTTGCCCAGAACCAGAAAAGGAAATGACAGTATTTGGGTGATCGTATATCGCTTCACGAAGACCTCCCATTTCATACCTGTCAGATCAAACAGAACTGCTCAGAGTCTGGCGCAGATTTACTTCAAGGAGATAGTTAGACTTCATGGAGTGCCGCTCAGTATAGTCAGTGATAGAGATACAATATTTACTAGCAAATTCTGGGAGGCATTTCAAGTCGAGCTGGGAACGAAGCTGAACTTGAGCACCGCTTATCATCCTCAGACAGACGGCCAGACTGAGAGGGTGAATCGTATTTTAGAAGATCTATTGCGGGCTTGTGTTATAGATTTCGGTGGATCATGGGAAGACCATCTACATTTGGCTGAATTCTCATATAACAACAGCTACCAGGCGAGCCTGACAATGTCGCCATTCGAAGCGTTGTACGGTAGACCGTGCCGATCTCCCGCTTGTTGGGTCGAACCCGGTAATAGACTTGTGTTGGGGCCTGATATGATCCGAGAAGCTGCCGACAAAGTCGATTTTTATTAAGAAACGATTACTCGCCGCTCAGAGCCGACAAAAGAGCTATGCCGATAGGAGAAGAAGAGATATATCCTTTGTTGTTGGCGACTATGTATATCTGAAAGTATCGCCGATGAGAGGAGTAATCCGGTTCGGTAAGACTGGAAAGTTGGCACCCAAATTCATTGGTCCGTTTCCTATTCTGGAACGGATCGGAACTCTCGCTTATAGGGTCAAACTGCCTGATTGGTTGCCTGGAGTTCATGATGTATTTCACATATCTCAACTTTGAAAGCACATTCATGATCCAGACTTGATCGTGGAAGAAGCAGCTCAACAAGATATTGAAATTACTCCAGAATTAGCTATGAGACGAGAGCCGCTAAAGATCATCGGCAAAGAGACCAAAGAACTGAGGAACAAGAAGGTTCACTTAGTCAAAGTGCAATGGAGTGGAGATCCGCGAGATTGTACTTGGGAAACTGAGGAGAGCATTCAGAAAGCTTATCCTAGATGCCGAGTGGATATCTCTGATTGACTCCGGTCAAGGTACATTTACCCTACTTTGCATTACCAATCAGTTCTCTATTCTGTTGTTATTTTCTTTCCATGGATGTGCACTTTTAATTCTATAGTCTGAATGATTTTAAAATAGAATAGGAATTAATTTGTATGGTTTTGAAAAGTTAAAAACAATTTGATTGTTGGTTGTGTTGTGTGATTGTAGATTTGATTAATCAAAGTTATTAAAACGATAGTTAATTTGATCAATAATAGGATAATGGTAGAATTTATTCATTTAAATCACACATTGAACTGATTAGAAAAAAGATAGAAATATATATACATGTGCATTTTATATATTTGAACAGGTAAATGGATTAGCTGTTGAGTAAAGATTTTATTTGCGTGCCCGACAAATAGGTAAACCTTAATGAGTTGGATGCGTAATATTATTATATCAACTCCTGTGAATGCCATTGGATGCGGAGTGCTGGTTTTTCTGTGTGAAATAATAAACGTCGCCATAGGATAGTAACAATTAATTTTGAACTACATTACATGGCATACTTCTGGAAGATAGGCATACTTCATCATATACCACATAAGCATTTGGAGCTTGTGTGATGAGGTGGAAGATTTACCATACGAGCGAGAGGCTTATATGGCGATGACTATATTTCACAGGTTGAACTGATGACTGATATGGACTATTTAAATTGTAACGATAAAATTGCCAGATTAATAAAAAAACCACACGGGTCTGGAGTTGACAATAATCACGTCTCTCTAGTTATTAGATACGGCACATGGACTATTTATTTCCCACACGGGACGAGGTGACGAGGATTTATCCTCTGGAGCATTTAAAATACACACTCCCTCAGGCTTTGACAGGGTGACAAGAATTTATTCTTTGGAGTTATTATTAATACACGCTCCCCTGTAAACACTAGAATATATCACTATAAATATGTGTATGATTATTAGGATTTATTGGGTACCTAATACGGCCCAATAAATTTCCAAACCTCTCCCCGTACAAAGGAGGTTATGGCGAAATTTTTCGAAAATTCCGGGTGTTAGCCAAATTTTTGAAGAATTTGAAAATTCTCAGAAACTGAAAAGTTGGAGAATGGAAGCCAGATCGAACGTAGAGTTGATTAATCAAACCACTTTCGACTTTGTTCTTTTTCGGGGACGAAAAGTTTTAAGTGGGGGAGATTGTAACGACCCAGAAAATCTGAACCAATTTAAAAATTTTAAATTGGCTAAAATAATGGATTTTAAATATTTAAAATAAATATTTTAAATAACAGCAATGAAAACTGAGTTTGAATCGACGTTTGAAAACGAATATAATTAATTCTAATTATAAACAAGGCCTGAAATGGCGCGGTAGTTTCAAAATTTGAATTCAAACTTTGTTGGATTGTACCGGGTGCAAAACAAAACGGATTTGAGTGAAACCAAAAATATTTAAATCTGTTAGTGAATACCTTTCTAACGAATCTGAAAAATCGAATTTTCATAGCGGAAAGCAAAAGTTAAGGCCAAATGAATTTTCAGAAAGGTCGCTATGGAATTTATATAGCCCGTGAAATTGGCCATTTTGCAAACGACCTCGAAATTCGACGAAACCACTTTTGTTGGATCCAGGATGTGAAGTTATTGCTAGGTTTAAAATTTCATAATTTTTGAAGCTAGTATGTGAGCGTGGCAAAGGAAAACGTGTTTTGATCAATTACAGTTAAATTGGATCGACCAGAAATGGGCCTTTTTGCAAACGGTCTCAGAATTCGACGAAACTAGTTTTGTTGGGACCGTTTCGTCAAAACATAGCCAGATTTATTTTTCTGGAATATTTTGAATCAGTTTGTGGCCCTGGCAAATTGAAATGTACGTTCAAATTGAATATTGTATATTATATATTTTAATTTGAATGGAAACTGACTGAAACAGTCGAATGGCCTACGAAACATATCCCATTGTGTTCGGAATGGGGGTAAAACGCTGGGGACGACAGTCGTTGGGTTTAGATTGGTGGTCGCGTCAGAAAACTCCTTTAAAACCCACCGGCCAATCATATTTTTTAAAAAAAAAAATCTTCATTTCTCTCTCCCTGTCGAAGGCGGAAATACGTTCAGACCTTCCCCCTTATTTTCCGATCAATCCACGCCGAATTAGCTTGTGCCACAGTTGAACGTTTTGAAGATCTTCTCGAGATCTTCAAATCCATATAAAGTTTGGAATTTTTCGTGGCCTGTAGTGGGAGAATCGGGCTCGGGAAGTTTCGCCGTTCGTCGCCAGTTTGCACCGCCACCGCCTGACCGAGTTCGCCGCCGTTCAAGGCTCAGACGCGCCTCTCCTCCCTCTTCCTCGCTGCGCTGGCCGATCGACGAATAGCTTCACGAATCGAGAGAATATTCAAAACCTAGTTTTGAACAAATCAGCTGAGGTACGGCTATATATATTTTCAACAGTTTTAACACCTTTAAACCGTTGCAAACTTTGAAAAATCATATCTTTTTCGTGTGTTGACGAAATTCAGTGAAACAAGAGACAGTGGACTCGTGTGGAAGTCTTCTACATTTTAGAAGAGACCGCATAATTTTCTCAGCCATCTGCTATTTTTGGTGGAGTGGAACCCAATGTGAGATTTCTAATTTATAAACGGTATGGAAAACGACGATGTATAAATTATATAGTCGATGTATGAGTTATATAAGCATTGTACACCTCATGTATAAGCGTTGTATAAGTTGTACGTTCGATGTATAAGTTATATATGCGTTGTAAAAATTATATATGTGTTGAAATAGAAGTGAATTGCAATATATATATATATATATATATATATATATATATATATATATACGCCCCTCGTCCACAAACCATGGACGATATTTATTGGTTGTGATTGGTGTGAAAATTGATTGATAACGAATGGTTGATTGGGATTGTTTGTGGTTGGTATTGATTGATTGTGGTTGAAAAATACCCATTTGTGGTTGAGAAATATTGGTTGAAACCACATAGGATTAGTTTGTGGAAATGAAATAAATATATACATGCCGCCTGCGTGCGAACTAGATGCATGATCCCCATTGTCAAAAACCGCGAGGTTTTAAGGTAGAGCGAGGAGCCGTACTAGGGACGATCCCGGTTTTAACTACCCTGCCGTTATGCTACCGAAATTTTGAATAATATTCATGTGTTTGAATTATTTTCATCTGCTGAAACTATATTTATTCGCTGAATAGGAACCCTTCATGTGTTGAATCGATATTCATTCGTTGGATAGAAATTCATGTGTTGAATGGTATTCGTGTTTTAAATATAAAAATCACATTTTTATCTATATATATAAACTATAGAAAACCTTCATGTTTTGAATCGATATTCATTCGTTGGATAGAAATTCATGTGTTGAATGGTGTTCGTGTTTTAAATATAAAAATCACATTTTTGTCTATGTATATAAACTATAGAAAACCTTCATGTGTTGAATCGATATTCATTCGTTGAATTGCAATTCATGTGTTGAATGGTAATCATATTTAGAAATAAATTGTTTTATAATAAAAATCACATTTTTATCATCTATATGAACTGTATAAAATAATCCCGTTTTGAAAGAAATTGTTTTATAATAAAAATCCTATTTTTATTGCCTATATGAACTATATAAAATAATAGAGTTTTGAAATGAATTGTTTTACAATAAAAATCACATTTTTATTATATAAATGAATTGTTAAAAATAGTGAAGTGTTGAAATAGAAGACAGTTAGATAAAAATATCATTTTTATCAATTGTATGAAAAGAATATAGCTTTGAAATCAAAGAATCGATATATATATATATATATAAATAGAATTAAAATATATCGAATAACGACGCTGCAGCTCGTATTTTGAAACCGTGATTCGAACGATTATACCGGGAGATCCGACCATCGGATTTTCCTGAAATCGCAACCGCTGGGTTTGCTTTGGAAAAATCTTTCCAACGGCACCAACTTTGTAAAAATCCAACGGTTAGATTGTCTGGAATGTTTAATTCAAATCTAAAGAAAAACAGCGCAAGAATCGATTATATTTATATATATATATAAATATAATTATATTTAATCGAATAACGACGCTGCAGTTCGTATTTCGAAATCGAAACTTCAAACGATTGTACCGGGAGATCCGACCGTCGGATTTTCCCGAAACTGGAACTGTTTGATTCGTTTTGAAAAGATCTTTCTAATGATGTAAATTTTGTGAAGATCCAACGGTTAGATTTTCAGATATGTGTAAATCAAATCTGAAGAAAAACAGCGCCACGGCCGCGTTATGGCCCGAAGCGTCGTTTTGAATAAAATGGCTATTTTAAAATAAATAAAAATAGCGATAAATCGTTATAAAATATTATAAACGATATGGATGTGATTTAGAAATTAACTGAAGGTTGGCTAAGTCGAATGGTTTCCTGGGTGTTGATCTGATGTTGGTTTCGGCCTTCGGGGTTAATATTTGGGAAATCGTTCTCTTACTGATTGACGGTTAGTGACTAATGAAATGAAATGATGCGTGTGTATGTTAGTGTTGCACTTGTTTATTACATACGCGAGTTGCTCAGAAAGACCGGGTTTATCCCATTCTGAATAACTGAATCGACGATAAGAAATCGAAGATGAAGAAGGTGGTCAAAGACCGGAGATCTTCACCTCGTTTGGATGGTAACCGAGGTCCTGATTGGGAGGCATCCCGAAATATGGATAATGAGTGGTGATCGTCCAGACGTACGTGGTGATCGATGGGTTTGCGAGGTATATAGTGCCTCCGGTTTCGTTCAGACCCAGAACGGACTTGTAAATGGACTGTGTGTATGACATTGGATTTTATTCTGTGTTGATTGATCTCTATTAAATATACATCTGTTTGGCGGCGGAGAATTTATTCTTTTGCTTAACGCCCTTCTCTGAAACGCACGAGCTCAGAGGTTGTATATCGATGGACATCAGTCGCATGGCATGAATTGCTAGTGTGGCATGCCTAAGTGGCAAATGAATAGGGCTTCTGTTGAAAAGCAAGGTCTTATGGAGATGATCAAAGCACCGCCTATGTGGCGTAGCTTTGTGTATAACGTGAAATCGCGAGCCTCACACCCCGGTATGAACCAAAAACGGGAGCAGGACCTCAAGGAGGGCATGCGTTTCCTTCTAGTTAGAAGTGGCGTCAGTGGTTTTACACGCCCTGACGAGTTTTACTTATGTGGTTGTTGCTGTTGCGAGGCGCCTCGGTTTGATCGGACGATCCGGGTCCGATGGAGTCATTCGTTGGCTCACTTACGCCCCATAGGGCGGGGAAACGTAGTGTTCAGGCATTTTAATCCACATCGGTGGACCGGCCCTGTTGCTCCAAAGGCTTGACTGAGTACTGGCCTGAGACATGGGCTAGATTGTCTCGAATTCGGTAAGGACTATCTTTTGCCTTGGTTCATGACGAAAATCCAATTTCCAAATACGTGACCGTGCGGTTTTTATTGTATACCTATATATGGCGACATAGTGGTATGGGGCATTAATGCCATCTATGATTGATAGTTATGATTTGAAATTGTTTTCAAAACATATAAACACTAGTAATAATATCAAATGCCTTTGTTTTATTCGTATTAAGCATATTTTGGCCGTTATAAGGTAAAAACTCTATCCTTCGGTTTGCGTTGCATTGTGTGATGGGAACTGAGTCATATAATGGCTTCATTTTTATAAAAAGCATAGCGATGTTTAAAAGAATGACTTGTTTTAAAGCACTGACAATCCAATGGAGTAAACCCGTTCTACGAAAGTGGCGTGGTCCTGTGATTAGCCATATTATAAATGTGTTGAGTAGATTTCTCATACCAGTCCCATGACTGACTCGTAGTTTGTTTCACTTTCAAACTCGGGTGCCCCCTTTTCTACACGGGTAGCCTTGTATTCAGGTTTAGCTGGTTCTTTCTGGATAGCTGGAGATGAAGATGGATTCTATTATTTATCTCTTTTTATGCTATTCAGCTCCTATTGTACATATTATGTTTGTTTTCCGTTGTAGACATTTATGTATAGCTGAACTGTATTTGTACTAAGTATGATCCTGTATACTGTGTAACTCTGATGATTACTTTTATCCAGTGTATTCTATTGTACATTATCTGGTGTATTTATTTAATTCTGTTATGCTATTATCTGTTTCTGTGTTATATTCCAAGGATTACCCTTGCCACCGTCACTACGGGGTTTAGGGTCGTCTCACTGATGGGTCGACCACCTTAGAGCTAGGTTGACCCATGGGTCGTCGTGGGTCATCCCGACCCTATATATATATATATATAGTTTTCCTCTGATTTTCACTTTGTAGTATCTCTCTCATACGAACTCGGATTTTGACATGTTATACATGAAAATGACCCAGAAAATCATAACGGGCACGATGGAAATGGTCCCACGGCCAAGTTCATTCATTTGAGATTTTTTTTATTTTTAGCCTCTTTCTTTTATTAATTTCCCAATTAACTTGTCTCTTTTATAACTTTTTCGTATTAGCTCTGCTTTTTTTACAAACTTTATATATAAATCTATTAGAATATTGACACAGACATAATAGGGAAACTTCCATAGTTAAATTCTAATAATTTCACCCACTTATATTTTTATTAATCAATTAGTTGATTAACTACCCTGTCTTAAAAATTCGGGTTGTTACGTTTTCTCCTTCTTAAAGGATTTCTGCAACAACTCGGAAAATCAGAACCAATTTAAAATTTTTATTTTAGCAATTTTAATGAATTTTGAATATTTAAAATAAATTATTTTAAATAATAACGACAAGAAATTTATTTTGAATAGAATTAGAATGTATATATTTATTTGAATAGTCATTAGAATATAAATATTTATTTTAATTATAAAATAAACTGGAAACGGCGCGGTAGTTTGAAAATTCGATTTCAAAATTCAAATGAATGTACAGGATCCAAAATAAATCGGATTTTAGCGAAACCAAAAATATTAGAATCTATTTGAAAACATCTTTCCAAAGAATCCGAAAAATTGAAATTTCATAGTGGGAATAAAAAGTTATGCCCAGTTGAAAATTCAGAATAGTCGCTACGTAAATATAGCCCTTAAAAATAGCGATTTTGCATACGACCTCTGTTTTCGACGAAACCACTTTTGTTGGATCCGGGATGTCAAAATATTGCTAGATTCCAAAATTCATAATTTTTGGGATTAATATATAAGTGTGGTGAAGGAAAATGTGTTTTGACAGTTTCAGTCAATTTGGATCGACCAGAAAATGGCCATTTTTCAAACGGTCTTCAAATTCAATGAAATTAGTTTTGTTAGGACCGTATCGTCAATACAAATCTAGAAATGATTTTTATGGAATTTTCGGAGTCCGTATGTTGCCCCGGTAAATTGAAATGTGCATTAAAATTCAATATTATTGATTTAATTTGAATGGAAACTGATCGAAACAGTCGAATCATCTTGCGAAACATATCATATTGTGTTCGGAATGTGGGTAATTAGCTAGGGGCCCTCCCCTTTTATCTCTCTTCCCTCTTCCCCCGTTGACTCAAAGAAAAAAAAGAAAAAAAACAAATCGATCGACGCTCCCCAGGATGGCCACCACGCCGCCGCATCCGCCTGTGCCCCATCGTCGTACCTTGCCCCCACCACCTCCAACTCCGGCGCAAACCCCCCTCCTCTCCCCGTTGACCTTGCTCTCCCTCTCTCCTTTCAGAAACCTCCCATACCCAATGAGAACCACCGCCCTGGCCATCCGAGCACCGCCGCCACCCCCTTCGAACCACCACCTCAGTGCGCAACGCCATCTCCCCCCATGAACTTCCTTTAAGTTTTTTTTATATTTATTTTTATTTATTATCTAGGTAATCGATTTCATGAATTTAAAATCAGTTTTTTTTATATAGCATCAAAAATAGAAAGATGAGATTAATTTTTAATGAACAAAAAGGTATAAATTTAATGAATAAAAATGTAATGTATTTAATATATATGTAGCATAACAAAAAGATAAGATTTTTGTTTATAGAAAGATGAGATTTTTGGTTTACAAAAAGATGAGATTTTTAGTTTACAAAAAGATGAGATTTTTGTTTATAGAAAGATGAGATTTTTTATTTGAAAAGATATAATTTTTAAAAGTAAAAAAGAATTGATTTATATATATATAAAGTAGCGATAAAAATTCAATTTTTATATATAAGAAGTAGCGATAAAAATTCAATTTTTACATATATGAAGTAGCGATAAAAATATGATTTTTATATTATGGAGATAATAAAAATATGATTTTTATGTTGTGGTAGCGAAATAAAGAATTTGATTTATATATACAGTAGCGATATAAAAATGCGATTATTAATATAAACATTGTATTAAAAATGTGATTTATATGAATAGCATTGAGAAGACTGCGTTGGAATTTCGGGCAAATCCAAACGGTTTAGAAATTCAGAATAGAATGGAGGAGTGGAACCCAAAGATGAGAATGTCTCACTTTGAATTTTATTTTCTAGTTAAAATATATACTAGGATGCAGACGGTGCTTAGCAGCACCCGACACCCGTCGTCCACAGACCATGGACGACTTGTTCGTTTGTTTGATTGTGTTATGAAAGTAGATTATGTGATGTGGAATGGAATAAAATATTTTATAGTTAAAAATATAATTTTTAACGTGTATATAAATGAAATAAATATTCATTTACAAATTTTTTTATGTACACTTATTTGACTGATATTGATTGGGATGATAAATTGTACACATCGCCCAACTGCACAAATAAATTTGTGTTTGTTGTTTGAAAACCCCACACGGGTATTGGGATGATATTGGACATACACTAATCCCAATATTTAGTTGTATGTCAATCGATTGGTTGACAAGCTGTGTAAGCATTGAATATTTATATTTAATGCTTATGCAGTGTAGAATGCACTTTGGATGATGGTTCACTGTGTCTGATTGTTGTTGTGTACATGTGTGTATGAATTCCATACAAATCAAATTATATGCTAATTGACTGTGTCTGATTCCAGTTCAGAAAGAATGAATATGTTAAAATAACGAATATTTTAAATATTCAGTAAAAGATCAAAATCTGATTTTGATGTCCGATTTGGGATGGACACAAATATATTTAAATATATAAAGCCGTGTTGATTTGATATGCGCCATTTTGACATGAATGA
This sequence comes from Allium sativum, assembly GCA_030737875.1. NCBI lineage: Eukaryota > Viridiplantae > Streptophyta > Magnoliopsida > Asparagales > Amaryllidaceae > Allium > Allium sativum. The sequence continues at coordinate 781,226,647 of CM060913.1, read as the reverse complement.
TATTTATATCGATTTTATTCATTTCTATAATGAATATCGAAAAGGAATTGATTTCAAAATCTAATGTTTTTAAAATACTATCAATTTATATATCGATGATATGGAATATTCAATTTTGATTTGAAATTAAATATGAAGTTGAAATCATTTTGAAAACGAATTTAAAACGATTTACAAAATACGTTTTAAATGGAAATCGATGAAATACATATAATACATATTATATATGTATATATATAATGGCCTGAATAGAATGCGCCGCGCCGCGGCAGTTCGGGAATTTCGACCGTTGACTTCGAACGGACATTACGGGAGATCCGACCGTCGGATTCTCCTAAAACCGGAACGTTGGGTTCGTATCGAAAAGATCTTTCTAAGGAATATGAGAGATTTGAAATCTAACGGTTGGATTTGAAATTATGTCCAAATCAAATTTGGAAAAGGTCGCTGTAAGTGCAGTTCGATGGTCGTTTATGGAAATCGACTGTACGGGCCTTGATAAAATTATTAAAAATATCCATAATTTGTGTAAAATCATATAAATGTTTTGGAAAGAGTTGGGATGAAAAATTCCATATTTGAAAAGATAAAAATATATTTTGATCGAAATGAACTAGTTATGAACTAGAATTATAATCCAATATTTTTAAATAAATAAATTGGATTTGAAATGGTTTTGAAAATAACCAGAATTTCCAATATATAAATTGGAATGGATTTGAATCGAAACTATCTTCGAAATATTTCGATATTGGATTCCGTGGTTATACGGATATTGTGGAGGAATTTGGAAGATATATATATATATACATCGTTATTCCAATACGATATTTGTTGGTTTCAGAATTTAATATTGAATATAAGCCGATATATTTTCTATTCAGAGCCTTATTTTTAATATCAAATTGGATTTTGGGTTTATCGTGAACGGTGTTTTAAATAACACTTGTTCTTTAACCCGCTTAACAATGGAATGAGATTTTAGGTCTGTCGTCAATGGTATCTTTAATAATACTGTTCTTGAACCGAATGGAGTTAAGAAAATTAGAAACTAACTGGAGATTAGCTAAGTTTAATGGTTTCCTGGGTATTGATCTGATGTTGGTTTCAGCCTTCGAGGTTAATACTTAGGGAATTTTTCTCTTACTAATTTACGGTTAGAGGCTGATGGGATTTTGGGTTTGTCGTGAACTGTGTTTTAAATGGCACTGTTCTTAAACCCAGTGTGAAAAGAATAAATCTTTTAATTAAGATATAAAGAAGAATTACCAATTAATTAACATTTAATTAGAACTAAAAATAGAATGTGAATTGGGTTTATTGTGAATTGTGTTTTTAATAACATTCGTTCTTTAACCCGATTTACAGTGAAATGTGATTTGGAATTTATAAATCTTTTTATTAAAATTTAACGGGATTTTCCAATGTAAAGTTTTTCAATTTAATATATTAAATTGGAATTGAATGGAATTCGATTTGATAATAATCGAAATGAACTGCTGTAGAGGAAGACTGTTAATACATATGGAATTTAAAAGGTTTTTGCCGTTATTCCATTTGTATTATTAGTCGGATACGGAAATTGGTATCGATTATATATTTATTTGTTTTTTCGTGAAGATTCCATAATTAATGGAATGCGATTTGGGTTTATCGTGAACTGTGTTATAAATGACATTAGTTCATTAACCCAGTTAACGGTAGGATTACATGTTTGTCATTGTATTTCGAACTATATGGTTGATCTCTGCTAAATATATATCTGTTTGGTGGCGGAGAATTTATTCTCTTGCTTAACACCCTTCTCTGAGACGTACGAGCTCAGAGGTTATGTATAGGTAGAAATCAATAGTACGGTGTAGATTGCCAATGCAGTCTGTTTGATTTTCCAAAGTTAAATAATCATTAATATTGATTTTCGGGAAGATTAAAACTAAGTGGAGTTTTAATGAATCTTTAATTAGATTGAAATGGGAATTGATAATTTAAATTGTCAAATTTGGGGAAATGATTGAGAATAAAGTATCGCTAGTTTTGCTCCTAGCGATAGTTAAATCTTTAATTAGATTTGAACGGGAAATGGTAATTAAATTTACCGATAACACTGTGGTGTTAGATGTGGAGCATGATCAATTTTGCTCCATGGGAAGAATAGGTTGGGATTGGGAAATTAAAAAAATGGTTACTTCGGTAAGGTGCGTTAATCCCGACTAGTTTGGAAAACATTAATACAGTTTGAATTGATATCCAAAGAAAGATTAAAGGATAAAAATTTAAAAGAATTTATCTTTGTTAAAATTAATGGGAACCTATTCCCTAATGATGTGAATATTTGAATAAAAGAATATTCTGGATTGGAATGAGGCGTATGTTGTGTTTGTGTAACACTTGTTTATTATGTACGTGAGTTATTCAGAAAGACCGGGTTTATCCCATTCTGAATAACTGATTCGATGATAAGTCAACGATGAAGACGGTGGTTAAAGACCGGAGGTCTTCACATCGTTTGGATGATTACTGATGTCTTGATTAGGCTGTACAGCCAAGACGAGGTAATAAGTGGTGATCGCCCAGACGTACTTGGGGATCGACGGATATGCGAGGGCCTCTCTCCTGTATTGGACATATGGGACGATGAATAAGGTGCCTCCAGTTTCGTTCAGACCCAGAACGAACTTGTAAATGCACTGTGTGTCTAACATTGGATTTTATTCTATGTTGATTGATTTCTATTAAATATATATCTATTTGGCGGCGGAGAATTTATTCTCTTGCTTAACGCCCTTCTCTGAGACGTACGAGCTCAGAGGTTATATATCGATAGATATCAGCCGCATGGCATGAATTGCCTGTGTGGCATGCTGAGATGCAAATGATCAAGGCTTCTGTTTAAAAGCAGTGTCTTGTGGTTGATGATCAAAGCACGGCTTTAATACAACATAGCTTTGTGTATAGTGTTAATTAGCGGGCCTCACACCTCGGTATGAGTCAAAACGGGATAAGGGAACCCAAGGAGAACATGACGTTTCTTTCTAGCTATGGGTGGTGTCTGCGTTTCACTAGCCATGACACCGTTGTTATATTTTTAACTATGTGGTTGTTGGAATGCGAGGCGCCTCGGATATATCGGTCTCTTCGGAGCCAATGGATATAGATCCTATGAGACCGGGGAAACGTGTGTTCAGGAATTGCCAATCCACTAACGTAATTATGGACCGGCCTTGGAGGATCCAAGGGTCTTCTACGGGAGATCCTGAGGCATTTGCTAGAGTGTCTCGAAGCCGGCGAGGAGTACATCCCTTGCCTCGACTCATTATGGAAATCAAATTTCCAATACGTGACATTTCGGGTTTTAGTTGTAATCCTATATATGGCGACATAATGGGATGGGGCACTCATGCCGCCTATGATTGATGCATTTATATTTGAAGTTGAATTCTTCACTTATAGCAATAATAAAAGACTAAATTTCGCGCTTCAAGCATTATTTGGCTATTATAAGGTAAAACCCTATCCTCCGGCTTGCGTTGCATTGTGTGATGGGACCTGGGTCATATAATAGCTTCATTGTTCTTTATTTAGCATTTCGATATTTGTTTTATACACTGGTATTCTTGGGAGGAAACCCGTTCCGTGTTATACGGCATGGTCCCTGGATTTATCTAACTTTAAAAATAAAGATTAATAACTGTTTTAGTTCTCACACCAGTCACATGACTGACCTGGAGTTTATTGTTTTAACCTAAAATATGGGTACCCCTATTTTCCACACAGGCAGCTAGTAGTTTTGATTTTGCAGATTTGTACCCACAAGATCCTGGTTTTACACCTGGAACGATATTTGGAAAGCTTTGCATCTATTTATTACTTTCAGTTGTGTTTTGTATTATTTTTCCGCTGCTATGTATTTAAATGTAATTTGAATCTCTGATATTTTTCGAATGTGTTATATTAATTCATACTATGTTATATTCCTGTATTCTAATGTGAATTGTTGTAATAAGCAATGAAATGTTCTTCTGTTTGTATTCTAATTCGTCTTGTCCTTAAAGCAGTCCGTTCTTTCTCTTCTCTTTGGAGATCGGGGAAGTTCGGGTCGTTACAATTTCATCCCTGAAGTCTCCAAGAACAGAAGAATGAAAAATAACAAATATCTGACCATCTGCTCAAACATCATCCATTCACATTCATTGTCAATGCTACTTATATACTTATGCAATAGTGCAGCATATATGTCCCTAAATAATGCAAAATATTAGGTGGCCTACTGATTCAGTTGACCTCCTCTTTATGCAATCATGTTTGTGCTATGTATCCAAATGTATGCAAAGAGACATTACGATAACATACAGTTCTACATGCATGCTTTAAGTATGATAGAAATGCAAAGCCAGTTGATAATCATCCATTATGTCAACCATGAAATTAATAAAAAATTCACACATATCCATATGCATATGTTAGTATCCTATTTGTCGATCCCCAATAGTGCATAGTGTGTATACATGCATCCACTTGCAAACACTTGCATACATTATATATAACATGTTTTAATAACATGTTTACAATCAATCGTACCAACCATAGGCTTAATCCTAAGATCTACCCTACCCAAGGATAGTTAGAAGTAAGACCCTAAACAAAGGAAAAGGGTAATGATAGAATGTCTAAAAGGAAACATTTGTAAAAAAACATAAGTAAGAAACTTGAATTCTTTGAAGACACCCTATTTTTTGTAGCCAGAAGTCCTCCGTATGAGATAATAAAATTTATTACTGAATTTATTAACATCTTATCTCATGCTCACTCTCAAGTGACTCGAATTTTTACTTTAAACTACCAATCTTAATGGTTTTTTTATAACTGCCGAGTCATTCTTACCAAATTCGCTGGAGAGCTTTACCATCTTGCCCATCCTAAATATTTTAGGAAGAGATCTTTCGAATGATTTAATCCATCTATTTTCCATTTGATTTGAAATTCTAGAGCCTACTATACTTTCCAAGTAGAGTCAATTTTACCATATCCATTATCTAATTTCTAGTCTTTACCTTTACTATCTTATGTTCCTCCATTTGTTCTACTTATATTGTCCATACCCATAAGTGCTTACTTCATTTAAACTTTATATATATATATATATATATATATATATATATATATATTTCAAAACTCACAAAATCATTGTTATTATTTTCAAAACCACATTTGAAAAATCTTAGTGAGATAATTTATTATTCATAAAGTTAGAAAAAGGGGTATATATAATTACCTTTATGAAATTCCCAAAAATGTGAATTTCATATCAAAACATACTAGCCCTTTAAAATCTCTATTTTTGAAACCACATATATATAAGAGGGTTTAGACTTAAAGTGGTCCTACAAAATTTCTTCTTTCTAAACGAATTACTCTTCTTCAAATTTCTTTCCTTATAGCACAAATTCTTTATCCAATCATTAATCTATTTGAAACCTTTATATCCTTTTAATCATTTATCCACTAGTCAAACTTATTACTGACTTCAATTTGTAGCCATATAAAGATTTATTCTACTAGTCTAATCTTATTATTAGATTTCAACTTATCCCTATAATTCATTTTTCTCCAAACGGAATTTCTTGTATTTTTGTCTCATGTCCAAATGGCATAACATTGATGAACATCAAACCCTTAATCATAGAGCATAACTGATGGTGATTTTTTTATCAAAAACGTCAAGTTATACTTCTAGGTTAAATCCTTTAAAGTTTTAAGAGATCTTACCATACTACATGGTATGTCCATTGAAGTTACATGAACTCTTACACCCAAAAGCCAAGAACTTAATGTCAACAATGTTCTTGCTTGTACAAGGATATGCATAAAAATCATTGGACACTCGAACTCAATTAATCTTCCTTGTCTTAAGTTCTAATTCCTTGTAGAGGGCAGCAAAACAACAGTTCATAATCATTGAATTTTCAAACATTACTTATAATAGGTAATGGCCCCCACTACCAATTGAAAAACTGATTGTGGTTATTCCAAGGTAACTACTCTCGCAGGCCCTCTTACCACACTAGGTAAAACTAATACTAAGGTATTAACCCAAAATCATTTTTTTAAGAAGAGACAGTTTCTCACTTTGTTTCCACAAAAGCTAAACTTCTTTCGGTGAGGTAGGTCAAGAAAACTCGTATCTTGGAAATACTTTCAATAACTTCTCTATATAATCTAATAATCTAAGAAAATTCCTTCCTTCCAAAATCGTTACTCAGAGAACTTGGTCTTGGGTCCATGTTCTTATAAGGTACTAAATTACTTCTCTAAATACCTAATTTCTCCATTGCTATGCTTTGTTTAGACCAACATGTTATCTATATAGAACCTCACCATCCATCCTACCGCATAAGTCAATAACTAGACTTAGGCGCAGGCTAGTCCAAACGGTATGGCAACTATCCTTAAAATCCATCAGAACAATCTCGGGATATATAATATGTTAAAAACTGATATTCTTACATTATAATTTTCATGGATCCTACTATAAAAATAATAACTTAGACTTGGATTGCAAAATCACTTCATTATTTTTAATTTACAAAAGAACATTCCCATTCATAAATCACAATATGCTTAATATAAAAAATAGCACAATTCAAGTAGATTAGTGCTTACAACTTATGATCAAGAACATGAATTATTGTGAGATAAAAAACATAAAAAAGATTCAAAATATTAAGCAGTGCAACATATATAGAACGTTAAATACATATTTTTATAGGTAAAATACTACTTAAAATGATGAATATAAAAACCATAAGCATTATAGAACATATATGAATATATGATATGATCGTTTAAATACAAAAGATAAAATGGCAGGAGATTATCGTGGATAGGTTTAAGTTTTTTTAACTATTGTTTTGGTTTAGGCATGAGTTTAAATTTTAACTAAAAAAATCAAGATCTCAGTCGATTTTTCAATATCTCATCTTGGTCGATGTGTCGTTCTATATTGCAATATCTCAGACGATATATTCGTAATGAGATTTACAGTGATATCTGCTGTTTCATTTTAGAGGAGCCCAAAATAAGATCTCGGAGGAGATCTCGTGCAATATTTTCAAGATTTGGAATAGTTCTCATAAATATAAATTCGGAAATCAATCCCTCTTCTAGGAGTAGTCCCTTAATCTTTTTCAATATTCGGAAAATCTAGAACAATGAGAACTAGATCGATATTACCTATAGATGCACTAAAAAAATGGAATTCACCTTGGATGACAGATCGAGCCGCAAGTCTCAAGAGTTAGTCCACTACATATCCTAGTTCGATAATTCTCTTCTTGCAATCACAATATCCTCATACATGGATAATTAATCCGTCTTTAAAGTTTTCCTGTCACGAGAATCTTAAAATATAAGCATCTCGTTCAAACTCTACTACCATAGTCAAAATCGGGGTAACCTTTTGCATGGTTAAACTGTCTAGACCCAAAACCAACTTTGACACCCCATGTCCGTTAATGTCATTCACTTAGGGAATGCATTAAGCTTCGTGAAGCATTATAGGTAAACAGACACAGAATAATTACAAGACAGATATAAATAAGAAAACAACAGAAATTTAAATTTTTATTTCAAACATAAATCATAATGCCATGGTCCACAATACCATAAGTCACAAAAACCATTACAATAAAATAACTTCTATCTTGCACTATCAGAGCACATAAGTATATAAAAAAACATAATTCCCCAAATAAAAGAGTTAAGCCATAGCAGAGACAAGAACTTGAGCCGTACTTCAAAAGTAGCTCCTAGCAAGATGATATCTGAGTCCTGACAAAGCCTGAGTGTTTCCTCCCTGAGAACCTGGTGGGGGAAATGGAAGAAAGAAGGAGAAACAAAAGGGTTAGACATAAAGTATGGCGAGTCTAGTTACTTTTAGCCAGTAAATAAATAAAAGTAACATGATAAGCATATAAAGTGGATAAGAGAGATCATTACATAAATGGCAGGCGTGACAAGGTAGATAGGATAAGGTGTATACACTTCTCTAATGATTACTCTGCACTGTTACTAGTATAACCAGAATGAGATGATCCCATTACACTTCACAGTGGTAGACTTGGGCATACGTCCAAATATGCCCTAGCTACTACCCTAATCGATCGGCTCCCTATTCCGTAGATACCCTATGATGGCCCCACAGTAGGAGATATCATTTCCTAAAGTGGCAACCTACATTTCCCAAGATGTGCACAACCATATCTACTGGCGTCACGGTCGTCTTATCCCCCTATGTCCGGCTCATGCACGCACATGGCCCGGTCGGTTTGCGCCGCCCACACCGCCCTCCACGTCTGGATCTCTTACAATCAATCAGTAAGCGTGTCCCATCTCCGCCTAGTACATAGTACTTTTATTTGAAACCTACTCCGGGTTACTGACCGAAATGGGTCCCACACAATATGATACAAGCTCTCCCCTTTGTCTTGTATCCCCCACTAGGTTTTCACTGAATATGTATACCATTAGGTGTCTTTAATTACATAGCCCTATGCCAGTTATGCTTACCTTAAAAGGTGTCTTTAATTACATAACTCTATTATTTCCTCCGGTTATGTATACCACTAGGTTTCTTTAATTACAAAACCATATCGGGTTAAGTTGTGGGCCTATATGTAAATATTACCCACCCTCTCCAAATTTGCTTAACCCATCCAATATCCAATCAATTTACTTAACCCTGACTTTAGTTCACAATCATACAATCCCTTTGGATTAGATTTGGTTAAGTAGTCCAATTCATTACCGTGTTCATTTATGGTTTATAATACGCTAGACCTCCCACATTAGGCCTACAACGTGTGGATGCTGGATATGCCGGTCGGGTCCGGGTAGTCTTATTCCACAATTGGGCCTAACCTCGTGTCTTAGCCCGATTTGTATTTGTATACTTAGACCTCCCACATTAGGTTCAACATTAGTGGCTACTGGATATGCCGGTCGGGTCCGGGTAGACTTCCACCACTAATGCAACCTAACCTCGTGTCATAAGTACAATTATAATTCCTAATTGTAATTACTAGACATTCCATTATTAATTAATTAATCAATTAATCAATTTAAACTTACCCTTTATACGTGTTAATGTCCATTCTACCCAATAGTTTGGATTATATGTCCAAAAATGTTCATATTCAAATTATGCAATTATTAACCCTTTTTTCATCGTTCCTTAATTAGCGTCCTCACAAAATTAGCAGCATGCCTAGGCTAGATAATAGCCTAACCATAAACGATAAAAAAGGGAAAATAAAGTGATTGTTTAACATAACTTTGCATATGCATATACTATCATGGTAATAAGGTAAACATACATACTAGCATGGACATGTAATTAACATCATAACAAGATGGCCATAAAACTGGTGAACTTGTGGCAGTCAATTGGTTCTAACATAACTACGATGTCTCAATAAGCATAGTGAGATCTAAATTAGCAGTTTAGATGTCCAATTGGTTTAGATCTTACATGATAAATACATGGGGATATATTAGATCACATAATTCAGATCCAAAGGTTAAAATAGATCTAACACCATTAGGATGACATAATAGCATGCTTAGATCTAAATATGGGCTCATATGTCCAATTTACAACATATCTAAGTTGATCGTTATATGACAGGTGAAAGGTGATTTACCTAAAGAATTAGATCTAACCAATGTTGCAACTTTCCAAATTAACAGATTTACATTCACCACAAAATAGTTACAAGTCAAGATCCACATAGGCAATATAATAGAATAACCACAATTGTATTAGATCTAAAGGTGTAGATCTATCATGACATAGTATAAGATTTAACAATAGCATAAATTCATAGACATCATATCCAATTCATAGTCTTTCACAATTCACTTTTATTCATATAAACCTAAAAGCAACTAGAAACTCACAGCGTTAGGTTAGGAGAATATAGAAAGAACGGATCTTGAATTTCTGGATTTGATTTGCAAAGTCGAATGTTGTTTGAAGAAAATGGATCCGTCTTAGTTCCCACACCGGCAGCATTTGGCTCCCATGATTTCCATTGAAGAAATAGGAGAATTGGACACATATATACAGTTGTAGAACCCTCTAAAACCGACTGCCACCTCATCCCTAGGGGTGTCGACACCCCTGTGGGTGGGTCGACCTATAGGTCGACACCCCTTAAGTGGGGTTGATCCCGGTGTCGACACCCCTCTAGAGGGGTCGATCCCCTAGAGCGGGAAATTTGCCGCATTGACGAATTTTTGATTTTCGAACTGTTCTGGATAGGATCTGGCTCATATCTGACTCATACGTGTATATATGCTCTTTCTGCATGTATATAAACTTTAAACCCTCATAACTTCTTCATACGGTGCCTGTTTTACGCAAACCAAATGTCTATCTTGACCAGAATTTTGAGACGGACGCAATGGCACAGTCCGTTTTCCTTAATTCTAAATATTAAATAAACTATTATTTAATTTATCCTTTTTTAGTGTTGTTAAAAATTCGCGGTGTTACATTCTCCCCTACTCAAAGGATTTCGTTCCCGAAATCTCTAAGTTGAGAAGAATGCATATCCTACCATCCATCGTCCATCTACTCATCCAACAACCACTAGCATCCATTGTCCTTAAAGAATACTAATGCTGATATGAATATATGCAAAGGTGTGTGTTTATGTCCCAACACTAGTGCGAAAAATCAGGCGGTCTACTGATTCAGTTGACCTCCTTAATGCAATGTACGTTAGTGCCATGAATCCAATATGTATGCAAATAATCCTATTATAACATGTAAGATCTATATGTGTCCACACTCATTTGTCCAAGTGCAACACCCATATGCTAATACATCCATTTCCATCCATAAAAGAAAAGAAAATGCACACACATCCATATGCAGTATGAAAGTGATTGAGCAAATCTTAGTGCCTTATGTGTGTGTATATGCGTCCACAGACAACCACTAGCAAACACTTGCATCCATTAAGCATAACATGTTTCAAACACATGTTTACATCCATAGGATTCCTATCTAAAGGTCGAAAAATACTACGGATAAGATATACTCAAGTGATAGAAACAAGCACTGAAAAACTTATGGGAAAAGGAGTTAAGAACATACCCTCGAAAAGGAAAGGGTACGAAGCACGAATCTTGTCTTCGGTTACCCAAGTCGCATCCTCTGGGTTATCTCCCCATTGAATCTTTAGCAACTTGATCTCTCTATTGCATAGCTTATTAACTTCTGATCCAAGAATATAGGAAGGAACTCGTCTGACTGTCGCCTCCCGTTCCACTTCTACTTCTTTCAACACACTCGGCTCAACGACCTCCGCTGTGTCATGCAAGCACTTCCGCAGATGAGAAACGTGGAAAACATCATGAACGCTGGATAGATTTTCTGGGAGCTTTACTCTATAGGCCATTTGGCCAATCCTTTCGATTATGGGGAATGGTCCCACAAACCTAGGTGCCAACTTCCCTACTGATCTGAAGTGAACCACATTCCTCAAAGGTGATACTTTGTCAAAAACTAAGTCTCCTACTTCAAATTTAATGTCAGTCCTTTTCTTGTCTGCATAGGATTTTTGCATATCTTGAGATGTCTTCATCCGCCATCGAATAAGGTCAATCTTTTTAGACATTTCGGTAACTATATCTGGTCCAAGTAATAATCTTTCTGTAGATTCCCACCAACAAGTTGGTGATCTATAGGGTCGCCCGTACAATGCTTCGAAGGGTGTCATGCCGATGCTAGCTTGATAACTGTTATTATAGGCAAACTCTACTAAAGGAAGATGCTCTTCTTAAGTCCCTTCGAAGTTTAGGATACACAGCCTCAAAAAATCTTCAAGAATCCTGTTCACCCCCTCCGTTCCATCGGTCTAAGGATGATAAGCGATGCTCAAACACAACTGTGTACCTAATGCTTCTTGCAAGCTCCTCCAAAATTCGCTGGTAAAGATGGGGTCACGATCGCTCACGATGCTGGAAGGTACTCCATGAAGACAAATTATCTCACGAACATAAATTGCTGCCAACCATGATGTCGTCCTCTTACTCGTAACTGGAATAAAGTGAGCGCTCTTAGTGAGTCTATCTACCACAACCCAAATACTGGTGTTGCCCTTCTTCGATCTAGGCAAACCATCTATGAAATCCATAGAGATGCTCTCCCATTTTCACTGCGGAACCTCCAATGGATGAAGTAATCCACTGGGCTTATTTTGCTCAGCTTTGACTTGCTGGCAAACTAAAAATTGAGAAACAAATTCGGTCACATCTTTCTTCATCCCAGCCCAAAAGAAAACCCTCTTCATGTCTCTGTACATCTTATCACCGCCTGGATGAATGGTCTTCTTAGAATGGTGGGATTCTTCTAGGACTTCCTTTATCAAGCTTCCAGTTTGAGGAACACAAAGCCTTCCATCTCGTCGCAAGCACCCCTTCTCATCTATGGAATATCTACTGAGGTGACTAGAAGTCTCCTCTCTTCCGAGCTTATCCATGATGTCTAGAATCTATGGGTCACCTTGTTGCGAAGCTCTTATCTGGTACATAAGAGTGGGTCGTATCTCCAAGGATGCAAACAAATCAGGCAAAATCTCGAAGGAGGGTCTAAAATCAAAAGCTAATATGAACTCCAAGTTCTTTCTTTCCACAAACAGAGGACTCAGGGCCACCCTCTGCCTTCTTAGTGCGTCTGCTACAACATTACCCTTGCCAGGGGTATAAGCAATCTCAAAATAATAAGAAGCTAGAAACTCCATCCACCGTTGTTGCCTTAAATTGAGGTCTTTCTGCGAGAACAGATACTTGAGAGATTTATGATCGGTGTATAACTCAAACTTCTCTCCAAGTAAATAATGACGCCACGTCTTTAACGCGAATACTATGGCAGCTAGCTCTAGATCATGGATGGGGTAGTTCTTTTCATGAACCCTCAAATGTCTACCTCCATAACACATTACTTTCCCTTCTTGTATTAGAACCGCACCAAGCCCTGTACCACATGCATCAGTATAAACGGTAAACATCTTACTCCCGTCAGGCAAGGTCAAGACTGGGTCTGTTGTCAAAGCCCACTTCAGTCGTTGGAAAGAAACATCACAATCTATATCCCACGAAAATGCAAAGTTCTTCTTCGTCAGCCTGGTGAGTGGGGCTAATATCTTTGCGAAGTCCTTAATGAACTTCCTATAGTAACCTGCCAACCCAAGAAAGCTTCTCACCTCGATTGCATTTTTAGGAATCAACCAATCTTGCACTGCAACCACCTTCGCGGGATCTACATCTATCCTTCTTTGGAGACCACATGCCCTAAAAATCTCACCTCTTTTCTCCAAAAATGGCATTTGGAGAATTTTGCTTTAATCTGATGGCCATAGAGAGTTTTCAAAACTTCTCTCAAATGTTGGGCATGCTCTTCTTCGATTTTGTAGAAGATCAAAATATCATCAACAAAGGCTACAACAAATTTATTTAGGAACTCCCGAAACACCCTACTCATCGGATCGACAAAATAGGTGGGTGCATTCGTCAGCCCAAAAGGCATAACTAGCCATTCAAAGAAACCGTCCGGAGTCCTAAAAGCAGTCCTATTTATGTTGTCCTCAGCCATCCTAAACTGATGAAGCCACGTGGCTAAGTCTAATTGGGAAAATACCGAGGCACCAAAAAGCTGATCAAATAAATCATCAATCCTCGGAAGCGGGTGACCATTCTTCTTAGTGAGTTTATTCAGCTCTCAATAGTCAACACACAAATGAAGCGAACATCCGCCTTAATCGTGAATACTACTCTAGCACCCCATTCAGATATGATTCGTCTGATAAACCCCTTCTCAAGTACCTCCCCTACTTGCTTACTCAGCTCCCTCCTTTCCCTTGGAGCCAGGTAGCGCACTGGCAATGCAACTGGCTTTGCATTGTCCACCAAATATATACGAAAGTCGATTTCGCGCCTCGGAGGTAAACCCTGAACCTCATCAAAAACATCGGAAAAATCTCGGACTACTGGAACAGATTGCAGATCGTCGATAGATGCATCAAGAGACTCTAGGAATCTAAGCATAACCAACCCTTGTGGGTCACAAGAAATCTCGAGGGTCCTCCCATGACAAGTCAGAAGCCTAACAACCCTCTTCTCACAATCCATAATGGCACCATACGTGGTAAGCCAATCCATTCCTAGAATCAACCCATAGCCCATAAACCTGAGAACATACGCGTCGCATTCAATCTCGACGCCTAATCAAATATTTTCGAACCCCGACAAATCATAGGTAAATGAGCTGAACCACTAATGGGGTTTGAAACAGCTATGGGACCCACTACCATACTAGTAATTAAGTGCAGTGATTCAACTACAGAACTTGATATAAATGAATGTGAGGCACCATAATCAAAAAGTGTTCTAATAGGATGGTTTGGAAGAGAAATTAAACCTTCCACAGAAATTTTTCTACCTCTATCAGGAGCATTGATCGCGAGAGAATGCATCTGCCCTCCAGAAGTCCATGTCCTTTGCCCCTGTCCATGTGATCCCTGTTTCTTCAGGCACTCTCTAGCAAAATGTCTGACCTCTCCATGGTAGTAGCAAGAGTTCTTCCTTCGCTTACAGTCTTTAATCAGGTGACCTTCCTACCCACAGTTGTGACATTTTCTCTTATCCTTGCCTTTATCATTTTTCCCTCCTTTCTTCTGCTGCTGTTGTTGCTGCTGCTTCCCCTTCTTGGGCCATACCTTCCTATTTTGCGATGTTCCCTTAGCCTTCTTTTCTCCCTTGTCCTCCTCATGCATTAGGGTCATATTGACAAGCTTTTCGAAAGTGGCACCTATTGGAATATGGGACATGGCTAACCCATGCAGAGGCTCATTTATCCCTTTAGCGAACCGCAAAGCCCTTTTGTGCGGCGTATCCACCAACTCTAAACAGAACCTTGCTAGCTGGTTGAATTTATTTTCATACCCTTTTAGCGATAAGTTTCCTTGTTTGAATGCTAAGAACCGCTCCATTTGCATGCTTCTTTCGGCTTGGGAAAGAAATTTCATTTCCAACCTCTGTCTAAAATCTTCCCAAGTTTCCACCGGACGTCTAGCTTGGGTGACTTCCCACCAAAATGAGGCTTTGTCCTTTAGTAGCCAGGCGGTTAACTAAACCTTCCTTCTATCCTCTACTTCAAAGATTACGAACAAGTCCTCGGTCTCCTTGAGCCAATTTTGTGCTTCCATGAAAGTCTCATTTCCATGGAATGGCTTCCCTCCCATAGTACGGAAGTCTTTGCAGATCTTGGCGAAGTTATCTGTTCTTCGAGGGGGAGGAGGAGGAATGACTGGTGCATCTGGGGGAGGAGCATTTCCTTGGCCTTCGGCGGGCGCCGTGGCCACCAAATACCTACGGAACCATCCGGGTATTGTGACGCCCTCTGGGATATTAGGAATGCTTTATTCCCCAGACATGCTGAAAAAGGAAGAAATTTAGATAAAGGACCAAAGGATACTACATATGGCTTTTTGGGGAATTTTGTTCAAAACAGACTTTTCTTTTTGAATAAAACCATTTTGAAAATAATTTTCAAAAACTTTAATCTAATCTGGTAACCTTCAGCTCTAATACCAACTGTGACACCCCACGTCCGTTAATGTCACTAACTAAGGGAATGCATTAAGTTTCATGAAGCGTTATAGGTAAACAAACATAGAATAATTACAAGACAGATATAAATAAGATAGCAGCAGAAATTTAAATTTTTATTTCAAACATAAATCATAATGTCGTGGTCCACAGTACCATAAGTCACAAAAACCATTACAATAAAATAACTTCTATCTTGCACCATCAGTGTACATAAGTATATAAAAAAACATAATTCCCCAAATAAAAGAGTTAAGCCATAGTAGAGATAAGAACTGGAGCCATACTTCAGAAGTAGCTCCTAGCAAGATGATATCTGAGTCCTGACTAAGCCTGAGTGTTTCCTCCCTGAGAACCTGGGGGGAAACGGAAGAAAGAAGGAGAAACAAAAGGGTCAGACATAAAGTCTTGCGAGTCTGGTTACTTTTAGCCAGTAAATAAATAAAAGTAACGTGATAGGCATATAAAGTGGATAAGAGAGATCATTACATAAATGGCATGTGTGACAAGGTAGACAGGATAAGATGTATACATTACTCTAATGATTACTATGCACTATTACTAGTATAACCAGAATGAGATGATCCCTTTACATTTCACGGTGGTAGACTTGGGCATACGTCTAAATATGCCCTAGCTACTACCCTAATCGATCGGCTCCCTATTCCGTAGATACCCTATGCTGGCCCCACAGTAGGAGGTATCATTTCCTAAAGTGGAAACCCTTCATTTCCCAAGATATGCACAACCATATCTACTGGTGTCACGGTCCTCTTACCCCCGTCTGCCCAGCTCATGCACGCACATAGCCTAGTCGGTTGCACCGCACACACTGCCCTCCACGTTTGGATTTCTTACAATCAGTCAGTAAGCGTGTCGCCTCTCCGCCTAGTATGGAGTACTTTTATTTGATACCATCCGGGTTACTGACTGAAATGGGTCCCACACAATATGATACAAGCTCTCCCCTTTGTCTTGTATCCCCCACTAGGTTTTCACTGACTATGTATACCATTAGGTGTCTTTAATTACATAGCCCTATACCAGTTATGCTTACCTTAAAAGGTGTCTTTAATTACATAACTCTATTTTTTCCTCCGGTTGTGTATACCACTTGGTGTCTTTAATTACATAACCATATCGGGTTAAGTTATGGGCCTATATGTAAATATTACCCACCTCTTCCAGATTTGCTTAACCCATCCACTATCCAATTAATCTACTTAACCTTAACTTTAGTTCACAATAATACAATCCCTATGGATTAGATTTGGTTAAGTAGTCCAATTCATTACCATGTCCATTTATAGTTTGTAATGGGCTAGACCTCCCACATTAGGCCTACAACGTGTGGATGCTGGATATGCCGATCGGGTCCGGGCAGTCTTATTCCACAATTGGGCCTAATCTCGTGTCTTAGGCCAATTCGTATTTGCATACTTAGACCTCCCACATTAGGTTCAATGTAATGATCCGAAACTTCCCCGGTCTCCGAAGAGAAGAGGAAGAACGGATTACTTTGAGAACAAGACGAATCAGAACACAAACAGAAGAACATTTCATTGCTTATTACAACAATTCTATCAGAATACAAGAATATAACAGAGTATGGATAAATCATATACATTTGATTAATATCAGAGATTTAAATTACATTTAAATACATAGCAGCAGAAAACAATACAAAACACAACTGAAAGAGATAAACGGATACAGAGCTTTCCGAATATCGCTTCACCTGTAAACTAGGATCCTGTGAATATAAATCTGCAAAACCAAAACTACTAGCTGCCCGTGCGGAAAATAGGGGCACCCAGAGTTCAGGTTAAAAACAATAAACTCCGGGTCAGTCATGTGACTGGTGTGAGAACTAAAATAGTTATTAATCTGATTTTTAAAGTAAGGTAAATTAAAGGACCACATCGTATAACATGGAACGGGTTTACCCCCAAGAATACCAGTGCATAAAACAACAGCGCAATGCTAAAAAATAACAATGAAGCTATTATAAGACTCAAGTCCCATCACACAATGCAACGCAAGCCAGAGGATAGAGTTTTACCTTATAATAGCCAAATATGCTTGGTACGTGGAATTTCATATTTTACTATCACTATACGTGTATAGTGTCAAAACAATTTCAAATATAAATGTTTCAATCATAGACGGCATGAGTGCCTCATCCCACTATGTTGCCATACTAGGATCTACAATCAAAATTGCAAAAGTCACGTATTGGAAGTTGGATATCCATCTGTGAACCAAGGCAAGGGATCGTCCTTACCGAATTCGAGATGCTCTAGCCCGCCCCTCAGAATACAGCCGCAACTGCACCTTGGATCATCAGGGACGGTCCACACGGAGTGGATTTCCCCGCCCTATGGGGCGTAAACTGGTCATATCCCAACCAAACTATCGGCCCCGGAACGACCGATATAACTGAGGCGCCTATCCGTCATCCACATAAGTAAAACGTCATGGCTTGCAAAATGCTGACACCACTCCTAGCTAGAAAGAAACGCATGCCTTCCCTGAGGTCCGCTCCCGTTTTTGGTTTACACCGGGGTGTAAGGCTCGCGAATCAACGCTACACAAAGCTATGCTATGTCAAATTCGTGCTTTGATCATCAACCTAAAGACTCTGCTTTTCAACAGAAGCCTTGATCATTTGCATCTCAGCATGCCACACAGGCAATTCACGCTATGCAACCGATGTCAATCAATCACACAGAATGAAATCTGATGTTAGACACACATCCATTTACTAGCTCATTCTGGGTCTGAATGAAACCGGAGGCACCTTATTCCTCATCCCGTATGTCCAATACAGGAGAGAGGCCCTCACATATCCGGTCGATCTCCAAGTATGTCTGGACGATCACCACTTATTACCTTGCCTTGGGTGTACAACCCAATAGGGACATCTGTAATCATCCAAACGATGTGAAGGACTCCAGTCTTCAACCACTGTCTTCATCCTTGACACATCGCCGAATCAGTTATTCAGAATGGGATAAACCCAGTCTTTCTGAATAACTCGCGTATATAATAAACAAGTGCTATAAAAACACAACATACACCTCATTCCAATCCAGAATATTCCTTTATTCAAATATTATTTTACTTTGGGAAAGGTTCCCATTAATTTTATCAAAGATAAATTCTTTAAGTTTATTCTTTAATCTTCCTTTGGATTTCAATTCAAACCATTTTAAGGTTTATCCAAACTAGTCGGGATTAGCGAACCTTGCCGAAGTAATCGTTTTTTTAATTTCCCAATCCCAACCTATTCGTCCCATGAAGTAAAACTGATAATACTTCATATTTAACACCACCGTGTTATTGGTAAATTCAATTACCATTTCACGTTCAAATCTAATTAAAGATTTAACTATCGTCTGGAGCAAACTGGTGATACTCCATTCTCGGTCTTTCTTGAATTTGATAATTTTAGTTATCAAATTCACCTTTCAATCTATTTAAAGATTCATTAAAACTCTAATTCAGTTTTAATTTCCAAAAATCATTACTTAATAATTATTCAAGGTTAAGAAATAAATCCTATCTTTAATTGGGTTAAAGAACTAATGTCATTTAAAACACAGCTCATGATAAACCCAAGATCACATTCCACTAACAATGGAATCTTCAGGAAAACAAATCAATATATATAATCGATATGAACTTCCATATCCAATCGATAATACAAATGGAATAATGGGAAAGCCTTTTAAATTCCATATATATTAACAGTCTTCCTCTATAGAAGCTCACTTCGATTATGACCAAATCGAATTCCATTCAATTCCAATTTAATACTTTAAATTGGAAAAATTTACTTTGGAGAATCTCCTTTAAATCTTAATAAAAGATTTATAAATTGCAAATCACATTTCCCCTAAAATCGGGTTAAAGAAAGAATGTCGTTAAAAAGACAGTTCTTAATAAACACAATTCACATTCCATTTCAATTCCAATTAAATGTTAATTAATTGGTGATTCTTCTTCAAATATTGATTAAAAGATTTATTCTATTCCAAAGGGGTTCAAGAACAGTGTTATTTAAGACACCATTCACGTCAAACCCAAAATCACATTCTGTTGTTAATCGGGTTAAAGAACAAGTGTTATTTAAAACACCATTCACGATAAACCCAAAAATCAATTCCAATTCAATTCCAATTAAATATTAATTGATTGGTATATTCCATTAAATCTAAATAAAAAGATTTAATCTTTTCTCAACTGGGTTTAAGAACCGTGTTAATGAAGACACCATTCACAACAAACCCAAATCCCATTTGATACTAAATACAAGGCTCTGAATAGAAAATATATCAGCTTATATTCAATATCAAATTCTGAAACCAACAAATATCGTATTGGAATAACGATATATATATCTTCCAAATTCCTCCACAATATCTGTATAATCATGGAATCCAATATCGAAATATTCCGAAGATAATTTCGATTCAAATCCAATCCAGCTCACATATTGGAAATTCTGGTTATTTTCAAAACCATTTCAAATCCCATTTATTTATTTAAAAATAATTGGATTATAATTCTAGTTCAAAACTAGTTCATTTCGATAAAAAACTATTTTTATCTTTTCAAATATGGGATTTTTCATCCTAATTCTTTCCAAATCATTTGTTATGATTTTACATAAATTATAAATATTTTTAGTAATTTTATCAAGGCCCATACAGTCGATTTCCATAAACGGCCATCGAACTGCACTTACAGCGACCTTTTCCAAATTTGATTTGGACATAATTCCAAATCCAACCATTAGATTCCAAATCTATAATATTAGTTAGAAATCTCTTTTCGATACGAACCCAATGGTTCCGGTTTTAGGAGAATCCGACGGTCGAATCTCCCGTAATATCCACTCGAAGTCAATGGTCAAAATTCGTGAACTACGGCAGCGCGGCGCGTTCTATTCAGGCCATTAAATATATAATATATGTGTATATATATATATATTATATTTCATCGATTTCCATTTAAAATGTATTTTATAAATCATTTTAAATTCGTTTTCAAAACGATTTCAACTTTATATTCAATTTCAAATCAAAATTGAATATTCCATATCATTAATATATAAATGATAATATATTCAAAACATTAGATTTTGAAATCAATTCCTTTACAATATTCATTATAAAAATAAATAAAATCGATATAAATATCGTTCTCGTCAAAATGGCGTTAATCTAACCAACATGGCTATATATATTTAAATATATTCGCGTCCATCCCAAATCGGACATCAAAATCAGATTTCGATTCTTTTCTGAATATTATTTTAAAATATTCCCTATTTTAAAATATTCGTTATTTTAAAATATTCATTCTTTCTGAACTGGAATCAGACACAGTCAATTACAATATAATGTGATTATATGGATTTCATACAACACATGTATCGAACAAGAATGATAAACAATCAACCATCATCCAGAGTGCATTCTACACTGCATAAGCAATAAATATAAATATTTAACGCTTACGATGGCATGTCAATCAATCGATCGACATACAAATAAACAAATGGGATTAGTGTAAGTCAAATTTCATCCCAACACCCATGTGGGGTTTTAATCAACAAACACTGAATAGTATTTGTGCAGTTGGTCTCCGGCGCAGTGGCGCGGCCTGAGGGGGAAGGGGACGGAAAATTTGGGGATCTGGATTTTTCAGTTTATTTGGGGGCGGGTTTTTCTGAATTAGGTCTAGGGATAACCGGTGGGGGGTATATTATATTTATTTATTTATTAATTTACTTCTCCTAAAAAGTTACTTTTAAAATCGAACCCAAACGAGACCCACCGACTGTCGTCCATAACTAATTACCCCCATTCCGAACACAATGGGATATGTTTCGTAAGCCAATTCGACCTTTACGGTCAGTTTCCGCTAAATTTAAAAATAAATCATTATATTTTAAATTCAAACGCACATTTTAATTTACCGGGGCCACATACTGATTCTGAAAATTCCATAAAAATTATTTCTAGCTTCGTATTGACGATATGGTCCTAACAAAACTAATCTCATCAAATTTGAAGATTGTTTGAAAAATGGCAATTTTCTGGTCGATCCAAATTAACTGAAACTGTTAAAACACGTTTTCCTTTGCCACGCTCACATACTGATCCCAAAAATTATAAAAATTGGAATCCAACAATAATTTGACATCCCGGATCCAACAAAAGTGGTTTCATCGAAAATGGAGGTCGTTTGCAAAATGGCTATTTTTAAGGGCTATGTTTCTATAACGACTATTCTGAATTTTCAACTGGGCATAACTTTCTATTCCTGCAATGAAATTTTGATTTTTCGGATTTGTTGGAAAGATATTTCCAAATAGATTCTAATATTTTTGGTCTCACCAAAATCCGGTTTATTTTGAATCCTGTACATTCATTTGAAATTTGAAATCGAATTTTCAAACTACCACCCCATTTCCAATTCGTTTTATATTTAAAATAAATATTTATATTCTAACGTCAATTCAAATAAGTTTGTACGTTCTAGTTCTATTCAAAATAAATTTATCATCGTTATTATTCAAAATAAATCATTTTAAATATTCAAAATTCATCAAAATAAATATTTTAAATTGGTTCTGATTTTCCGGGTTGTTACAATATATCCCACTTAAAATCTTTTCGTCCTCGAAAAGGAACGGAGCTGAAAGTTGTTTAACTAATCAACTCAACTTTCATTTTGGCTTTCATTCTTCAACTTTTCAGTTTCAAAGAATTTTCCAATTCTTCAAAAATTTGGCTAACACCCTAAATTTTTGAAAAAATTCGCCATAACCTCCTTTGTACGGGGAGCACTGGGAAAATCCCCAAACCACCACACAGGCCCTCTCATCCCAAAAAGGAAAAGAAAAGGCAAAGCGGCTAGCCAATCGGCTCATAAAATCATCCAAACCCAATAAATTAGTAAACACGTACCTATTTGTCGGGCATACAATTTTATTCCTCTTCTCTAGCCTCCTTACTATGACCTGTTCAATGTATATACATGTATATGCATGCAATTGCGATAAATTTTCAATATAGTTCAATATTTGGTTTAATTTAGTTATATGTACCATTCTTTCACATAATGGTTTCATAGATAACAAATAATCATACAACACAACCATAAATCAATTAGAGAATTAACGTTTTCAAATTCATAATTTTGATACATATACAGAAAATCATGTTTTTGATGCCAATTCACAACAAGTAACTCTATCTAGTTTTGGTTCTCACACCAGTCAATTGGAATCATATAGATATCCCACTTGCGAAACTCGAGCATAAATACTGTAATGTGATCACAATTACTAGTATCATCCCCGGGCGACTAGAGTGTGATTTTATATCTATCCAGTATATTCGAGGCTTCAAATACACGTGGATCAGACGTATATGAAAATCCCTATATACTGGATTGTCCAAATTCATATAAAATAAATATTCAAATACGTATAATATGGTTTAAATTTTCAAAACAAAAAATGTTTTCATCTTTATTTGAAAACAACTCTCTTCGAACTCATTCTAGGATACTACTAATCCCATCTCTAACGAGTCATTCCCATTAGATATTACTAATCCAATCTCTGATGAATTCTTTCGTTCGGTTCTAATGTGTCTTGTTCTCGAGCTCTGTAAACCAAAGCTCTGATAGCACTGTAAGGATCCGAAACTTCCCCAGTCTCCGAATTTTTCTTCTGTAGTACCTCGACGTGACATGAGCGTGAAAGAGGTTCAAAAATAAGTTTTTTTTATAAGGGCTGAAAATGAATCACTAATTTTGGCTTTTTAACCCCATATTGTAGGGTGGATCTTGAAAGATATGAAAGATCTCCCTCCAAGCCGTACATACGACTTTCATCGAATACGGCTTTCCATAGAATTCTATATGTATCTATGAGATCGAGTATGGAATTCTGTTTACTCACTTTAAATTGAGTATCTGTTTCCCTCCTTTTCCAATCAAAAGTGGAAGAATGGATTACTTTGAGAACAAGACGAATCAGAACACAAACAGAAGAACATTTCATTGCTTATTACAACAATTCCATCAGAGTACAAGAATATAACAGAGTATGGATAAATCATATACATTTGATCAATATCACATATTTAAATTACATTTAAATACATAGCAGCGGAAAACAATACAAAACACAACAGAAAGAGATAAACGGATACAGAGCTTTCTGAATATCGCTTTAGCTGTAAACTAGGATCCTGTGAATATAAATCTGCAAAACCAAAACAACTAGCTACTCGTGCGGAAAATAGGGGCACCCAGAGTTTAGGTTAAAAACAATAAACTCCAGGTCAGTCATGTGACTGGTGTGAGAAATAAAACAGTTATTAATCTGATTTTAAAGTAAGGTAAATCAAGGGACCACACCGTATAACACGGAACGGGTTTACCCCCAAGAATACCAATGCATAAAACAATAGCGCAATGTTAAATAAAGAACAATGAAGCTATTATAAGACTCATGTCCCATCACACAATGCAACGCAAGTCGGAGGATAGAGTTTTATCTTATAATAGCCAAATATGCTTGGTACGTGAATTTTCATATTTTACTATTACTATGCGTGTATAGTGTCAAAACAATTTCAAATATAAATGTATCAATCATAGGCGGCATGAGTGCCCCATCCCACTGTGTCGACATACTAGGCTCTACAATCAAAACCATAAAAGTCACATATTGGAAATTGGATTTCCATCTATGAACCAAGGCAAGGGATCATCCTTACCGAATTTGAGAAGCTCTAGCCCGCGCCTCAGGATACACCCGCAACTGCACCTTGGATCGTCAGGGCCGGTCCATACGAAGTGGATTAAAATGCCTGAACATTGCGTTTCCCCGCCATATGGGGCATAAACTGGTCATATCCCGACCAAACTATCGGCCCCGGAACGACCGATATAACCGAGGAGCCTCGCTATCCATCATCCACATAAGTAAAACGTCAGAGCTTGCAAAACGCTAACACCACTCCTAGCTAGAAGGAAACGCATGCCATCCCTGAGGTCCTCTACCGTTTCTGGTTCACACCGGGGTGTGAGGCTCGCGAATCAATGCTACACAAAGCTATGCTATACCAAAGCCATGCTTTGATCATTAACCACAAGACTCTGCTTTTCAACAGGGGCCTTGATCATTTGCACCTCAGCATGCCACACAAGCAATTCACGCTATGCAACCGATGTCAATCAATCACATAGAATGAAATCCGATGTCAGACACACATCCATTTACAAGCTCGTTCTGGGTCTGAACAAAACCGGAGGCACCTTATTCCTCGTCCCGTATGTCCAATACAGGATAGAGGCTCTCGCATATCCGGTCGATCTCCAAGTACGTCTGGACGATCACCGCTTATTACCTTATCTTGGGTGTACAGCCCAATCAAGATATCAGTAATCATCCAAACGATGTTAAGGCCTCCGGTCTTCAACCACCATCTTCATCCTCGACACATCGCCGAATTAGTTATTCAGAATGAGATAAACCCGGTCTTTCTGAATAACTCGCGTATATAATAAACAAGTGCTATAAAAACACAACATACGCCTCATTCCAATCCATAATATTCCTTTTTTCAAATATTATTTTACTTTGGGAAAGGTTCCCATTAATTTTATCAAAGATAAATTCTTTAAATTTATTCTTTAATCTTCCTTTGGATTTCAATTCAAACCATTTCAAGGTTTATCCAAACTAGTCAGGATTAGCGAACATTACCGAAGTAATCGTTTATTTAATTTCCCAATCCCAACTTATTCATCCCATGAAGTAAAACTGGTAATACTTCATATCTCTCACCACCGTGTTATTGGTAAATTCAATTACCATTTCACGTTCAAATCTAATTAAAGATTTAACTATCGCCTGGAGCAAACTGGTGATACTCCATTCTCGATCATTTCTTGAATTTGATAATTTTAGTTATCAAATTCACCTTTCAATCTATTTAAAGATTCATTAAAACTCTAATTCAGTTTTAATTTCCAAAAATCATTACTTAATGATTATTCAAAGTTAAGAAATAAATCTTATCTTTAACTAAGTTAAAGAACTAATGTCATTTAAAACACAGCTCACGATAAACCCAAGATCACGTTCCATTAACAATGGAATCTTCAGGAAAATAGATCAATATATATAATCAATATGAACTTCCATATCAACCGATAATATAAATGGAATAACGACAAAGCCTTTAAATTCCATATATATTAACAGTCTTCCTCTACAGAAGCTCACTTCGATTATCACCAAATCGAATTCCATTCAATTTCAATTTAGTATGTTAAATTAGAAAATTTTACTTTGGAAAATCTCCTTTAAATCTTAACAAAAGATTTATAAATTCCAAATCACATTTCACCGAAAATTGAGTTAAAGAACGAATGTCGTTAAAAACACATTCACAATAAACCCAATTCACATTCCATTTCAATTCCAATTAAATGTTAATTAATTGGTGATTCTTCTTCAAATCTTGATTAAAAGATTTATTCTATTCCAACGGGGTTCAAGAAAAGTGTTATTTAAGACACCATTCGCGACAAACCCAAAATCACATTCTATTGTTAATCGGGTTAAAGAACAAGTGTTATTTAAAACACCTTTTACGATAAACCCAAAAATCAATTCCAATTCAATTCCGATTAAATATTAATTAATTGGTATACTCCATTAAATCTAAATAAAAAGATTTAATCTTTTCTCAACTGGGTTTAAGAACCGTGTTAATGAAGACACCATTCACAACAAATCCAAATCCCATTTGATATTAAATACAAGGCTCTGAATAGAAAATATATCGGCTTATATTCAATATCAAATTCTGAAACCAACAAATATCATATTGGAATAACGATATATATATCTTCCAAA
Organism: Allium sativum; assembly: GCA_030737875.1. Taxonomy (NCBI): domain Eukaryota; kingdom Viridiplantae; phylum Streptophyta; class Magnoliopsida; order Asparagales; family Amaryllidaceae; genus Allium; species Allium sativum. Next base: position 781,200,021 of record CM060913.1, on the reverse strand, counting down.
TTCCTCTATAATATCCGTATAATCACGGAATCCAATATCGAAATATTCCGAAGAAAATTTCGATTCAAATCCATTCCAATTCACATATTGGAAATTCTGGTTATTTTCAAAGCCATTTCAAATCCCATTTATTTATTTAAAGATAATTGGATTATAATTCTAGTTCAAAACTAGTTCATTTCGATAAAAAACTATTTTTATCTTTTCAAATATGGGATTTTTCATCCCAATTCTTTCCAAATCATTTGTTATGATTTTACACAAATTATTAATATTTTTAATAATTTTATCAAGACCCGTACATTCGATTTCCATAAAAGGCCATCGGACTGCACTTACATCGACCTTTTCCAAATTTGATTTGGACATAATTCCAAATCCAACCGTTAGATTTCAAATCTCTAATATTAGTTAGAAATCTCTTTTCGATACGAACCCAAGGTTCCGGTTTTAGGCGAATCCGACGGTCGGATCTCCCGTAATATCCACTCGAAGTCAATGGTCAAAATTCGCGAACTGCCGCTTTACGGCGCGTTCTATTCAGGCCATTAAATATAAATAATATATATATATTATATTTCATCGATTTCCATTTAAAACGTATTTTATAAATCGTTTTAAATTCGTTTTCAAAATGATTTCAACTTTATATTCAATTTCAAATCAAAATTGAATATTCCATATCATTAATATATAAATGATAATATTTTCAAAACATTTAATTTTGAAATCAATTCCTTTTCGATATTCATCATAAAAATGAATAAAATCGATATAAATATCGTTCTCGTCAAAATGGCATTAATCTAACCAACAAGGTTAGATATATTTAAATATATTCGCGTCCATTCCAAATCAGGCATCAAAATCAGATTTTGATTCTTTTCCGAATATAATTTTAAAATATTCCTTATTTTAAAATATTCGTTATTTTAAAATATTCATTCTTTCTGAACTAGAATCAGACACAGTCAATTACCATATAATGTGATCATATGGATTTCATACAACACATGTATCGAACAACAATGATAAACAATCAACCATCATCCAGAGTGCATTCTATACTGCATAAGCATTAAATATAAATATTTAACGCTTACGGCAGCCTGCCAATCAATCGATCGACATACAACTAAACAATTGGGATTAATGTACGTCAAATTTCATCCTAACACCTGTGTGGGGTTTCAATCAACAAACACTGAATATTATTTGTGCAGTTGGGCGATGTTTAAAATATATCGTCCCAATCCATATCAGTAAAATTGGTGTACATAAACAAATCGTTTGATTTGTAAATGAATATTTATTTTATTCATATACCCGTTAAAAATTATATTTTTCACTATAAAATACTTTATTCGGTTCATTTACACAATAAAAATGATATTTTTATTTTTCTAACTTATTTTCGAAAATTTTGGCGGCATAATGGCGCGATGCTAGAAATGGGATAAGGCCTAGCCTTATCCCCAGTCTAATAATGGCATGCACCATACACATACCAATCTAATCAATTCCATCTCATTTCCCAAAAAAAAATCAACCAAACAATCCAATCAACCAAACTAAACAATAACACAAGTCGTCCATGGTCTGTGGATGATGGGGAACAGTTCATATATGCAGTTATAAATAAATAACTGTACAAATAAATTCAGTGAGAGAGTTCTCACCTTTGGGGTCCACTCCTCCATTCTTTATGTCTGAACGGTTCAGACTTTCCCAAGATTCCAATGCGATCTTTTCCCGATGTTCATAATAAAAATTGCATTTTTATTATGACGTTTATTTAAAAAAATCACATTTTTATAATGGCACTGTAATAACCCGAAAATCTGGGCCAGTTTAAAATTTTTATTTTGGCAATTTTTTAGCGAATTTTGATTATTTAAAATAGATTATTTTAAATAATATCGACAAGAAATTTATTTTGAATATAATTCGAACGTATATATTATACGCGTCGTCGTTAGAATATAAATATTTATATATAATTATAAATAGAATTGAAAATGGCGCGGTAGTTCGATAATTCGATTTCAAACTTCAATTGAATGTACCGGGTGTAAAACAATCCGGATTTTAGTGAAACCAAAAATAATAGAATCTAATTGATAATATCTTTCCAACGAATCCGAAAAATCAAAATTTCATAGCGGGAATCAAAAGATATGCCCAGTTGAAAATTCTGAATAGTCGTTATGGAATTCAGGCCCTTAAAAATGGACATTTTGCAAATGACCTCGGATTTCGACGAAACCAGTTTTGTTGGGTCTGTGGTGTCAAGTTATTGCTAGGTTTCAAATTTCATAATTTTTCGAATCAATATGTGAGCGTGGCAAAGGAAAACGCGTTCGACCAATTTCAGTTGATTTTAATCGACTGGAAAATGGTCATTTTTCTACAGTCTCAGAATTCGACGAAACTAGTTTTGTTAGGACCGTATCATCAATATGAAGCTAGAAATATTTTTCTGGAATTTTTCGAGTTAGTATGTGACCCCGGTAATTTGAAATGTACGTTTAAAATTCAATATAGTGATTTAAATGGAAATTCAACGGAAACTGATCGAAACGATCAAATCAGCTTGCGATACATATCCCATTGTGTTCGGGATGGGGGTAATTAGCTATGGACGACAGTCGGTGGGCTTGATTTCGAGTTCGTATTTTAAAGTACCTTTTTGAAATTTAAAATAAATAAATAAATAAATATAAAATATATATAATACCCCTGACCCCTTTTCTCTCTTCTCTCACCTCAGAAATCGATTGTTTTTTTTTTAAAAAAAAAAGAGAAAAAAGGGGAAAAAGGCCTCATCGACCTCGCCACCGTCGGTAGGCTCCAGCCGCCGCGCCTCCGTCGTCAGACCTCCCCCACCTCGCCTCCCTCCCCCTTTCTCTCTCCACTTCATCGATTTCTTCCCTCCCCGATTCGTTGACTCCGCGAGCCCCCCTTCCAACCGTAGCTGACGCAACAGCACCACCGCATCATCGAGACACCACCGCGCCGAACCCCTCCTCGCAACCTCCTCCGCGCCCTCTGGCCACCCACCGATCGTCAGTCCCCCCCCCTCGCTGTAAGTTTAATTTTAGTTTTTTTTATTTTCTTTATTGTTTTATTATTTAATTTACATTCCTATGATAAAACTGCAAATTCAAGTAGTAGGAAAATATGGTTTTTACTTGAAAGTTTTAATTTCCTTTTCAGTTTTATTCTTTATTTGGTTTTTAAATTAGAAAAGATTTGATTTTTAAAATATAAAAGATTAGATTTTTAAAAGAAGAAAGACGATATTTTTAAATGGAGAAAGGTGAGATTTTTACATATGTAGTGGGTTAAAAATATGACTTTTACATAGTAGGAACTATAAAAATGTAATCTTTATGAGATAGAGAATATAAAAATAGCATCTTTATATATGTAGCGAAATAAAGATTGATTTTTAAAAGGTGAAATCTTTATATTTGAAAAGGCGAAATCTATATTTTTATAAAGGCGAAATCTATATTTTTATAAAGGCGAAATCTTTATAGTTGAAAAGGCGAGATCTTTATATAGAAAATAGCGAAGTAAAAATTCGATTTTTATATATTGAACATCATAGTAAAAATTCGATTTTTATATATTGAACATCATAGTAAAAATTCGATTTTTATATATTGAACATCATAGTAAAAATTCGATTTTTATATATTGAACAGCATAGTAAAAATTCGATTTTTAAATATATGAAGTGATTATAGAAATATGATTTTTAAATTGAAAGTGAATAAATAAAAATGTGATTTTTATTTTAAAGACATCAAAATATAAAAATGTGATTTTTTTTTATATATATAGTGACTACGGGCAACGAAGATGACGAAGATGGGATAACGATGAAGATTTCTATCAATGAAGTGCCGTGGAGCTTGGATAGCTATTGGTGAGAACTTCTCACTCAAAATCTCTTTTTCTAGTTATATATATATACTAGGATGCAGACGGTGCTTAGTAGCACCCGACACAATCGTCCACAGACCATGGACTTGTTTGTTTGGTTGCATAAAGTAGTTAGATGATTTGGGTTGAATTGAATTATTTGGTGAATTGAATGGATTTGATTGATGTGTGAATGGCGTGGGCCTTCACTAGTCCGGGGATAAGGCTAGGCCTCGTCCCGTTTCTAGTATCGTGCCGTTATGCCGCCGAAATTTTCTAAAATATGTTAGAAAAATAAAAATATCATTTTATTGAATAAATGAACTGAATAGAAATTCATGTGTTAAAATAAAATGTTTATCGTTAAAAATATAATTTTTAACGTGAAAGTGAATAAATGAATATTTATAAACAAATCGACCGATTTGTTTATATACACTGTTTTGACTGATATCGATTGGGTCGATAAATTTTACACGTCGCCCAACTGCACAACTAAAATCTGTGTTTGATTGTTTGAAACCCCACACGGGTGTTGGGATGAAATTTGGAAGTTCACTCATCCTGATTGATTAAATGTGTCGATCGATTGATTGACAGGCTGTTATAAGCGTGAGATATCTATATTTGATGCTTATACAGTGTAGTGCACTTTGGTGGATGGTTGATTATTTTTCAATGCTATTATATACATGTGTGTATGGAATCCATATAATTAACGTTATATGGTGATTGATTGGGCCTCATTCCAATTGGGAAAACAATGAATATTATAAAAGAAAATTCATGTGTTGAATATAAAAATAGTCATGTGTTGACGATGTTCATGTGTTGAGTGAAATATTTTATACAATGAAATTACATCTTTATCATATTTACAATTAGAATCTACTTCACGGTGGAGTCTAATTAAAATCAAACGATAGATACCATAATTTTATAAAATATTTTACATAACAAAAATAGTGATGGGTTGACAGTACTCATGTGTTGAGATTAGTCGTGTATTGAAAGAAATATAGATTCATGTGTTGAATGGGATAAATATTCATTTGTTGAATAGAATAAAGAAGTTGTGAAAAATATAAAGCCGTGTTGATTAGTTTTGCGCCATTTTGACGTGGACGATATTTATATCGATTTTATTCAAATTGAATGAATATTATAGTGTACTCGAATTGAAAAGAAAACGAATTTGAATTGAATATAAAAGGACTTCGAATGGAATTGAATATGAAACAAATTCAAGTTGAATTGAAAACGAACTGAAATTTCATTGAATTCGAATCGAAATTAAATTGAAATCAATTTGAATTGAAACGAATTTGAATTTGAATTGAATTGAAACGAATTTGAATTCGAATTAAATAAAATTGAAATGAATTCGAGTTGAATTGAAATCAAATCGATTTGAAATTGAATGTAGAAGTTGAATTGTTTTAGAAACGAATTTAAAACTATTTATAAAATTCGTTTTAAAAGGAAATCGACGAAATATATATATATATTATATATATATATATATAATGGCCTGAATAGAACGCGCCGCGCCGCGGCAGTTCGTGAATTTCGACCATTTATTTCAAACGGACATTGCGGGAGATCCGACCGTCGGATTCTCCTAAAACCGGAACCGTTGGGTTCGTATCGAAAAGAGCTTTCCAATGAATATTAGAAATTTGAAATCTAACGGTTGGATTTGGAATTATGTCCAAATCAAATTCAGAAAAGGTCGCTGTAAGTGCAGTTCGATAGCCGTTGATGGAAATCGACTGTACGGGCCTTGATAAAATTATCAAAAATATCTATAATTTGTGTAAAATCATAAGAAATGATTTGGGAAAAATTGGGTTGAAAAATTCCACATTTGAAAAGATAAAAATAGATTTTTATCGAAATGAACTAGTTTTGAACTAGAATTGAAATCAATTTATTTTTGAAATAAATAAATTGAATTTGAAAGTGATTTTAAAAATAATCAATATTCCCAATAGGTGAAGTGGAAGTGGAGTTGAATCGAAATTATCTTCGGAATATTTCGATGTTGGATTTCGTGACTATACAGATATTGTTTTGGGAATTTGAAAGATATATTATATATCGTTATTTCCAATACGATATTTGTTGATTTCAGAATTTGATATTGAATATAAGCCGATATATTTTCTATTCAGAGCCTTGTATTTAATATCAAATGTGATTTGGTTTGTCGTGAATCGTGTTTTTGATGACATTGGTTCTTTAACCCAGTTAAAGGCAGGATATTGATTTTTGAAAAGATTAAAACTAAGTGGAGTTTTAATGAATCTTTAATTAGATTAAAAATGTGAATTGATAATTTAAATTATCAAATCTGAGAGGTGATCGAGAATGGAGTACCACCAGTTTTACTCCACAGCGATAGGCAAATCTTTAATTAGATTTGAACGTGAGATGGTAAATAATTTTACCGATAACACCGTGGTGTTAGATATGGGGTATTACCAGTTTTTCTCCATGGGATATATAGGTTGGGATTGGGAAATAAAATAAATAATTACTTCGGTGTGGTTCGTTAATCCCGACTAGTTTGAAATGATATCCAAAGGAGGATTAAAGAATAAATTTAGAAGAATTTATCTTGGATTAAATTAATGGGAACATTTCCCTAAGAATGTGATTTTATGAATAAAAGAATATTCTTAATTGGAATGAGGCGTTCGTTGTGTTTGTGTAACACTTGTTTATTATATATGTGGGTTAGTCAGAAAGACCGGGTTATACCCATTCTGAATAACCGATTCGACGAGATGTCGAAGATGAAGACGGTGGTTGAAGACCGGAAGTCTTCACATCGTTTGGGTGATTACTGATGATCTTGATTGGGCTGTACACCCAGGATGAGGGAATCAGTTGGTGATCGTCCAGACGTACTTGGAGATGGATGGATATGCGAGGAAAGTGCCTCCGGTTTCGTTCAGACCCAGAACGAACTCGTAAATGGATTGTGTGTCTGACATTGGATTTTATTCTGTGTTGATTGATCTCTATTAAATATACATCTGTTTGGCGGCAGAGAATTTATTCTCTTGCTTAACGCCCTTCTCTGAGACGTACGAGCTCAGAGGTTGTATATCGATGGACATCAGTCGCATGGAGTGAATTGCCAATGTGGCATGCGTAAGTGGCAATTGATCAAGGCTTCTGTTGAAAAGCAAAGTCTTGTGGTTGATGATCAAAGCACGGCCTGTGTGGCATAGCTTTGTGTATAATGTGAATTCGCGAGCCTCACACCTCGGTATGAGTCAAAAACGGGATACGGACCCAAGGAGTGCACGACGTTTCTTTCTAGCTAGGGTGGTGTCAGTGACCTACCAGCCCTGACATTTATATACTTTTCACCTGTGTGGTTGTTGGATACGAGGCGCCTCGGATATAGGTCTGTAAGGACCGGGAAACGTGTGTTCAGGAATAACTAATCCTCAAAAGTAAGAGAGGACCGGCCTTGGAGGTTCCAAAGGATCATAGTGGGGTCCTGAGGCATTTGCTAGAGTGTCTCGAACGCGGAGAGGAGCTTGCCCCTTGCCTCGGCTCATGACGGAAATCCAATTTCCAATACGTGATAGTGCGGTTTTATTTGTAGAACCTAGTATGGCGACATAGTGGTATGGGTCATTCATGCCGCCTATGATTGATATTTATGATTGAAATTGTTTTGACACTATACACCTATAATAGTATCAAATAATGTGTTTTAAACGTATCGAGCATGCTTTGGCTGTTATAAGGTAAAAACCCTATCCTCCGGCTTGCGTTGCATTGTGTGATGGGACCTGGGTCTTATAACAGCTTCATTTTTCTTTATTTAGCATTGCGCTGTTTGTTTTATGCACTGGTATTCTTGGGAGGAAACCCGTTCCGTGTTATACGGCGTGGTCCCTTGATTTACCTAACTTTAAAAATAAAGATTAATAACTTTTTTTGTTCTCACACCAGTCACATGACTGACCTGGAGTTTATTGTTTTAACCTAAACTCTGGGTGCCCCTATTTTCCACACGGGCAGCTAGTAGTTTTGGTTTTGCAGATTTATATTCGCAGGGTCCTGATTAACAGCTGGAACGATGCTCGGAAAGCTCTGTATCCGTGTATCACTTTCAGTTGTGTTTTGTATATTTTCCGCTGCTATATAATTTATTGTAATCTCTGATATTTGTCGAATGTAATTTATTCATTTATACTCTTTATATTCTTGTATCTGATGGAATTGTTGTAATAACAATGAAATGTTCTTCCGTCTGCGTTCTATTTTGTCTTGTACTCAATTCTATCCGGGCTTTCCTTTATGGGGAATTTCGGGTCGTCTCAGGCACTTCATATATAAAAATCATAGATTTTTACAACGCTTCCTTCTACATAATAATTATATTTTTATATCTCTACTTCTTATATAAAGATCGAAATTTTATTTCGCTTCATATATGATAAAAATCGAATTTTTATCGCTACTTCACACATATAAAAATCGGATTTTTATTCTAATGATGTCCATATAAAGATCGTATCTTTTCTCTTTATAAAAATCATTCCTTTCACTAATTAAAGATCGAACCTTTCTTTACAATAAAAATCAAATCTTTCTTTATAATAAAAATCAAACCTTTCTTTACATTAAAAATCTTAGCTTTTTATCATGAAAAATCATACCTTTTTATATTTTAAACATAAACAAAAAAATGATTTTAAAAACTTATAGTGGCACAAGGCGGAACGGGATGGGCGGTGGTGGTCAGAGGGTGGTCGGAAAGGGGAGGGCGACGCTCTACATTGGCAGCGACGGTTTTCTGATGGGGGTTAGGGCACGGGGCCACGGTTTTGGGTGTTCAGGGGGTTGGGCTTCGCGTTGGAGGGGCTGACGTCGATGGGGGAGAAGGTGCGGTGGTCTCCGACGCGGTGGTGCGACCTAAGGGGGAAGGCGACGGAAAATTTGGGGATCGGGATTATTCAATTTGTTTGGGGCGGGTTTTTCTGAATTAGGTCTAGGGATAACGGGGGGGTTATATTATATTTATATTTATTTATTTATTTATTTACTTCTCCTAAAAAGTTACTTTTAAAATCGAACCCCAAACGAGACCCACCGACTGTCGTCCATAACTAATTACCCCCATTCCAAACATAATGGGATATGTTTCGTAAGCCAATTCGACCGTTACGGTCAGTTTCCGCTAAATTTAAAATATAAATCATTATATTTTAAATTAAACGCACATTTTAATTTACAAGGGCCACATACTAACTCTGAAAATTCCAGAAAAATATTTCTAGCTTCGTATTGAAGATACGGTCCTAACAAAACTAATTTCGCCAAATTTGAAGACTGTTTGAAAATTGGCCGTTTTTTGGTCGATCCAAATTGACTGAAACCGTTAAAACATGTTTTCCTTTGCCACACTCACATACTGATCCCAAAAATTATGAAAATTGGAATCCAGCAATAATTTGACATCCCGGATCCAACAAAAGTGGTTTCGTCGAAAACGGAGGTCGTTTGCAAAATATCTATTTTTAAGGGCTATATTTCTATAGCGACTATTCTGAATTTTCAATTGGCCATAACTTTCTATTCCCGATATGAAATTTTGATTTTTCGGATTCGTTGGAAAGATATTTCCAAATAGATTCTAATATTTTTGGTTTTGCCAAAATACGGTTTATTTTGAATCCTGTACATTCATTTGAAATTTAAAATCGAATTTTCAAACTACCGCGCCATTTCCAATTCCTTTTATATTTAAAATAAATATTTATATTCTAACGTCAATTCAAATAAGTATGTAAGTTCTAATTCTATTCAAAATAAATTTCTTGTCATTATTATTTAAATTAAATCATTTTAAATATTCAAAATTCTTCAAAATTGCCAAAATAAAAAATTTAAATTGATTCTGATTTTCCGGGTTGTTACATTCAACATTAGTGGCTGCTGGATATGTCGGTCGGGTCCGGGCAGATTTCCACCACTAATGCAACCTAACCTCGTGTCATAAGTACAATTACAATTCTTAATTGTAATTACTAGACATTCCATTATTAATTAATCAATTAATTAAAGCTTTCCCTTTATAGGTTTTAATGTCCATTCTACCCAATAGTTTGAATTATATATCCAAAAATGTTCATATTCAAATTATGTCATTATTAACCCTTTTTCCCCCGTTCCTTAACTAGCGTCTTCACAAAATTGTCAGCATGCCTAGGCTAGATAATAGCCTAGCCATAAACGATAAAAAGGAAAAAACAAAGTGATTGTTTGACAAAACCTGGCATAGGCACATACTATCATGGTGATAAGGTGAACATACATACCAGCATGGACATGTAATTAACGTCATAACAAGATGGACATAAATCTGATGAACTTGTGGCAGTCAATTGATTCTAACATAACTACAATGTCTCAATAAGCATAGTGATATCTAAATTGCATTTTAAATGTCCAATTGGTTTAGATCTAAAATGATAAACACAAGGGGATAAATTAGATCACATAATTCAGATCCAAAGGTTAAAATAGATCTAACACCATTAGGATGACATAATAGCATGCTTAGATCTAAATATGGCTCACATGTCCAATTTACAACATATCTAAGTTGATCGCAATATGACAGGTGAAATTTGATTTTCATAAAGAATTAGATCTAACCAATGTTGCAACTGTCCAAATTAACAGGTTTACATTCACCACAAAATAGTTACAAGTCAAGATCCACATAGGCAATATAACAGAATAACCATAATTGCATTAGGTCTAAAGGTGTAGATCTATCATGACATAGTATGAGATTTAACAATAGCATAGATTCATAGTTTACATCATATCCAATTCACAGTCTTTCATAATTCACTTTTATTCATTTAAATCTAAAAGCAACTAGAAACTCACAGCATTAGGTTTAGAGAATAGAGAAAGAATGGATCTTGAATTTCTGGATTTGATTTGCAAAGTTGAATGTTGTTTGAAGAAAACGGATCCGTCTCAGTTCGCACACCGGTAGCATTTGGCTTCCATGATTTCCAATGAAGAAATAGGAGAATTAGACACATATATATAGCTGTAGAACCCTCTGAACCGACTGCCACCTCATCCCTAGGTGTGTCAACACCCTGTGGGTGGGTTGACCCCCTAGAGCGGGAAATTTGCCACCTTGACGAATTTTTGATTTTTGAATTGTTCTGGATAGGATCTGACTCATATCTAACTCATATGTGTATATATGCTCTTTCTGCACGTATACAAACTTAAAACCCACATAACTTCTTCATACGGTGTCCATTTTACGCAAACCAAATGTCTATCTTGACCAGAATTTCGAGACAGACACAATGGCGCTGTCTGTTTTCTTTAATTCTGAATATTAAATAAATTATTATTTAATTTATCCTCTTTTAGTTATGTTAAAAATTCGTGGTGTTATACCAACCTACACCCGGAAATACCCCAAGCATCCTCTATATCTGGAATCTCTTGTCTTAAACCCTGACTCACCACAGATAAACATGTCTATCTTCCTATGGGGTTAGGAAACTACTATCGGGCCAAGAAAAGTGTAGACAGTCAACTAGTGCCATTAACATACACTATATACAGAATGGGGATTTACTATATTTGTAAAGAAAAAATTGTTAAGCCTATAATACAGATGTTCTACATGGTCTATCTTATATCAGCCGGGCTATGGCCGCCGCAGCCACCCTAACTAGTGAATCAAAGATAAATGAATAGAACACTCCTAAATTATATAAAATAAGAGAACTATAAATAACAAGAGATAGATAACACATCTCTTACCAACCTTTACCCATTTCCATTACTTGACCATTTTGATCAACATTTCCTTATAATACTCTCTGCATAGTACCTACATCAACTATTTCTTTTTCAAAGCTGATAATACTTTCTCAAATACTTATTATAATACATTTTAAGTCATCTTGCAATCGTTTTCTCAAGTCGCCTTATCCATAATTGATTCTACGTAATATATGTCAAGTAGTAAGTTTATCTCCTAACTCTGCTTCCATGAAGAACTCACAAATAATGGATTAAACTAGTTTATCCAAAAATCAAAAATTTCAACCTATAAAGATCTAAGGTCTTACTATACATTAGTAAACTTAAATAGGTCATTTTGCAGATATCTCAATGAAAAAAGGAGAGAATTGGATAAAGAAAGGAGATATACTTGATGAGAATTTTGTAAAAATTTTATTTTCAAAAATATGTTTTGTTTTGAAAACTTATTTTTCTTTGGAAAATTATTTTACTTTAAAACAAATTTTTAGAATCTTGTAACCTTAAGCTATGATACTAAATATAACACCCGCACCCCTTAGTAATCCAAATTAAGGTCATATTAAGGAATGTAGAGTGTTGTACGTATAAAGAAACAAATCACAGAGACTAAGATTCACAAGACATAAAGGAAAAACAATAGAAATATTTATATATCAAACCATTTGTTATTACAAAATAATAATTTACATAAAGTAATTACAAAACATATGCCTTACGTAATCTTAGCTCAAATCAAAGTGTAATAAAACATTCCCCTCTTAATTACAAATGCAACTCATGACAATTAAAATGTTACAAAATTGAATTAATACATTAAATGGAAAGTAAATAGGGTCCTAGACATTAATATTCCCAAGCTGGTAGTACCAATTACTTTCTTCCATGTAACCCTACCGGAGGAAAGAAAAAGGAAGAAAGATAAGTGTGTTAAACATAAGGTCCGATGAGATATATAGTTACTAACATGATTGATAAGTAAAGGAAATGGACAGAATAATAATTCTAGTTTCAGACACGGTAAGTGTCTATGAAAAAATCGTAGACGAACATATAAGAACGATGTACAAGGATTAAAGGTTTGGTTAACTGCAATCTCATTCAATTGCTTATTTTATTGTGCTAGTCATTTGTTTGTTTGCATTTTACGATTGCAAAACATGTTAAAAGTAATTAAGATAATTTCCTAATAATACCCACTGATCGACCACTAAAACCATAGAGTGGTAACCTATGCCCACTATGGGTCTTGAGCTTATCAAGCCCGACCCATCAGCAAAAACACATAGCATTAGCTGAGGCGTTGTACTATATTATCTTCCTAATCAGTAAAATGCACACTCATTGCATCGCCGGAACGCACCCGCAACCACCCCCGTTTAGATCATCTTACTACCTAGCTCAACATAAGTGTGCCCTAGCCTCCTCCTTAGTGTGAGTCGTCTGTGATAAACAGAATGCTGCCTCGTATGGATCCTCAACAAAAAAAATACTACTTGGCCCAAATCCCCTTTGATTAGGACCGCTATAGATTTACCATAGAAACAATAGCCATAAAGTGCTTATTTATGAAGCCAGTATAGATACATAGGATAACCGTAGAATGCCTATTTATGAGGCCACTATAGAACCATAGAATGCCTATTTATGAGGGCATAAAAAAACCATGAGCAACTATAGAATGCTTGTTTACAAGGCTACCATACAACAATAGAATGACAATAGAACGTCTATTCATTGAAATATATCAAAAATCTAAGTAACTACAAAAACTCACTAGAAAAATCTTCCCTCGTGGCCTCGACAGAACCCACTGCCAAAATATAAATATATGAAAATAATTTTATTTATAAAATTTATATTCCCTATAAACTTAAATTTAGTTTTTCTTGTCTCCAAAATGACTAACCTAGGCGGGGAAGAGATTTGTGTTGTGAAGAATGAGGCAGGTAGAGGTCTATTTATAAGTTATGTAGAAGACCCTAGGTCGTCAAAATTATGAATTAAACTTTAGCTAGCTATATCATAGGACCAATCAGAGCTTTCCACGTTGGCTTATGTTCAAAAATAGGCCAATTAGATCATGCCAAGTTATCAAAAATGCATTGGAGAAATTATCTTCGTTTACTCAATTTCGTGCCAGGAACGATTATGTGCCTAGCAAGTGGGTGGGTCGACCCCCTTAAATCCTAGGTCAACCTGGGTGAGGGATAGTCGTCCCGACCATATATATTGTTTTTCCCTGATTTTAATTCCATGATATATCTCTTATATTAACTTGGATTTTGACGAATTGTACATGAAAATGACCTAGAAAATCATAACAGATGTGATGGAAAAGGTCTCATGGTCAAATTCGTCCATGTGCAAAAGAAGTCTTTTTATCCTCTCCTTTTTATTAATTTCCGAATCAACTTGTTTCTTTTATAAATTTTTCATATTAGCTCTTATTTTTTACAAACTTTATATGTAAATTGATTAGAAAAATGCCACTGACATAATGTTGCAACTTCCATCGCTAAATTCTGATAATTTCACCCACACTTATTATTTTATTAATCAACTCATTAGTTAATTACTATGTCTTAAAAATATGAGTTGTTACATTCTTTATTCAGAGGAAATCGTGAATACCACTTACACTCATTCTCAACTAGATGTAGGTTGTCAGTAATACGTAGACTGTTTCAGCTCAAATAGAGTATAGCTACCATGGAACCAAACGTCCTATGCATCTAATGCATTGAGCGAGTGAATGCGAGGATGGATGATGAATGTTATGCTTTCTTAGTAATTTATCGCTCTCAGGGATGTCACCAGATGTCTGTAGCATTGATGCAGAGATTGTAGGTGGCATTGATGTAAAGTGAAAACATTTAGACACCCCAGTACTTTGACATATTGTATACCAAAAATTATTATCATGGAGTAATATATTATTTTATGGGCTAACTCTATGGATGCAGGGACAGGTCATGTATGTATAGCCCATACTTTTGGTCCAATTACTATTATGACTTTTATTGTATTTTGAGATTGTTTATCGCTCACATCAGACTGTTGTCCGACCTAAGGTTTTATATTTCCCTTTATTACCTTGGTACTCATCAAACACATTGAAGAGTAGGCTAGGTAACAAGTGTAGGCGTTATCTTGTGCTATGCAAGTGGATTAACAGGAGATTGCGTCTTCTCATATTATGTTTGTGTTATTGTTTATTCCATTATGCGACACCGTGGAGTTATGACAGTTTTGACTATTTATTCAGGGAAAAATCTGTCTGTGAGTTATTTATCTCTTGTATAAACTCTACTTATATATGACTGCATAAGCCAGTATACCCAGATTATGTGGTTTATATAGTTATTAATGTCTCGCATGTGTTATACATGATTTATAATATATTATACCTAATGCCTTGTGAGCTAGACAACAAGTTCTGTATTTGTGTTTGGTGTCTTTTCCGCCTTCTTCTCTTCTATTCTCTTTCTCTCTTACTTATTTTCCTTTTTTTCCAAATTTCTTTCTCTTGGCCATCGCCATGCATTGATCGAATGCCTGTACAACGCACTATTGGATTATATGAGCGTAGGTGGTGTATGATGGTCTTCACATTATTACACACTAAATATTAATTTACATACACCATCTATTTCACTAAATTACTCTTGTTTTCATCTTCTTTGTCTTCCTTTCAAACTTAAAACATATTTACTCAAAATGGGAAATTTGTGACATCAAATTGAGTAAAATTTCACCATGTTACTACCAAAATTAATGCCGAGATAGGCTATCGATGAAGGGGTAACAGACCATCACAACCTTAGAAGAACAACCCGGAAGCACAGGCAGCCGACACCATCATCGAAGAAAAGAGATCAAAACCAATACAAAGAAAGGATACCGACAGGGTAGTTCTGGCATGAAGGGTACATAACGGAAGGCCATCCAAAGCTGGAAGCCAAGGAAGAAAAGGACAAAAAAACCTAGACCTAGGAGGAAGGAAGGGCTATCGAAGGCATAGAGCTTGAAACATAGGAGAATCATCTGGGAGCCAGCTATTGAGACCCCTATCACATGAAAACTGAAAGGTCACTTTAGTAAGTAACTAATAAAACACCTGAAGCAACCCTACGGAATGCCGAGATACACTTCAAAAATCTACTGATAGGCAAGCCAGAACCTCGAAGAGAGACAAGCTATCCACACTAATATACTTAGCATCGATACCGACAGGGGTGGCAAATCTAAAAACCATCCATCTGAACATGAAGGCAAGTTTCATGAAGGATTAATAACATGACCGGAAGACCATATCCGGAGGCCTATATCTGGAAGCATATATTCGGAAGCCCAAAGTCTTCCTAAAGCTATCCATATGGACAGTCTTGGTATTGATACAAAGGAGGTACAGGAAACTCCAAAGAGAAGCATAAAAAACCAGGACCATTCTCTCGGGAGCCAGAACTGACACCTTAAAAAGCAACAAGCAAAGCCTAAAAAGCGACTGAAAGCCAAAACTTCCGGAACCAAATGGAAAAGCGGCCGACAAGGGCTTCTCCTGGCCCAATAGCAAAAGGGGTCCCGATTTATCTATAAATAAGACACCATGGGTCTCATTTTGTGGATGATTTTCTCATTTCTCTTTCTTGTACTCTCTTTCTATATAGTAAACCCTAATTTCTAAATCGATTTGGGGATTTCTATTGTAATCATTAAGATCAATAAAGAGCGGATAATACTTAGCATATTTCCTT
Source organism: Allium sativum (assembly GCA_030737875.1). Lineage (NCBI taxonomy): Eukaryota > Viridiplantae > Streptophyta > Magnoliopsida > Asparagales > Amaryllidaceae > Allium > Allium sativum. The sequence continues at coordinate 781,183,498 of CM060913.1, read as the reverse complement.
ATGAATTTCTTATACGATTTCTTAGCTAATGCAACATGTTTTATGTTTTCTACATACTCACGAGTTCCAATTCAAGGCTAGACCTTTCCGCAAGGATAGCGCAGAACTCCTTCCATCAAGCCGTTTAGCCTTTTATTGAGTGTTGAGCTTAAGAAACCGTTGTCCCAAGATAACTATTGGTTCTTGAGTCGCTTAAGAGTGATGCGCACCCCATTGAGGAAAGAATAACTAATCTTTTGGGCTTTAAACCTTGATATCTAGGAAATGGTGAACTAACTCAGACTCGTTAAAGCTAAATAACCCCATTTTCCCCTTAAGTCCACTTTCATAGACCTATCTCTGGTGTTGACAAAAAATATCGTTAACATTTTAGCGCTAGAAGGAGGGCTTGAACCTTTGACCCTACAGTTTACCTTACCATATATCTAACTGTGTTGTTCCATCTCGAATTGGACTAAAGCTTTGAAGATGCAAGATTATGGATTAAAGGTCCCAATAAGAGTCTTCTAGATCTCAAATGGATATGTCTGGAACCACTGACCCAAAAGTGATAGAAGAACAAAGGTTGAGAGTGGAAGCCTTGCGAATAATCGAACAGAAAAGGGAAGTAGAGCAATATGATTCTGACTATTGGAATGGCAGCCCTTCCTACATAGGACAAACCCTAACCTTTCCTATAAGTGGCTCTACATCAAAGGAATGTAACACATTCATATAGGGAAAGCTCTCCATAAGCAAGTCAAAGGGATGGTATTCAAATGAGAAATAATAGATGATCTCAATCACTTTGCTTCCAAATGGACTAAAAGGATAGCATTCCAATCTCTATATACCAAAAAAAGAGGAAACAAGGATATGAGTAAAACAACAAGGTTTGGTAATAAAAGGGCTAGGTCCCAACAACAAGAAAGGAAGTTTACACCAAGACTACCCAAAGAATACTATCTTACCACTTCTATGGAAAATATCTATTTCTTAACCAAACACGAGTTCTATTATTGGCCATCCGTGAAGAAGAAGCCTAAATATGAAAGGAAATTGGGGGGTCAAACTAAGTCTAATAAAATCCCTAGGAAAGGAATTACCTACATAACAAAGGGTATGGAAACCCTTTCAAGAACTCAGAATGACCCGAGGTAGGAAAATTACAAATGGACGAAAATCCTTGTCACCGATGAGTTGGTCAGGGCAAGGCACTCCCCGGAGGGGAGTGGTGTGCAATCCTTTCTTCACGCCCCAAATCCGAAAGGGCTAGGTTAAAGCATCAAAAGCGTAAGCCCCCAACTTACACTGGAAACGGTTATGACGGAGTATCTAATTAGCATGCCATGTCTCTGCTATGAACTAAGCACATCCTACTTCTGCTTATGTTCCGGGTTACCCTTAAATGGGAACGCCAACCCTTATCATCACTTACGATGGCCAGGATAAGGCACCCCTTGGAGGGGGTAGAGTGTAAGCCTTTATCACCACCTATGGTGGCCAGGGTAGAGCATCAAAAGAGTAAGCCTTAATTTTGCGTGTACGATGGGCCGGTTTAAGCATCTAAGACCTTATCATTGCCTACAATGATCAGGATAAGACGCCTTGTGACACCCCACATCTGTTAATGTCACCCACTAAGGGAATGCATTAAGTTTCGTGAAGAGTTAAAGGTAAAAGATATAGAATATTACAAGACAGATATAAAATAACAGCGGAAATAAAAACTTTGTTTATCATAAAATACCGTGGTCCAAAAACATCACAAGTCTGAAATACAAAAGCCCATTACGAAATAAAAGCTACTGTCTTGTACTTCGAAATTATCATAGTACATAAAAGAAACAAAATTCCCCAAACAAAATATAGCCATACCAACAAGGATAGGAACATAAGTTATACGTCTAGTAGCTCTAGCAAAAGTAAGCAGAATCACGATCAAGCCTGAATATTCCCGCCTTGAGAACCTGGGGGAGGGGGGAACGGAAGAAAGAAGAGGAAACAAAAAGGGTCAGACATAAAGTCTGGCGAGTCCAGTTACTTTTAGAAAGTAAATAAATAAAAGTTGCATGATAGGCATATAAAGTGGATAGGAGAGAGATAACTACATAAAGATAGGTATGACAAGGTAAATAGGATAGGGTGTATACGCTTCTAATGATTACTCTGCACTGCTACTAGTATATCCAGAATGGAATGATCCCTTCCACTATAAGGTGGTAGACTTAGGTATACGTCCAAATGTACCCTAACTTGCTACCCAAATCAATCGGCTCCTTAATCCGCATAGATACTCTGTGTCAGCCCCACCGTAGGATGTATCACATCCTAAAGTGGCAACCCTTCGCTGATATGCACAACCCCATATTTATAGGTGTCACAGTCGTCTTATTCCCTTCTGCCCGGCTCATGCATGCACATGGCCCGGTCGGTTTGCGCCGCCCACACCGTCCTCCACGTTTGGATCTTTTACAATCGGTTCAGTAAGTGTGCCCCTTTTCCGACCTAGTTTGGAGTATTCTATTCGATACCTACTCCGGGTTACTGACTAAAACGGGTCCCAAACAATATGATACAAGCTCCCCCTTGTCTTATATCCCCCACTAGGTTTTCCACAGGTTATATTTACCCTAAAGGTGTCTTGCTTATATAACCCCAATCTTTCTACCGGTTATGCTTACCTATAGGTGTCTTTAACACATAACTCGCAATCGGTTAAGTCTCGTGGGCCTATATCAAATATTACCCACCCAACTCAGATATACCAACTTAACCCTTCCATTGTTCAACCAAGTTTACTTAACCCCTATTTATATTCACACAATCCCTATGGATTCAACTAGGTTAAGTATTTCAATTTATTACCATGTCCATTTATGGTTTATATTGGGCTAGACCTCCCACATTAGGCCTATGGCTTGTGGATGTTGGATATGTCGGTTGGGTCTGGGTAGAATTATTCCACAAGTTGGGACTTTGTCTTAGCCCATATCGTATTTGCACACTTAGAACTCTCACATTAGGTTCAACAACAGTGGTTGCTGGATATGTCGGTCGGGTTCGGGTAGACTTCCACCACTAGTGCAACCTAACCTCGTGTCATAAGTGCAATTACAATTTCTTGTTGTAATCCTAGGCATTTCATTCTTATCCAATTTTTGCCTATGTCATTAAAGGTTATAGGTTATAGGTTTCATGCCCTTTTTCCCCAATTATATTCATAGTGAATTATATGTCCATATTCATATTCATTAACCAAGTTGTGCCAATTCTAATATTTTTCCCCCGTTCCCTAACTAACGCATTCGCATAATGTTGGCGGCATGCCTTAGGCTAGAAAGTAGCCTAGCCATGATCAATAAAAAGGGAAAGGTGATGGGAAGATGAAAATAGTGATTATTCTAACATAACTGGCATAAACATATATATATATATATATATATATATATATATATTAGCATAGACATGTAATTGCCATAATAATAAGGTGGACATAAAAACAGATCTAGTGAGCCAAGGTGATGATAAAACTAGATATAACATAATAAGGATGTCACAAGAAGTATGAGTGGATCTAAATAGGAATTCATAAGTCCAGTTACAACAAAATGATCTAGAATTAAACAAGAATTTAACTGTCCAAATAATGATAGATCTAAGTTAACCATAATCCTAGGTAAAGGTTCAGATCCACAAAGTTGATGTGATAAACTATCCACAAGTGAATTAGATCTATGAAAATAGATCTAGCATATTAAAGTTTGAGATCCAAGGATAACATAGATTAACGATTTTAGATAGATCCAAATCACATTACTATAACGTTTTACTTTTAATCATTTAAATCTAAAAGTAACCTAGAACTCACAGTGTTTGGATTAAGAAGAGAGAACTAGAAGAGAAGCTTATTGAGTTGCAGATCTACGCTTGAATCTCTAATTGGTTTACTTTAGTTGATTGTTGTAGAAGATAATTCGGTTCAATTAAGTCACCGATAGATTTTGGCCTCCATGGATTCTCAATAAAGAAAACAAGAGATATGGACCTCTATATGTAGCTGCCAGCCTCCAGAAAAATTGAATGCCACCTCAGCCCTGGGGGGTCGACCCCCCACCCCTTATGGGGTCGACACCCCTGCTTTGGGGTCGACAACCCTGGGGCGGGAACTTTGCCACCAACGGATTTTTTGAATTTCGAACTGAAATCTGATTTTCTGGACCCTATGTGTGTATATATATAACTATCTTGCGCGTATACAAACTTCAAACCTTTATAACTACTTTATACGGTGTCCGTTTTATGCAAAACAAATGTCTATCTTGACCAGAGTTTCGAGACGGACGCAATGGCACAGTCCATTTTCCTTAATTATGAATATTAAATTAATTATTATTTAATAATCCTCTTCTAGTGTTGTTAAAATTAAGCGGTGTTACATTCCCCCTACTTAAAGGATTTCGTCCCGAAATCTCTAAGTTGAGAGAAATGTAGATCCTACCATCCATCACCCATCTACTCACCCATCAATCACAGGCATCCGTTGTCCTTACAGACTTCTAATGCTCATATGAACATATGCAAAGGTGTGTATATATGTCCCAATACTAATTCGAAGATTAGGTGGCCTACTGATTCAGTCGACCTCCTCAATGCAATGTATGTTAGTGCCATGAATCCAATATGTATGAAAATAATCCTATTATAATATATAAGTTCTATATGCGTGCACACTCATTCGTCCAAATGCAACATCCATTTGATAATACATACATTTTCATCCATTAAAGAAAAGAAAAGCACACACAGATCCATATTAATATGAGAGTGATTGAGTCGATCTAGTGCCTAATGTGTGTATATGCATCCACAGGTAACCACTGGCAAACACTTGCATCCACTTGCATCCATCAAACATAACATGTCTCAGACACATGTTTACATCCCATAAGATTCCTACCTAAAGGTCGAGAATACTATTTGATAGGACATGCTCAAATGATAGAAGCAAGCATAGATAAAACTTTGGAAAAAGGAGTTAAGAACATACCCTCGAAAAGGAAAGGATACGAAGCATGAATCTTGTCTTCGGTCTCCTAAGTCGCATCCTCTGGGTTATCTCCCCATTGGACCTTTATCAGCTTGATTTCTTTACTGCATATCTTCTTAAATTCTGATCCAAGAATACGGTTAGGGACTAGTCTGACTGTCGCCTCTTGTTCCACTTCTACCTCCTCTAATATACATGGCTCAAAAACTTCCGCGGCGTCATGCAAGCACTTCCGCAGATAAGAAACATGGAAAACATCATGAACGCCGGATAGATTTTCTAGGAGCTTTACTCTATAGGCCAGTTGGCTGATACTTTTAGTTATGGGAAATGGTCCCACAAATCTATGTGCCAACTTCCCTACAGATCCAAAGCGAACCACATTCCTCAGGGGTGATACTTTGATAAAAATGAAGTCCCCCACTTCAAATTCGATGTCAATCCTTCTCTTGTCTGTATAGGATTTTTGCCTATCTTTAGCTGTCTTCATCCGCCGTCGAATACGGTCAATCTTCTTGGATGTTTCTTTAACCATATCAGGTCCATGTAATAATCTTTTTGTAGATTCGCACCAACAAGTTGGTGATCTACAGGGTCGTCTGTACAACGGTTTGAAGGGTGCTATGCTGATGCTAGCTTGATAACTGTTGTTATAGGAAAATTCTACTAAAGGAAGGTGCTCTTCCCAAGTCCCTCCGAAGTCTGGGATACACAGCCTTAAAAGATCCTCTAGAATTCTGTTCACCTAATCTGTCATCAGTCTGAGGATGATAAGCAGTGCTCAAACACAACTGTGTACCTAATGCTTCTTGCAAGCTCCTCCAAAATTCACTGGTAAAGATGCAGTCATGATCGCTTATGATGTTGGAAGGTATTCCATGAAGATGGACTATCTCACGAACATAAATTGCTGCCAACCATGATGTTGTCCTCTTACTCTTATTTGGAATGAAATGAGCGCTTTTGGTCATCCTATACACCACAACCCAAACACTGGTGTCGCCTTTCTTTGATCTAGGAAAACTATATATGAAGTCCATGGATACGCTCTCCCATTTCCACTGTGGAACCTCCAAAGGATGAAGTAAACCACCGGGCTTGTTTTGTTCAGCTTTAACTTGCTGGCAGACTAAACATTGAGAAACAAATTTTGCCACATCTTTCTTCATTCCGGCCCAAAAGAAAACCCTCTTCATGTCTCTGTACATCTTATCACCACTTGGATGGTGGGCTTCTCCTTGGACTGCCTTTATCAAGCTTCCAGTTTGAGGAACACAAAGCCTTCAATCTTGTCGCAACCACCCCTTTTCATCTATCGAATATCTGCTGAGGTGACTACAAGTCTCCCATTTTATGAGCTTATCCATGATGTCTAAAATCTGTGGGTCACCTTGCTGCGAAGCTCCTATCTAATCCATAAGAGTTGGTCGTATCTCTAGCGATGCAAACAAATAAGTCAAAATCTCGATGGAGGGTCTAAAGTCAAATGTTGATATGAACTCCAAGCTCTTCCTCTCCACAAACAGAGGACTTAAGGCCATCCTCTGCCTACTTAGTGCGTTGGCCACCACATTACCCTTTCCAGGAGTATAAGAGATTTCAAAATTATAAGAAGCTAGAAACTCCATCCATCTTTGTTGCCTTAAATTTAGATCCTTCTGTGAGAACAAGTACTCGAGAGACTTATGATCGGTGTATAACTCGAACTTCTCTCCAAGTAAATAATGATGCCACGTCTTAATGCGAATAATATGGCAGCTAACTCTAAATCATGGGTGGGGTAGTTCTTCTCATGAACTCTCAACTGTCTACCCCCATAACACACTACTTTTCCTTCTTGCATCAGAACCGCACCAAGCCCTATACCACATGCATCAGTGTAAACCGTAAACACTTTATTTCCATCGGGCAAGGTTAAGACTGGGGCTATTGTCGGAGCCCTCTTCAAACGTTGGATAGCAACATCACATTCTGTATCCCATGAAATTGCCAATTTCTATTTCGTCAGCCTGGTGAGAGGGGCTGATATCTTTGCGAAGTCCTTAATGAACTTCCTTTAGTAGCCTGCCAATCCAAGAATGCTTCTCACCTCCGTTGCATTTTTCAGAATTTGCCAATCTTGCACTGCAACTACCTTTGCGGGAGCTACAACTATCCCTTCTTTGGAGACCACACGCCCTAAGACCTCTTTTCTCCAAAAATGGAATTTGGAGAACTTTGCCTTAAGCTGATGTGCACAGAGAGTTTCCAAAACCTATCTCAAATGTTGGGCATGCTCTTCTTCGCTTTTGGAGAAGATCAGGATTTCATCAACAACAACCACGAAAAATTTATTTAAAAACTCTCGAAACACACTACTCATTAGATCGACAAAATAGCGGGTTCATTCGTCAAACCAAAAGGCATAACTAGCCTTTAAAAGAAACCATCCAGAGTCCTAAAAGCAGTTTTGTCCATATTGTCCTTAGCCACCCTCAGTTGATGAAACCCTGTGGCCAAGTCTAACTGAGGGAATACCGAGGCACAAACAAGCTGGTCAAATAAGTCATCCATCCTCGGATGTGGGTGTCTATTTTTTTTGTGAGTTTGTTCAATACTCTGTAGTCCACACACAAACGAAGTGAACCATCCGCCTTAGTTGCAAATACAACTGGAGCACCCCATTCAGATATACTTCGTCTGATAAATCTTTTCTCGAGTAGCTCCCCTACTTGCTTACTCAACTCCCTCCTTTCCCTCGGAGCCATATGACACACTGGTAATGCAACTGGCTTTGCATTGTCCACCAGATATATACGAAAATCGATCTTGCACCTCGGAGGTAAGCCCCGGACCTCCTCAAAAACATCAGAATAATTTTGGACTATTGGAACTAATTGCAAATCATCTATGGATGCATCAAAAGACTCTAGGAAGCTAAGCATAATAGACTCTTGTGTGTCACAAGAAATCTCGAGGGTCCTCGCATGGCAAGTCAGAAGTCTAACGATCCTCCTTTCATAATCTATAATGGCACCATACGTGGTTAGCCAATCCATCCCTAGAATCAACCCATAGCCAATGAACCCGAGCACATACGCATTGCATTCAAACTCGACACCTAACACAGATATTCTCAAACCCCGACAAATCATACATAAATGAGCCGAACCACCAATGAGGTTTGAGACAACTACGGGATCCACTACCATACTAGTAATTAAGTGCAGAGATTCTACTACAGAACTAGATATAAACGAATGTGAAGCGCCAGAATCAAAAAGTGTTCTAATAGGACGATTTGAAAGAGAAATTAAACTTTCCACAAAAAAAATTCTACCTTTATCAGGAGTACTGATCGCGAGAGCATGCATCTGCCCTCCAGAAGTTTCTGCCCTCTGACCTTGTCGCTGTTTCTTCGGGCACTTCCTAGCAAAGTGTCCGACCTCTCCATAGTTGGAGCAAGAATTTTTCTTTCTTTTGCAATCTTTCACCAAGAGATCCTCTCGTCCACAACTGTGACACTTTCTCTTATCCTTTGCCTTGTCATTCTTTCTACCCTTCTTCTTTTGTTGTTGTTGTTGTTGTCCTTTCTTGGGCCATATCTTCTTGGTTGTTTCCTCAGCTTTGACCTCTTTCTTTTCTCCCTTCTCTTCCTCATGCATCAAGGCCATATCAAAAAGCCTTTCAAAGGTTGCCCCCATTGGAACATGGAATATAGCTATCCCATGAAGAGGTTCATTCAGCCCTTTAGCAAACCGCAAAGCTTTTATGCGGGTTATCCACCAATTCCAGTCCAAATCTTGCCAGTTGGTTGAATTTGTTCACATACTCTTTAACAGTCAAGTTTCCTTGTTTGAGTGTAAGAACCTCTCCATCTGCATGCTTTTCTTAGCTTGGGAAAGAAATTTCATTTTGAACCTCTGTCTAAAGTCATTCCAAGTTTCCACTAGATGGCCTGCTTGGGTTACCTCCCACCAAAATGAAGCTTCATCCTTCAGTAGCCAAGCAGCTAACTGAATCTTCCTTCAATCCTCTACTTAAAAGATTACAAACAAGTCCTCGGTCTTCTTGAGCAAGTTCCTTGCCTCCACAAATGTCTCGGTTCCATGGAATGGCTTCCCTCCCATAGCACGAAAGACTTTGTAGATCTTAGAGTAATTGTCTACACGCGGAGGAGGAGGAGGAGGAACAACGGTTGCAGCTGGAAGAGGAACGTTTCCTTGGCCTTCGGTAGGCGTCGTGGCCTCTAGATACCTATGGAACCAGCCTGGTATTGTAACGCCCTCTAGAATGTTGGGTTCCCCAGGCATGCTGAAAAAGAGAAGGAAAGAGATTCAGACAAGGGATCGAAAGATATTACTTATGGCTCTTTAGGGAATGTTTTTCAAAATAGACTTTTCTTTTTGAAAATGCTTTCTTTTAAAACCTTTTTGAGAATAACTTTCAAAAACTTTTATCTAATCTGGTAACCTTCAGCTCTGATACCAAGTGTGACACCCCACGTCCATTGATGTCACTCACCAAGGGAACGCATTAAGTTTCCTGAAGCGTTATAGGTAAACAGACACAGAATATTACAAGACAGATATAAAATAACAGCGGAATAAAAACTTTATTTATCATAAAATACCGTGGTCTAAAAATATCACAAGTCTGAAATATAGAAGCCCATTATAACATAAAAACTACTATCTTGTAATTCAAAATTATCATAGTACATAAAAGAAACAAAATTCCCCAAATAAAATATAGCCATAGCAACAAGGATAGGAACTTGAGCCATGCATCTAGCAGCTCCAGCAAAAGTAAGAAGAATCATGGTCAAGCCTGAATATTCCCACCCTGAGAACCTGGGGGGAACAAAAGAAAGAAGAGGAAACAAAAAGGGTCAAACATAAGTATGGCGAGTCCAGTTACTTTTAGAAAGTAAATAAATAAAAGTAGCATGACAGGCATATAAAGTGGATAGGAGAGAGATAACTACATAAAGGTAGGTATGGCAAGGTAAACAGGATAGGTGTATACGCTTCTAATGATTACTCTGCACTGCTACTAGTATATCCAGAATGAGATGATCCCTTCCACTATAAGGTGGTAGACTTAAGCATACGTCCAAGTGTACCCTAACTTACTACCCTAATCGATCGGCTCCCTAATCCGCGTAGATACTCTGTGCCGGCCCCACCATAGGATGTATCACGTCCTAAAGTGGCAACCCTCCGCTAATGTGCATAGCCCCTATATCTATAGGTGTCACGGTCGTCTTATCCCCTTCTACCCTGCTCATGCACGCACACAGCCCGGTCGGTTTGTGCCGCCCACACCGTCCTCCATGTTTGGATCTCTTATAGTTAGTTTAGTAAGCGTGCCCCTTCTCAGACTTAGTTCGGAGTATTCTATTCGATACCTACTCCGGGTTACTAACTGAAACGGGTCCCACACAATATAATACAAGCTCCCACTTGTCTTGCATCCACCACTAGGTTTTCCATAGGTTATATTTACCCTAAAGGTGTCTTGCTTACATAAGCCCAATCTTTCTACTGGTTATTCTTACATATAGGTGTCTTTAATACATAACCCCAAATCGGTTAAGTCTCGTGGGCCTATATCAAATATTACCCACCCAACTCAGATATACCAACTTAACCCTTCCATTGTTCAACCAAGTTTACTTAACCCCTATTTATATTCACACAATCCCTATGGATTCAACTAGGTTAAGTATTTCAATTTATTACCATGTCCATTTATGGTTTATATTGGGCTAGACCTCCCATATTAGGCCTACGGCTTGTGGATACTGGATATGCTGGTTGGGTCTTAGCAGACTTATTCCACAAGTTGGGCCTAACCTCATGTCTTAGCCTGTCTCGTATTTGCGCACTTAGACGTCTCACATTAGGTTCAACAATAGTGGTTACTGGATATGCCGGTCGGGTCCGGGCAGACTTCGACCACTATTGCAACCTAACCTCTTGTCATAAATGCAATTACAATTTCTAGTTGTAACCCTAGGCATTTCGTTCTTATCCAATTTTTACCTATGTCATTATAGGTTATAGGTTTCATGCCCCTTTTCCCCCAATTATATTCATAGTGAACTATATGTCCATATTCGTATTCATTAACCAAGTCGTGCCAATTCTAATATTTTTCCCCATTCCCTAACTAACGCATTTGCATAATTTTGGTGGCATACCTTAGGCTAGAAAGTAGCCTAGCCATGAACAATAAAAAGGGAAAGGTGATGGGAAGATGAAAATAGTGATTATTCTAACATAACTGGCATAAACATATATGTATATATATTGGCATAGACATGTAATTGGCATAATAATAAGGTGGATATAAAAACAGATCTAGTGAGCCAAGGTAATGATAAAACTAGATCTAACATAATAAGGATGTCACAAGAAGTATGAATGGATCTAAATAGGAATTCATATGTCCAATCACAACAAAATGATCTAGAATTAAACAAGAATTTAACTGTCCAAATAATGATAGATCCAAGTTAACCATAATCCCAGGTAAAGGTTCAGATCCATAAAGGTGACGTGATAAACTATCCACAAGTGAATTAGATCTATAAAAATAGATCTAGCATATTAAAGATTGAGATCCAAGGATAACATAGATTAACGATTTTAGACAGATCCAAATCACATTACTATCACGTTTTACTTTTAATCATTTAAATCTAAAAGTAACTTAGAACTCACAGTGTTTGGATTAAGAAGAGAGAACTAGAAGAGAAGCTTATTGAGTTGCAGATCTATGCTTGAATCTCTAATTGGTTTGCTTTAGTTGATTGTTGTAGAAGATAACTCGGTTCAGTTCAGTCACCGGCAGAGTTTGGCCTCCATGGATTCTTAATGAATAAAACAAGAGAAATGGAGCTCTATATATAGCTGCCAGCCTCCAGAAAAATCGAATGCCACCTCAGCCCTAGGGGGGTCAACCCCCCCTTTATGGGGGCCGGAACTTTGCCGCTAATGAATTTTTTGATTTTTGAACTAAAATCTGATTTTCTAGACCCTGTATATATATAACTATCATGCGCGTATACAAATTTCAAACCTTTATTATTTCTTCATATATGTCTGTTTTACGCAAACCAAATGTCTATCTTGAACAAAATTTCGAGACGGACGCAATGGCGCAGGCCATTTTCCTTAATTGTGAATTTTAAATTAATTATTATTTAATTTATCATCTTCTAGTGTTGTTAAAATTACAGGGTGTTACACGCCTCCTCGAGGGAGGTAGGGTAAGACCCTGGGCACTATTTGTGGATAAGCTAGCCAAGTGCACCGGACGGGACTAGAGAGTGGCCAACAAAGCATGTCATCCTCTGCTTTGACAATAAAATCCTAGAGAGTGGCTTAACAAAGCACGTACATCCTCTTCTTTGACAATAAAAGCCCACAGAGTGGCTCAAGAAGCACGTACATCCTCTGCTTCACAAATTACACCCAAAAATGGGGTAACAAAACCAATACTAGTGGTGGTCTGTGCTCTCTTATCTTAATACCCAAACCTGGGTCAGTTCGAACTTCAATTAACACCGGAAGTGGATTTCCGGTCTCATCATAAATACCCGAATCTGGGTCGGTTCGGCAGTCTAAATACTATCAAGTAAGGGTTATTTGACCTTCTCAATAATCTGAATCTGATTAGGAACCAGGCTTCCATTACTAACAGTAGCGGATTCCTGGTCATACACCCTAATCCAGGAGACAGGTCAAAGCACTATTGCTATCAGAAGGTGATTTCTAGAACTCAATACACTAATCTAGGTCACCGGGTTTTAATCCTTAAAGGGGAGGATATACCATCAAACTAACAGTTGGATCCTATTACCCAAGAGGCCCTTAAGCAAGGACAGAGGTCTTCTATATTGCTTAGGGAGATTTTCTTAATTCCTGCATACATTAAGTCCTTATTTATTATATCAAACGCACATGCAATGCAAATTACCATACAAAACTAGAACACAAATTCAGGGGAAAGCTCAAGTAAGTATCTTAAATTCTCTAACAGAACCTTGGGATAGAGGTTTCACTTTCTAAAAAAATCCCGTAGAAGGAAGGATCTTGGAAACACCTATTACACTAAGGGACTTTCACTATGTTACAATTATATAGAATGGTACAATAAGATTCTAAAAAGAGAGCATTCCTAGTTAACGAAGAATATCGCATATCAGGTGATATCCGTACAATCCTACAGACTTGTTCATAAAGTTGTTTTATAAGTCACTGAACACGCATTGTTACCAAGTTAAATATTTTACACTTCAGACACATGAGCATTATATCATGTCCAACACAACAGAAGGAATTTTATAATAATTAAGCCCGCTAATCCGAATTGGGATTCTATAAAGCAAATTCTAAGGAGGAATAACCTGCCTTTGTTTTCTTCAATTCGGTCTTCAACTCGTCAATTCAATTATATAACTTTCCTATCTCCACATTTGAGCTAGTAGAGGGGACAATTTTTAGCTGGCATTACAGCTCGCGAATTGTCTCATTTTTCTCTTTAAGTCAATTCTCTAAATAAGGTACCTGTTCCTTAAGGTTTTTGATGGTTATCTTTTGAAGATAATACATTATTTTCCATCTCGAAAGGGGAGGATCCTCAGAGATATCTTTATGACCGGTGATGGTCAAAAGTTTTTCCCTGAATTGTGAGGAGGGGTCTGGAATTGGTCCTCCTAGTCAAGGAAAAGACGAAATATAGTGATGCGCAAAATCTAATTGCCAAGTAGTGACACAAATAATGTTATATATATATATCAGAGGAAAACAACCACATAAACTTCTACCACACAAGTCCTAAATTATTTCGAACATACACGTCCACAAGATCTTGATAGCACGAATCTACTAGTCAATAAACATACCATCTACATTGTACATATTAATACGACACAATTGATCTTAAGTGTTGTAAAGACCCGTAACTTCCCCGTAAAGGAAAGCGTCGGATAGTTCGAGAACAAGCCACAACAGAACGCATACAAAAGAACATTTCATTGTATATTACAACAATGCATCAGATTACAAGAATATACAGAGTATAAATGAATATTACACAGAAATATCAGAGATTTAAATTACATTTAAATACATAGCAGCGGAAAATAATACAATACACAACTAGAAGTAGATATACGGATACAAAGCTTTCCGGATATCGTTCCAGCTGTAAACCAGGATCCTGTGAATATAAATCTGCAAAACCAAAACTACTAGCTGCCCGTGTCAAAAATAGGGGCACCCAGAGTTTAGGTTAAAACAATAAACTCCAGGTCAGTCATGTGACTGGTGTGAGAACTAAAACAGGTAATCTTTGTTTTAAATCATTAGGTAAATCAAGGGACCACGCCGTATAACACGGAACGGGTTTCCTCCCAAGAATACCAGTGCATAAAACAAACAGCGCAATGCTAAATAAGGAAAAATGAAGCTGTTATAAGACCCAGGTCCTATCACACAATGCAAACGCAAGCCGGGGGATAGGGTTTTCCCTTATAACAGCCAAAGAATGCTTGATACGTTTAAAACAAATCATTTGATACTATTATAAGTGCATAGTGTATAAAACAACTTCAAATCATAAGTATCAATCATAGGCGACATGAGCGTCCCATGCCACTATGTCACCATATATAGGTTTACAAATAAAACCGCAAAGTCACGTATTTGGAAATTGGGTTTCCATCTATGAACCGAGGCTAGGGGCAAGATCCTCAACCGATTCGAGACAATCTAGCCTACCATGTCTCAGGATCAGAGCTCGAGTGACCCTAGGAGCGACAGGGCCGGTCCACCGATGTGGATTAAAATGCCTGAACACTACGTTTCCCCGCCCTTTGGGGCGCAAACGAGCCAACGAATGACTCCATCGGTTCGAGAACGACCGATCAATCCGAGGCGCCTCGCAACAGCAACAACCACATAAGTCAAACTCGTCAGGGCGTGTAAAACCACTGACGCCACTTCTAGCTAGAAAGAAACGCAAGTCCTCCCTGAGGTCCGTCTCCCGTTTTTGGCTCATACCGGGTGTGAAACACGCGAGGTAAACGTTACACAAAGCTACGCCACAAAGGCCGTGCTTTGATCATCACCACAAGACTTTGCTTTTCAACAGAAGCCTTGATCATTTGCATCTTAGCATGCCACACAGGCAAACCATCCTATGCAACCGATATCAGTCACACAGAATGTAATCCGATGTCAGACACACAGTCCATTTACAAGTCCGTCCTGGGTCTGAACGAAACCGGAGGCACCTAGTACCCCGCATATCCATCGATCTCCAAGTACGTCTGGACGATCACTAACTGTTTCCATCTTCTTGGGTGTACAGCCCAATCAAGATCATCAGTAATTACCCAAACGACGTGAAGACCTCCGGTCTTCGACCATCGTCTTCATCTTCGACTTATCGTCGTATCAGTTACTCAGAATGGGATAAACCCGGTCTTTCCGAATAACTCGCGTATATTTTAAATAAGTGTTACACAAACACAACATACGCCTCATTCCAATTCATTAGTCACTAACCGTAAATTAATCAAGAGAATAATTCCCCAAATATTAACCCCGAAGGCCGAAACCAACATCAGATCAATATCCAGAAAACCATTCTGCTTGGCTAACCGCCAGTTAGTTTCTAAATTTCACATTCAAATCTAATTAAAGATTTAACTATCGCCTGGAGCAAAACTGGTGATACTCCATTCTCGATCTTTTCAATCTAATTAAAGATTCATTAAAACTCCACTTAGTTTTAATCTGTGACTGGGTTAAAGAATCAGTGTCATTTAAAACACGGTTCACGATAAACCCAAAGTCACATCCCATTAATTATCGGGTTAAAGAACAAGTGTTATTTAAAACACTGTTCACGATAAACCCAAAAATCAATATCCATTCAATTCCAATTAAATATTATTTAATTGGTACACTTCATTAAATCTAAATCAAAAGATTTAATCTTTTCTCAGCTGGGTTCAAGAGCAGTGTTAGTGAAGACACCATTCACGACAAACCCAAATCACATTCATTAATTATCGGGTTAAAGAACAAGTGTTATTTAAAACACTGTTCACGATAAACCCAAAAATCAATATCAATTCAATTCCAATTAAATATTATTTAATTGGTACACTTCATTAAATCTAAATAAAAAGATTTAATCTTTTCTCAACTGGGTTCAAGAGCAGTGTTAGTGAAGACACCATTCACGACAAACCCAAATCACATTCGATATTCAATACAAGGCTCTGAATAGAAAATATATCGGCTTATATTCAATATCGAATTCTACGACTAGCAAATGTCGTATTGGAAATAACGATATAAATATATATCTTTCAAATTTCCGTAACAACATCTGTATAATCACGAATTCCAACATCGAAATATTCCGAAGACAATTTCGATTCAAATCCATTCCAATGCAATCATTGGAAATTTTGGTTATTTTCAAAACCCTTTTCAAATTCAATTTATTTATTTTAAAAATAAACAGAATTATAATTCTAGTTCAAAACTAGTTCATTTCGATAAAAATCTATTTTTATCTTTTCAAATATGGAGTTTTTCATCCCAATCTTTTCTAAATCATTTCTTATGATTTTACACAAATTATTACTATTTTTAATAATTTTATCAAGGCCCGTACAGTCGATTTCCAACAATGGCCATCGAACTGCACTTACAGCGACCTTTTTCGAATTTGATTTGGACGTATCTCCAAATCCAACCGTTAGATTTCAAATTTCTAATATTCGTTAGAAAGCTCTTTTCGATACGAACCCAACGGTTCCGGTTTTAGGAGAATCCGACGGTCGGATCTCCCGCAATGTCCGTTTGAAATAAATGGTCGAAATTCACGAACTGCCGCGGCGCGGCGCGTTCTATTCAGGCCATTATATTATATATATAATATATATAATATATACTTCGTCGATTCTCTATTCAAAACGAATTATATAAATAGTTTTAAAATCGTTTCAAAACCTATTTCAACTTCCATTTCAATTCAAAGCAAAATTGAATTCTTCTTTATAAATTCGTTTCAAAATTCATTTCTATTCAATTCAAATTTCAATTCAATTTGAATTCATTTCAATTCGCTTTCAATTCTATTTGAATTCGTTTTTCAATTCAATTCGTTTCGAAATCGTTTTCAATTCAATTCATTTCGAAATCGTTTTCAATTCAATTCATTTCGAAATCGTTTTCAATTCAATTTGAATTCGTTTTCAATTCATTTCATTTCGAAATCGTTTTCAATTCAATTTGAATTCGTTTTCAATTCATTTCATTTTGAAATCGTTTTCAATTCAATTTATTTCATTTCGAAATCGTTTTCAATTCATTTCATTTCGAAATCGTTTTCAATTCAATTTATTTCGAAATCGTCGATTTCGAAATCACTTTTCACTATTCATTTTAAAATGAATAAAATCGATATAAATATCGTTCACGTCAAAATGGCGTCAATCTATTCAACACGGCTTCATATATTCTTTTATTTTCAAATATTCTATTTCAAATATTTCTTTTTCAAATATTTCTTTTTCAAAACTGGAATGAGGCTCAATCAATTACCATATAAAGTTAATTATATGGATTTTCATACAACACATGTATATAATAGCATTGAAAAATAATCAACCATCAACCAAAGTGCACTATACTGTATAAGCATCAAATATAGATATCTAACGCTTATAACAGCCTGTCAATCAATCGATCGACATATTCAATCAATCAGGATGAGTGAACTTCAAATTTCATCCCAACACCCGTGTGGGGTTTCAAACAATCAAACACCTACTTTATTTGTGCAGTTGGGCGATGTGTGAAATTTATCGACCCAATCAATGTCCTTCAAATAGGTGTACATAAACAAACCGTCTGGTTTGTAAATGAATATTTATTTATTCACATTCACGTTAAAAATTATATTTTTAACGATAACACATTTTATTTCAACATATGAATTTCAATTCAGTTCATTCTCAATAAAATGATATTTTTATTTTTCTAACATATTTTAGAAAATTTTGGCGGCATAACGGCACGATACTAGAAACGGGACGAGGCCTAGCCTTATCCCCGGTCTAGTGAAGGCCCACGCCATTCACACATCAATCAAATCAATTTCATTTTGCAAACCACAAAATTTGGAGTAAGGGTCTAACCTAGCCTTACTCCTTCGCCTTATAACGGCGCACGTCTAATCCTAACCAATTTATCGATTCGATTTTTCACACCACAAACCACATTCAAACCAATATCGCAATCAATAACCAAACAGCCAAACAAACAAGTCCATGGTCTGTGGACGATTGTGTCGGGTGCTACTAAGCACCGTCTGCATCCTAGTATATATATAAAACTAGAAAAGAAATTGAAAGGTGAGAAATTCTCACCTTTAGCTATCCAATCATCTTGACTCTTCTTTTGCAGAATTCTTCGTCGTCTTCATTGCCCGTAGCCACTACATATGTAAAAATCGAGTTTTTACTTCAAAGTTCCATATATAAAAATCGAATTTTTACTTCAACGTTCAATATATAAAAATCGAATTTTTACTTCAAAGTTCAATATATAAAAATCGAATTTTTAGTTCAAAGTTCAATATATAAAAATCGAATTTTTAGTTCAAAGTTCAATATATAAAAATCGAATTTTTAGTTCAAAGTTCAATATATAAAAATCGAATTTTTAGTTCAAAGTTCAATATATAAAAATCGAATTTTTAGTTCAAAGTTTAATATATAAAAATCGAATTTTTATTTCAAAGTTCAATATATAAAAATCCCATTTTTCTATCGTTATTCAATATATAAAAATCTCGCCCTTTTAACTATAAAGATTTTACCTTTTTCAAAAATAAAGATTTGATTTTTATAGTTCCTACCAGGCAAAGATTATATTTTGACATCATCTATATAGTAAAGACTATATTTTTAATATTTTAAAAATATAAAGATCATATTTTTAATTCTTTAAAAATATAAAAATCATATTTTTATTACTACATATATTTAAAAATCGAATTTTTATCTCTATATCACTTCATATGAAAAGTTCAATCCTCTCGGTCGCTTCATATATAAAATAAAAATCTAATCTTTTTATTCTCTACCTATAAAAATCATAGCTTTTTAAATTAAAATAAACAAGTTTTATGTTTAAAATAAATATGTTTTCAGTTTTAAAAATCTTTTCTAAAAATTACAGTTTTAAATTCTTTCACACAAATTACAGTTTTCAACTTTATTAAAATAAAAATCAGTTTAGTTTTATACCTTTTTCAAAATCAGTGTTTATTTATTTTTTTCCTTTTAAACCTTTTCTGTTTTATAAAAAAAAAAAGAAATAAAATAAATAAATTAAAAATAACTTACGCGGGGGCGCTGAGGCGGCGCTGTGGCCATCGGGGGGGGGGGTTTCCGTTCATCGCGATAGGAAGGGGGGGTGTGCGGTCTTTGGCCAGAGGAGGGGAGAGGCAGGCGGCTTCGTCGAGGGTTCGGAGGAGGGAGAAGAAGAGGGTGGCGGCGCGGCAGATGAAGGGGAGGCGGCGTCGATCTCGAGGGAGGGAGGGCGGCTCCGTCCGTCCTCTTTCCCCTTTTTTTTTTTTTTTATTTCGAACCTTCTGATTTGGGAAGAAAAGCTAGGGGGGGGGGTTTATGTAAAACTATATTTATAATTTTTTTATTTAATTATTTTATTATCTTTTAAGTTGACTTTTATTTTGAATCCCAATTCGAACCCACCGACTGTCGCCCCTAGCGTTTCACCCCCATTCCGAACACAATGGGATATGTATCGTAGGTTGATTCGACTGTTTGAATCAGTTTCCGTTAATATTTACATTTAAATTACTATATTGAATTTCAAACGTACATTTCAAATTACCGGGGTCACATACTAACTAGAAAAATTCCAGAAAAATATTTTCTAGCTTCGTATTGGCGATACGGTCCTAACAAAACTAGTTTCGTCGAATTCTGAGACCGTTAGAAAAATGGCCAATTTCCAGTCGATTAAAATCAACTGAAACTGGTCAAACGCGTTTTCCTTTGCCACGCTCACATATTGATTCGAAAAATTATGAAATTTAAAACCTAGCAATAACTTCACATCCCGGACCCAACAAAACTGGTTTCGTCGAAATCCGAGGTCGTTTGCAAAACGGCTATTTTTAAGGGCCTTATATATATAAAAATATATATAAATTCCACAGCGACTATTTCTAATTTTAAACTGGACATATCTTATCATTTCTAAGATGAAATCCCAGTTTGTTAACTTCGTTACAAAGATATAGTTATACAGATTCAAATATTTCTTGTTTCGTTCAATTCTGACTTATATTGAATTCTGTATATTCATTTGAAATTAGAAATCGAATTTTCGAACTACCGCGCCATTTTCAATTCCTTTTATAATTATATATAATTATTATATATTCCAACGACGACGTATATAATATATACGTTCTAATTATATTCAAAATAAATTTTCGTCGATATTATTTAAAATAATTCATTTTAAATAATCAAAATTCGCTTAAATTGCCAAAATAAAAATTTTAAACTGGCCCAGATTTTACGGGTTGTTACAATCTCCCCCACTTAAAACTTTTCGTCCCCGAAAAGGAACAAAGTCGAAAGTGGTTTGATTATTTAACTCTACGTTCGATCTGGCTTCCATTCTCCAACCTTTAGTTTCTGAGAATTTTCAAAACTTCAAAAATTTGGCTAACACCCTAAATTTTCGAAAAATTTCGCCATAACCTCCCCTGCACCGGGAGCATCGGGGAATTTCAAATAGCTTCCCCGGTCCTTCAGATCTCAAAAAGAAAAAGAAAAAGCCAAGCGGCTAGCCAATAGGCTCACAAAATCATCATCACCCAAACAAAACAGGAAATTATGTAGTAAACATGTACCTATTTGTCGGGCAAACAAATTTTATTCTCCGGCTCTAGCCTCCTTGCTATGACCTGTTCAATATAAGTATATGTATATGCAAGCAAATGCGACCAATTTTCAATATAATCCAATATTTGATTCAATCAGGCTAAATGGTTCAAAATTATCAAACTAATGAACAAACAACACAAACATCAATCAATTAGTGAATTAGAGTTTCAAATTCATAATTTTGATACATATACAAAAATCAGATTTTTGATGCCAAATCACAACAATAAGCCCTATCTAATTTTGGTTCTCACACCAATCAATAGGAAATATATAAATATCACATCTTCAAAACACGAACATAGATTCTGATGATGATCGATCAATCATCAGAACCATCTCCGGGTGTCTAGAATGTGATTCTATATCTATCCAGTATATTAAAATTTCAAATACACGTTTGCAAGGCGTATATGCAAAATCTTTATATACTGGACTGTCCAACTCAATATAAATAGATAATCGAATACGAATAATTGATTTAAATTTTCAAAACAAAAATTTGTTTTCACTTTTTTTTTTTTTTTTAAATTTACTCTTCACACTCGTTCTAGGATACTACTGATCCCATCTCTAACGAGTCATTCCCGTTGGATATTACTAATCCAATACCTGATGAATTCTTTCGTATGGTTCTAATGTGCCTTGTTCTCTAAGCTTTGTAAACCAAAGCTCTGATACCAACTGTAAAGACCCGTAACTTCCCCGTAAAGGAAAGCGTCGGATAGTTCGAGAACAAGCCACAACAGAACGCATACAAAAGAACATTTCATTGTATATTACAACAATGCATCAGATTACAAGAATATACAGAGTATAAATGAATATTACACAGAAATATCAGAGATTTAAATTACATTTAAATACATAGCAGCGGAAAATAATACAATACACAACTAGAAGTAGATATACGGATACAAAGCTTTCCGGATATCGTTCCAGCTGTAAACCAGGATCCTGTGAATATAAATCTGCAAAACCAAAACTACTAGCTGCCCGTGTCAAAAATAGGGGCACCCAGAGTTTAGGTTAAAACAATAAACTCCAGGTCAGTCATGTGACTGGTGTGAGAACTAAAACAGGTAATCTTTGTTTTAAATCATTAGGTAAATCAAGGGACCACGCCGTATAACACGGAACGGGTTTCCTCCCAAGAATACTAGTGCATAAAACAAACAGCGCAATGCTAAATAAGGAAAAATGAAGCTGTTATAAGACCCAGGTCCTATCACACAATGCAAACGCAAGCCGGGGGATAGGGTTTTCCCTTATAACAGCCAAAGAATGCTTGATACGTTTAAAACAAATCATTTGATACTATTATAAGTGCATAGTGTATAAAACAACTTCAAATCATAAGTATCAATCATAGGCGACATGAGCGTCCCATGCCACTATGTCACCATATATAGGTTTACAAATAAAACCGCAAAGTCACGTATTTGGAAATTGGGTTTCCATCTATGAACCGAGGCTAGGGGCAAGATCCTCAACCGATTCGAGACAATCTAGCCTACCATGTCTCAGGATCAGAGCTCGAGTGACCCTAGGAGCGACAGGGCCGGTCCACCGATGTGGATTAAAATGCCTGAACACTACGTTTCCCCGCCCTTTGGGGCGCAAACGAGCCAACGAATGACTCCATCGGTTCGAGAACGACCGATCAATCCGAGGCGCCTCGCAACAGCAACAACCACATAAGTCAAACTCGTCAGGGCGTGTAAAACCACTGACGCCACTTCTAGCTAGAAAGAAACGCAAGTCCTCCCTGAGGTCCGTCTCCCGTTTTTGGCTCATACCGGGTGTGAAACACGCGAGGTAAACGTTACACAAAGCTACGCCACAAAGGCCGTGCTTTGATCATCACCACAAGACTTTGCTTTTCAACAGAAGCCTTGATCATTTGCATCTTAGCATGCCACACAGGCAAACCATCCTATGCAACCGATATCAGTCACACAGAATGTAATCCGATGTCAGACACACAGTCCATTTACAAGTCCGTCCTGGGTCTGAACGAAACCGGAGGCACCTAGTACCCCGCATATCCATCGATCTCCAAGTACGTCTGGACGATCACTAACTGTTTCCATCTTCTTGGGTGTACAGCCCAATCAAGATCATCAGTAATTACCCAAACGACGTGAAGACCTCCGGTCTTCGACCATCGTCTTCATCTTCGACTTATCGTCGTATCAGTTACTCAGAATGGGATAAACCCGGTCTTTCCGAATAACTCGCGTATATTTTAAATAAGTGTTACACAAACACAACATACGCCTCATTCCAATTCATTAGTCACTAACCGTAAATTAATCAAGAGAATAATTCCCCAAATATTAACCCCGAAGGCCGAAACCAACATCAGATCAATATCCAGAAAACCATTCTGCTTGGCTAACCGCCAGTTAGTTTCTAAATTTCACATTCAAATCTAATTAAAGATTTAACTATCGCCTGGAGCAAAACTGGTGATACTCCATTCTCGATCTTTTCAATCTAATTAAAGATTCATTAAAACTCCACTTAGTTTTAATCTGTGACTGGGTTAAAGAATCAGTGTCATTTAAAACACGGTTCACGATAAACCCAAAGTCACATCCCATTAATTATCGGGTTAAAGAACAAGTGTTATTTAAAACACTGTTCACGATAAACCCAAAAATCAATATCCATTCAATTCCAATTAAATATTATTTAATTGGTACACTTCATTAAATCTAAATCAAAAGATTTAATCTTTTCTCAGCTGGGTTCAAGAGCAGTGTTAGTGAAGACACCATTCACGACAAACCCAAATCACATTCATTAATTATCGGGTTAAAGAACAAGTGTTATTTAAAACACTGTTCACGATAAACCCAAAAATCAATATCAATTCAATTCCAATTAAATATTATTTAATTGGTACACTTCATTAAATCTAAATAAAAAGATTTAATCTTTTCTCAACTGGGTTCAAGAGCAGTGTTAGTGAAGACACCATTCACGACAAACCCAAATCACATTCGATATTCAATACAAGGCTCTGAATAGAAAATATATCGGCTTATATTCAATATCGAATTCTACGACTAGCAAATGTCGTATTGGAAATAACGATATAAATATATATCTTTCAAACTTCCGTAACAACATCTGTATAATCACGAATTCCAACATCGAAATATTCCGAAGACAATTTCGATTCAAATCCATTCCAATGCAATCATTGGAAATTTTGGTTATTTTCAAAACCCTTTTCAAATTCAATTTATTTATTTTAAAAATAAACAGAATTATAATTCTAGTTCAAAACTAGTTCATTTCGATAAAAATCTATTTTTATCTTTTCAAATATGGAGTTTTTCATCCCAATCTTTTCTAAATCATTTCTTATGATTTTACACAAATTATTACTATTTTTAATAATTTTATCAAGGCCCGTACAGTCGATTTCCAACAATGGCCATCGAACTGCACTTACAGCGACCTTTTTCGAATTTGATTTGGACGTATCTCCAAATCCAACCGTTAGATTTCAAATTTCTAATATTCGTTAGAAAGCTCTTTTCGATACGAACCCAACGGTTCCGGTTTTAGGAGAATCCGACGGTCGGATCTCCCGCAATGTCCGTTTGAAATAAATGGTCGAAATTCACGAACTGCCGCGGCGCGGCGCGTTCTATTCAGGCCATTATATTATATATATAATATATATAATATATACTTCGTCGATTCTCTATTCAAAACGAATTATATAAATAGTTTTAAAATCGTTTCAAAACCTATTTCAACTTCCATTTCAATTCAAAGCAAAATTGAATTCTTCTTTATAAATTCGTTTCAAAATTCATTTCTATTCAATTCAAATTTCAATTCAATTTGAATTCATTTCAATTCGCTTTCAATTCTATTTGAATTCGTTTTTCAATTCAATTCGTTTCGAAATCGTTTTCAATTCAATTCATTTCGAAATCGTTTTCAATTCAATTCATTTCGAAATCGTTTTCAATTCAATTTGAATTCGTTTTCAATTCATTTCATTTCGAAATCGTTTTCAATTCAATTTGAATTCGTTTTCAATTCATTTCATTTTGAAATCGTTTTCAATTCAATTTATTTCATTTCGAAATCGTTTTCAATTCATTTCATTTCGAAATCGTTTTCAATTCAATTTATTTCGAAATCGTCGATTTCGAAATCACTTTTCACTATTCATTTTAAAATGAATAAAATCGATATAAATATCGTTCACGTCAAAATGGCGTCAATCTATTCAACACGGCTTCATATATTCTTTTATTTTCAAATATTCTATTTCAAATATTTCTTTTTCAAATATTTCTTTTTCAAAACTGGAATGAGGCTCAATCAATTACCATATAAAGTTAATTATATGGATTTTCATACAACACATGTATATAATAGCATTGAAAAATAATCAACCATCAACCAAAGTGCACTATACTGTATAAGCATCAAATATAGATATCTAACGCTTATAACAGCCTGTCAATCAATCGATCGACATATTCAATCAATCAGGATGAGTGAACTTCAAATTTCATCCCAACACCCGTGTGGGGTTTCAAACAATCAAACACCTACTTTATTTGTGCAGTTGGGCGATGTGTGAAATTTATCGACCCAATCAATGTCCTTCAAATAGGTGTACATAAACAAACCGTCTGGTTTGTAAATGAATATTTATTTATTCACATTCACGTTAAAAATTATATTTTTAACGATAACACATTTTATTTCAACATATGAATTTCAATTCAGTTCATTCTCAATAAAATGATATTTTTATTTTTCTAACATATTTTAGAAAATTTTGGCGGCATAACGGCACGATACTAGAAACGGGACGAGGCCTAGCCTTATCCCCGGTCTAGTGAAGGCCCACGCCATTCACACATCAATCAAATCAATTTCATTTTGCAAACCACAAAATTTGGAGTAAGGGTCTAACCTAGCCTTACTCCTTCGCCTTATAACGGCGCACGTCTAATCCTAACCAATTTATCGATTCGATTTTTCACACCACAAACCACATTCAAACCAATATCGCAATCAATAACCAAACAGCCAAACAAACAAGTCCATGGTCTGTGGACGATTGTGTCGGGTGCTACTAAGCACCGTCTGCATCCTAGTATATATATAAAACTAGAAAAGAAATTGAAAGGTGAGAAATTCTCACCTTTAGCTATCCAATCATCTTGACTCTTCTTTTGCAGAATTCTTCGTCGTCTTCATTGCCCGTAGCCACTACATATGTAAAAATCGAGTTTTTACTTCAAAGTTCCATATATAAAAATCGAATTTTTACTTCAACGTTCAATATATAAAAATCGAATTTTTACTTCAAAGTTCAATATATAAAAATCGAATTTTTAGTTCAAAGTTCAATATATAAAAATCGAATTTTTAGTTCAAAGTTCAATATATAAAAATCGAATTTTTAGTTCAAAGTTCAATATATAAAAATCGAATTTTTAGTTCAAAGTTCAATATATAAAAATCGAATTTTTAGTTCAAAGTTCAATATATAAAAATCGAATTTTTATTTCAAAGTTCAATATATAAAAATCCCATTTTTCTATCGTTATTCAATATATAAAAATCTCGCCCTTTTAACTATAAAGATTTTACCTTTTTCAAAAATAAAGATTTGATTTTTATAGTTCCTACCAGGCAAAGATTATATTTTGACATCATCTATATAGTAAAGACTATATTTTTAATATTTTAAAAATATAAAGATCATATTTTTAATTCTTTAAAAATATAAAAATCATATTTTTATTACTACATATATTTAAAAATCGAATTTTTATCTCTATATCACTTCATATGAAAAGTTCAATCCTCTCGGTCGCTTCATATATAAAATAAAAATCTAATCTTTTTATTCTCTACCTATAAAAATCATAGCTTTTTAAATTAAAATAAACAAGTTTTATGTTTAAAATAAATATGTTTTCAGTTTTAAAAATCTTTTCTAAAAATTACAGTTTTAAATTCTTTCACACAAATTACAGTTTTCAACTTTATTAAAATAAAAATCAGTTTAGTTTTATACCTTTTTCAAAATCAGTGTTTATTTATTTTTTTCCTTTTAAACCTTTTCTGTTTTATAAAAAAAAAAGAAATAAAATAAATAAATTAAAAATAACTTACGCGGGGGCGCTGAGGCGGCGCTGTGGCCATCGGGGGGGGGGGGTTTCCGTTCATCGCGATAGGAAGGGGGGGTGTGCGGTCTTTGGCCAGAGGAGGGGAGAGGCAGACGGCTTCGTCGAGGGTTCGGAGGAGGGAGAAGAAGAGGGTGGCGGCGCGGCAGATGAAGGGGAGGCGGCGTCGATCTCGAGGGAGGGAGGGCGGCTCCGTCCGTCCTCTTTCCCCTTTTTTTTTTTTTTTATTTCGAACCTTCTGATTTGGGAAGAAAAGCTAGGGGGGGGGTTTATGTAAAACTATATTTATAATTTTTTTTTTTAATTATTTTATTATCTTTTAAGTTGACTTTTATTTTGAATCCCAATTCGAACCCACCGACTGTCGCCCCTAGCGTTTCACCCCCATTCCGAACACAATGGGATATGTATCGTAGGTTGATTCGACTGTTTGAATCAGTTTCCGTTAATATTTACATTTAAATTACTATATTGAATTTCAAACGTACATTTCAAATTACCGGGGTCACATACTAACTAGAAAAATTCCAGAAAAATATTTTCTAGCTTCGTATTGGCGATACGGTCCTAACAAAACTAGTTTCGTCGAATTCTGAGACCGTTAGAAAAATGGCCAATTTCCAGTCGATTAAAATCAACTGAAACTGGTCAAACGCGTTTTCCTTTGCCACGCTCACATATTGATTCGAAAAATTATGAAATTTAAAACCTAGCAATAACTTCACATCCCGGACCCAACAAAACTGGTTTCGTCGAAATCCGAGGTCGTTTGCAAAACGGCTATTTTTAAGGGCCTTATATATATAAAAATATATATAAATTCCACAGCGACTATTTCTAATTTTAAACTGGACATATCTTATCATTTCTAAGATGAAATCCCAGTTTGTTAACTTCGTTACAAAGATATAGTTATACAGATTCAAATATTTCTTGTTTCGTTCAATTCTGACTTATATTGAATTCTGTATATTCATTTGAAATTAGAAATCGAATTTTCGAACTACCGCGCCATTTTCAATTCCTTTTATAATTATATATAATTATTATATATTCCAACGACGACGTATATAATATATACGTTCTAATTATATTCAAAATAAATTTTCGTCGATATTATTTAAAATAATTCATTTTAAATAATCAAAATTCGCTTAAATTGCCAAAATAAAAATTTTAAACTGGCCCAGATTTTACGGGTTGTTACAAGTGTTATGAGAATTAAACCACAAGTCATGAAGAAGTTAAGAGTGTCTTATGCAAAAATATCTAAACCTTTCTACTAGATGATTTCCTGTAGGTTTATGAGACAAGCCCTCTAAAAGTCCTTTATAGCTAAGAACAATGGATATAAAGCATTACTCTGGCTTATACCTTTAGAGAAGCAAAAAGATGCCATTATATGAGGAGACTAATTATTGATACAAATTCAAGAAGGAAGAAAACATTTCGAGAGTGAGAGTCATACATGCGTGGCAGAGATGTCAGATCGAATAGAAGTTTCTTTATTCTTTGGCTCTGAAGAATCATCTTTGAGCAGGTGGAGAGCTCAAAAAGTCAATAGTGATCTCCTCACGATCAGGTAACCCCACAGCTGCAGAAGAAGAGTCTCCATCGTCCCTGCCAGACTCATCTCGCTGACCCCGTCTCCTCTTGTCTCCTCGTCAACAATAGTGCCTTCTTCTTCCTCATCATCAGAATCCTCAGGAAACTCCTCAATAAAAAGAAAAGACTCAGGTTTTATCTTGTCCTTCGTAGGAACTTTACCTTCTCGCTTGACCTGCTCGATTCTTTCTGGAACTTTTCTCTTGATGGAGGGATGCACTGAAGTAAAGTCAATCCCTGGAAATTACTTATAGCTATCATAAAAAGCGAGGAAGAAGGCATCTTCATAGTTTTCCATAGCAATATTATGTAGGTGAACTTTTAGAAATTCGGATGTCCTATCACTATTCTCGTAAATTATCCATTTTGCAATATAAAGCTTGTTGTTCATCTTATCCAATTCGACAACATGATCGATTGCCATCTCTATCTTCTCATTCTTCAAGTCCTCGACCTGCTTCGACAACATGTCCTTAGCCTCATTCTCGTCCTTCAAAATGACCTTCAATCTCCTGCATTTGCTGTCACTTTATGTCTTCTCCCGCGATAGGGCATCAACCTTATCCTTTAAAGCTTTATTCCCCTCCTAAGAGCAGCGACCTCAATAGAAGATGAAACGGTCATTCCCCTAGACGGGAACCAACTTTTCATTACCTAAAAGATAAGAAAAAGAACAAATTGAGCTCTATATGAGGATGGCATAACAAAAGAAAAGCAAAGAGAGTAGGCTAATACCAGAAGCTGGTCTTTGATTAGTTACTGATAAAAATCCCCTGAGTATGAAGACTGTGAAATACTAGCGACTTCGGCAGACGAAAGAGTAAGATTCACAAGCCTATCAAAATCCAAAGCCGGTGGGGGCAGAATAGGAGGAAGACCATGCTGAGAAAAGGAAGCGGTGAATAGGTCATGCTCTCTAACATTGAGTTCTCTAGAAAAGCCAGGTGGCATGGAACCACTTATAGTTAAGTTTCTTGGGGAAGCATCGGGGGAAGTATCAATATCAATAAACTTATCAGCATCGGAAGCACCAGGATCAGAAGTTGTCTGCGTTCTTGCCATGGTGACGATATCCTTGGAAAAATGAACTGACTTATCATGCTTCCATCTTTTGGGCGATCACTCAATATCGGAATCGGAGAGCCTCTTTAAAGCTTTAACATCAGACAGGGCAAAAACATTAAGAGCGGAGATGCTCTTAGAAGCGCGGATCCTAAATAGAAATAGCTATGTAAAAAAGCTAGGAACAAGAAGACCAATAAGTAAAAATAAAAATAACGCTTTCCAAATGGAAGTGCAATTCTGCTTAAAACACCTGGAAATATAGGAGATGCCGCATTAAACATATTGGAATTCAGCGACAAACCCTTAGCATTAAAGAACTGAATGGGTGATTGTCCCAAAATCTTTTGCCCCAAAGGAAGAAGGTTGTATTAACGAAGCCTATCAACAGTAAGAAGAGATAACTAACTTCTAAGATACTCCGATGCTTTGAAAATGGCCTCAACAACTCGAGTCTTCTCTTCTGACAAGGTTACGTCTTTAGAAGTAGGCTCTATGTAAATTCAAAAGTTAAAACAAGAGTTACAAGCATAACATGGTTACTTTCAAAAGACAAGAAACCTACCAAGTTCTATAAATTTTCCCGATATACCGGAGGGACCTAACGAGAAAGAACTGATCTTCCAAGAGCTTAGTCTTGCTAATGTTGTCGCTTATCAGCCTCTTTATGGGGTTCACATGCCAAATGGGTGATTCGACACTCTTGGAGAATCATATCATGTGACAAATGAGCTTGGGGGATAAGAGAGGCTTGATTTGATGCAAGTGCCAGAGCTTCTAAGCATAAAAGCAGGATATAGGTGTTGGGTGAGAGTTGGATAGGAGCGACTCCCAGCTCACACAAAAGCCCAAGAACGAAGGGGTGAAAAGGAAAGAAACCTCCGTGCCAAATATGGATCATCGAGTATGCAAAGTACCCTTCTGGAGGGTTCTGAATGGAATCTTGAGAAGAAGCCACAATGGCGTCTATGCCAAATATTCCAAAACTGTCAAGAATGGTCTTCACTTTATCCTGAGAAGTGATTAAAGAAGATTCTAAATCAAACTGCTTCTTGGCTCGTGGAGTATTGCAACCCTTGGTCTTTGGTTTGGTAGGGCTCTTTTTACTAGACACAACGTTGCAAGGTGATACTATTTCATAACATATGTGATTAGCACTACATTCTTTCCACATAAAAGTGCATAAAGGATCCATAAGTAGATATAACAGTAGTATAATTTGTTAATGAAGAGGGTTTAATTTGTTGTATGGAAAATCGATCTTAAGTATTGATCTTGAAAAGGTTGGCACACAATTCGCCCTCGATTAGAAATGGTTAGTTCTTTAGTAATGACAAAATTAGTTATCCCTATGTCAAAACTCATAAGATAAAAGGCTTATGCCAAGAAAATCAAACTGTCAATGATACACAAGGGTGGTTCGGTCATGACCAAATGATTCGGCACCATCACTGAAGGCTTAATTGGTTTCTAAACCCGATACGAGTAAGATCAAAATCAAGACATTCTGGTAAATTAAGTTTGCAAAACTTTACCGACACCCTCAAGCTAACCCGGAACCTTTGAGACAGAGCTAAATGAATACAAACAATGGTGTCAACAAGGACGGGAACAAAATAAATTAGTAGTAGTGGTGATTGAATTAACTCATATCAGGAGCATGACATTTTACTTCTTGATAAAATTAACACCTTCACATGACTAGTTTTGCATACCAAACCTCTTAAAGGGTATATTTGGCAAAAAAGTATCATTTTGGCCATTGAATACTGTCGATGCTATCATTATTAATTAAAATTGCATTAAGTATGACGAAGTCTTGATGGTTTTCCAATCAATTTAAATGCATAATTTAGATTGCAACTTATAATAGGATTAAAGATAATTACAGAGAACATGATTCGAAATTTCGCGAGAGGAAACTTGAGTAATTCTTAGAAGTCATAATCTTGCTCGAGCAGGTGAAGGATGGAAATGAATAAGGAGAAATATTTATATTAGATTACCTTGCAAATCCAAGCCATACAGGATAGAAACCCATCAACGGATTCGATCGAGGAAGACCAAGAGACATGGAATCAAAACACCAAAGGGACGTCAAAGTTTGACTTGGAAATCGAAATTACCCCTTCACAAGGGAGGAAAATGTTACTACTAAAATTAATGCTAAGACAGGCTTTTGGTAAAAGGGTAACGGACCATCACAACCTTAGAAGAACAACCAGAAAGCACAGGTAGCTGATACCATCATTGAAGAAAAGAGCTCAAAACCAATACAAAGAAAGGATACTGGCAGGGTAGTTCTGGCATAAAGAGTAAATAACGGAAGGCCATCCAAAGATAGAAGCCAGGGAAGAGAAGGACCAAAAATCCTACAAACTGAGACCTAGAGGGTAGAAGGGCTATTGGCATTAACTTGCTTAATACTGATACCTTAAAAGACGAGAGCATCAAAGGCACAGAGCTTGAATCATAGGAGAATCATCTGGGAGACAGCTATCGAGACCCTTACCAGATTATCGCTAAAAGGCCACTTTAGTAAACAACTAATAAAACACCAGAAGCAACCCTCCAGAAAGCCGAGATACACTTCAAAAATCTACAACAAGCAAGTCAGAACCTCGAAGAGAGACAATCTATCCACACTAACATACTTAGTGTTGATACCAACAGCGGTGGCGAATCTAAAAACCATCCACCTTAATCATGAAGGCAAGTTCCATGAAGGATTAATAACATGACTGGAAGCCCATATCCGGAGGCCCATATCTAGAAGCATATATTCAGAAGCCCAAAGTCTTCCTAAAGCTATCCATACTGACAGTCTTGGTATTGATACAAAGGAGGTACAAGAAATTCCAAAGAGAAGCTTCAAAAACTAGGACCATCCTCCCGAGAGCCAGAACTGGCACCATAAAAAGCAACAAGCAAAGCTTAAAAAGTGGTTGAAAGCCAAAACTTCCGGAACCAAAGGGAAAAGCGGCCGATTAGGGCTTCTCCTGGCCCAATAGCAAAAGGGGTCCTGATTTGTCTATAAATAAGACCCCAAGGGTCTCATTTTGTGTGCGATTTTCTCATTTCTCTTTCTTGTACTCTCTTTCTGTAAAGTAAACCCTAATTTCTAAGTCGATTTGGGGATTTTTGTTGTAATCATTAAGATCAATAAAGAGCGGATAATATTTAGCATATTTCCTTATGAGTTTCTTATATGATTTCTTAGTTATCTCTAGTGCAACATATTTCATGTTTTCTACATACTCATGAGTTATAATTCAATGCTAGACCCTTCCGGAACCCCTTCCTTCAAGCCGTTTAGCCCTTTATCGAGGGTTGAGCTTGAGGAACCCTTGTCCCAAGATTATTGTTGGTTCTTGAGTCGCTTAGGCGTGATTCTCACCCCATTAAGGGAAGAGTAACTAATCTTTTGGGCTCTAAACCTTGATATCTAGGAAGTGTTGAACTAACTCAGACTCGTGAAAGCTAAATAACCTCATTTTTCGCTTAGGACCACTTCCGTAGACCTATCTCCAGTGTTGACAAAAAATATCGTTATCATGTATTATTATAGCATTTTAAACTTTTAAAAAATTTCTCAATTTTAACAGAATTGCTCAAAATCAAAAAAATTTAACATGTCTAAATTATAACAATTATTTTTGAATCTTTTCTTAGTTGAAATTTTAAGTTCCATGATGAAAAATCCATCAATATATGAATGAACATATTTGATTTGCATTAAATTTTATTAAGCTCAATTATTGTGTTCAAAAGTTTAAAATGAGTTACCATAAGAAAAGGTTATTTAAGTAATAGGTTTTCAATAAAAAAAATAACGGTTTATGTTATAGAATTTGCTAGAAGATTTGAGAGAAAATGAACATGCCCGAAATAATGTAGAAAAGTAAACCAAATCTGTGGAAATGAGAAAGAATTGGGTTGAAAGTGACATTAATTGCAATTTATTACATGAATATAATGTTTTCATTTAATAAATTTACAGTTTTATTTTCAAAGGCGACCTAAGTACCAATAGTTTCAGTGCATGCATCCATCCATGTGTAAAGCAAACACAACTCTGTTAAAAGGGACTTATGGTCTCACCAGATGCATATATGAGTTTGATTCATTTTCAGTTATGACGCATCTGCATTTTCCTGTCAATTAGGGTATGACATTACAAATATTCCTATTGTATGCAGATAAATCTAAAATGATATATTCCTCGATTTTCAGCATTTCTTCAGCGTAGCAATGATTTTAGTTTCAAGGAAACGTTTTAGAAAAAAAATTAGTTCACAACTAACTTTGATAATTATACCAAGGATGAAAATGAAATTACATTATTTCAACCTCAAATTCTGAAGCGACCCGAACTTCCCCGGTCTCCGAAGAGATGAGAAAGAGCGAATTACTGTGAGGACAAGACAAATCAGAACGCAGACGGAAGAACGTTTCATTGTTATTACAACAATTCCATCAGATACAAGAATATACAGAGTATAAATGAATAAATTACATTCGATAAATATCAGAGATTACAATAAATTACATAGCAGCGGAAAAACAATATAAAACACAACTGAAAGTGATGCACGGATACAGAGCTTTCCGAGCATCGTTCCAGCTGTAAATCAGGATCCTGTGAATATAAATCTGCAAAACCAAAACTACTAGCTGTCCGTGTCGAAAATAAGGGCACCCAGAGTTTAGGTTAAAACAATATACTCCAGGTCAGTCATGTGACTGGTGTGAGAACTAAAACAGTTATTTAAACTTTACTTTAAAAGAGAGTAATTCAAGGGACCACGCCGTATAACACGGAACGGGTTTCCTCCCAAGAATACCAGTGCATAGAATAAACAGCGCAATGTTTTTTTTTGAAAAATGAAGCTATTATAAGACCCAGGTCCCATCACACAATGCAACGCAAGCCGGAGGATAGGGTTTTACCTTATAACAGCCAAACATGCTTGGTACGTTTAAAAACAAATCATTTGATACTATAATAAGTGTATAGTGTCAAAACAAATTTCAATCATAAATATCAATCATAGACGGCATAGCATCCCATGCTACTATGTCGCCATACGAAGTATCTCGTATTGGAAATTGGATTTCCGTCATGAGTCGAGGCAAGGGGCAAGCTCCTCTCCGCTTCGAGACACTCTAGCAAATGCCTCAGGACTACACACTCTGGGTAACCCTGGGATCCTCCAAGACCGGTCCTCTCTTACGTTTGAGGATTAGTTATTTCTGAACACACGTTTCCCGGCCCTATAGGACCTATAATCGAGGCGCCTCGCATCCAAACCACAAAGGTGAAAAGTATATAAATGTCAGGGCTGGTAGGTCACTGACACCACCCATAGCTAGAAAGAAACGTCGTGCACTCCTTGGGTCCTCATCCCGTTTTTGACTCATACCGAGGTGTGAGGCTCGCGAATCCACGCTATACACAAAGCTGCCACGTAGGTCGTGCTTTGATCATCAACCACAAGACTTTGCTTTTCAACAGAAGCCTTGATCCATGCAACTCAGCGTGCCACACAAGCAATTCATGCCATGCGATTGATATCTATCGATATATAACCTCTAAGCTCGTACGTCTCAGAGAAGGGCGTTAAGCAAGAGAATAAATTCTCCGCCGCCAAACAGATATATATTTAACAGAAATCAATCAACACAGAATAAAATCCAATGTCAGACACACAATCCATTTACAAGTTCGTTCTGGGTCTAAACGAAACCGGAGGCACTTTCCTCGCATATCCATCGATCTCCAAGTACGTCTGGACGACCACCAACTGATTCCCTCATCTTGGGTGTATAGCCCAATCAAGATCATCAGTAATCACCCAAACGATGTGAAGACTTCCGGTCTTCAACCACCGTCTTCATCTTCAACATATCGTCGAATCGGTTTTTCAGAATGGGTATAAACCCGGCCTTTCCGAACAACCCGCGTATATTAAAACAAATGTTACACAAACACAACATACGCCTCATTCCAATTCATTAGTCACTAACCGTAAATCAGTAAGAGAGTAATTCCCCAAATATTAACCCCGAAGGCCGAAACCAACATCAGATCAATACCCAGGAAACCATTCTTCTTAACTAACCTACAGCTAGTTTCTAAATTTCAATTCTTAGGGAAAGGTTCCCATTAATTTTATCCAAGATAAATTCTTTAAAATTTATCCTTTAATCTTCCTTCGGATGTCATTTCAATCCAATTTATGGTTTTTCCAAACTAGTCGGGATTAGCGAACCACACCGAAGTAATTATTTATTTTATTTCTCAATCCCAACCTATTCATCCCATGAAGCAAAACTGGTAATACTCCATATCTAACACCACGGTGTTATTGGTAAAATTAATTACCATTTCACGTTCAAATCCAATTAAAGATTTAACTATCGCTTTGGAGCAAAACTGGTGATACTCCATTCTCGCTCACTTTCTAAATTTGATAATTTAAATTATCAATTCACATTTCAATCTAATTGCAGATTCATTAAAACTCCTTTTACGGGGTTAAAAAACTAATGTCTTTTAAAACACAGTTCACGACAAACCCAAATCACATTCTATTTATTATCGGGTTAAAGAACAAGTGTCATATAAAACACCGTTCACGATAACCCAAAAATCAATTCTTTTTGAAACTCGTTTCAAATCCAATTTATTTATTAAAAATAAATGGGTTTAATTTTAGTTCAAAACTAGTTCATTTCGATAAAAATCTATTTTTATCTTTTCAAATGTGGGATTTTTCATCCCAGTTCTTCACAGATCATTTCTTATGATTTTACACAAATTATTACTATTTTTAATAATTTTATCAAGGTCCGTACAGTCGATTTCCATCAACGGCCATCGAACTGCACTTACAGCGACCTTTTTCAAGTTTGATTTGGACGTATCTCCAAATCCAACCGTTAGATTTCAAATATTCGTTAGAAAGCTCTTTTTGACATGAACCCAACGGTTCCGGTTTTAGGAGGATCCGACGGTCGGATCTCCCGTAATGTCCGTTTGAAATAAATGGTCGAAATTCACGAACTGCCGCGGCGCGTTGCGTTCTATTCAGGCCATTATATTATATATATAATATATATAATATATATTTCGTCGATTACTACTTAAAAACGAATTTTATAAACAGTTTTGAATTCGTTCCAAAAACAATCTCAACCTTTATTTCAGATTCAAATCAAAATTGAATTTCCTATTATAAATCCTTTTTACTTTCATTTCTATTTGATTTCAATTCAAATCGATTTTAATTCGATTCGAATTCATTTCGTTTTCTATTCAATTTAAATTCAATTCGTTTTCTATTCAATTTGAATTCAATTCGTTTTTTGTTCAATTCGAATTCAAATTGGTTTTCTATTCAATTCAAATCAAATTCGTTATATATTCAATTGAAATCAAATTTGTTTTCTATTCAATTCAATTCGAAATCGTTTTATATTCAATTCATTTCGAAATTGTTTTATATTCAATTCATTTCGAAATCGTTTTATATTCAATTCACTTCGAAATCGTTTCATATTCAATTCACTTCGAAATAGTTTCATATTCAATTCATTTCAAATTCCATTTCAAAATATTCGATTTCGAAATCACTTTTCAATATTCATTTTAAAATGAATAAAATCGATATAAGTATCGTTCACGTCAAAATGGCGTCAATCTAATCAACACGGCTTCATATATTTCTATTTTCAAATATTCTATTTCAAATATTTCTTTTTCAAATATTTCCTTTTCAAATATTTCTACTTCAAATATTTCTATTGTAACGACCCGGATTTTGAGAGACTTTGGTTATCGACATAAGCTCGATGTCGATAACCAAAACACCGAAAAATCCTGGTAATTAGTGAAAGAAATTAGA
This sequence comes from Allium sativum, assembly GCA_030737875.1. NCBI lineage: Eukaryota > Viridiplantae > Streptophyta > Magnoliopsida > Asparagales > Amaryllidaceae > Allium > Allium sativum. The sequence goes on along the minus strand of CM060913.1, from coordinate 781,145,716 downwards.
GGGTGAGGAAAGATAAGATAGAAAATTAGAATAGAAGGAAAAGAAGAACACAACATCAGAGTAACACGAATCTCACAGCGGAACGAATAAATATATTTCATAACATAACTTTGAAATACAACTTGGTACTTGAATATACATATCATTATCAAAGTACAGCACTTACAACACAGCGGAAATAAACTATAGCTATATGATCCTGAAGCCTCCTGCTCCAGCTCTTCAACTATATCTGTAAAATCCCGACTACTTGACTGCCCATACAAATTTAGGCACCCAAGAGTTTAGGGAAAACAACAAAATAAACTCCGGGTCAGTCATGGGACTGGTATGAGTAAAACAGTTTAAAAACAGTTAAACAAGTAAATGATATCTCATAAGACCACGCCGCATAACGGAACGGGTTTTTCCCTTATGAGAATCCAAAATATCTTTATATCAAAAACCTTTTGATATTATAATAATGTCTATCAACCACAGTATATATATAATCATCTAGCAGAAACGCTTTCATCTCACGTTCTACATATATAGTATAAAATCAAAACCGCAAGCACGTATTGGGTAATGGATTTCCAACTATGACAAGGTATGGAATCACCTTTCGCTCATGTACCTCTAGAGAGGAATACACTGGGTTCAACAAGAACATCTTGCAACCCGGCCACACATGACCGACCACTCATTTCGCTTGAGTGTATCGAATGTATATCACCAACAGTTGGGATCAGCAACCGTTTCCCAAATGGGACAGCATCAACAATAGATTTTTAGAAGTAAATGAAACTCTAGATCAGGTGATTATACACCCTACTTCGGTGCGACCGACTTAGCCATGCTGCCTGCCCGATTTCTGTCATTTACCGGATGATGAGGCTAGAAACTACGCTTTATCATCATACCAGATTCACTTTGAATGTCACATCATCAAATCCATCCAATCACCGATTGACGTCCTCAACAATACATTATGTGTTAGCTAATGAAGTTTCCTTCTCCGCTTCCACTCTTGGTACGGTTGGAGAAATCAATATACGTGATCGTCTGGAAATACTCTGTCAGACATCCGTCCATACAAGTCATCCAGGAACAGGATGAACCGAAGGCACTATTCTGTAAACAGGATAGCCCTTGCATAACTCCGTCTTCAATTTCCTTTGGCATATATGATTCGAAATGCTTATGCCAATACAGAGTGGTTCTTTGGATAATAATCCAACCGGTCTCTCCATATTAACAACGTTAAAATGGTCAAAACTTCGATAGTCTGTGATTTAACTATCGAATAAAAATAGGTGTGCAAACAATGATATTATTTCCAAATGGAAATTATATCGATCAAACATCATTCAACATTCATATCTTTAGTTCATTAATTTACTTATCTCATGTTTCCCTACGTTCAATATCCCTTAATTTCTAAATTGGGAAAATATACGTTATTAACAATGGAAAACATTTCCATTTCTTTGTTTCTTTATTAGAAAACATTTCTGGTTTCTTATTTGGAAAACATTTCCAAAGCTTCTTCATTGGACTTAGACAGATGTTTAAACAAACCATCGCGATGCCAACTCAAACCATTTCCTTTACTGCCGAACATTAACTATTCCTTAGTTAAAACGAAGCCAATTAAGTTGGGGTAGAACTACCTCTCAGACCTTAACTGAACAACATTTCTAACTTTGAAATGGGCAAAGTTCACTTTGTATTCCATTTACTAACTTCCTTACTTAACCCTCCTTCGAATAGCTATATTCGATTGACTCTTTTTACTTAACTCCTTTGGACTAACCCCTATCAATTAACTCTATTGGACTAACACTATTTGACTAACGCTATTTATTTACTCATTTCACTTACTCTTTTCGAATAAACTATATTCGATAATTCCTTTTACTTTCTATTCGAATAACTATATTCGATTTACTCATTTGCTTCTATTCGAATAACTATATTCGATTTAACTCACTTGCTTCTATTCTAATCGATTAAACTAACATCGATTATCTCCTTTCAACTTTATTCTCTAATCGATTAACTAACATCGATTAACTTCTTTTTAACTTTATTCTCTAATCGATAAACTAACATCGATTAACTTATTTTACTTTAACACTAATCGATTAACTAACATCGATTAACTTCTTTTTAACTTTATTCTCTAATCGATTAACTAACATCGATTAACTTCTTTTACTTTAACACTAATCGATTAACTAACATCGATTAACTTCTTTTTAACTTTATTCTCTAATCGATTAACTAACATCGATTAACTTCTTTTACTTTAACACTAATCGATTAACTAACATCGATTAACTTCTTTTTAACTTTATTCTCTAATCGATTAACTAACATCGATTAACTTCTTTTACTTTAACACTAATCGATTAACTAACATCGATTAACTTCTTTTTATAAACTACGTTTTCCGTTACAACTATTTCCTTTTTATAACGTTTACTTACCGTTACAAATATATCCTATTTATAACTTCTATTTACCGTTACAAATATATCCTATTTATAACTTCTATTTACCGTTACAAATATATCCTATTTATAACTTCTATTTACTTTCTAAATAAATATTCCTTTTCTATTTATTTTCTAAATAAATATCCCTTTTATAAAACCGTGTTCGTTTTATAAATAATTCCTTTTATAAAATCCTGTGATTTTATAAAATTCCTTTATTACAATATACATTGAAATACTTCTTTTTTTACATCCCAGGGTTTCTTATGATATTAAAAATATCATATAACAATGATCAATATCATTCCAACGCCCATAATCCATAACAGATTATAGAACCCACCATATATCACAATATATGCAAAATAGTAAAATAAATGTTGAGGAATCCAGTTGGATTCCTCCAACCTGTCTCCCTGCATCACAGATGTTAAACAATATAGATAACATCACTTTTCAGTTCTATATGATATATTCTGTTAAACAGAATCGATATAGAAAATTTAACTAACTGACTAGCAGTTCAATCAAACAGTCAACATACAGTCAATCAGCCAATATCTAACAGTTCTAAAAATACAACATGAAATTATAAAATGTTCAGAGATAGTGAGATTTACTCACTTTGGCGCGTTAATCGTTAAATAACGGTTTGCGTTATTTGATTCAGTCGGACAATTTATTTCGCCATAAATTGTAACGAGCTCGGATTCACTCCCGGTCAGTCTCATTGTGTTGCTCCCGTCCATACGATTCTGTCGGATCTTGTTTCGCTGAATTTCGATCACGTATGGTAAAGCTACAAAGGTTACAAGTTATACACTATTTAATTTATATTAAACCAATATATATTTTGTTTCAATTCCTTTAGGCCTTTACCTTCTTGGCCCACCAGAGAACCAGGCCCGCCCCATTTTGACGCACACTTCTTCCTTCAAGACTTCTTTACCACTTCGTGAAAAACAACAAACAAAACACCAAACACCACTTAACCCAAGTCACTATGAAAACCGTACTAATTTGCACCAACAAATTCCCAAACAGTAATCATCTTTCAAAACTGCTCCCATACTTTCATACACCACTGCCGAAAGTAATGCTCACCCCCACGTCCTCCCTCCTTCTGCTAATTCCTTTCTTCTTCTAGTTGCTGCTCCTTCTACCCGATGCACACAACTCGATTGATAAAAACAACCCCTACTTCGGTAAATATTCCGCTGCCTGTTTGAAACCGAACCAATACAAACGTGCTGCTCCTGTTTACAAGAAACTTCCATGCTTCTTCAGTACAAGCTTTCACCAACCAATACTCAGACCCTATCTAAGCCCTATGCCAACGCCATATAAAAACTGTACCAACAAAACTGTCGGCGTCCGCTTATACAAAGAAAAGGAAGGAACGAGCGCATTCCCTACTTTCTCAATGTCCAAGTGCCTGCCACCCCATCTCAAACTATCGTGAAAACTCGGCACCGCTTCACCGAAATCAAAACAAGAAAACCACTGCAGTACTTCTCCTCTCCTCTGTGCTATCCTCTTCTTTCTCCATGCCACCATTCACATGCGGCTCATTTCAACGCATAGCACCTCCCAGAACGAAACACGATTGTCTCAGGGTTTCAGATCTGTTTAGGTTGCGATATTTAGTAGAGTATAGATTTGTGTTTTGCGTTGAGGGAGCCGACGGCTCATTTCTGATCGTGGAAAAAATATTAGGTTCAGAAATAAGAGTGTGGTGTATTTATATATGCGTTGGAGTTGGATGAGTGGTCTTCGAAAACCATGGTGTTTGTCTTGAGACCACAGAGAACGTTAGTTGTAGAACGGTGAAACGTGGACACCTAAGGTCCAAGAAAGCTTAATATATTCAACTATTATATATATGTTTACGTTACAAAATATGTGTGCTCTGTTATTTAAACTTTCGTTCATATCGGGCCGCTACAGACAGAAGTAAGAGTACAGTCGTGCTCAGTGAGGTGTCACGATCCCAGAAATATAATAATACCGGTAGGTGGACTCATATTTTGAAACTTCAAAATGTTGATTTCAGGGTGCGAAATACTTCAAATAAAAAGTCGCTTATTAAATTAATTAAAAATTACAGTAAAATTCTAAAAATTAAATTATCGTTATGTCCCAAAAGAACCTTGTCTAAATTCACTCCCGATATTCAAATATTTTTAAATAATCGTTATGGCCGATAAACGATTCTATAGCGACTATTTTAAAATTTGATTTGGACATATCTCAAAATCTACACGACGAAATATCAATTTTTCTCTTCCACTAGAAAGATATACTTCACCAACTCCACACGTTTCTTGTTTCACAGAAATCCGGCTTCAAACGAATCCTGTACATTCAGTTGAAGTTTGAATCGCCAATTTACGAACTGCAGCGCCATTTCGAGCTCGTTTATAATTATATTATAAACTATACGTTCAACTATCGACAATTGAATATATTCATTATTCAAATTCAATTCCAAGCTGAATTAAATATCACAGATGATCTGGTTCACACCATATCGTCATTTCAACCATTCAGAATTTAATATATTATTTTAATTAAATATTCACCATTATTAATTCCACGGCCATTAAATTCACTAACTCACCATTTATATAATTAAATAAATTAATACTAATACCTCTGCCAATGCGGGTCATTACAATCTTCCCTACTTAAAATAATTTCGTCCTCGAAATTGCTAAAAGGTAGAGAACGACCCTATCGACTGGTTAGAACACATTTGTTCACTTCTTAACTTCAGTTTCAACTGAACCAATTTAATTTCAATTAAATCATTAATTAATTCTTATCAACGAAAATTTTCAAAAGTCTTGAAAATTTTCTAACACCTTATCTGTTCGAAAAATTTCGCCAGCACCTCCTTTGTACTGGTAAATCGGTACAACTCCAACTCGCCTCTCTGGGCCATCTCCAACCCAAAAGAAAATCAAACAGCCAAGCGGCTTGCCAATTCGGCTCATAAATCTTATATCCAATAGAAATATAAACTTGTACCTTTTGTCGGCATACCATTATATCCTTTCCACCTGTTATCAATTCAGTGGATACAAGGGTTATCCCAATCAAATTCCAATCTGCTTTTATCTCCAACACAACCATTCTCTTATATCCGAGCCAAATATCATTTCAACTCGAGTTTCTTCTCGATTCCCAACTCTTAACTTGATTATCACATCATACTTCAAATTTGAATCTCACAATCCAATTTGTCTTGATATCATTCTAATTCAATCTTAGTTACCACTTTACTGGCTTTATTTTAATTCAATTTTTCTTTCTGTTAAATTTTGGCTTTAATTCAAACCGTCTTTCCCTGGGAGTTTTCAAACAGTTTACTCTTTTCAAAAATCAAATTTTCCTTTTTGAAATTTAACTGAGCCCATAATCAATATTCCATTAGTTCAATCACTTCTCTATTTCTTTATCAATATTTGTTAACCAAATATTTTCAATAACCATATTGGCCTTTTACGTTATTTGGAAAACATTTCCGAATATCGCCTTCCTTTATTTTCTAACTTTAGAAAATATATACTATTTATAATTGGAAAATATCCCAATTACTTATCTCTTTTTCGATCTCGTTTATTTCTATACTTAGGAAATATTCTTTGTTTTATTTCCATGCTCACAATTATTTGGGTTAAAACGGATGTAGTGTAAAACATCGTTACGACAACCCAAATACTACATTCAACTAACTCTTATTCAACATTGATCTTCGAGCCTGAAATCTTACTATTTATTTGTTAATAATGAAACCAATCAAGTTGGGGTATAACTACCTCTCAGACCTTGATTGAATAACATTTATAACGTCAAAACAGATATGACTACTTACTCGAAAAATCAATACCATACAAGTACTTCTTCACCTAAAAAACACATATACGCTTCCTCTTTCTATTCTTACTAGATTTTATTCTTAGTCTTCCTTTTTGATTACACTATTCTATTTCTAAGTTATTTCCTTATCGACTTCTATATATATCGATACGTTGATTTCTAACTATCAAATTATCTTAAAAATATTCTAACTCCTTAAATTCCCGGAAAAATTTGCCATAACCTCCTTTGTACTAGGAACATCGGGATATTTCAAATAGCCTCCCATGGCCCTTACCAATCCAAAAGAAAAAGAAAAAGCCAAGCGGCTAGCCGATTCGGTGCATAAAATCTCATATATGAATTAAATACATACCTTTTCGTCGAGCATTTCTATCTATATGCCTTCATACCTTATCCATACCTATCTCATGTATATTTATACATTTCTAATTCATTTCAACTTAATCCAATCATTTTAACTTAGTTCGTTAAGTGATTTTCAAATTACCGGTTTGCCCATTTCACCTTTTTATTTGAATATACATGTTCAAATATAGGTTTAATTTGTCTATCAATTAATTGAATTTCATTTCAATTCTCTTATTCAAATTCTATATTTGAATTTCATTTCAAATCTATTTTCAAACTCCATTTGAATTTCTAAATTCAAATCTATTTGAATTCTCTGTATTTCATTTCAATTCCCTTTGAATCTTCTATATTCAAATTTCAATTTCAATTCTATTTGAATCTTCTTTATTCAAATTTCATTTTCAATTCTATTTCAAATACTATATATTCAAATCCTATTTCAATTCCATTGAATTTCATATATTCAAACTCCCTTTTGAATTTCTATATTCAATTTCTATTTCAATTCTATTTGAATCTTCTTTATTCAAACTCCCTTTTGAATTTTCTATATTCAAATCCTCTTTGAATTTTCCTTTATTCAAATTCCTTTTCAAACTTTATTTATTCTTTAAATAAGTCTCGATTTCCATTCCTTTTGAAATCAATATTACTACCTTGGGAAAATAGGTTCCCCTTTCAACTTCCCACTTGTATTTTTATTTCTGAATTATCCAATGATAATTCTCTTCACTTCATTTATAAACTTCGTTTATAAAAGAAATATTTATAAACTTCGTTTATAAAGGAACTTCTCGTTTTATTTCTTTTAAAACAAGTTAATATTTCAAATCTATTTAAAAGTTCAAATTCTATATTCTAAATTCTATTTTGAAATTCAACACACTTGTCTTTCCCAAAACAAATTCAATATTGTACCTCTGGTAGTAATTCGTCACTTACAACTCGAAAATGAATACTGATGATGTAGCTGTCATCATCAGAATCTATTTTCCAGTGATCAAAGTGAGTTCAATACTATAAAACCATTTCTAAACATTTCCCCTTTGAAATTCATTTCAAAATATAATTCACACTACTTGTAAAACAATTTTAAAATCTCCCAGGATCTTAAATTTTCCTTATTTTTAATCCAAATCTATTTACAAACACTTATCCAATTCTCCAGAATTCTAATTAAATTTCTGGTTTTAATTTCAGATTTAACTCATCTGATTTCACGTATTGTACTTATATGAATTCTGATTGGTTATTCACATAACCATTTAATTTATAATCTTACTCGACTATAATAACAACAATATATCCAATATGTATCAAATATACTTTGGGTAAAATTATTTTCATTTACCCTCTTTCAAAACATATCGTGCCGACCCATCGTATTCGAGTGTTTAGTAACTCCTACCGATACAGTGGATCAAACTGATCGACCAGAACTCATAAACGACTCAACCAATGAATCTCCACAATATAAAACAAATTTTTATATCAATAACAAATACGTTCACTCGTATATATACACTCAACTCAATCTAGGGTATTACTAACCCTATCTCTACCGAGTCACGCCACAGAGCCAAGTAATTCTTTTAAACTTAAGCTCTGATACCAACTGTAACGACCCGGATTTTGAGCGACTTTGGTTATCGACATAAGCTCGATGTCGATAACCAAAACACCGAAAAATCCTGGTAATTAGTGAAAGAAATTAAAGGGTGAGGAAAGATAAGATAGAAAATTAGAATAGAAGAAGAAGAAGAACACAACATCAGAGTAACACGAATCTCACAGCGGAACGAATAAATATATTTCATAACATAACTTTGAAATACAACTTGGTACTTGAATATACATATCATTATCAAAGTACAACACTTACAACACAGCGGAAATAAACTATAGCTATATGATCCTGAAGCCTCCTGCTCCAGCTCTTCAACTATATCTGTAAAATCCCGACTACTTGACTGCCCATACAAATTTAGGCACCCAAGAGTTTAGGGAAAACAACAAAATAAACTCCGGGTCAGTCATGGGACTGGTATGAGTAAAACAGTTTAAAAACAGTTGAACAAGTAAATGATATCTCATAAGACCACGCCGCATAACAGAACGGGTTTTTCCCTTATGAGAATCCAAAATATCTTTATATCAAAAACCTTTTGATATTATAATAATGTCTATCAACCACAGTATATATATAATCATCTAGCAGAAACGCTTTCATCTCACGTTCTACATATATAGTATAAAATCAAAACCGCTAGCTCGTATTGGGTAATGGATTTCCAACTATGACAAGGTATGGAATCACCTTTCGCTCATGTACCTCTAGAGAGGAATACACTGGGTTCAACAAGAACATCTTGCAACCCGGCCACACATGACCGACCACTCATTTCGCTTGAGTGTATCGAATGTATATCACCAACAGTTGGGATCAGCAACCGTTTCCCGAATGGGACAGCATCAACAATAGATTTTTAGAAGTAAATGAAACTCTAGATCAGGTGATTATACACCCTACTTCGGTGCGACCGACTTAGCCATGCTGCCTGCCCGATTTCTGTCATTTACCGGATGATGAGGCTAGAAGCTACGCTTTATCATCATACCAGATTCACTTTGAATGTCACATCATCAAATCCATCCAATCACCGATTGACGTCCTCAACAATACATTATGTGTTAGCTAAAGAAGTTTCCTTCTCCGCTTCCACTCTTGGTACGGTTGGAGAAATCAATATACGTGATCGTCTGGAAATACTCTGTCAGACATCCGTCCATACAAGTCATCCAGGAACAGGATGAACCGAAGGCACTATTCTGTAAACAGGATAGCCCTTGCATAACTCCGTCTTCAATTTCCTTTGGCATATATGATTCGCAACGCTTATGCCAATACAGAGTGGTTCTTTGGATAATAATCCAACCGGTCTCTCCATATTAACAACGTTAAAATGGTCAAAACTTCGATAGTCTGTGATTTAACTATCGAATAAAAATAGGTGTGCAAACAATGATATTATTTCCAAATGGAAATTATATCGATCAAACATCATTCAACATTCATCTCTTTAGTTCATTAATTTACTTATCTCATGTTTCCCTACGTTCAATATCCCTTATTTTCTAAATTGGGAAAATATACGTTATTAACAATGGAAAACATTTCCATTTCTTTGTTTCTTTATTAGAAAACGTTTCTGGTTTCTTATTTGGAAAACATTTCCAAAGCTTCTTCATTGGACTTAGACAGATGTTTAAACAAACCATCGCGATGCCAACTCAAACCATTTCCTTTACTGCCAAACATTAACTATTCCTTAGTTAAAACGAAGCCAATTAAGTTGGGGTAGAACTACCTCTCAGACCTTAACTGAACAACATTTCTAACTTTGAAATGGGCAAAGTTCACTTTGTATTCCATTTACTAACTTCCTTACTTAACCCTCCTTCGAATAGCTATATTCGATTGACTCTTTTTACTTAACTCCTTTGGACTAACCCCTATCAATTAACTCTATTGGACTAACACTATTTGACTAACGCTATTTATTTACTCATTTCACTTACTCTTTTCGAATAAACTATATTCGATAATTCCTTTTACTTTCTATTCGAATAACTATATTCGATTTACTCATTTGCTTCTATTCGAATAACTATATTCGATTTAACTCACTTGCTTCTATTCTAATCGATTAAACTAACATCGATTATCTCCTTTCAACTTTATTCTCTAATCGATTAACTAACATCGATTAACTTCTTTTTAACTTTATTCTCTAATCGATTAACTAACATCGATTAACTTCTTTTACTTTAACACTAATCGATTAACTAACATCGATTAACTTCTTTTTAACTTTATTCTCTAATCGATTAACTAACATCGATTAACTTCTTTTACTTTAACACTAATCGATTAACTAACATCGATTAACTTCTTTTTAACTTTATTCTCTAATCGATTAACTAACATCGATTAACTTCTTTTACTTTAACACTAATCGATTAACTAACATCGATTAACTTCTTTTTAACTTTATTCTCTAATCGATTAACTAACATCGATTAACTTCTTTTACTTTAACACTAATCGATTAACTAACATCGATTAACTTCTTTTTATAAACTACGTTTTTCGTTACAACTATTTCCTTTTTATAACGTTTACTTACCGTTACAAATATATCCTATTTATAACTTCTATTTACCGTTACAAATATATCCTATTTATAACTTCTATTTACCGTTACAAATATATCCTATTTATAGCTTCTATTTACTTTCTAAATAAATATTCCTTTTCTATTTATTTTCTAAATAAATATCCCTTTTATAAAACCGTGTTCGTTTTATAAATAATTCCTTTTATAAAATCCTGTGATTTTATAAAATTCCTTTATTACAATATACATTGAAATACTTCTTTTTTTACATCCCAGGGTTTCTTATGATATTAAAAATATCATATAACAATGATCAATATCATTCCAACGCCCATAATCCATAACAGATTATAGAACCCACCATATATCACAATATATGCAAAATAGTAAAATAAATGTTGAGGAATCCAGTTGGATTCCTCCAACCTGTCTCCCTGCATCACAGATGTTAAACAATATAGATAACATCACTTTTCAGTTCTATATGATATATTCTGTTAAACAGAATCGATATAGAAAATTTAACTAACTGACTAGCAGTTCAATCAAACAGTCAACATACAGTCAATCAGCCAATATCTAACAGTTCTAAAAATACAACATGAAATTATAAAATGTTCAGAGATAGTGAGATTTACTCACTTTGGCGCGTTAATCGTTAAATAACGGTTTGCGTTATTTGATTCAGTCGGACAATTTATTTCGCCATAAATTGTAACGAGCTCGGATTCACTCCCGGTCAGTCTCATTGTGTTGCTCCCGTCCATACGATTCTGTCGGATCTTGTTTCGCTGAATTTCGATCACGTATGGTAAAGCTACAAAGGTTACAAGTTATACACTATTTAATTTATATTAAACCAATATATATTTTGTTTCAATTCCTTTAGGCCTTTACCTTCTTGGCCCACCAGAGAACCAGGCCCGCCCCATTTTGACGCACACTTCTTCCTTCAAGACTTCTTTACCACTTCGTGAAAAACAACAAACAAAACACCAAACACCACTTAACCCAAGTCACTATGAAAACCGTACTAATTTGCACCAACAAATTCCCAAACAGTAATCATCTTTCAAAACTTCTCCCATACTTTCATACACCACTGCCGAAAGTAATGCTCACCCCCACGTCCTCCCTCCTTCTGCTAATTCCTTTCTTCTTCTAGTTGCTGCTCCTTCTACCCGATGCACACAACTCGATTGATAAAAACAACCCCTACTTCGGTAAATATTCCGCTGCCTGTTTGAAACCGAACCAATACAAACGTGCTGCTCCTGTTTACAAGAAACTTCCATGCTTCTTCAGTACAAGCTTTCACCAACCAATACTCAGACCCTATCTAAGCCCTATGCCAACGCCATATAAAAACTGTACCAACAAAATTGTCGGCGTCCGCTTATACAAAGAAAAGGAAGGAACGAGCGCATTCCCTACTTTCTCAATTTCCAAGTGCCTGCCACCCCATCTCAAACTATCGTGAAAACTCGGCACCGCTTCACCGAAATCAAAACAAGAAAACCACTGCAGTTCTCCTCTCCTCTGTGCTATCCTCTTCTTTCTCCATGCCACCATTCACATGTGGCTCATTTCAACGCATAGCACCTCCCAGAACGAAACACGATTGTCTCAGGGTTTCAGATCTGTTTAGGTTGCGATATTTAGTAGAGTATAGATTTGTGTTTTGCGTTGAGGGAGCCGACGGCTCATTTCTGATCGTGGAAAAAATATTAGGTTCAGAAATAAGAGTGTGGTGTATTTATATATGCGTTGGAGTTGGATGAGTGGTCTTCGAAAACCATGGTGTTTGTCTTGAGACCACAGAGAACGTTAGTTGTAGAACGGTGAAACGTGGACACCTAAGGTCCAAGAAAGCTTAATATATTCAACTATTATATATATGTTTGCGTTACAAAATATGTGTGCTCTGTTATTTAAACTTTCGTTCATATCGGGCCGCTACAAACAGAAGTAAGAGTACAGTCGTGCTCAGTGAGGTGTCACGATCCCAGAAATATAATAATACCGGTAGGTGGACTCATATTTTGAAACTTCAAAATGTTGATTTCAGGGTGCGAAATACTTCAAATAAAAAGTCGCTTATTAAATTAATTAAAAATTACAGTAAAATTCTAAAAATTAAATTATCGTTATGTCCCAAAAGAACCTTGTCTAAATTCACTCCCGATATTCAAATATTTTTAAATAATCGTTATGGCCGATAAACGATTCTATAGCGACTATTTTAAAATTTGATTTGGACATATCTCAAAATCTACACGACGAAATATCAATTTTTCTCTTCCACTAGAAAGATATACTTCACCAGCTCCACACGTTTCTTGTTTCACAGAAATCCGGCTTCAAACGAATCCTGTACATTCAGTTGAAGTTTGAATCGCCAATTTACGAACTGCAGCGCCATTTCGAGCTCGTTTATAATTATATTATAAACTATACGTTCAACTATCGACAATTGAATATATTCATTATTCAAATTCAATTCCAAGCTGAATTAAATATCACAGATGATCTGGTTCACACCATATCGTCATTTCAACCATTCAGAATTTAATATATTATTTTAATTAAATATTCACCATTATTAATTCCACAGCCATTAAATTCACTAACTCACCATTTATATAATTAAATAAATTAATTCTAATACCTCTGCCAATGCGGGTCATTACATCTATTTCAAATATTTCCATTATTAAAATATTTCGTTCAACACATGACTAATCTCAACGGATGAGTACTGTCAACACATGAACCTTTATTTTATAGTGTTCTTTATCTTCTAAATTGGAATGAGGCCCAATCAATTACCATATAAAGTTAATTATTTGGATTCCATACAACACATGTATATAATAACAACGATAAATAATCAACCATCATCCAAAGTGCACTACACTGTATAAGCATCAAATATAGATATCTAACGCTTATAACAGTCTGTCAATCAATCGATCGACATATTTAATAAATCAGGATGAGTGAACTTCAAATTTCATCCCAACACCCGTGTGGGGTTTCAAATCAACAAACACAGATTTTATTTGTGCAGTTGGGCGATGTGTAAAATTTATCGTCCCAATCAATGTCCTTCAAATAGGTGTACATAAACAAACCATCCGGTTTGTAAATGAATATTTATTTATTCACATTCACGTTAAAAAATATATTTTTAACGATAAATATTTTATTTCAACACATGAATCTCTATTCAGTTCATTTACACAATAAAAATGATATTTTTATTTTTCTAACTTATTTTAGAAAATTTCGGCGGCATAACGGCACAATACTAGAAACGGGACAAGGCCTAGCCTTATCCCCGGTCTAGTGAAGGCCCACGCCATTCACACATCAATCAAATCAATTTAATTTCACCAAATAATTCAATTCAAACAAATTAACTAACCAACTACACAACCAAACAATTAAACAAACAAGCCATCCATGGTCTGTGGATGACGGGTGTCAGGTGCTACTAAACACCGTCTGCATCCTAGTATATATATATATAACTAGAAAAAAGAAATTTAGAGTGAGAAGTTCTCACCAATAGCTATCCCCACTCTACGACACTTCATTTATAGAAATCTTCGTCGTTCTCGCCTTTTTGTCACCTTCGTCGCCCGTAGCCACTACATATATAAAAATCACATTTTTATATTGCTATTCAATATATAAAAATCGAATTTTTACTTCGCTATTCAATATATAAAAATCGAATTTTTACTTCGCTATTCAATATATAAAAATCGAATTTTTACTTCGCTATTCAATATATAAAAATCGAATTTATATAATCACGCTATATGGATAAAAATTCTATTTTTACATTGCTACTATATAGATAAAAATTATATTTTTACCTCGCTATTCTCTATATAAAGATTTCGCCTTTTCAAATTCATCATTATAAAAATCACACTTTTATCTTGCTACACATATAAAGATGATATTTCTAATATTCATATCATGTAAAAATTATATTTTTAATTCTCTACATAAACAAAAATCATATTTTTACACCTTCTACATAATAAAGATTATATTTTTAATACTTTAAAAATATAAAAATCATATTTTTAATACTTTAAAAATATAAAAATCATATTTTTAACTCTCTGATCGAATAAAAATTCTATCTCTAATTTTCCTATCGAATAAATTCAGTTTTAAAATCAAATAAAATGGTAACTGAAAATAGAAAAATAAAATAAAGACTTACATAGAAATAGAAGGGGGAAGAGCAGCGTTCACTGTCGGAGAGGGGGGGTGTCGCTGTGGTCGAGGCAGAGGGGGGAGGGGGTAGCTCGCGTCGGTTTTTGGGTGGCGGGGGGGCTGTGTCGCGAGGCAGGGGGTTTCGGGGGGGGGGGGAAGGGGGTCGGCGCGAGGTAGAAAAGGGGGGGACTTCGGAGGTGGTGCGTCGATCGATTTGGGGGGGTATGGCGGCGCGTCGATCGATTTGGGGGGGGGGGCGGCGCTCTGTCGATCGGGGGTTTTTTTTCCTGTAAAATGAAATCGGGGGGGAGGGGCAAATAAAGGAAGAAGAGAGAGAGAGGGATGTTATATTTTTTTAATTATTTTATTATGGAAAAGTTGACTTTTACATACGAACTCGAAACGAGGCCCACCGCCTGTCGTCCATAGCGTTCTACCCCCATTCTAAACACAATGGGATATGTATCGTAGGCTGATTCGATCGTTTCAATCAGTTTTCATCAAAATCAACATATAACTCTATATATTGAATTTGAACGCGTATTTCAATTCACCGGGGTCACATACTAACACGAAAAATTCTAGAAAAATATTTTCTAGCTTCGTATTGACGATACGGTCCTAACAAAACTAGTTTCGTCGAATTCTGAGACCGTTGGAAAAATGGCCATTTTCCAGTCGATTAAAATCAACTGAAACTGGTCAAACGCGTTTTCCTTCGCCACGCTCACATATTGATTCGAAAAATTATGAAATTTGGAATCTAGCAATAACTTGACATCCCGGACCCAACAAAAGTGGTTTCGTCGAAATCCGAGGTCGCTTGCAAAATGTCTATTCTTAAGGGCCTGGATTCCATAGCGACTATTCAGAATTTTCAACTGGACATATCTTTTGATTCCCACTATGAAATTTCGATTTTTCGGATTCGTTGGAAATATATTCTCAATTAGATCCTAATGTTTTTGGTTTCGCTAAAATCCGGATTGTTTTGCACCCGGTACATTCAATTGAAGTTTGAAATCGAATTATCGAACTACCGCGCCATTTTCAATTCCTTTTATAATTATATATAATTATTTATATTCTAACGAAGGCGTATATAATATATACGTTCTAAATATATATTCAAAATAAATTTCTCGTCGATATTATTTAAAATAATTTATTTTAAATATTCAAAATTCGCTAAAATTGCCAAAATAAAAAATTTAAACTGGTTCAGAATTTCCGGGTTATTACAATCTCCCCCACTTAAAACTTTTCGTCCCCGAAAAGGAACAAAGTCGAAAGTGGTTTGATTAATCAACTCTACGTTCGATCTGGCTTCCATTCTCCAACTTTTCAGTTTCTGAGAATTTTCAAATTTTCAAAAAAAATTGGCTAACACCCTAAATTTTCGAAAAATTTCGCCATAACCTCCCCTGCACCGGGAGCCATGGGAAAATCCCGAAATTGTCATATAGACCTTCTGATCTCAAAAAGAAAAAGAAAAAGCCAAGCGGCTAGCCAATCGGCTCATAAAATCATCATCACCCAAACAAAACAGTAAATTATAGTAAACATGTACCTATTTGTCGGGCAAACAAATTTTATTCTCTGCTCTAGCCTCCTTGCTATGACCTGTTCAATGTAAATACATGTATATGCTAGCAAATACGACCAATTTTTCAATATAATTCAATATTTGATTCAATTAGGCATAATGGTTCAAAATTGTCAAACAAATAGACAAACAACACAAACATCAATCAATTAGTGAATTAGAGTTTCAAACTCATAGTTTTGATATATATACAAAAAATCATGTTTTTGATGCCAAATCACAGCAAATGAATCTATCTATATAAGTTTTGGTTCTCACACCAGTCTAATGGAAATATATAGATATCTCACCTTCGAAACACGAACATAAATATTGATAATGCGGTCGCATTACCAGAATTATCTCCGGCCGACTAGAGTGTGATTCTATATCTATCCAGTATATTAAAACTTCGAATATACGTTCATGATGCGTATACGCGAAATCTTTATATACTCGATTGTCCAAATTGAAAATAAATAAAATATTCAAATACGTATAAAATGGTTTAAATTTTCAAAACAAAATTGTTTTCATTTGAAAAATATACTCTTCACACTCGTTCTAGGATACTACTGATCCTATCTCTAACGAGTCATTCTAATCGGATATTACTAATCCAATATCTGATGAATTCTTTCGTATGGTTCTAATGTGTCTTGTTCTCGAGCTCTGTAAACCAAAGCTCTGATACCAAATGAAGCGACCCGAACTTCCCCAGTCTCCGAAGAGATGAGAAAGAGCGAATTACTGTGAGGACAAGACAAATCAGAACGCAGACGGAAGAACATTTCATTGTTATTACAACAATTCCATCAGATACAAGAATATACAGAGTATAAATGAATAAATTACATTCGATAAATATCAGAGATTACAATAAATTACATAGCAGCGGAAAAACAATATAAAACACAACTGAAAGTGATGCACGGATACAGAGCTTTCCGAGCATCGTTCCAGCTGTAAATCAGGATCCTGTGAATATAAATCTGCAAAACCAAAACTACTAGCTGCCCGTGTCGAAAATAAGGGCACCCAGAGTTTAGGTTAAAACAATAAACTCCAGGTCAGTTATGTGACTGGTGTGAGAACTAAAACAGTTATTTAAACTTTACTTTAAAAGAGAGAAATTCAAGGGACCATGCCGTATAACACGGAACGGGTTTCCTTCCAAGAATACCAGTGCATAGAATAAACAGCGCAATGTTTTGTTTTGAAAAATGAAGCTATTATAAGACCTAGGTCCCATCACACAATGCAACGCAAGCCGGAGGATAGGGTTTTACCTTATAACAGCCAAACATGCTTGGTACGTTTAAAAACAAATCATTTGATACTATAATAAGTGTATAGTGTCAAAACAAATTTCAATCATAAATATCAATCATAGACGGCATAGCATCCCATGCTACTATGTCGCCATACTAGGCTCTACAAATAAAGCCGAAGTATCTCGTATTGGAAATTGGATTTCCGTCATGAGTCGAGGCAAGGGGCAAGCTCCTCTCCGCTTCAAGACACTCTAGCAAATGCCTCAGGACTACACACTCTGGGTAACCCTGGGATCCTCCAAGACCGGTCCTCTCTTACGTTTGAGGATTAGTTATTCCTGAACACACGTTTCCCGGCCCTATAGGACCTATAATCGAGGCGCCTCGCATCCAAACCACAAAGGTGAAAAGTATATAAATGTCAGGGCTGGTAAGTCACTGACACCACCCATAGCTAGAAAGAAACGTCGTGCACTCCTTGGGTCCTCATCCCGTTTTTGACTCATACCGAGGTGTGAGGCTCGCGAATCCACGCTATACGCAAAGCTGCCACGTAGGTCGTGCTTTGATCATCAACCACAAGACTTTGCTTTTCAACAGAAGCCTTGATCGATGCAACTCAGCGTGCCACACTGGCAATTCATGCCATGCGATTGATATCTATCGATATATAACCTCTAAGCTCGTACGTCTCAGAGAAGGGCGTTAAGCAAGAGAATAAATTCTCCGCCGCCAAACAGATATATATTTAACAGAAATCAATCAACACAGAATAAAATCCAATGTCAGACACACAATCCATTTACAAGTTCGTTCTGGGTCTGAACGAAACCGGAGGCACTTTCCTCGCATATCCATCGATCTCCAAGTACGTCTGGACGACCACCAACTGATTCCCTCATCTTGGGTGTACAGCCCAATCAAGATCATCAGTAATCACCCAAACGATGTGAAGACTTCCGGTCTTCAACCACCGTCTTCATCTTCGACATATCGTCGAATCGGTTTTTCAGAATGGGTATAAACCCGGCCTTTCCGAACAACCCGCGTATATTAAAACAAATGTTACACAAACACAACATACGCCTCATTCCAATTCATTAGTCACTAACCGTAAATCAGTAAGAGAGTAATTCCCCAAATATTAACCCCGTAGGCCGAAACCAACATCAGATCAATACCCAGGAAACCATTCTTCTTAACTAACCTACAGCTAGTTTCTAAATTTCAATTCTTAGGGAAAGGTTCCCATTAATTTTATCCAAGATAAATTCTTTAAAATTTATCCTTTAATCTTCCTTCGGATGTCATTTCAAACCAAATTATGGTTTTTCCAAACTAGTCGGGATTAGCGAACCACACCGAAGTAATTATTTATTTTATTTCTCAATCCCAACCTATTCATCCCATGAAGCAAAACTGGTAATACTCCATATCTAACACCACGGTGTTATTGGTAAAATTAATTACCATTTCACGTTCAAATCCAATTAAAGATTTAACTATCGCTTTGGTGCAAAACTGGTGATACTTCATTCTCGCTCACTTTCTAAATTTGATAATTTAAATTATCAATTCACATTTCAATCTAATTGCAGATTCATTAAAACTCCTTTTACGGGGTTAAAGAACTAATGTCTTTTAAAACACAGTTCACGACAAACCCAAATCACATTCTATTTATTATCGGGTTAAAGAACAAGTGCCATATAAAACACCGTTCACGATAAACCCACAAATCAATTCTATTTAAAACTCGTTTCAAATCCAATTTATTTATTAAAAATAAATGGGTTTAATTTTAGTTCAAAACTAGTTCATTTCGATAAAAATCTATTTTTATCTTTTCAAATGTGGGATTTTTCATCCCAGTTCTTCACAGATCATTTCTTATGATTTTACACAAATTATTACTATTTTTAATAATTTTATCAAGGTCTGTACAGTCGATTTCCATCAACGGCCATCGAACTGCACTTACAACGACCTTTTTTAAATTTGATTTGGATGTATCTCCAAATCCAACCGTTAGATTTCAAATTTCAAATATTCGTTAGAAAGCTCTTTTTGACACGAACCCAATGGTTCCGGTTTTAGGAGGATCCGACGGTCGGATCTCCCGTAATGTCCGTTTGAAATAAATGGTCGAAATTCACGAACTGCCGCGGCGCGGCGCGTTCTATTCAGGCCATTATATTATATATATAATATATATTTCGTCGATTACTACTTAAAACGAATTTTATAAATAGTTTTGAATTCGTTCCAAAAACAATTTCAACCTTTATTTCAGATTCAAATCAAAATTGAATTTCCTATTATAAATCCTTTTTACTTTCATTTCTATTTGATTTCAATTCAAATCGATTTTAATTCGATTCGAATTCATTTCGTTTTCTATTCAATTTAAATTCAATTCGTTTTCTATTCAATTTGAATTCAATTCGTTTTCTGTTCAATTCGAATTCAAATTGGTTTTCTATTCAATTCAAATCAAATTCGTTATATATTCAATTGAAATCAAATTTGTTTTCTATTCAATTCAATTCGAAATCGTTTTATATTCAATTCATTTCGAAATCGTTTTATATTCAATTCATTTCGAAATCGTTTTATATTTAATTCACTTCGAAAACGTTTCATATTCAATTCACTTCGAAATCGTTTCATATTCAATTCATTTCAAATTCCATTTCAAAATATTCGATTTCGAAATCACTTTTCGATATTCATTTTAAAATGAATAAAATCGATATAAGTATCGTTCACGTCAAAATGGCGTCAATCTAATCAACACGGCTTCATATATTTCTATTTTCAAATATTCTATTTCAAATATTTCTTTTTCAAATATTTCCTTTTCAAATATTTCTACTTCAAATATTTCTATTTCAAATATTTCCATTATTAAAATATTTCGTTCAACACATGACTAATCTCAATGGATGAGTACTGTCAACACATGAACCTTTATTTTATAGTGTTCTTTATCTTCTAAATTGGAATGAGGCCCAATCAATTACCATATAAAGTTAATTATATGGATTCCATACAACACATGTATATAATAGCAACGATAAATAATCAACCATCATCCAAAGTGCACTACACTGTATAAGCATCAAATATAGATATCTAACGCTTATAACAGCCTGTCAATCAATCGATCGACATATTTAATAAATCAGGATGAGTGAACTTCAAATTTCATCCCAACACCGGTGTGGGGTTTCAAATCAACAAACACAGATTTTATTTGTGCAGTTGGGCGATGTGTAAAATTTATCGTCCCAATCAATGTCCTTCAAATAGGTGTACATAAACAAACCATCCGGTTTGTAAATGAATATTTATTTATTCACATTCACGTTAAAAAATATATTTTTAACGATAAACATTTTATTTCAACACATGAATCTCTATTCAGTTCATTTACACAATAAAAATGATATTTTTATTTTTCTAACTTATTTTAGAAAATTTCGGCGGCATAACGGCACGATACTAGAAACGGGACAAGGCCTAGCCTTATCCCCGGTCTAGTGAAGGCCCACGCCATTCACACATCAATCAAATCAATTTAATTTCACCAAACAATTCAATTCAAACCAAATTAACTAACCAACTACACAACCAAACAATTAAACAAACAAGCCATCCATGGTCTGTGGATGACGGGTGTCGGGTGCTACTAAACACTGTCTGCATCCTAGTATATATATATAACTAGAAAAAAGATATTTAGAGTGAGAAGTTCTCACCGATAGCTATCCCCACTCTACGACACTTCATTTATAGAAATCTTCGTCGTTCTCGCCTTTTTGTCACCTTCGTCGCCCGTAGCCACTACATATATAAAAATCATATTTTTATATTGCTATTCAATATATAAAAATCGAATTTTTACTTCGCTATTCAATATATAAAAATCGAATTTTTACTTCGCTATTCAATATATAAAAATCGAATTTTTACTTCGCTATTCAATATATAAATATCGAATTTTTATAATCACGCTATATGGATAATAATTCTATTTTTACATTGCTACTATATAGATAAAAATTATATTTTTACCTCGCTATTCTCTATATAAAGATTTCGCCTTTTCAAATTCATCATTATAAAAATCACACTTTTATCTTGCTACACATATAAAGATGATATTTCTAATATTCCTATCATGTAAAAATTATATTTTTAATTCTCTACATAAACAAAAATCATATTTTTACACCTTCTACATAATAAAGATTATATTTTTAATACTTTAAAAATATAAAAATCATATTTTTAATACTTTAAAAATATAAAATTCATATTTTTAACTCTCCGATCGAATAAAAATTCTATCTCTAATTTTCCTATCGAATAAATTCAGTTTTAAAATCAAATAAAATGGTAACTGAAAATAGAAAAATAAAATAAAGACTTACATAGAAGTAGAAGGGGGAAGAGCAGCGTTCACTGTCGGAGAGGGGGGTGTCGCTGTGGTCGAGGCAGAGGGGGGAGGGGGTAGCTCGCGTCGGTTTTTGGGTGGCGGGGGGGCTGTGTCGCGAGGCAGGGGGTTTCGGGGGGGGGGGGGGGAAAGGGGGTCGGCGCGAGGCAGAAAAGGGGGGGGACTTCGGAGGTGGCGCGTCGATCGATTGAGGGGGGTATGGCGGCTCATCGATCGATTTGGGGGGGGGCGGCGCTCTATCGATCGGGGGTTTTTCTTTTTTTTTCCTGTAAAATGAAATCGGGGGGGCCAAATAAAGGAAGAAGAGAGAGAGAGGGATGTTATATTTTTTTAATTATTTTATTATGGAAAAGTTGACTTTTACATACGAACTCGAAACGAGGCCCACCGCCTGTCGTCCATAGCGTTCTACCCCCATTCTGAACACAATGGGATATGTATCGTAGGCTGATTCAATCGTTTCGATCAGTTTTCGTCAAAATCAACATATAACTCTATATATTGAATTTGAACGCGTATTTCAATTCACCGGGGTCACATACTAACACGAAAAATTCTAGAAAAATATTTTCTAGCTTCGTATTGACGATACGGTCCTAACAAAACTAGTTTCGTCGAATTCTGAGATCGTTGGAAAAATGGCCATTTTCCAGTCGATTAAAATCAACTGAAACTGGTCAAACGCGTTTTCCTTCGCCACGCTCACATATTGATTCGAAAAATTATGAAATTTGGAATCTAGCAATAACTTGACATCCCAGACCCAACAAAAGTGGTTTCGTCGAAATCTGAGGTCGCTTGCAAAATGTCTATTCTTAAGGGCCTGAATTCCATAGCGACTATTCAGAATTTTCAACTGGACATATCTTTTGATTCCCGCTATGAAATTTCGATTTTTCGGATTCGTTGGAAAGATATTCTCAATTAGATCCTAATGTTTTTGGTTTCGCTAAAATCCGGATTGTTTTGCACCCGGTACATTCAATTGAAGTTTGAGATCGAATTATCGAACTACCGCGCCATTTTCAATTCCTTTTATAATTATATAAAATTATTTATATTCTAACGACGGCGTATATAATAAATACGTTCTAAATATATATTCAAAATAAATTTCTCATCGATATTATTTAAAATAATTTATTTTAAATATTCAAAATCCGCTAAAATTGCCAAAATAAAAATTTTAAACTGGTTCAGAATTTCCGGGTTATTACAAATTCACTTTAGTTTCCCATCTTCATAAATTAATAAATAAATGAAAATCGACCATAAAATTGCTAGTAAAAGAGCAATTACAAATATATTTGCGTCACTTAATGTTATTATAAAATATAAAAGTAAATAGCCTGGAAATCTACATGAATATAGCTTTGTAACTTAAAAATAGCTTTATATTATTTATCATATTAAATACAAAACTAAGTCAATGATAGTTAGTTTAATTTAGCATTTGAAAAATGCTAATCGTAAATAACAACGCTGCATGCATCCAATAATCTGTCTCATTTTTTTCCAATACTCTTTTTTCTACATTCACAAAACAAAAAACATTTTATTAATACACTTGATTTCTTTCTAACGACAAGAAATGTGATTAATTTTAGTATAGCTACTACACTAGAAAAAAATTCTTAAGTCTCTAGTATCAAAATGAAAAGATTATGCCCATTGATATTTGAATGTATTCCGAGACAATATGTGGTTAATATATAGGGAAAGTATATTTGAACACAAATTGATGACACAAAAATTGATACATAAATTGTGGACCATTGGATCTGTAACGACCCAGAGCGCCTTGCCCTTTGAACTTACTATCAACCACACGAGTCAAGTCCAAAAAGTAAGCATCCACGTGATGTCCTGCGATAAACCAAATTTTCAATCTTCGATAGTCGATACTTGAGACATCCACGATGTTCTTGTACTGCAAAACCAAACATCGCAAACTCAATCCATCGGGATTTATCAGAGCAATCACAGCGGAACAAAATAAAAGATAAGAACTGAATCTTATAGTGGAATAGAACAAAAAATAATATTCAATATAACTTTACAGTGGAAACTTTACAATGGAAAACATTTAAGTAATTAGGGTAAGCATACCATGGACAGTTATCAACACTATCCTCACATTATGCAACCACGACATCCAAGTATACATAGTGGAATATGCCCTGCCTTCTGACGAAGATCACCAACTCCTATGGAATCATCTGGGAACTCCTCGAATCCTGCCTAAACCTGAAATACACTTGGATCTGACTCGAGTGCCAAAACACTCGAGTCAGGATTCGATTAACCAGGTTGAGAGCTAGATAGCAATCCATACATATATCAAATAATCATAATGAGGGTTTCAAAACTTCATGCGCGCTTTTTGGAAAATGAAGCTACCATAAGACTCGCATCCCATCACATATAGATATTATCATTAATGACTATCTTTGAAAACCTTTCAAAATAAATGTATCAATCCTAACAGATGAAGGTACCCATATATTATGTCTATATACATAAATTACAACTAAAACCGTAAAGGTTCGTATTAGAGGTTGGATTCCAACAATGACCAAATCAAAGGATCTTCCTTAACCGAATATGGGTACATCTCTAGCGGGATGACCCAGGACCAACAGATGCTCCTTTCCAGTAGCGGCAAAGCAGGCCCACCTATACCAGGTGTAGTTCGGGTTTCTCCTAAACATAATGTCTCTCGGTCATTACCGACCATTATCCGAGGCTTCGGTCCATTATCCACTAAGTAAAATTGGCTGGACTCCATACCATAGCATCGCTTTATTAACTAAAAGGAAATGTTTGTCCTTAACTCTGCGGTACTGCATCCCATTTCATCTCACTACAGGGTTTGAAACCCAGAATTCACGCTTCCACACAAAGCTCTGCTTTTCAACAAAGCTTTGACTTAGCATGCCGCATTGTCAATTCACAACATGTAATAAATGTCTATTAATATATAACCCTTTGAGTACATATGTCCCAGAGGAGGGTGTTAAGGTAAGAGGATAGATCCTCCGCCACCTAGATGATATATCATTAATAAAAACTAATTTATTATGCCATAAAATGCAACTTCAGACATACATCCATTTACAGGTTCGTTCTTTTTGCGAACGAAACTAAAGGCACTTTATTCCACAACTGCGCTTGGGTGTGAAAGCTGCAATCCAAATCGCTTCAAGTACGGTCAGATCACTGTCACAATATAACCTCATAATAGGGGATCAACTGGAGGCATCAACGAGCAACCCATCCGATGTGAAGATCTCTGGTTTTCAATCACAGTCATCGCCATTTTCAATTGCTCTTATCACGTTGTATAGTTATTCACAATGGTTTGAAGCTCAGTCTTTTCGAATAACTAGCGCATCTTTAAAATAAATATAGATAAACAAAATATCATGAGTCTCGTTCCATTTTGAAATATTCTTTTACTCAAATCATTCTTTATATTGGGTACACTCATTTAAATCTTATCAAAGATTTACATACTTTAAACTCTTATTTAAATCTTTCTATGGAAATAATTTCAAATGATTATGAGATCTCATTTCACATATTAAACTCAAACCAAGGTTTCTGCACTTTATCGGGATTATTGAACCCTACAAAAAAGGTAATTTCTCAAATCATTATCTCATACCCATCCTGTTCATACCATTGATAAAAAATGGCAATACTCCATATGTAGTCGCCGTCGTATTTTGGTAAGTTTAATTACCTTTATTAATTCCATTCATTCATTCCAAATCTTTACTCAAACATTTGTTAAAACTCTAACTTAGTTTTAAATCTTCAAGATCATTCTCTAATGATTGATTAACATAAACCAAATATTGAATCTTTCAAACAATCCTTAATGATTATTCAGTCTTATCTTTACGAGAAAACATGCTTACCCAATCTCAACCCATTCATTGAGCATTTATTAGGGTATATTAGTTTTATCTTTCCTTGATCTTATCTCTAGCCCAAAATGTACTTACGATTTATTAATCTTATCCTTAGGGAAAAGGTTTTAATCAATCATTATTAGTTCTTGATTACACAATGCCAAGAGAATAATCTATCAAGTGTATAACCCCATAAGCCTAAACCAACATCAGATCAAACATCTAGAAAACCAACCAACTCAACGATAAAATAATCAAGTTCCAACTTCTTTCTTTATCACAAAATATTGTTTAACATTCAATCTTATTTTTATGCAAAAAAACATGCTTATCTTCTTTTAAGTGATCCTTAAACTTTGTAACCATTATTGTCCGTTAGGGGAAACTCCTTCATCAAAACTTTATATTCAAATTATATAAAGATTTCTCTTCAACTTAACTTGGAAATCATCTTTCCTTTAAATGGGTTAAAGAACAAATGTTACTTAAGACATTGTTTACAATAGACCCAAAATCATACTTTTATACTAAATGAAATCTTCACGGAAATCATATCATCTTGTAATCGATATGAATTCTCATATTGGACTAATACTATAAGTGGAATAACGACAAAGCCTTTTAAATTCCTTAAATAGTAAAGGTCTTCATCCACAGAGACTCATCTCCGATTCCCATTCGATTCCAATTTAATTCATTAATTGGAAAACTTAAGTTTAGTTTCATACTCTTTCCAATCCCAAATATCTTAAAATCCTCATTTTAATCCTAGAGATATGTCTTCAAAACCTTTGGATAACATTGGTTATATCAAAACCTTTTTATTTCAACACGTTGCACATAATGTTGCTAAAACTGCTCATTTTCATAAAATAGCCATTTTAACTTTCCAAAACTTGTTATATTAAATCCAAATCACTTTCAAGCCATCTATTATGGTATATCATAGTTTATTCCTATTTTAAATAATTTGAAAATAGCTTATTTCATAGAAATCCGATTTTGGGTCATAAAATGCACTAGCGTTGTTTTTATTCAAATTTGATTTGAACTTATTTCAATATCTAACCGTTGGATTATAAAACTTTCCTTTTTTTGAAAACTTTTTCATTTCCAACCAAACGTTTTTCGTTTCCGGAATTTCCGATGGTTGGATCTCTTGGTATGTCAATTTGAAGTCAATGGTCGAAATTCGCGAACTATCGCTGCGCGACTAGTTCTATTCAAACCAAACTTTAACTTATATATATATAACCAAGTCGAATTGCTTTCAAAATAGTTTATTAATTATATGAAACATATATAATAACTTTTGGAAATTATATTTCCAATATTTAGCTTAAAGTTCAAATAATCCATTATTTAAGTATTATAATGTTATTTAAAACATTAAAATAAAATTATATTCCAAATTTTCTTGAAACCCAAAATAAAAATAAATAAGATAGTTTGGATAATAAAACCTTGTTAAAACACTTTCTAGATATCCAAATCGAACTTCACTTTTTAAAGCTGTTATTCATTTTCGAACTCAAATTTGAAACTTACTTAATTACTTGAAAACTTATTCAAATAAATTTTCCATCTTTATGAAAACTATTCGTAATTACTTAAAATATCTTTCCAAATCATTTTGGGTTAACAATTCAAACTTTTATTTTTCGTTTATTATTTAATTAATAAAATACTCAATTAAATTCCGATTTGAAATAAAACTCGATCAATCACCATATAATCCAACTTATATGAGTTTAAACATCATTAACATCCATTAACGATCATTAACAACCATTAACATCCAATTATCACTTAGTGGTATAATCAACATAAGCGTAAAGGTCATTAAAACTTAAATACTATTTCAGTTCTCTTTAACTAATGTATTAACCAGCGTTAATAATTTATTTGATATTATTAGAAAATCCAATCATGTCAAATTAGTGTCAACACACATCACAACATCAAGTTGTCAATCAATGTCACGTCAATATTGATTAATGTCACTATTCATCCATTAACAATCCATTCATAACAACCATGTTATCGACTAAATTAACCGATCATTTATTTCCAGTTTAGCTTCATAACCATTTAGGTGTTCACTTTAATTACTAAAATACCAAGTACTTAACTTTCTAACTTAACCATTAACATCATTAAACCCAAATTTGTTTAACTTATTAGAAATTTTTAAACACAATATAATTAAAAACACTAACTACAATAGTTAATCCAAACACTACGCCATAGATTGCATACTGTAACACCAGAGAAGTGATGTAGAAAGTGCCAAAATGTATTGTTGTAGGCAGAAAATGATCTATGACAACACTTTCTTGGTGTTGCGTTTTGCCATGTTGCCTTGGTGTCAAAGGCAACATCTTTGCGACCCTATGGCAACATCGGTACAGGTGTTGCCACAGGTACCACTACAACAAAAAATACTCTTTCACAACTGCCAAAAACAGTTGTAATATGTCTAGTACAGCTGGCAATCGTAATAAAGTCGACCTTTTTTACAACTGTTTCTAGCAGTTGTTAAAATTTGTTTTACAACTGTTAAATGTAATTATACCTAAACTGCTATTAATCAAAAATATCATAATATTATAATTATAACCGCTATTTCACTAACAACAAATATAATTGCTCGCATTCACCATTTTTTTGAAACTTGGTACGCTTTTATTAACCTATAAAATAATTGTACATGCATAGAGCGATACAAATGAAAAACATATAGAATGCAAAAACAAAATACAATAAGCAAATGCTAAACAATATAGATAGGGTACAAGACCCAGATACACTATGTGTAGTCCAATACCAGTTTTTACATAGATGAAACTCATCCAAAACATTCATCGTCACATTCAAACCATTCAAAATATTCTATATACCATACCATTTCTTCAAATATACCACATCAAGAATGCAAAAAGACTATAAAAGTTGCACTCACATCAGCAAGTTTTTTAGAACATCCATTTAGTCCTCTAGTTTGGCATTGCCTCTCACATAACCACCGACCAAGAAGGTCTCTATCTACACAGTGTAGAGATCCAGTTACCACTAACCAAGAACGTCCAATTAGTCCTCCAGTTGGCATTTCTCTGTATAGTTGGAAGAAAATGAACATGAAAGTTCCTTTTATAGTTCCAAAAAAAATGAACAAGCCTTATCCAAAAATAGTAAAAACTGATATAAAGAAAACAGACTCGAACAAGAGATGAATGTGTTTGTGTAGAAAATATGAATGGGTGATACTCAAATAGGCGCGTACTACTTTCACAAAAGATAAGTGTAGAGTTGTTATATATGATTGATAAAATGTTATATAGGAATACCAGTCATTGATACAAGTATATCCTACTCCAGTTTTTAATACTAAGATAAACATTCACAACCATGTTTCAAACTTAGAAGAACAACATCTAGCGAAATGAAATAGTTATCTCTTCCCCTTTTTTGACTGATCCAATTCTTCTAACATTAAGACTAATTGATGAGTAACATTTCAAGGCATTTCTACCAGATGTAACTTTAAAGCTTTGCAAGAATCGATTACGTTTTTACATAAAATTAACTTAGCTCAGTCCAAAAAGAATATCCTTTATTTCGGACACTGAAAAACTAAGTTAGCTCAGCTTTGAAACTGAACATTATCTCAGTTCCAAAAACCTGGTATATGCAAAAAATTAAGTCCATTTTTTTTTGCTATCCATCCATTTTTTTAACATGCGCATTTTGAAAATGCATGTAATACAAACAAAATGGATTTACTCCTGTAAAACACTAAATTTGTCCTTGCCATTTTTAAAATATACAATTGTAATAAGACGCTGGCAAGTGAAAAAAATATGTTTATTTTCATAAGCAAGGCCATTACTTGACGTATGTTTTTACCTAAGTGCAGCAAAAAAAATCATGTAGAAAAATTGAAGAAAGTTTAATTCAATTCAATACCCGGCTCTCCCTTATTTGCACACTATTATCTTGAGCTCCAAAATTGCATTACGGATCGATTTTGTAGTATCTTCCAGATTTATACAAGAAACGCATTGACTAACTCAAGAAGTTCAATAGTAAAGTATATATAATTTACTAGACATAAAACTAAATATCATATCTCCATCAAGTTCATACAATGACTCATCTAGCGTTTTATATTTAATATTGTACAGTTTGCCATTATTCAATCATGTGATATTATATTGTATGAAGGTGAAGAAGACTGATATCAGACCATGTCCATGAGAAATAGCATACTTGCAGCAAGCATAGAGCACAATACTGGCTCACAGCATGGCCCTTCAGTTTTGCAATCACACGAAATATGTCCAACTAACTATTTCTATATAAATATTAGACATACCATCGAAGAATCTAAGTATGCAGTCAATCATATTTGCAGGAAAACAATAGGTTGATCATATTAACTTGGTTAATCCATGCCAAAAATGGTCTTACCGATCCCGATCACTCACTGAGCACAAATGATTCACTGAATATTCCGTCTTATCTTTTACCTCTAGCAATGATCATCCTTGTTCTCCTCCCAAAAACACATGCATGTTCATCAAATCCCAATCTTAGTATTAAATCCATACTCTAATACCAGGAGAAAACATCATGGTTAAATTCAATCTAAAGCATATTCAAGTGCGCCTAGCTATAATTTTACAATATAATTTTCCATGTAAAAGAACAACTATAGGCAAATACAAGTGAAGCAATGTTTATGAGGAAGCATGTAAGCTTCAGCAGAAGATATGCGTTCAGCATTTTCTTTTCTGTATGTATCAATTTTAGTTTCAATACGAAGCACATTAATAAGGACCACCAAAACAAGTAGATTGACATCAAAATGGGTGTTACATTCCTTCATTGAACCCACCCTCCAAAACATCAAAGCAAAGTAATGCACATTTGTAAATAAAATTGAAACAAAATTAGAAATTCATTTCATTAGAGTACTCTGGTGGTTTAATCGATAATCGTATGCTCCTGGAAATCTCTATCAGTTTTACATAACGCTATGCTCCCTATAAACAGTTTCCATGTATATATAACTAATGATACATTATCCTAGTATATGTTGTCGGCCAGACAACTTGACATATTAAAACAAATAAATTTTGGTATTTTTCTGCTGCATGATGAAATAATAACATTTAAGTTATTAATTTCCAAGCTCATTCGTGATGCTGATCATGCCAAATTGTATACTTAATGCACTTTGATTAAACATTTAAGTTTCTATTAGCTCTAATTAAATTCTCTTTTTTTTTTTGACTTTGAATCTTATAACTTAGTTGAAATGGCAATTGTATTTTTATGGACTTATTCTCAGTATACTGATCTATGGGAAGATCAAATAATAATAATAATAATAATAACAACAACAACAATAGTAGTAGTAATAATAATAATATATATAGCTTGCATGGGTGCAGGCAGTTAAGGAAGCTAGAATGGGTGCTTCCATTTTCTGGCTTCCATGTCTGCTTCGTTAATGTAAGTTTTTATTATTATCCTCATTTTTATTTTTTATTTTTATTTTTATGTATTATCACACCATCTATTAAATAACTACTCATTATAAGCAACCAAAAACTAATAAAGGTGCCATTCTTTCATGCAAACATAGAGTTGTGGCAACATCGTTTCTTTTGGATGACACAGCAGCATTCACAGGAGAGAAAAACTGCAGGTTCAATAAGACAAAGGCTTTTCAGCAAAATAGCCAATAAGGTGGAGAATTCAATAAAAAAGTTAACAATAACTTGATTATCACACACACAATCATACAAGCGTGCAAATTTGAAAAACAAGCCAGAGAAAGACCAGACAACCAAATGCAACAAAGAACAGTAGAATGACTAGGCCAACATTATCAACTCAACAATGTGTACAAGTGTTTTCCCTCTGTTTCTATAAAATTAGCATAACTTCAAACAGACGTACCAACTTTTCATATGCTCTTATTTACTACACAAATGATAAAAACTACAAACTAAATTGATGAAGCGTGCTTATTATATAATGTAGAGATAAGTATTGAATATTCTAGGCACTGGAAACAGTGCCAGATTAATTGAGTGCAAGACCTCTCATTGGTGTTATGGTTCCTCCCCTAGATATGAGTACTCTACCTAACAATTTATGAAACAAGTACTTAAAATAGATCCATATACCAAAGTAAAACTATTTACTGTAAAAGAAAATAATGTATGTGAAGAAAATCTTGTAAACAATTGGACAACCGAAAATAACGATGATTGACCCTAATTAAAAGACAAAGCCAAATTATATTTACTTGGTGATCTAAATTGGGTGAAATAAATATATTAAAATTCAAGTAAACTCGTTAACATCAGCTTACACTTGATTTAGAACAGACGAAGAAATGAAATGCTGAAATAACAAAATCGAAATAGATGAATGAGTAAACTAATAAAAAAATCAATTTTGAATCTAAATATAATCAATGAAAGTTGAAAATATGTAACTGTCAGATGGAGCAGCAGCGATGATTCATATTTTAAATTGAAAGAGACAATCGGAAGAGCAATAGTGAAAATCCATATCCGAAGTTTGAACGATGAAGCGATGATGACGAAGGGAAAAAAAATTGACTGAAAGAGCGATGGGAATAAAAGCAGATATATTGATAGCTATTGTTGTCAATATCGATTTCTGTTGTAGTGGCAGATCATATCTTGGGGTGAAAGCCCTAAAAAGAGGAAAAAATGAAGGGTTCCAAAGAAAAATGGACTCACGGAGGCGGAGAGGGTGATAAAGAAAGAGTTTAGGTTTAAAATTTGTCAATGGTAAAAAGAGGAAAGAAACGATTAGATGATGGAAAAGAAGAAGAATGATTAGCATGACTGGATTATTTTTTACATTATTTCGTGAAGGGGGGAAAGATTGCGCCAAAATTTCACATAACAGGTGGCTATGATTGATTGGATAATGGGTAATGTTTATATAGGAAGCAAGGACTGGTTTGAACCGTTGGATTAATCATGCATCTACGGTTGAGGTTTTGTTAATTCTGGTAACGTGGATCGCTGACCTGGATTGTATATATGTAAAGCCATGCTTTTAACTGGTGTTGCACGCCAAAACACTAGAATTCCCACCGCAACAGTGCATTCACGTCTAGTGCAACAACATATGAATATTGTTGTAGAAGATCAAAGAAGGCATGACTTTTGCAATGCTTTTCGTGCAACGCACACAAATTAGTGTCGAATATGCCCACTTTTGCAGTAGTGCAAAAAATTGTAAGTTCTAAAAATATCATTAACACAATATAAAATGCAGAATCATCTTTTACAAAGACACTACCTTGCATCTAAACACACTGACTCCAATTCTATTAACGTTGAATTTCCTGAAGAACTGAGATGAACCTATATTATCCATACACATCCGTATTTCTGAAAACAAATAGTAAACCAACCCAGTCTACCATTTGCAATGACATCATGTCATTTGCTGGCCAAACCCATAAACACATGAGTTTAGAATAGAAAACATAGATGTCAGCCTGTATTGGGGGTGTGTGTGTGTGTGTGTGTATATGCATCTTTGACAGCATACCATGTTTACATAACAGTGGACCATGTTTACGTAAAAGAAGACCATGTTTACATAACCCAATGTAATGAATGACATGTGTTTACCATTGTAACAGCCCCTTTCTTTCTCCAAAATATGGAAGCATATATATATTGTTATTGTTCTAGACCATATACAGGCTCCTTTTAGTATTCCTCGCCATGTTCACTGTCATTCCAAAAGGTATCGATGAATCTTGATAAATGTTCTCATTAGTATCTGAAGCATCAAAGTTATTGTTGCTCAAATCTGTAATGTATAATAAATAAATAAAAATAAATAAAAGGATGTAATGTATAGTGCAAGGTTTTAAAATGAATCTCACAATAAAAATTTCTTGATGAATTTGATTGGAACAAATCGAGTTCACGAATCTAACACTAACAAGGTGAATCATATCATATATTTGTCATATTCAAAACCTGGCAAAGTTCATATCAAAACAGGACCAAACAAAAACTATTAGCATCTAAGTTCTGAGTGGAAATGTAAGACTCAGATTTACAGCTTGAAATTACAACACAGGTGAAAAAATCGACATAACCATCGAACTAACAAATATTCTCATATCAATAAAAAAGAAATTTACCTACATGTCGAAGAGACCGTCAATCTCCTGCATAATGGATTTAACAATTATTATGTCTTGATGTATTACAGATCTACGTCAAGACTTCCGCAAACACCCTACGTCAATATCAACTGGACAAGTGCACAACACCCTCAACACTTCTGCAAACATTGAACAAAGACTTCCACTATGGCGAACATATGATCTCCTCCCAAAACTGCACTTAACTTCACTTCCCTTCATCATACTGCTGTATTCAGCACATTCAATAACCATCAGCTTTCCCATTCCAGACCACCAATCTTCAAGCCTTCAGGTCACGCCATGACCAACAACTAGAAACCAACCACCTTCATCTCTTACCCATCTAGTTTACTACTCCTGTAAATTTTACGTCTAATTCATTGCATGACACTCACTTGAACCAGCTTTTGTAATAGGCTATAACCCAAACTACAAACTAAAATCACCATACCTGATCACCTTTCACATTTAAGTCACCCCCTTAAAACTTCCACTTCCACATCGCCTTCTCTGATAGACTACAACACCTCTTCTCCATACATTAACCTACCTACACTAGTGGAGGATTCAAATTGTGCCCTCGCCAACATAAAATCCTGGCTATGCCACTACTTAACACCACCGTTGTTTACAAATGAAACCAATATGATATACCGTGTAAATAATTATGTCAAAAAAGAATAGAAATTGACCTTTAGACATCATCGGAGCCAACTTCAACTATCTGTACCAGCAATAGAGTTAAGAAATAGTTGTTATTCCTTCGCTCCTTCGCCCCTTTCCTGAATCACAAATCCATGACAAAAGACCAATTTCATTGGCTCAAATTAGATGAAATCGCTAAAATATGAAGATAAAATCAAACAATTCATCGTTGATATCTTCATCCTTTTTGCGGCACCTCCATCTCCTTCCGGTTTGAAAATGGATTGGGACGATATTGCTGAACTAGAAAACCAGAAAGCATGCGTCGCGATTTGGAAAGGAACAAAAGCCCTAATTTTTATTGAGTCGGCCATCAAAAAGAGAAGAGGGACCCAATTAGTAGCTATGAAATAAAGCCAATCTAAAATCGAATTAAATCAGAGGATAACCATAGTTTTTGATCGCCATTAGAAAGAAAGCTGACATCTATTCTCAATTGAAAAAAACAAAAGCAAATAGCTAGCGGGAAAATGAAAATTTAGGGCAAAGAAGTTAAGGCGACGAAGGAAAATCGGAATGATGCGGATCACTAACCTGTACCTTTGTATCATGTTGACGCAGACTGATAATTTTATTCACATGGCTACTACAACACATGTTGATATCTATGCTAATATATTGAAGTGTGCATTGCAATAGACAAAAAATAGCATAACAATGGCAACATTGTAGCTAGCAGCACCATGGATTTTCGTTGCGATAGGTCATCTATGGCATAGTGAAACATGAACAAAATTCGCTCACCATTGCTTATCCACTTCGCCAAACTTTAGCGTACAATTTCCTTAGCCTCATTACAACTTCGAACATCACTTAGCAACCAAACAAACTTCTTCAACTCAACATCGCTATATATATACATACATATATGTTTGCATTTTAATAGAGGAAAGGTGAGATCTTTAAGCTTATAAGGGTACGACAAGTGGTGTGAGGCCTAAAGGAAAGTGGGTTGTTGGGGGTGCTACGTGGCAAGGGAGGTGGGTGTAAGGGCGGTGGTAGCTTAAGTAGGGTCCGGTTGGCTTGGATCTACTATGCCATGGATGGCCTATCACTACGAAAATCCATGGTGTTGCTAGCTATAATGTTGCCATTGCTATGCTGTTTTTTGTCTGTTGCAACGCACGCTTAAATGTGTTAGCATATATATCAACATGTATTGCAGTAGTCGCGTGAATAAAATTATCAATCCGCATTAACACGATCCAACGGTGCAGGTTAGCGATCAACATGAAATATGTTTAGTGCAGATTAGCAATCCGTGCGTGAAATAATATTTACGGCAGGAAGCAAAAACAAAGGGGGAAAACTAACAAAATATTGAAAGTTCCAATCGAAATTTAACAAAATACTCCACCGCTCAACCTCTCAAACAATCACTCTCAGGTTCAATTAGGGCTAAAAGTTCAAGTTACAAGCTTAATTGGGGTTCGATTAGGGCAGGTTCGATTTCAAGTTCAATTAGGGCTTCGGTGTTTCAATTAGGTCTTCAATTGGGGTTCGTTTGGGTTTTAGATTTCAGTTAGTGCTTCGATTTAATCTGCTGCTTAAGGTATCACTCAATGTATATTTCAATTTTTTCTGATTTGATTGTTGTGTTTCATAATGTACTATTTTACTTGTGCCTAATTTACTGCTTTTAGGTATCACTCAATGAACGACGAGGAAAAACTATGGGCAGAACTTCCTAAGTTCAGTGAAGGGTACATCAGTGGAGTGAAACTTTTTATTTGAAATACTTTTTCTAGATTTGCAGTAGGTGATGAAATTACATGCCCTTGCAAAAAGTGTCGTAATCGCAAGTGGCATTGTCAAAAAGTAGTCTATAACCATCTGATTTGGAATGGTCCATCTGAATTGTACATGAAATGGATTTGTGAGGTTTCCTGTTTAGATCCTGAAAGGAGCGATAACTATATGGATTGTGAAGCAGGAATAAATTTTGGAGATAATGTCTTTGAGATGTTGCAACGTACTTGTGGAAATATGCAGGACAATGAAGATGGATCTTCTGATGGATCAAATGGAATACATGTCGATGCTAGAAAATTTCATCAACATTTTGAAGAGGGAAAACAACCATTATATCCCCGGTGTACTAAATTTTCGCGATTAGTTTCAATCTCAGGCTTTATTATTTAAAATGCCTACATAGAATCACTGAGTCTGTATTCAGCGATTTATTAGAGTTGATGAAAGAAGCTTTTCCACAAACCCACATCTCTTTATCTTTCAATGCTACCAAAAATATCATTAAAGATTTAGGCCTCATTTACCAAAGAATACATGCATGTCCAAATGACTGCATGCTATATTGGGCAGAAAATGAAAAGGAAAATAACTGCAAAAGTTGTGGTTTTTCAAGGTGGGTTATACCGGAAGAGAAAGTGGATATTGACAAAGATTCGGAGAAGCGGATTCACAAAGTACTAGCAAAAGTTGATGCGTTATTTTCCACTAAAACCAAGGTTGCAAAGGATGTTCATGTCCAAGGAGTACGCAGAACTTATGTTATGGCATGCAATGGGACGAAAAAATGATGGCAAACTTCGACATCCAGCTGATGGCGAGGTATGGAAGACGATGGATGCCGATTATCCTCATTTTTCATCAGAAAATAGAAATATCAGGTTAGGAGTAGCATCTGATGGATTCAGTCCTTTTCATACAATGACTACACAGCACAGCACATGGTCGATCGTATTGATAAATTATAACCTTCCACCTTGGTTATGCATGAAGACAGAAAATTTGATACTTTCAACCCTTATCCCTGGTCCAGAGTCTCCTAACAATTACATTGATGTCCACATGCAGCCTTTTATCGCAGAATTGAAAGAATTATGGGATCTTGGCATACAAACTTATGATGCCTTCACTGGTGATAATTTCACATTATGTGCAAGCGTGTTATGGACGATCAACGACTTTCCAGTCTATGCAATGTTATCCGGTTGGAGCACGAAGGGTTATTTAGCTTGTCCCTTATATCATTTCGAGACTTCTTCAACTTACTCAAATCAATGCAAAAAAAATATTCTGCATGAATCATAGGAAATTTTTAGACCCAGGACACAAGTGAAGGTTTGATAAGAAAAGGTTTAATGGAGAAACTGAAATGGGAACACCTCCCGGTATTTTATCCTGGACTGACATTGAAGAATTGTTGGCTGGTTATGAAAATATTTTTGGTAAGAAAGAGGTCAAGAAGCATAAAAATGAATCTCCTTTTAAAAAAAGTCAGTATTTTTTAATTTGCCATATTGGAGTCAAAATGTATGTCGACATAACCTTGATGTTATGCACATAGAGAAAAACATTTGTGATAACATACTTGGTACTTTACTAAATATCGATGGGAAGTCAAAAACCATTTAAACGCTCGGTATGATTTACAAGAGATAGGTATCAGGGAGGTCCTTCATCTAGTTCTATCAACTGATGGGAATTACCTTGAGATGAGGGCTGCCATATTTGAAATGACGAACAAGGAGAAAGAACTATTTTGCTCCGTGTTGGAGAATGCTAAATTGCCTTATGGTTATGCAGCTAATATCAGTTGGTATGTAAACAAGAAAGAGAGGAAAATTGGAGGGTATAAGAGCCACGATGCTCATTTTCTTCTCCACTACTTGTTGCAATTTGCCGTGAAGAAATCTGTAAAACCTGAAGCTGGAATACCTATGATAAGATTAGGTGCATTTCTAAGAAGTCTTTGGAGTAAAAGTATCGATTTGGCTGATCTCAAGAGGCTACAAAGGAAATTAGGGAAATTCTTTGTCAATTTGAGGTGATATTCCCAAATGCTTTCTTCGATACAATGGTGCACTTGCTAGTTCATTTATGCAAGGAACTTGAATATGGTGGACCTGCACATGTTCGTTGTATGTTTCCTATTAAACGTTATCTTTGTAAACTGAAATCATATGTTCGCAACAAAAGTAAACCCAAGGCATTTGATATTTTGTTCAAGGTTCTTAGGTGGCGATGGAACAGGAAAAATGCAATTTGAAACATGTCCACAAAATCTGGAATATCCTATTGGCACAAGAAGAAACAAAGATGGAAAAGCTATTCATCTTAAAAATTCTCAATGGAAGGAATGTCACTTTTACATTTTATTCAATTGTGGTAATAAGGAAATAGAGAGTTTACTTGGGTAAGTATTTTTATTTTTATTTTAGTAAGTATTGAAGTATTATCCCTATCTTTGTGAATCCTTTATTAGTTATTTTGTTCCTTGCAGTTTTTTCTTTGCTTCACCTTTTTCATAATAAATAATGTTTTCCTTTCCGAACCTAGCAAATGGAATTTTATGCAATTAAAGTTTACAATGGTTTATTTAGTTAGAAAAGTGGACAAGTTCAGTTAACATCAGTAATAATATTCTTCGTGTAGCTTGTGAAATGATGTCAACTAGATTAAAAAAAAACTATTTTTGATGTCATCCTTCTACCAGTAAAATCAGTTCTTTTAAAAAATCTACAAACATGTTATTGATTCTAGCCTTACGTAGTGCTAGTTGCAAATTCCAAGTTTCAGCACTTTCAGGGATTTCAAGCATGATTTGTACTTAAGCTATGTTCCCATTCATATAGATTTTTTTTTGGTATGGTCAGTTTCAGCTTTAGTAATAGATCCAGCGAAATTTGTTTCCATCTTTTATTAACCTGGTCTTTATTCTAGGGAACATCGAGCTTTAATTGATGATCATGCATCATCAAAAAAATAAAAAAGAGAGAGAGAACACAGTGAAGAATTTTGGAAGTGGTTAAAGGAAGAGGTTGGGAAAAAGGAGGACATTTCAAAAGAAGTGCAACTGCTTGCAATGGGGCCTCTTCCAACAGCTAAGTGGTAACTGGATATGTTATCAATGGATACAGATTTTATACAAGGTTCATAGATGCCAAATGTACAACACAAAACAATGGTGTATTTTTGACAGCCTTAACTACTAGCTTTGCAAGTTCGAAAGATTAAAATCCATTGGTTGGTGAAGTTAATTACTATGGATCAATTGAAGAAATATTAGAACTAGATTATTGGGGATAATTTAGTGTGGTTTTATTTAAGTGTTGTTGGTACCAAGAAGAGAAAGATTTGTATGGGCTGAGTCGTGTCAATTTTAATCGATTGTGCCAGAAATCTGATCCTTATGTTATAGCTTCACAAGTAAAACAAATGTTTTATATAAAAGATCCAATTGATAAATGTGCCATAATGTTGGTGTGAACTTGAAAGAGAATATGAAAATGAAGATTTGAATGATATATAGTCTGCTTACGGAATGGGAAATCAAGATTTTGGCGTTTGTTGGTGTAGAGATGATGACCCAATAAGACGAATCCGCCTTCCGCCTAGCAAACTGACAAACAAGGCTTCTTAATTTCATGCTTTTGTAGTCCAAGGCCCTTACAAATTGTGCAAATCAGAGATCGTATACAGACACACACTTCTGGTATGTATTTTTGCTTATTTTTAATGTTGGCTAGAGGTATGTTTCAGAATTCTTACAATTTCCACTTGCTGAAGCATCAGTCTAATTCTTACAATTCTATAGTTCAATGCTGGTATGTAACTGATCATGTACAAGACTGATGCTTCAGTAATGAACTACAGGAATTTTAATAATTTTATTGTCTCTTCAATCAGTAATGATCATGTCAGTTCGTAATTGATGCAATCGTTGAGTTTGTACTTGAACGAGTCGTGGCATATCTAGATTTTTACTGAAGCAAAAAGAGGCGCTTCTTCAAATTGCATCACACTAAAGCAGTGCCTTAGGCATACTATTGCATTCCTTAATAACGTTCGTGCTTTGAACAAACTGAGTCATTGCATCAATTTGCAACTCAACCATAGATTGTGAAATGCAACTCTGTGCTGAAAAGCAACTCTGGCCATAGTTTATGCTGAAATGTCTGTGCTGAAGTGCAAGTCAGTTATACTATAGCCATAGTTTGTGCTGAAATGCAACTGAAGCATGCATGTCTTCCAATTTGTGTTGCAATGTAAACGAGGCATTGCATCAGTTTGTAACTGAGGCACGCATGATTTTGGTTGTGCTAAAATGCATTAGTTGTACTAAATGCTTTTGCTGAAATGCATGACTTTTGAAACTGCTTTATTTTGCAAGTGAAGGAGGCAGTAGAGGTACTGAATGCACTGGAGGCTCGTGCTTTATTAATTTGAAACTGTTTTAGTTTGATGTAAACATGAATTTAGTACCGGTTGTGTATGCATGTACTTTGTAAAACTGAATTTATTGGCTATGTTTTGTTATTCTGCAGTTGACAAAGTAGTACTTGTGTTACTAGTTAATTTGAAATGAAAAGTTATTTATTAATTTGATTGTGTGATGTTAATTGTTGTTATGTTGCAATATGTTAGATAATGTTGCAATAGCTATGATATAATGTTGCAGTATGTAATGTTAAATGTTGACGTAGCTATGATATAGTGTTGCCATAAATTAATGCATGCGGACCCCACAATAGGATTCCGTGAACCCGACTACATTTTTAGTGGCACAATAGGATTCCGTGAATCCAGGATTCAGAATTTAGTGGGCCCCATGTTTTTGTAAATTTAGTACTTATAGCAACACCTGTAGTGATGTTACCTTAGGATAGCATAGATGTTGCCTTTGACTCTAAGGCAACGTGACAAAAGGCAACCCCAAGAAAGTGTTGTCACAGATCATTTTTGGCCTATAGCAACATTTTTTTGCACTTCCTGCATCGCTTCTCTGGGGTTGTCGTATGCAATCTATGGCGTAGTGATCTATGATTTTAAAGTGGTTTTAAGACATAAAGGAGTGATTTTAAGAGCATAGGTGGGATCTTTAAGAGGTGGGGCTGACATGGATGGGTAGGAGGCATTACTAGGCTACTATAGGGGTTGTTGTAGTGGTGTGGTGGTTGTAGGGGCTTGAGGTAGAGTTTAAAGTGAAGAAGATGGAGAAAAGGAGGGGTTTTGAACTTTAAAGAGGGAAAATGGTGCCTTTGCTAAGAGGGCCCTATGTAGGGGTGGTAGGGGACTGATGGGGCTACTGCAAGTGTGGAGGAAGGCTAGCCATGTGTTGTAGGGGTGGCGGCGGCCATTAGAGGAGAGGAGGAAGGAGAAGAAGAAGAGAAGAAAGAAAATGAAAAATGAACACAAAAAAAGAAATGAAATGATTACTTAGCTTAGGCTAAGTTGTTTAAGAAGGTGGCAAAGTGGAAGAGGTTGACATGTGGAAGGGAGGTGGTTCGAGGTGTCAAAAGAAGAAGGAGGGCTTGGAAGTTGTGTGATAAGTTGACTTGATTTAATTATTCTTGGATTTAACTAAACGATCGGATTTAACTAAACGATCTCTATATGTTTTCAACTCGCATGATCAAACCGAAAGTCCAATCGATACAAAATTTAAAATCCCAGTAAATTTCATAGATACGGATCCAATGAAATAGGTCTCGTCAAATTCTGGGACTTTTGCAAAATGATATATTTTTGGGCTATTATTAAAGGGTGTGTTAGGCACATGTCCCCGGAAAGTTTCAAATTTAAATGGCATCCAGTCCAAGTTTCATATTCAAAGAGGGTCCCTATTTCCTCCTTACGTGTTTTGCAAAGAAAAAAGTGCACTGCAACATAATTTAAAAAAAAATCGCATATATTCCCGGAAACAATCTAAAGAAAAAAAGTTGCATACATCTATGCATTTATACTGAATATATGCATAGATGTGTGCATATATTCTTTCAGTGTTTTCTATTTAAAAACTGGGTGAACATATGCATACATGTATGCATATATTAGTAATAGTTGCATACATGTATGCATATAAAGTTGAACAGAGCTGCATGTGTTATGAATAGTTGTATACATGTATGCATATATATATGCACACATGTATGCAACAAAGTTAAAACGGATGAAGACTTCTGAATACGTGCATGAATGTATGCATTTATTCTGTGTAAGTGCATAAATATATGCAACAATGTCTGAAAACTATGCATGCTTGAAAAAACAGGTCAGAATTGAATATATGCATGCATATATTGTAGTTTAACTGCATACATGTATGCATAAATACTGCAGGTTGATGCAAATCTGAAACATATGCAGAAATGTATGCAACTGTTTACAAATAAGTGCATCTTTTGATGCAATATACTGCTGTTTCTCCATTATTATTATTATTATTATTATTATTATAATTTTTGAGTTGTTTTTTGGTGGTTTTAACACCTGAATTTGATGATGATTAGTTGTTGTATTTAATTATTATTTTTCGTGATTTTTTTTTTTAACTTTTTGGTGCTTTTTTGATTATTTTTTGAAATATAGAGATCTAATTTATAAAAAGTTTAGAAGCGGATGTGAGCCTAATTTTCACATTATTAAATTTCAATTGATCTTTCAATATGCGTTTATATTGTGCATGTTCACATACTAACTCCGATTGACACGAAATTTGAAGCCTTACTTTATTTTAATGTTCTGGATCCGATGAAACTAGTTTCGTCGAAATCCGAGATCATTTCAAAATGTATATTTTTATGCTACTAAAATAATATTAAATTATCGAATTTTAATATATTTATTGTTAATTCAATTTTAAAAGTTCATTATCCTTATTTTAACTTAAGTAAAAAATAAAGAATTCATTTTCAATAGTTTTTAGGTCCAGATTCTATATTTGACTATTTAAAATCCACTAAAAACATATTTAAAATTCATATTTTAAATTGACTAAAAATACGAGTCGTTATAGGATCTTCCTTTAAATTCTACCTCTCACGTAACGACAAACAAATCTTATAGTCCACAATTTGTGTATTTAAGTTTGTGTCATCAATTTGTCTTCAAATAGTCGTTCCCTAATATAAAATAAAATAATAAAATAAATTCACTTCATAATATTTGAATGTTTTGTAATTAAATTCATATATCACATAATATTTTTCATTTTTTCTTGTAATTTTATAATTAAAATACCTTTCTCTCCTTGATTGGGTGTATTCCAAAGAGATCGCGAGTTCAAGTCTATTAGAATAAAGATAGATTACTATTTTATTCTAAAATTACAAAGAAAAAATCGACTGAGATCTAAATTATATATATACATAGTATAAGATTAGAGCAACCCAACTCGCTAAACCAACCATGAAGTAAACCATTTTTTGATTAGCTC
The DNA here is from genome assembly GCA_030737875.1 of Allium sativum. Classification (NCBI taxonomy): domain Eukaryota; kingdom Viridiplantae; phylum Streptophyta; class Magnoliopsida; order Asparagales; family Amaryllidaceae; genus Allium; species Allium sativum. The sequence continues at coordinate 781,101,244 of CM060913.1, read as the reverse complement.
GTACCAATATTTTAGTTCTTCGTATGTATGAAATCAAACCTCTGTACTATGATTTATAGAGAGTTATGTGTGTAGTGTTCGATTTTTGTTCGCAGCAATATAATTTTTTATTGAATTTTACTGATGTAATTTAAATATATGGATAGATGATTAAGCGATTAAAGTGATTTAAGTTATTAATTAGTTTCAAAAATGGATTGAGTTCACTTTTTTCAAAGAAATGGTATAAATAGAGAACTTCTCCAAAAAATCTTAAAGTAGAAGTACATGTCGATAGATCATCTAATGAATATAATTCAGTTCAGTCCAAAAAATGGATCGAAACCAATTCAATTGGAAAGTGGGGTCAGACTCAGGTCATAAAAAAGTCCATTATAATGGATGTATTGGCGAATCCTTATGATTAAAAAATATTAATTAATTGACCTAGCTTATTTTAAATTTACGAAAATAAGATGTATACGGTTTATTTTAGAATTAATTTAATTGAATGTGATGCAACCAATTTTCATATATGATCTTTTTCACTTCTCACGTTTTAATCCACATTTTGTTTTTTATTTTTAATTTGAACCATAAAATCATTATAATTTTCATATCTACATATATTATGATAAACTAATTAACATATATAAAATTTAACTTTAAATGATAATTATTTTATTTTATTTAAAATCTTATTAATTTTAATACTTTAAAACAATATTTTTTTGATGGGTTGTTTGTTATCATCTAAATATGTGGATCGCTCTATAATTTTTAGATTAAATGCTAATGAAATGAATTTTACGACCAATTTCTTTCCAAATAAATCAATTAGAGCTTGGAAAAAGGTGATTTTATACAACATTATATTCTATGTCGATATGAACATTGATAAATTTACGACATGAAAATAACCTATCACTTTAACTTAACATCTTCTTATTTGACATAAAAGATGGCAAATTCTGTTCATACACCCATAATTTCTTAATATACACCAGTGTTTTAATAAGAAAAACAATGACTATGCTACTCTTGTCCTTAATTGCATTTTCGGTCCTTCTTTTATAATGCATCTAATTAAAACTTTAAATTCAATAATATTTTCTTAAATATGTAGAATTTTGTGAAGTTAATGGAACCTGAAATATTAGTTAAGACAACTTTGACAACTAAATACTCTAATTTAAATATGTTTAATCATCTAAAATTAATGTCGATTTTTAAAATAAAAACAATCAAATAATTTACAATATTAGCATTGAAAACTTTTATAAAAATGAATTTTATGTAAATTTATTGCAATGAATTCCTAGTTTTGTGTAATTTAGTTTGAAGGTTAAAAGGGAAGATGATGAAAATACAAAAGGGTAATTTTTTGAGAAACATGGTGTATGAAAAGAAATTTTTGGTGTATGCTATTTTATTTCATTTCACGGTGTATGTTAAGGAATTATGGGTGTACGAATAGGATTACCCATAAAAGATATTTATAATAATGTTATAAATCCACAATAAATATAATTAGACAAAGAAAATTAATCATTGTAAACTATATGATAGAAAATAGGTATTTCTAAGAGAACATGAAGTAGTAATTTTGATAAAATACGACTGAACATATAATTAATGATTCTCATACAAAAAACGATATATGCATATCGATTTGAAGAGATTTTATCATGAACAATCATCAATATTTGGTTCAACCCAACACAAGGAACTATGGATCTGATCAGATTTATAGGTCAGGAAGATTATATGCATATTAAAATTTTAATGTTCTATTATTAAAGATAATATCAACTATTATCTAAATCCATTGCATTTGATATGTCATGCACGCAGTCCTATTTTTAAAGTACATAATGTAAGTGAGATAACGATGATTAATAAAAAGTGACCAAATCTATCAATGCCATTTTAATTGTTATTTTCTAAGTTATTAGAAAGACTATTCATCCGTACATTTGCTTTCACATCTCAATCTACTCCATATTTTTTCCTTTTTTATTTTTACTCACAAGTTGCTCTAGGTGTTTACTTTTTTTCTCATTCTATGTTACTTTCACTCATAATACTAAACTTTAAACTATTCCTAGTGCATATATTACTAGAAAGTGATTGAATCCTAATGCATAACGTATTAGCTTTTGGTCAAATTTAGTGCTTATCATATATGGATTTGGCTGAATTTTAATGGTTGAGAAACGAGGTTTCAAATGACATCCTACAACGTAACTTAGGTTTCTAATTTGTATTATTATGAAAAGAAATGTTTTGGCATCAACCAAAAAAAAACACTGGTGATAGTTAATTTGACAAGAAAATACTCTTCCTCTTTATGATGGAAAATAATACATTTTAAATTATTTTCAAACAAAGGTGAAAAGTAATAAGGTATGAATTAGCTAACCATTATAATTATAATATAACTTTATTACTTCAAAAGCAAAGAAAATGTAGAGGTATCATAAAAGTTGGTATAAAAGAATTTATTCTTACCATCTCAAATGCTTTTATGATGCTCCAAGCGGAGATTGTGTTACACAACTTGAGGACATAAAAACAAGTGCACTCCTTGATAAAATCAGGAATAAATGTTTGATTGTTTTGGTTTATTCAATGATAAAAATTGTTAAATTGAACTAAAACCAATATAAATTAGGCTAATTCTATTCATATACCTATAATTCCTTAACACACATTGTTAAATGAAATAAAAAAGCATACATCAAAAAATTATTTTCATACACCATGTCTTTTACATAATTACCCTTTTATATTTTCATCATCTTTCCTCTTTAACCTTAAAACTAAATTACATAAAACTGGCAATTCATTGCAAGATAATTACCTAAAATTAAAAAAAACTTTATTTTTTAACACTAGTATTCTAAATTATTTGATTGTTTTATTTTTAAATCACTTTTATTTTTAGATGATTGAACACACCTGCATTAGAGTATTTAGTTGTAAAAGTTACCTTAATTGATATTTTAGGATTTATTAACTTCATAAATTTACATAGATTTAATCAAATATTATTGCTTTTGAAGTTTTAATTTGATGCACTATGAGAAAAAGACGGAAAATGCAATTAAGTACATGGATAATATACTCATAGTTTTTCTTATTAAACCATAGGTGTACTCTAAGAAATCGTGGGTGTATGAATAAAAGTTACCTATAAATTAATATCAAACCATACCAACAAAACTAAATTTGGTTGGTTCGGTTAGTTATCTGATTTAAACGAACTAAAAATGTTTTACACTTTACGTTTGGAATATTCATTGTAGTTTAAAAAAAGGTAAATATACGATTGAAGTATTCACTTTTATCATTTTTATGTTTTCTAAAAGTAAACTTGACGCATATGATAAATAAATTTTAGTTTTGATCGCTATACTAATCTAAAAAAATTATTATATCATCGATAATTCTGAAAATATAATAAAATTTTGGTTAATTTAGCTAAACTGATAATAAACTAAATTTGTTTTATAGACAAACTATAAATCAACCTGTTTTCAAAATCAAAATTAAGCTTCCAAAATTAAACTGGTTTGATCGGTTCATTTGGTTTAACCAAATAACGCTATCCGCTATGGGATAAAATAGCTCTTTCTATGAAAGAAAAAAAAGTGTTTCTAAAAACATCCTTTTTTAAAAACTAACAACATGTGTGATATTAGAAAGTGTAAAATCGAATGCTTTTAACATTATATCATCAAGTGGAATAAAAATATCCAGTTTTATGACTCATGATACCACTGATGTATCATGAAGAAAAATTTCGGTTACTTTCAACAATATTAAAGAAACAAAAAAAATAGTATGCTGCTACTCACATCTCACTTCACACTTCTAGCCACCTCTTCTAAAGGCCACCTCTTCTTTTATGCATCTATACTCTTTACACCACTTATATTTTCAAATTTTAAATGGCAATCACCTCTACTTCTCTTTCATCTTCGTTCCCAAAAAAAATCGTCCGTCCTCCTGACATCTGTTCCATCCATCATCAAGCACCAAGATCCCAATTTACCAACGCAGTTTCAGTCGTCCATCAATTTCAATCCTGTGTGCGACGATAACAAAAGGGAAGATGGCGTCTCAATTGAGTAAGATTCGAACCCTAATTTTTATTATTTTTCTGAAATTGATTCTAGCAGTAGGCTTGGCACTAGATTTTAAAATCGTTGCTTAAAGTGTAATAATTGGTGTGAAAGGCTTTTGGTAATCGAAGATATTAGATCTTCGATCGTTGTTGACCGTGTTTGTATATAGATTAGTTAAATCATTACACTCGTTCACCAATCGTCATTCACATTTCGTATTATTCGGTGGTGTGAAACCGAACAGATAAAAGGAATGGAATAAATAGATTTCAAACGACTGCAAAGTACCGAAAATGGAGATCTGGGTCGGTGATTTGCAACCGAATAGATTAAATGAATGAAGTCATCAAATTTCTTACGGCTGCAAACTGCCGATAATGTATATTTTGGGTCGGTGGTTAGTGACTAAGTGAAAAGACAGAAAGTGGTGGTAAGAAGTTGACACGACCCAAACTCCCCCGTAAAGGATAGCCCAAATTGAGTCGAGAACACGAAGAATCAGAACACAAACATAAGAACATTTCATTGCTTATTACAACAATTTACATCAGAGTACAAGAATATACAGAGTATGAACAAATATTATACATTTGATAAATATCAGAGATTTAAAAATTACAATGCAGCGGAAAATAATACAAAACACAACTGAATGAGATATATGGATACAGAGCTTTCTGAATATCATTCTAGCTGTAAACCAGGATCCGATGAATATAACTCTACAAAACCAAAACTACTAGCTACCTATGTGGAAAATAGGGGCACCCAGAGTTTAGGTTAAAACAATAAACTCCAGGTCAGTCATGTGACTAGTGTGAGAACTAAAACAGTTATTTAAAACTTTACTTTGAAAATAAGGTAATTAAGGGACCACGCCATATAACACGGAACGGGTTTCCTCCCAAGAATACCAGTGCATGGAATAAACAACGCAATGCTTTTTGAAAAAATGAAGCTATTATAAGACCCAGGTCCCAACACACAATGCAACGCAAGCCGAAGGATAGGGTTTTCCCTTATAATAGCCAAACATGCTTGGTACGTTTAAAACAAATCATTTGATACTATTATAAGTGTATAATGTCAAAACAACTTCAAATATAAATGTATCAATCATAGGAGACATGGGTACCGTCTATCATGTCGCCAATACTAGGCTCTATAATCATAACTGAAATGTCACGTATTGGAAATTGGATTTCCATCATGAGTCTAGGCAAGGGATATACTCCTTTCCACTTCGAGACACTCTAGCAAATGTCTCGGGACTACAAACTCTGGGTAACCCCTAGAATCGGCTGGGCCAGTCCTCCCTTACGTTTGAGGATTAGTTATTCCTGAACACACGTTTCCCAGTCCTATCAGACCTATCCATCGGCTCCGTAGAGACCGATATATACGAGGTGCCTCGCAATCCAACAACCACATAGGTAAAAATATAACAATGCCAGGGCGTGCAAAACACTGACACCACCCATATCTAGAAAGAAATGTCGTGTTCTTCCAACGGTCCTTATCCCTTTTTTAACTCATACCGAGGTGTGCGGCTCGTGAATTAACGCCATACACAAAGCGGCTTTATATTAAAGCTATGCTTTGATCAACAACCATAAGAATCTGCTTTTCAACAAATGCCTTGATCACTGCATCTCAGCATGCCACACAGGCAATTCATGCCATGCGACTGATACCTATCGATATATAGCCTCTGAGCTCGTACGTCTCAGAGAAGGGTGCTAAGCAAGACAATAAATTCTCCGCCACCAAATAGATGTATTTTTAATAGAAATCAATCAACAAAGAATAAAATCCAATGTCAGACACACATCCATTTACAAGTTCGTTCTGGGTCTGAACGATACTGGAGGCACCTTATTCCTCGTCCCATATGTCCAATACGGGAGAGAGGCCCTCACATATCCGTCGATCTCCAAGTACGTCTGGACGATCACCACTTATTACCTCGTCTTGGGTGTACAGCCCAATCAAGACATCAGTAATCATCCAAACGATGTGAAGACCTCCGGTCTTCGACCACCGCCTTCATCGTCGACTTATCGTCGAATCAGTTATTCAGAATGCATATAAACCCAGCCTTTCTGAATAACTCGCGTATATAATAAACAAGTGCTATAAAAACACAACATACGCCTCATTCCAGTTCTGAATATTCTTTTATTCAAATATTCATATATCTTGGGAAAGGTTCCCATTAATTTTATCAAAGATAAATTCTTTAAATTTATTCTTTAATCTTCCTTTGGATGTCAATTCAAACCATGTTATGGTTTTCCAAACTAGTCGGGATTAGTGTACCTTACCGAAGTAATCATTTGTTTAATTTCCCAATCCCAACCTATTCATCCCATGGAGCAAAACTGGTGATACTCCATAACTAACACCACGGTCTTATCGGTAAAATTAATTACCATTTTCCATTCAAATCTAATTAAATATTTAACTATCGCTAGGAGCAAAACTGGCAATACTTCATTCACGGTCATTTCCCAAATTTGATAATTTAAATTATCGCATTCCCTTTTTCAATCTATTTAAATATTCATTAAAACTCCACTTAGTTTTAATCTTCCCAAAAATCAATATTTATGATTATTTAACTTTGGAAACACAAACATGTCGCATCGACAATCTACACCGTACTATTGATTTCTGCCGATATAACCTCTAAGCTCGTACGTCTCAGAGAAGGGTGTTAAGCAAGAGAATGAATTCTCCACTGCCAAACATATATATATTTAGCAGAGATCAACCATACAGTTCAAAATACAATGACAGACATGTAATCCTGCCTTTAACTGGGTTACAAAACTAATGTCGTTTAAAACACAGTTCACGACAAACCCAAATCACATTCCATTAATTATGGAATCTTCACGGAAAAACAAATCAATATATAATTGGTATCAATTTCTTTATCCACTAATAACATAACTGGAATAACGGCAAAGCCTTTTAAATTCCATATGTATTAACAGTATTCCTCCACATAAGTTCACTTCGATTATTATCAATCGAATTCCATTCATTTCCAATTTAATATATTAAATTGGAAAACGTTACTTTGGAAAATTCCCGTTAAATCTTAATAAAAAGATTTATAAATACCAAATCACATTTTACTGTAAATCGGGTTAAAGAACGAATGTCGTTAAAAACACAGCTCACAATAAACCCAATTCACATTCCATTTTCAGTTCCAATTAAATGTTAATTAACTGGTAATTCTTCTTCAAATCTTGATTAAAAGATTTATTCTATTCAAATGGGGTTCAAGAACAGTGTTATTTAAGACACCATTCACGACAAACCCAAAATCACATTCCATTATTAATCGGGTTAAAGAACAAGTGTTATTTAAAACACCGTTCATGATAAACCCAAAAATCCAATTCAATTCAATTCCAATTAAATATTAATTAATTGGTAAACTTCATTAAATCTTAATAAAAGATTTAATCTTTTCTCAACTGGGTTTAAGAACAGTGGTAGTGAAGACGCCATTCACGACAAACCCAAAAATCCATTTGATATTAAATACAAGGCTCTGAATAGAAAATATATCGGCTTAAATACAAGGCTCTGATATTAAATACAATGTTCGTATAATCACGGAATCCAATATCAAAATATTCCGAAGATAATTTTGATTCAAATCCATTCCAATTCATATATTGGAAATTCTGGTTACTTTTAAAACAATTTCAAATCCAATTTATTTATTTAAAAATATTGAATTTATAATTCAAGTTTATAACTAGTTCATTTCGATAAAAATATATTTTTATCTTTTCAAATATGGAATTTTTCATCCCAATACTTTCCAAATCATTTATTATGATTTTACATAAATTATTAATATTTTTAATAACTTTATCAAGCCTCGTACAGTCGATTTCCATAAACGGTCATCGAACTGCACTTACAGCGACCTTTTCCAAATTTGATTTGGACATAATTTCAAATCCAACCATTAGATTTCAAATCTCTTATACTCGTTGGAAAGATCTTCTCGATACGAACCCAACGGTTCCAGTTTTAGGAGAATCCAACGTTGGATCTCCCGTAATGTCCGTTCGAAGTCAATGGTCGAAATTCGTGAACTGCCGCGGCGCGTTCTATTAAGGCCATTATATATATATATTATATATTTCATCGATTTCCAATTAAAACGTATTTTATAGGTCGTTTTAAATTCGTTTTCAAAACGATTTCAACTTCATATTCAATTTTAAATCAAAATTGAATATTCCGTATCATTAATATATAAATCATAATATTTTCAAAACATTAGATTTTGAAATCACTTACATTTCGATATTCATTATAAAAATGAATAAAATCAATATAAATATCATTCACGTCAAAATGACGTTAATCTAATCAACACAGCTTTATATATTTAAATATTTTCGTGTCCATCCCAAATCGGACATCAAAATCATATTTTGATTATTTTCTGAATATTATTTTAAAATATTCGTTATTTTAAGATATTTGTTATTTTAAAATATTCATTCTTTCTGAACTGGAATCAAACACAGTCAATTACCATATAATTTGATTTATATGGATTTTATACAACACATGTATACAACTGCCATGATAACCAATCAACCATCATCTAGAGTGCATTACACAACTGCATAAGCATTAAATATAAATATTTAACGCTTATAACAGTCTGTCAACCAATCGATTGATATATAACTAAACAATTGGGACTAGTGTACGTCAAATATCATCCCAATACCCGTGTGGGGTTTTCAAACAACAAACACAGATTCATTTGTGCAGTTGGATGATGTGTAAAATATATCGTCCCAATTCATATCAGTCAAATGTGTGTACAAATACAAATCGTCCGATTTGTAAATGAATATTTATTTTATTCATATACACGTTAAAATTTATATTTTTAACTATAAAATATTTCAACACATGGATATTTAGTTCAGTTCACTTCACATCAGATTCAATTCAAACACATCAATCAACCAAACCAAATAATCAAACAAGTCGTCCATGGTCTGTGGACGATGGGGAGCAGTTCATATATGCAGTTATAAAATAAATAACTAAACGGAAATTTTTAGTGAGGAGTTCTCACCTTTGGGATCAACTCCTCCATTCTGAATGGTTCAGATTTTTTTTTTTATTTCAGTCTGATCCATCGCCATCTGTTTCACGCAGTTGATTATTAAAAATCACATTTTTATACTGTCACTTCATAAAATCATATTTTTATGTTGATGTTTATATTATAAAACTTATATTTTTATAACTTAGTCTTCCATATTTTTATAACACTAATTCTTATATAAAAATCGTATTTTTATATAAAGAGAATTCATATAAAAATCACATTTTTACTTCGTTACATATATATAAAAATTATATTTTTAATTCGCTACTTACATAAAAATCAAATTTTTATGTTGTTAATTATATTTTTAATTCAATGCCATGTATATAAAAATCGTATCTTTAACTTACTAAAAATCGTATCTTTATTGTTTTAAAAATCACTTTATACTTCTACTTGCATATAAAAAATCCGATCTTTTTACTTCTACTTACATATAAAAAGTCCGATCTTTTTACATGAATTTCATATAAAAAATCACGGCTTTACAACGCTTCACATAAAATAAAAATCATATCTTTACATTTAGAAAAATAAAATCTTTTTGTTCTATAAAAATCAAAACTTTTATTTATATTATATATAAAAATAGAAAAGAAAAATTAAATAAACAAACAAAAATAAATAAATAAAAACACTTACAGTTAAAAAGGGAGAGGGGGGCTGTGGCAGTCGCCGGAGGTGGGGGTCCAGAGCAGTGGCTGAGGACGGCGGTTGTCAGAGGGGGGGGTCTGCTGCGACGGCAGCTCCGGAGATTTGGAAGGGCAACGAGGTTTCAGCGGCGTCGGGTGGGGATTTAAATCAGAGGAGAGAGGAGGAAGGGGGCCTAAGGCGTTGGAGGGGAGACGGAGGCGGCGCCGCCGACACTTGGGGGGAGGGGATCGCGTAACTAACATCGACAGGGGGGGTAGGGCTTCAGCGCGATTTGGTTTTTGTTTTTTGTTTTTTTCTTATTTAATTTCTGAGTCTAGGAGAGAGAGGGAGAGTATATAGGGGGGGTTTATATAATAATATATTTATTTACTTATTTGTTTATTTTAATTTCTCTCCAAAAAGTAACCTTTTAATTCGATCTCCGATTCAAACCCAATGACTGTCGCCCCTAGGTAATTACCCTCATTTCGGACACAATGGGATATGCCCGGTTAGCTGATTTGACTGTTACGATCAGTTTTCATCAAAAATAAAATATAAATCAGTATATATTCAATTTGAACATACATTTTAATTTACTGGGGCCACATACTGACTCCAAAAATTCCAGAAAAATAAATCTGGCTATATTTTGACGATACGGTCCTAACGAAACAAGTTTCGTCAAATTTGAAGACCGTCTGAAAAACGGTCATTTTCCAGTCGATTAAATTCAAACTGAAATTACCAAATGCGTTTGAATCCACCACACTCACATATTGATTCCAAAAATTATGAAAATTGGAACCCAGCAATCATTTGACATTCCGGACCCAACAAAAGTGGTCTCGTCGAAAACAGAGGTCGTTTGCAAAGTTTCAATTTTTAAGGGCTACTACTATTCTGAATTTTCAACTGGGCATAACTTTTTATTCCCACTATGAAATTTTGATTTTTCGGATTCGTTGGAATGATATTTTCAAACAAATTCAAATATTTTTTATTTCTCTAAAATCCGGTTTATTTTGAATCCTGTACATTCAGTTGAAATTTAAAATCGAATTTTCAAATTACCACGCCATTTTCAATTTATTTTATAATTAAAATAAATATGTATATTATAACTTTGATTTAAATAAATATATACGTTCTAATTCTATTCAAAATAAATTTCTCGTTGGTATTGTTTAAAATAAATCATTTTAAATATTCAAAATTCATTAAAATTGTCAAAATAAAATTTTTAAATTGGTTCTAATTTTCCGGGTTGTTACAATCTCCCCCACTTAAAATCTTTTCGTCCTCGAAAAGGAACGGAGCTGAAAGTTGTTTAACTAATCAACTCAAATTTCAGTTTGGCGTTCATTCTTCAACCTTTCAGTTTCTAAGAATTTCCCATTTCTTCAAAAATTTGGTTAACACCCTAAATTTTCGAAAAATTTCGCCATAACCTCCTTTGTATGGGGAGCAACGGGAAAATCCCCAAACTACCACACAGGCCCTCTCATCTCAAAAAGAAAAGGAAAAAGCCAATCGGCTCATAAAATCATCCAAACCCAATAAATTTGTAAACATGTACCTATTTGTCGGGCATACATTTTTATTCCTATGCTTAGCTCCCTTGCTATGACCTTTTCAATGTATATACATGTATATGCATGCAATTTCAATCAATTTTCAAGTCAGTTCAATATTCCATTCAATTTGGCCAAAATTTACCATACATCTACATGTTTGTTTAAATGAATAATCACTCAACACAATCAACAATCAATTAGTTGATTATCATTTCAAACACATATCTTTAATATATATCTTCAAAAATCATATTTTTGATGCCAAATCACAACAATAAGCCCTATCTAGTTTTGGCTCTCACGCCTGTCAATTGGAAATATATAGAAATCCTACTTTCGAAACTCGAACATAAATGCTGATGATGCTCGAGCGATCATAAGAATCATCTCCGAGCAACTAGAGTGTGATTCTATATATGTCTAGTATATTAAAACTTCGAATATACGTTTGCAAGGCGTATATGCAAAATATTTATATATTGGATTATCCAAATCAATTTAAAATAAATATTCAAATGCGGATAAAATGGTTTAAATTTTCAAAACAAAATTTGTTTTCACTTTTATTTTGAAAACACTACTCTTCACACACATTCTAGGATACTACTGATCCTATCTCTAACGAGTCATTCTCATTGGATATTACTAATCCAATCACTGATGAATCTTTTTTTTGGTTCTAATGTGTCTTGTTCTCGAGCTCTGTAAACCAAAGCTCTGATACCAAACTGACATGACCCAAACTTCCCCGTAAAGGAACGCCCGGATTGAGTTGAGAACACGACGAATCAGAACATAAACAGAAAAACATTTCATTGCTTATTACAACAATTCACATCAGAGTACAAGAATATACAGAGTACGAGAAAAACTTATACATTTGATAAATATCAGAGATTTACAAATTACAATGCAGCGGAAAATAAACAAAACACAACTGAAGGAGATATACGGATACAGAGCTTTACGAATATCATTCCAGTTGTACACCAGGATCCTGTGAATATAACTCTGCAAAACCAAAACTACTAGTTGCCCGTGTGGAAAATAGGGGCACCCAAAGTTTAGTAATAACCTCCAGGTCAGTCATGTGACTGATGTGAGAACTAAAACAATTATTCAAAACTTTACTATAAAAATAAGGTAAATCAAGGGACTACGCCGTATAACACGGGAATACTAGTGCATGGAATAAACAACGCAATGCTTTTTGGAAAAATGAAGCTATTATAACCCAGGTCCCATCATGCAATGCACCGCAAGCTGGAGGATAGGGTTTTCCCTTATAATAGCCAAACATGTTTGGTACGTTTAAAACAAATCATTTGATACTATTATATGTGTATAGTGTCAAAACAACTTCAAATATAAATGTATCAATCATAGGCGGCATGGGTACCATCTATCATGTCGCCAATACTAGGATCTACACTTAAAACCGAAATGTCACATATTGGAAATTGGATTTCCATCACGAGTCTAGACAAGGGATATATTCCTTTCCGCTTCGAGACACTCCAGCAAATGTCTCAGGACTACACACTCTGGGTTACCCCTGGAATCGGCTGGGCCGGTCCTCCCTTGCGTTTGAGGATTAGTTATTCCTGAACACACGTTTCCCAGTCCTATCGGACCTATCCATCGGCTCCGTAGAGACCGATATATCCGAGGCGCCTCACAATCCAACAACTTTATAGGTAAAAATATAACAATGTCAGGGCGTGAAAAACACTGACACCACTTATAGCTAGAAAGAAACGTCGTGTTCTCCCAACGGTCCTTATCCCATTTTTAACTCATACCGAGGTGTGAGGCTCGCGAATTAATGCTATACACAAAGCGGCGCTATATTAAAGCTATGCTTTGATCATCAACCACAAGACTCTGCTTTTCAACAAAAGCCTTGATCACTGCATCTCAGCATGCCACACAGGCAATTCATGCCATGGGACTGATATCTATCGATATATAACCTCTGAGCTCGTACGTCTCAGAGAAGGGTGTTAAGTAAGAGAATAAATTCTCCACCACCAAACAGATATATATTTAATAGAAATCAATCAACACAGAATAAAATCCAATGTCAGACACACATCCATTTACAAGTTCGTTCTGGGTCTGAACGAAACCAGAGGCACCTTATTCCTCGTCCCATATGTCCAATACGGGAGAGAGGCTTTCGCATATCCGTCGATCTCCAAGTTCGTCTGGACGATCACCACTTATTACCTTGTCTTGGGTGTACAGCCCAATCAAGACATCAGTAATCATCCAAACGATGTGAAGACCTCTGGTCTTAGACCACCGCCTTCATCGTCGACTTATCATCGAATCAGTTATTCAAAATGGGTATAAACCCGGCCTTTCTGAATAACTCGCATATATAATAAACAAGTGCTATAAAAACACAACATACGCCTCATTCCAATTCTGAATATTCTTTTATTCAAATATTCATATACCTTGGGAAAAGTTCCCATTAAATTTATCAAAGATAAATTCTTTAAATTTATTCTTTAATCTTCCTTTGGATGTCAATTCAAACCATGCTACGGTTTTCCAAACTAGTCGGGATTAGCGCACCTTACCGAAGTAATCATTTGTTTAATTTCTCAATCCCAACATGTTCATCCCATGGAGCAAAACTGGTAATACTCCATAACTAGCACCACGGTCTTATCGGTAAAATTAACTACCATTTCCCGTTCAAATCTAATTAAAGATTTAACTATCGCTAGGAGCAAAACTGGCGATACTCCATTCTCGATCATTTCCCAAATTTGATAATTTGAATTATCACATTCCCTTTTGCAATCTATTTAAAGATTCATTAAAACTCCACTTAGTTTTAGTCTTCCCAAAAATCAATATTAATGATTATTTAACTTTGGAAACACAAACATGTCGCATTGACAATCTACACCGTACTATTGATTTCTGTCGATATATAACCTCTAAGCCCGTACGTCTCAGAGAAGGGTGTTAAACAAGAGAATAAATTATCCGCCACCAAACAGATATATATTTAGCAGAGATCAACCATATAGTTCGAAATACAATGACAGACATGTAATCCTGCCTTTAACTGGGTTAAAGAACTAATGTCATTTAAAACACAGTTCACGATAAACCCAAATCACGTTCCATTAATTATGAAATCTTCCCGGAAAAACAAATCAATATATAATCGATATCAATTTCTGTATCCGACTAATAATATAACTAGAATAACGGCAAAGCCTTTTAAATTCCATATGTATTAACAGTCTTCCTCCACAGAAGTTCACTTCGATTATTATCAATCGAATTCCATTCAATTCCAATTTAATATATTAAATCGGAAAACCACTACAACAAAATGACCATATTACAATGGTGGAACACCGTTGTAATATATATTTTACAACGGTGGGCAAACCGTCGTGTATTAAGAAGTTGTAATAGACTAATATCTTTTACAACTTTTTTGCACTGTTGCAACACCGTTGTAATATGTATATTTTACAACTTTTTTCCACCGTTGTAATAAACTTTACTACAACAGTTATGCACGGTTGTAATAAAATCTACTACAACTGTTATGCACCGTTGTGATTGACATTTGGGTTTTAAAAAAAAAAATGCAAATACAACAAAAGCTGAATAAACAGAAAATAAATTGATATAAATTCAAAGCAATGAATCCATTCATACAAAAAACATTACAACTTTATATTCAAAATACAAAAAATGAATCATACATCATCACAGTAATACATCAATTCTTCATTACAAATAATGATTACAAATCAGTACCATCCAAAAACTCTGCTTCAACTATCAGCCTGCTTCATCTTTGCATTTCCTCAACATCCCCACCACCACGAGACACACCACCTGCACAATCACAAAACATGCATATACATAAACATAACCTTTGTTGCTTGAAGCTATTACATGGCTTTCTTATTTGCCTTCGTAAAATTCTTGTGTATTTTTTGAAGTTGTCTGTATGGAAACCATGCAAAAACAGCACAAACTGATATGTTAATACATTGTTACCATTGTAAAAGAAATCACACAAAGTGATAAGTGGTGTATCATGTGCCTTGTATGGTCATTTTGAGATGACCCATATCTGAATTTAATACATGTCAGAATAATGTGTTTCTATAATTTTTAAAGACCGGTTCAGAATCAATATGTTGCATTTATGGTGCGATTGATTCAAAAAGCTTCATGCACAGGAGAGAAATATGGTAACATGAACACATTTTTTGTCCTATTCAAGCTAAACTAATTTCAAAGTTTAACTACAAGGTTAATTCGTAATTCTTATTTCTCGTCCATTTGTTGAATAGTAAGTTGTAGTAGAAAATTAGAATTAAATAACAAATTAATAATCTTCATGTGTTAACTGCCGCTAGCACCGGCCAGCTAGGCCATGATCCCAATCTCCATTTCTTAATTCAAAATTATTTAAACAATTATTAAAGGAATCACAAGTAAAAGGAAAACCAATTATACTTTATAATAACGGACTAAAACAGTATGGAATGAAATTGAGCAATAAAATCGTGAAAGACAGATCTGACCAAATAGTTCATAACATAATAAAAAAGAATAACCTGAATCGGAAATGCAGTGGACTTTCAGATCATCAGCGCCGCCGGAAGAATCAGCGCTTCCATCTTCGGACTTCTTATAGCTAACAGCAGATCGCTCCGATCTAACATCGATTCCGTTACCAACATTCACACTGTGATTGAACTCGACTCTCTTCAATTCGACGACGACATCGGCAATCGAGCAGAATTTCTGCATCTGGAGAACGGGGATCTAGTTCATCCGCCTCCGGTGGATCGCCGCGTGCAGCGCTTCGTACTCTGACCCATCTCCGCTGTTCATCTGCGAGAGTGACTATTTTGCAGCTACTGTAGAATTTGAGATTAGGGTTAGAAAGAGGAGATTTCGCCTGGAGAGGATGAGATGGGAATTAGTTGTGAAATTTGTTTGTGGAGCCACCGATTAAAACATTGGGTTGTGAGAAACTCCGCTACTTCGAGCCCAATATTTCATTTTGGAGCCGAATATTTCGGTTTGGAGCCAAAACTTAAAAGCGATGGAGCCAAAACTTAAAATCGATGGAGCCAAAACAATTTTCCTGCATGTGTCAAGGAAAAGTAAAATAAAAGAGAATATATAGATGTGTATGGAGATGATAAATATTATATAGGTTCTAATGAATGTTGCAATATAGTTACTAAAAAATATTTCTAAAATTTGATTCTTCTTATTATTTTTCTAAAATATTGAATATTTTATAATAAAAAATTAAGTTATTTAATTCTGTTGAAAATATAAAATTTTATTTCTAAATCTTATGAATATTTTCAAATTAATTTTACGAAGTTCAAAATTTTACATTTTTAAATATTAAACACTAAATATGGTTATTAATTATTTTAATTAATAAATGTTGCTTAGTATTAGTTTAGAATATTAAATAAATTTTTGAGTATTTCATGAAATATTGAATATTTTACAAAATTTTAAATTTATATTGTCTAATTTAACTATTAATTATCAGAAATTAATTAGTATATATTAGCTATTACAACAGACAAAAAAGAAAAGTTGTGATATATATGTTTATTACAACAGTGATTTTTTCACAGTTATAAAAAACATTTATTACAACAGTGCGTTTTGCACAGTTGTAAAAAATCGTTTATTACAACTGTGCTTCTCGCACAGTTGTAAAATTAAAGTTGTAATATGGTGTTTTTGTTGTAGTGAACGTTACTTTGGAAAATTCCCATTAAATCTTAATAAAAAGATTTATAAATTCCAGATCACATTTAACTGTAAATCGGGTTAAAGAACGAATGTCGTTAAAAACACAGCTCACAATAAACCCAATTCACATTCCACTTTCAGTTCCAATTAAATGTTAATTAACTGGTAATTCTTCTTCAAATCTTAATTAAAAGATTTATTCTATTCAAACGGGGTTCAAGAACAGTGTTATTTAAGACACCATTCGCGACAAACCCAAAATCACATTCCATTGTTAATCGGGTTAAAGAACAAGTGTTATTTAAAACACCGTTCACTATAAACCCAAAAATCCAATTCAATTCAATTAATTGGTAAACTTCATTAAATCATAATAAAAGATTTAAGCTTTTCTCAACTGGGTTTAAGAACAGTGTTAGTGAAGACACCGTTCACGACAAACCCAAAAATCCATTTGATATTAAATACAAGGCTCTGAATAGAAAATATATCGGCTTATATTCAATATCAAATTCTGAAATCAACAAATATCGTATTGGAATAACGATATATATATCTTCCAAATTCCTCCACAATGTCCGTATAATCACGGAATCCGGTATCGAAATATTCCAAAGATAATTTCGATTCAAATCCATTCCAATTCATATATTGGAAATTCTAGACATTTTTAAAACCATTTCAAATCCAATTTATTTATTTAAAAATATTGGATTTATAATTCTAGTTTATAACTAGTTCATTTCGATAAAAATATATTTTTATATTTTCAAATATGGAATTTTTCATCCTAATTCTTTCCAAATCATTTATTATGATTATACACAAATTATTAATATTTTTAATAATTTTATCAAGGCCCCGTACAGTCGATTTCCAGAAACGGTCAACGAACTGCACTTACAACGACCTTTTCCAAATTTGTTTTGGACATAATTCCAAATCCAGCTGTTAGATTTCAAATCTCTTATATTCGTTGGAAAGATCTTTTCGATACGAACCCAACGGTTCCAGTTTTAGGAGAATCCGACGGTCGGATCTCCCGTAATGTCCGTTTGAACTTAATGGTCGAAATTGGCAAACTGCCGCGGCGCGGCGCGCTCTATTCAGGCCATTATATATATATATATAATATATTTCGTCGATTTCCATTTAAAACGTATTTTATAAATCGTTTTAAATTCGTTTTCAAAACGATTTCAACTTCATATTCAATTTAAAATCAAAATTGAATATTCCATATCATTAATATATAAATGATAATATTTTCAAAACATTAGATTTTGAAATTACTTCCATTTCGATATTCATTATAAAAGTGAATAAAATCGATATAAATATCGTTCACGTCAAAATGGCGTTAATCTAATCAACACAACTTTATATATTTAAATATTTTCGTGTCCATCCCAAATCGGACATCAAAATCATATTTTGATTCTTTTCTGAATATTATTTTAAAATATTCATTATTTTAAGATATTTGTTATTTTAAAATATTCATTCTTTCTGAATTGGAATCAGACACAGTCAATTACCATATAATTTGATTTATATGGATTTCATACAACACATGTATACAACAGCCATGATAACCAATCAACCATCATCCAGAGTGCATTACACAACTGCTTAAGCATTCAATATAAATATTTAACGTTTATAATAGTCTGTCAACCAATTGACTGACATACAACTAAACAATTGGGACTAGTGTACGTCAAATATCATCCCAATACCCGTGTGGGGTTTTCAAACAACAAACACAGATTTATTTGTGCAGTTGGGCGATGTGTAAAATATATCGTCCCAATCAATATCAATCAAATGTGTGTACAAATACAAATCGTCCGATTTGTAATTGAATATTTATTTTATTCATATACACGTTAAAAACTATATTTTTAACTATAAAATATTTCAACACATGAATATTTAGTTCGGTTCACTTCACATCATAATCAATTCAAACACATCAATCAACCAAACCAAACAATCAAACAAGTCGTCCATGGTCTGTGGACGACGGAGAGCAGTTCATTTTTGCAGTTATAAAATAAATAACTGAACATAAAATTTTAGTGAGGAGTTCTCACCTTTGGAATCCACTCCTCCATTCTGAACTGTTCGGATTTCGTTTTGATTTCAATCTGGTCCATTGCCATCTGTTTCACGCAGTTAATTATTAAAAATCACATTTTTATACTGTCACTTCATACATAAAAATTATATTTTTATGTTGATTTTTATATTATAAAAAATATATTTTTATAACTCAGTCTTCCATATTTTTATAACACTAATTCATAAAAATCGTATTTTTATATAAAGAGAATTCATATAAAAGTCGCATTTTTATTTCGCTACATATATATAAAAATTATATTTTTAATTCGCTACTTACATAAAAATCATATTTTTATGTTATTAATTATATTTTTAATTCAATGCGATGTATATAAAAATCATATCTTTAACTTACGAAAAAAAAATCATATCTTTATTTTTTAAAAATCATGTCTTTATCGTTTTAAAAATCACTTTATACTTCTACTTACATATAAAAAATCCGATCTTTTTACATGAATTTCATATAAAAGATCATAGCTTTACAACGCTTCACATAAAATAAAAATCATATCTTTACATTTAGAAAAATCAAATCTTTTTGTTGTATAAAAATCAAAACTTTTATTTATATTATATATAAAAAATAGAAAAGAAAAATTAAATAAACAAACAAAAATAAATAAATAAAAACACTTACAGTTAAAAAGGGAGAGGGGGGCTGTGGCAGTCGCCGGAGGTGGGGGTCCGGAGCAGTGGCTGCGGACGGCGGTTGTTAGAGGGGGGGGTCTGCTGCGACGGCGGCTCCGGAGGTTTGGAAGGGCAACGAGGTTTCAGCGGCATCGGGTGGGGGTTTAAATCAGAGGAGAGAGGAGGAAGGGGACCTGAGGCGTCGGAGGGGAGGGGGCGCGATCGCGTAACTGGTCTCGACGAGGAGGGGGTTAGGGCTTTAGCGCGATTTGTTTTTTTTTTTTTTTTCTGAATCTAGGAGAGAGAGGGAGAGTATATAGGGGGTTTTATATAATAAAATATATATATATTTTAATTTCTCTCCAAAAAGTAACATTTTAATTTGATCTCCGATTCAAAACCAACGACTGTCGCCCCTAGGTAATTACCCCATTCCGGACACAATGGGATATGCACGTTAGCTGATTCGACTGTTACGATCAGTTTTCATCAAAAATAAAATATAAATCGGTATATATTCAATTTGAACGTACATTTTAATTTACTGGGGCCACATACTGACTCCAAAAATTACAGAAAAATAAATCTGGCTATGTTTTGATGATACGGTCCTAACGAAACTAGTTTCGTCAAATTTGAAGACCGTTTGAAAAACGGTCATTTTCCAGTCGATTAAATTCAAACTGAAATTACTGAACGCGTTTGATTCCACCACGCTCGCATATTGATTCCAAAAATTATGAAAATTGGAACCCAGCAATCATTTGACATTCCGGATCCAACAAAAGTGGTCTCGTCGAAAACGGAGGTCGTTTGCAAAATTTCCATTTTTAAGGGCTAAAATTCCATAACGACTATTTTGAATTTTCAATTGGGCATAACTTTTTATTCCCTCTGTGCAATTTTTTCGGATTCATTGAAAAGATATTTTCATACAGATTCAAATATTTTTGGTATCGCTAAAATCCAGTTTATTCTGAATCCTGTACATTCATTTGAAATTTGAAATCGAATTTTCAAACTACTGCGCCATTTTCAATTTATTTTATAATTAAAATAAATATTTATATTTTAACTTCGATTTAAATAAATATATACGTTCTAATTCTATTCAAAATAAATTTCTCGTCGTTATTATTTAAAATAAATCATTTCAAATATTCAAAATTCATTAAAATTGCCAAAATAAAAATTTTAAATTGGTTCTGATTTTTCGGGTTGTTACAGAAATAGGTTAAAAATAGGGGTGTAAACGGGTCGGACCGGACTGGACGGAGGCGTGTCCAAGCTCTGTCCTATAAGAATTCGGACGGACACGGACCGGACATCATATAGCCTTGGACCGAGCCGGACAACGGATTGTCATGTCTGATATAGCCTTGGATAATAGAAAAACATCGAACATTTTAGATCGAACCGTACACTGGTGTGTCCAAGCTTTGTCCAATAAGAGAATCGTACAAACACGGACCGGACAACTTATAGCTTCGGACTGAGCCGGACAACAGACTGTCCTGTCCAATATACAGCCCTAGTTAAAAATAATCCAATATATTAAATTTTTAAAGGTGGTCACTAGTATAAAGTGGGTGTGAATTGCTGTGCGAGAAGATTGTGCGAATGCGGAAGCACAATAAATATGATCTAGATTTTCCAGTTGAACATCAATCTAATCTGATAGCAATTATTCTATTACATCAACAAAATAGTAAATAACTATAACAGAGAAACAAAGAGACATACAATATTTATATTGGTTCCACTATTATCGAGATAGTGTACATCCAGTCCAAAAGAGAGAGATTTTTTTCCATATGAGAGAATTACAAGAGATTACAAAAATAAGAGTTTACATATCTTAACAAGAAGAGACACCATTGGGGATCACTAGCTCCACGTCAGGATGGGTTTAAACTAAAGTCTACCCCTCAATATATAGCCAGTGCAAATTTAAGCAAATCATCAATTAAATTACCAACATATGTTAATAAGATAATGGAGGCAAATTACCATAGCAACAAATATGCAAACATGAGAAGTAAATCAATCCGTTTCTTTAGCATAGATGGAAGAAATTATTGCCTGCATTTATTTCTTTCCAACTTATGCAAATGCAATCAATTAATTCATGCATTTCCATATTAACTAAATATTTACTTTCCATCTATTTGTGATTTTGTATCATATAAATTTAACACTCCACCTTGATGTAAAATCATATATCTTCAAGACCTCATCTCCAATCAAATTCTCTTCACATCATAAAACTCTTCAACAGAACTCCACCTTAAATCAAAATCTCACAATGAGATAAAAAAACAAAAATGAATATTTGTCAAATGGGTTCCAGCAAACCTACCCTCCATCATATCATGTTAACGAGCTTAGACTACGTCCCCGCCTACTAACAATTGTTGCAAATATCTAAATAAAAAAAAGGCATATTCCAAAATAATCTCAACACCATCAAGAGCAAAAATAATTCTCTCAATCACCAATTCAAAAACAGAGCCAAAATCCAAATCTTTGTATGCAACATAATTCTCTCTCCTTCCACATATCTACATGTAGCAACACTTCTTTAGGATGGCATCACAAAATCGATAATATACCACAATAGCACCAAATCCGCCAAAATCAGCTCTATGAACTGAACATTCCAAGACACCATCACAAGTCGATAAGTTTGAGTGGCGTCAAATCCGTCATCAAAACCAGCTACTTTAGTTACAATTTTGGTCTCTTCAACACACTAAACTCTTTATCACCTAAATCTCATACAATGCGAGCATTTATCTACTGAACTTGAAGTTATACAGAGTCCTCAAACACTTTGAAAGGTCGATAACACCTCCAGCGGTTCGTCTTTAGTCGCTACCACCTCTAAGCAATTTCTCCAAGTTGTTTTCTACGAAGTCGCATTTTTTTGGAGTGGCATTCTTGAACAAACATATAACTCCATCTTAGTGAGAATCCAAAGCTCAAGCTACATCAAAGTTCCAAGCCTGGAACACTCTTCTCTCTCAACATAATCTTCTCCACCAAAGTCTCATTTTCTTCCAAAATATTAATAGCATAATCACCACTGAATCTACCAACCTTTGTAGAAATAATTGATGCACAATTTAAAATAAATCGCCTTACCAATTTATTGTGCGAGAAGATTGTGCGAATGCTGAAGCACAATAAACAGGATCTAGATTTGTCAATTGAACATCAATCTAATCTGATAGCAATTATTCTATTACATCAACAAAATAGTAAATAATTATAACAGAGAAACAAAGAGACATACAATATTTATATTGGTTCAACTATCATCGAGATAGCGTACATCCAGTCCAAAGGAGAGAGATTTTATTTCACATGAGAGAATTACAAGAGATTACAAAAATAAGAGTTTACATGTCTTAACAAGAAAAGACACCATTGGGGATCACTGGCTTATAGACAGTGCAAATTTAAGTGAATCATCAATTAAATTACCAACATATGGTAATAAGATAATGGACGCAAATTACCATAGCAACAAATATGCAAACATTGAAAATAAATCAATCTGTTTCTTTAGTATAGATGGAAGAAATTATTGTCTGCATTTATTTCTTTTCATGTCATGCAAATGCAATCAATTAATTCATGCATTTCCATATTAACTAAATATTTATTTTTCATCTATTTGTGATTTTGTATCACTTAAGTTTAACACGAACAGCAACACACACAAAATATTCCTTTTCACTTTGTCATTTGTCATCTTTAATCCTGCTCCTGCGTTCCTAATTCTGCTTTGCTTTTGCGGATAATATAAAACGGAATCTACGTGCAGTCAAGATCTTAAAGTACACTGCTTAGTGATTCCACGCATAAATACGGGTTAAAGAAAAACCCATTTCCTCCCCCCTTGCGCAAAACAAAACAAAGCAGTGATGCCAGCAATGGAAAAATGGGCAGGGTTTGGATCAGCAATAGCAAGCATAATTTTCCTATATTCCATCCTCAGCGAATACTTCCCTTTTCGTCTGGAACCTTACATCAGAACATATGGCGGCAGATTACTGTCCCGAATCTACCCCTACGTTCAAATAAAGATACAGGAGTACAGCGGCGGGAGGCTGAAGCGCAGCGAACTCTACACCGCCGTCGAGTCGTACCTCAGCTCTTCCTGCTCTCAGAAGGCCAGCAAGTTGAAGGTCGATTTCGGCAAGGGCAGCGCGAATCTCGTGCTGAGCATGGATGATCATGAAGAGATCGCCCATGAGTACAAGGATGCGAAGCTCTGGTGGCGCTCCTCCTCGGCTCCTTCTAATCCTTCCACCAACCCTGCTGTCCCTGCACCTGAGGAGCGCAGGTTAATTTCTTTTCTTTTCTATGTTTTGAGTGTGGGTTTACAATATTTAGGGGTTTTGTGGATTTAATTTAAACCAAAGCCCCTGCTATTGTGAAGCAAAATGTAATTGACGAATCCAGAATCTCTCTTTTAGATTTCTTTCTAATGTCTTCTTAATTCTCCACTCAAATACAAATCTTTTTTTTAATAATTATTTCAACAAAGATAGAGGAATAAATTTCGAATATATGTAATTTAAACATGTTGAATTTTGTTTGGGAAAAAAATCACAAAGAAAAAAATATTTAAAATAAAATTTTATTTTATTACCCTGTGTCTAAAATTCTAATATGATTTTCTAAAAAATCATTTTTTTTTAAATAAGTTTATTCTTTTTTAAAAAGTTTAAATTTTGTTAAACATATCAACTTCTGTTTAAAAAATCTCGGATTATTTTCTCAAAAATTGGAATAAAATTTACCCGAATATTACAATTTTAAAACTGAAAGGAATTTTTAAAATAATTCAAGAATATGTATTGTTTTACATTTTAAAAGCTGAAAAGGTAAGAAATCTTTTTATGTAAATTAATTATTTGGGGTCCTAGGTCTATCGGTGTAAACTCAAAAACCAGTCATCTTGTCGACGAAGGCAAGAAGTAAGACAATGAGCTAGCCAATTGATTTGACAGTTTACCTTCCTTGTGAAGGGGATGCAGATACCTAGTACTTCATGGTCGTATTTCGAATAATTCTGCCGATATTTTGAAGTACATCTGCGAATGAGCTCAAAACTAAACTAAAATTAGTTTTATTTAAAATTGTCAACTATGTGTTTGGCTGAAAAGAAAATCAATATATTGACATAGAACAAAACGATGAAGAGGTCACTCATATGTTAGCTTGGTAGAAAACGAGTAGAACGGTTTGTCTTCTTAGAATCACTTGACTAAATGGGTAGAAGCATAAACCATCTAGTCTAGAATGAGGATAAAAGGGTTGAGTCAAATCTTGATAGGCTTTCTTCTGCATTTCACATTAGTACTCACTCTATACTTTCGGCTTCAGGTCATACATCCTAACATTCCACAAATGTCAACGGGACCTTATCTTAAATGACTACTTAAAGCAAGTAGTCAGTGAGGGTAAAGAAGTCAGAGTCCGCAACCGCCAGCGCAAGCTATTCACTAACAATCCAGACAGCCATTCCTACTCCTTCCTTAAAACCATATGGAACCACGTGCCCTTCGACCACCCTGCCTCTTTCCAAACTTTAGCCATGGAGTCCAAAAAGAAGAAAGAGATCATGGACGATCTCGACAAATTTCGCTTGAGCAAGGACTTCTACGCAAGAATCGGCAAGGCCTGGAAGCGTGGCTATCTTCTGTACGGTCCTCCAGGCACAGGTAAATCCACCATGGTCGCTGCCATGGCTAATTACATGGACTATGATATTTACGACCTTGAACTAACGACTGTGAAAACCAATACCGATTTAAGAAGATTGCTCATTGAGACCACAAGCAAGTCCATTATTCTTATCGAAGACATCGACTGTTCGCTTGAGTTGAGTGGGAAAAGGAAGAAGGAAAAGAAAAAAGAAGAGGAAAGTGACGAAGACTCGTTGGAAGGGAGGGACGAGACTAGCAAAGTTACGTTGTCGGGTCTTTTGAATTTCATTGACGGTCTTTGGTCTGCTTCTGCAGGTGAAAGATTGATAGTGTTTACCACTAATCATAACGAAAAACTCGATCCTGCACTTATAAGGAGAGGTAGAATGGACAAGCATATCGAAATGTCGTATTGTGGTTTTGAGGCCTTTAAACTTTTGGCTTTGAACTACCTCGGAGTTTCAGATCACGAGCTGTTTGAAGAGATTGAAAGCTTGTTGAAGGATGTTAAGATTACTCCTGCTGATGTAGCGGAGAATTTGATGCCGAAATCTATAACGGAAGATTCTGAAACATGCCTTTTGACTCTGATTCAGACGCTAAATTTAGCCAAAGCTGCAGCTTTAGAAGCGGTTGACTTTGAGAATGAAAGGAAATATGAGTTGAATAATGTTATAGAACAAAAGGTTTAGTCTTAGTTTTGCTTAAGAAACAAAGGGAAAGAAAAAGAAAAAAAAAATTACTTGTGCTCATATGGTATAGTCTGACAAATCCCGGTTGAAAATGAAAAACTGAAAGTAGAGGCTGAGACAAGTTATGTATGCAAATTCGATAATAAAGAACAGAACCACAATACACTATGAACATCACATGGGCATTCAGTTATTTATAGGGTAAAATTTTGAAGTAGACTAGTTTTTAAAATAATTTCAACGTTTGATGATGATTTAGAAACTTATTTACCAATCAATGTTAGTTTTTTTACCAATCAGCAATTTTGTAACTGTCAGTGTTTGGACACAGCAATGGGTTGCACTACTATTTCTATTTTTACTTGGGCGCAATTATGAGTTGTGCCCGGATTTTATTTTTAGAAGAGCCTGGTAAAAACCCGTAGGATTTATACAGAGGTATCCTCATTTGTCTCTATCACATTTGCTTTACCGGTCATTTTTTCATCTTGCTTTCTCAATTCCAAAACCCATAATCTCTTAATCATTCAAATTTAAATTTTGTCAGTAAACTCCATTTCATCTTATTTCAGTATCATTACACATGTAGAACAAAACTGCAACAATCTTTGGAAGGTAATTGAGTAAACCCAAGAATAAATTATTTTTTGATTTTCTTTATATTTTGTATGTTGATTTGGAATTACGTACACGCTAATGGAACAGATATGACTAATTTGGAAATCAATGATGATGTTTTGGTGAAATATAATAAAGAATGAGAACGTGAAAATGAATTTGTTTCAGAAGTTTACCGGTTATTCTGAGTATTGTTCCTGAAACTCACCTCATAATATTGTTCCCACTGTTGGAAATATGTTAGAGAATCATTTTCGCTCGGATTGATCGGAATATTGACGAAAAAAGAAACTGTATGGAACGGAGGATTGGACAGTCAAGGCCATGTTGTTACTACGGAGTTATCTATGCAAGTTTTGTGTGTTTCAACTGGAAAACTACAAGATGTCGTTATTAGGGATATTTTCGATTTCAAGATGAAAATGGTTACAACAGCGAGGATTTTCCTTGTTGTAAATTCTACCAATGGATAGATCCTGAGTTGTGTTCTAGGAAGGCTCAATATGCAGAGATGCAAGCCAAAAACCGTCATTTGAAAAGAGAATAAAAGGCAACGTAGCTATAGTCGTAAAAGAACAGCATGAAAAGATAGTGCAAACAAATTGCTATGCGTTATGTATCAGAAATAGTTGACCTGCTGAGTGTTCGGATGGATATACAATCTAAAATAATCTTAGTAGTTGATCTGCTATGCATTTGTTATGTATCAAAACAAAGTTTCCGAAGCACGTCGGCGAATAAGCTCAAAACTAAACTAAAATTAATTTATATTTAATATTATCAACTAAGTGTTTGGATGAAAAGAAAATCAAAATATGAAATTGAACGAAACAAAAAGTAATATTGTATTAACAAGGTATAGCCTCCCAACATCTCGGTCGAAAAAGAAAAACAGAAAGTAGTGGCTAACACAGGTTCTATACGGTATGCAAATTCAATAATGGACAGAATCACAATACATCATAAACATCACATGAGCATTCAATTATTTATATTATTTGCAACAGCAGAAATACGTTACTGCCATAACAAAACCCACAAAACACTGGGTAGTCGAACCGGTTATCAACCATCAGGAACCATCAGGGATGGACATACATAGCAGTAGAGAACATTCATGTTCTCTTTTAACAAAACGTTAGCTTCTTTATTATATTAAACAGAAGCAGGTATTTTGATTGCCATTCTTTGCAAAAGCCATGGTTTAACTGGATCAGGGTCAATAAAATTGTGACACAGAAATTGCTCGGCTTCTTCATCGATCAATTCTCTGCACCATGCTACACGACTACTTGAGCAGCTTCCAGGGCCAAAGCATCTATAATTAAGAAAAAAATAATTTATTATTTGACAGAGTTTTAGCAGCAAGATTTAGTGTTCCACATAGCTATTCAGCACATGTTTAATAGGAAGAAGAAAATAAATGATGAGCACATGTAAGTCAGAATAAAAGTACAACTAACATGTTTATGTTGTCCAATACAGCGTATTAGAATGAATATTTGAGTCGGATAAATTAAAATCCATCTAAAACATAAAGATCATAGATAGAGCTCACTTGTAACTCGAAACCAGTTACTAAAAGAGCTGCAGGAAGAAGAAATTTTAAAAATCGAACTTAGGAAATACCTGTATTCATAGAAGCAAGCATTCCGTTCATTTTCGGTTTTGCCCCAGTTATGCCAACCAACAGGTTTAATGCATGCATCCATCCATGTGTAAGCAAACACAACTCTACCGAAGGGGCCCCATGGTCGGCCAAGATGCATATATGAGGTGGATCCATTTCCGGTTATGACACATCTGCATTTGCCTATCGATTAGAATATGACACTACATGTATTCCTATTATATGCAGATGAATCTGAAATGATATATGATTGGGTTATCAGCATCTGCATTTCTTTACAGTACAAATGATTTTAGATTCAAGGAAACGTTTTAGGGGAAAGACAAATTTGATCACAATTAACTTTAATGATTAGATCAAGGACAAAAACCAAATTACATTATTTCAACTTCAAATTCACTTTACTTCCCATCTTCGCTAAATTAATCAATAAATAAAAAATCGACCATCAAAATTGCAAGAAAAACAGCGATTACAAAAACATTTTTTGTCAACTAATGTTATCGTAAACATACAGAAGTAAATAGCTTGGAAAGCTACATGAACATAGCTTGTAACTTAAAAAAAGCTTTACATTATATCATATAAAACACATAATTATGTCACTGAAAGCTAATCTCATTTAGCATTTGAAAAACGCTACATGTAAATAACAGAGCTGCAGGCATTCAGCTTTCCATCCCGTTTTTTCATGTACACTTTTCTCCACATTTACAAAACAAAAAACATTTCATATTTAATTTTTAGTCTCATATTCACAGGAAAAAATTTCTGTAATTAATATTTATTAGTGAAATGTCAACATGTGTCTTTATTTTAAAATAGTTCAATTTTTTCCCAATTAAAGCATGAAAGTTGTCCTTGATTTGAATAACAGAAGTGGGTTGTCTTTTGTAATGAAAATGAAACCAATTTTATCCTCGAACAAACATCCACAATAACTTTTCTTGACTATAAATTTACTTATAACATATTGCAGAGGATATGAGTAGACATATCAAAAATATAATGACAAGTAGCACATGTTCATGTGGCCGGCATTCTACTTCCATACAAAATCACTACTGGGTTTTGTTTGCATATACAATTACTACTGATGTCTAACACTGTTGAGCAGATGCAACATCAAAAAGAACGAAAGAAAAAATAAATCCAAACTGAAGTGAATATTCAAAATCTGCAGGCAAGATGACAAGATTAAAAAGACACCTCAGAAACACATATCCAGTTGATTCTTGAGAAGATTTTCTGCTTTGAGCTGTTATGAATCCTTGAGATTTACAGTGAATGTGACAATGTTCTAAAAGTGCTGTAGAATTCCCAAATATGAAGTCCACACTGCCTTCAATATAACAATCTTTTATATACTGCTTACCATAATGCAAATATAACGTATCCTGTGACAGAATTGGACTTCAACGGTAATAAACATAAATACAAGTAAAGAGAAATTTAATTATTTGCCAGTACCACCACCAAGGAAAATTTACTTCGATCCACTTTTATTTTTAAAATACTATTTAGTTATCAATTACATGAACATTCAACCAAAATATTTAGATATCAAACTTTTCATTAATAGCAACCTGGGCGTAATCCAATTGTAATATTAATATGTAGATATCAAACTCCAGGGGCGGAGCCAGTAATGCGCCAGCTAGGGCAACTGCGCAACCTGAAAATTTACAAACTAACCTTAAAGAAAACTTGAGTTTCTACGTTTGCCCTGTCCGAAACTTTGTTTCGGCCTTAGCAGGGAGTAAAGTGAGATGAATTTCAAACCAATTCACATTAACTGAAACCCTTATGGAATCCTTGCCCTAGGTCAAATCCTACACTAGTTCCGCCGCTGTCAAACTCATAGAAGACGAACACGAATGCAGTGTATTATCTTGCTCAACTTCAGATGCTAAAATGTTATTGACTTAAAAGACCATACCTTTTGATTGCAGTCTCAAACTTTAAATGCCCTTCGGATAGACCAAAATAAATTGTTTTTTCTTCTATTTGAAAGCAAAAGTTAAAATGCATACACGGATGGACAAAATTTAACTACTTCTTAATGCCACCATATAACTTTATTGAAACACAATAGTTTTTTGCTCTTTAACCTACAAACGACAGAAAAATTCAATAGGATTAGAAGAAAATAAACTAAAATATGAAAACCAAAATTTTAAAACTATAATTTAAATTTTAAAACCCAAGCTTATTAAAAAAAAGTTTCCAACTAAAAATTTGAATTTAAATTTTGGAACAGAATTTATAATTCAAATTTGAAAACTCAAAACTCAAAATTATAAATTTTGAAATTTTGAATTTTTATAATTTTAAAATTAAGAAATTTGAATTTCCAAATTATTTGTATAAATTTTATAATCCAAAAAGCAGAAATTTAGAATTTCAAAATGAATCATCCGATTTAAAGTTTTGAATATCCAAAATTTTACAATGTGTCTTAGTTTCTTAGATTCAAAACTCTTGAAACTAGAAATTTCATACCCAAAATTTAATCATCAAAAATTGATTTGTCAATATTTGTCCCTATGAATTCAAATTTCAAATTTTCAAAAAAAAAAAAAAAAAAAAAAAAAAAAAAAAAAAAAAAAAAAAATCATACACAGAACTTACAAATTTAAATGTTTAC
Source organism: Allium sativum (assembly GCA_030737875.1). Lineage (NCBI taxonomy): Eukaryota > Viridiplantae > Streptophyta > Magnoliopsida > Asparagales > Amaryllidaceae > Allium > Allium sativum. The sequence continues at coordinate 781,069,916 of CM060913.1, read as the reverse complement.
TAATTGAATTTTTTAAAATTCAAAACTCGGCTCCATTTATTCTTCCCTTTTTTAACATACAAATCAAAAGTTTGCCATTCTAACATCTGGACTTCTATAAGCAAAACCACTTTTACTTTTGGTTGCCTAACTGAGTCAAGCTATACATAAAGGAAGCAGACTCTAAAGTAAACAAATGTATTTTTAGCTACAAATTTCGACAACAGCACCCCACCATTTGAATACATGGCAATATTAGTAGTAAAATTTATCAAAGCTAATTACTTACTTGCCATCCAAGGAATCTGCAATTATAAAATGCACATCGATCAGCTGTCACTCTAACAGCTACTGCTTGCCCGGAACCCTATTCAAACGAATATCGATATTGGTATTCCAACAACCACAGAACATGTCTGTTTTACACACATAAATACCTGAGGAGCGCTGTTCTCAAACGTGATGTTTTCAGCTATAAAATCTTCTCCCTCAACAATTACAGTTCCACAACCAAATGTTCCCGTTCCAATCAACCGAGATTCCTAACCATAATATCCAGGTATTAATTGAGATAAAAAAAAGTGCACCACCTCACTTATAGATGATAAGTAAAAAAATGGTACTCACAAGTTTTTTTACTGTCCTTCAATTTTAAAGCAGACAAAGAGATTGTGGGATTACTATCTTATTCAACAATGAGACCAAATGCAATTTGTTGTGGGCAACCTCCCACCCTAACATAAGTCATAGCTCGTACTAATTTTGAGGTAATTCATATGTTGTAACTATCAATTTATAAATTCCATAGATAAAACTGATTTTCCAAAGGTTTGCAAATATGCAAAATTAAAAGATTTCTTATGGCTTTTTTTACTTGAATTTGTTCATAAATCTAATATTTCAATGCACTCTTTTGTTTATTAAATTATTTTGCCAATTTTGACCAAAGAAATTCTATATTTATAATCATATGTTCTTCTAAATAAAAAAATCAGTGTCTTTATCTTAATGCAACGCAAATTATTTGTCAATTATAAAAACTGATGTATATTATTATGTTCGTCACAACAAAAAAGCTATGGTTTCGTCTGTGATTGTTATCCATTGTCAATTAAATTACAGACTCTACTTCTCTACTTTAAAAGACGATAATTATGGGGACGTTTTTAAGACCTGGCGTAATATGGCACCAGGTAAAGAGAATTTATACCTAGTTTAATATGTTTGCCCAAAGACTTAACTAAAACTAACAAGAAATAACAAAAAAATTGATATTGCACGGCAAACATACGACTTCAACTTCCATTGTATTTAAGAATTAGCTTCTTTATAAGGTTGTTTTCACGACGAACTGGAGTCTCGGCGCAACGGTTAGGTCAGCCGAATGGTGATCAGGGCACCCAGGTTTAAGTCCAGAAGCAGCCTCTTCACAATGTGAGTGAAAGGATGTGCACAATCGACCTTTCAAGAGCCCGCTATCATGCGAGAGCCTCGTGCACTGGGTAAATTTTACGAAGATAATAGATGGATGACAGAGTGGATGGAGGGATGATGGAGGGTATGTTCTGTTTATATGGGTATGTATTGTTTATATTCCTTTCTTATTTCTCAAAGCACGAAAAACTAAATTAATTTTCCAAATTGGTTGTTTTCCAGAAATACAAGCGTCACGTGTACGTTTCTGGACAAAAACGGAACTAAAAACGGCAAACCAACCAAGGCCTAAAATTTCCAGTTTTCTTGGACAGGTTTCGAGGATTGCCTGCTTTCTTCTTCCCCAGTTCCAACTAACTCCCGACCCAATCTACTTCTCACTTCACCATTTGCATCAGAAACTTCTCTGCCGTTGATCTAATATTTCTCTGCATTCGTTGTCAGTCTAGCACTGCTCCCTTTTCTTTTATATACCTTAATCTTCTTCCTTAAATAACCTAAAGGAGCCAGAACATACTACTATTCTGGGAAAGCCAACTGCTGCGTCTTATCGATGCCAAACCGAAGCTATCCTACCTTCGGTTGCCTATGTTTATACTTTATACCTGTCCCAATCATATTATCAGTTCCAAACCTAGCTTTCTTATATTCTTATCCAAAAAGCCATCACTGGAAGTTTCTCTTTTGCTGCTGATGTAACACAACTCCATCGCCTTTTACCTCCTACTTGCCTCCATCTTCTGCCACAACTACCATGGATTCCCTTTTACCTTATTAGTCTTCGTCTTTAGTAGTCTTTGAAGCTGCTAGTTAGTGAAATTTTACGTGGAAACAACTAAGTTATGGATGGAACCCACAGCATGATCTTCGTAGTTAAGAGTTCTATCATACTTTCAACTGTACTCATATACTTACCTATATGCTACATTCGATTATTCACGGTTGAATACAAATGAACATGAGCAACACAATCACATGCAGGTATACTTATAGTGGAACACTCGATCGATCACTTATGTGCTACTCTCCTCAAATATAAATATAAGTATGCGTGTGTTTCAATTGCTTGCTTGATTTGTGTCATTACAACCAACTATCTAGTTATGTGTGTGTTTCTCAGTTGCCTACTCACTATAATAGGTGTCATTGCAACCTAGTATCAAATGACTATCTACATCAAATGCGTTCCACTTCTAACATTTCCAAGGCATTAATCACGTTCAAATCTAAGCTTCAGTGCTACTATTTAATAACATATGCATCAACTCTTTAAATAGCCATATCGACTTTACAGTCTCAATGAAAACCAATGGTCAAAAACATCAGTCTCTGCTTGTCATAAACGTCCATTGATACCCAACATGACATATCTTGGTCCCTTATAATCAAAGCTCGAACATCAACACCAACTTCAATCGAACCGTTCTTTATCCATCTCTAGGCCCACCGGTTACCACCAACAAGCTCATCTTTAATATGGACAACAAAATAATGCCAAAGGCATCGTCAACAGATCACCATAGCAACATCTTTGATGCTATAAAGATCCAAGGATGGACCATCCCCATTGGCAAACTTCAATAGCATAGTAGACCAAGAACATAATGATCAATTTTGCCACTCCAAAACATCTTAATGATATCTTCCTGATCGCCTAATTCTCTTTCAAGTTCCTTATCCATGACAAATGATTTTCATCATCAACGGAAAAAACACCACCCTCGTCAGAGCACTTGGCAACCTCTTGCCGCTATATTCAAGCAAGCCTCCATTTTACCTTTCTATAAGCGTCAATTCCAAGGCCAACCAACGCTTATGGTTCCACTATTTAAACTAAAATTGGACTTCCCAAACGAATTTCAAGTACCATTGCCAAACTGCCTCTAATCGAGATGCCTTACCAAAGATTTCCCCTGACAACACTCTTCCGTAATGACAACTTTAGACTCCACAATGTTGATTCGTACATTATGTACAATGGATTCTAGCAAATTCAATAGCTCAATTCTGATGTCATCAACAATGGTTTCTAGCATCTTTGATAGTCTCTCGTGAGCATCTAATTTAACTCACATAACATAAGACTTCTCCATCGCCATTTTAAAGTAAGCCCATAAAAGGTTCGCCACAATCACAACCCATAACCATCATACCTATCATATGATCAATCCACAAATCTGCTTCTCATCCCATCTCGGATCATACTATGGAGCATCTTTGATCAAACTTTCTAACGTTTGAACATCACCTTGCTACCACCATTCCTGATAGCAACCTAATCTAACAATTTAAGTAGTCGCTAACCTGTTAGGAAAGCACTACCCCAATCACTTTTATTCAACACTTAACCAAATTTCCAAGCACAAAATTGCATCTGCTCAACATCCTATATACTTAATACTGATATGATCACAGCTCGATTGGAAAATATGATAATCAACTGCAGTTAGCAACACATTAACACATGTTAAAGATTTAGAAATCACGGGTATGACAACTCATGAAGACAAGATAGAATTCCTACAAAAAGCATATTTCTTGGCTAACCTATGTCACTTCTTGTCAACCAATCAATGGTCCTAACATTTACACAAGTTTTTATCCACTCTTGCAAACAAAAATAAATCAAAATAAAAAATTCTAAATGTATTACATTCTCTTAACTGATAACAACCATTACATTAAATCCATCGTGGCACATCAAAGATATAATACGCTTTCAATTAATAGTGTTCTACTTAAATATAGTATCACTCATATTATAAAGAATACAATTTTAATTCACTTTTAAAATTGATTCAACCCCTAATTTAGACTAATCAATACATAATCATCAGGATTCCAAAATTAATCAAACTCATTATCAACCACAACCCAAATCATCACTCATGTGCAAGAGATAAAACCATAGGAAAATACAAATAAAATGGTAAGATACTACTCTCCACATCATCTTCTTATACCATTTTGGATCGACAAATATCTCCAAGTGCAATTTCTCACAACCCTCATTCTGTGTCGTTGTCACGAACCTACGATCGAAAAAAAGGATTAAACCAAGACAAAAGCTATGCAATTTTCTATTATATGCACCAGTTTCTACAAATATGAACACCATTCGAACTCCTCTTCGTACCATTGGTCTATAACATTTGCGCACCTCGATTTTTAATAGTGCCTTATCAAAACGTATCATCGGGAGTGCTCAGTATTTACTTTTTCCTTTTCAAGAATGATTTTACATCAATTAAATTAGGCATTTTCCATTTGATGGAAAATTATGAATGTACATTAGGGTAGGCCTATCTTGGGATTAAGATGGAGAATGAAGTGTAACTAGGTTCCTCTAGTTTACATGGACTATTCGGTCTTATTTTGATTACTAACCTACCCACTACTTTACTAGATCAATATCGAATTTCTTAAGTAATATTATTCCCAATGACTACATGCTCGTTAATTCAACTCTCTCATAGATTAGAAAACATTAACTAATTAACCTTTCCCAAGTTTTTTTGCTACATATATTACTCGCTAATTGATTTGTACATAATGTCTCACTCGATCCCATCGTCTTCATCAACATCATTGCTGGACATACAATTAACCTTTTCTATTTGTGTGTTTTTTTGTTTACATCGTACCAGAATAAAGTGTTTGCTCATTCGCACAACTGCAGTTTTCAGGCAGTGAAGTATCTCAGTAACTCATATATATTCTCTTCAAAATGAATGGAAACACGTCTCAAATTTCTATAGAAAAGTTGACTGGCGGTAACTACAACTAGGGGAAATTATGTATGGAAGCATTCTCACACGGACATCTATGTGATTGTTTCTGGCACTGAAACAGAAATTCCAACAAACACTCCATAAAATGCTGATGCGCGAAGGAAGTGGAAGATTAAGTGTGCTAAGGCTTTGTTTGCTTTGAGAACATCAATCAGTAAGGACAACGATGATTATATTTGTGCGCTGAATTCTTCGAAATTAGTACGGGATACACTTGGAAAATTGTTCAGTCAGAAGAATACTATGAGATTACAATTCCTAGAAAATGAAATTGCCTCTATCACTCAAGGTAAATTCCCTATTTCATATTATTTTTTGAGAATAAAAATTTATGTGCTGAAATTTCAGAGTTAGATCCCACCAGTCCAATCAGAGAAGCGAGAATGCGGCATTATCTCATTCACGATTCAAGAAAGAAAATTATGCCTTTTATTTCCTCTATTCAAGGGTGACCAAATCAGGCAATGATTGTAGAGCTGAAAAACTTGCTTTCTAATCAAGAGACTTTAAGAAAACAGATGATGCATATGTCCATTGCTAAATCAAATGACGTGCTCTTCATCAAAGGTAGCTGGAGCAATGCAAATCAGTTAAATTTTCTTTAGGCAGTAAAAACAAGCTAGGAGTTGAAGGAAAGAAAAACCATTCTTCATTTTCTTGTCATGGATTCCAAAAACAAGGGCATGTTAGGAAAAATTGTCATGTTAAATTTTTCTGTAGGAAGCGTCGCAAGCCAAGCCGTACAAAACAAAGATGTCGAACAAAGCTAACAAATGAGTCAATGGACATTGTTCATGAAACAAAAGAGGATGACGAAGTAAAGTGGGAACCCTGCTATTCAACTGAAGTCATTAGGGAAAGCATGTAATGCAAAACCTAAAAATCAAACTTAGATATTCCCATAGACTATGATCAGGGGTGGATTGTGGACGCTGATTGTTCTCACCATGCCACAAGAAATGCATACTTACTTTTTGAAGTCCGTCCGCACAAGGGGGAGCAAGCTATTGTCACATCAGATAATAATATTCATCCAATTACCACAGAAGGCAGTTTGAAAATTGGATCTGATGGCATAAATTGCAACGATATTGCTTTGAGCAATGTTTTTTCATGTTCCCAACCTTACGAAGAACCTTTTGTCAGTCTCTCAAGCTCAAGGAGATATGTTTTATTCGGTCTTAACGATATTCTTATTATTGATAAGTTGAAAAATTATGATGGTAATGTTCTTTTCCATAGGGAAATGAAACCGTCTTTATATGTGTTGACTGCTAGTGAAGCTTATGTTGATAAAACAAGTCAAAATGATCGAGCATATCTTTGGCATGCTCGTCTTGGCTATGTAGGTTATCAATAATTTAAACAGATCTCAGAAAAGAAGTTGATTGATGATGTTCCGTCTTATAAGAGGTACACTAGGATATTGTATGCTCTGAATGCCAATATGGAAAATCGCATCGGCTACCGTTTCAAAAATCACAAAATAAAGCATCACAGAATTTTCAACTGGTGCATTCAAACTTGATGGGGCCAACTAAACTCCTAACTATTGTGGTTTTCGCTATGTGATGTTTGTAGGCGATTTTTCTCGTTATTCATGGGAGTATTTTCTTGAGTACAAAGTGATGCATTTTCTAGCTTCATGAAATTTAAATTGCTTGTAGAGAAATAGTATGAATCAAAACTGAAGCGTCTGTGGATCGACAACGACGGAACCTATCAGAAGAATTTTCATATTGTAATAATCATGGTATTATTAGACAAATGAGATGCCCAAATACTCCACAGCAAAACGACATTGTCGAGCGATTGCCATGGTTGCATGATAAAAATCTCTCAAAAGAGTTGTGAGCTGAAGCTATACAATGTTCTTGCCATGTCATCAGCCGGTTACCTCATTAGTCGGGTAGCTCGGAATCACCTTTTGAAATTTTATACATATCTAAGCAAAATGTGAGTTATTTTCGTGTATTTGGTTCATTACTATATCCATATTCTTAAAAGTGATGGAACTAGACTTGATCCAAAAGAAAGAAAATGTGTTTATTAGCTATAATTCACACAGAAAAGGTTGGAGGTGCATGGATCCCACAACAGTGAAGTTTATAGTTTCAAGAGATGTCGTCGACGAGCTTTCAAGCTATTACTCTATTAACAATTAAAGCAATGAGTCATCATTCTCAATTTCAAATCCAACCACATTTGAGTCATACTCAAATGAAGACTAATTCGATGACACAGAAATTGTTCCTATGCCACATGCAGAAGACCAACATGATGAAGCATTGCGAAGATCAAATAGACAAAGAAAGCAACCATCTCATCTATCTGATTATCAGCTTCCAAATGAAGCAACGGACAATCACTGTCTGCTTTCAAATGGGAGATGCTTGTTAAAATGAGCCAAGGTGTTATGAAGAAGCTAAGAATATTGCTGAATGGATACAAATAATGAGTGAGAAGACCAAAGCTTTAAATAAAAAAGATACATGGAACTTGTTCCAAAGCCAAAAGGTGTTGAGTTGTTGAATTGTAAGTGGATTCACAAGATCAAAAAGAAGGCTAATGGTGCAATAGCAAGGTATAAAGCACGCCTAGTCATACTAGGGTTTTCTCAATAATTTTGTTTGGACAATGATGATTAGTCATGTTGCTAAGATGGTCATTGTACAACCTATAATTTCATTGGCTGCATACAAAACCAAAGAATTTGGCAGCTGAACGTAAAGAATGCACTTCTCTAGTGAATTGGATTTTGAAATGTTCATGGAGCAACATCAAGGATTTTTGTCAATAGAGCATCCTAATCATGTTGGTCGACTCAAAAAGGAATTGTATGGTCTCAAGCAAGCTCTGCGAGTTTGGTATGGTAAATATCCCAATATTTTACATTTTGCGGTTTTATTCCTTCACACAGCGACTTTGGTCTGCTTGTGAAGAATAAATCTTCAACGCATATGTTGCTTCTTTCATATGTAGATGACATGATCATCACTGAAGATGACAACATTGATACCATTTGTCTTTGTGATGACTTATCCCTTCGGTTTGAAATGAAAAATCTTGGAAAGATACATTGTTGTCTTAGATTAGAAGTTGATGGGTATTTTGTTCTCAACAAGGTTATGCTAAAAGTTTGTTGAAGCGCTTCTTTGAAATGACGGATGCAAAAATAGCTAGCACCCCTATGGGACAAATCTGAAGTTGTGGAAGCCTGAAGGAGATTTATTAGAGAATGTTGCATTATTCGGGCAACTTGTTGGTAGTTTATTCTATTTAACTATAACAAGACCGGATATAGCTTACTGCGTTGGTGTGATTTCTCTGTTCATGGATATGCCTCGCGCGGGTCATATGGTTGCACTTGCAGCTAAGTGAATACTTCATTACGTAAAATGCACGGTTGATTTTGGTTTGAAATATAAGCAAAATATTCCCTTTTCATCGTGAAAATTTGTTCATGTAGACTGGGCAGGTGATGTGAATCATAAAGTTCCAACTACTGAAATTGCTTTAGTATAGGCTCCTGTTGCATTTTCAAGTACCAAATCTGAATATGTGGAAGCAACTATGGCTACTCAAGAGTGCATTTGGATCAAGAGACTACATGAAATCACTGATTTCAACGAACACCTAGTTGATATTTACTGTGATAATCAAAGTGCAATAAAATTAGCAGAAAATCCTGTTTTTCATGCTCGATCGACGCATATAAAAATACACCATTTCTTTCGAAAGAAGATACAAATCAGGACATTAAACTGATACAAATCAGAACTGCAGCTCGAGTTGTTGATGTGCTTACTAAGCTCTACCAAGACCACAGTTCGAAGAGTTTCGCAGAGCTCTTGGCTTAGGCGTTTGGAAATCTACACTAAGGGAGAGTGTTGAGACTTAGTGCAGTTTACTAGTATTAAACTCTATGCCCTATTCTCTAGGAAGACTGGACCTAGTTGAATCATTATATGCTTTGCTTTAGGATTAATATGAAAGTCTATAAGCATGCTGTTATAAATAATTGTACCGTATCTTGTTTATGGAGTACTTCAAATTTCTTTTTAGTTGGTTTGCCTTATATTTTATGCTCTTCAGTTGAGAAATAAAACTTTTATGTTTGTGTGATTCTGTTTACATAATGTGTATCCACAAACTAATTAACTCAACGACAATAAAAGCCTTATCTAAAGAAAAGCCATGTTATGAAAAAAAAAACATTTCCAATGAATTATACTCACATGCATTAGTTATCCGATTGTATATGTTTCATTGGGTACATTCATCATTTGATTGGATGGTAATAAACAATAGTGGCCAGTAGCAATAAATCAATAGGAATGGTTCATTGTATTAAGGTTGGATAAATGGCTCAAAAAATAACAAAGTTATGTTGTATGTCTGCTTTTATGTTGTATCAAACAAAAAAACACCACTTAGAATGTGGGTTAAAACCACCACATGCACAATAATCAATCATATAAGTGAAATGATTGGTCAGTCAAAACCTAGGAATAAGTTTGAAACAGGGAAAGATTATATATAATTTTAAATTGTAATATTGTTTATCTTTTGATAATAAATTATTAACAAAGTATACATGAATCAAGCTATGATACAACTTCCACTGCACTTCATTCATCATATATATTATACTAAATTAGACTATCTAGAAATATTGCTAGATCTTTAGAGTGAAAGGAAAATTACAAGGATAAAAGTTCTTTTTGTGAGCCATTTGTCATCCGAAACACAACATTATTACATATGTTTCTCATCTTTACTACTAATAATGATAATTCTATGAATTAACTTCAACCGCATCTTTTTGAATTGTCGAACATGCCCTTGACATATTCATGGAGAAATATAAAGCCTACGAGTTGACTTAAAAATAAAGTATAAAAATCCATTTGTTAATTACAATGTCAATAGTAAAAGCCCTAGAGTAATAACTCCTACACTATTGTAGATATCAATGCATAATTTATGCCTTCATCACATGGCTTATATATAAATAACACTTCATATATTTAGACGATATGAGACTTAGAATTACATATTTTGCACCAACTTATACAGTAATTTTTTTAATTATTTGGTGAAAATCAAACTGCAACATTATTGTAACATTACGTGGTTCTTGCTTTATGTACTTCCCTGTAAATTTATGTACTTCCCCGTAGGTTTTAATTTAACATTGCTTTGAACTGATCCCGGAGGCGGTGTGGGACATTTTGGTTTTTGACAACATTTGACTAAACAATGATATTCGTAAATAGATGAAAAAGGGATTTGGTAAATAATAAGTTCTGATTTGTAGTTCTACAGATGATGGTTGTTTACCAAAAATCCTACTTCTGAGTAACGGGATTTAACTCTATCATTCCATGTTATGCTGAAGGGTAACCAAACAATGTGACGTCTTCATACAAAATGATCCATAAAAAATACGGATCTTCAATCCGCAGGTTTGTTCATGATGCAAAAACCGTTTATAATCTGTAACCATGTTTTTTATTGCAGGTAAACCGTTCGATGAAATAATTAATAAGGGGTTAACATCAATACTTTTGTTAAAGTGTCTAACCCTGTAGACAATGGTGTTGGTCATATTTTGATACTTTATTCAGTGGCAATAATATTTCCATTCCATGGTTTGAGTTATATAATGATAAAAGGATGGGAAAATTGATCTTTGAGAGCATGCGATTAAAAATATATGAAGAAACTTGGTTCTAACTCAAGTTACGGACTGGAAATAGAATTGATACTATATAACCATGAACATGAAACATACAGCGATTTTGGGTTTGGTCATATATATATATATATATATATATATATATATATATATATATATATATATATATATATAGAGGGGGGGGGTTATATGGCACCTCAAATTCTTGGCACCCCTTTTGCATCCGAAGGAGAGCCACCCATTTATAGTTAAATAAGTTAGTGGGGGGAGAAAGAATTAGTGAACGGAGAGAGAAACGGGAATGTGGTGGAAATCAGGAAGGCTAAATGGGTGCCGCACTATTTGGGGTGCCATTGAACGCTCCTCATATATATATATATATATATGTGTGTGTGTGTGTGTGTGTGTGTGCGCGTGCGCGCGCGCGCGCAAGTGGGCAATTATTATTATTATTGCATGCCATGCATGCAAACTGTATCGCATGCATAACCTAAAATATCTTTCTGTGCAAAAAAGAAGAAGAACGGTGTGATGTAGAGGTTGTGATTGTGGTGTATATGTAGCTGAGTACTGGAGTAGACGACAAGAAGTTGGATAATTAACTGAAGCAAAGCAATGTTTGAAATAATTTAGCTCTTCAATCTTTATGTGCTTCCCTGTAGATTTTAGTTTAACATCGAATTAGGTATGTTCAACATCTAATAAATTCTATCAAATTCATACAGGAAGCAAGACTTTAGCTCAAGCACAGAATTCATTACCCAATGGAGATGTTAAAGTAAAGGCCGAGTATTAATAAAATGAACCGGGTTTGTTTTCTGTTATAAGCATGTGTGTATCAGTGGGGTAGAGCAGAATTGTAACATTATATATTTTAGTTCTCCTAACTCATTCATTGTCTTTTTTTTTTCTTTTTCTATTGAATTCATTCAGTTGACATTTTGGTTGCTATCATTAAATATTCACGCACGCGCCCCCGTGCCCCAAGCGCCCATCGTTGACCCATAATAATATTTTATAGGCCCCAAACCCTTCGAGCCCAAGTCATTGTGTCCATCTCAAACCCAAGTTGTTTTGTTTCACAATATCCTATTCCAAGCATTAATATTAGCATTAATATATAGGAAGAGATGCTTCATAATATTTGCCGATGTGAGACAAATACTTATTGCAATCTTCCCAATAATCCCCTATAAAATTGTAATAATTATTTATTTATGCATATGAGAAAGTACCTTTTGGTTTAAACTTTTCTTCTTAGTCCATATATTTAAATTTCAACATAATATTTGGTAGTAAATACTTAAACCAAAATCCTATATGATGAAGCGAAATATATGAACACATAAATATTATCATGCTTCTGTAAATGTCATAACCGTAGATTGGTTATTAATTTTCTCCTGGTTTTCATGAACATGTATAAAGTTATATCCAAACTTCATTGAAACATTGTTTCTTATGTTCATATAGGTGTTCATTCTTTCCGTCCTTATTACTATGGACAAATGATCACCACAGAACGTAACAATACAAACAATGAGTCTCATGTTTCTCAATCACTTAACTGCAACTTGTTGTTACCCATTAAACTTTAGGATACAGAGCGTAAGGTTGGGTTTCTATTGCAGGTGACTAAAAAGATTTTAAACTCATTTCACAACTAGTTGTTTTAACCATTTCTCTTGGTAATCCCTTGGTTAAAGGGTCTGCCAAATTTTACTTTGATCTTACATATGTATAATTGTGATGATACCATCCACATTTAGTTCTCTAACATATGCATGTCTCAAACTTATATGTCTAGACTTTCCATTATAAATCTTATTATATGCCCTAGAGGGCCTAGACATTGTAGCTTCGCTATCACAGTAAACAAAAATGGTTGATTATGGTTGTGGCCACAACTCTATCTCTGCTAACAAATTTCTTAGTCATTCTACTTCCCTTGCTAATGCATCCTAAACAACAAATTCTACTTCCATTGTGGAATGTATGATAATTGTTTGTTTCTTAGAGGCCCACGATATGGCACATCCCTCCAAGAGTAAAAATCCATCCAGTAATTCCTCTATTTTCGTCTTCAGGAGTTGAACCACTTACATCTGAGTATCCTTCTAGAATTGCTGGGAAATTTCCATAGTAGAGTCCTAATTTGCTTGTTCTTTTAAGATAACCTAAGACTGTACCAATTCCCTTCCAGTGTGAAACACTAGAATTATTTGTATACCTAGATAGTTTGCACATTGCATAAGAAATATTAGGATGAGTGCAACGCATAGCATACATGAGACTGCCAATTACACTTGCATATTCTAGCTGAGCAACTGCTCTTTCAGTATTTGCAAATATTTTAATAGAATAATCATAAAGGTTGCTTGCTTCTTTAAAATTTAAATGCTTATATTTAAGAAGTATCTTTTCAATGTAATGAGACTGACATAAAGCATATCCCTCACGATGTTTCCTCACTTTAATCCCTAGAATAGTATTGACTTCGTTTAGGTCTTTCATTTTGAAACACGAAGTTAAATAGTTCGTTGTCTCATTTATACCTTCCATATTAGTATCAAATATGAGCATATCGTCCACATATAGGCATATTATAATACCACATTTATCTGTGAATTTCGAATAGATGCACTTGTCAGCATTATTATGCTTGAAGCCATTAGACAAAATTACAGAGTCAAATTTCTCACGTCATTGTTTTGGGCTTGTTTTAATCCATATAAGAAGTCAACCAGTTTGCAGCCTGATTTTCATTTCCGTTCATGATGAATCCTTCCGTTTGTTCCATATACACCTCTTCGTCTAATTCTCCATTAAGAAGTCTTGACATCCATTTAATGTACATACAATCCATGAATAGATGCAAGAGCAAAAAGAACCTTATTGATATTAGTCTAGCAACTGGAGCATATGTATCAAAGTAATCGATGTCTTCCTTTTGCCTAAATCCTTTGGCTACTAGCCTTGCTTTAAAAGTTTGAACAGACCCATTCGTATTATATTTCTTTCGAAACACCCATTTACATCCAATTGGCTTGGATCCAATTGATAAATCTGTTAGAACCCAAGTGTTGTTAGACATAATTGAATCCATCTCATCATGTATTGCTTCTTTCCAGAAAGCAGCAACTCTTGAAGTAATAGCTTCTTCAAAAAAAATAGGATCTTCTTCGTTTTTCAAAATATAAATTGTCTCATCGAGTAATTTATCCCTATCACTAACAACAAGGTGAACTATGTCATCTGGTGAGACGAAGTCAGGATCTAAGCTTTTGGCTTTCCTTGGTATTTGGCTTCTCGTAGGTTCATCAGGAACGTTTTGGAGCCTCCTTTTATTTGAAGAATTATATTCAATGTTTTCATCATTCCTTTTGTGAATGATCTATGTAAGATTAGAAACTGTCATGGAATCACATAAATTTATTTTTGATGAATTCTAATTCTCTTGATTCCACAATTACATCAGATTCTATATCCAATAATCTGTATGCTTTAGAATTTTCAGCATATCCTACGAATATACTTTTCAATGCTCTTGGTCCAAGTTTTATCCTTTTCGAATCTGTGACCCTATAAAAAGCTAAACATCCTCAAACCCTTAGATATTTCATGTTTGGTTTTCTTCCTTCCCATAATTCATAAGGAGAAGTCTTAGTTTTCTTGATGGAATTCTGTTATTGACATGTCGTTAAGAGTGTTTCTCCCCACAAATTGACATGTTGTTTAGCATTTAAAATCAGAGCATTGGTCATTTCAAATAATGTTCTATTTTTTCGTTCAGCCAGTCCATTTTGCTGCGGGGTATAAGGTGCGCTTGATTGATGAATAATTCCATTTTCTTCGCAAAAGGATGAAAATTCCAAGGAAAAATATTCTCCACCTCTCACTTCGCAACACTTTAATCCTTTTTTCCTTTTGATTCTCAACATTGGTTTTGAAACGCTTAAACATTTCAAAAGTTTGATCTTTTGATCTCATTAAATAGACGTGTGTGTATCTAGAATAATCATCTATAAACGTGATAAAATATCTATTGCCACCTCTAATCAATATACCATTTAAATCACAAATGTCTGAATGTATTAATTCAAGTAGTTTTGTATTTCTTTCAAATTTTGGAAACGGTTTTTTGCACATTTTTGGTTCAATACAAATTTCACATTTAGATTGGTTTACATTATCATATGAAATTATTCCTTCTTTAGATGTAAATTGTAAATTTTTATAATTTAGATGTGCTAATCTATTATGCCATAAATGAAATGAATCAACAACATAAGCAAATTCGTTCATTTTATTAATACTTAATTTGAACATACCATTACAAGCATATCCTTTCCCAACAAACATATCGCCCTTGGACAGAATAAGACTATTACCATCTAGAACTCCCTTAACACCCTTATTACATAGTGGACTTGCTAAAACCAGATTTTTTTTCTGATTTCTGGAATATGTAAAACATTAATAAGAACAATCCTTTTGCCAGAAGTGAACTCCAATTCTATGGTTCCTTTTCCAATGACAGTTGAAGCATTATGGTTTCCCATAAGTACCTTGCTATCGTCAGAAACCTTCTCATATGATTTGAACAGCGATTGGTTGTTGCATACATGAATAGTAGCACCAGAGTCATATCGCCAATTGTTTTTGGTAGTATCTATCACGTTTAGTTCTGTGATCATATCAATGTTCAGTTTTGAAACCATGGCAATGATTTCTGATTTTTCTTGTTCAACCATGTTTGCCTTGTTAGAAGTACCTTGATTGTTCTTTTTGCCCTGGTTATTATGTTGTTCTTGCTCTTTTTTCTGTCTTTTGAAAAATCTGTAGTCGCGTTTGTAATGTCCAGGTTTACCGCAGAAGTAACATTCACACTTGCCTTTGCCGTTGTTATCTCTTTTGCGTTTTCCAGAGGGTTTATTATCATTTCCAACATTGTTAATATTGGAAGCAGCGGTAGACTCAAAAACTTTCTGCTCACGATTTCTGGCTTCTTCCTCAATTTGAAGATGTTTATGAATCTGTTTCATCGTGAAATCCTCTGAAGAATGCATAAGCTTTTTTTGATAATCACTTCAATTCTTAGGAAGCTTGGCCATCACAGCCCCAACATGCAAAGCCTCAAGGATGGTGATTTTAACATCCCTCAACTTATTGAATATTACTTGCAGTTCATGTACTTGATCCAGAACAAAGACGTTATCAAGCATTTTAAATTCAAAGAATTCGAAAATTAAAAACTTATCTGCCCCTTGTTTTTCAATGTTGTATTTGGCCTCTAAATTTTTCCATATCTCTCTCGATGACTTGACAGAAGTGAATAAATCAACAACCGATCAGACAGAGTATTAAGTATGTGACCTCTGCAGATAACTTCATCTTCTTCACGCTTCTTTCTTTTGGATATAACCTCTGCAGTGTCTTTTTCAGTTGGTGGTGGAATCGGTTCCAAGTTATCATCAAGCACGTATGCAATTTTGAGTGTAGTCAAGAGGAATATGATCTTGTCCTGTCAACGGGTGTAGTTTGTGTCATCAAAACGATCCAGTTTGGTGAATTCCTGATTCATTATCTTGTATGTTAACTCGGATGATGCCATTATTGATTCCTTAAGATTGTTGATGTTATGGTAACCAGAATGAATCAGAGAGCAAGAGGATTTCTCGTTTGAGGCACGTTGAATACGTTTTCCTTAAGGAATTAATCGCCCCCACTAATTTGCAGATAAAAGGGTAGTGTGATTCCTCCAGGATACAACAAACAGTGAGTTTACAGAACCAGAAAATTAAGGGAAGAAGAGGAAATCGGATTGGTTGTGGGTTTGGATAAGGAGCAGTTTATATAGCAGACGAACAGGCATGACCATTGGAAACAGTTGCGTGCAAGGAGACGCGTCCATTCATTCAAAAATATGACTGTTCGCAATAGTCGAATCCGTTCCGTATGATCACGCACGCACCCCCGTGCCTATCTTTGACCCATAATAATATTTTATAGGCCCCAAACACTTTGAGCCCAAGCCATCGCGTCCATCTCGAGCCAAAGTTGTTTTGTATCACAATATCTTATCCCAAGCATTAATATATAGGAAGAGATGCTTCGTAATATTTGTCGATGGGGGACAAATACTTATTGCAATCTTCCCAATACACATATATATACACACACACACACATACATATATATATGAACTTTTATTTTATAAATTGTTTTTGCTGGACTAATAACGAGGAACAGAATATTGAGCCAATGGGTTATTCTTTCAAATGGTCATGATAGTTTTGATCATCTTTATTAATAGTTAGTTTGAAAGCGAAACTTTTGATCCGATCGTAAAATTCTAAAAATATCCTTACACGGTTTTATTTTTATATATCACTCAAAAGTAGGATATATCAATTAAAAAAATTATAAACACAAACAGCATAATATTAACAAATCATAATATTGCTTAAAAGTGGGATTTAACAAACAAACATTATTTACAACATCGTCCTTTATTAGTTAACAAAACAAATAAAAATTAAAACTTAAAAAAATAGATATATCTAATAAAATATTTGATACTACAACTTAAATAAAAACTTAAACTAATTATACATGATTACAACATGAAAAGATAACTGATCCATATAAATCATTTTCTTTTGTATGTATTAAACATATACAATTTCTAAAAACAAACATAATTCACATGCAAACCTTGTATCACGGTCGCGTACGAAAATTGATTCTTTAAATTGTTATTAGATAATTTGCACGTACGTAGGTTTGGAAGAGAGTTCTAAATATATCTAATATTTGTATTTATTCTTTAAATTGTTATTTGAGGTGTTATATGTTAACAGGGACCAAAATGGTTTAGTTAATTCAATCATGCGTTTACACCTCCAGTCTTCCACATGCTACCATGCTTTAAGCTGTATAATTTGCGGATTTTTAGTTTTTATATGCTTGATTCTTTCTAAAATTGGATGGTGTTATGTGCTATTGGATTATATTATAAAAAGCAATATTTGCAACTTAGTTCATGACGCAACAAAAAATAAGGTTTAGAAGAAATTTTTGTCCCAAAAGCTTCCAACAAGGTTTTTTGATTAAAATTTATTTCAGCCCATGGCAATTAGCCTTACATTATAACACAATATATCTTCTGTTGCAAAGTTGATTGCCCACTGTGATGCAGTTTCTAATTTTGATATCTTTAGATGTATTGATTGTTTGTTCCACCGAAGTTTAACACACAAGGTTAAGAGAAAAAAATAATAGTTAAATGAATTTGAAAAGACGTTTTAAAGTTTCTAATTTAGTTTAAAAAATATTATACTTAAACCGATTTTGTAAAAAGCTAAGAAATAAATTTAAAACAATAAATACTACATTGAATTCAATTTTCTTAGAAGTCCAGAAATGAATTTAATAAAAACAAATATTCTAGTAAATCAATTTGAAAAAAATAAATAAACAATGAATGTAGCAACAACAAATATTCTATAAAAAACAATTTTTGAAAAAGTTAAATATGAATATTAAAAGAACAAATGTTCTACTCAGATAGATTTTCTAATCATATCAAAAAATGAATATACAAAAACAAATATTCTACTAAGTTCGACTTTCTAAAAAAAATTGAAATGAATATAACAAATATTGTACTAAAATCGATTTTCTAAAAAGACTAGAAATGAATATAATTACAAATATTCTACTGAAATTGATTTTCTAAGAAATTAAAAAATGAATATGACAACAACAAGTATTTTACTAAAGTTGATTCTGTAAAAAATTAAAAAATAAATATACAAGAACAAATATTCTACTAAAATCAATTTTTAAAAAAATTGAAATGAATATAACGTTGATTCGAAATAAGCGTTTAATACTATTTTAACAAATATAATAACAAATATTGAAACATTTAGTCCCCAAAATTAAATTCATGTTGTGCTCAACTTCATTCATTGCAATATAAGTTGATATTTAGTGGATGACATCCTTTGCCAATGTAAATATTTACATCATATTGTGTGCTTATTCATCTTTTCTGAACTCATTTCATGCAATCCAAAAGAGGTTAAATTACTCTAATTCACTGTGTGCATATGTGGAACGAGAAAAGAGAAAGGGGGTGGAACTGAAGAGATCTACATGTATGACTGCTCAGATTAATCTCTAGCCAATCCAACAGTTTGTCAATCAACCATAAGGAACAAGCGCGGATCATAATTTCTTTGCTTTATTTGAATTTTGAAGAAGGGAAGGAAAACGTACATGCTTATGGGTTAATGTTAATGTAGAAGCAGGTAAATAAATCATTATTTGTGTATATGCAGATTTAACCCAAAGTGCAGCTGGAAGAAGATATTGACACAGACTTTGGGTTGCCTGCAGCAGTAAGAATGTTTATTGAACATCAAGTCTGAAAAAAATGCTGAAATATCAGCAATTTTTGTGAAAAATTGCACACATTTCTGCAATTATTCACACACTGTACTGCACGTATTAAAAGAAGGAAGAACAGTTGCAGCAATGTCTGCAATTATTATAAATAATTGCAGACACTGCTGCAACTTTTTTATAGTATAGTGTGCTATGTAGAAAAGTTGCAGATATCTCTGCAAGTATTGCAAATTGTTGCATATTTTTCAGCAATTTACTGGAGATAAATAATATTTTATTTGTATGCATTTTCAATAATTTTTCTATGATTTTTCTGCAATACTTCGATGTCTAAATAAATGTAGATTTTGAATTAAAAATTTTGAAGCAAGTTAGCAACATGAAAACCTGCAAGTTTTTGAAATGATTGCTGCAATATATACAATTTTACGAAAAATTGCTAAAATTCGTTGTTACGTGAACGTGTTTTATTTTTTTTGTTGTTTTCAAATCATTGTTTTGCAGTTTTCTTGCATGATTTTGAAGATGATTATGTGTTGAATTAAAATTTGAAGTTTGACAAACTTAAACTTTTTTGTTGTTTTTTTATGAATTTCGAAAAACAGAGACCTAATTTATTAAGTTTTAGATAGGGTTTTTCTATTTTAAAACCTAAACTGGGCCTGAGGCCAAACTGACTATATATATATATATATATATATATATATATATATATATATATATATATATATATATATGTGTGTGTGTGTGTGTGTGTATGTATGTATGTATGATGTATGTATGTGTGAGTGAGTGTGTAATTAGTAGTTGTTTTGTTGTAAAACGATAGGCGCAGCATGGGGGGTTTTATATAAAAAGTTATTGATCAAAACTAAGAATTCAATGTGCTAAAAATCCAGTATTTTCGCTTTGTATAAATGGATTCATTATTGCTATCAGCTTCCATTTGATTTTTGGTAATTCAACCAATGATCTAGTTGTGTTCATAGTGTCAAATTTTGCATGAGAAGTGAAAGCTTAATGAATTTTCGTTTGTTTAGACTTTTAGATCATCACAGGAATTATAACATTTATTTGATATTAGATGTTGCTATAAGTGAATAAGGATCTTAATAAAAAAGAAGCACCAATATCTAAACATTATTGCCATAAGTGTTGACAATACGATTCACTGAGGCAAAATAACAGCCCTACCCAGTTCTATTCAAAACTGTTTACTTCACATCAAAACACTCAAAATAAATGTCTCACAGAATCATAGATGCAAGTTTTATAAATTATATTACACATCGGGCAGCATGATTTACACTTCCTAACATCATGGTATTAGGAAGTGTAAAACATGTTGCCCGATGTGTTATATAATATATAAAACTTGTACGAACTGTCGTTGTTTAAGCAGCACTGAGGATACCATGTTTTACACTTCCAAGTCACGCATGTTGGTATCAGAAAGTCTAAAATGCTACAGTACAAACAGCTTATCAAATAGAATTGGTTGATATCGTAAACCATCCCTCAAACATTACATAACCGATAGAAATAGCTTACAACCAGTACATGTTAAGTTATACATAGTTACGAATCAACTTTCGTAGAATTTGGAAGTTACGGCTATGTATAGTAAATTACTAAAACATCAAGTAGTTAAACTCGTGAGTTGTACTTTCACACAAAAGTCCGGAACGAATTTGTAATACCTGGTGGTGCTGAATCCTGGTGGCCGTATTATCCCAAGAAATAACGGTGCTTTCAGGTGACAAACCAGCGAAAGTGATGAAATTTTTGGTTTTGGGAATGTAAACAGGTTCCCTGTAAATACCGGGAGAAATCTGTATCAGTGTACGGATTCGGTTGCTGAACGGTACCGCGTTGATCGCCTCCTGAATCGATCGGTAATCTCCGGTGCAATCGCAGGCTACTCGGAGGCGAACTGACATTGTTAGGTGCACCTTTGGGGTGGAGAAAAGCTGCGGTTTCTATTTTTCAATGGGTTTCTGGATTAAAGAACGCATAGGATATGCGTTTAGAATCCAATGCTCTTTGGCTTTGTTCCTAGGCTAGCTTTGCATTACAGAATGGAACCAGTGAGAACCTACACACCGAAATGTGTGGTTATTTTCATCCCGGATTTGTTTCTTGCCACAATTACAAATTTAATAAACATGAAAATTTTGACATAGGCTATGAGTCCTAATACTTTCTTCGACAATCGAAAATTTCCAAACTAGAAAATGAACCCCATTGATTACTCTTTACCCTCCGCTTATTCCTTCACTACCATTCATTTTCTCCAATAATAAATACATAATTTTACCTTATGTTAACGGCTTTTTACACGAATTCAACTAAAGAAACTTCGTAGTCACCAAGGCAAAAATCCCGAAGGAATGGTTGCTGGTCTTGGATAGCAAATACATGTAAGACTATGAAGCTCTGACCAAGCGGACTTGAGCTAATGACATTTTGGATCGAAGGATTGGTGTGGATCACTATGGCTATAAGTTAGTACTATAAAAATTCTTTTAGGCTCTCGTCGCTAGGCTAGCCTTACCGTCTATGTTTTCGCTTAATCCGTTTATAGTCCGCCTATATGAGACTTGTTCATTATCTAAACATATAAACACGATTATAGGAACCGTTCATGCAACAATTTAGGTTTGATGCCTTTTATAAGCATCAAATTGTTTTTTCTAGCAATTTTGTCTCAATGGCTACTTACAAATCCAACCAAATCCATGATATCTCATTTTGGATCAGCAAATACTTAAAAAAAAAAACTAAAATTTTATCTAAAATGCGTGAGTTTATCAAAAACATCTATATTTGATTAATCCTCGACTAATCTCCGCCTTGATAATCAATTCCTAGTCCACACTTACCATTTAGTGGTTTTTACAATAGTGTATCAACAACTTAAACCATCAGTTCAACTCAACAAAAAATGATCAATATTCAAAAAAACATAAGCAGCTTCAAGCACACCATTGGAAACACAATATTAGAGTCAGGAGGAATTACTTCAAAAGGCCTCAAGGGTACGCTCCCCTTCTTTCGTGATCAATGTCGACCACCTGTAAAGGTCGGTGTCGATCCCGCATAAGATAAGTGTTGATCCCAATGAACAATGTTCATGACTCATTTTTACAAGGGGCTTGGTTTTTGTCTAAAGATTCTGATAGAGGAATTTCAAATGGTTATTTGAACATTTCTAGCTATAAATACAGGATTGATGGTTCATTAGAAGAGATCGTTTCTTCTCTCTTGTTGAGGCTCTATCATTCTTTTTTACTATGTGGATTCAAAAAAATTATAGTTATAGTCGATGGTAAAAGGAAAGTCTTCTGGAGTAGATGTAAGCTAGAGTACGCTGAACCATTATAAAATATTGTATATTCGTTTCTTTTTGTTTATAGGTAATATTGTTCATATTTTATTCTCCGCTTCTACCTATTCAGGGTTAGCGCCCATTTTGCACGTTAGCATTTTTGGTGTCAGAGCAAGGCCATCGACATTTATGGTATTTTAATAGTTGAATCTTTGATTTGGAAGTTTGTATCATGAAAAAAATGGTTAGGAAATCAACATGAGAGGAGCTAGGAGGCCTCTTCAAGAGCTGGAGCTATCAACCCTCTATCTACATAGCTAGATATAAGACACATACTATGAAGGATGACATGCAAACTAGAATAATTACATAATATGAGGAGATGATGGAAATCTTATGAGGATAGGATGACTAAGAGTTGTTGGAAACTAGAATCAAGAACAGGGAATATTAGCAAATAGGCATGGAGATGGAATGGAGCAATCGGGGAAAACCTCGAGCAAACCATGGGGATCAGCACTGATCCCTTATAAGGGTCGAGACTAAACCCTAAGGCCTTAGGGGCATTCCCCAGGCCAATGCCGGTGAGGTTATTGTTCAACTAGGGATGGTTGTTTGGCATGCTGCTGCGAATTGGAACATGAAAGCCTGACTAAAGGTATAAGTATTATTGTTCGCTTGCGGAGACTAGAGGCAGGCTCAAGATGCAAATTAGAGGCCACCTATTGATGAGAACGACAGATTTGCTACAATGATAAGGCATATTATGAGAGGTGGATTGCCTAATCAAAACTTGCAGGACGTTAGTGGGAGTCCATTCATTCTGGACTTTAGGCAAGCTAGGAACCCACCAGAATATAAATTATCAAAACTGGAGACGTATAATTGAAGGTCGGATCAATGCATTTGTTGAGGTATATAATGCTAGAGGTTATGACTTAAAGGCAATCCATTTGATGTGATTAATAACACTGTTGATGTTATTGTTTTATTTGGAGTAAAAATATGTTGTTATGTTATATTTACTGCTTAATATAAATATTAACAAAATAGAAGTATTTATAATGATAATACGGAATTATATAGTTCAAGTAAGTGACTGGAACATGAGAATATATAATATAATAAGTATTATAATTCATAAATGTCCCAAGTTAAGTTTTATTGTTTACATGGGACAACAATAAAACACTGAGACTAATATGTTGACTTACCAATGATCATATCTCATTGATCATTAATATACGTGATATTAATGTCAAGGCATAAATATGTATTGGAGAATAGCGTATTGGGCTGACCCAACATGAGAAAATTACATGGAATATAATTAACAGTATCGTAAGTTATTCTCATAGTGGTCGTGATGTAATGGTCTGCGGGCCTGAAATCATTTTAATTTTATTCGAGGATATTTGTGTTTTGATATCATCAAAAGTTACTTTTAACCGAGTAGACGATAAAGGTGATCATTGGATACATCTCGAATTGAATGAAAATTACGAATTATCTAGATGGAATTTAAACCTACGATATATTTGTAGTGATAACCATGGGCCTCTTGATTGAGTGAGACTATGAAATGCATGGTCGTGCTCAAATACTGATTTGTTTTGTATTGTTTATTCATCAATCAAGATAAAAGGATTAAATTATAAAAAGGGTGATACGTTTCATGCCTCGAGTTTAATCCTAGATGTATTGGTTAAATGGATTATATTACATCGATACACTGGTCGTGGAAAGGTTGTATCGAATCATTGATCTTATCATAACTTAGGTAGAAGTAACATATGACTAGATGCCAAATAATGTTTATAATTTTAAATCATTGCCAATGTTATAGTAACTTATAGGTTTACACATAAGAACGTCTGAAAAGGTGAAGAAACATTCTTAATAAAAGAAAATCAAAATGTTGACGTTTCCATTTATTTTGAAATGGTATATGGTTAACGCTACCCTATTTTATCTCGTTCCACATATATAAATAAGGTTCGACCTTATCTTCATATAAGAGACACAGAAAAACAACGAAATAAAATGGGGGCAACAAACACCCTAATTCCTCTTTTTGGCTAGTGCCGAAAATTTTAATTCTCGATTCGTATGACGCTATCGAGAACGGACATTCGTGGACACCTCTAAAGGCACGACGCTTGACGTGCTTATGATTCGATCCTTCCATCCTCAAGCAATCGATCGATTATCCATGGATTTTCAATGATAGGTGTAAACCATAACTGTTAATTTAATTTTTAATTAACTGTTATTGCATAGATCCTTACGCTTTAATTTGTTAAAATCGTTTAATTGACCTATCACTTTCAAATAGATTTTTCACTTGGAGTGATGGTAGATTTCCCCCAAATTTGGTTAAGCTTGATCATGTTTTCATTAATCCTAGTTTCGAAGATTTACACCCACTCACCTTCCAAAAAGGGTTGTCCTCGATTATCTATGACCATTGTCCTATTGTCTTAGACACTAGGGAGTTGTTAAGAAGAAAGTCTTTTTTTAAGATTTGAAAAGATGTGGTGCATTGAAGATAACTTTGATGACATGTTAAGTAGGAAATGGGCTAGTTTTGCGGACAGAGGTGATGCGGTTGGCATCATTTGCAGGAAGTTCAAGCTGTTACAATTTTTTTTGACAAAATGGAACAAACAATGTTTGGAAATGGTAGATACAAAAAAGATAAGCTTCAAAAGGATATCCTAGAGGTTAATATTTTGGAGGAGATACGAAGTTTAAATGAGGAAGAGAAGGCTATGTTGTCACGAAAGGAGAAGGAACTGACTAAAGTTATGGATCAGGAGGAGATTTATTGGAAGCAAAGATCAAGATCCCAATGGCTAAAAGAAGGAGACAGAAATACTAGCTATTTTCATCGTGTTACTAATGGTAGAAGAAGAACTAACATGATTAGTAGCATTTGGAAGGATGGGGAGGAGATTTGTGACTAACAAAAGTTAAGTGATACTTTTACTGACTTCTACAATGGAATTTTTGGTGAGAGGATTGATCATCGAATCCCGGTTGATTGGAAAAAGCTTTATCCCATTAAATCAAGCTTGGCAGAGATGGATAGAGTTTTTTCTAAGGAGGAAATTGTTGTTGCCCTTAACAAGATGCCTAGTGATAAAGCACCTAGTCTTGATGGTTTTCCCAATTTCTTCCTTAAAAAATACTGGAATATGGTGAAAATTGATGTACTGTGTTTGTTTAAAGAATTTTATGATGGTTCAATTAGGCTGGAAAAGTTAAGTTATGCAAATGTGGTTTTAATACCAAAGAAGGAAGGTAATGTCTCGGCAACAGATTTCAGACCCATCAGCCTTTTGAGTAGTACTTTCAAATTGATTACGAAAGTTTTAGCTAATAAACTGAAAGAGAAGATGGATGAGTTAATTGATAAATCTCAAATGGCTTTCATCAAAGGCAGATTTATTTTGGATGATGCCGTGTTGGTCCAAGAGATCATCTCGCATTGTGATCATTTTGATGTCCCATATGCCATTATCAGACTAGATTTTGCTAAGGCATTTGATACAGTTGATTGGTGGTTTATGATTGATGTTCTGAAGGCGAGAGGATTTCCCCAGAGGTGGATTAACTGGATTTACACGATTATATCATCAAGCAGATCAAATATTTGCGTCAATGGAGTGGCTGGCAACATTATTATATCCAAGAGGGGATAGAGGCAGGAGGATCCTTTATCTCCCCTACTTTTCGACTTGGCAGTAGATGTGTTCTCTCAAATTCTGAAGGTCAGCTGTAGCAATGGCATCATAAAAAGCTTTGGAAGTGAGCACATGGTTGGAGGTATCAATTCTTTACACTATGCTCGTGATACTATAATTTTTAGTAACCCTGAATGTAAATACATTGCTGCTGTTAAATTTTTGTTGTATGCTTTTAAAAGTTTATCAGGCTGATATAATAATTTTTAGTAACTCTGAGTGTAAATACATTGCTGCTATTAAAGTTTTGTTGTATGCTTTTGAAAGTTTATCAGGCTTGAAAATTAACTTTCACAAAAGCAGTGTATATACTTGTTGACACACTTTTTTGTCGAAGTTGCCACACTTCAAGTATTTGCTGAGCAATGCATCAAAAAACACAAAGCATCAGGGTCGAAGTCGCGTCGCAAACGCAAGGAGACCCAAAGCCTATATCAAGTGGCCTCTGTCGGGCCCAATGAACTCTTAGTCGAGCCGTGCTTCGAGCCGAAGGCGAGCCGTCAAGCGGGTCCGGGAGCAGAGCTGATAGGGGTCCATCTGCAGCACAACCCGATTCATCCAATTTTCTCTACGCCGGAAGCTCAGATTCCTTCACTTCGGACCAGCAAAACTGTGAATTCCCTCACTTCGCATTCAGGAATTTCAACTCTATCTGCAGCATGATTTCCGCCTCACACTCTACCAATTTCGAACCCCTCCAGAGTGTTCGAAATTTCGTATCCTCGGGTAGGGTCGAAATTTCGCACCCCCTAGTGGGGTCGAAATTTCGAAACCCCTCTGGTGGGGTCGAAATTTCGAACCCCCTGGTGGGTCGAAATTTTGAACCCCCCCCCCACATGGTCGAAATTTCGAACCTCCCTGGTGGGGATGAAATTTCGAACCCCACATGTGAGTTCGAAATTTCGATCCCCCAGGGAGGATCGAAATTTCGAACCCCACTGGTGGGTTCGAAATTTCAACCCCCTGGAGGGGTGCGAAATTTCGAACCCGCACCATGGGGTGCGAATTTTCTGCATATGGCTTGTTTTGGGGTGCGAAAATTGCTCTGGTGGGCCCCGCTGCTCACCTACTCGCACCTAACCTTCCTCCTGTAAATACCCAAGCCTTGCCTTCATTTGGGGGCCTTCTCCCTTGGAATTTTTGGACCTTAAGAGCTCCAAGCACTCATTAATGGCTTCCAACACCTCCATCATGGCCATGGAAGATGACATGGATAAATAAAACATGGCGTGCATGTTTTCCTTCAATACTTGAACATTAACAAGGATTGTTATGCTACTTTTGAACTTCATGGACATGAACACCAAACTTGGATATTGTTGACCAAGTCAGCACTTTTCAACGAAGAAGAAGAAGGGAAATTTAGTCAAAGTATAGAACAATCCTATATTTTACTATTCCATTGTAACACTTTGAACTTGGCTATTGTCTGAACTTGTATAACCTTGTAATCAACCAAAGATATGATGAATAATGATTATAAAGTGGATGTAGGCATTAGTGCCGAATCACTATAAAAGTTGTGTCTCCCCGCATTTACATATTTTACCGCTTATTTGGATAATTGTTCACACATACATTTGGGTGTTGGCGTGCGACAATTTTGCCCGTCAACAACACTCTTGGTTATAGTGAAGAGATAAGAAGAAATTATGTTGAGATTCTCAACTGCGAGGAGGACAAGTTCCCACTAAACTATTTGGGCATGTGCATTCGACTAAGAAGTTGATAAAGAAAGATTGGCAACATATCATCGAAAAAGTTGATGTTAGGCTTGCTATATGGAAAGGAAATTCACTTTCAAGGGTAGGAAGATTGGTGATGGTAAATTCGGTTCTCTCCTCTTTGCCTCTTTACTGGCTATCCTTTTTCAAATGTCCTGGATGGGTAATTGATAAAATCAATGCACTTAGAAGAAATTTCTTTTGGAGTCGTAATAAGGAGATCAGAAAGCTCAGCTGCATTGTAAGTTGGGATCAGGTTTGTTAACCTAAAGACCAGGGAGGTTTGGGTGTGCTTAATTTGAAAAACATGAACTCTTCTCTTTTTTGCAAATGGTTGTGGGTAATGATAAGTGACAAACAAAATTTTTGGAAGGAATGGATCATTAACACATGTCACGATGGTAGATTTGATTGGAATCGCAATTCATCCCCTTGTTCTGCTTTTGGAGAGGAGTTATGAGTAATTCGCATTTTATTAAGATTGGCACAAAAGTTGTTGTGAGAAGTGGATTTAACGTTTCGTTTTGGTATGATTGTTGGTTGCTTCCTGTACCTTTGAATGATGAATTTGAGGACTTGTTTGAGATAGCATGTAGCAGATTATCTACTGTTGGTGAGATGTACAATTTAGAGGCTACCAGATTTAAATGGAGACTGTCATTTTGCAAAATTGTTACGGGAAATGCTCTTTATCAGTTGTGCCAATTTTTCAAGTTGCTAGAAGATTTTCACTTAAATGAGAAGCATGATGAGTTTGTTTGGAAATTGGAAGGAGAGAAAAATGTTTTTTGGGTTGGAGATTTGTATAAGACAAAGGAATTTCGCTGGTAGAGAATGGTTGAGTTTCGACTATATGTGGAGTTTTATGACAGTCCCTACAAAAGTAAAGATTCATATGATGATTGTAATGCATGGGAGGTTGAACACTATCTTTAGCTTGCATCGAAAAGGTTTAGCTATAACTGGTGGCTGTGTTTTCTGTGGAGATGATGAGGAAGATTACATCCATTTATTTTAGCATTGTGACTTTTCTTTTTACATATGGACAAAGTGCATGGTCTGCCTTAATCTGGATCCGGAGTGGGAGGCATTTATCAAAGATCAATTCAATTTTTGGCAATACATTTTTCCTTCTTTGGATAATACACATAATCGCCACTTATTTGTTTTGTTAAACTTCGCTTATACTTGGATGTTAT
This sequence comes from Allium sativum, assembly GCA_030737875.1. Lineage (NCBI taxonomy): Eukaryota > Viridiplantae > Streptophyta > Magnoliopsida > Asparagales > Amaryllidaceae > Allium > Allium sativum. The sequence goes on along the minus strand of CM060913.1, from coordinate 781,040,599 downwards.
GGCAAGAACGCAACTATAGAAAATTCAAATCCTTGAGAAGAATGGCTAACAAAGCCATTTTCATCATTCTTAAATATGTTTTCATATGGGCAGGCACAGACAGCTAGAAATTTGTTGATTCAAAAACAACCAGGGTCCATGATAGAGTTCGTGAATGGACTGGAGATTAGCTCGCTTGATGTTGTGATGGAGGGTTGATCAGTACCGCCGTACTTATTATATTTTGCTATGATGTTGTGATATGTCTTATGACTATGCTATGTATTTTTTGGGCGCACTGATGTACTTTTTATGTTGTTGGTTTTTGTATATATGATGTATATATATGTACGATGTAACTCTGGACTTGAATGATGATATATATAAAGGTGTGAATCTGACGATTCACTACCTTTTCGCTTCAAAAAATTTGTTAAAATTGTTAAAATCCGGTTTGATTAGATCTAAGAAATTACAACTGTAACAATGATTAGATCTATGAAAACCAACAACAGCATCAGAGCTTAGGGTCGAGATATATGGTATTTTGAAATATGATCTTGGTTTTTACATGTTTGAATTCCTAAATAATCGATTGTGTTGAGATACTGACACAGGTTTTCAATTCTAAAATGATTTATTGGGTTGCAATTTAGATTTAGTCTACCATAAGATGTTTCAGTATAAAACGAATTAATATTAGGCATTAATTCCATTTACCAACTACAGGATACTACACACTGTTAAACATTAATTTTGTGTTTTCATCTGTTAAGTTATATTAAATCTGTGTATTTTAAATTGAAGTTTGGATCTGTTATAATTTTAATGTGACTCTGCTCTGATTTTGATTTAGATCAAAAAAAAATTATCATTGATTAAAAGATAAGGTCTTTTAGATATGATTGCCTGAAATATGTATCCGAGATGTGAATCTTTGTGATTAGTAGTTCAAATAAATGTATAAATGATTTGGATCATTGCAGAATGTAACATAGTTTGTTTATTGAGACTTTGAATTAGGCATATTGTAATAACCCGGAAATCTGGGCCAATTTAAAATTTTTATTTTGGCAATTTTAGCGAATTTTGAATATTTAAAATGAATTAATTTAAATAATAACGACGAGAAATTTATTTTGAACTGAATTAGAACGTATAGATTTGTATACGTCGTCGTTAGAATATAAATATTTATTTATAATTATAAAAGGAATTGAAAATGGCGCGGTAGTTCGATAATTCGATTTCAAATTTCAAATGAATGTACTGGGTGCAAAATAAACCGGATTTTAGTGAAACCAAAAATATTTGAATCTAATTGAGAATATCTTTCCCACGAATCCGGAAAATCAAAATTTCATAACGGGGATAAAAAGTTATGCCCAGTTGAAAATTCAGAATAGTCGCTATGGAATTCTGGCCCTTAAAAATGGGAATTTTGCAAACGACCTCGGTTTTCGATGAAACCACTTTTGTTGGATCCGGGATGTCAATTATTGCTAGGTTTCAAAATTCGTAATTTTCTGAATCAATATGTGAGCTTGGCGAAGGAAAACGCGTTTGACCAGTTTCAGTTGATTTTAATCGACTGGAAAATGGCCATTTTTCAAACGGTCTCAGAATTTGACGAAATTAGTTTTGTTAGGACCATATCGTCAATACGAAGCTAGAAAATATATTTTTCGGGAATTTTTAGGGCTCGTATGTGACTCCGGTAAATTGAAATGTGCGTTCAAATTCAATATATAGATTGATATGTTGATTTTGACAGAAACTAATCGAATCAGCTTACGATACATATCCCATTGTGTTCGGAATGGGGGTAATTAGCTAGGGACGACAGTCGGCGGGTTTGATTTCGAGTCCGAACGAAAAAATTAACTTTTTGAAGGATAAAATAATTAAATAATTAAATTATATTTATACTAACCCTCCCCCTCTCTCCTTTTTCTCTCCCCCCCTTACCAAATCGACAGAAAGTAAATAAAAAAAAGGGGAAAGACGACGAAACTCGATTGCGCCCACCATCCTCCCGCTGTCGACTGCCTCCAGCTGCCGCCTCCAAGTCCGTCGCCCTCCCCCCTCCTCTCTCCAGTCTGTCGAAACCCCCCTCCCCCCGGTGTTGCGAGCCACAAACCCCCAATCCAAAAAAAACCCCAAATTGACGCAACCGCCCACCCCCTCAACCACATGGCCGGCCCCTCTGACCGCAACCACCACGCCCAGTCGCAGCACCTCCACCTCGAGCCACCCCATCTCCGACGCAACAGACCACCCCCTTCCAATGTAAGTTTTTCCCTCTTTTCTTCGATTTTAAAATCCTTAGAAAAACTGATTTTTGTGTATAGGTAAAACTGATTTTTGTTTATAGGAAAAACTGATTTTTATTTATTGAAAGCTTTGGTTTTTATTTAGAATAAAGGTTTGATTTTTATTATATGAACATGAGAATAAAGGTTTGATTTTCATCATATGAAAGCGAAGTAAAAGTTCGATTTTTATTATCTAAGTATGAGGATAGAAATATAGTTTTTATACAAGTATGAAGTTTAAAATATAATTTTTATATATGTTGTAGCGAAATAAAAATTCGATCTTTATATCATTGGAAGAATAAAAATATGATTTTGTTCATGTAGAGTAATAAAAATATAATTTTTATTATATTACTAGAAAGATAAAAATAGAATTTTTATCTATATAGTAGCGGTAGAAAAAATAGAGTTTTATCTATAAAGAGCGTTGTAAACATATAATTTTTCCTTGTATGTAGTAGGAAAGAAAAAAAGAACGTGATTTTTTTTTATATATATAGCAAAGTAAAAATACGACTTTGATCATTAGAATAGTTAAGGAAAAATATGATTTTTAAATTGAAAGTGAACAAATAAAAATGTGATTTTTATTTTAAAGACAGCAGTATAAAAATGTGATTCTTATATATGTAGTGGCTACGGACAACGAAAGTGACAAAAGGCGAGCATGACGAAGATTTCTACATAAGAAGAGTCGTGGATCTTGGTTTAGCTAGTCGGTGAGAACTTCTCACTTTTAATTTAATTTTCTAGTTAAAATATATATTAGGATGCGGACGGTGTTTAGTAGCACCTGACACCCGTCGTCCACAGACCATGGACGACTTGTATGCTTGTTTGTTTGATTTCGATGTGTAGTTGATTGTGTGATGTGATGTGAAATAAAATATTTATATAGTTAAAAATATTTTATAGTTGAAAATAGAATTTTTAACGTGTATTTAAAATGAAATAAATATAAACAAATCGGACGATTTGTTTATATACACACATTTGACTGATATTGATTGGGACGATAAATTTTACATATTGCCCAACTACACAAATAAAATCTGTGTTTGATTATTTGAACCCCACATGGGTATTGGGGTGATATATGATATACACTAATCCTAATAATTAGTTGTATGTCGATCGATTGATTGACAGACTGTTATAAGCGTTAAATATTTATATTTGATGCTTATACAGTGTAGAATGCACTTTGGATGATGGTTGATTATTTGTCATTGTTGATATATACATGCGTTGTATGGAAATCCATAGAAATAAAATCTTTGGTAATTGATTGGGCCTCATTCCAGTTTTGAAGTAGAATATTTGAAAAAGAAATATTTGAATAGTAATATTTGAAATAGAATATTTGAATATAGAAATATATGAAGCCGTGTTGATTAGATTGACGCCATTTTGACGCAAACGATATTTATATCGATTTTATTCATTTTTCAATGAATATTGAAAGTGATTTGAAATTCGAATTAAATTAAATGAATTGAAATTCGAATTAAATTGAATAGATTTGAAATTCAAATTAAATTGAATAGATTTGAAATTCGAATTAAATTGAATGAATTGAAATTCGAATTAAATTGAATAGATTTGAAATTTGAATTAAATTGAATACATTTGAAATTCGAATTAAATTGAAAGTGATTTGAAATTCGAATTAAATTGAATGAATTGAAATTCGAATTAAATTGAATAGATTTGAAATTCGAATTAAATTGAAAGTGATTTGAAATTCGAATTAAATTGAATAGATTTGAAATTCGAATTAAATTGAATAGATTTGAAATTCAAATTAAATTGAATGAATTGAAATTCGAATTAAATTGAATAGATTTGAAATTCGAATTAAACTGAAAGTGATTTGAATTTGAATTAAACTGAATAGATTTGAAATTCGAATTAAATTGAATAGATTTGAAATTCGAATTAAATTGAATGAATTGAAATTCGAATTAAATTGAATAGATTTGAATTTCGAATTAAATTGAATAGATTTGAAATTCAAATTAAATTGAATAGATTCGAAATTCAAAATTAAATTGAATTGATTTGAAATTCGAATTAAATTGAAATGAATTGAAATTCGAATTAAATTGAAATTGAATTGAAATCGATTTGAAATGAATTTAAAACGAATATATATTGTAATATTCAATTTTGATTTGAAATTGAATATGAAGTTGAAATTGTTTTGAAAACAAATTTAAAACGATTTATAAAATACGTTTTGAAAGGAAATCGACGAAATATTAATAATATATTTATATTATATACATAGAATGGCCTGAATGGAACGCGCCGCGCTGCGGCAGTTCGTGAATTTCGACCATTGACTTCAAATGGACATTGCGGGAGATCCGACCGTCGGATTCTCCAAAAACCGGAACCATTGGGTTCGTATCGAAAAGAGTTTTCTAACGAATATTAGAGATTTGAAATCGAACGGTTGGATTTGGAATTATGTCCAAATCAAATTCGGAAAAGGTCGCTGTAAGTGCAGTTCGATGGCCGTTGATGGAAATTGACTGTACGGGCCTTGATAAAATTATTAGAAATATCAATAATTTGTGTAAAATCATAAGAAATGATTTGGGAAGAACTGGGATGAAAAACTCCATATCTGAAAAGATAAAAGTAGATTTTTTATCAAAATGAACTAGTTTTGAACTAGAATAATAATTTATTTATTTTTAAAATAAATAAATTGGATTTGAAAAGGGTTTTAAAAGTAACAAGAATTTCCAATAATTGAATGGGAATGGATTTGTAACAACCCGAGATTTTAGAGATTGCCAAAATTTTAAATTATAATATAAATTATGATTAAATATGGGATTAAAGATTTATTTATGGAATAAATTGATGATAATATGGTTTATTTAAAAGAAAACAATGTATATTGGTTAAGAATTTGGGTTTGATGTGAACAATTGGAATGAAGTGTGAGATTTCATGGGTTATAGAGTGGGAAAAAAGGAAATAAATTATTGGATTCAAATTTATGATATTGGGATTTTATTCCTATATTAGCCTTTTTGTCCTAAAATAAAAGGATAAACATGACGAAAATAAATTTCTATATATGAAAAATTGTTGGAAATGTTGTTTTAATACGTTAAAAGTGTGAATACACTTTTGTATAATTGTTAGGAGTGAGAAATAATTGTTAGTTTGGTGAAATATGTGAAATTTGAAATGTATGACCTTAAATAACAATATTGACAAATAGTGTTGTAATAAGGGGGAATCAAGGAAAAAATAATTTTTTTCTGGTATGATTAAGTTTGGAACAATGTTTTAATGTTATAAAAATGTTAAAAACATTTTTAGGCACTTTTTCTGATGAAAAAAAAATAAATAATTTTTGTTGGTGGAAAATGATGGAAATGGGGATTTTCACCATAAAATGTGAATACTGATAAACAATTCATGTTAAATTGTGTAAATAATATTTTTACTTGAAAAAAAAATTTAATTATTTTTCTTTATTAATAGATTTCATTTGTTAAAACATGAAGAATGCAATCCATTTCATGTAAAGTGGACTCTTTATAAGAAAGTTATGTATAATTTGGTGTAAAGTATGAAATAGACTTAGCTAAAATAGCTTTAAGCACACTAATGGGCTTTAAGGAAAATAAATACATACCCTTTAACCCATTAGACATCTCTAGAAGCTATAGCATGCTATGTACGGCAATCCATTGTAGCCTTCTTCCCCAAAACGCAGAAAGAGAAACTTCTCAAAAAAAAAAAAAAAAAAAAAAAACTACGTACCCTGTAATGGCCACCTCCCTCAAAATCAATTTCTTAGCAATCTCTCCCCAAATCAACTTAATTCCTAGGTAAATCAACAGCAAGTGGTAATATCTTTCCTATAAAATCCCTTGATTCCATCAAAAATCCGAATTTGATTTTTATAATCCCTAATTTTGCTATTTTATCGTTTGCATGCCGTTTTTATCACTTCTTTCAGGTTTCTAGAGGCATATATCCTATCAAAGCTCATCATTTGCTGCTTAAATTTGGCTACATCTCTGGTTAGAAAGGTAAGCGTTTAGCTTACAGCAAATTTTAGTTGTATTTGCAAGTTTTGATGATAATCCGTATGTTTTGTTGCTCAAAACTACGGTATTTATGTCATTTTATTGCTGAAATTGAGTCATCTTTGGAAAATCATATCACCTTCGTTTTGCAGCGAAATATTGCCAAATTTTAGTATGTTTCAGATATTATCTTATAGTTTGATGCTGCAAATTTTCATTCCATTCTGAAATGTTTAGTCGCTGAAAATCACTTGCCGAAGTTGATCAAAAATATGATTTTCAGCTGAGTTCATTTTGTATTCAAAATGTGCCATCTTTGGAAAATAGTATCTCCCTCAATTTGCAGTGAAATTCGTCCAAAATTTAATATATTCTATTCTTTATATCAATCTTTGATACTGCAAAATTTTGTTTGATTTTGAGTTATTTAGAGGTGAGAAATTAGTGTCCGAAGTTGGACAAAATTTTATTTTCAGCTGTGTTTATTTTATGGCTGAAAAGTATTATGTTTGAAAAATCATATCTCCCTCATTTTGCAGCGAAATTCATCCAAAATTTCATATGTTCTAGTCTTTATATCAATCCTCAATCCTGCAAATTTTTGTTTGATTCTGAGTTGTTTAGAGGTGAGAAATTAGTGTCCGAAGTTGGACAAAAATTGATTTTCAGCTGTGTTTATTTTATGGCTGAAAAGTGTTATCATTGGAAAATTTTATCTCCCTCATTTTGCAGATAAATTCATCCATATTTCAATATGTTCTAGTCCTTATATCAGTCTTTGATGCTGATAAATTTTGGTTTGAATCCGAGTTGATTAGATATGAGAAGTCAGTGTCCGAAATTGGGCAAATTTTGACTTTCAGCTGAGTTCATTTTATGGCTGAAAAGTGCTATGTTTGAAAAATTGTATCTCCTTTGTTTTGCAGCGAAATACTTTCAAGTTTTGATACATTCTTGTACATATATTATTGTTTGTTACTGCAAAATTTCATTAATTTCTGAGTGGTTTTTGATATGCAAAACATATCTTCAATGTTGGCCAAAAACATGATTTTTTTGCATAGTTCATTTGTGTACGAAAAGTACCATCTTTGAAATTGTGTATGTTCTTCGTTTCAAAGCGAAATGCTGTCAAATTTTAATATGTTGTTGTACATATACTAAAGTTTGTTATTGTAAAATTTCATTAATTTCTTGGTAGTTTTGGTAATGTTAAATATATCGTCAAAATTGGCTAAAAACAAGATATTTGTTTTGCCGTTTCAATTAGTTTTCACTTCTAAATTTGGCTTAATTGATGATTAATTGAAAAGTTTCAGGATGAATTTTGTAGCCATGATATCCGATAAAGGTTTACCTTGGTTTTGAAGATATTTTGAATTTAAATTCTATTTAAAATTTAAATATCGGTAAATATCGATATTTGGAGAATTTGATGATTCTAATTGTTGAGTTCAAATAAAATTTGGAAAATAAAAACTTTCTTTAAAATCATGGGGTGGAAAATAAGTGTTTTAAAGGATTTTTAATAAATTACTTATTTGTCTATAAAATTATTACATATATGAGCTCATTTTTATGAATTTCGGCATATAAGAATGAGAATTAAACGATTTAGTAAAAATCTGTGGTATGGGACAGGTGTTTTTGCTTTATCGCTTAATATCGGACTTGTACGAATGAAACCAATTTGAAGTGATATTTTGAGATGTTTTAGAAGTTGATAAGTTTTAGCGATGAATATTGGTTTTATAACTTCTCTTTTTCAATGTGCTCGATGATGAATCAATTTAGATGTATTTTTATGATAGCCGATGAAATGAGGCAATTTTGATGTTGAAACTCTAATTTGAGGTTATGTTGGAAATAACCTCCGCGATGCTTCTTATACTTGCCAAGGAGATGAGGCAAATTATTTATGATGATTGATAGTATTTTGACATTCATGATGGATTTTACTTGTCGACGAGATGAGACAAGTCACGATGTAATTTAGTACTCGTCGAGAGAGAGAGATGAGATGAGTTAGGCATCTTTAAACTCGCCAATGAGATGAGGCAGTGTATAATTGATGATGTTTTATGATGGTTTTTCTAATGTGGTATCGACTAACGATTAGTAAACCAATAGGTGCGAACATATGGTATGGGACGTATGTTAACACCTATTGGGTTCCTGTTCGAGAAGTTGAGGCACATTCAAGATTTTACTAGTACTATTACCGAGTAGACGATTGGAGTCATCACAATGTTTTGACTATAGCCATCATGATGATCACGATGTTTGTGACTCCAATCACCACGATGTTATTACTCGGATTTTGTGACCAAGGGCATCATGTTGTTTCGGCGATAGTCATTAAGATGTTCATGATGTTTATGGCCCTAGTCATCACGATGGATGGTACCAATATGCAGTACTAGTCAAGACGTTAAGCACGTGCGGTTTTCTATAATGTTTTGATTTTCGAATTCACCTTTTGATGACAATATCGAATAAGGCCTTGAGTATGAAAAAGGCCAAGTTCATATTATGTTTTATGATGATTTCGAATATGAAGTTTTGAACCCTTCTTGGGTGCTATCCAAATAAATTTGTGACCTTCTTATGATTATATCAATGAAATGAGGTATAGATTATGGTAATTCTTTTATGATGAGTTTTAGTAATGGATTGAGATGTATTATTATTTATACCGATGAGATGAGGTATAATTATTAAGAAGTTTCTATTAAATGAGTTTTATGATATATTGAATTATGTTGGGATTTAGTATATGCCGATGAGATGAGGCATATATAAAGGTGTTTATCTTTTATTTAAAGATTATGTATGTCTTTGTTTGATATTCTTAATTATTCATAGACAAATAAAGTATGATCTTTGCATTATATCTTATATGTCTACGGAATCCCTTATGAATCCATGATAGACCTTATGAGGCATATTGTTTAGAGTTGAGTGGAAGAACTATTTCGTTCCGTTGGTAACAATGGAATGTTTCACTTATCACTTATAGTTATTTTCCTTTACTACTGATAAGACTAGTTTGCCTGACCCGTGTGCTTTTCACTCGGGTCAGACCAAGTTGCAGGTTAGGTATGGATTGCAGCTTCCCTTGGATATTTTTACTATCTTTTGTTGTGCTTTATCATTTTGACTTGGATATCGTACCATATGAGTAGTTGACTCTTATGTTATCAAGATGTATATTTTATGGGATAGGCGTATATGTGAGTCAGTGGTTCTTACTACTTATGTATGATGTATTATTATAGAGATGTATGGTGATGTATGTACTTATGTATATATACTCTGATCTGGTTTTGCTGTTCTGTGACTGATGATTTCTATCTGCATGTATATTACATTATTTCTGAAATGATCCAAAACCACCATAGAGTGCATTAGTCAAGGACTAAGCATGTCTACCACTTATGAGGTAAAAAAAAAAGGAGACATAATTGACATGCTTAGATCTTAACTAATGTATTACTATGATGGTCGCCCTTAACCAACCGTATTCTCTGCATTAGTAGACAGGATTACTTAGTGATTATCTTTACTAATGAAGGTCTCGGGGTGGGGCGTCACAGCTTGGTATCAGAGCCTGGTTTCAGAATTTAATGTAGTATATACAGAACAGTATACTAGATACCATACATCAAATATAATACATTTGTGCACATCATCCTTTATCATAGCCTTTACTTGGCCCTTGTCCTTGTTTTGTCTTGTGTCCATTTTCGATTCCTTGGTGATGGATAGAAGGAATACGTCTAGGAATGGAAAATTTGTTTGACATTCCGTAGTATTCATCTCGCTATACCTTTATGGTTGTTCTATATGTGACTTTATCTTTCGGTGTGACATGGGCATTTTATATGTTGAGTTTTTGGGAATTAGGCCAATTAGTGATTTCCTTTGGAATTTACGTGGCTCCTATCCTTGTTTTATGGTCTGGAAAGAAGGGATCGTTTGGATACTATACACCTCTTATTGATGATATGATGGTGTAAGCCACCTAATAAGGGTGGAACTTCCTGTATAGGTTTCCTACCTATGGATTGTGTGTCTCTCCGTGAATAGCACCTCGCGGCCTATAACCTGTTATTGAATTGGTGATTCTCTGGATATCTTATTCAGATTATTAGAGTATCTCGTACTTGAACTCCGAATGAGAGTTTAAACAACCCATACATCCTTTTTAACTTTCGGGCCATGGTTCATTTGTTAATCTTAATCCTATGAGTATGTGAGATCTCTTTTACCATATCTTTTTGCGTTGTGGAATTCGAATACCCGACTTGTGTTATCGATCCATCGGGTTTAATCGTATCTCTTGAATTCCTCTTGTGGAGATAAAAGTTTGTTTTGAACCTGGATGGAAGCTAATGAGTAGATAATCTTAATTTTTCAGAGTGCGCAGCAGAAACAAAATTATTGTTTCGGCTGAGTACAGTAATTAATATACCTTGTGGATTATTGGAAAATATTTTCTAATTACTCTGATGTTAAAGATAAAGGTATTGAATTGGATTTATTTTAAGATGAAAGTATTAAGCAAATTTTGTTATGGTTATTGATAATGTTGATGTGTCGAGACGTGGTTTAAGAATTCTAGTCGAGACAAGGGACGCCTTGGGTCGATAGGAGTTCCAAAACAACGTATGAGACATTGTTAACATGGGAAATAACCAGTATAAAATTTAACATTTAAAGAATGGTTTTTATAACTTTCTAGTGAATGATTCTAAGAATATGAAGAATTAAGTAGTATTTGAGTTGCAATAAAACTTTGAGAAGTAGATTTTATAAATGCATAGTAATTTAATTTATAAAGTCATAATGGTGAAGCTTGAATCTCAAAAAAAAAAAAAAAAAAAGAGAGAAAATAAAATAAAAACATTAATATGAATTTCAGTATCAAGGAAGTTGGCACCACACTATATTAGACCATTTCCATTTACTGAGCACCTACTCTTGGATGCTAATTAAGTATCATTTCCACATTATCACTTGAGTAAGCAGGGCATCCTCTGTGTATCTCAACTCGAAGTACACTCACTAATCTGAATCTGTTACTGACTCTTTAGAATAACCTGAGCTTGAGATCTTTCCAAGACTGTCCGGTGGCCTATTTATGTTCTTGGCGCGGAGGTGGGGCTCCTTCGAAGAAAAAAATGTATCGCTCGTTAAGATTTAATGTTTTAATAATCCCAGCGATTGCACTGGGAGAAATTAGAGAATTTATCGAGCTTTCATATCATGGTTTCTTTCTTCTCATTGTGTTAGAGAGAATTCTTTACCTCAGATATTTATTCCTTCCATTCTTTGATGCGTTTGTTGAGTTTACATGATCTTTCCTCTAGGAATTGCGAGGACGCAATTTTGTTAAGGAGGGGAGTTTGTAACAACCCGAGATTTTAGAGATTGCCAAAATTTTAAATTATAATATAAATTATGATTAAATATGGGATTAAAGATTTATTTATGGAATAAATTGATGATAATATGGTTTATTTAAAAGAAAACAATGTATATTGGTTAAGAATTTGGGTTTGATGTGAACAATTGGAATGAAGTGTGAGATTTTATGGGTTATAGAGTGGGAAAAAAGGAAATAAATTATTGGATTCAAATTTATGATATTGGGATTTTATTCCTATATTAGCCTTTTTGTCCTAAAATAAAAGGATAAACATGACGAAAATAAATTTCTATATATGAAAAATTGTTGGAAATGTTGTTTTAATACGTTAAAAGTGTGAATACACTTTTGTATAATTGTTAGGAGTGAGAAATAATTGTTAGTTTGGTGAAATATGTGAAATTTGAAATGTATGACCTTAAATAACAATATTGACAAATAGTGTTGTAATAAGGGGGAATCAAGGAAAAAATAATTTTTTTCTGGTATGATTAAGTTTGGAACAATGTTTTAATGTTATAAAAATGTTAAAAACATTTTTAGGCACTTTTTCTGATGAAAAAAAAATAAATAATTTTTGTTGGTGGAAAATGATGGAAATGGGGATTTTCACCATAAAATGTGAATACTGATAAACAATTCATGTTAAATTGTGTAAATAATATTTTTACTTGAAAAAAAAATTTAATTATTTTTCTTTATTAATAGATTTCATTTGTTAAAACATGAAGAATGCAATCCATTTCATGTAAAGTGGACTCTTTATAAGAAAGTTATGTATAATTTGGTGTAAAGTATGAAATAGACTTAGCTAAAATAGCTTTAAGCACACTAATGGGCTTTAAGGAAAATAAATACATACCCTTTAACCCATTAGACATCTCTAGAAGCTATAGCATGCTATGTACGGCAATCCATTGTAGCCTTCTTCCCCAAAACGCAGAAAGAGAAACTTCTCAAAAAAAAAAAAAAAAAAAAAAAAACTACGTACCCTGTAATGGCCACCTCCCTCAAAATCAATTTCTTAGCAATCTCTCCCCAAATCAACTTAATTCCTAGGTAAATCAACAGCAAGTGGTAATATCTTTCCTATAAAATCCCTTGATTCCATCAAAAATCCGAATTTGATTTTTATAATCCCTAATTTTGCTATTTTATCGTTTGCATGCCGTTTTTATCACTTCTTTCAGGTTTCTAGAGGCATATATCCTATCAAAGCTCATCATTTGCTGCTTAAATTTGGCTACATCTCTGGTTAGAAAGGTAAGCGTTTAGCTTACAGCAAATTTTAGTTGTATTTGCAAGTTTTGATGATAATCCGTATGTTTTGTTGCTCAAAACTACGGTATTTATGTCATTTTATTGCTGAAATTGAGTCATCTTTGGAAAATCATATCACCTTCGTTTTGCAGCGAAATATTGCCAAATTTTAGTATGTTTCAGATATTATCTTATAGTTTGATGCTGCAAATTTTCATTCCATTCTGAAATGTTTAGTCGCTGAAAATCACTTGCCGAAGTTGATCAAAAATATGATTTTCAGCTGAGTTCATTTTGTATTCAAAATGTGCCATCTTTGGAAAATAGTATCTCCCTCAATTTGCAGTGAAATTCGTCCAAAATTTAATATATTCTATTCTTTATATCAATCTTTGATACTGCAAAATTTTGTTTGATTTTGAGTTATTTAGAGGTGAGAAATTAGTGTCCGAAGTTGGACAAAATTTTATTTTCAGCTGTGTTTATTTTATGGCTGAAAAGTATTATGTTTGAAAAATCATATCTCCCTCATTTTGCAGCGAAATTCATCCAAAATTTCATATGTTCTAGTCTTTATATCAATCCTCAATCCTGCAAATTTTTGTTTGATTCTGAGTTGTTTAGAGGTGAGAAATTAGTGTCCGAAGTTGGACAAAAATTGATTTTCAGCTGTGTTTATTTTATGGCTGAAAAGTGTTATCATTGGAAAATTTTATCTCCCTCATTTTGCAGATAAATTCATCCATATTTCAATATGTTCTAGTCCTTATATCAGTCTTTGATGCTGATAAATTTTGGTTTGAATCCGAGTTGATTAGATATGAGAAGTCAGTGTCCGAAATTGGGCAAATTTTGACTTTCAGCTGAGTTCATTTTATGGCTGAAAAGTGCTATGTTTGAAAAATTGTATCTCCTTTGTTTTGCAGCGAAATACTTTCAAGTTTTGATACATTCTTGTACATATATTATTGTTTGTTACTGCAAAATTTCATTAATTTCTGAGTGGTTTTTGATATGCAAAACATATCTTCAATGTTGGCCAAAAACATGATTTTTTTGCATAGTTCATTTGTGTACGAAAAGTACCATCTTTGAAATTGTGTATGTTCTTCGTTTCAAAGCGAAATGCTGTCAAATTTTAATATGTTGTTGTACATATACTAAAGTTTGTTATTGTAAAATTTCATTAATTTCTTGGTAGTTTTGGTAATGTTAAATATATCGTCAAAATTGGCTAAAAACAAGATATTTGTTTTGCCGTTTCAATTAGTTTTCACTTCTAAATTTGGCTTAATTGATGATTAATTGAAAAGTTTCAGGATGAATTTTGTAGCCATGATATCCGATAAAGGTTTACCTTGGTTTTGAAGATATTTTGAATTTAAATTCTATTTAAAATTTAAATATCGGTAAATATCGATATTTGGAGAATTTGATGATTCTAATTGTTGAGTTCAAATAAAATTTGGAAAATAAAAACTTTCTTTAAAATCATGGGGTGGAAAATAAGTGTTTTAAAGGATTTTTAATAAATTACTTATTTGTCTATAAAATTATTACATATATGAGCTCATTTTTATGAATTTCGGCATATAAGAATGAGAATTAAACGATTTAGTAAAAATCTGTGGTATGGGACAGGTGTTTTTGCTTTATCGCTTAATATCGGACTTGTACGAATGAAACCAATTTGAAGTGATATTTTGAGATGTTTTAGAAGTTGATAAGTTTTAGCGATGAATATTGGTTTTATAACTTCTCTTTTTCAATGTGCTCGATGATGAATCAATTTAGATGTATTTTTATGATAGCCGATGAAATGAGGCAATTTTGATGTTGAAACTCTAATTTGAGGTTATGGTTGGAAATAACCTCCGCGATGCTTCTTATACTTGCCAAGGAGATGAGGCAAATTATTTATGATGATTGATAGTATTTTGACATTCATGATGGATTTTACTTGTCGACGAGATGAGACAAGTCACGATGTAATTTAGTACTCGTCGAGAGAGAGAGATGAGATGAGTTAGGCATCTTTAAACTCGCCAATGAGATGAGGCAGTGTATAATTGATGATGTTTTATGACGGTTTTTCTAATGTGGTATCGACTAACGATTAGTAAACCAATAGGTGCGAACATATGGTATGGGACGTATGTTAACACCTATTGGGTTCCTGTTCGAGAAGTTGAGGCACATTCAAGATGTTACTAGTACTATTACCGAGTAGACGATTGGAGTCATCACAATGTTTTGACTATAGCCATCATGATGATCACGATGTTTGTGACTCCAATCACCACGATGTTATTACTCGGATTTTGTGACCAAGGGCATCATGTTGTTTCGGCGATAGTCATTAAGATGTTCATGATGTTTATGGCCCTAGTCATCACGATGGATGGTACCAATATGCAGTACTAGTCAAGACGTTAAGCACGTGCGGTTTTCTATAATGTTTTGATTTTCGAATTCACCTTTTGATGACAATATCGAATAAGGCCTTGAGTATGAAAAAGGGCAAGTTCATATTATGTTTTATGATGATTTCGAATATGAAGTTTTGAACCCTTCTTGGGTGCTATCCAAATAAATTTGTGACCTTCTTATGATTATATCAATGAAATGAGGTATAGATTATGGTAATTCTTTTATGATGAGTTTTAGTAATGGATTGAGATGTATTATTATTTATACCGATGAGATGAGGTATAATTATTAAGAAGTTTCTATTAAATGAGTTTTATGATATATTGAATTATGTTGGGATTTAGTATATGCCGATGAGATGAGGCATATATAAAGGTGTTTATCTTTTATTTAAAGATTATGTATGTCTTTGTTTGATATTCTTAATTATTCATAGACAAATAAAGTATGATCTTTGCATTATATCTTATATGTCTACGGAATCCCTTATGAATCCATGATAGACCTTATGAGGCATATTGTTTAGAGTTGAGTGGAAGAACTATTTCGTTCCGTTGGTAACAATGGAATGTTTCACTTATCACTTATAGTTATTTTCCTTTACTACTGATAAGACTAGTTTGCCTGACCCGTGTGCTTTTCACTCGGGTCAGACCGAGTTGCAGGTTAGGTATGGATTGCAGCTTCCCTTGGATATTTTTACTATCTTTTGTTGTGCTTTATCATTTTGACTTGGATATCGTACCATATGAGTAGTTGACTCTTATGTTATCAAGATGTATATTTTATGGGATAGGCGTATATGTGAGTCAGTTGTTCTTACTACTTATGTATGATGTATTATTATAGAGATGTATGGTGATGTATGTACTTATGTATATATACTCTGATCTGGTTTTGCTGTTCTGTGACTGATGATTTCTATCTGCATGTATATTACATTATTTCTGAAATGATCCAAAACCACCATAGAGTGCATTAGTCAAGGACTAAGCATGTCTACCGCTTATGAGGTAAAAAAAAAGGACACATAATTGACATGCTTAGATCTTAACTAATGTACTACTATGATGGTCGCCCTTAACCAACCCTATTCTCTGCATTAGTAGACAGGATTACTTAGTGATTCTCTTTACTAATGAAGGTCTCGGGGTGGGGCGTCACAGCTTGGTATCAGAGCCTGGTTTCAGAATATAATGTAGTATATACAGAACAGTATACTAGATACCATACATCAAATATAATACATTTGTGCACATCATCCTTTATCATAGCCTTTACTTGGCCCTTGTCCTTGTTTTGTCTTGTGTCCATTTTCGATTCCTTGGTGATGGATAGAAGGAATACGTCTTGGAATGGAAAATTCGTTTGACATTCCGTAGTATTCATCTCGCTATACCTTTATGGTTGTTCTATATGTGACTTTATCTTTCGGTGTGACATGGGCATTTTATATGTTGAGTTTTTGGGAATTAGGCCAATTAGTGATTTCCTTTGGAATTTACGTGGCTCCTATCCTTGTTTTATGGTCTGGAAAGAAGGGATCGTTTGGATACTATACACCTCTTATTGATGATATGATGGTGTAAGCCACCTAATAAGGGTGGAACTTCCCGTATAGGTTTCCTACCTATGGATTGTGTGTCTCTCCGTGAATAGCACCTCGCGGCCTATAACCTGTTATTGAATTGGTGATTCTCTGGATATCTTATTCAGATTATTAGAGTATCTCGTACTTGAACTCCGAATGAGAGTTTAAACAACCCATACATCCTTTTTAACTTTCGGGCCATGGTTCATTTGTTAATCTTAATCCTATGAGTATGTGAGATCTCTTTTACCATATCTTTTTGCGTTGTGGAATTCGAATACCCGACTTGTGTTATCGAGCCATCGGGTTTAATCGTATCTCTTGAATTCCTCTTGTGGAGATAAAAGTTTGTTTTGAACCTGGATGGAAGCTAATGAGTAGATAATCTTAATTTTTCAGAGTGCGCAGCAGAAACAAAATTATTGTTTCGGCTGAGTACAGTAATTAATATACCTTGTGGATTATTGGAAAATATTTTCTAATTACTCTGATGTTAAAGATAAAGGTATTGAATTGGATTTATTTTAAGATGAAAGTATTAAGCAAATTTTGTTATGGTTATTGATAATGTTGATGTGTCGAGACGTGGTTTAAGAATTCTAGTCGAGACAAGGGACGCCTTGGGTCGATAGGAGTTCCAAAACAACGTATGAGACATTGTTAACATGGGAAATAACCAGTATAAAATTTAACATTTAAAGAATGGTTTTTATAACTTTCTAGTGAATGATTCTAAGAATATGAAGAATTAAGTAGTATTTGAGTTGCAATAAAACTTTGAGAAGTAGATTTTATAAATGCATAGTAATTTAATTTATAAAGTCATAATGGTGAAGCTTGAATCTCAAAAAAAAAAAAAAAAAAAAAAAAAAGAGAGAAAATAAAATAAAAACATTAATATGAATTTCAGTATCAAGGAAGTTGGCACCACACTATATTAGACCATTTCCATTTACTGAGCACCTACTCTTGGATGCTAATTAAGTATCATTTCCACATTATCGCTTGAGTAAGCAGGGCATCCTCTGTGTATCTCAACTCGAAGTACACTCACTAATCTGAATCTGTTACTGACTCTTTAGAATAACCTGAGCTTGAGATCTTTCCAAGACTGTCCGGTAGCCTATTTATGTTCTTGGCGCGGAGGTGGGGCTCCTTCGAAGAAAAAAATGTATCGCTCGTTAAGATTTAATGTTTTAATAATCCCAGCGATTGCACTGGGGGAAATTAGAGAATTTATCGAGCTTTCATATCATGGTTTCTTTCTTCTCATTGTGTTAGAGAGAATTCTTTACCTCAGATATTTATTCCTTCCATTCTTTGATACGTTTGTTGAGTTTACATGATCTTTCCTCTAGGAATTGCGAGGACGCAATTTTGTTAAGGAGGGGAGTCTGTAACAACCCGAGATTTTAGAGATTGCCAAAAATTTAAATTATAATATAAATTATGATTAAATATGGGATTAAAGATTTATTTATGGAATAAATTGATGATAATATGGTTTATTTAAAAGAAAACAATGTATATTGGTTAAGAATTTGGGTTTGATGTGAACAATTGGAATGAAGTGTGAGATTTTATGGGTTATAGAGTGGGAAAAAAGGAAATAAATTATTGGATTCAAATTTATGATATTGGGATTTTATTCCTATATTAGCCTTTTTGTCCTAAAATAAAAGGATAAACATGACGAAAATAAATTTCTATATATGAAAAATTGTTGGAAATGTTGTTTTAATACGTTAAAAGTGTGAATACACTTTTGTATAATTGTTAGGAGTGAGAAATAATTGTTAGTTTGGTGAAATATGTGAAATTTGAAATGTATGACCTTAAATAACAATATTGACAAATAGTGTTGTAATAAGGGGGAATCAAGGAAAAAATAATTTTTTTCTGGTATGATTAAGTTTGGAACAATGTTTTAATGTTATAAAAATGTTAAAAACATTTTTATGCACTTTTTCTGATGAAAAAATAAATAAATAATTTTTGTTGGTGGAAAATGATGGAAATGGTGATTTTCACCATAAAATGTGAATACTGATAAACAATTCATGTTAAATTGTGTAAATAATATTTTTACTTGAAAAAAAAATTTAATTATTTTTCTTTATTAATAGATTTCATTTGTTAAAACATGAAGAATGCAATCCATTTCATGTAAAGTGGACTCTTTATAAGAAAGTTATGTATAATTTGGTGTAAAGTATAAAATAGTTTTAAGCACACTAATAGGCTTTAAGGAAAATAAATACATACCCTTTAACCCATTAGACATCTCTAGAAGCTATAGCATGCTATGTACGGCAATCCATTGTAGCCTTCTTCCCCAAAACGCAGAAAGAGAAACTTCTCAAAAAAAAAAAAAAAAAAAAAAAAAAAAAAAAAAAAAAAAAACTACGTACCCTGTAATGGCCACCTCCCTCAAAATCAATTTCTTAGCAATCTCTCCCCAAATCAACTTAATTCCAAGGTAAATCAACAGCAAGAGGTAATCTCTTTCCTATAAAATCCCTTGATTCCATCAAAAATCCGAATTTGATTTTTATAATCCCTAATTTTGCTATTTTATCGTTTGCATGCCGTTTTTATCACTTCTTTCAGGTTTCTAGAGGCATATATCCTATCAAAGATCATCATTTGCTGCTTAAATTTGGCTACATCTCTGGTTAGAAAGGTAAGCGTTTAGCTTACAGCAAATTTTAGTTGTATTTGCAAGTTTTGATGATAATCCGTATGTTTTGTTGCTCAAAACTACGGTATTTATGTCATTTTATTGCTGAAATTGAGTCATCTTTGGAAAATCATATCACCTTCGTTTTGCAGCGAAATATTGCCAAATTTTAGTATGTTTCAGATATTATCTTATAGTTTGATGCTGCAAATTTTCATTCCATTCTGAAATGTTTAGTCGCTGAAAATCACTTGCCGAAGTTGATCAAAAATATGATTTTCAGCTGAGTTCATTTTGTATTCAAAATGTGCCATCTTTGGAAAATAGTATCTCCCTCAATTTGCAGGGTAATTCGTTCAAAATTTAATATATTCTATTCTTTATATCAATCTTTGATGCTGCAAAATTTTGTTTGATTTTGAGTTATTTAGAGGTGAGAAATTAGTGTCCGAAGTTGGACAAAATTTTAGTTTCAGCTGTGTTTATTTTATGGCTAAAAAGTATTATGTTTGAAAAATCATATCTCCCTCATTTTGCAGCGAAATTCATCCAAAATTTAATATGTTCTAGTCTTTTTATCAATCCTCAATCCTGCAAATTTTTGTTTGATTCTGAGTTGTTTAGAGGTGAGAAATTAGTGTCCGAAGTTGGACAAAAATTGATTTTCAGCTGTGTTTATTTTATGGCTGAAAAGTGTTATCATTGGAAATTTTTATCTCCCTCATTTTGCAGAGAAATTCATCCATATTTCAATATGTTCTAGTCCTTATATCAGTCTTTGATGCTGAAAATTTTGGTTTGAATCCGAGTTGATTAGATATGAGAAGTCAGTGTCCAAAATTGGGCAAAATTTGACTTTCAGCTGAGTTCATTTTATGGCTGAAAAGTGCTATGTTTGAAAAATTGTATCTCCTTTGTTTTGCAGCGAAATACTTTCAAATTTTGATACATTCTTGTACATATATTATTGTTTGTTACTGCAAAATTTCATTAATTTCTGAGTGGTTTTTGATATGCAAAACATATCTTCAAAGTTGGCCAAAAACATGATTTTTTTGCATAGTTCATTTGTGTACGAAAAGTACCATCTTTGAAATTGTGTATGTTCTTCGTTTCAAAGCGAAATGCTGTCAAATTTTAATATGTTGTTGTACATATACTAAAGTTTGTTATTGTAAAATTTCATTAATTTCTTGGTAGTTTTGGTAATGTTAAATATATCGTCAAAATTGGCTAAAAACAAGATATTTGTTTTGTCGTTTCAATTAGTTTTCACTTCTAAATTTGGCTTAATTGATGATTAATTGAAAAGTTTCAGGATGAATTTTGTAGCCATGATATCCGATAAAGGTTTACCTTGGTTTTGAAGATATTTTGAATTTAAATTCTATTTAAAATTTAAATATCGGTAAATATCGATATTTGGAGAATTTGATGATTCTAATTGTTGAGTTCAAATAAAATTTGGAAAATAAAAACTTTCTTTAAAATCATGGGGTGGAAAATAAGTGTTTTAAAGGATTTTTAATAAATTACTTATTTGTCTATAAAATTATTACATATATGAGCTCATTTTTATGAATTTCGGCATATAAGAATGAGAATTAAACGATTTAGTAAAAATCTGTGGTATGGGACAGGTGTTTTTGCTTTATCGCTTAATATCGGACTTGTACGAATGAAACCAATTTGAAGTGATATTTTGAGATGTTTTAGAAGTTGATAAGTTTTAGCGATGAATATTGGTTTTATAACTTCTCTTTTTCAATGTGCTCGATGATGAATCAATTTAGATGTATTTTTATGATAGCCGATGAAATGAGGCAATTTTGATGTTGAAACTCTAATTTGAGGTTATGTTGGAAATAACCTCCGCGATGCTTCTTATACTTGCCAAGGAGATGAGGCAAATTATTTATGATGATTGATAGTATTTTGACATTCATGATGGATTTTACTTGTGGACGAGATGAGACAAGTCACGATGTAATTTAGTACTCGTCGAGAGAGAGAGATGAGATGAGTTAGGCATCTTTAAACTCGCCAATGAGATGAGGCAGTGTATAATTGATGATGTTTTATGACAGTTTTTCTAATGTGGTATCGACTAACGATTAGTAAACCAATAGGTGCGAACATATGGTATGGGACGTATGTTAACACCTATTGGGTTCCTGTTCGAGAAGTTGAGGCACATTCAAGATGTTACTAGTACTATTACCGAGTAGACGATTGGAGTCATCACAATGTTTTGACTATAGCCATCATGATGATCACGATGTTTGTGACTCCAATCACCACGATGTTATTACTCGGATTTTGTGACCAAGGGCATCATGTTGTTTCGGCGATAGTCATTAAGATGTTCATGATGTTTATGGCCCTAGTCATCACGATGGATGGTACCAATATGCAGTACTAGTCAAGACGTTAAGCACGTGCAGTTTTCTATAATGTTTTGATTTTCGAATTCACCTTTTGATGACAATATCGAATAAGGCCTTGAGTATGAAAAAGGCCAAGTTCATATTATGTTTTATGATGATTTCGAATATGAAGTTTTGAACCCTTCTTGGGTGCTATCCAAATAAATTTGTGACCTTCTTATGATTATATCAATGAAATGAGGTATAGATTATGGTAATTCTTTTATGATGAGTTTTAGTAATGGATTGAGATGTATTATTATTTATACCGATGAGATGAGGTATAATTATTAAGAAGTTTCTATTAAATGAGTTTTATGATATATTGAATTAAGTTGGGATTTAGTATATGCCGATGAGATGAGGCATATATAAAGGTGTTTATCTTTTATTTAAAGATTATGTATGTCTTTGTTTGATATTCTTAATTATTCATAGACAAATAAAGTATGATCTTTGCATTATATCTTATATGTCTACGGAATCCCTTATGAATCCATGATAGACCTTATGAGGCATATTGTTTAGAGTTGAGTGGAAGAACTATTTCGTTCCGTTGGTAACAATGGAATGTTTCACTTATCACTTATAGTTATTTTCCTTTACTACTGATAAGACTAGTTTGCCTGACCCGTGTGCTTTTCACTCGGGTCAGACCAAGTTGCAGGTTAGGTATGGATTGCAGCTTCCCTTGGATATTTTTACTATCTTTTGTTGTGCTTTATCATTTTGACTTGGATATCGTACCATATGAGTAGTTGACTCTTATGTTATCAAGATGTATATTTTATGGGATAGGCGTATATGTGAGTCAGTGGTTCTTACTACTTATGTATGATGTATTATTATAGAGATGTATGGTGATGTATGTACTTATGTATATATACTCTGATCTGGTTTTGCTGTTCTGTGACTGATGATTTCTATCTGCATGTATATTACATTATTTCTGAAATGATCCAAAACCACCATAGAGTGCATTAGTCAAGGACTAAGCATGTCTACCACTTATGAGGTAAAAAAAAGGAGACATAATTGACATGCTTAGATCTTAACTAATGTATTACTATGATGGTCGCCCTTAACCAACCCTATTCTCTGCATTAGTAGACAGGATTACTTAGTGATTCTCTTTACTAATGAAGGTCTCGGGGTGGGGCGTCACAGGATTTGAATCAAAATTGTCTTTGGAATATTTCGATGTTGGATTTCGTGATTATACGGATAGCGTTATGGAAATTTGAAAGATCTATAGATATCGTTATTTCCAATACAATATTTGTTGGTCGTAGAATTTGATATTGAATATAAGCCGATATATTTTCTATTCAGAGCCTTGTATTTAATATCAAATGTGATTTGGGTTTGTCGTGAATGGTGTCTTCATTAACACTGTTCTTAAGCCCAGTTGAGGAAAAGATTAAATCTTTTTATTTAGATTTAATGAAGTGTACCAATTAAATAATATTTAATTGGAATTAAATTGGTATTGATTTTGGGTTTATCGTGAACAGTGTTTTAAATGACACTGATTCTTTAACCCAGTTAAAGATTAGAACTAAGTGGAGTTTTAATGAATCTTTAATTAGATTGAAATGATCGAGAATGGAGTATCACCAGTTTTGCTCCAGGCGATAGTTAAATATTTAATTAGATTTGAACGTGAAATGGTAATTGAATTTACCGATAACACCGTGGTGTTAGATATGAAGTATTACCGGTTTTACTTCATGGGATGAATAAGTTGGGGTTGGGAAATTTAACAATTGATTACTTCGGTAAGGTTCGTTAATCCCGACTAGTTTGGATAAACCAAAATTTGGTTTGAATTGATTTTCAAAGGATGACTAAAGAATAAATTTAAAGGAATTTATCTTTGATAAAATTAATGGGAACCTTTCCCTAAGATATGTAAAATTTAGAAACTAACTATAGGTTAGCTAAGCAGAACGGTTTCCTGGGTATTGATCTGATGTTGGTTTCGGCCTTCGGGGTTAATATTTGGGGAATTATTCTCTTGTTAATTTACGGTTAGTGACTGATGAAGTGGAATGAGGCGTATGTTGTGTTTGTGTAACACTTGTTTATTATATACGCGAGTTATTCAGAAA
This sequence comes from Allium sativum, assembly GCA_030737875.1. Taxonomy (NCBI): domain Eukaryota; kingdom Viridiplantae; phylum Streptophyta; class Magnoliopsida; order Asparagales; family Amaryllidaceae; genus Allium; species Allium sativum. The sequence continues at coordinate 781,016,315 of CM060913.1, read as the reverse complement.
GACCGGGTTTATCCCATTCTGAATAACTGATTCGACGTGGTGTCGAAGACGAAGACGGTGGTTGAAGACCGGAGGTCTTCACGTCGTTTGGATAATTACCGATGATCTTGATTGGGTCGTACACCCAAGAGGAGGGAATCAGTTGGTGATCGTCCAGCCGTACTTGGAGATCGATGGATATACGAGGTACAAGGTGCCTCCGGTTTCGTTCAAACCTAGAACGGACTTGTAAATGGACTGTGTGTCTGACATTGGATATCATTCTGTGTGATTGATGGATATCGGTTGCATGGAGTGGTTTGCCTATGTGGCATGCTAAGATGCAAATGATCAAGGCTTCTGTTGAAAAGCAGAGTCTTGTGGTTGATGATCAAAGCACAGCCTGTGTGGCACAGCTTTGTGTAGCGTTAATTCGCGAGCCTCACACCCCGGTTGTGAACCAGAAACGGGAGAGGACATCAGGCAAGACATGCGTTTCTTTCAAGCTAGAAGTGGCGTCGTGGTTTTACATGTCCTGACGTGTTTGACTTATGTGGTTGTTGCTGTTGCGAGGCGCCTCGGATATACCGGTGACTATGTGAAGCCGATGGAGTCATTTGTTGGCTCATTTACGCCCCAAAGGGCAGGGAAACGTAGTGTTCAGGCATAATAATCCACATCGGAGAACCGGCTCTGACGATCCAAGGGGCAGTTACGGCTGTTCCTGAGGGGTGGGCTAGAGCGTCTCGAATCGGTAGAGGACTATCCTTTGCCTCGGTTCACAGATGGAAATCCAACTTCCAATACGTGACTTTGCGGTTTTATTTGTAGAGCCTAGTATGGCGACATAGTGGGATGGGGCGCTTATGCCGTCTATGATTGATACTTATGATTTGAAGTTGTTTTATACATTATGCTTTTATAATAGTATCAAATGATTTGTTTTAAACGTATCAAGCATTCTTGGCTATTATAAGGTAAAAACCCTATCCTCCGGCTTGCGTTGCATTGTGTGATGGGACATGGGTCTTATAATAGTTTCATTTTTCTTTATTTAGCATTGCGCTGTTGTTTTATGCACTGGTGTTCTTGGGAGGAAACTCGTTCCGTGTTATACGGCGTGGTCCCTTGATTTACTTAACTTTGAAAATAAAGATTAATAATTGTTTAGTTCTCACACCAGTCACATGACTGACCTGGAGTTTATTGTTTTAACCTAAACTCTGGGTGCCCTCATTTTCCGCACGGGCAGCTAGTAGTTTTGGTTTTGCAGATTTATATTCACAGGATCCTGGTTTACAGTTGGAATGATATCTGGAAAGCTTTGTATCCATATATCTCTTTCAGTTATGTATTGTATTATTTTCCGCTGCTATGTAATGTATTGTAATCTCTGATATTTTATAATGTGTAATATTTATTCATACTCTATATATTCTTGTATTCTGATGGAATTGTTGTAATATACAATGAAATGTTCTTCTGTTTGCGTTCTGATTCGTCTTGTCCTCAAAGTAATTCGTTCTTTCTCTTCTCTTCGGAGACCGGGGAAGTTCGGGTCGCTTCACATGGCATACTTTGATGAACTGTCATATACATATATATATACAATATATATATATATCTAACTAGTATAATATATATGTGTGTGTATGTGTGTACAGACATGTATATACTGTTTAGATTGTAATTTACACTTCAATTTTAAAACTACTACAATAATATTAATATTAGTTTATATGTTGTAATGTATATATATATATATATGAATGTTGTGAATATGCTTTTATTAGTTCTATGTTTAGTCCCACATCATGGGATTAAGTTAAAGATCAGCTCCAAAAGCCTATATATAAAGGAGCCAATGTAATAGAAAGAATATACATCTGAATGAATAGAAATGTCCTCTCTCCTTTATTTCTTCTGTTTTGTGTTCATTTTATAACACGTTATCAGCATGATGCTCTATTAGAGCTATTGTTTGAAATATTCTAGATCTATCATGTAAGTTATTTGTTTTTTATGTTTTGAAATCATATAGATCTACATATATGAACTTGTCGTATCTTCTGCTTAGATGTGATCCATACTTCTAGATCACTTTTCTTTTTCAGTTTTTGTAGATCTATATTCTATTTTAGTGGATCTAAACTTTTTAAATCTAATTAATTTTTAACTCAGTGGTTTTTAGATATCCACCTATTCATATTTGATCTGTTATTATGGTATACCCAATATTTTTTAGGAAGATCCATTCATTTTCTTTTTATAATATTATATATGGATCTTTTACCTCATACGCCATACATAAAACATCTTCATTTGCTACTTTATCTCTTCAATAACAGAGAAGCCATTGTTAATAGGTATGCATATATGTAAATAGCAAGCTGCTTGTTAGCCAACATATGTATTAATGTGGCCATTATTTTTGTTATGTAATATGGTGTATGGCTCCTTGACGGTTTGTAATGTTTCATTATTGTAAGAAGTTCATTATAAATGTATAAAGAAAGACTTGTAGATTTGGATATTTTTTTTTATGATTTTGTGCCGTAATATATTCAATTTATTACATCCATGTATACGGTCCTATTCTATTTTACGAGATCTGCATACTTTTTTATGATATAACAGTACTACAGTTTCATCGTTTCGTCTGTTCGTTAATCTAGTAATTCGTTTTATAATTATAGAACATGTATACTGATATGTGAATTTTGTTTAATTAAGCATCTGCAATTATTATTTTTGTGTAGTTCACAAAAATGTCAAACACTGAAATCCATTTACAATCTCAATGCTTAGAGAGTACCATTAAAAATGGTAATAATATGTCCCAGCAGGACAAAGCAAAGGCCCTGATATTTTTAAGAGGCCATATCCACGATGATCTAAAATCAGAATATTTAACTGAAAAAAAGATCCTCTCCACTTATGGAACTCCCTAAAGAAGCATTATGACCAACAAAAGACGGTCATACTTCCAAACACAAAGCAGGAGTCGTTGAACCTGAAGTTCACATGCAAATGACCTGAAGCTCATATGATCTAAAGTCTATATACAAATTCTTTCAAATAAGGAACCTGAAGTTCATATGCAAACAAGGAACCTGAAGTTCATATGCAAACAAGGAACCCGAAGTTCATATTCAAATGAGAAACATGAAATAAAGCATAAAAGCATATAATTGCATTTAATATTTGCATATAGAAAATGACCTGTAAAATGAAAAGATTTGAAAAATCAATGAAAGGAAAAATTTCAACAAAAAGGAAAAATCCTTATTTTCCAACTTTATGCTACATGTAATCTCTTGAAAAAACTTATTTTTGGAAGAGATCATTACATTTATAATAAATACTATTTTCTTGAAGAAAAATAGTAAAATAACTCATATGTAAAAAAAGGGGCACTTTCTAGAAAAGTTACTTCAATTTAAAATATATAATAACAATATATGAATTATGATAAAACTTGAAGTTTTATATAGTCATTTTGGAACATATTATATTTCTAGAAGAAATATTTCATTGTTTCTTAGGAAAACTTTTATAAAGAAAATACGCAGCCTGAAGATCATATTGAGTTAAGATCTAAATATTGATCTTAATTCTGCACACCGGAAGTGAATGCAAAAACTATTTTTGTCGTTACATGGAAAATTTAGAACCTGCAATTTCTAAAAAGGCAAGAAGCAATTTTGATATAAAAAGAAAGATCTAAAAGATCTTTATATGAGTTGTATAATTTAAAAAAAATGTAATTTTTATGTTTTTGAATTTTATGTATAAATTTACAAGTTTTCAAATCATTCATATTGAAGAATGAGAAGAAAAAAATTGAATATGAGACATGTAGTTTATTTTTGTTTATAGTTGTGAATTTTATGTTCGGATCTGTAAATTTTTGAACCATTCATGTTAGAGAATGTAAAATGTTGATTATGTGATTGATAAATATATTATATTACCTTATTATCATAAATGCATTAAATGTTTGAGAATGCATTGTTATGATAATATATTATTGTCATAAGTGCATTAAATGCATTAGTTATTGTTAGTTAATTGATGTATGTTTGTATTTGGAATAAGAATAAACATATGTATTATTGTTCGATGTATTTAGCTAGTAATAACTAATGTTATAGAAGAAAGGATAGAACCACAACCTAAAGTTGTGCAAAGAAAATATTTATACTGGAAGTTGTATAACTCAAAGTCTTGGACCTGAAGTCTTTCATTATATATATATATATGTATATGTATATATATAAACATTTTTGATAAAGTATACAAGTTTGAAATCTTGTCAATTAGCAAAAATGTAAAAGCTTCTAAATTAAAAGTATGTTAAAAGATTGAGAACCAGAAGTTCATCATAAATTTATAAAATTGATATGCATATATATGTGTATATATATGCATAGGAACTCGAAATTCCTCAATCAATGAATTTGAAATACTTCATAATTTAAAAGCCTGAAGCTTTATTCAAACCGTATGAAATAATAACATTACACTTCTTAGTTAAATCATATGAGACAATAATAAAGCATCCAAAGATTGCACAATTTTCAAAATGAGTTGTATCTTGCTTATGTATTTATATTTACATATCGTACTGAAGAATAAATTTTAACAACTCGAAGTTGTTATATATTTTATTTGAACTAGAAGTTCAACACAGTAGAACCAGCAGTTCAATACAGTGGAACCAAAAGTTCAATACAGTGGAATCATAAGTTCAACACAGTTGAGCCAGAAGTTCAATACAGTTTAACAAACTTGAAATTGTTTATATATTATTTGAACCAGAAGTTCAATATAGATAAACAGCTTGAAGTTGTTCATATATTTCATTTGAACCAGAAGTTCAATACAGTTCCAAATCAGATATTTTGGATATTATGATACGATATTTAAGATTCGCATTGATATTGCTTGATAAGCAAAAATTAATGATTGGAAACTTATGAACAATTTGTTCTAAAGTAAGTAACTCGAATGAGAAAGAATATGCAAATCAATTACATATGTAATACATGGACGCACGTATATACACATATATGCGGAATTTTTTTATTAACAACCTGAAGTTGTCATGAGCTCATATTATAAATCATGCATATATTATATTTCAGAAAGTCGATTGACACCAATATTGAATGACCTGAAGTCATGTGCATATTCAAATTATAGAAAATTCCTCCAAGTCATCGGATCAATGAAAGGGAATAAGTAATGCAATATGAATGCATCTTATCAATTAATAAGAGCATTATCCTCCTACAATTGAAATACATCTAATGTATTTGCTAGCTATGATGCTATAATGGATCAAAAATGAATCCAAAGTAGGTTTATTATTTAAAGTGACAATGTTTGTCAACATTGAGGGGGAGGATAAAGGAATCATCGATGTTAAATATTTGCTAACATATAGAATTATGCAAAGTATTAAGTAACTTGCATAAATTATCAATTATGTCCCTAATAGACTTTCTCCAATATACATTTGAAACCCCAAAGGATCAGAAGGTGTAAACCACAGCTGAAAATGTGGTATAAAAGTCAGTTCAAAATATCTTTGGAGTAAGTCATAAAGATACAAAATAAAGGAGGTGATGTTCCTGAAGAAACACAAAAAGTGCTTTGAAAGAAACCCATGACATGATTGTCAAAATAACCTCTAAAGTGGTTTAGGTACCTCAAGCATGATAAGTTTTGAGATCTCAATAGATTATGTATAGAACTGACAAGAAATAATCATTGATGATAAATTAATAAATAATAAAGCGCTTATATTTATAAATGGATTAAAAATCCTATATTAGAGAGAAATATGATTGGCCATCATGAAATTTTTCCTAAATAAGATATATGGACTGGTAGTCCATAAGATATGAACCTGTTGTTCATAAGATAAAAATAGAAATATATATAATGACAAAATCACATGGAAGTTACTGAAGCACCATAGAGTGTCAACAACATGTTAAGTGCCATGAGCATTGTATTTTCAGATATAATTGAATTGACTGAAGTTGTGAAAGTGTTTAAAACGCTTATAATCCCTGAAGGTATAAACGATGAAAGTATACAAATTCCAGAAGAATTTGAATAACTTTGGTAGTGATAAAGAGCAAGAAATGTAGATTACAACATTCTTTTAAGTATTATTGTGATGAAAATCTTGAAATAATTCATGATGAGTAGATCACTTCCTGCTTTCAAGAATTGTTGTAGTGAAACTCTTAATATCCATTGAAGTGGTAGTTGCGATATGCAAAAATTATTATAATATATAAGTTCCTGAAGAACATAAAGAATACAAAGAACATGTCTGATAGATTACAACATTCTTCTAAGTATTGTTGTAATGAAAATCTTGATATACTTCAAGATGAGTAGATTACTTCCTGCTTAGTGTTGTTGTAATGAAAGTTGTCTCATTCATCAAATGTGTATTGCAATATTCAAGCCCGATTGAAACAAAAAATTATAAGCACCTAAAGATTATTCATAAATGAATATTAGTAACATACAAATCACAAACGGAAGATGTTTTAAATTAGAAAGCATGCCTGAAGCATGGAAATACACATGAAGTTTTAAAAGAAAAACTTCATTAAGAAGGATTTGTAAGCAATTTGAGTTATTGAAAGAAGAATACGAATTCAGAGGAAATTACGAAATCAGGGGGAGCATCCATAAGTACGATATAATGCACTCTTTTTCCTTAACTAAGTTTTTCCCTACTTGGTTTTCCTAGTAAGGTTTTAATGAGGCAAGGGTCATGATCCAGAAGTATCAACCCAAAAGTAACATACAAAAATAAGTTATAATGTACTCTTTTTCCTTATTTAAGATTTTTCCCATTGGGTTTTTCTTAATAAGGTTTTAACGAGTCATAACATTGATCCAAAAGAATCATACTACTTTTGACGTAGTAAATATGACATTGTATATTGTACTCTTTTTCCTTCACTAAGATTTTTCCCATCGGGTTTTTCTTAGTAAGGATTCAACGAGGCAACATTTTGATCCAGAAGTATCAAACATATTTTGATGTTGTAAACTATTATTTATGAAGAAGACAAGGCAGTTTGGATGGCTCAGATTCAAGTGAATTATATCAAGTATGATAGGATGGAGCACATTTCTTCTAAATTTATCTTCACACATGCATGAAAGGATAATAAGAAAGAGGAGAAACAAATTCAGTTTCAAGAAAAGAGGGTAGATCCGTTCTCAAAGGCAATTTCCAAATTAACATTGCAGAAGATGATATACAAAATTGGCATGCGTCGACTACATCAATAGGCTAATTGAATAATGAGTTATAAATAAGGGGGAGCATATAAAATTATGCTATAATGTACTCTTTTCCTTCACTAATATTTTTCCCATTGGGTTTTTGTTAGTAAGGTTTTTAATGAGGCATTATCTTGATCCTGAAGTATCAACCCTTACTGTAACATTGTAAAACATGTTACCTAAAGAGGAAATAAATTTGCACTCTTTTCCTTGTTTATGATTTTTCCCACAGGGTTTTTCATAAAAAGGTTTTTTTAATGAGGCATTGTTTTGATCCTGATGCATCAAACTCTTTTGAGGAATATCATTTTAATATGATATTCATAATGTCAGACGTTGTACTCTTTTTCTCGTTCAAGGCTTTTCCCATTGGGTTTTCCTAATAGGGTTTTGAAGGCAACAGACAATAGTTGTATCGACTGAACGGATATATGCAAGAAAGATAATAATAAAGGGGAGCAATCATCATATATGTTTTAAAAGGGACAACTTCAAGTTAGCAGAGCATTCAAGTTTTTGAAGACACATATTCAAGGGGGAGTGTTGTAATATATATATATGAATGTTGTGAATATGCTTTTATCAGTTCTATGTTTAGTCCCACATCATGGGAATAAGCTAAAGATCAGCTCCAAAAGACTATATATAAAGGAGCCAATGTAATAGAAAGAATATACATCTGAATGAATAGAAATGTCCTCTCTCCCTTATTTCTTCTGTTTTGTGTTCATTTTATAACATTATATTTATATATATATATATCCCTTTTGACATGTTTTATCCATTTGAAAAAAAATTCCATGTCCGAAGACATAGACTGTAGATTAACTAAAATAGTGTTTGACTTTCTACAGAATGATGTTGAGTACGTACAAAATGGAACATGCTGCATTTGTGTACATACACACACACACACATATATATATATATATATATAATTTTAAACAATTTTGACTTTTTTTGATGATATGTATACATATATCTATATGTGTAAGTTTCTAGGCAAAGAATTAGTTTTATTGAAAACCGATTCATAAATATTTGCCTGGATGATTTAGAAAAATATTGTGTAACAACCCGTATTCTACGCATCGGAGAATCATAGAATATTTATTTCTTTCTTATATGAAGTCGTATGGTCATGTGGCTTTGGGAAACGACCATTGGGGTCATTTCCCATGTTCATGATTTTTGCCAATTTTTAAATGACCTTTTTGCCCCTAGCTGATCTTGTTTCGGCCATAACTTTTGATTGGAAAGGAATTTTGACCTGAAACCACTTCCATTAGATTCATTTGATGGTTTACCTTTCCGTAGATGGTCATAATAGCTAAACAGACTTACCGTTTGGGAGATATGGCTGAAATAAGGTTTGGAAGGTGAAAAAACTGCTTAACTGGGCCAAATAGGAGATTAGTGAATGGGCCCATAACCCATTTCGGGATTAGGGTTATGGGGAGGCTGAAAAGAGTTATGGATTCATTCCATTTTAGTTTTCTAGCCTCCACTTACTTCTTAGAAACCCTAAAAATGGCCTCCAACCTCTAAATCACCTCCAAATCACTTTCTAATCATGGATTAAGCTTATCAACATCAAATAAAGGGAGATCTTCACCAAATCAAGATTAGAGCTGCTGTTTGGCATTGGTATTCGCGCTATATTAGAGATTTATTTCTAATCTAAGATTTATTTGTGGCCAAGGTGAGTGATTTGCTTAGTTCCTCACTAATTATGGTTAATTAAGAGTAATTAGTGTTGATTAGCGAATTTGTACACTAATAAATTTTGGAAAAATATTTATAAATTCTTAAATAATGTTTTAGACCTCTGTTAGAAACTTGGGTTAATTTGATTAAGTTTTTCAAATCATATCATTAGTTTTGCTTAAGCACACTTAAGGGAAAATATGGGTTTTGGCTATGTTTGATCCATTTTAACCTATCATATTGATGTTTTGGTGTTTGAGGTCCCTTCTACTTGTTGCTATGACTGTATGATATGCTTTGTGATTGATTAGAATAGATAGAATGGTCGAAAACGCCGTCGAGTGGCGTAAACAGTCGTTGGAAAGAAGTGCAGGAATTTGGCCGATCCGGATCGGATCGGAGAAAAGAGCCCGAACCGAACCGCCCTCCAAGTTTCCACGAGACGATATGGACCCAACCCCGACCCGACCCACCCCTTGTGTGCCACTCCGATCCAAATTAATACACTATGGAGAAGCTCTAGAGGCTCGACCCGATCTGGAGGGCTTGGGGAGAAGGATCCGAACCGATGGGAGGAAGTCATTCGATCCGAACCGATGGGGGAGGCCATCTGATCCGAACCGATGGGGGAAAGTCATCTGATCTGAACTGATCTAAAGAGGGTGCTACGAATTGAGATGAACCCGAGCCTATATGATAATCATGAACTAAATGAAGACTGATCCGGTGATGACCAATAACCCGAGATGCAAAGGTAGTCCAAATGGAAGTTAGAGCTCAGGATCCAGTTGGGAACCATTGAGTTCACTTCATGGTTGGGCTTTGCTGCGGGACGTGTGCTAAGGAGTTGTCGACGTTCATAACTTCGATTTACCACTGAAAAGGAATGACGGGCTACGTATCAGTGCAGTAGAGTCATCATGACTCGAGGGACAAAGTGATCGTAGTAAGACTATGAGCCAGTGTAGTGGAGTCGTTGCGACTCCATGGGGCAGAGTGGACATAGTAAAGGATTAGTAAGGCTATGAGCCAGTGCAGTGGGGTGTGTACGACTCCATGGGGCGAAGTGGACATAGCGAAGGATTAGTGGCTATGGATCAGTGCAGTGAAGCCATTGTGACTTCATGGGGGCAGAGTGATCATAGCAAAGTATTGGGTGATCGAAGTGGTGGATATCGTATGCTTTACGCACTGAGTGAGAGATGTGAGGATGGTTTCTATGCTTGATTGTTTGCCATCACTATGACATGCACACCCCCAACCCTGTATGCTTGTACACCATATGCTAGTGGCACCTTAAAGTATTGTACAGTATGTAGTGCTAACTCTTTGGTTGCAGGTCCAGGTTCAGGTATGGTTTAGTATACCTGTTATTGTTCTGTTTAGCTGCTTATCGCTCACACCAGACTTTTGTCTGACCCAGAGTTTTATGTCTCTTCTTATTACTCTGGGTGCTCCTAAACGAGCAGACTAGAGACAGGTTAGCTGGTGATGCACGAGTAGCTGATCCGGAGGCGAGCAGGAGGCTTCCACGTATGATATATATATAGATATTCTCCCTGTGTCGTTGGTGGTCACTACTTGGGCATTAGTAGTGTACCTCCCTTATCTTGCTTTTACCTTTAGAGACAGTTTGAAAAGTTGTAATAATGATGATGTGGAACATAAGCTGTATTTGGATTTTCCGCTGCTATGATAGTTTGTGTAACAAACCGTATTTTGAATAACAAGTTATAACATAAATCAAGGCAGGATTAAATGATAAAATCTGAATCAAGGGAAACGGGCTGTGCCATTGCATTCGTCTCGGAAAAATACGCGAAATAGAGTCCGAGTTTTCGAAAATCGGAGTCCGTATGACCCAGTTATGGCGCATAGAAGTTTTCAGAAAATTCAAGTTTAAAAACAGATTCGAATTCAAATTCAGCAGGGCCGGATAGGCGGGAAAAGATCGCGCCACTCCCCAAGTCGACTGGGGAGTCGACTTGGGAGTCGACACACCCTAGGCTGTGTCGATTGCCCAGTCGACACCCCTGTCGACTTGGGTGGTCGGCCAGTCTGGCCTGGGTGCACCTGACTTGTTTCTCAAGACATGTTTGGAGGCTAGTGACATGAATTGATGGCCCAGATCTGAATTAGGGTTAATCCTATGGCCTAAACTAACCTAATCTTCTATAAAAGGACCCTAATACCTAGCCTAAATCATCATAAATCAATCCTACAACTAAACTATGCCAAAATGTTTAATCACGGCCTCCACCCTCTTGTCATAGCCTCCATCTTCATTCATATGAGAGTTCCTAAGCTTATTTGAGAGTTTCAAAGCTTGATTCAAGGCCAAAGTTCAATCTTTCTTCATTAAAACGAGGATCTTTCTTCATATAATCAAAGGAGCTTCTTGGAGCTTGTATTCATTTGGGGTTTTTAGAGTTGCTAGTGGCTTCGTCTCAATCTTATTTTATTTTATAAGTCTTCATAGCATTGTAAGCCCTATTCTACTCTTAGATTCTAACTATGAAGTTAAATATGACATGTTGCAAGTTTGAGTTTGGGCCTAAGTGTGATTTGTGCTTTGATTCTATCATGTTATGCATAAGATTTATTCTATGCATGTTTGCAAAGCTATCACCTTGACTTTGTGCATAGAAAGCTATGAGCTTTGATTCTATCATGTTATGCATAGACTTATTCTATGCATGTTTGTAAAGCTACCACCTTGACTTTGTGCATAAAAAGCTATGAGCTTTGGTTTGAAATGTTGCATAAAAGCAACATAGAAACTCTCATAACCCTTATGTTAACTTGCATATGATGTTATATGCGAATCACTTGCTATCATCCCATGTCATTTATGACCATGTTTCACCTATTTTGCTAAAGTTGATATCATGCATGTTTTGAGGCCTATAATGTAATATGCAAGTTTATGAACACATTTGCCTCATATGCCACCATGTTTAACTTGTGGCCCAAACCTTATTAATTATGTCATGCTTCTAAGTTCCCTCTTTGAGATCTATTTTCGTTTATGCGAACTTACATGCGATGGGGTTACGTTATGGGTAAACTAAAATGACATAAAGATATGACTTGAAAAGATGACATGAAATATGACATGTGATTATGCTTGAAACATGGACATGAACTTGGACATGACTTCTAGAAAACATGAGAATGGCCAACTCGAGGTTGGGTTGAGTTTGTAGCATAAATCTACCCGGAACCGACCGACTTAACTAGTGGCTACAAGCAATAGGACCCAATGTGAGTAGTTGGTCATGTCGCACTTGAAACCCGAGGTTAGACCAAGTTGTGGTGTAAAGCTACCCGGACCCGCCCGGCTTAACTAGTAACCACAACAAGGTCTAATGTGAGAGGTTGGGTGCATTAAATTAATTAATGCCACATGATAGGGTTAAGTCATGGACCACTTGAATACTTAACCAATTAAACACGATGGGTTGATAGGGTTAAGTCATGAACCTTGGGTACACTTAACCAACTTGAATGGTAGGGTTAACCACGTTTAACCCGTTAGAAACCCTAGTTACGTGGTCCTTTTCACCAGTAACCCTCTTGATTGTATCATGATACCCTAGGGACTAGGCTAGGGTGGGGCACGATTAATGGGTTGACATGTAAGTGACCAAAACGACGGCTGAGTTGGTGCGCCGGTGTAGGTTCAGGCAGACACGGGCACCAGTAGGTTTAGACTGTGCGTGCTTGATTTGTGTCCGTGGTTGGCACCCTAGGGCCTGATACACCCTAGGGTGGACCTAGCACAGTCTGACTACACTTCGTGATTGGGCTGTATGACACCGACACTTGACGAGTTAGGCTTTTAGGGAGCCAATCGACTAGACCGAGTAGTTGGACCTTGATTTAGGTCACCTCATGATAGTGGGCCAGCTTTGGGCCAAGGGATCATTTCTTGTTTATACTTGACATGGATCACTAGTACACACTTGGTGCAACTTAACCTCGTATATGCGATGCCACACTTGATCTATCTTGTTAACTTTTCACCATGACAGTTATCACCCTATGTTTCATCTCTGCTTTACATGTCCAGTTAACTTTATTAGTTTTTATACTAATAGTAGGTAGGACTTACCAGTCTTTTTGACTGACCCGTTTTCTTTCGCCTCTTTTCTTCCGTTTCCCCCCCAAGTTTACAGGGTGGGAACACTGGTACCTAGCTGGATCTTTAGCTGCTTTTCTGGATAGCTCATGTACGGTTTGGACTTGAGCATGCTATGGCTTTATTCTACTTTGGGGATAGTTACTTTATGTTTTTTTCCAGTTTTCAGTTTATGTTCTAGACTTTGTTTTGTGGGAAAATAATGACCAAGTACTTTGATGTAACTTGACTATGGTTTTGAAATGTTAGTTTTATCCGCTGCTTTACTTACTCTGTTTTACTTATATGTTCTGTCTTGTTATATCTGCATGCATGTTTACCTCGTTTAACGCCCCTCCAAAGCCAGTGCACTTGCAAGAGTGGCATTGGCGGAGGTGGGGTGTTACATTTGGTATCAGAGCATAAGGTTTACAAGATTTGAGCAAAAGTGTTTTTAAAACTTACCTTTTTGGAAAACTATTTTCAAAACCAATTAAGTATTTTCCAAGAAAAGTCTAGTTTATTTTAAAAGGCTATTCCCCAAAAGCCATTAGCACTATCCTTTGTTTCCTCGTTCTTAATCTATCTTTTCCTTTTTCAGCATGGCCGGTCTTAACCTTCCCGAGGGAGTAACCATTCCCGGATGGTTCCGGAGGTACTTGGAAGCTAGGGCCAACGATGCGGGCCCAGCAAATACTCCCGCCGTAACTGAGGTTCCCCCTCCTCCTCCTCCTCCTCAGCATCCACAAGAAGATTTCGCAAAGGTTTGCAAAGACTTTAAGGCGATGGGTGGCAAGAATTTTATTGGGACGGAGACTTTTGTGAAGGCGAGAAATTGGTTGAAAGAAACTGAAGATCTCTTCGCCATCTTTGATGTGGAAGACCATAGAAAAGTTCTGTTGGCAGCATGGCTATTGAAAGAAGAAGCTGCTTATTGGTGGGAGGTCACCAATGCTACTAGGCCTATAGAGACTTGGGCCGACTTTAGGATGAGGTTTGGGCTTAAGTTTCTATCATCTGCTGAGGCAAATCTGCAATTGGAGAAGTTTATATCTTTGAAGCAAGGGGACATGACAGTGAGGGAGTATGTGAATAAGTTTAACCAGCTTGCTCGATTCGGTTTGGACATGGTTAATACTCCCCAGAAGAAGGCTTTACGCTTTGCACGAGGGTTGAATGAGCCATTACAAGGTTTAGCCCTGTCTCATCTACCCATGGGGGGCACTTTTGAAGGCCTGGTGGACATGGCATTGCTTCAAGGAGACGATAAGAATAGCAAGAAAGAAGTCAAGACTAATGAGACTCAAACCAAGAAGACGGACTCCAAGTGGGGAGGAAATCAGAGCAATCAGAACAACAAGAACAACAAGAACAACAAGGGCAATAAGGCCAACAACAACAAGGCTAAGGACCCAAGAAAATGCAACTTCTGTGGGATTGTTGGGCACATAGCCAAAGATTGCAGAAAGAAGAAGAGGAAGTTGGGCGAATGCTTTCACTGTGGAGAGCCTGGACACCTTAGCAAGGATTGCTCCAAGAAGCAAGGACAAGGGCAAGGGCAGACTCAGCATGCAAGACCTTCTGGAGGGCAAGTGCATGCTCTCAACACTGCTCCAGTTCAGGACCGAGGTAGTATTTCTGTAGAAAGCCTTGTTTATATTTCTGATTATCCTGTTCGCACCTTATTTGATTCTGGCGCATCGCATAGTTTTATTTCTTCTGATCTTGTTGAAAGTTTGCACCTAAGTACTAGTCTAGTTGAGGATCCCGTTAGTGTTTCAAATCCAATTGGGGGTTCCGCCCATCTATCTATGATTTGTGTGGATTTGAAGATTTCTATCTTGACCGTAGAATTCACGTGTAATGCTTATGTTCTCGGATTCACGGGATACGGGTTGATTTTGGGCATGGATTGTTTGTCCAGTTATGGAGCCATTCTCGATTGTGAGCTTAGGGTGGTGAGGCTCATGACTCGCCTCGGTAATACCCTAGAAATTTCTTGTAACCCTAGAGATCCCGTCATGTTATGTTATCTTGAATCTCTTGACTCGTCCATCAATGATCTGAAATCTGTAAGGGTGGTCCGAGAATATCCTGATGTCTTTGAAGAGGTTAAGGGGTTACCCCCTAAACGAGAGATAGATTTCCGCATTTATCTTGTTGATAATGCCAAGCCAGTTTCATTGCCCGTTAGGCACATGGCCCCATGAGAAAGAAGAGAGCTCAGTAAGCAAATCAAGGAGTTACTTGAGAAGAGTTTTATTAGGCGAAGCATTTCTGAATGGGGTGCTCCTGTGGTATTCGCTACTAAGGCGGATGGTTCGCTTCGTCTATGTGTTGATTATCGAGAGTTGAACAAGCTGACAAAGAAGAATAGACACCCGTTACCGAGGACTGATGATCTCTTTGACCAGCTTGTTGGTGCTTCTGTTTTCTCTCAACTCGATCTAGCCACCGGATTCCATCAGCTTAGAGTGGCTGAGGATAGTATTGATAAGACTGCGTTTAGGACTCCAGATGGATTCTTTGAATGGCTTGTCATGCCATTCGGTTTGACTAATGCACCCGCCTACTTCGTAGATTTGATGAGTAGGGTGTTCAGGGAGTTCCTTAACAAGTCTGTGGTTGTCTTCGTGGATGATATTCTGATCTTCTCAAAGGATGAGGAAGAACATGCTAGACATCTCAAGGAAGTGATGGACACGCTTAGAGCTCATCAGTTGAAAGCCAAGTTCTCCAAATGCCATTTCTGGAGAAGGGAAGTTCGGTTTCTTGGACATATAGTTTCTAAGCAAGGCATAGCGGTGGATCCCGCGAAAGTGGTTGCAGTTCAAGACTGGAAGACTCCTAGGAATGCAACCGAAGTAAGAAGCTTTCTCGGTCTGGCGGGCTACTATAGGAAGTTCATCAGGGACTTCGCTACGATTTCAGCCCCTCTTACTAAGTTGACGAAGAAGAACTTAGTCTTTGCATGGGACTTAGAGTGTGAGCTTGCTTTTCAAAGGCTCAAGAGGGCCCTTACTACAGCTCCAGTTTTGGCATTACCTGATGGCGGTAAGATGTTTACCGTGTACACCGATGCATGTGGCACGGGTTTAGGTGCTGTTCTGATGAAGGAAGGAAGAGTGATATGTTATGGGGGTAGGCAACTTAAAGTTCATGCGAAGAACTATCCCACTCATGACTTGGAGTTGGCGGCGATCGTCTTTGCACTCAAATCCTGGCGCCACTATCTTCTAGGCGAAAGGTTTGAGTTATATACTGATCACAAGTCGCTCAAGTACCTCTTCTCGCAGAAAGATCTGAATCTAAGGCAGCAAAGGTGGATGGAATTCTTGGCATCTTATGACTTCGAGATAGCTTATACCCCTGGCAAGGGTAATGTTGTGGCAGATGCATTAAGCAGAAGTAGGTTGACTTTGAGTCCCTTGTTTGTTGAGATGAGGAGCCTAGAGTTCTTGGCAACCTTTGATTTCACAACAGCTGTTGAGCCGATGACGGGTTCTTTAGCATCCCTTGAGCTTAGACCTATACTTCTTGATCAAGTTGGGGCTTCACAGAAGGAAGACCCGCAGATAGTCGAGGTCACGGACAAGTTGATTCGTGGTGAGACGTCTACTCACCTTGCTAGATATATTATTGATGACAAGGGTTGGCTAAGGCGTGATGGAAGGCTATGCGTTCCACAAGTAGGAGACTTGGTGCATAAAATTCTCGAAGAAACGCATCACTCAAAGATGACTATACATCCTGGAGGAGATAAGATGTATAGGGATATGAAGCGCATTTTCTTTTGGGCTGGAATGAAGAAGGATGTGGCAGAGTATGTTTCAAAGTGCATGGTGTGCCAACAAGTGAAAGCCGAGTCGAAGAAACCCGGTGGGCTATTACATCCATTGGAGGTCCCGCAATGGAAGTGGGAAAGTATTTCTATGGATTTTGTGGATGGATTGCCTAGGTCAAGAAAAGGGAATACGAGCATATGGGTCATAGTTGACAGACTTACGAAGAGTGCTCATTTCATTCCAGTAAAGAGCAAGAGGACCGCATTATGGCTAGCATCTGTTTATCTTCGAGAGATAGTGCGATTGCATGGAGTTCCTTCTAGCATAGTTAGCGATCGTGACCCAATCTTCACTAGCCAGTTCTGGAATAGTTTGCAAGAAGTGATGGGTACGCGATTGAATCTAAGTACAGCCTATCACCCTCAGATGGATGGCCAAACTGAAAGGGTGAATAGAGTGCTAGAAGATCTTTTGAGACTTTGTGTTCTTGACTTTGGTGGTACTTGGGAAGACCACCTCCCTCTTGTAGAGTTTGCTTATAATAATAGCTATCAAGCTAGCATAGGGATGGCACCATTTGAAGCTTTGTATGGGAGGCCGTGTAGGTCACCATCTTGTTGGTGGGAGACTACGGATAGGCTTATACTTGGGCCCGATATGATACGGGACACATCCGAGAAAGTTGAATTGGTGAGAAGACGGATGAAAGCGGCTCAAGACCGACATAAATCCTATGCTGACAAGCGAAGGACAGATTTGGAATTCGAAGTTGGAGATATGGTTTTCGTGAAGGTTTCTCCTTTGCGTAATGTGGTTCGTTTTGGAGCAGTTGGGAAGCTGGCACCAAGGTTCGTAGGACCCTTCCCTATCATAGAAAGAATTGGGAAGATGGCTTATAAGGTGGAATTGCCCGAGAAGCTGGCCGGAGTGCATAATGTCTTTCATGTCTCGCATCTCCGAAAGTGCATACATGAGTCCGGTGAGGTGGTTGAACCTAGTATTCTTGAAGACATTGAGGTAGAGAAAGAGGCAACCCTGAGGAGAGCCCCGATTTGTATCTTGGGAACGGAGATCAGGAAGCTAAGGAATCGAGAAGTCAAATTGGTGAAAGTTCAGTGGAGTGAAGCCGAAGAGGATGCAACTTGGGAAACCGAGGAGAAGATGCATGGGCTTTATCCATTTCTTTTTGAGGGTACATTCTCGATCTCTTTTCCTTTTTAGCATATCTTCCTTTTTGCTATCCATGTTTATCCTGTTTATCTTGTTATCTCGTTAACCTTGTCATGAGAACCCTAGGTAGAAACCCTTTGGATGAAACATGTATTTGAAACATGTTATGCTTGATGTTTGCAAGTGGTTGCAAGTGTTTGCAAGTGGATACTCGTGGATGCATGATACACATTAGGCACTAAGATCGGCTCACACACTTCCATATTGCATATGCATGAGTGCTTACACATATTCATGACTGAAACTTGTTATGCTATCACGTGGATGTTGCATATGGATGAATGTTATGTGCACTCATATAGAGATTATGAATTATGTCAGGAATTTGCATACATTTGGACTCATTTCACTAACATACTTTGCATTAAGGAGGTTTACTGAATCAGTAACCGCCTGATTTTCGCATTAGACAAGTACATATACACACCTTTGCATACGTTCATACAGCATTTAGAATCTTTTAAGGACAATGACTGCACGTGGATGATGTTTTGAGTAGATGGATGATGGATGGTAGGATACGTTCTTCCTAACTAAGAGATTTCGGGGACGAAATCCTTTAAGGTGGGGAGGATGTAACAACCCATATTTTGAATAACAAGTTATAACATAAATCAAGGCAGAATTAAATGATAAAATCTGAATCAAGGGAAACGGGCTGTGCCATTGCGTTCGTCTCGGAAAAATACGCGAAATAGAGTCCGAGTTTTCGAAAATCGGAGTGCGTATGACCCAATTATGGCCCATAGAAGTTTTCAGAAAATTCAAGTTTAAAAACAGATTCGAATTCAAATTCAGCAGGGCCGGATAGGCGGGAAAAGATCCCGCCACTCCCCAAGTCGACTGGGGAGTCGACTTGGGAGTCGACACACCCCAGGCTGTGTCGACTGCCCATTCGACACCCCTGTCGACTTGGGTGGTCGGCCAGTCTGGCCCGGGTGCACCTGACTTGTTTCTCAAGACATGTTTGGAGGCTAGTGACGTGAATTGATGGCCCAGATCTGAATTAGGGTTAATCCTATGGCCTAAACTAACCTAATCTTCTATAAAAGGACCCTAATACCTAGCCGAAATCATCATAAATCAATCCTATAACTAAACTATGCCAAAATGTTTAATCATGGCCTCCACCCTCTTGTCATAGCCTCCATCTTCATTCATATGAGAGTTCCTAAGCTTGTTTGAGAGTTTCAAAGCTTGATTCAAGGCCAAAGTTCAATCTTTCTTCATTAAAACGAGGATCTTTCTTCATATAATCAAAGGAGCTTCTTGGAGCTTGTATTCATTTGGGGTTTTTAGAGTTGCTAGTGGCTTCGTCTCAATCTTATTTTATTTTATAAGTCTTCATAGCATTGTAAGCCCTATTCTACTCTTAGATTCTAACTATGAAGTTAAATATGACATGTTGCAAGTTTGAGTTTGGGCCTAAGTGTGATTTGTGCTTTGATTCTATCATGTTATGCATAAGATTTATTCTATGCATGTTTGTAAAGCTATCACCTTGACTTTGTGCATAGAAAGCTATGAGCTTTGATTCTATCATGTTATGCATAGACTTATTCTATGCATGTTTGTAAAGCTACCACCTTGACTTTGTGCATAAAAAGCTATGAGCTTTGGTTTGAAATGTTGCATAAAAGCAACATAGAAACTCTCATAACCCTTATGTTAACTTGCATATGATGTTATATGCGAATCACTTGCTATCATCCCATGTCATTTATGACCATGTTTCACCTATTTTGCTAAAGTTGATATCATGCATGTTTTGAGGCCTATAATGTAATATGCAAGTTTATGAACACATTTGCCTCATATGCCACCATGTTTAACTTGTGGCCCAAACCTTATTAATTATGTCATGCTTCTAAGTTCCCTCTTTGAGATCTATTTTCGTTTATGCGAACTTACATGCGATGGGGTTACGTTATGGGTAAACTAAAATGACATAAAGATATGACTTGAAAAGATGACATGAAATATGACATGTGATTATGCTTGAAACATGGACATGAACTTGGACATGACTTCTAGAAAACATGAGAATGGCCAACTCGAGGTTGGGTTGAGTTTGTAGCATAAATCTACCCGGAACCGACCGGCTTAACTAGTGGCTACAAGCAATAGGACCCAATGTGAGTAGTTGGTCATGTCGCACTTGAAACCCGAGGTTAGACCAAGTTGTGGTGTAAAGCTACCCGGACCCGCCCGGCTTAACTAGTAACCACAACAAGGTCTAATGTGAGAGGTTGGGTGCATTAAATTAATTAATGCCACATGATAGGGTTAAGTCATGGACCACTTGAATACTTAACCAATTAAACACGATGGGTTGATAGGGTTAAGTCATGAACCTTGGGAACACTTAACAAACTTGATTGGGTAGGGTTAACCACGTTTAACCCGTTAGAAACCCTAGTTACGTGGTCCTTTTCACCAGTAACCCTCTTGATTGTATCATGATACCCTAGGGACTAGGCTAGGGTGGGGCACGATTACTGGGTTGACATGTAAGCGACCAAAACGACGGCTGAGTAGGTGCGCCGGTGTAGGTTCAGGCGGACTATGGTCGTGCACATAGTCCAGAGTTGAAAAAGCAGACACGGGCACCAGTGGGTTTAGACTGTGCGTGCTTGATTTGTGTCCGTGGTTGGCACCCTAGGGCCTGATACACCCTAGGGTGGACCTAGCACAGTCTGACTACACTTCGTGATTGGGCCGTACGACACCGACACTTGACGAGTTAGGCTTTTAGGGAGCCGATCGACTAGACCGAGTAGTTGGACCTTGATTTAGGTCACCTCATGATAGTGGGCCAGCTTTGGGCCAAGGGATCATTTCTTGTTTATACTTGACATGGATCACTAGTACACACTTGGTGCAACTTAACCTCGTATAGATGCCACACTTGATCTATCTTGTTAACTTTTCACCATGACAGTTATCACCCTATGTTTCATCTCTGCTTTACATGTCCAGTTAACTTTATTAGTTTTTATACTAATAGTAGGTAGGACTTACCAGTCTTTTTGACTGACCCGTTTTCTTTTGCCTCTTTTCATCCGTTTCCCCCCCCCCCCAGGTTTACAGGGTGGGAACACTGGTACCTACCTGGATCTTTAGCTGCTTTTCTAGATAGCTCATGTACGGTTTGGACTTGAGCATGCTATGGCTTTATTCTACTTTGGGGATAGTTACTTTATGTTTTTTTCCAGTTTTCAGTTTATGTTCTAGACTTTATTTTGTGGGAAAATAATGACCAAGTACTTTGATGTAACTTGACTATGGTTTTGAAATGTAAGTTTTATCCGCTGCTTTACTTACTCTGTTTTGCTTATATGTTCTGTCTTGTGATATCTGCATGCATGTTTACCTCGTTTAACGCCCCTCCAAAGCCAGTGCACTTGCAAGAGTGGCATTGGCGGAGGTGGAGTGTTACAGTTTGTTTTCAGCTTATGCACTGTCTCACCTGTTTTATGTCAAGTATGTTGATATTATATTTTGTTCTATGCGCTGTGAGACATTCTACAGGTTTCTTATTGATTCTTCGTCTTCTTCCTTTCCTTCTGACGACCGTCCCATGCTAACTGGACATGTGTACAACGCACTTTTGGAGTAAATGTCGGTTGGTGCGGGGCGGGCCGTCACATTTGGTATCAGAGCTCTAGGTTGCGTAGTTAACCTGGGAAAAGACACCAGGGAGAGATAATACGTATATGAGAGTGCGTATTTGTGATTACTTTGGTTTTCAAAAGCTATATATATATATATATATATATACACTATTAGTATAGCTAAGGATGAAGTCGCACTGCACTAGCACCACTATGGAGATGGTTAATCGTTTTCTCTTTACAGATTGAACGATGAGCCGATACGCAGGAGGTGCTGGTAGAGGAGCCAATAATGGGAATGTTGCTAATATGAGGACGATGTTTACTGACCTCATGAGAGAAATGCTTAGGGATGTGCAGGGGGTAGCTCCCCATGCCGGTAATGGTCCAGTAGTGCAGGCGCCTAGGGTCGATTTTGCCAAGCTGTGCAAGGATTACACTAACCTTGGTGGGAAGCCGTTCCACGGAACAGAGTCGGCCACAGATGTTCAGGATTGGTTGGATAGTTGTGATCGTATCTTCGACGACTTGGGTATTGAGGATGCGATGAAGAGAAGGTTAGCGTCTCGTCAGCTGCAAGGGCGAGCGATGAATTGTTGGAATGCTATTAAGACAACTACTCCAGAGATCAGGTTACTTGGGATCAGTTTAAGGCTCGCTTTAGCGACAAGTTTATCCTAGCTTCTCAAAAGTCGGAATTGTTTAGGAAGTTCTTGGAGCTTAAGCAGAATGGTAGGGCAGTCTCGGACTATATTGCTGAGTTCGACACTTTGTCGAAGTATGGATTATCCCTTATCAATACTCCTGAGAAGAAGAATGAGAAGTTCATTACTGGTTTGGATGGACACTTGGGGGAAAGGCTTATCAACCACATCGATGATACTTTTGAATTGATTGTGGGGAAAGCTTTGAGATCAGAGAGTCTTTACCCTAAGTCAAAGACTGAGGTTGCATCTGCAGAAGGGCTGAAGCCGCAAGCAGGCGGTGGAGGCAAGAATAACACTCAGAACAAGAGGAAGCAGAACCAAACTAAGGATGGCCAGAAAAAGAGCAAGAAAGATGTAGAGTGCTTCAGCTGTGGTAAGAAGGGCCATTATTCCAAAGAATATCGGGCCAAGCCAGCGGATAGGAAGTGCTACAAATGTGGCTAAGTGGGACATCATAAGGATAAATGTCCACAACCTCTTAAAGAGAAGCAGATTGTGAAAGCATATGCTATTAATGTTGTTCCTTCTTCGTCGAATGCCCCAACTGCGGCGGAGAAAGGAAAGAATGTCGTCATTCAAGGTATGCTTTCTATTCATGATGTACCTGTTCGAGTTTTGTTTGATACTGGGGCTTCCCGTTCCTTCATATCTAGTGACCTGGTAGGTAGGTTGGGACTGGAACCCGAGATAGTTGATAGACCGTTGGTTGTGACGAACCCGATTGGTGGTTCGACTAACCTTAGTATGATTTGCCGAAATTTGGTCTTATCGAGTCATGGATGTATGTTTGTTTGTGATTGCTTTGTTTTGGGCTTTACTGGGCATGGCATTATATTGGGGGTCGATTGGCTCCAAAGATACGGGGTGGTGGTAGACTGTGAGGGCTTTTTGGTGATAGTTAGGGCGGATGATGGGCGGAGGATAGTGTTTGGTAGTCTACCTAGTGATGGGGTAATGGCTAGTTTTATAAATTCCCTCGACATCCCGCATGATGAGTTGTCAGATGTGCCCGTGGTTGGCCAGTATCCGGACGTCCTCGAGGAAGTGACCGGACTTCCACCACACCGAGAGATTGAGTTCCGTATTGATTTAGTGAAAGATACCAGACCTATAGTGATGCCACTCCGTCGTATGGCACTAAGGGAGCAGTGAGAACTCGAGGTGCAAGTAAGCGATCTTTTGAAGAAGGGGTTTATTAGAAGAAGTGTCTCCGAGTGGGGAGCACCAGTTGTGTTTGCCACTAAGGCATATGGTTCCCTTCGTTTATGTGTGGACTATCGCGAGTTGAATAAGGTGACGAGGAAGAATAAGTATCCTTTACCGTGGATAGATGATTTGTTTGATCAACTGGAAGGAGAAAGAGTGTTCTCCCAGTTGCACCTCGCGACAGGATTTCATCAGCTCCGAGTAGCGGCTGAGAGTGTTCCGAAAACGACATTTAGGACGCCATCTGGATTCTATGAGTGGTTGGTCATGCCATTTGGGTTGACCAATGTACTAGCATACTTCGTGGATCTTATGAATTGGGTGTTCAGAGATCAGCTGAATAAGTTTGTTCTTGTGTTCGTAGATGACATCCTTGTTTACTCAAGGACAGATGAAGAACACAAGGGACATTTGAGGATAGTGATGGAGGTGTTGAGAAAACACCAATTGAAAGTGAAATTTTCTATATGTCACTTCTGGAGGAGGGAAGTGAGATTCTTGGGCCATGTTGTTTCAGAAAATGGTATTGCCGTGGACCCTGCGAAGGTGGCTACAGTACAAGATTGGTCTACGCCCAAGAATGCAACAAACGTGAGTAGCTTCTTGAGGTTAGCTGGATATTATCGTAAGTTTATCCAGGACTTCTCCAAGATAGCAGCACCATTGACTCAATTGACTAAGAAGAATCAAGCCTTCGTCTGGGACGGAGTGTATGAGAATGCATTCAAGAGTCTAAAAGAAAAGTTGACGCGTGCGCCAGTGTTAGTCATTCCTAAAGGGAATGAAGAGATGACGATATACACGGATGCTTGTGGTACCAGACTAGGTGCTGTATTGATGCAAGGAGATAGGGTTGTAGCTTATGCTAGTCGGCAACTAAAGCCGCATGAAAAAATGTATCCTACCCATGATTTGGAACTGGCAGCGATGGTGTTCGCATTGAAGATGTGGAGACATTATCTCTTGGGAGAAAGATTTGAGTTGTTTACCGATCATAAATCGTTAAAAGTATCTCTTCTCTCAGAAGGATCTGAATCTCCGTCAGCAGAAATGGTTAGAGTTCTTAGCTTCGTATGATTTTGATATCGCATATACACCTGGGAAAGGCAATGCGGTAGCCGATGCTTTAAGTAGGAGACATGCCAGTTTAGCGGCTATGTTTCTTGAATGGAAGCAACTGGAGTATATCGCAGGGTATGATTTCAGACCAAAGTGCGAATTGGATCCAGAGATATTAGCTAGTTTGACGATCAAACCCACTTTGATTGAGCGGATTGGTTCCAGTCAGAGTGACGATCCTAATTTATTGGAAATCATCTTCAAGTTAGAGATGAATATCGATGGTGAGGAGATGAATTTGTATGGGCTTGATCAAGAAGGATGGATTCGAAAGAATGGAAGACTAGTTGTACCCAACATGAATGGTTTGAGAGATGAAGTGCTTAGGGAATGTCATCACTCAAAACTGACTATACACCCCGGTGATGATAAGATGTATCGAGACATGAAGCAGACTTACTACTGGGAAGGGATGAAAAGAGACGTTAGGAAGTTTATATCCAAGTGCATGAATTGCCAGCTAGTTAAAGCTGAGCAAAAGAAGCCTAGTGGTTTGCTACAACCATTAGAAATTCTAGAATGGAAATGGGAACAAGTCTCGATGGATTTCATTGATGGTTTACTAAGGGCTAAATCGGGACATGATAGCATTTAGGTAATTGTGGATCGATTGACCAAGAGTGCAAGATTTATACCAGTCAAATCGACCATAACGACAGCTAAGTTAGCAAAATTGTATATGAAGTGGGTAGTGAGATTTTATGGAGTACCTAAAAGCATTGTGAGTGACCGAGACCCGTTGTTCACTAGTGGGTTTTGGAAGAGCTTACAAAAAGCTCTAGGGTCGGAATCATATCTCAGTACCGCGTATCATCCTCAAATCGATGGTCAAACAGAGAGGGTGAATCGTATATTGGAAGATCTCTTGAGAGCTTGTATATTGGATTTTGGTGGATCATGGGATGACCATTTGCATCTAGTAGAGTTTGCATATAATAATAGCTACCAATCCAGTATCGGTATGGCTCCATATGAAGCTTTGTACGGAAGACCGTGCAACTCACCATCATGTTGGATAGAGACCGGTGAGAAGTTTGTGCTTGGACCAGATGTGGTAAGGGAAACTTCAGATAAGATTAAGATCGTTCAACAACGGATGAAGGCTTCCCAGGATTGGCAGAAGAGTTATGCTGATAAGAGGAGAAGAGACTTAAAATTCTCCGTTGGTGACTTGGTGTTTGTCAAGATTTCTCCGTTGAAGAGTGTGATACGATTTGGCAGGAGAGGCAAGTTGGCACCAAGATTTGTTGGCCCATTCCCAGTTCTTGAACAAGTTGGGAACTTGACGTATAGAGTTGACTTACCCGAGAAGATGGCGGGAGTTCACAACGTATTTCATGTTTCCCAGCTAAGGAAGTTCGTGCACGACCCAGATATGACTATTTCACCTGATCAATTAGAGGTCTTCGAAGTGGAACCCGAGGAGGTTGAGAACCACAAGCCGATTCGTATTGTCGAGCACGATACGAAGCAACTTCGAAGGAAGGCGGTGAAGCTAGTCAAGGTTCAGTGGGGCGAGAACGAGAATGACTGTACTTGGGAGATAGAGGAGAGCATTAGGAAGACGTATCCAGAACTCTTTGCCTAGTAAGATTTACCTTACAATTTAGTTATTCCGCATGCTAGGATAGACTTGTTTTGCTTGTTTTGCATGTTTGATTGTTGTTTTATGACTGATAGGCATGCGGGACCTTTTGTGTGTTTTGGTTAGGGAATTTCGGGGGTGAAATTTCTTAAGGAGGAGAGAATGTAACAACCCGTATTCTACGCATCGGAGAATCATAGAATATTTATTTCTTTCTTATATGAAGTCGTATGGTCATGTGGCTTTGGGAAACGACCATTAGGGTCATTTCCCATGTTCATGATTTTTGCCAATTTTTAAATGACCATTTTGCCCCTAACTGATCTTGTTTCGGCCGTAACTTTTGATTGGAAAGGAATTTTGACCTGAAACCACTTCCATTAGATTCGTTTGATGTTTTACCTTTCCTTAGAGTGGTCATAATAGTTAAACGGATTTACTGTTTGGGAGATATGGCTGAAATAAAGTTTGGAAGGTGAAAAAACTGCTTAACCGGGCCAAATAGGGTGATTAGTGAATGGGCCCATAACCCATTTCGGGATTAGGGTTACAAGGAGGCTGAAAAGAGTTAGGAATTCGTTCCATTTCAGTTTTCTAGCCTCCGCTTACCTCTTAGAAACCCTAAAAATGGTCTCTAACTTCTAAATCACCTCCAAATCACTTTCTAATCAAGGATTAAGCTTAGCAACATCAGATAAAGGGAGATCTTCACCAAATCAAGATTAGAGCTGCTGTTTGGAATTGGTATTCACGCCATATCAGAGATTTATTTCAAATCTAAGGTTTATTTGTGGCTAAGGTGAGTGATTTGCATAGTTCCTCACTAATTATGGTTAATTAAGGGTAATTAGTGTTGATTAGTGAATTTTTACACTAATAAATTTTGGGAAAATATTTATAAATTCTTAAATGATGTTTTAGACCTCTGTTAGAAACTTGGGTTAATTTGATTAAGTTTTGCTAATCATATCATTAGTTTTGCTTAAGCACACTTAAGGGAAAATATGGGTTTTGGCTATGTTTGATCCATTTTAACCTATCATATTGATGTTTTGGTGTTTGAGGTCCCTTCTACTTGTTGCTATGACTGTAAGATATGCTTTGTGATTGATTAGAATAGATAGAATGGTCGAAAACGCCGTCGAGTGGCGTAAACAGTCGCTGGAAAAAAGTGCAGGAATTTGGCCGATCCGGATCGGATCGGAGAAAAGAGCCCGAACCGAACCGCCCTCCAAGTTTCCACGAGACGATCTGGACCCAACCCCGACCCGCCCCGCCCCTTGTGTGCCACTTTGATCCAAAACAATACACTACGGAGAAGCTCTAGAGGCTCGACCCGATCTGGAGTGCTTGGGGAGAAGGATCTGAACCGATGGGAGGAAGTCATCTGATCCGAACCGATGGGGGAGGCCATCCGATCCGAACCGATGGGAGAAAGTCATCCGATCCGAACCGATCTGAAGAGGGTGCTACGAATTGAGATGAACCCGAGCCTATATGATAATCATGAACTAAATGAAGACTGATCCGGTGATGACCAATAACCCGAGATGCAAAGGTAGTCCAAATGGAAGTTAGAGCTCAGGATCCAGTTGGGAACCATTGAGTTCACTTCATGGTTGGGCTTTGCTGCGGGACGTGTGCTAAGGAGTTGTCGACGTTCATAACTTCGATTTACCACTGAAAAGGAATGACGGGCTACATATCAGTGCAGTAGAGTCATCATGACTCGAGGGGCAAAGTGATCGTAGTAAGACGATGAGCCAGTGTAGTGGAGCCGTTGCGACTCCATGGGGGCAGAGTGGACATAGTAAAGGATTAGTAAGGCTATGAGCCAATGCAGTGGGGTGTGTACGACTCCATGGGGCGAAGTGGACATAGCGAAGGATTAGTGGCTATGGATCAGTGCAGTGAAGCCGTTGTGACTTCATGGGGCAGAGTGATCATAGCAAAGTATTGGGTGATCGAAGTGGTGGATATCGTATGCTTTACGCACTGAGTGAGAGATGTGAGGATGGTTTCTATGCTTGATTGTTTGCCATCACTATGACATGCACACCCCCACCCCGTATGCTTGTACAACATATGCTAGTGGCACCTTAGAGTGTTGTACAGTACGTAGTTCTAACTCTTTGGTTGCAGGTCCAGCTTCAGGTATGGTTTAGTATACCTGTTATTGTTCTGTTTAGCTGCTTGTCGCTCACATCAGACTTTTGTCTAACCCAGAGTTTTATGTCTCTTCTTATTACTCTGGGTGCTCCTAAACGAGCAGACTAGAGACAGGTTAGATGGTGATGCACGAGTAGATGATCCGGAGGCGAGTAGGAGGCTTCCACATATGATATATATATAGATGTTCTCCCTGTGTCGTTGGTGGTCACTACTTGGGCATTAGTAGTGTACCTCCCTTATCTTGCTTTTATCTTTAAAGACAGTTTGAAAAGTTGTAATAACGATGATGTGGAACATAAGCTGTATTTGGATTTTCCGCTGCTATGATAGTTTGTTTTCAGCTTATGCACTGTCTCACCTGTTTTATGTCAAGTATGTTGTTATTATATTTTGTTCTATACGTTGTGAGACATTCTACAGGTTCCTTGTTGATTCTTCGTCTTCTTCCTTTCCTTCTGACGACCGTCCCGTGCTAACTGGACATGTGTACATCGCACTTTTGGAGTAAATGTCAGTTGGTGCGGGGAGGGCCGTCACATATTGTTTTCAAAATTGATTACAAATCATTATAGTAGTGTTGTACCATCTGTTCTATAACAATATACTGACTTTGAATTGTTATTTGTTGTATAAAAACCATCTTTTTTAGCCTACTACTTTTAAAAGTCCATATATAGCATAATATGTGTATGGTATGGTTAACTATTACACGTAGAACACAATGATGTGATTACAAATTTGTTTAAAATAAAAGGGTATTTTTTTGTATATTGTGACTATACAAAATGTATGAATAGTGCAAAACTATTTGCATCAGCAGTCACATTGAAACTAACATTTGATGTTATCAACTTCTAGCAGTTCCAAATAATTATCTACCATTTGAATGGTTGATTATTATCAATGTCATATAAATCTACATGAAATGATATGATAACACTGGACCATGATATTAGTGATTAGATATATGAGTTAGCCTGACCCTATAAATAAACCAAAATACCTCATGTTTAGTGTATTGGTATCCTACATACCTATACATAAATATACATTTCTGAGATAAATGTAATCTGTTTTAAAATAGTTGGACTTTTGGTCTTTACTGTTGTTAATTTGTACCATCTCTGGACATACATGGTTGTATCTAAAATCAGTTACATTTTATATGTAATATATATATTTAAAATGTTACATGCACTATAGGAGCCATACATAAGCCTTCTTGATTGAACATGTATGAGTGATTTTCCTTTTATGTGTATATGTAATAATCCTAGTTCTGAAGTATAATGTATATGATACATTTATTTATTAATTTTGGAACTAAGAAATATTGTTGAGCATATGACATAAGTGTGTATTGCTGAAACATATAGATCCACATTTTTGAATCAATATGATAATGCATTGGCAGATATACTTAATATACATGGGTTAGACACAGACAAACCTAGTTTTCTTCCCACTGATCTACACACAAACATATGATTTGCAACCTGAGATATACATGAAGATATGTTGTTTATGTTTATATTGATAAATATATAATCTATATATACTGATATATTTATATTTATATGTTGCAAATGTGATAGCCTCAGTAATTATAACTTGCTATTTGATATCATACTTGCTATGTATCAATAAATATACTTACAAGTTTATTATCTGAATCTGGGCATTTATAAATATTGATTTATATATAAATATTGCCTGGATCATATTTATATACTAAGTTTAAAAAAAATTGTAAAGTGCTGAACTGATGGTATTTGATACTGAACAATTTATTTTGTCATTTATTAAAACTAATGATATATGTATAAGGGTTTTAAAACAGATTATAGATGTATAGTTTATATAATAAACTTCAAAGGCATGGGTAAATGTCTTAGATATAATATTGATATTGAAAAACTGTTTTAAATCAGTTTATATATATCATAGAAGGAATTGACCCCTCCATCAATCAAAACCTAAAACATGTACTAATTTACAAGCGTACAATGTTTGATTGTATTGTTTTACATATATATATATATATGATATATATATAATATATATGATATATACATATATATGAAATACATATATGATATATATATATATAATTTTCCAAAAAAATGATATATATTTATATATAATTGAATTTAAATAATGTTATATATATATTTGATATATATATATATACTGCATAAATGACGATCTGTTTAATTTCAAATGAAGATTTCATCTACATTTATTTATATTGATAAATGCTTGCAGATTTATCCCTGTGGCATGAATCAGCTTGACTGAGCAAATATGCGCAAGTGGATGGACATGTTGGTGTAGAAGGAAAAGGAGTTGCTGAAGCTAATATGGTTTTAATTTTTTTAGTGAAGTATAACCATGTGTATGTATTAAAACATAGTTCATATATTGTATTGTATGACTATATTGAAATATGACCAGCATGTAAAATATTAATACATAGTTTACATATTCTAGAATATATATGTAAATATTCATCTCAGATGCATACGTGTGATCTATATTGTTCCTGCAATTTATAACCAGGTAGTTTTGAAATGTTTAAATAATACAAGTACGTATATATGATTACTGCAATAATTTGATATGATTCTATCCCTATTTGAATATGTTCCATTTGGGTTTTGGTATATTTTGTATTTTACGGATATAAATAGTGGCATTGTATGTTTTTGGATAAATGGGCTCATAGTTTATATAATAAACACTATTAGGCTGATTTTATATATACTTTTAATAGTATTAAGAGGCTATATAAAAGTCAACAAAATATGTGTGGTATCTCTTAGGGCCAGTCTGAAATTTGCAAATGGTCTGTAATATAGTTTTATGGGTTATGATGTTTGCAAAGTATTTGCACAAGGTAACGTGGCCTATGAAGTTAACAAAAATTTATATAAACATGGAAGTAGAATTGGTTAATTGAAATTCATATAGATTTGAATATAATATTTGATACAAGAGTTAAAATAACTAGTGGTTTTGAAGTGTTCAAATGGAATATATAGGCATAATTCCTACATATTTTTGAATTTAAATACATATATATATATTTCATATATTTTATTTAAATCCAAATTATATTATGAATATAAGATACATGTATTTTGATATATGTAAATAACACTGATATTGTTCGCCACTACGAATTATAAAATCCCTTTAAAGAATTTTTTTTGTCATATTAAGTCATGGTGGTGTCTTCCAATATATACACCCATCAATGCCAGCATCACTGGATGTAGGTAATGCCAAAGCGTTGCGCATCCTTTTATTTTAGTTATATGTGATAGAGTTATTGTGATACTCAACTGTACTATTGGGTCTGACTTAACTAGGCTGCATAATATGATTATGGCCTTGGAGACAAAGAGCATGCGTTATTCTCTATTTTGAGCAAATGAATAATTCTATGAACAAAATGTTCATCACGCGATCCAAGAATTATATATACGATATAATTGACATAAGATGTCTACCTAAAAGGTTGTTTTTGGGGTGTTAGCCAAAGCTAGGTCAAGGCATGATTAGATATGGATCTCGGACCACCATTATATATATATATATTTGTGTTAATTTGAGTGGGAGCATATTTTAGTTTAAATATGCACTTATATTATTTTGCAATATTCTATGTAATTTTGATTGTCAAAATTTGTACAAATATATTGCAAGACTTCTACCTTTGTTTCATTATTTGTTACCCACTGTGGATATTAAATGTAAACAACTACTATAATTTATTACTAAAATTAATCCTTGGGAAGGATAAATTGAATTAAATCAAATTTCTTAACTAATATTGAAATTTGAGGATTGTCCTCAAATAAATTAAAATGTAATTGTTTTACAAATATAGAAGATCTAAAAAAAAATTATTTGTAGTATGACTTCAACCGAGTAAGATATAAATGTTATAACAATTTACTTATGCATCTCTAGTATTAGATACTAGATATGAATCACATATATGTATGTGATTTTGCAGTAATTACAGAACAAGTAGAAATCTGACATAAGGACAAGTGGACTTATGATTGAAAATGAAGCAAATGTTGGTGCATTATCCATAACAAGTTGCTTCTTGTCCTAGAACACTGGCTTAATTTAAAATTTAAAATATTATTGTTATAAAGTTCCATTTAAAATAAATGTTATTCTGCATCTTGTTTAGACAAGTTTGAATTTCATTTGTAATAAAAGGACAATTGTTGTTCATTTTATTTAAATGAAACATCTTATGGAAATGCGCAATTAGTTAACGATTTTATAATTTCTTAACTATGATGTGCTTAACATAAATACTGAGCGGATTAAATTTGATGATTTAAATCTTGTATACCTTTGGCATTGCCAGTTAACCCGTATAAACAAGAAAAGCATATCAAAACTCCATAATGATGGAATTTTGGAATCATTTAACTTCGAATTATACGAAGAATGCAAATCTTGTTTATTAAGCAAAATAAATGAATCACCTTTCACTTGACATAGTAAATGGGCTAGTAAGTATTGGATCTCATATAGAATGATGTATATGGAGCAATGAATACATAAGCTAGAGGTAGGCTTTATTACTTCATTACATTTACTGATTATGCCAGTATATATATATATATATATATATATATGTATGTGTGTGTGTTTATCTTATGAAACACAAATCATAATCCCTTGAAAGGTTCAAAGAATTCAAAAATGTAGTTCAAAACCAATTTATAGAAATAAATACTCTTCGAACAAATCGAGAGAATATTTAAGCCAATAATTTAACGACTATCCAAATGAGTGTGAAATTAATTCACAACTCACTCCACTTAGAACACCATATTGGAATGGTGTGTCTGAATGGAGAAATCGCACCTTATAAGATATGGTACAATCAATGATGAGCCTTACAGATCTTCTAATAAATTTTGGGATTATCCCCTTAAAAAAATTTATATTTAATTGTAATCCTACTAAAAAATTTCTAAAAATGCCATATATGATATGAGCTAGGAAACGTCCTAATGTGTCTGTTATGAAGATTTAGGTTGTAAGGCGTATGTTAAACGCCTTGCCTCAGATAAGATCAGACCCAAATCTGATAATTATTTTGTGGAATATCCGAAAGAAGTGAAAGGATATTGTTTCTATAAATTCTTTGAGAATAAAATGTTTATTACTTGAATTGGTGTCCTTTTAAAGGAGAGCCAGTCTCTGAGATACCGGTGGGAATGAAATAGAATTCGAAATGTCTCGAGAACCACAAAATACCATTGAACCTTGTATAGACAAGAAATTGAGTGGGAGTGACACAATAGTTCTAATGTTATATATTGATAACACATTAATTATTGTTAATAATATTATTTTTAAAACAAGCAATAAATACTAATTCTAAGAAAGAAAATGTTTGGGTTAAGAGGTTTATAATTAAAATTAATTTATTGTTAATCCAATGATTTACATTGTGATAACAATGAGGCTATTGCTCAGGCCTAAAACCTTGAGATCATTATCGATCCAAACATATATTTAAGAAATATAATCTCTTATGTGAAATTATTCATAGAGTAAATAAACATATCTACAAAGTTGCAAAAGGTTGTAATGTTGTAGACCTGCTAACTTAAAACAATGTCGCAACAGAAGTTTAATAGTCACACTAGTTTCATGGGTATACGATACATAAATGATTGACTCTAGTGCAAGTGTGAGATTGTTAGGGTTTATGCCCTAGAGGCAATCCATTTGATGTGATTAATAACACCGTTGATGTTATTGTTTTATTTGGAATAAAATATTCTATTATGTTATATTTACTGCGTAATATAAACATTAACATAATAGAAGTCCTTAGAATGATAATACGGAATTATATTGTTCAAGTAAGTGACTTTTTTTAGCATAGCCGACCGGTTTTTATAGTGTTCCGTAACATTTTTTTATTATGACTAATAGTAAAAATATAATATGGTACAGGTGACTGGAGTTAGCAGTCAGCTAATTCGGTTTTTAAGGTGGACCGTCCACCGTCTACGGCATTTTGCATGGGTCTTCCACATTATCTATCCTAGATTATAGAACAAGAGCTAGCTAGATTACTAGACTACTATAAGTTTCCACGCAGGGAGCAGTTACATACTAAAAAGCAGTAAATTACATGGGTAAAATTACATCAACAAGTACTGTAAAACTAGTATAACAAGCTAGAAAACTTAAACCATACCCTAGGAACAGTTCAAGTATCTAGCAAAACATATGGGTAAAGCAGTAATCTCGAGCCACACAAAAGTATAGCTTCCATCATACCTCATCATAATTTGACATTGACGTGAACATAGGCATTACCATAATCAAATGACAAATCTGTCATGTGTGAAGCAAAAAAACCGCAGATCACCAGGATAAACCAAAAACAGCGAACGATCGCGCTTTTCCATGTGCTAATTTGGAGAACCAAAATGACTCCATGAGAGAAGAAAAAAGGGTTACATAAGATAGAAGAAGCCAGTGTAAATGGGCATAGGAAAGAGCACCGCAACCGTTACATGCTAAGTCGGAGCAGTTGCTTCCCATGATAGCAGTAAAGGCACAAGTGCAAAAGGTAAGTACACCATCACCCCGACACAACAAATAGCACACAAGCCACAAACAACACCCCTAAATAACATCACTCCCCAACTACCATACAGTAAGTGACGTGAACATCAGATTATATAGTATACTAAGTATTATAATTCTTAAATGTCCCTAGTTAAGTTTTATTATTTACATAGGACAATAATAAACATTGAGACTAGTTTGTTGATTGGCCGATGATCATATCTCATTGATTATTAATATACATGATATTAATATCACGATATAAATACTTATTGGAAAATAGCGTATTGGACTGACCCAACATGAGAAAACTACATGGAGTATAATTAACAATATCATGTTATTTTTATAGTGGTAGTGATGTAATGGTCCTTATTAACGATATTTTTTGCCAACACCGGAGATAGGTCGATGGGAATGAACCTAAAGGAGAAATAGGTTGTTTAACCTTCGTGAATATGAATCAGATCACTATCCATAGGTATCAGGACCAAACTCAATGAGAAATCCAAACTTGTAGATAGGACCTAAGCTTGGAAGGAATATTTAAGCCAACAAAAAAGGGAGATTCCTCCGATCATAGGTTTAGATTCGAACAAGAATCCATGCATATACAGGGAACAAACAGTAAATCATAATAACAATAGCTAAAAATTAGTATGATAAACTCACAGAAAATGCCATAGGTGTAGATTTTATCTTTATTAACCTTTGTCTTTGTGTACATGAACAGAATCAAAGAGATCTTTAAAATGATCTTAACACTAGGGTTTTAAGAGGAAGAGTACAAGAATTCGAGTCAGTCCCCCCTAATGTGACCCTGGGGTCTTATTTATAGAGAACCTGGATCCCTTTCTGCTGTTGGGCCGTTGGGCCTTCAAGAGCCTTTTTTGCCGCCTTTTTCCTTGGTCTCGGATGTTTTTGCTTCTGGACGCTTTGTGGTGCTAATTGTAGAGCTTTCGTAACAAAGGTTTTGGCTAATCGAGAACCTCTTTGAGCTTGATATGTGCTTGCTATTGTGGTAGCTCTCCAAAAGGTACTTTGAGTTTCAGGTTGTATGCATTCAGTCATAAATTCTCGGATATGGGCTTCCGGTTTTCTCGTGAATAATTAGAGGAGCCTGCCCTCATTATGTATGTGGATAGTTGCCGGTTCGGAATCGATGTCGGTTTCTGTTCTAAGTAGACTAGTGCGGATAGCTTGTATCCTTTCCGAGGTTCCGGACTGCTTTTTGGTGAGATTTTCAGGTGTAGTCTGATCCTCCAGAAGGTTGCTCTAGGTGATTTGTCTATTGTTCATCAATATGACCTCTTGGCATTTATGCAGTGGGTGTTTCGGAAACTAGTTCTGGATAATCTTTATGTGTTCCTAGCTTGATGCTCTTGGTGCTTTAGCCTCCCAACATATCGGTATTAGGCAGATTAATATTGAAGGTCCTTACGGACCTCAAATGACGAAGCTCTTGCCTTCATTTTTCTGGTTCTCTGACCAGGATGGCCTTTCGCCGCAGTCACCCCTGCCAGATTGATGCAGTTGGAAGGATCCTGCCGGTCTGACATTGCCGAATAGATCCTGCCGGTTAGAACATGTAAGCTTTTATGGTCTTTTCTCCTAAGAAGGTCTCGGTTGATGCGACTTTCGGACCATTTCTCCCTACTCTTGACTCCTTCTAGTATTTGACCCTGCTTTCTGAGGGATTCCCATGAGCTTGCAGTCATCTGATACTCCTTTACCGTCATCTTATTTCATTGTTAATTTTGGTGGTAACATTCCCCTCCCCCCTAAGTGAAGGGGTATTTTCGACTTTCCAAGTCAAACTCTTTGTCTTTTTCGAAGTGTCATATCTGAGTCTTTTGATCTCCCTTGATTAGAAATGTTGATTGGTCTTCGTTTATATGGTGGAGATTTGGGTAAATTTCTTTGTATAATTACCATCGCTTCTTCTTCACTTGTTACCTACAACATTAATTCTTCGAACCAGATTATTTGTTCATTGAGGACTTGAAGCTTATTTTGGGAATCTTATCGCTTGAACCTCTAGTACATATTTCTGTTTTTGTCTCTAATTTAGGAATTAAATTGTTCTGCCCAAATTTGCTAGGGTTTTGCACGTAGGATACAAGTGGTTCAAATGTTAATGACCTGGATTATAATTCATGGCGAGCTGCTCATATGCCCTTTTCCCCAAATATTAATTTTAGGGTTTGAGATGCATAATTTGCATGGAAGAATCTATTCTCATAATTAAGTAACGGGAACGGTGCCTAGTGCCATCCAGGTCATTGGTGGTGACTTATAGTTGTCTGGTTATAGCCCAATTGTTATCTTTTCTTCTGAATTCTCTTGGCGTTAACCTTAAAAGAAGATGGCCTTGTCAATTCCAAAGGCTTGATCATTTTTAACTAAGGTGACATTTGTTGTGTATCTTATCTAGACTGGAATTTAGAGTTATCCCAACATTCACCATTTTGACTATCCACTGCTAGTAGGTTTACATGTTATCACCCCCTAGTATGCTAATGAGTAGGGTGTGATGTGTTCATGGAATTATATCACCTGGCAGCATTATGTCTGATAAAAGGAGTCCCGGTCCATCGTCAACTGGTGCTTGTGGCATTTCTCGGAGGAGGAAATCTTTCATCTTGAAGAAGTATTTGATTACTTCTCAAGATGAAGTAAACTCCATTCTTGCCAGCTTTGGAATAGATAATGTGGAGGTTATTCCTACTGCTTATTGTGATGACATTATGAATCCTCCTGAAGGATATTTCGTTTACTCAACTACACATATCTGGCATGGAGGTTTCTTTCCTTTTCCATCCTTCATGTTTCGACTACTATGGGACTTGGAGATTGCGCCCATTCAACTCTTACCAAGCACTTACACGCTGCTTTTATGTCTTGAAGTTCTTACTCTTGAATTGTGCTAGGCTTCTCTTACTCTAACCTTATTCAACACTTGATGCGTTTTTCAAGAGGTGCTGACTTCCCTATATTCCATGCTACCCCCTCGCGGAAGATTGTTAATGACGGTACGGGTAAGGCTATACCTTGGGAAGATCAATTCTTCTTCATCAGATGCCCTATTGGTATTTCAAGCAAATTTGCCGATTATGGTGAATCTTCTAACCCTTTGTGAATGACTATATTTTTTTTGTGACTTATCTTTGATCGTTTTCTTTCAGATCCTGCTTCTAAGAGAGTGCCTTTAACCGAAAGCAAATCCCGTGTATTTGAGCTTATTTTGAAGCTACTCGAAAAGCCGCTAGGTCGGTCTGCTCTATTAACCAAGGACAATTTGTGTATCTATGACCTCCTTCCTAATGGACAGAAGGTCGTGGGGCGTCCACTTATTCGTCTTCTGGGCTCTAAGCGTTTATTGTTATGCTCAAAAGTGTTTGCCTCCTCTACCCCCTTGTTTCCTGGTATGTTTTGTTGACTCGATAGTTTCTTTATCAATGTCTCTTTGGTACCCCAGTTCCGCTTTCTTGAATCTTTCTTTGATTTTTCGTTTGACTAGGAGTTTTGGATTCGAAAGTCTGTACCCCTACTGAAGTTTTGAATTGATCTACTGTTGTTGCTGTTAAGAGGTTGGCTGAGTTGCCTGCCAACCCACCAGCTAAGAGATTAAAGTTTGATTTTCCTGCCTTTGTGACTTCCGGGGGTGCTTTCGGTGGAGAAACAGGAGGTAGTGTTTTTCCGTCATCCCTTCCGAGTACGTCAAGAGCGGGTGCAGATGTCACGCTGCGTATTCCAACTTCTCAGCCCGCTGAGCCTTCGAGGCCTCTTCGTCCTTCATTGGATTTTACTGATTTTGTGAAGCTTGTTCTTTCTAGTCCAGAATTTTCTGACATCTCGTTACCCTCCTCTTCTTCAAACACGGCGGATTTCTATCAGCATTTGATTACCCGACAGCTTCAAGTACAAAATTTTCTTTTTAATCTAGACTTTCAATTTGTTGAGACTGTATACTGAATGCTTCTAATTTCCATGATTATTATGGGATGACGATTGTCTAAGCCAATTCCTCCTTCCTCTACCAGTGAAATCGTTCAGATTCGAGAAGCAAATGAAGCTTTGAGCTATAAATTTGAGAGGTTGAAAACTTCCTTGGAACACGCCGAGGCGGCTTTAGAGAAAGAAAGGCGGACTAGGGACATAAACTCTGACAAAGTGTCGGCCTTAAAACATTAAATAGCGGAAGATGTGGTTACCCATGCCGATGAGCTTTAAAAGAAGGATGAGAAGCTTTCACGTGCGGCGCAGTTAATCTATGCAACTGAAGATAAGATTTCTATTTTCTTGCAATTTCATCTTCCGCAGATTAAGTCCGACTGTTATGAAGATGCCTTATTTCACCTTCTTTCCGATAAGTTCTCCTAAGCTCTGAACCACCAAAGTTCCCTCTTTCGTCAGGGATCGAGTTATGGAAAGGATTAAGTTAGGTGAACAAGGCATTGAGATACAGCGAAGGAGTGAATCTAAAGTCGAGGACCTTTTATATATTGATAATCTTCCAGATGATTTAGGTGAAGAAAGGGAGACTTTTGCTTTTGTTGGCAACGATGGGGAGAATGACGACAATGGTTCCAAAAGTAGTGGCTGCCAGGACAAACATATTGTCCGCGATTCTGAATCATCGTTGCTTAAAGAAGGTGGCCCCTCTGGTCTTTCGGGAGGGAAGAAAACTGTTGGTCCTGAAGCTCCTTTTCTTCATGTATAATTCTTGCTCTGGCATTGTTTTTCTCTTTCCTTGAATATTTGTCTATAACTAGTCCCCTGTTATTACAATAGCTAAAAGAAAAGTTGTTTCCTACCTTAAGCAGAGTTAAGTAACAAACATAAGGATTCAAACCGCTCTTATATAGAGTAAGGGGCACACATGTAAACTTAATTCAGCGATCTATACAACATTTGTAGGGAGTCCCCTCTACTAGATGTGAAAGCTAATATGCTTGTTTGCATCATGACAGGATTTTATTTATTATGAAGGTGCATTACATATAATTTGTAGACTGAAAAGGGAGTTTCAAATGACATCTACTCACGCTTTTAGGAAAAAGTATTTTCTGGAGGAACTTAAGGGTGTTTACACTGCATTCCCTCGGCTCTCCTTTAACTTTCTGAGTGGAGATCGTGAAACAATACTAAAGAGTTTTAGGGTTAAACATGCCGAGATGTTATGTAAACAATAACTGTATTAATCAAGTAATAGTGATCTTTTTGTAATTCCCTTTTTACCTGTGTGCCATGGTAGATTGGTTTCGGATTGAACTCGCGCAAAGTTATATAACAAAAGGGTTTTTTATTCTTGCAAATAGAAAGGAAAAAATATAATCGTAACTATTTTCTTGTATGTCTATGGGTAGGTTGACCATCGTGAGACCCTTACGTCTAGGAGCAAAGTGGTGTCGATAAAAGAGATTCCTTCTATGTCTCAAGAGAGGAAGATTTTACACCGGAATTTATCCATTAAATAGTTAACTAAGAGAATGAATGCTTTGAAAGGCCAGTTAGAAGAGAGAGATTGGACTATTCTTAGATTGAGGCCATACATAAAAACCACACCCTCGATTGAGTTTGAAGATGAATTGAGGAGTTTACGCCAACATATTGTCAAATTGGAAATTGATTTAAACAGTGTCAATACAAAGTGCGAGATATAGGAATGTTGCTTGAAGAATATTTCCATCATGACGGGATCTTCGTCTTCTCGAATTGCGTCTGCTCGCAAGTCCCTTGCCCTTCAGAAGTATTATTACTTGAACAACCCTCCTCCTGGGCTAAAGGAATCAGTCATCTCTGAGTGGTGCAAAAGAGTAGTGGTTAAGATGAAGGGGACTTATGACACTAAATTAATTAAGGATTCTCATGATCATGTCATTAGGTATGCTGATCAAATTAGGCGCTTACAAGAAGAGAGGCATGATTTGCGCGTGAATGTTTTCGAGTTGGAGAAAGAAAACAAATCTCTTAGAGCTATGTATAGGGCTTATAATAGGGCATTAAAGCTTCAGATCAAACCTTCTAACCATCTTGATGAAATGAGTAGAAAAGTACGAAAGCTAAATAAGTTAGTAAGCAACGCACTTCGTCATGCCATCAATCCTCCTTTACCCAAGGATGAAGAGGGCCTAGATATTTGATGATATTTTGTAATAGTGATATGTGATTATACCTCTATTTGGACTACTGAGAATGTAGCTTTTGTGAAATGAAATTATGTATCTGCAATGTCTATTATGCAAATAGCTGTAGATATGAGATATGAATAACAATTATTCGCATATAAATGGCTTAAGAAGTTTTCTTGGATAAGAAAAGAGTTAACCTTTTTATTCGGAATTGTTTTGATGAGGGGCTTCTTGTTTCCTTCCAAGTTCTGTTTTGTGGCCCTTCTCTCGTGAGCAGATATGTGGCTGTTCCAATTCGAGGCAGTCACTTCAGAGCTCTTCTGTTGGTCAATTATCACTTTTCGGATCCATGTCAAGTCTGGATCATTCATATTTAGGTATTAGTGTAAGACTGGAAATTTTCTTTCGACGCTTGATGCAATCTGAATCAACCCAGAATCAGGTTATTCAGAGTTTGAAGACCAGAAGCCCCTTCCGGCATTTGTGAAGAGCCAAATCAACCCAGATTCGGGTATTTAAAGTTTGAAAACCGGAATCCCCTTCCGGCATTTGTGAAGAGTCGAATCAGCCCTAATTCGGGTATTCAAAGTTTGAAGATTGGAAGCCCCTTCTGGCATTTGTGAAGAGCCGAGTCAACCCAAATTCGGGTATTTAAAGTTTGAAGACCAGAAACTCCTTTCGAAATTAACGTTTTGGCATCACTTTGGATTTAATTTGTGAAGAAGAGGTTGTACGTGCTTCCAGAGCCACACTTTGGGATTTCGATGTCAAAGCAGAGGATGTACGTGCTTTGTTGGACACTCTTTGGGCCTGTGCGTCCGGTGCACTTGGTTAGCTTATCCACAAGCAGGGCCCATGGACTTACCCGACCTCCCTCCAGGAGGCGCCATATCCTAACCATCGTAGGTGATGATAAGGTCTTAGAAACTTAGACGGGGCCATCATAGGCATAGAACTAAGGTATACTCTTTTGATGCTCTATATTGACCATCGTAGGTACTGATATAGGCTTACATGCCACCCCCTCCGAGGGGTGCCCTATCCCGACCATCGTAGGGGATGATAGGTGTTTGCATTCCCTTCTACAGGTAACACGGAATATAAGCAGAGATAGGACGTGCTCTTCTGCAAGCAGAGGTAGGACATGCTTGGTTCTAACAGAGGCAGGGCGTACTCTTCTACGAGTAGAGGCAGGGCATGCTAATTTTAGATGCACCGCCACGACCATTTCTGGTGTGAAACGGAGGCTTACGCTTTTGATGCTTTAACCTAGCCCCTTCTGATTTGGGCATGGAAAAAGACCACCACCCCCTCCGGAGAATGCCTTGCCCTAACCAATTTGGTGATGACAAGGGTTTTTATTCTTTTTTTTATCCATTTATGGCTTGACTTGTCCCTGTTCATTCTGAGTTCGTGGGGTTCTTA
The DNA here is from genome assembly GCA_030737875.1 of Allium sativum. Lineage (NCBI taxonomy): Eukaryota > Viridiplantae > Streptophyta > Magnoliopsida > Asparagales > Amaryllidaceae > Allium > Allium sativum. Next base: position 780,973,585 of record CM060913.1, on the reverse strand, counting down.
TTCTTTGCAATCAGATAGATAATCTCCTTTTTTCTTTTCTAGAAGATCTTACCGGCTTAATTACTATGCTTTCTTTACATATTTTTGTAGCTTTCCTTGGCTTAAGAAGTTGATGACCACTCCCTCTAAAACTCTATAATGATTTGTTTCATGTTTGTTTACCATATGGTAGTAGCAATGCGGCCCTTCCCTTTTAGCTTCGTTTTTGGGTTTCTTCTTTAACGATGGCCAAAAGATCAGCTAGTGCCTAGTTAGGAAGTAGATGTCCTCGATTGACATTATGAGCTTACATCCTTTTGGCAACCTTGACTCAAAAGCCCTTTCTTGTTGTTGCACTTTGGTCCTTTTATCACTTCTTTGTTCCTAAACTTTCTTTTAACTGCCTTTCAACATGGGGTATATCTTTATCAGGCCTTTTATTGGTAAGAGGAGTGGAAGCCTTCTCAACTCTCTGTTCGAACATGGTTCCCCTAGCCTATGCTTGGATAGCTTCTTTGATATGGAGAAAGGTGTTATGTCTATCCGTCGAAGACTTAGGGCAAAAATCAGAGTCGGTCCTAAGTGGAAGGGGTTAATGCTTCATCGATCAGGGTCATAAGGTTCTACATCCTTCCCTTTCTCTTGGATATGCAGAGTTTCTAATCTGAATCTTTCGGTTGCCCATGGCTCGCCAATACTTGTCCCAACCATGAGAAACCAATTACTAACTGGTAGAGACCTTATAGTCATAATGTTCGCCTCTTCAAGGTTTAGTCCAGTCTGGGACGGAATAACACAGGTGGATGAGTAGAAAGGTTAACTAAGGAATCGGAGGATCAGGCCCTCCTTCTAGCGCTAAAATGTTAACAATATTTTTCATCAACACTGGAATAGGTCGATGGGAATGGACCTAAGGGAGAAATAGGTTGTTTAACCTTCATGAATTTGAATCAGATCACCATCCCTAGGTATCAGGACCAAACTCACTGAGAAATTCAAACTCGTAGATAGGAAATAAGCTGCAGGGAGGATTTAAGCCGACAAAAAGGGGTGAGTCCTCCAATAATAGGTTTAGATTCGTATAAGAACCCATGTATATATAGGGAACAAACAGTAAATCATAACAACAATAGCTAAGAATTAGTATGATAAACTCACAGAAAATACCATAGGTGTAGATTTTCTCATTATTAACCTTTGTCTTTGTGTACATGAACAGAATCAGAGAGATCTTTAAATTGATCTCAATACTAGGGTTTTAAGAGGAAGAGTACAAGAATTCAAGTCAGTCCCCCCTAATGCGACCCCTAGGGGCTTATTTATAGAGAAATTGGAGTCCATTCTGCTGTTGGACCATTGGGCGTTCAAGATCCTTTGTCGGCCGCCTTTTTCCTTGATCTCAGATGTTTTTGCTTTCGACCGCTTTGTGGTGCTAGTTGTAGCTTTCGCAACGAAGGTTTTGGCTAATCGAGAGCCTCTTTGATCTTGATATGTGTTTTTGTTGTGGTAGCTCTCCGGAAGGTATTTTGAGTTTCCGGTTGTACGGTCATAGATTCTCGGATATATGTTCCCGGCTTTCCCAGGAATACTTAGAGGAGTCTGCCCTCATTATGTATGTGGATAGCTGCCGGTTTGGAATCGCTGTCGGTGTTTGTGCTAAGTAGACTAGTGCGGATAGCTTGTATCCTTTCCGAGGTTCCGGACTGCTTTTTGGTTTGATTTCCAGGTGTAGCCTGATCCTCCGGAAGGTTGCTCTAAGTGGTTTGTCCGTTGTTCATCAGTATGACCTCTCGGCATTTATGCAGTGGGTGTTTCGGAAACTAGTTCTAGATAATCTTTATGTGTTCCTGGATTGATGCTCTTGGTGCTTTAGCCTCTTGACGTATCAGTATTAGGCAGATTAATATTGAAGGTCCTTTCGGACCTCAACTGACGAGGCTCTTGCCTTCATTTTTCTGGATTTCTGACTTGGATGGCCTTTCGTCGCAGAACCCCCTGCCGGATTGATGCTGTTAAAAGGATCCTACCGGTCTGACCTTGTCAGATAGATCCTTCCAGTTAGTTCCTGTAGGCTTTTAGGACCTTTTCTCCAAAGAAAGTCTCAGCTGATGCGGCTTTCAGACCATTTGTCCCTACACTTGACTCCTCCTAGTATTTGACCTTGCTTTTTGAAGGATTCCCATGAGCTTGCGGTCATCCGATACCCCTCCTATTTCATTGTTAATTTTGGCGGTAACAGTCCTTAGACCTGAAATCATTATAATTTTATTCGAGGATATTTGTGTTTTGATATCGTCGAAAGTTACTTTTAATCGAGTAGACGATAAAGGTGATCATTGGATACATCTTGAATCAAATGAAAATTATGAATGATCTAGATGGAATTTAACCCTACGATTTATTTGTAATGATATCCATGGGCCTCTTGATCGAGTGAGACTGTGAAATGCATGGTTGTGCTCAAATATTGATTTGTTTTGTATAGTCTACTCATTGATCAAGATAAAAGGATTAAATTAAAAAGAGGGTGATACGTTCCATGCCTCGAGTTTAATCCTAGATATATTAGTTAAAAGGATTATATTACATTGATATACTGGTTATGGAAAGATTGTATCGAATCATTGATCGTATTATAACTTGGGTAGCAGTAACGTATCACTAGATGCCAAAAACTGTTTATGATTTTAAATATGATTTAAAATCATTGCCAATGTTATAGTTACTATAGGGTCATACATAAGAATGTATGAAAAGGTGAAGAACCATTATTAATAAAAGAAAAATCAAAATGTTGGTATTTCCTTTTGTTTTGAAATGGTACATGGTTATCCCTACCCTATTTTATCTCGTTCCACATATATAAAATAAGATCCGACCATATCTTCATATAAGAGACATAGAAAAATAACAAAATAAAATGGGGGCAAGAAAACCCCTAATTCCTCTTTTCGGATAGTGTCGAACCTTTTAATTCTTGATTTGTACGACACTATCAAGAACGGACGTTCGTGGATACCTCTTAGGCGCGACGCTTGATGTGCTTATGATTCGATCCTTCCAGCCTCAAGCAATCGATCGACTATCTATGGATTTGCAGCGACATGTATAAACCCTAACTGTTGATTTAATTTTTATTTTATTGTTATCGCATAGATCCTTACATTTTAATTTGTTAAAATCGTTAAAATCCGGTTTGATTAGATCTAAGAAATTACAACTGTAACAATGATTAGTTCTATGAAAACCAACATATAAATCAAATGGAAGTGCTGGAAGTATCGAAGGAAGTTATGGCGCAATGTTTTCCTCTATATTTTATGAAATTATCTATGCTCTAGTTTAAGAAATTAGAAAATGGTTTTACAAGATCATGAAATGAGATGGTAGACTAGTTTATAAGGCAGTTTCAAGTCTATATCTCATGACCATAGAATATGACAATGCTAACACAGTGAAGCATGGTGCAGCCTAGGCAGGAAGATGCTTTGGTAATTTCTGAACAAGTTTTAGTGTGTAAGTTGCTTTGGAAGATAGGCCAAATCCACAAATGGTCTTGATGGTAGTAGTTTCTAGAATTCTTGATAAGACTGATTTCAAGGTTGCATTGGAGTAGGATCCTCCGATGGAACTTGGGGAATTTTATCATATGGCTAAGAGGTTTTCGCCAAAGGAGGACACAAAAGCTGATAAGGAAAAGGTGAATGCAGGGAAAGGTGGAGGACAATGTATATGGAAAGAGATCTGAGTGGGTAACGGAAAAAGTAAAATGGAAGAGGGATATGTTGGTTCGAAGAGGCAAATGAGATTGATTAGCATAGAAATGTATTTATTTTATGCTCTTATATATTATCTTTTGAATATAAATAAATATTACTTGGGTATTGTTATGTCACTTTTAAAGATATTCCAACCAAGCCGCATGCAGTCAGAAAAGTAGAGAAATTGAGATCAAACTGTTGTATATTTACATTTGAAGATTTGCAGATGAAGATCTCACATCTAGTTGCTGTTGGACAAGAAAATAATTAGTTGAAAGGCCATGCACGTTACAAATCAAAGGAGGCTTGCAAGAGGAAAGAAGGAAAGGCCTAAAACTCACTTGATTTAACAAAGGCTTAGAACTTACTTGAAATAACTAAGGCCCATTTGTAATTAGGGTTTAGGTAGGCTATCTCCTATAAATACCCATGTAATCTCATTGTAGCCACCATCCCATTTTCTATCCTCTTCTCCACTAACAAAGTTATTCTTCTTTTTATTTTCTGCAATTTTCTATTTCTTAGCAACTAGTGCCATCTACACAATTAGATATGGTAGAGTACTAGTTGTATTTTACATTTATTTTCATTAGTGATTAATCGTTTGATTAGTTTCAACGATAATCCTAATTTTATTTCTGTTTTTATTTCTATTCTGCACTTTTATTTTCTGCATTTTTATTCTTATTTTGCAATTTACTTTCATTAATGATTAATCGTTTGATTAGTTTCAACGATAATACTAATTGTTGCAATTTCAATTGTTCTATTTTCAACCAAATCTCAAAAGTCGTCTAACTCGCCCAAGAATTATATAAATAATTTAATTTAATTTACCTCCCTGTGATTCGACCTGCATATTACACGATCTGTGCGCTTGCAGTATTTATTTTAAAATTCGCGCTTTTCTAGTTCTTAGAAAGCGTCGATCAAGTTTTTGGCGCCGTTGCAACAATGAATTTTATTATTTATTTAATTTCTGATTCGTGTTAGTTTTTACTTTATTTTACTTCCATTTTGTTTTCTTGTATATAAAGATTTTTTTTTCTTAATTGGATTGATTTTGTATTATTCATTGATACTACAATCTTCCAAGCAAGAGAAAAAAAACTTGCCAAAATTTCTTGATTTTTTTTTATTTTATCTCTTTCCCCTTTTTAATTTTTTTCCCTCTTCATCTATTCCTTATTTCCAATTTTTACTTTATTTTTGTTGTTCATTTTTGTTGTACACTTATTTTGCCAAAAAAATTTTAATTGCTTTCCATCTATTCCTTCTTTCCTTTTACTTCTTTCCAATTGTCAATACACTGGTTTTCATTCTTTTACAGCAATAACCAAAAAAATAAAAAAAATAAAAACATATTCTCTTTTGAAATCTTTCCCTTTTCTTCCTCGTAATTATTTCTCTACCTTGCTGTTTATTTCTTTCCACTTTTGCAATTTTCTTCCCACCTTTTACATTTATTTCCCTTTTTTTTACACAGAACAAAAAAAAAAAAAAGTTTCCAATTTTCTGTAAGTTTTTTTCCTTTCTTTTATTCTTAACCTCTCACCTTTCTTTTGCAATATGATTACTTTCCAAATTTTTTTTTTCTAAACTTCTTTCTATCCTTACTGCAAATTTCTCCATCTTCATAAACCACACTCCATCCCCTACCACATCTAAAAACCTGCATCTGAATTTTCCATCAACCCCTTTACACTAAAACATTCCAAGCATAAATCTTTCAAACCAAAACTTCACCACTTGCTCCACGCCACTACCACAAACAGCCTCTGCTAGTGCTTCCAATTTCTTTCTTTGTCACAATGCTATCACAAGTTCACTAAACCCTCTTCTCCTCCAAACCACCAAGACCCCTTTCAACATCTGATCACCATCACCAAGCTTCCTCCTCGGTCCTCAAAATCTGCAAACCAGACCTCATATCAACAAGCATCGCCTTCTATAGCCAATTCAAACCACCACAGCACCAAAAATCTCCGATTTGAAAATCGATTCGAGAGGCAAAAAAAAATTCAACTTGCCAATTCGATTAATACCCAAGAACAAAGGCGACCGCAATTTCTTATTATCTCATTTGAGAGACTAGTTCGATTTCCTTTTTACTAAAAAAAAGGTACAAATTTTGGGTTTGAGCGTGAGAAATTCAGGACTTGTTTCCTTTTATTGAGGGAGGTGTGTTTGTTTTATTTGCTTTATTAAGAGGATTTTTTTTTAGCATAAGGGGTGTGATTTGTATTAGCTGAAGGAATGCGATTTGTTTCCTGATCTCTTCATTTTGGTTCAAGTGTTTCTCGATTTGAAATAAAAAGGATTGTTCTGAAATTAGCTCTCTGATCTGTTCCTTTTGAGTGCATGAGTTATTATTTTTCCTTTTATTCTATCTTAGCTTTTTATTAGTTTAGTTTCTTTTGTTTATTTTATTTTGTGCGAGTCAATTGTTTAGCCTATTTTATTTTTTTAATTTCAACTTAATTTTAGTTTTGTCCCATCTTGAATTTGTTGAGTCTTAATTTGTTTTCTTTATTTCTTCTTTCTTCTTTTTTTCTTTCTTTTTTCTCTGTCGTCCTTTGAGTATAGTTTATATTTTTTTATTTTGTTGGTTTTAATTTTTCTTTTTCTTTCTATTCTAAAAAAAGAGTCAAGGGCCAGAGTAAAGAAGGAATTCAAGAAAAAAAAACAAAGGATCTAAAGACGAGCGATTGCAAACAGTGAAGTCTAATTTTTTGGATGGACAACCACACTCACTGTAAAATTTTCTAACTCTACAGGTGCTCTGCTGCAAAGAAAAAAATATAGGAATTGCTTGTAAAAAAATTCTGCAGGGGCAGCGGCTTGCTTGTACAATATTTTAATTTTCTGCAATTATTATTGTTTGGTTGTTGTGTTGACTGAAATTGCTGAATAGATTTCGTGAGGAACGAATTTCCATAATTAAAATCATTACTCTCATCATAAAACTTGATTTGATTTGCAAAATAATTAACTACAAGAGTGTATTTTGTGAAATTGATTCTCTCAACGGTTTGATCGCGGATATATATTAGTTTAATTTATTGAACTTCTAGCAAAAGAGATTGCATACTACCCATAAAATATTAGTCATATCCATTAGTATTTATACTATACGTGAACGGCCATAATACCCTCTTCCCCCTTCAAATTGAGATTATCAACTAATAGAATATACTTGAGTACGTTATCTATTTTGTAATAACAGCTACTTGTTTCAATCTTAAGTCTTGGATTTTTTTATATACAACAACGATGACTGAAAAGAGTGTTAGCCATCATAATTCTCCTAGGAATTTTGAGATTGATGAAATTGGCATGATTCAGACGATAGTTAATGAAACCTTTATTGACACTTCTGAAGCCTTGAAAATGTGTTTTAACCATTTCAACTATGATTTTGATGAGCTCGAATACATTTCTGAATTAAATGAACTTCTTGACCCGAAATCCTCGTCATTTGAATGTAACAAAGGGACGTTGACCAATGTTAGCACACAAGAACTTCCTAAGTTAGACCTCAAACCCCTACCACAAGACTTTGAGTATGATTACTTGGACTCTACAGAAAATTTTCTCGTAATCTTGGCCTCCGATCTTACCGAGGACCAAGAAAAAACACCTTTGAAAATTTTACGGGATAATCTGCATCTGATTTATATAAATCATTGGCATGACAAAATTTTCATTGGTAGGATTTTCATTTCAGAATTCACTAACATGCCTATTGCATCTCACAAATCAATTAAGAAATCATTGTGCATCGTTTTCAAAGGAGGCAAGTGTGGTGGGGGGGTGGGAGGGGGAAGGAAGCATAATTTGTCATAGAACATTCATCATCATTATAGATATCATTTTGTATATAATTGGCATTCATATATAGTGGCTAAACTTCATTTCATTTTACAAATAATTTGGCAAGTCATTCACCTTTGGGTACAATCTTTCAAATTTAGAAAACGTGTTTACAGTGTGGACACTGTTTAGATCTAGTGTTGGGGGAGTCTGCATTACATTCACTTTTATTTTTCTTTTCATTTTATTTTTCTTTTCACTTTCATGCATTTACATAGGACCATCATGCATTTTGGGTCATTATAACATGCCATTTTTTTCTTTTCATTTTTATTTTTCTTTTCAGTTTATTTTTCTTTTCACTTTCATGCATTTTAGGTCATAATAACATGCCATTTTTTTTGGAAATACGGCTCATTGTAGATTGATACAACAAAATAAGTTAACGATTGTTAATCAGTTGACAGTATTTTTTTCTCTCAACTAAGACCGAATAAGAAATATGATGAAAAGTTGAATTTTGAGGGATAACAATGTAACGAGTACATAGGGAGATTATTAGGTGATGGCCATGAATTTTATTCTAAATTGTAGTCTTTTTTTAAATTAGGGGAGGACTTAAAATACTTATATTAACTTTTCGAATCTTTCAAACTAAGTTGTGTTAAGCTGAAATCGTGTAACTCTCTCTTTTCTTACATTTTCAATAATAATAATAACAATCCAAGGGTGTCTAACATTGCTTGTATATCTAGCATTGGTGTGCAAACCCGCTAAGCTCTATCCGACATGTTGTTGACAAAGTCAGCATTGGTATATCTTGGTCTCATTTTATGAGTTGGACACCTAAGGATTACCGACATGTTGTTGAAAAAGTCAGCGTCGGTCTGCACAATCCGCCAAGCATTGTACCAACTCTCCGTCAGTCCATAAGGCGGTGTATGGGTTGTATACCTTGGTCTTTAAGTTAGGTGTATGTAATTAATTGTAAATTTCAATTTTTATAGAGATAGAGAATAAGCGATGATGCCCAAACACTTCTTGACCTTATTGATTTGACTAGCCATACACGAGGAAATAATAATACCACTTTACAAACTGTGCCAAGCAAACTAAGAATCTATTTCATGGCTGCGCTATGTTATCGACTGAACCAATTGGCTAAACTAGATTTTAACATTGAAAATTTGTGACAAGTTGAGGTATCTAAAGTACAATCAACTGATTAAAATTTGTCAACTTAATTTGTTGTACCATTTTCCTGAAACAAGTCGTGTTTTCAATTTATGTTTTCAGTTGCATAAGTCCTCTGCATTCATGTAGTTACATTAGAGTCATAACATACTGCATTTGGATTTTGTAGGTAGTATCCGCTGAAAACCCTCACGAGACACCACTCTTCCTACTAGGGACACCTAGAGGTTTAACGACTTGTTGCATACGCTCAATGCAATCGTGTTTCCTACGAAAGTGTGACCTATCTAGTTAGTTTTTAATTTTTGTTTTACTCGGGGGCGAGTGAAAGATAAGTGTGGGGGTATTTGATTAACATAGAAATGTGTTTATTTTATGCTCTTACATCTTATCTTTTGAATATAAATAAATATTACTTGGGTATTGTTATGTCACTTTTACAGATATTCCAACCAAGCCGCATGCAGTCAGAAAAGCAGAGAAATTAAGATCAAACTGTTGTATATTTACATTTGAAGATTTTCAAATGAAGATCTCACATCTAGTTGCTGTTGGACAAGAAAATAATTAGTAGAAAGGCCATGAAAATTACAAATCAAAGGAGGCTTGCAAGAGGAAAGAAGGAAAGGCCTAAAACTCACTTGATTTAACAAAGGCCTGGAACTTACTTGAAATAACTAAGGCCCATTTGTAATTAGGGTTTAGGTTGGCTATCTCCTAAAAATACCCATGTAATCTCATTGTAGCCACCATCCCATTTTCTATCCTCCTCTCCACTAACAAAGTTATTCTTCTTTTTATTTTATGCAGTGCCATCTACACAGTTAGATTTGGTAGAGTACTAGTTGTATTTTACATTTATTTTCATTAGTGATTAATCGCTTGATTAGTTTCAACGATAATCCTAATTTTATTTCTATTGTTATTTCTATTCTGCACTTTTATTTTCTGCATTTTTATTCTTGTTTTGCCATTTACTTTCATTAGCGATTAATCGTTAGATTAGTTTCTACGATAATACTAATTGTTGCAATTTCAATTGTTCTACTTTCAACCAAATCTCAAAAGTCGTCTAACATGCCCAAGAAATTATATAAATAATTTAATTTTCCTCCCTGTGATTTGACCTGCATATTACACGATCTGTGCGCTTGCAGTATTTATTTTAAAATTCGCCCTTTTCTAGTTCTTAGAAAGCATCGATCAGAGATAACCAAAGTTTTCTTCTTACACTCATATGAATGTGACATCGGAAAGAATTTATATGGATACTAAGGGTAACTCCTCTATTGAAAACTGGTTTGGTGGGAGCCAATGAAGTAAGAAAGGAGATTGCTTATTGCACGAGCTAGATGGGCATACTATGAATGATTACAGGAACCTCCGGGATATAATCGTGGAGCATGTCAAGGATAACAATTTGCACAATATGCAAGGAACCCGATCGTGGTAACAGAACATGACCTGCTGTCATACGCCACACAGAGCTACCCTGTTTAAGGTTATGGATCATCATATATTGATCAAGAAGACTTAAATTAGATAAACAATTAACCCGTAATAAAATAACTAAGTAACTTATATATGTACTAGATCCTGATCGGTCTCTAGGCATGTTTTGAGATGACGACAGAATGATACGCCAAAAGAGGCAGTACTTAGGTTATTTGAATTTTTGGTTGTTAAAACTATATGACTTGATGGCTTCCATCTTTTAAACTTCATTCCAATAAATGGAATCTTGACTGTTTATAATAATAAACTATAAGTCCCAGGGCTTATGGCGTTTGGATTAAATCAATGATGGGAGATTCAAGACTGAAAGAAGGAAGTCAACTTTGTATTGAACACGTTATGTTACATATAGAGTGCAAGAAATAAGATGCTTCTTCGGAGAGCGACACGATTGACTTGCTTGTCATTGCCCTCACTTTACCGAAGAATGAGCAGGTGGGGTCCACTAGTAGTCTAGGTATCCGTGACATCATGTTATGTTCCATTTGGAGAGATGAGACTAAAGTGCAGGAAGTGTTTCGGTTCGCTAGAGAGTGGCATCATCAGCATACTTGTTAATGTTCCCCTTCATCGAAGAGTGATTGGATGAGCTCCAACTAAGGATCGGAGAGGTCACGGTCAGCCCTAGAGGATCATGACATCAATATATATGTTACATTGGGACCAAAATGTAGGAATTAGGCCGCTTTGCCAGATAATGGCAGGATCAGTGTAACACCCCACATTTTTAAATAATAAAATAATCAATATAGTAGCGAACAATGAAAATAACCTTTTTTGAATTGTTAAATTTTGACCTCTAAAGTTATACCATTGTGCTCATGAAAAATTCTGATTAATTTAGATATATAAGATGTTATGAACGATGTTCGTGCGGAAAAGTTGTTAACGTTCAATATTCTATGTCGGAATATAATTGTACATGTAAATATGTGTGCATATATTTAAGTTATAACTATATGCGTGCATCAATTCCAGAAATAACACGCATTTGAAATTCAACATAAACTCGTTAATAAAAGGAATTAAATCAAGAAGAAACGAAAAGTATCTAATATTAAATTTCAATGTTTAAATATTAAATACGGATGAACAAAATAGGAAATATGCCTGAAACAAACGTGTGGGGTCGAAATCCACAATCTTCAGGTCGATCTATATGTCGACCCATATGAAGTCAGGTCGACCCACGGGTCGATCCATGGAAAGGTCGGGTCAACCTTTACATGCAAAAGAAAACAAGTTATTTTGGTGCATCGGCAGACAGATTTAGCTCATTTTAAATTGCACGAACGTCGTGATTTTGGACATCTATAAATAAACAAGCAGGTCTAGCCTCTAAACGCATATTTTTCTAAATATCGTAATGCTCCACCCTGATATTCACCATAATAAAGAGCATTATTGAGTTATATTATCCATTACAACGAAGAATAAGGCTGGTTAGGAGCGATCATCTGTAATCTTGAATTAGACGAGAATTGACTACTTCGATTGGGTGTATTATTTTTTTTCCTTACCTCAGATGGATCGACATACTCAATTCATCTAATATAAACTATGATGTCTAAGGATCATATTGAGAACAAATTACAACACGTCACAGATAACAATCATAGAACACAATACATATTGATACAACAACAGAATACAACACATACGTGTGCTACAATGATTTCATATGAACCATACACTTATACATCATATCCCAAAAGAACAAATATACAATGACATAAATGCATAACTACACAACTTAGATGATAGCTTCAAGAAGGGTACTCCATGGTGAAACAATTAGACATGAATCAATGGCAATCTATAACCTGAAACAACTCGACTTGACCCAAGTATAAAATGCAAGGGCCGGTCTAGCTTAAACATATAAATAATAATGATAAGTGAAATATAAAATCATATAGATAAATATTCCTTTTTATAGAAAAGAAAGGAATAAGTTATGCCCAAATCAACAATTAGTTCATGAGATAATACAACTAAACAACATATATAATCTTGTGAACATCACAAAAATCCATAAGTAAGAGTTTATTCTCAATAGAAGGTGTTAAGCATCAAAGCTAAGCATAAAGATAAAACATCAAAGAATAACACATGAACTTTACCAAATAACAACATGTAAACTTGTATATGAGTTTATTTAACTAAAAGTGATCACCACGAAAAATAAGAATAAAAAAAGCTCTAAGGCCATACGAGAATTTCTATATCCAAAAACCAACATAAATTGGACCCAAAGCATCAGTAGCAACGAAATCAATGAAACAACATAAAGTGGATCCAAAATATCAAAATTAGTAAATGACAATAAAGTCACGAACAACATAAGGCGGATCTGAAAAGATTACAGTGGCCTCGACAAGGTCGCTAATAACTTCCCAAGTAGTTAAGCCTAACAGTAAGGTCGTTAACTCCTACCCAAGCACTTTCATCGACCATAGCGAGGTCGCTAACACCTTCCCAAGTAGTTTTGCCTAACGACAAGGTCGCTAACACCTGCTAAACAGTTTTTCTTAACGGCAAGGTTGCTAACACCTACCAAACAGTTTTTCCTAACGACAAGGTTGTTAACACCTCTTAAGCAGTTTTTCCAACAAAAATCTATTACCACTGGAGAATATGTCACAAACACTCATCTAAGAACCTGAAAAATGTCTACGCGCATCTTATACCACATGTTCACGCTAAACGGTTTAGAACCGCTAGTGGATTTCACACTCAAAGCAATAAAAATGTTTACCTCATTTCACTGATAAACACAACCCAAAGGTCAAAACGATCAAAAGGACAAGTCGGGAATCAACAAATAAGATAAACGCATGTGTCTCATACCACATGTTTTACCCAATTGTTTAATTTCTCCTTCTCATTCGCTCGATTAGTGCAAAATCATGTATTTTTATACATTGAAAATGCTTAGTTTGAGAAAACAAATTTCATAAAACGTATTAAAATCGTTTGAATATTTTCTTTGAATATCTACATATTGAAAATATTGTATACTATATGGCTTTGAGACAGATTTGTTTTCAAAATAAATATAAGAAATCATCTTTGTCTCAAATAAATAAAAAGGTTTATAACTATAAATCATTTGCAGAAATTATTCTACAAAACGTGCACAATGTCACAAATACATGAAATTTCTTTACCAAAACACATTCGCACTTAACATAAAAAATTCAAATTTGAATTATGGATTTAGTATAATGTTGGTTTGTCCCAATAGGATCATAGCCTTTCAAACTTAACATCAAAATATACTTTAAAATCAACAAAGGAACATGTAAAAATCAACTGGGTTCAACAAATTTTCATATTAATACATATGCAAAAATCTGAAGAAAAAATTACAAACCCAGGTCTGAAACCTTCTTTGGGTTCAACTTTTAGGTAAGCATTGAATGACTAAATGGTCTCTGAATGGTCTGGAAATTGATATACACAAACTAGAACAATATATCTTTCAACTGGGAGAATCAGTAAATTCCGATATGGCATCAGAATGACACGGAGTTTCAAACTTGGATTCAGGTCTTGTTGAATTTTGATTAGGTTCTCAAGGTTCAACTTTCAAGCCAGATTTGAATGACTAAGCTACCTTAAAATGGGCTGAAAATTTGAACGTATGGAGAAAAACATTCAAGCTTTACAATACAAAAAGAATCAATCAAATCAGACCAAAATCAAAGGAGATACACTACATCAAACATGGATTCAGGCCATGTTTACAACAATTCAAAAAGTCAAAATTTTACAGGCCTGAAAACGATTTCGTGTTCAACTTCTAGGCATGAAATAAATGTCTAAACAATATCGGATTGAGCTGAAAATTGATATGCACATAGTATAACAACAAAACTACCAAATGGGAAAAGAATAATGCCACTTTGACAAGTAATAAGAGAGATATACAACTGCAAACATCAAACCAAGCAAGGTTTTGGGGACTAGAAGTTTACTTAAACAAGTTACAATTACAATAAACTAATATTAACATCAAATTAAACCAAACCTAGCATATGAACAGAGATAAATGTTTAAACTAGAATGTGTGAGTGTATTAACTCATCTTAACATCTCAAATTTGCACATATCAACACACCAATAAATCCCTGAATTTTTTTCCATTTTGGTTCCCAATGCAATAACGGGTTGACATAGAAAATAAGTATATTTTCCTACAAATTTTTTACAGATGGTGTAATGACAAATTAAGAATAACATAGCTAAATCTCATATTTTTATGATTTTTGCACCATTAGTTGAATTTTCTACCGACCTTCGTTTTCATCCCAAATATAATCCGAAACCCATTAAAGAAAGGAAGACGTACAACCAATCAATATTAAACCAAATGCCATGAAATTTGGAGCAGAGGCGCTGGAACACATAAAAAAAATGTACCAAAATTTGAGAATTATAGAAATTTATTTGATTTATTAGAAGGATTCAAATTTTGGTTTAGGGAAGAGGAAACCATTGTTTTTTCTCAGGAAGAATAGAGAATGAACTAGAAGAGAAAGTATTTATTTACTTTCTCATTTTATTCCCTCTGGATATTTCTATGGGTTTGGCTTCGATTTCAACCCAATAAGCACAAGTGTAACTACGTAAAACTGTTGCAAATTTACTCTTTTCAATACAACCCAAAATAACACAACTTAACACATTTCCACCAAATCCTTGTTTATATTCTTCATTACTAAGCCTCTATAAAATATTCAAACATGAAATAATTATTCTCAAAGAAATTTTAATATAAATTTCATTGTAACACGTTAACATTATCATGTTTTTAAAAATTTATCTTTCACCTTTCTTTAATTCAAAATTTACATTTTAAAATCTCAAATTTACACAAAATTCTTTTACTTGTCCAAAAAAAATGTAAAAATCACGTTAAAATATTTTAAATACTTAAATGTTGATTTCCAAGCATTATTTCACTTTTATATTTTATTCACACTCGATCAAAATTTAAAATGACACTTTTCCAATCAGAATTCATTATTAGCAGTAATTTAAAAAATTATTGCATTTTCACAAATAAGAACTTTATCACATGTATTGACCCCATATACACATTATAAAGTTTTTTCAGGAGGGAAACCGATCAAAGTTGTAAAACCCTCCCTAGTACACCTACCCTAGTCCACGAGCACCACATAAGTGGATGATCTTGGCATATGCACATATTAAGCTCTTAGCATGTCATTCCGGGTTTCGAACCCGTGCCACTGTTACCACAACGCAATGTCGTTAACCATTGGGCAACTGCTGCAGACTTTATTTTTATTCATCAAGTATATATTAAATTTAATTCTCTTATCTTCTAACCAAATCCAATTCAACTTTACTTCAACTCAATTAATCATATAATCCCTAAATCCTTTACATAATCAACTTAGATTATATGGGTTCTTCTTCACAAATTCTTATTTAATTTTCTCTAATCACAAATTTCGTTAAAATCTATTTACCCAGGTACCCAAAACCCGGGATGTTACAAACTTCCTCCTTAAAGAAATTGCGTACTTGCAATTTTCTTATGATAACACATTTATATTCCAAAATTTTAATAACTTATCTTGAATTTATTTACTTAGAATATTTTTCTTTACAAATTTGTCTCTCAAGTGTCAGAGATTTTCAGAAAAATTGATGGAGTCTCCTTTGTACGGAGGTCTGTTATGATGTTACAAGTATGATTTATATAATATACATCAAAAATTAGGTCAAAAACACGATATATATCAACATTTAGCACTAAAAAAAATTAATCCTAAAGCACATCTTTCTTTTCGGCATTTTAAAAGCGAGCTACCTTAATCCTATGCATAAGTCTTTGCTCAAAATGAAGTCCAACCATCCACCTGTTCCTGTATTTAACTTAAATAAATCACATTAGGTGACATTCATGAAATATGAAGCATTGCATTATTGGAGAATAAAGTTTTGATGACAACAACCTTATTTCAATATTAATTGATTGTAAAATATATGCTAACACTTTAACTAGAATATATACATATATACACATATGCAGGATTTGTATACAGGAATTGATACTGAAGACTGTAAAGTTTAAGAGCTTCTAGAGGTTCAGAATTCAGAGATGATTTAAGACTCATGAGTAATCAAGATTTCAAGAGTTGAATAAAATATAGTAATAAAGACTAGTTTATGTAAGACTCTAAATAACACTCCAGGTTCAAATTCAAATTATGTTTTTCAATTTCTAATTTTCAAATTCCAAATTCTATTTTCAAATCCTATTCTAATTAAGTTTCTCTATTTTATTTTTGCTTTAAACTCAAGTTTTAAAGCTTATAAGTTTATATATATTTATATAGTTATATACTTTATATTTATATAGTTTTAACTTTATAATTTTATAAATATATATATAAGTTATATTTATGATTTCATATACTTTATAATACTTATTTATAACACTATGTTTTAATTCAAGAATTTCTAGAATTATATATATATATCAAAACACTTGAAAAATACTCAAATTTCAAATTTACACTATGATATGTTGACATATATTTATGGACATGTCAACATATAATTGTCATATTTTTTGATTTTGGAAAGAAGTGTCTTTTCACTATTTTTAATGTTCCAAAGGCATTGCAACCTTTCAAATCTTATAAATAGGGTCTGATTTTGATTTTTTTTCATCATTCTTTTTCTCCATCTTCATCCTCTTTCTTTACACCATTAATATTTAATATTTTTTATGATTTCTACACTTATACTTTGCCGAATTCAATTCTATTTATATAAAACTTCTTTTCTTCTTACTCTCTACTCATTACTCTCTGAATCAAAGTGCTATTGAAGAGTTATAAGGATGTTGTAATTGTTTGGGAAGTGTATGGGAAATGGTGTTTTCCTTCTATACTTGAAATCAAGGAAAGGAATCAGTGGTAACCTTATAGTAGGGAAATCAAGGGAAATATACTTGATCAAGGGTGTTTGGAGTTTTGAGTCGGTGGTAACCTTGTGTTCATGAAATCAAGAAGATTGTATTTGGATATTGATATATTAATAGAACTCGGCGCAATCCAATATTGCATGGGACTGGACGTAGGAGCAATTTCAAACCAGTACAAAACCCGATCGTTCTTTCCTTTTCTGCAATTTTTTTTTGTTTATTTTTGTGTTTGATTCTGTATCTATGATTGTTTCTGTGGTGTGTGATTCATATAATAGATCATATAAGTTTTAGATTTTCTTAAATTCTTTGAAATCACTATTCACCCTCTCTAGTGTTAGTTTTGCCTTAATGACCCATTCTGCATTTCTTAACATGCATTTGACTGTTGATGTAATAATTCATTTTTATGCTCATTTTAGACCTTCTGTAAATTACTCAGGTTTTGACATAGAAAACCTCAAAATCCGGGAATAGTTATCAAAAGAAATTTGTTCAACTAAGTCTAAGCTTTCCAGCAATATGAAAATCATCAAAATTGGACATATAGTTTGAAAGTTATGCTAAATTTACTTCTAATTTAAACCTTAGAAATTTTATAATAGGACAGAGGTGTCCATCCATTTACAAACCCATTTTAGATAAAATGCAAAATCTTCCAAAGTGGTAAAAAGAATATTGATAGTTTACTGAAAGCACTTCAATTTATAGTATAATACTTCTCCAAATGAAATCTTCAGCTTTTAAATTCAATTTAGAGTTTGAAATTCTAAAACTTTTCTAATTTCAAACCACATTTTCTAAACAAGGTTTCGTTGCTAAAACGTTCATTATAGAATCTTGTTTTCTGAAAGGCTAAGACATTCAAAATTATAATAAACTTAAACTTGTTTTCAAATGAATTTTCGCAAATTCACACTAACAAACTTTAATTATGATCAAAAGTTTTATTACACGGTCCATAGAAATTTTAAACTCTCATCCCGAATAATGTACTCATAAAATTTAGGTTATAATAACTTATTTCTCACTTAGCATATAATTATAATACATAGCCATCATTTTCCAACTGTCGATCAATAATTAACGTTGCTTCACCATCAAATTTGAGCTAATTATCTAAGTAATAGTTGCTATTTTGATTGTTGAATCAAATAATGTAACGACCCGTAATTTTAAAAGAACACTATACTGATAAACTAAAGAATACTTAATTAAATATTGTGAATTAAGTAAAATGGACTGCATCATTGCGTTCATCTCGTAATTCTGCTTAAGATAGACTCCGAGTTTGCGTAAAATGGACATCATATGAGAAAGTTGTTAAACTTAGAAGTTTGTATACATATAAGAGAAATATATATAAACAAATCAAGTCCAGAAATTCAAAAATCAAAGAGGGAAGTTGACACGGGAGTGTGACCTGTTGGGGATCGATTCATGCCCCAAGGGGACCCATGGGTCGACCCACTCAAGGGGGTGTCGACCCCAGGGTTGACCCTGGGGTCGACCTACCCCAGATCCATCCAGGTTCATTTCTGAACCTAGACTTGTTTCTAAGTGAGATTCGTTGGTGGTTGATTGACATAGAAATGTGTTTATTTTATGCTCTTATATCTTATCTTTTGTATATAAATAAATATTACTTGGGTATTGTTTTGTTACTTTTACAGATATTCCAACCCAGTCCGCATGCAACCAGAAATGTAGAGAAATAGAGTTCAATTTGCTGTGTATTTGCATTTTGAAGAATTGTAGATGAAGATATCACATCTAGTTGCTGTTGGACAAGAAAAGGATTGATAAAAAGGCTTTACACATCACCAGTCAATGAAGAAATGTCAAGGAAGCAAGAGGAAAAGAGAAAAGGCCCAAATTTGCTTTATTTATCTAAGGCCCATTTATGTTTCTCATTGTAAACTAATTAGTGATGTAATGACCAGGCCCAGTTATCATTAGGGTTAGGGTTAGGGTTTGGCTATCTACCCTATATATACCCTTGTAATGGCATTGTAGCCACCATCCTATCCTATATCCCATTTTCTATTTCTAATAAAGTTTCTAGTTCTTCTTCTTCTTTTTATTTTCTGCAATTTTTTTCTATTTCTTAGCAATTAGTGTGTCTACACGATTAGATTCGGTAGAACACTATTTGTGTTTTGCATTTCTTTTCATTAGTGATTGACCGTCTGATTAGATTCAGCGGTAATCCTAATTTTATTTCCTGTTGTTATTTATATTCTGCACTTTTATTTTCTGTATTTTAATCGCGTTCATAGGTTAAATTGGATTTGATTAGATTTGAATCTGATTCATAGTTTCATTGCTTTTCCATTGAAATTGTGATTTGATCGTCGGTTCAGTTAGATTTGTTCTGAATCAAATTACAGTTTTAATTTTGTTTTGTTTTATTTTCAAAATCAACCTCCAAAGTTTTGTCTAACTCGCCCAAGAGATTAGATAAATAATTGATTTAATTCACCTCCCTGTGTTCGACCTGTATGCTACACACCTGTATGCTTGCAGAATTTATTACAAATGTCGCGCTTTTCTAATTCATAGATTAGCGTCGATCAGTGGTAGGCTACATGTAGGACCTCATTTCTATTGTTTTACACATAAAAAACAATGGAGAATGAGATGTTGCCCCTGCTTGGATTGATTTATCCTATTTTTCTTCAACAACAACCTATACGCATACAAGAAATTATTTTGCAACATCTGCTTGTTATTCACAGTTCTTTAGATCCAATCTCTGTAAGTTCATGTTATTTTTAGATATAAACATTTAACAAGTAATCCTGACATGTTTATAAATCTGGATCTAAACCTATGCCTATTAAGAATCTAATTCATACCTAAATGGATCTGCCATTACATGTACACCTGATCTATTATTCAGTTCTTATATGCCTATTTCTGATATGCCTATTTCTGTTATCATATGCCTATTCTGTTATTATGCCCATTTCTATCCTCTTCTCTCCCTCTTTTCCTTTTTATTTTTATAGCCTAGGCTACCTTCGAGCCGAGGCTTATCACTGAAATATGTGAACGAACGAAATTAAGAATGGTTGGGAAGGGTAAATTGGGACATAACATGTATTATGAATTATGACTGGGATTTAGGGTATAACCTATACTATAATCTAAAGACTAAAATTTGGGAATATCTCATGCTGTGAATTATGACTTGAGGGTTGGGGCATGTAAATCTGTAGGCTTAATAATCAGATTAAGTGAAACATGTAATGAAACTGTAATACTTAACCTATTTAAATCTGTGGCGGTTATTTGAACCTGATAAATTGTGTAAGGGTTAAGTAAACTTATTTGAATATGTGGGGTTTAAGTAAATATATTAAATCAGTGGCGGGTTATATGAACCCAAAAAACTTAACCTGTTTTATATGTTGGGATTATGCGGGCTTGTTAATCTATTAGGCATAACCTGTCAAAATCCTAGTAGTTGGGGATACAAGCTTAGGGGGTGGCTTGTGTCATATGTGGTGTGGGACCGGTATTAGTCAGTAACACATTCTGGTATTAAAAGGGGGACCCCGCACTAGGTAAGGGTCAGGGCACGCTTACGGAGCTGATTATAAGAGGTTTATATGGGTGGAGTTGTTCTGATAGCGCGTTCCAGTGGAGTCATGTGCGCGCATGGGTCCGACTTGCTTGGGAAAATAAGACGCTATAACACCAGTAAATTGGTATGTGTCCTTATGGGGGTTGCCACTTTAGGGAATGAAACATCATACATCCTACCGTGGGGTCGACATAAGGTATTTATGGGATAGGGAGCCGATCGACTGGGGGGAGTAATAAGGGTACATCTAGTCCTGCCTGTTTAGGTGCCCATGGTTTCCGGTTGGGGTAACACCCGTTATTTCTGTTTGGGTACTTGTTATTACTATTTAGGATAAAATCCATTACTAGAGATACACTTAAATCTACTATATGTTTATGTTGGGATCATATCTGTTATACTTGTATGGGTGCAGAGAAAAGTATTTGAGAAGTGCCAACTATTCAGTTCATCCTACATATCCTGTTCCGTCTGTTATACCTTTTATATGATACTGTTATCTCTAATCCAGTTTACATGCCTGTCATGATGCTTTTACTTATTTATATGCTAAAAGTAACTGGACTTGCCAGACTTCATGTGTTACCCGTTTTGTTTCCTTTTTTCTCTCTCTTCCTTTCCCTCCGGGTTCACATGGTGGGAACGCTTAGGCTTGATTAGGAATCTCTCTCATTTGTTTCTGCTTGGAGCTGCTTAGATGTACCGCTTTGACTATTTGTCTACACTATTATGGCTCTTTTTGGGGACTATGATTTTATATTACTATACTCTGATGGCTTTAGTACAAGGCATATACTTTTATTTGATGTAGTTGGTTTTCAGTATTCCAGACTAATATTGTAACTAGATCTTAGACCATGATGTTTTCTGTTGGAAAATAAGGTTTTAAATTTCCGCTGCTATTTTTATATATCTGTTTTGTGAGATTCTATTTTTGTTTACCTATAACGCTTCACGGAACTTAATGCATTCTGTTAAAGAGTGACATTAACGGATGTGGTGCGTCACATTTGGTATCAGAGCTGAAAGTTACAAGATCGGATAAAAGGTTTTGAAAATTGTTTTCAAAAGGTTTCAAAAAAGAAAGTATTTTCAAAAGGAAAGTCTGTTTTTGAAAACCATATTCCCCAAAGCCATATGAAATATCTTTTGATTCTTTGTTTGAATCCCTTTTCCTTTTTTATTTACATGTCTGGGGAACCGAATATTCCCGAGGGAGTTCAAATACCGGCTTGGTTCCGTAGATATCTCGAGGTTATGGCACCTTCCCGAGGCCACGCAAACGCCCCGCCCCTAGTTGCAGCCGCTGTCCCTTCTCCTCCGCCAGTGGATAATTTCTTCAAGATTTGCAAGGACTTCTGTGCAATGGGAGGAAAACCATTCCGTGGAACTGAAAGCTTTGTGGAAGCACGGAATTGGCTTAAAGAGACAGAGGATTTGTTTGGGAGTTTTGAGGTTGATGACCGTAGGATGATTCAGTTGGCCGCTTGGCAGTTGAAGGATGAGGCTTCATTCTGGTGGGAAGTGACGCTAGTAGGGCATCCTGTTGAAACTTGGGAAGATTTCCGACAAAGATTCGAGCTGAAGTTTCTACCTCAAGCAGAAGAGAGTATGCAAATGTAAAGGTTTCAGGCACTTAAGCAAGATAGCATGTCTGTCAAAGAGTATGTCAATAAATTCAATCAGTTAGCAAGGTTTGGTTTGGAGCTAGTGAATATCCCACACAAGAAAGCTTTGAGGTTTGTAAGAGGATTGAATGAACCCCTCCATGGATTGGCTATGTCTCATATTCCGATGGGAACAACTTTCGAGAAGCTCGTTGATATTGCATTGATGCACGAAGAAGATAAAGGCGATAAGAAAGAGGCTAAGACCAATGAGACAGAAAACAAGAAGGTGTGGCCCAAGAAAGAATAACAAAAGAAAGATGATAAGAATGACAAAGCTAAAAAGAAATGTCATAATTGTGGATGCGTGGGTCATTTGATCAAAGATTGCAGAAAGAAGAAGAATACTTGTTTCCACTGTGGTGAAGTCGGACACTATTCTAGGGAGTGCCTGAAGAAGCAAAGACATGGCCAAAGGGAAGGTGCATGCTCTCGAGGCCAGTGTACAAGACAGAGGTAGAAAAGTTTCTGTTGAAGTTTTGATTTCTCTTTCTGATCATCCCGTTAGGCCTCTTTTTTATTCTAGCGCTTCACATTCTTTTATATCTGATTTTGTGGTCGAGTCTCTGCACCTTAGTACTAGTATGGTTTCAGATCCCATTGTTGTCTCAAACCCTATTGGGGGCACGACTCAATTATCTATGATTTGTCGGGGTTTGAGGATATTTGTGTTGGGCGTCGAGTTTGAGTGCGACGCATATGTGCTTGATTTGTGGGCTATGGTTTGATTCTAGGGATGGATTGGCTAGCCATGTAAGGTGCCATTCTAGACTGTGATAAGAGGGTCGTTAGAATTTTGACTTGCCTTGGGAGGACTCTTGAGATTTCTTATGACCTAAGGGGGTCCGTTATGCTTAGTTTCCTAGAGCCACTTGATGCTTCTGTCGATGAGTTGCGATCTGTGCCTGTATTCTATGAGTATGCAGATGTTTTTGATGAGGTTAGGGCTTACCTCTGAGGCGCGAGATTGATTTCCGGATATATTTGGTGGATAATGTGAAGCCAGTCGCATTGCTTGTGCGCCACATGGCTTCTAGGGAAAGGAGAGATCTCAGCAAGAAAGTAGGGGAGCTACTTGAGTAGGGGTTTATTAGGCGAAGCATATCTGAATGGGGTGCTCCAGTCGTCTTTGCAACTAAGGCATATGGCTCGCTTCGCTTATGTGTATATTACAAGGAGTTGAATAAGCTCACTAAGAAGAATAGGCACCCACTTCCGAGGATAGATGATCTGTTTGACTAACTTGTTGGTGCATCTGTTTTCTCTTAGTTAGACTTGGATGCATCTATTTTCTCTCAGTTAGACTTGGCCACCGTGTTTTCATCAGTTGAGGGTGGCTGAGGACAATATTGACAAGACCACTTTCAGAACTCCAGATGGTTTCTTCGAGTGGCTAGTCATGCCTTTTGGGTTGACAAATGCACCTGCATATTTTGTATATCTGATGAGTAGGGTGTTCTGGGAGTTTCTGAATAAGTTCATTGTGGTCTTTGTGGATGACATTCTGATCTTCTCGAAACGCGAGGAAGAGCATGCCCGACATTTAGGGGAGCTTTTGAAGACTCTCCGAGTGCACCAGCTTAAGGTGAAATTCTCCAAATGTCATTTTTGGAGAAAGGAAGTGTGATTTCTAGGGCATGTGGTCTCCAAGGATGGGATAGCAATGGATCCCGCGAAAGTAGTTGCAGTTCAAGATTGGAAGATTCCAAAGAATGCAACGGAGGTGAGGAGTTTTCTTGGTTTAGCAGGATATTATAGGAAGTTTATTAAGGACTTCGCAAAGATATTAGCCCCACTCACCAGACTAACAAACAAGAATATGACCATTTCTGGGGTATTGACTGTGAGAATGCTTTCCAGTGATTGAAGAGGGCTCGGACAACATCCTCAGTCTTGACTTTACCTGATGGGAAGAAGGTGTTCATAGTGTACACTAATGCATCCGGTACAGGGCTTGGTGTCATCTTGATGCAAGAGGTTAGGGTAGTATGCTACGATGATAGACAGTTGAGAGTTCATGAGAAGAACTACCCTACCTATGATTTAGAGTTGGCTGCCATTCGCGCTTAAGACTTGGCGACATTATCTACTTGGAGAGAAGTTCGAGTTATATACCGATCGTAAATCTCTCAAGTATCTGTTGTCGCAAAGAGATCTCAATTTGAGACAACAGAGGTGGATGAATTTCCTAGCGTCCTATGATTTTGAGATTGCTTATACCCCTGGCAAGGGTAATGTTGTGGCAGACACATTGAGTAGGTAGAGGATGGCTTTGAGTCCTCTATTCATAGAGAGGTGGATCTTAGAGTACATATCGACCTTCGATTTTAGGCTATCTACGGATCTTGCACCTGGTTTGTTGGCATCCTTAGAGGTACTACCTACTCTTATGGATCAGATAGGATCTTCACAGTAAGTGGACCAAAATATAACAGACATCTTGGATAAGCTCAGTAGAGGGGAGATTTCTAGTCACCTTAGTAGATATTCCATGGATGATAGACGGTGGTTACGACGGGATGGAAGGATTTGTGTTCCCCGAGTTGGGAGTTTGTTGAAGACAGTCCTCGAGGAAGCCCATCATTATAGGATGACTATCCATCTGGGTGGGGATAAGATATATAGAGATATGATGAGGGTTTTCTTTCGGCGTGGGATGAAGAAAGATGTAGCGGAGTTTATCTCTCGATGTTTAATTTGCCAGCAAGTCAAAGCTGAACAAAGGAAGCCTGGCAGTTTACTTCGTCCTTTGGAGGTCACATAGTGGAAGTAGGAGAGCGTCTCTATGGATTTCGTTGATGGTTTGCTTAGATCAAGGTAAGGCAACACCAGTACCTGGGTTATCGTGGACAGGCTTAATAAGAGCGCTCATTTTATTCCTATTAAGAGCAAGAGGACGGCAACATAGTTGGCATCAGTTTATCTTCATGAGATAGTCCGTCTATATGGATTACCTTCTAGCATAGTGAGTGATTGTGACCCCATCTTCACTAGTAAGTTCTGGAAGAGCCTACAAGAGGCATTAGGTACACAGTTGTGTTTGAGCACAACATATCACCCTCAGATAGATGGGCAGACTGAGAGGGTGAATATAGTTCTTGAGGATCTTTTGAGACTTTGTATCTTAGACTTCGGAGGGACTTGGGAGGAGCATCTTCCGTTGGTGGAAGTTCACCTACAACAACAGTTATCAGGCTAGTATTGGCATGGCACCCTTCGAGGCATTGTACGGATGACCTTGTGGATCACCAACTTGTTAGTGGGAGTCTACAGATAGGCTTCTACTTGGACCTGAGATGATTAGAGAAACTTAAGAAAAGATTGATCTTATCCGCATATGCATGAAGATAGCTTTGGACAGGAAGAAGCCATATGTGGATAGGACAAGGACCGATATTGAGATTGAGGTGGGAGACATGGTTTTCATCAAAGTATCACCTTTGAGGAATGTAGTTCATTTTGGATCGGTAGGAAAATTGGCGCTAATAGTTGTAGGGCCATTTCCCATAATGGAAAGGATTGGTTGAATCTTCGATCTTTCGGTAGAAACCCAGTGGATGTAAACATGTGCTTGAAACATGTTATGTTTGATGGATGCAAGTGGTTGCTCATGAATGCATACACACACGCACTAGGCACTAGATCGGCTCAATCACTTACATATTGCATATGGATGTGTGTGCATTTTAAACTTTTATGGATGGAAATGATTGTGTCATCATATGGATGTTGCATTTGGATGGATGATTGTGCACACATATAGAACTTACTTGATATACTAGGACTATTTGCATACATGTTGGATTCATGGCACTAACATACATTGCATCAAGGAGGTCGACTGAATCAGTAGACCGTCTTATTTTTCGCACTAGTATAGGGACATATACACAAACCTTTGCATATGTTCATATAAGCATTAGAAATCTCTTTAGAATAATGGATTCCTGTGATTGATGGATGAGTAGATGGTTGATGGATGTTAGGATATACATTCTTCTTAACTATGAGATTTCGAGGACGAAATCATTTAAGTAGGCGAGAATGTAACACCTCGTAATTTTAAAAGAACACTATAATGATAAACTAAAGAATAATTAATTAAATATTGGGAATTAAGTGAAATGGACCACACCATTGCTTTTGTCTCGGAATTCTGCTTAAGATAGACTCCGAGTTCGCCTAAAATGGACATTGTATGAGAAAGTTATTAAGCTTAGAAGTTTGTACACATATAAGAGATATATATAAACAAATCAAGTCCAAAATTTCAAAAAATATATTCAAAAATCAAAGTGGGAAGTTGACGCGGGAGTGTGACCCATTGGGGGGGCGACCAACTCAAGGGGGTGCCGACCCGGGGTCGACCCACCCCAGATCCATCCAGGTTCATTTCTGAAACCTAGACTTGTTTCTAATCGAGATTCGTTGACGGTAGGCTATATATAGGACCTCATCTCTATTGTTTTTACACATAAAAAACAATGGATAACGAGATGCTACCCCTGCTTGGGTTGAGTTAGCCTATTTTTCTTCAACAACAAGCTATATGCATACAAGAAATTCTTCTGCAACATCTGCTTGTTATTCTCTATTCTATAGATCTAGTCTCTGTGAGTCCATGTTGTTTTTAGATATAAACATTTAACAAGTAATCCTGACATGTTTATAAATCTGGATCTAAACTTATGCCTATTAAGAATCTAATTCATACCTAAACGGATCTGCCATTACATGTACACCTGATCTACTGTTCAGTTCTTATTTGCCTATTTATGATATGCCTATTTCTTTTATCATATGCCTATTCTGTTATTATGCCTATTTCTATTCTCTTCTCTCCCTTTTTATTTTTATAGCGTAGGCTACCTTTGAGTCTAGGCCTATCGCTGAAATATTCAAACGAATGAAATTGGGAATGGTTGGGAAGGGCAAATTGGGACATAAGATGTATTATGAATTATGACTGGGATTTAGGGTACAACCTATACTGTGATCTAAAGACTAAAATTTGGGGTATATCTTATACTGTGAATTATGACCTGAGGGTTGGGGGCATGTAAATTTGTAAGCTTAATAATTAGATTAAGCGAAACATGTAATGAAACTATAATACTTAACCTATTTAAATCTATGGAGGTTATATGAACCTGATAAATTGTGTAGGGGTTAGGTAAACCAGTTTGAATCTGTGGGGGTTAAGTAAATATATTAATCAATGGAGGGTCGTACGAACCCAACAAACTTAACTTATTTTATATGTTGGGGTTATGCGGGCTTGTTAATATGTTAGGCATAACCTATCAAAATCTTAGTAGTTGGGGATACAAGCCTAGGGGTGGCTTGTGTTATCTGTGGTGTGGGATCCGTATCAGTCAATAACCCATTCTGGTATCAAAAGGGGGATCTCGCACTAGGTAGAGGTCAGGACACACTTACTGAGCAGATTATAAGAGGTTCATATGGGTGGAGGTGTTCTGATAGCGCGTTGCGATGGAGTCATGCACGTGCATGGGTCTGACTTGCTTGGGAACATAAGACGTTATAACACCAGTAAATAGGTCTGTTTTTTTCTGGGGGTTGCCACTTTAGGGAGTGATACATTCTACTGTGGGGCCGACACATGGTATTTACGGGATAAGGAGCCTATCGATTGGGGGGTAGTAACTAGGGTACATCTAGTCTTGCCTGTTCAGGTGCCTGTGGTTTCTGGTTGGAGTAACACCCGTTATTTCTGTTGGGGTACTTGTTATTGCTATTTGGGGGTAAACCCTGTTACTAGAAGTACATCTAAGTCTACCATATGTTTATGTTGGGATCATATCTGTTATACTGGTATGGGTGTAGAGAAAAGTATTTGAGAAGCATAATCTGTTCAATTCATCCTGCTTATCATGTTCAGTCTGTTATACATTTATATGGTAATGTTATTTCTCATCCATTTTATATGTCTGCCATGATGCTTTTACTTATTTATATGCTAAAAGTAGCTGGACTCGCCAGACTTCATGTATGACCTATTTTGTTTCCTTTTGTCTCTCTTCCTCTCCCCCTCTCCCCAGTTCTCAGGGTGGGACGCTCAGGCTTGATTAGGAATCTCTCTTTTGTTTCTGCTTGGAGCTGCTTAGATGTACCGCTTTGACTATTTGTCTACTCTTTTATGACACTTTTTGGGGACTATGGTTTTATGTTACTTTACTTTGATGGCTTTAGTACAAGGCATATACTTATATTTGATGTAGTTGGTTTTCAGTATTTTAGACTAATGTTGTAACTGGATTTTGGACAATGATGTTTTCTCGGCAGCTATTTTTATATATCTGTCTTTTAAGATTCTGTTTCTGTTTACCTATAACGCTTCACAGAACTTACTGCAAAGAGTGAGATTAACGGACGGGCGGTGTAACAAACAACCTCGCCATTTACAGGTTATTATTCACATCTTATTGTGTGATGACCCCAAACTTCCGTAGACCGAAACTAAGGATAATCATTTAGGAATACAACATATTTAAAACAAAAACAGATCTCAGATAATTATCATAACACATAAACCATTGGAGTGGAAATAAATGTCAACAGCATCACAACAGACATCAGAGTATGCAGTTTTACAGGATCCACTTAGCCAAATAAGTAGTTTCAACAAAAAGGGAAATAAGTTTCAAATGGAAAGAAACAAGTCTCAAACTCCACATACATCGAAACTACAAAAGGTAAAATGTCTCAAAGCAGAAGTAAAAGCTATAGAAAGATCTTCTTCTTCTTCCGTCCAAGCAAGCTCCAATCAGAATGTATCACCTGAACCTGTCAATTGGCTGCCCGTGTGGAAAGAGGGCACCCGAGTTTGCAAAAAGTGAAACAAACTACGAGTCAGTCATGGTACTGGTGTGAGAATAATTAACTAAATTACTATCAATATCGCAAATCACAGGACCACGCCGCTAATGCGGAACGGGTTTACTCCATTGGATTGCCAGTGCATAATTTTATAAAGTTTGTATAAAACAGCGAAATGACTTTTGAAAAACGAAATCATCATAAGACTCAAGTCCTATCACACAATGCAACGCACACAGGAGGATAGAGTTTTCCCCTTATGATGATCAAACATGCTTAATACGTGAAAAGTAATATTTTAATATTATCATTAGTGTTTTAAGTAGTATTAAAATACTTTAAAATAAATATATCAATCCTAGGCGGCATAGGTTCCATATACTATGTCGCCGTATATAAATTTACAATCAAAACCAGGATGTCGTATTGGGGATTGGTTTTTCTGTCATGAAGTCGAGGCTAGGGATCGTCCTCTTCTGATTCGAGGCACTCTAGCAGATGCCTCAGGATCCCCCGCAGTGAACCCTTGGATGCGGTAGGGCCGGTCCCCACCTAACGGTAGTGGATTAGTTATGCCTGAACACACGTTTCCCGGTCCCTTTGGACCTATAATATGACCACTTCCGACCTATAAAAAAAACCCCGAGGTACCTCAATCCATAATCCACATAAGTAAAATGCCAGGCCGTGTCAAAACCCAAGCACCACTCCTAGCTAGAAAGAAACGTGTGCACTCCCTACGGTCCATATCCCGTTTTTGACTCATACCGGGGTGTGAGGCTCGTGAAGTCACGATATACACAAAGCTATGCCTAAACAGGCTATGCTTTGATCATCAGCCACAAGGCCTGCTTTTCAACAAAGCCTTGATCATTGCATCATGGCGTGCCACATTGACAATTCAACGCCATGCGATCGATAACTATCACTACGTATCAGGGTGTTAAGTAGAGAATAAATTCTCTACCACCAAAAAGACATATATTAATAGAAATCGATTTAATTACATGAAGTGAATTCCAACGTCAGACATGCATCCATTTACAAGTCCGTTCTGGGTCTGAATGAAACCGGAGACACCAAAAAGGCGCTCGCTTATCCGCACGACCAACACACACGTCCGGACAATTACTGCTTCAACCCTGTCCTGGGAGCAAATTAGTCTAAGGTATTAGAAGTCATCGTCCATTCGATGTGAAGATAACCGGTCTTCAACCATCGTCTTCTTACACCTTTGATTTAATCGCCGTGCAATTATTTGAAATGAGTTAAACTCGGCCTTTTCAAATAATTGTCGCATAATTATAATTTAAAACATTTCATATATATTAATAACTATTTATCGCTATTTTCATTTATTAAAAATAGCTCGACATAAATAAACGACTTTTCGGGTCAATGGGCGGCCTTGACGCTGCTTTTCCAAAATTTGATTTATACATATCCTAAAATCTAACCGTCGGATTTTGATGAAATTTATATCGTTGGAAAGCTCTTCCCAAAGCGGGCCTAACGGTTCCGGTTTTGGGAAAATCCAACGGTCGGATCATTCGGTATAATCGTTTGAAGTTACGATTGTCGATACGCGAACTGCCTCGCTCGTTTCGTTTAATTTTATATTTTATATTTATATATAATATAGAAACCATTGGGCGATTTCCTTTATTAAAATTCATTCCTATTACTCTATGAAAATAACATTTTTGTCCGCCAATTCTAATGCGACAAAAATGATGTTTTCAACATTGAATATTGTATATTCAATAAAAATGACATTTTTGTTCGCCATCTCTAATGCGACAAAAATGATGTTTTCAACGATGTATATTTTTATATCAAATAAAAATGACATTTTTGTTCGCCAACTCTAATGCGACAAAAATGATGTTTTCAACGATGTATATTTTTATATCAAATAAAAATGACATTTTTGTTCGCCAACTCTAATGCGACAAAAATGATGTTTTCAACGATATATATTTTTATATCAAATAAAAATGGCATTTTTGTTCGCCGACTCTAATGTGACAAAAATGATGTTTTCAACGATGTATATTTTTATATCAAATAAAAATGACATTTTTGTTCGCCAACTCAAATGCGACAAAAATGATGTTTTCAACGATGTATATTTTTATATCAAATAAAAATGACATTGTTGTTCGCAACTCTAATGCGACAAAAATGATGTTTTCAACGATGTATATTTTTATATCAAATAAAAATGACATTTTTGTTCGCTAACTCTAATGCGACAAAAATGATGTTTTCAACGATGTATATTTTTATATCAAATAAAAATGACATTTTTGTTCGCCAACTCTAATGCGACAAAAATGATGTTTTCAACGATGTATATTTTTATATCAAATAAAAATGACATTTTTGTTCGCCAACTCTAATGCGACAAAAATGATGTTTTCAACGATGTATATTTTTATATCAAATAAAAATGACATTTTTGTTTGCCAACTCTAATGCGACAAAAATGATGTTTTAAAAAGTACTCTTTCTTTAATTATAAAAATGTTCTTTTATCTTATTTGTTTTAAAGACATAAAAATGAATTTTTTATACTAATCCATTTTTACAACACACCAATGTACTTTTTATAAAATGTAAATGTTCCAACTCTTTTACTTTTGCATTGAAAAATGTGAACCTTTCATTATTACATAGAAAAAATTGTAAATCTTTCATCTCTCACACAGGAAAATGTAAATCTTATATTTTAACATAGAAAAATGTAAATTTTCTATCTTTCTTTATTACAATAGAAAAATGTAAGTTTCCTATTACACTTTATAACAATAGAAAAATGTAAATTTCCTATTACACTTTATTAAAATAGAAAAATGTAAATTCTCTATTACACTTTATCAAAATAGACAAATGTAAATTTCCTATTTATTGTTTTTATTTTCATATGTAAATTCTCTTTTTATTGTTCTCTTTTACATTGAAAATGTGAATATTTTCTTTTCTTTTCTTTTACATTGAAAATGTAAATATTTTCTTTCCTTTTCTTTTACATTGAAAATGTAAATATTTTCTTTCCTTTTCTTTTACATTGAAAATGTAAATATTTTCTTTTACATAGAAAAATGTAAATGTTCTATTATTTTTCTAAGTTTCAATTTTTAACCCAACACCAAAGTATGTTCATTTCAACTAAATAGACATAACGATGAAATTTTGATACATTTCAACTAAATTAACATAAATATGAAATTTTTGTGTCATCACAACAACGACAACATAACGATGAATTTTGTGTCATTACAACTAAATTAACATAACGATGATTTTTGTGTCATCACAACAATGACAACATATGATCGGGTGTATAATTTCCATGAACCAAAATAAAAGGTCCCACCTTTATTTTGTGAAATCAAACAAAATATATGAAATTTATTTATTTTATAAATTAGAATAAAAGATCAAATCTTTATTTATTATATAAACCCAGCTTTCTTTTGATTTATAAATCAAAATAAAAGATCAAATCTTTATTTATTATATCTCAAAATAAAAGATCAAATCTTCTAAAACAAAAAATCAAAACTTTATTTTATTTTGTTTCAAAAACAAAAGATCAAAACTTTATTATATTTTGTTCAAAAACAAAAGATCAAAACTTTATAAGTTTTGTAAATCAAATTAAAATTCTAACTTTGCTTTTTGTTTCAAAATAAAAATTCAACTTTAATAGAAAGGAATAAAAAATAAAAAAATAAAAAAAAGTGAGAACTTTATTATGATTACATCAGAATGTAGATCGAGACTAGCATGGCTATTCCAACACAGCACAAAAACATTACAAATCACACAACAAATAATATTCTATATTACCACATCGCAGATCAGCAATAATAACATACAATGATTCACATAACAAATAAAATTTAAATTATTTAATTATTAAAATCTAGAAATCTCACAGTCGTTGAAGATTTTGACCAAAATTCATATTGTTCAGAATCAACTCCAGTCAGTTTAAACGCGTAGATCTCAGTCACACGATCACACAGCTTCTGAAATTATTCAATTTCATTTACGTATGCATTAGTTATGGTCAAAATAAGATGGATAATATTTTATATTAATTAATTAATAAATTAACTAGAAAATAACCTTTCTTCTACTTTGATAATTATCGGCCGCGGGTTTCAAGTTGGGTTCGATTCTAGGTCTGTAATTTTCTTCAAACAGGTGGAGCTGGAGACCGATCGGACAACTGTACGTCGAAGGGGGGAGGCCGATGCGCGTTCGCTGGCGATGGGGGGGTGGCTCGGTGGTCCAAGGCGGCGGTGCAAAGTCGGCCCGTTCTCGGGTCCGGTTCAGGCAAAATACCCACTTTCAGATAGGGGTATTCGTATGGATGTGGAGAGGAGAGAAGGGGCTTTGAGGTGGTATGGGTATTGAAGTGCAATTCGTGGAGATGGAGGAGGGATTAGGCGAAGAAGGAAGGAACAATCTCAGCCATGAAATGAAAAGGAGGCGGCGGCTTAGAACGATGGTGAATAGTAAAATGAATTAGGGTTTTAATTTTTTTTGTTTTTATAATCTTTTCAATGTAATTTTACGAATAAATCCATATCTTTCAAACCGTTCAGGTTCCAGCCCAGCAGAAGGTGACCCTAGCCAATAGCCCATGTTACAGACCTAATGGACCAAGTCCCGTCAGCCCAAACGGCTGTCTGTGGCCTGAATTATTTAAATTAATAATTAAATCCTTTATAAATTTAATTCGTTCACAGAAATAAATTCACCGAGGGCACATACGGACTCAGAAAAATCCAGAAAAAATATATTTGTCTATGTTATGACGATACAGTCCTAACAAAATTAATTTCGTTGAATTCTGACACTGTTGGAAAAATGGCTATTTTTCAGTCGATTAAATATGACTGTATTCGACCAAACACATTTTCCTTCGCCACACTCACATATTAAATCGAAAAATTCTAAAAATTGAAACCTAGAAATAATTCAGCATTCCGGTTCCAACAAAAGTGGTTTCATCGAAAACAGAGATCGTTTGAAAATTGACTCTTTTCACTGGCTTTAATATTATTTAAAATTGAAAATTTTAATTTCTGCCACATTTTTCCACCAAATAATTTAAAATAAAATTTTTAAATTGGTTTGGATTTTCCGGGTCGTTACAATCTCCCCCACTTAAGAATTTTCGTCCTTGAAAAGGAAACAAAGAAAAGTAGGAACCAAGATGGAAAATGTAAATTGGTATAAACGTATCTTACACAAGAGTTATTCAGAGATATCCACTCTGCACTTGGGGTAAGCCTTTTTGATGCTATCTTCTGTCTCCCAAGTACAGTCTCTAGGATCCCCACTCCATTGAACCTTGACTAGGTTGACTTTCTTGTTCCTCAAGATTTTGGTTTCTTTGCCAATGATCTTAATCGGGTCCTTCCTCACTGTCAGATTCGGAGCAATATCTAGGACCTGTTGGTTTAGTTCATCCTCAATCAGATCTGGATCGTGCACATGCTTGCGGAGTTGAGACACATAAAATACATCATGCACCCCTGGCAACCAGTCAGGCAGCTGCACTCTATAAGCGAGAGTACCAATCCTTTCGAGAATAGGGAATGGACCAAGGAATCTCGGTGCCAACTTTCCCGTCTTCCCAAAACGAATCACGCCTCTCAAAGGAGAAACCTTCAAGTATACTCGATCACCCACAGAGAATTCTAGATTCCTTCTTCGCTGGTCTGCATAGCTCTTTTGTCGGCTCTGAGCAGTCAACAAGCGTTTCTTAATCAAGTCAACCTTATCAGATGCTTCACGAACCATGTCGGGGCCCAAGACTAGTCGATTGCCTGACTCCTCCCAACATGCCGGAGATCTGCGTAGCCTGCCATAAAGTAATTCAAACGGTGACATCCCTAAGCTTGCTTGGTAGCTATTATTATAGGAGAATTCCATCAAGTGCAAGTGGTCCTCCCATGAACCGCCATAATCAAGGATGCAAGCATGCAGTAAGTCTTCCAAAACACGATTCACCCTCTCAGTCTGGCCATCTGTCTGAGGGTGATAGGCAGAGCTCAGATTCAACTTGGTCCCAAGCTCTTCTTGAAAAGCTTTCCAGAATTTGCTGGTAAATAATGGATCCCGATCACTGACAATGCTTTTGGGAACCCCATGCAGTCTGACTATCTCTCTGAGATAAAGCTGTGCCAAACTACGAGCTGTTCAATTGGACCGATCAGGGATGAAATGGGAAGATTTTGTTAAGCGGTCGACAATCACCCATATGCTATCATTGCCTTTTCGGCTTCGGGGAAAGCCGTCTATAAAGTCCATAGAAATCTCCTCCCACTTCCAACCAGGAACTCCTAGCGGTTGCAACAAACCTACCAGTTTCTGTTGATCACTTTTAACTTGCTGACAAGTGGGACATCTAGCAACATAAATAGAAATATCTCTCTTCATCGACCTCCACCAAAATGTGCGCTTAAGATCGTGATACATCTTGCTCACTCCAGGGTGAACACTAAGCTTAGATTTATGACATTCATCCATAACCTCCCTTCTGAGCTTAGAGTCGTATGGGACACAGATTCGGCCTAACAGCCTCAGAACCCCTTTGTCGTCAATTTGGAAACTTGTGGTTTCGCCATCCTGAATTCTTTTAATAATCCT
Source organism: Allium sativum (assembly GCA_030737875.1). Taxonomy (NCBI): domain Eukaryota; kingdom Viridiplantae; phylum Streptophyta; class Magnoliopsida; order Asparagales; family Amaryllidaceae; genus Allium; species Allium sativum. The sequence goes on along the minus strand of CM060913.1, from coordinate 780,937,588 downwards.
CTGAATAAATTTATCGTTCTTCTGAAGCGTAGAGACTTTATCAATCAAAGAAGGAGTGATAATGAGACTGGCGATAATGAGATTGTTGCATTCTGCATTCTTTCTACTGAGTGCATCGGCTACAACATTGGCTTTTCCCGGAGTATATAGGATATCCAGGTCATATGATGTAAGAAATTCGACCCAGCATTGCTGCCTCATATTCAAATCTTTTTGGGAAAAAAGGTGTTTCAAGGATTTGTGATCCGTGTAAATTTCAAACTTCTCACCCAAAAGATAATGCCTCCATATTTTAAGAGCAAACACAATGGCCATTAGTTCAAGGTCATGCGTGACATAATTCTTCTCATGCGGTTTCAGCTGGCGGCTAGCATATGCGATTACTCTGCCTCTTTGCATCAGCACCGCACCAATACCTTAAATAAATAAGGGATAACATGTTAAAATGAGAATTTACATCAAAGGAAAAATGTTATCTCTGACATGTTAATTTATAAAAGAAACAACCTTGCTTAGAGGCGTCGGTCCAGACCTTCAAATCCTGATTGCCATCTATGATGGTCAACACAGGAGCATTGGTCAACCTCTTCTTTAGCTCTTCGAAAGCTGTCTCGCATTCTGGTGTCCACTTGAATTTCATATGCTTCTTGGTCAGGTTTGTCAATGGGCAAGAAACCTTCGAAAAATCTTTGACAAATTTCCGATAATAGCCGGCCAGTCCCAAGAAACTTCTGACCTCCGTGGGAGTTCTAGGCTGCTTCCATTCTTGGATGGCTGAGATCTTTCCTGGATCTACTAAGATGCCTTCCTTTGACACAACATGGTCGAGGAATTTCACCTCCTCTTGCCAGAATATGCATTTAGAAAATTTTGCTTTCAGCACATTTCTTCGCAAAATCTCTAAGACTTCTCTCAGATGCTGTTCATGCTCAGCAGTGGATTTAGAAAAGATGAGGATGTCATCGATGAACACGAGCACAAATTTATTTAAAACATCTCTGAATACTCTATTCATCAGATCAACAAAATATGCTGGAGCATTACATAGACCGAAAGGCATTACTAGCCATTCATAAAAGATGTCCGGGCCTCTGAAAGCAGTTAAAGGCGCACACTTCTCTGCAATGCGAAGTTGATGGAAGCCTGTAGCTAGGTCCATCCTAGAGAATACTCGTGCCCCATGCAATCGGTCTAGTAAGTCATCAATACGTGGCAGTGGGTACTTGTTTTTCAGAGTTTGTTTGTTGAGATCACGGTAGTCTACACATAGCCTGAGAGTACCGTCTAATTTTGGGACGAACACCAATGCTGCTCCCCATTCTGAGAAGCTGGGTCTGATCAGACCCTTCCACAAAAGCTGTTTGGTTTGATTTTTCAGCTCCTCTCTTTCTTTTGGCGACATTCTCCAAATGGGATGTACAACAGGCCTTGCATTCGGAGCTAAATCAATTCGGAAGCTGATTTCTCTATGCGGAGGTAGGCCCTCAACTTCTTTGAATACATCAGCGTAATCTTTGACGACAGGGATATCCTCAATAGAAGTAGGGGTAACTTCTAGAGAAGATCAGAATGTTTTCCTGTCGGTGGCTGAGCCATGGCAGGGGATACATACATTGCCGAGATTAGTTTTAACTTTGACAATTCTTTCGGCACATACTAACTCAGCCTCATATTTTGCTAACCAATCTATACCAAGTATGATGTCATATCCAGAAAACTCCATGATGATCAAATTAAAAGGAAACTGATAGCGAGAATAGGAGATAAGCACTTTACAATACTGATCTGGAATGAGGGAACCTCCTATCGGACTATGAGCTTTAATCAAATTTTTGAGTTTTCTTGGTTTCAGTTTCAACTTTTTACTTGCATCTTTAGAAATAAAGCTTCTTGCAGCACCACTATCAAATAAGACAGTAATAGGGATGTTCTTAATATTAAGCGTACCTCCTAAGACATCGGGTTTATTAGGCCCCTCGGTCGAAGCTGGTGTATCTGCTCCCTCATAAACATGTGCCACCTGAGCATTCCTTAGCAGTGGGCAGTTCGCCTTAATGTGCCCCTTTTGACGACAATTGAAGCATTCCCTTTTGTCCTGCAAACTCTAGCCACGATTCTGAGGATTCTGACCATGGTTCTGGGAACTCTGACCACGGTTCTAACTAGGGCCTGAATCATTTCTCTTGACCTTTTTAGGTGCTCTACACTCGTAATCAAAATGTCCAATCTTGTCGCAGTTATAGCAGGTCACCTTGCTCCTATCCCTCTTCTTCCCTTGGGGTTTAGCTGTAGAAGAATTGCTCGCCTCCTGTTTCTTGTTAGCCTGTTCCTTCTGATTTTTGCTTTGACTTTTCCCTCTATCCTGCGGTCCGGACTCGTCATTTTCCTCATAGCGGCATGCCATCTCTACTACTTCGTTGAAAGGAAGCTTGATATGGGCAGTGACTCGGTTCAAATATTTCTTGGACAGCCCCTTGATAAATTTCTTATTCTTCTCTACCGGATCTTGAATCAAACTAGGGGCATATCGTGAAAGCTCATCTAACTTCCTCACATACTCAGAAACAGTCATATTCCCTTGCTGTAGGTTAACGAACTTCTCGCGCAGGCGCTCTCTAGCTTGTAGGGGTATATACTTCTCATTGAAAAGTTCCTTGAATCTGGCCCAAGACATATTGGCCACGTCATTGCAGATTTTGATCGTATCCCACCAATGCTCTGCTTCCTCTTTTAGTTGCCAAACTGCCAGGTAACGCTTTCGCTGATCTTCTAGTTCCAAGTCCTCTAGGATCTTTTCGCAATCTTTAAGCCATGCTTCTGCCTGAATCGCAGACTCTCGCCCCGTGAAAGGTACACCTCCAAGGTTTTTGAATTTCTTTGACATTCTCTCCAAATCGAAAGGCTGTGGAGGTGGAGGTGGTTCGACTACGACCTATGAATTATGCTATTCCTGAGTGATGGGTGTCTCGTCTCTAGCTTTCCCTCCAGCTCCTACTCGGGCTCCTCCTCTAGCCCCGCCTCGAGCTCCACCACGGGCTCCGTCTTGGGCTGTTCTTGCTCTAGTATCCATTTAAATCAGTTTGTACCATCAAGGAAAGAGTCAGACCAACAAAAATGAGGATTTTCAAGAAAAGATAAGGACGAGATGAAAAGATGATGATGTAATGACTGGTAAATATGCGCTATTCTGCTGTGCTCACTCTAGGACATTACTTGTCCTATCTCTAATGAGCTACTCGTCTTAGAATAATGTGGATTATATCTAGACGAATTGTTCTAAATATGTTATATTCCAAAGCTAAGGTTAACCTGGCTCTGATACCAACTGTGACGACCCCAAACTTCCGTAGACCGGAAGTAAGGATAATCATTTAGGAATACAACATATTTACAACAAAAACAGATCTCAGATAATTATCATAACACATAAACCATTGCAGTGGAAATAAATGTCATCAGCATCACAACAGACATCAGAGTATGCAGTTTTACAGGATCCACTTAGCCAAATAAGTAGTTTCAACAAAAAGGGAAATAAGTTTCAAATGGAAAGAAACAAGTCTCAAACTCCACATACATCGAAACTACAAAAGGTAAAATGTCTCAAAGCAGAAGTAAAAGCTATAGAAAGATCTTCTTCTTCCGTCCAAGCAATCTCCAATCAGAATGTATCACCTGAACCTGTCAATTGGCTGCCCGTGTGGAAAGAGGGCACCCGAGTTTGCAAAAGTGAAACAAACCACGAGTCAGTCATGGGACTGGTGTGAGAATACTTAACTAAATTAACTATTAATATGGCAAATCACAGGACCATGCCGCTAATGCGGAACGAGTTTACTCCATTGGATTGCCAGTGCATAATTTTATAAAGTTTTTATAAACAGCTAAATGACTTTTGAAAAATGAAATCATCATAGGGCTCAAGTCCTATCACACAATGCAACGCACACTGGAGGATAGAGTTTTCCCTTATGATGATCAAACATGCTTAATACGTGAAAAGTAATATTTTAATATTATCGTTAGTGTTTTAAGCGGTATTAAAATACTTTAAAATAAATATATCAATCCTAGACGGCATAGGTACCATATACTATGTCGCCGTATATAAGTTTACAATCAAAACCGGGATGTCATATTGGGGATTGGTTTCTCTGTCATGAAGTCGAGGCTAGGGAACGTCCTCTTCCGATTCGAGGCACTCTAGCAGATGCCTCAGGATCCCCCGCAGTGAACCCTTGGATGCGGTAGGGCCGGTCCCCACCTAACGGTAGTGGATTAGTTATGCCTGAACACTCGTTTCCCGGTCCCTTTGGACCTATAATATGACCACTTCCGGCCTATAAAAAAAACCCGAGGTACCTCAATCCATAATCCACATAAGTAAAATGCCAGGCCGTGTCAAAACCCAAGCACCACTCCTAGCTAGAAAGAAACGTGTGCACTCCCTACGGTCCATATCCCATTTTTGACTCATACCGGGGTGTGAGGCTCGCGAAGTCACGATATACACAAAGCTATGCCTAAACAGGCTATGCTTTGATCATCAGCCACAAGGCCTGCTTTTCAACAAAGCCTTGATCATTGCATCTTGGCGTGCCACATTGACAATTCAACGCCATGCGATCGATAACTATCACTACGTATCAGGGTGTTAAGTAGAGAATAAATTCTCTACCACCAAACAGACGTATATTAATAGAAATCGATTTAAATACATGAAGCGAATTCCAACTCAGACATGCATCCATTTACAAGTCCGTTCTGGGTCTGAACGAAACCGGAGACACCAAAAAGGCGCTCGCTTATCCGCACGACCAACACACACATCCGGACAATTACTGCTTCAACCCTGTCCTGGGAGCAAATCGGTCTAAGGTATCAGAAGTCATCGTCCATTCGATGTGAAGATCGTCGGTCTTCAACCATCGTCTTCTTACACCTTTGATTTAATCGCCGTGCAATTATTTGAAATGAGTTAAACTCGGCCTTTTCAAATAATTGTCGCATAATTATAATTTAAAACATTTCATATATATTTATAACTATTTATCGCTATTTTCATTTATTATAAATAGCTCGACATAAATAAATGACGTTTCGGGTCAATGGGCGGCCCTGGCGCTGCTTTTACCAAAATTTGATTTACACATATCTTAAAATCTAACCGTCAGATTTTGATGAAATTTATATCGTTGGAAAGCTCTTCCCAAAGCGGTCCTAACGGTTCTAGTTTTGGGAAAAATCCAACGGTCGGATCTTTCGGAATAATCGTTTGAAGTTACGATTGTCGATACGCGAACTGCCTCGCTCGTTTCGTTTAATTTTATATTTTATATTTATATATAATATAGAAACCAATGGGCGATTTCCTTTATTAAAATTCATTCCTATTACTCTATGAAAATAACATTTTGATCTGCCAATTCTAATGCGAAAAAAATGATGTTTTCAACATTGAATATTGTATATTCAATAAAAATGACAATTTTGTTCGCCAACTCTAATGCGACAAAAATAATGTTTTCAACGATGTATATTTTTATATCAAATAAAAATGACATTTTTGTTCGCCAACTCTAATGCGACAAAAATGATGTTTTCAACGATGTATATTTTTATATCAAATAAAAATGACATTTTTGTTCGCCAACTCTAATGCGACAAAAATGATGTTTTCAACGATGTATATTTTTATATCAAATAAAAATGACATTTTTGTTCGCCAACTCTAATGCGACAAAAATGATGTTTTCAATGATGTATATTTTTATATCAAATAAAAATGACATTTTTGTTCGCCAACTCTAATACGACAAAAATAATGTTTTCAACGATGTATATTTTTATATCAAATAAAAATGACATTTTTGTTCGCCAACTCTAATGCGAGAAAAATGATGTTTTCAACGATGTATATTTTTATATCAAATAAAAATGACATTTTTGTATGCCAACTCTAATGCGACAAAAATGATGTTTTCAACGATGTATATTTTTATATCAAATAAAAATGACATTTTTGTTCGCCAACTCTAATGCGACAAAAATGATGTTTTCAACGATGTATATTTTTATATCAAATAAAAATGACATTTTTGTTCGCCAACTCTAATGCGACAAAAATGATGTTTTCAACGATGTATATTTTTATATCAAATAAAAATGACATTTTTGTTCGCCAACTCTAATGCGACAAAAATGATGTTTTAAAAAGTACTCTTTCTTTAATTATAAAAATGTTCTTTTATCCTATTTGTTTTAAAGACATAAAAATGAACTTTTTATACTAATCCATTTTTACAACACACCAATGTACTTTTTATAAAATGTAAATGTTCCAACTCTTTTTCTTTTGCATTGATAAATGTGAACCTTTCATTATTACATAGAAAAAATTGTAAATCTTTCATCTTTTACACAGGAAAATGTAAATCTTATATTTTAACATTGAAAAATGTAAATTTTCTATCTTTCTTTATTACAATAGAAAAATGTAAGTTTCCTATTTCACTTTATTACAATAGAAAAATGTAAATTTCCTATTACACTTTATTAAAATAGAAAAATGTAAATTCTCTATTACACTTTATTAAAATAGAAAAATGTAAATTTCCTATTTATTGTTTTTATTTTCATATGTAAATTCTCTTTTTATTGTTCTCTTTTACATTGAAAATGTAAATATTTTCTTTTCTTTTCTTTTACATTGAAAATGTAAATATTTTCTTTCCTTTTCTTTTACATTGAAAATATAAATATTTTATTTCCTTTTCTTTTACATTGAAAATGTAAATATTTTCTTTTACATAGAAAAATGTAAATGTTCTATTATTTTTCTAAGTTTCAATTTTTAACCCAACACCAAAGTACGTTCATTTCAACTAAATAGCCATAGCGATGAAATTTTGATACATTTCAACTAAATTAACATAACTATGAAATTTTTGTGTCATCACAACAACGACAACATAACGATGAATTTTGTGTCATTACAACTAAATTAACATAACGATGAATTTTGTGTCATCACAACAATAACAACATATGATCGGGTGTATAATTTCCATGAATCAAAATAAAAGGTCCCACCTTTATTTTGTGAAATCAAACAAAATATATGAACTTTATTTATTTTATAAATTAGAATAAAAGATCAAATCTTTATTTATTATATAAACCCAACTTTCTTTTGATTTATAAATCAAAATAAAAGATCAAATCTTTATTTATTATATCTCAAAATAAAAGATCAAATCTTCTAAAACAAAAGATCAAAACTTTATTTTATTTTGTTTCAAAAACAAAAGATCAAAACTTTATTATATTTTGTTCAAAAACAAAAGATCAAAACTTTATAAGTTTTGTAAATCAAATTAAAATTCTAACTTTGCTTTTTGTTTCAAAATAAAAATTCAACTTTAATAGAAAGGAATAATAAAAAAAAAAGTGAGAACTTTATTATGATTACATCAGAATGTAGATCGAGACTAGCATGGCTATTCCAACACAGCACAAAAACATTACAAATCACACAACAAATAATATTCTATATTACCACATCGCAGATCAGCGATAATAACATACAATGATTCACATAACAAATAAAATTTAAATCATTTAATTATTGAAATCTAGAAATCTCACAGTCGTTGAAGATTTTGACCAAAATTCAAACTGTTCAGAATTAACTCCAGTCAGTTTAGACGCGTAGATCTCAGTCACACGATCACACAGCTTCTGAAATTATTCAATTTCATTTACGTATGCATTAGTTATGGTCAAAATAAGATGGATAATATTTTATATTAATTAATTAATAAATTAATTAGAAAATAACCTTTCTTCTACTTTGATAATTATCGGCCGTGGGTTTCAAGTTGGGTTCGATTCTAGGTATGTAATTTTCTTCAAACAGGTGGAGCTGGAGACCGATCGGACAACTACACGTCGAAGGGGGGAGGCCGATGCGCGTTTGTTGGCGATGAGGGGTGGCTCGGTGGTCCACGGCGGCCTGGGCGGCGGTCCAAAGTCGGCCCGTTCTCGGGTTCGGTTCAGGAAAAATACCCACTTTCAGATAGGGGTATTCGTATGGATGTGGAGAGGAGAGAAGGGGCTTTGAGGTGGTATGGGTATTGAAGTGCAATTCGTGGAGATGGAGGAGGGATTAGGCGAAGAAGGAAGGAACAGTCTCGGCCATGAAATGAAAAGGAGGCGGCGGCTTAGAACGATGGTGAATAGTAAAATGAATTAGGGTTTTAAATTTTTTTGTTTTTTATAATCTTTTCAATGTAATTTTACGAATAAATCCATATCTTTCAAACCGTTCAGGTTCCAGCCCAGCAGAAGGTGACCCTAGCCAATAGCCTATGTTCCGGACCCAATGGACCAGGTCCCGTCAGCCCAAACAGCTGTATGTGGCCTGAATTATTTAAATTAATAAATAAATCCTTTATAAATTTAATTCGTTCACAGAAATAAATTCACCGAGGCCACATACGAACTCAGGAAAATCCAGAAAAAATATATTTGTCTATGTTATGACGATACGGTCCTAACAAAATTAATTTCGTCGAATTCTGACACCGTTGGAAAAATGGCTATTTTTCAGTCAATTAAATTTGACTGTAATCGACCAAACACATTTTCCTTTGCCACGCTCACATATTAAATCGAAAAATTCTAAAAATTGAAACCTAGCAATAATTCAACATTCCGGTTCCAACAAAAGTGGTTTCGTTGAAAACAGGGATCGTTTGAAAATTGACCCTTTTCACTGGCTTTAATATTATTTAAAATTGAAAATTTTAATTTCTGCCACATTTTCCCACCAAATAATTTAAAATAAAAAATTTAAATTGGTTCCGATTTTCCGGGTCGTTACATATTGGCTGTAATCGTCTTTTAAACTCAAATATCAGAGTGTATTTCTAAAATATTACTTTTGTTCAAGATAGTTACTTATTTGAAACAATTTTCATTCTCATAAACACTTTATATTTACTTTCTTAGTCTCCTAAAACATAACTTTTTACTTAACAACTCTTTAATTTGATTTGAATGATAATATACCACCAAATTTATAACGATTCTCCTCGTTGTGTGGCTGCAAAGTCAATGTAACTTCGTTATTGCGTCGCCATCTTTTCTATTAGTTACATCTCATATAGTGGTTTAACATTATTCTCACACTGATATTTTCCATCACCCTCTTTCATAATTTAATATATTATTCAAATTACTGTGCTTGATCATCTTGTATAAGTATTTAGGAAATTCTGATCAATAACGTTGATCAGAAGTACCGACCAGAACTCTTAAAATATCCAACGGAAAATTCAACATAATAGATAATCACATATTTTTCGTTCATCCATGGTTGTATTTATTATTTAATTATCAAAGTAATCTTGCTTCATTTAAATAAGTACAACCCAACCCTATGTGACATCTCACATCCTTTAATGTCACCCATATGAGGATGCATTAAGTTTTGTGAAGCGCAATAGGTATAAAATAACAATACAGAGACTGAAATTCACAAGACTGAATGTAAACACAACGGAAAACTTTTCAAAACATTTATTATTAAACCAGTCACAACATTACAATTTAAAATACCATAGAGTCATAATCATAAAATATCTGTCTCGTGGAAAGTAAGACATCAGAGTACAAGTAGAAAACCATAAAAATCATATCCCTTATGAGTCATAACAATAGTCATAGAATAAGTAAATCAGAAAGTACCATTTATAGTCCTTACTTGCTGTAGCTTTGTTTGTACCGAACTTTTTGATTGATGTATTTTTACCACATCTCATTCTGACCATTATTTTATGATGTGACAATAAATAGAATTCGTCGCTCTGATACCAATTGTTGAGTCGGTGTAGCGATGAATGGATAGTCCCTATGCACTAGATCGATGAGGGCCAACATGTATATATATTGAAGCGCAGTAATCACAGCAGTAGTAAAATAAATGCAATAGTAATGAAAAATATAAATGACACTAGAGGTTTTTACACTAGTGCAGAACTTCATCCTACATCCAGTCCCAGAATCCTTCTGAAATTTCGACTAGAATAACATATTCTCACTTAACCCAGAGGAATAGATATACAACACCTAAGCAGCCAAATAAAATTTTACGCCTCAACAGAAGAAGAGGATTTTAACGTGCCAGAGCAACAGAACAGGACTTCTAAAAATATAAACAACAGTTGAGTCTTTATGTTCTTGATAACATGGATATGTCACTGATAGTACACCCTTCCTATAATCTTCTCCTCTAGTAAATATATTGCGTATGTGAAGACAAGGAAGGAAAATATAGCTTAGAATAAAAAAAATGAAGTTTTAATTTACAGATTTAAGCAATTGAAAGTCTGAGAGTGCTTAGAGAGTATAGAGTTAGAGAGTACATAAATTCACAATCGGTTAAGTTTAGTTATTTGGATTGTGAAATAAAAATTTATATATAGTATTTGTTACAACCATTTATGAAGAGATTTAATCAAATAGAGGCATCCATATCTCTTTGTTTTGATCATAATGTTTCGCAAGTGGAGGTGAATCTTCAGAAAAATGACAGCAAGAGCATTTTCAGTTTACTGAATTTCAGTGCCAATCGACTGAAGTTCATATGCTCATGCATGTGTGCATGGTGCACAATTTTTCTAGATTTAGTGAACTGAGTGCTAATGGTCAATCGACGGAACTGATGAAAAAAGCACGGATAGAACTTTAATATATATAATCTCATGAACAACACGGAAACCCACAAGTGAGAATTTATTCCGGAAGGTGCTAAGAAACAAAGCTAAGCACAAAGATAACATATTCAAGAATAACACATGAACTTCATCAGATAACAACATGTAAACTTGTATATGAGTTTATTTAACTAAAAGTGATAACCACTAATAAATATGCGACAAAATAGCTCTAAGGCTATATGAGAATTTCGATATTCACAAAACAACATAAATAAGATCAAAAGCATCAATATCAATGAAGTCAACGAAACAATATAAAGTGGATCCAAAACATCAAAATCAACAAATGACAATAAAGTCACAAACAATATGAGGCGGATCCAAAAAGACTACAATGGCCTTGACAATGTCCCTAACACTTTCCAGAGTAGTTTCGCCTAACGACAAGATCACTAACACCTACCCAAGAAGTTTTGTTAGCCATAGCAAAGTAGTTAACACCTTCCCAAGCAGTTTTGCCTAACGGTAAAGTCGGTAACAACTACCAAGCAGTTTCGCTTAACTGCAAGGTCGCTAACATCTACCAAGCAATTTCACCTAACGGTAAAGTTGCTAACACACACCAAGCAATTTTATCAAAAAAAATATCACCCTAGTGAATGTGTCATAAATTCTCAGCTAAGAACCCAAAAAATGTCTACATGCATCTCTGACCACACGTTTACACTAAATGGTTTGCTAACCATAAGTAAATTTCACACTCAAAACAATAAAAAAATTTACCTTATCTTATTAGTAAACAGAGCCCAAAGGTCAAAATGATCAAACGGACAAGTCGAGAATTAACTGATAAGACAAATACATATGTCTCATGCCATGTGTTTTACCCAATAATTTAGTTCTCCTTCTCATTCACTCGAGTGGTGTAAAATCATGTATTTTTTTATATTGACATCACTTAGTTTGAGAAAACAAGTTATATAAAAAGTGTTGGAAATCATTTGAATATTTCCTTTGAATATTTATACATTGAAAATACTGTATACTATATGGCCTTGAGACAGATCTATTTTCAAAACAAGTCTGAGAAATCATATTTGTCTCAAAGCGAAATATATGTCTATATTTATAAATCATTTGCAAAAATACATTCTATAAAACGTGAGCAGTGTCACGAATACAGAATTTCTTAACGGAAACAATATACAAACCCAATACGAAAACTACAAATTTGAAATATGGATTTAGAATAATGTTGGCTTGTCCAAATATGTTCAAAGCCTTAAAATTAACATCAAAATATACTTTAAAATTGAAAAGGAATGTGCAAAAGTTGCCTGGGTTCAACAAATATGCATATTACTTCATATGCAAAAGTCTGAAATTGCGACAACATACGTAGGGAAAAGGGTTACAAACCCAGGTCTGAAACCTTCTCTGGGTACAACATTCAGGTAAGTTTTGAATCACCAAATGATATATGAGTGGTCGAAAAATTGATATACACAAACTACAACAATATGTCTTTCAACTAGAAAAAGAGTCACTAAATTCTGACATGATATGAGGAAGATATAGAGTCTCAAACTTGGACTCAGGCTATGTTGAATTCTAGCCAGGTCTAGAAATTTCTCTTGGTTCAATTTTCAGGCCAGATTTAAATGACTAAACGATTTCGAAATGGTCTGAAAATTTATTGGCATGGATAAAAACATTCAGGCTTTACAATGCAGAAAGAAACATGCAAATGGGATCAAAATTGAAGGATATACACTGTCTCAAACACGGACTCAGTTTATGTTTGCAACAGTACAAAATGACAATAAAATGTACAGACCTGAAAACAATTTCACGTTCAACTTCCAGGCATGAAGCAGTGGACTACACAACCTCAGATTGAGCTAAAAATTGAAATGCACATGGTAAAACAACAAAACTATGAAATTGTAAAGGAATCATGCCATCTTAACAAATATTGAGACAGATATACGGCTTTAAACATCAAGCCAGACAAGGTTTTATGGACTTAAAGCCAAAACAAGTTATAGTTGCAGTAAAAATATTCTTAACATCAAATTAACCCAAACCTAGCATATGAATAGAGATAAATGTTTAAGCTAGAATGTGTGAGTGTATCAACTCACCTTAACATCTCAAATTTGCATACATCAACATACCAATAAATCCCTGAAAAATCTGCATTTTCGTCCTCTTTTCGGCATCAATTTGGTATAGCACATAAATGTATTTTCCTACGAAATTTTTACAGATGGTGTACTAATGAGTTTAGAACAACATAACCATATCTCATATTCTGATGATTTATCAACAATTAGTTATGAATTTTCTACTGGCCTTCGTTTTCAACCAAAATCTAACCCAAAACCCATTAGAAAAGGGAAGGCGTACGACCCATTAATACTAAACCAAATGCCATGAAATTTGGAGAAAAGGTGCTGGAACAAATCAGTAACAACATAACAAAATTAAATTATTTTTGGAAATTTACTTGATTTATTAGAGAGGATTTAGATTTTGATTTTAAGGAAGAGGAAGCCATTGTTTTTCTTGGGAAGAGTAGAGAATGAATAGGAAGATAAAGTAATACACCTAATTTCTCACTTTATTCCCTTTAGATATTTATATGGGTTTGAGTTTGATTTCAACCTACCCAATACCCAATAAGTATAAGTGTTACTGACTCAAAGTGTTGCAAATTTACTCTTTTCAATACAACCTGAAATAATACAACATATTTTCACCAAGTCTTTGCTTATATTTTGCATTATTAAGGCTCTTTGAAATATTCAAACATGAAATAATTATTCTCAAACCAATTTAAATATAAATTTCAATGTAACACATTACTATTTTCATGCTTGTTAAAATTCACCTTTCACCTTTCTTTAATTCAAAACTTCCATTTTAAATCTCAAAGTTGGACAAAATTCTTTTACTTGTCAAACAAATGTACATATTACATTAAAATATTCTATACACTTAAATGTTGATTATTTCACTTTTACATTTTATTCATTCTTAGTTAAAATCAAAGTTACACTTTTTCAATTAAAATTCATGATTAGCAATAATTTGCAAAGTTATTCACAAATAAGATCCTTCATCTCATTTATTGACTCCAAATACACATTATAAGATATTTTTAAGCTTTATTTTCATTATATTCACTCATCAAATACATCTCCTATTTTTTAACCTAAATCCAATTCATTCTTACTTCAAACAATTAATCACATAAAATCGTTTATATAATAAACTTAGATTACAAAGTTCTTCTTCATGAATTTGTATTTTATGTTCTCCGATCTCAAATAACAAATTTCACTAAAATCTATTACCCAGATGATTAAATTCTAGGTTGTTACAAAGGGTGTGAAAGCTTTGCCATTTTCCTTTCTCCTCCATTTCTTCTGAAATTAAAAAGATGATTTATGTTTTCTGACTCAAGATCTGGAGGGTGAAACTATAGACTTAGAAAATAGACATCTTAATTCTCTATCTGTATGAGGTAAGTTCTTCAAATTTGATTTTAAATAGTTTATTTTATTTTCTTTTTGATTTAGATATATAAATCCATGTAAATTCCAATTTGTAGATTTATGTAGGTTTACAAAAGGTAAAATCACGGATAATAAATCTGGATTCAAATCAGATCTGAAACTTGGAGTGCTTTTTCTAGGTGACGTCATTTAATTACATATTTTTATGTCAGTGTATATAATATCTTTAGGTTCCCGTTAAATTATTGTATTTGACATAAGTTATGTTGGAAGAATTATGAAATATTTATGCAAGGTATTCCTTATTAAACTATAAATTGTTAATGGTGTATTTATATGAAATTTTCATTATTGTGGAATGAAATCTAAATAAATGATTATAAGTAATGCTAGAATTGAAAATTATGGAAAAAAACATAAGCCTAAAATTAATAATTTACAGTAAAATATTAAAACTTGAGAATTGAGTTAAAAATGGGATTCTAATAAATAAATTGATTTGGAAGTTACTATTAGGTTAGTTGGTTGATTGAGAGAAGGGGATTTATTTCCATAATTTAATATTGTAATAAAGAAGGTAAATATAGTTTCAAGAAATAAAATGGTTAAGAAAAGTGGGGTTAGTGCAAAATAGATGTTACTATATTTTACACCGCCCAACAACTAAAAAAATAATAAAAGGAATATCTTGCAATTATATGTTACTGCGTATGGAGGCAATATTAAAATTGGGAAATAGAATTCAACGTAGTTTTTGTAACCAACCAAATGGGGTAAGACTTCTTCCTAGAATTAAACTTACAATAACGGAAAAGTAAGTAAACTTGTAATAAAAGGAAGAAAAATAAGTAATAGAAAAGAGTTGTTAATTCAATTATTAATTGCATTTCTGTAATAAAATATCCTTGTTCTGAAAATGTCTAATTATATAGATGTTAGTTAAAAGTACGCATATTTAATCCATTTTATGTGCGTAGGAAATAAAATAAAGTGTGTAAGCTTACGAACATGGATTAAATAGAAGAGAACTAAATTTATAGTAAATATGTATATAAATCTATAATAAAAAATAATAAGACCGAATTAGGTAAATTAATGAGAATCTGCAGTAAATTATGACATGTGTTATAATTTGAAAAGTAATTCAAAATGAACAGTTTTTTATGATAAGAATTGCATTAATATGTTAGAAAATCGATAATAGAAGAAAAAAGTATCTAATCTATTATGATAAATATAGTATATCATAGGCTGAGGCTAGGAACTAAGTCAATAGGTTGGGCTTAGATCTAGAATTGGGATAAAATGAAAGAAAGAGAAATTAGGCAAATATGAGTATT
This sequence comes from Allium sativum, assembly GCA_030737875.1. NCBI lineage: Eukaryota > Viridiplantae > Streptophyta > Magnoliopsida > Asparagales > Amaryllidaceae > Allium > Allium sativum. The sequence goes on along the minus strand of CM060913.1, from coordinate 780,922,006 downwards.
TAGAAGTGGGATTATAAAATGAGGATGGTAATCAAAAAGAGGGAAAGAGAAAATAAGGGAAGATTATTATGTTAAAACTTAGATTTTGGATTAAGTTAGTAGACAAATAAGGCCTAGAATAGAGAGAATTAGAAGAGGAAACGTTAATCGATGTTATAGTAATAACAAAAAGAAAACTAAATGCATAATGAAATATTGGACATAGTTGCCAACAAATTGGTGAGGTATATTTGGAGCAATCCGAAGGGAGTTTGGATGAAGAGCCTAAAAATGTGGATGTTCACAGATGATTTAGCACAGTTGGAGAACATCCAACATGTTGTTCAGCGAGGCAGGAAGGTACAGGACGTAGGGATATTCTAGGATGACCTCTGGGGTAGGTCTGACAAAGCTGCACCCCCCCGAGGCAGATCTGTAGTGGTTCAATCAAAAGGATATGCCTTAACTGCATTCATATCGAGGGAAGTCAGAAGACTGATGGGTGACTGTAGGGTTCGGTAGTTGCCATGGCTCAGGGAGCAGGCTTCGTGGTCAGGACCCAATTAGGACAGTAACCATACGGATATATGTCATCATCAGTCAGAGCGAGAATGGGAAAGAATGATGCTAAAACAAAAAGGCAATGATCTTTCACAATCAAGACATCGGATGAGGGACAATGTCAATTAGATGTTTAAATTGTTTATTGCAGGACACAATCACATAGTCCTTGATGGGTCTCTCAACTAGTTAAAGGAGGGGATGCTTGAAGCTATAGCCATAGAGAAAGAGACAGTCCAAATAGAATATTTGTATTAGAAGCCTAACGAAGTTGTCATTTATAGATATAGAAATCTCCGACTGAGTTCCATACAAGGGTGGGCCTTGTTAGCGGAGCTCGGGTAGTAGACAGTATGATTACGCATTACTCCTTAATATATGCATTGTGTGGTACATTGTGGATGTCCTAGCATTGAAGCAAGTTGATGTGGATGTAGTTTCATGTTTTCTTATAAAATGACAAAACCTATGTATTATAAGCCTCACAAAACTGTCCTTCATAGATATAGTTGTAGCACTCTTTCATAGCGTGACGGTGGAGTCCTATGGAGGTGGACACGAAGGGTATTATAGGTATTATCTAGGACCGAGACAGTCTCTATGCATATAGCTACATATATATTGATTATTAGGTTTGGTTTACTTGAGAGTAGATGGGTATGGATTGTGCATGAAGGCGAGAGTATTATAAACCTGGATAATCTAATAAAACTAAAATAGTAATAGAGCAATATATGTAGTGTTAAACTTAAAAGTGTATAATTTACCCATTCACTAGAACTTTAGTTCCGACACCTCCTCATAACAATCCACGGGTTAGGTAGCAGGAAGAGGTTATTCAACTTAGAGGCACTTAATTAGAAAGTGTTAATATTTTGGTAAGTACCTATAATTATATTTGAATTATTTTCACTACGAGATTCTTATTTGTGCGTTGATATATTCATCTTTGCCAATTTTCAAGATACTAGATTCCCAATTTGGGCTTCAATGGACTTGGATTTTAGCATTTTTTGAAAAATCCAGGTCCGTTGGAGAGTTTGTGTAATAACCCGGAAATCCGAGCCAATTTAAAATTTTTATTTTGGCAATTTCGATGAATTTTGGATATTTAAAATGAATTATTTTAAATAATTACGACGAGAAATTTATTTTGAATAGAATTCGAACGTATATATTTATTTGAATCGTCGTTAGAATATAAATAATTATTTATAATTATGAAAGGAATCGAAAATGGCGCGGTAGTTCAAAAATTCGATTTCAAAATTCAAATGAATGTACAGGATTCAAAATAAACTGGATTTTAGCAAAACCAAAAATATTCAAATCTAATTGAGAATATCTTTCCAACGAAGCCGAAAAATCAAAATTTCATAGCGGGAATCAAAAGTTACGCCCAGTTGAAAATTCAGAATAGTCGTTATGGTATTTTGGCCCTTAAAAATGGAAATTATGCAAACGACCTTGGTTTTCGACGAGACCACTTTTGTTGTATCTGTGACGTCAAGTTATTGCTAGATTGCAAAATTCATAATTTTGCGAATCAATATGTGAGCGTGGCGAAGTTAAACGCGTTTGACCAGTTTCAGTTGATTTTTAATCGATTGGAAAATGGCCATTTTTCAAACGGTCTCAGAATTTGACGAAATTAGTTTTGTTAGAACCGTATCGTTAATACGAAGTACGAAAATATTTTTCGGGAATTTTTAGAGTCCGTATGTGGTCCTGGTAAATTGAAATACGCGTTTAAATTCAATATATAGATTTATATTTTGATTTTGATGAAAACTGATCGAAACAGTCGAATCAGCTTACGATACATATCCCATTGTGTTCGGAATGGGGGTAATTAGCTAGGGACGACAGGCGGTGGGTCTCGTTTAGAGGTCGAAATTTAAAGTTACTTTTTGGGAGTTAAAAAAAAATATTAATTCTTTAAAGGAAAGTCAACCCCTCCCACATCTATTACCTCTCCCTGTCAGGTTTTTCTTCAAATCAGAAATTAAATTAAAAAAGAAGAAGGAGAGGATGCACAGCAGCAGCCGCGCGATCCGCCACAGGCGATCGCCTCCCCCCTCTCAGGTGTCGCGCCTCCCTCTCCTCAGCTCCCACTTCCTTCAATTAAACCCTCCCTCAATCGCGCAATTCCCAGACGCGAAGCCCTAGGCCGCGCCTCCCCTCCCAGCGCACCCCGCTGCCGCCTTGAAGACCCCTCAGTCGCTCTGCTACAGAGCCCCCATCTCCAATTCGGACCAGAAGACCCCCTCCTTCAACTGATTGTTAAAGCTCCTTGCCACACCCACTTAGGTTTACATCAGTTATTCGGGAAAGGCCGGCGAGTTCTCTTTTTATTTACATTTGTTTATGTTATAAAGGAATGATTTTTATTTGTAAAATTCAGTTTATACAAATGTGATTTCAGTTATGTAAATTAAAACAATAAAAATTCTGATTTTTAATGTATGGAAAATATATGATTTTTAGTTGTGAAAATATACGATTTTTAGTTTAAAAAAAATCAGTTTTATATACATAAAGAAAATAAAAAGACTAGATTTTTAGAAATAAAAGGATTAGATTTTTAAAAATATAAAGGCATGATTTTTATTGTATGTGAAGATTAAAAATATAATTTTTATATAATGTGAAGATAAAAATACGATTTTTATATAGTAGAGATTATAAAAATATGATTTTTATAAGATAGAGAATATAAAAATATAATTTTTATATATGTTACAAAATAAAAATCTGATTTTTATTATATATATGTTGAAATAAAAATGTGATTTTTATAGCGATGATATAAAAATTCGATCTTTATATATGAAGTAGAAATATAAAAATATAATTTTTATATAGGAAGAAGCATCGTAAAAATATATGAAGAAGAAATAAAAATATGATTTTTATTTATTGAAATGAAGCGATAAAAATATAATTTTTATATATGAACAGCGTGAAAAGGACTGCATTGGAATTTCAAACAGATCCAGACAGTTCAGCAGTTCAAAAGTAAAGCACGACAAAGTGGAACCCTCCGTGAGAACTCCTCACTTTTATTTTATTTTCTAGTTGAAATATATACTAGGATACAGACGGTGCTTAGTAGCACCCGCCACCCGTTGTCCACAGACCATGGACGACTTGTGTGATTGGTTGTGTTGTGAAATTTGACTGTTGATTGTGATGTGAAAAATATATATTCATGTGTTGAAATAAAATATATATTCATGTGTTGAACTAAAATATATATTCATGTGTTGAAGTAAAATATATATTCATGTGTAGAAGTAAAATATATATTCATGTGTTGAAGTAAAATATATATTCATGTGTTGAAATAAAATATATATTCATGTGTTGAAGTAAAATATATATTCATGTGTTGAAGTAAAATATATATATTAATATGTTGAAATAAAATATATATTTATGTGTTGAAATAAGATATATATTCATGTGTTGAAATCAAATATATATATATATATATTCATGTGTTGAAATAAAATAAATATTCATATACAAATCGAACGATTTGTTTTTGTATACCGATTTGACTGATATTGATTGGGACGATAAATTTTACACACGCCCAACTGCACAAATAAAAATCTGTGTTTGTTGATGTGAAACCCCACACGGGTGTTGGGATGAAATTGGCCATACACTAGTCCCAATAATTAGCTGTATGTCAATCGATAGATTGACAGGCTGTTATAAGCGTTAAATATTTATATTTGATGCTTTTGCAGTGTAGAATGCACTTTGGGTAATGGTTGCCAGTGTTTGATTGTTGTAGCGTACGTGTGTGTATGAAATCCATATAATTGACACTATATGGTAGTTGATAGGGCCTCACTCCAATTTGGAAAAAATGTATTCATGTGTTGAATAGAAGAAAATTCATGTGTTGAATATATATTCATGTGTTGAATAGAAGAAAATTCATGTGTTGAAGTAAAATATATATTCATGTGTTGAATAGAAGAAAATTCATGTGTTGAATAAAATATATATTCATGTGTTGAATAGAAGAAAATTCATGTGTTGAACAAAATATATATTCATGTGTTGAATAGAAGAAAATTCATGTGTTGACTAAATATATATTCATGTGTTGAATAGAACAAAATTCATGTGTTGAATAAAATATATATTCATGTGTTGAATAAAAGCAAATTTCATGTGTTGAAGAAAATATTCATTTGTTGAATAGAATAACGAAGTTATCGAAATATATAAAGCCGTGTTGATTAGATTGATGCTATTTCGACGTGAACGATATTTGTATTGGTTTTATTCGATTTTATAATGAATATAGAAAAGGTAGTGATTTCAAAATATAACATTTTGAAAATATTATCATTTATAGGTTAATGATATGGAATATTCAATTTTGATTAGAAATTGAATTTGAAGTAAAAATCGTTTTGAAAACGAATTTTAAACCATTTATAAAATACGTTTTGAAAGGAAATCGACGAAATCTATATAATATATATATTATATATATAATGGCCTGAATAGAACGCGCCGCGCCGTGGTAGTTCGCGAATTTCGACCATTGACTTCGAATGGATATTACGGGAGATCTGACCGTTGAATTCTCCTAAAACCGGAACCGTTGGGTTCGTATCGAAAAGATCTTTCTAACTAATGTTAGTGATGTGAAATCTAACGGCTGGATTTGGAATTATGTCCAAATCAAATTTGGAAAAGGTCGTTGTAAGTGCAGTTCGATGGCCGTTGATGGAAATCGACTGTACGGGCCTTGATAAAATTATTTAAAATATCAATAATTTGTGTAAAATCATAAGAAATGATTTGTGAAGCATTAGGATGAAAATTTCCAAATTTGAAAAGATAAAAATAGATTTTTATCGAAATGAACTGGTTTTGAACTAGAATTAAAATCCATTTATTTTTAAAATAAAAAATTGGATTTGAAATGGTTTTAAAAGTAACCAGAATTTCCAATAATTGAATTGGAATGGATTTGAATCGAAATTGTCTTTGGAATATTTCGATGTTGGATTTCGTGATGATACAGATATTGTTATGGGAATTTGAAAGATATATTAATATCGTTATTCCCAATGCGACATTTGTTGGTCGTAGAATTTGATATTGAATATAAGCCGATATATTCTCTATTCAGAGCCTTGTATTTAATATCAAATATGATTCGGGTTTGTCGTGAATGGTGTCTTCATTAACACTGTTCTTAAACCCAGTTGAGGAAAAGATTAAATATTTTTATTTAGATTTAATGAAGTATTCCAATTAAATGATATTTAATTGGAATTGAATTGGAATTGATTTTTGGGTTTATCGTGAACGGTGTTTTAAATAACACTTGTTCTTTAACCCGATAATTAATGGAATGTGATTTTGGGTTTATCGTGAACCGTGTTTTAGATGACATTGGTTCTTTAACCCAGTTAAAGACAGGATATTGATTTTTGGAAAGATTAAAACTAAGTGGAGTTTTAATGAATCTTTAATTAGATTGAAGTGATCGAGAATGGAGTATCACCAGTTTTTCTCCAGGCGATAGTTAAATCTTTAATTAGATTTGAACATGAAATGGTAATTAAATTTACCGATAACACCGTGGTGTTAGATATGAAATATGACCAATTTTACTTCATGGGATGAATAGGTTGGGATTGGGAAATAAAATAAATGATTACTGCGGTGTGGTTCGCTAATCCCGACTAATTTGAATTGATATTCAAAGGAAGATTAAAGAATAAATTTAAAGAATTTATCTTTGATAAAATTAATGGGAACCTTTCCCAAATTATAAGAATATTTAAATAAAGGAATATTTTGGATTGGAATGAGGCGTATGTTGTGTTTGTGTAACACTTGTTTATTATATATGCGGGTTATTAAGAAAGACCGGGTTTATCCCATTCTGAATAACTGATTCGACGTGGTGTCGACGATGAAGACGGTGGTTGAAGACCGGAGGTCTTCACATCATTTGGGTGATTACTGATGATCTTGATTGGGTTGTACACCCAAGAGGAGGGAATTAGTTGGTGATCGTCCAGACGTACTTGGAGATCGATGGATATGCGAGGTACAAGGTGCCTCCGGTTTCGTTCAGACCCATAACGGATTTGTAAATGGACTGTGTGTCTGACATTGGATTTTATTCTGTGTGATTGATTTCTATTAAATATATATCTGTTTGGGGGCGGAGGAATTTATTCTCTTGCTTAACGCCCTTCTCTGAGACGTACGAGCTCAGGGTTATATATTGATGGATATCAATCGCATGGAGTGATTGCCTGTGTGGCATGCCTAAGTGGCAATTGATCAAGGCTTCTGTTGAAAAGCAAAGTCTTGTGGTTGATGATCAAAGCACCGCCTGTGTGTCATAGCTTTGTGCAACGTTGATTCGCGAGCCTAACAACCCGGTTGTGAACCAGAAACGGGAGAGGACATCAGGGAGGTCATGCGTTTTCTTCTAGCTAGGGTGGTGTCAGTGACCTACCAGCCCTGACATTTATATTATTTTCACATGTGTGGTTGTTGCTGTTGCGAGGCGCCTCGGATATATCGGTGACTGTGTGGAGCCGATGAAGTCATTTGGCTCATTTACGCCCCAAAGGGTGGGGAAATGCAGTGTTCGGGCATTTTAATCCACATCGGTGGACCGGCCCTGATGATCTAAGGGCTTGACTAAGTACTTGTCCTGAGGCTCGGGCTAGAGAGTCTCGAATCGGTGAGGACTATCTTTTGCCTTGGTTCACAGATGAAAATCCAACTTCCAATACGCGACTTTGCGGTTTTGATTGTATACCTATATATGGCGACATAGTGGTATGGGGCACTTATGCCGTCTATGATTGATACTTATGATTTGAAGTTGTTTTATACACTATGCACTTATAATAGTATCAAATCATTTGTTTTAAACGTACCAAGCATGTTTGGCTATTATAAGGGAAAACCCTATCCCCCGGCTTGCTTTGCATTGTGTGATAGGACCTGGGTCTTATAATAGCTTCATTTTTTCAAAAAATCATTGCGCTGTTTTGTTATATGCATTGCTATTCTTGGGAGGAAACCCGTTCCGTGTTATACGGCATGGTCCCTTGATATATTTGATTTGAAGTAAAGTTTTAAATAACTATTTTAGTTCTCACACCAGTCACATGACTAACCTGGAGTTTATTGTTTTAACCTAAACTCTGGGTGTCCTTTTTTGACACGGGCAACTAGTAGTTTTGGTTTTGCAGATTTATATTCACAGGATCCTGGTTTATAGCTGGAACGATACTCGGAAAGCTCTGTATCCGTGTATTACTTTCAGTTGTGTTTTGTATTATTTTCCGCTGCTATGTAATGTAATTTAAATCTCTGGCATTTTCTGATGTGTAATATTTATTCATACTCTGTTTATTCTTGTATTCTGATGGAATTGTTGTGATTAACGATGAAATGTTCTTCTGTTTGCGTTCCAATTTGTCGTGTTCTAAAAACAATCAAGGATTTCAAACGGTCTTGGTCGGTTTAGCGATCGATTCGGAGCGAGCGAAATTCCCGATCGTTTCCTGTGGTATCAGAGCTTTGGTTTACAAAGCTCGGAGAAAAAGACACGTTAGAACCAAACGAAAGAATTCATCAGGGATTGGATTAGTTATATCCAATGAGAATGACTCGTTAGAGATAAGATCAGTAGTATCCTAGAACGAGTGTGAAGAGTGATATTTTGAAAATATAATTGAAAACAAATTTTGTTTTGAAAAATTAAATTCAATTATTCGTATTTGAATATTTAGTTGTATTGATTTGGACAATCAAGTATATAAAGATTTTGCATAAACGTCTGATCCATGGGTATTCGAAGTTTTAATATATTCGGTAGATATAGAATCACACTCTAGTCGCCCGGGGATAATTCTGATGATGCAGCCGCATCATCAGAATTTATACTCGAGTGCCGAAAGTGTGATATTTATATATTTCCATAGACTGGTGTGAGAACAAAAACTGGATAGGGCTTATTGTTGTGATTTGGCATCAAAAACATGATTTTCTGTATATGTACCAAAATTATGAATTTGAAACGTTAATCAACTAATTGATTGTTGGTTGTGTTGTTTGATTAGTTAAATGTTGAACCTTTAGCCAAATTGAATCAAATAGTGACTTGTATTCAAAATTTGTCGCATATGCATGCATGTACATGTACTTACATTGAACAGGTCATAGCAAGGAGGCTAGAGTAGAAGAATCAAATTGTTTGCCCGACAAATAGGTACATGTTTACGAATTTATTGGGTTTGGATGATTTTATGAGCCGATTAGCTAGCCGCTTGGCTGTTTCTTTTTCTTTTTGGATTGGTGAGGGCCATGGGAGGCTATTTGAAATATCCCGAAGCTCCTGGTGCAGGGGAGGTTATGGTGAAATTTTTCGAAATTTTAGGGTGTTAGCCAAATTTTTGAAAATTTTGAAAAGTTCTTAGAAACTGAAAAGTTGAAGGACTTAAGCCGTAATGAAAATAAAGAAAGTTGAGTTGATTTGTGAAACGACTTTCGGCTTCATTCCTTTTCGGGGACGAAAGTTTTAAGTGGGGGAGATTGTAATAACCCGGAAATCCGAGCCAATTTAAAATTTTTATTTTGGCAATTTCAATGAATTTTGAATATTTAAAATGAATTATTTTAAATAATTATGACGAGAAATTTATTTTGAATAGAATTCGAACGTATATATTTATTTGAATTGTCGTTAGAATATAAATAATTATTTATAATTACGAAAGGAACTGAAAATGGCGCGGTAGTTCGAAAATTCGATTTCAAAATTCAAATGAATGTACATGATTCAAAGTAAACCGGATTTTAGCGAAACCAAAAATATTCGAATCTAATTGAGAATATCTTTCCAATGAATCCAAAAATCAAAATTTCATAGCGGGAATCAAAAGTTACGCCCAGTTGAAAATTCAGAATAGTCGCTATGGAATTTTAGCCCTTAAAAATGGAAATTTTGCAAACGACCTCAGTTTTCGACGAAACCACTTTTGTTGGATTCGTAATGTCAAGTTATTGCTAAGTTTCAAAATTCATAATTTTTTGAATCAATATGTGAGCGTGGCGAAGTTAAATGCGTTTGACCAGTTTCAGTTGATTTTTAATCGACTGGAAAATGGCCATTTTTCAAACGGTCTCAGAATTTGACGAAATTAATTTTGTTAGAACCGTATTGTCAATACGAAGTTAGAAAATATTTTTGGGGAATTTTTAGAGTCCGTATGTGGTCCCGATAAATTGAAATACGCATTCAAATTCAATTTATAGATTTATATTTTGATTTTGATGAAAACTGATCGAAACAGTCGAATCAGCTTACGATACATATCCCATTGTGTTCGGAATGGGGGTAATTAGCCAGGGACGACAGTCGATGGGTCTCGTTTTGAGGTCGAAATTTAAAGTTACTTTTTCGGAGTTAATTTTTTTTATTAATTCTTTAAAGGAAAGTCAACCCCTCCCTCATCTATTACCCCTCCCCGTCGGGTTTTTCATCAAATCAGAAATTAAATAAAAAAAAAGAAGGAGAGGACGCGCAGTAGCAGCCGCGCGATCCGCCACAGGCGATCGCCTTCCCCCCTCTCAGGTGTCGCGCCTCCCTCTCCTCAGCTCCCTCTTCCTCCAATTAAACCCTCCCTCAATCGCGCAATCCCCAGGCGCGAAGCCCTAGGTCGTGCCTCCCCTCCCAGCGCACCCCGTCGCCGCCTTTAAGACCCCTCAGTCGCTCCGCTACAGACCGCCCCATCTCCAATTCGGACCAGAAGACCCCCTCCTTCAACTGATTGTTAAAGCTGATCCTTGCCACACCCATTAAGGTTTACATCAGTTATTCAGGAAAGGCCGGTGAGTTCTCTTTTTATTTACATTTGTTTATGTTATAAAGGAATGATTTTTATTTGTAAAACTCAGTTTATACAAATGCGATTTCAGTTATGTAAATTAAAACAATAAAAATTCTGATTTTTAATGTATGGAAAATATAAGATTTTTAGTTGTAAAAATATACGATTTTTAGTTTTACAAAAATAATTTTTATATACATGAAGAAAATAAAAAGATTAGAATTTTAGAAATAAAAGGATTAGATTTTAAAAATATAAAGGCGTGATTTTTATTTTATGTGAAGATTAAAAATATAATTTTTATATAATGTGAAGATAAAAATACGATTTTTATATAGTAGAGAGTATAAAAATATGATTTTTATAAGATAAAGAATATAAAAATATAATTTTGATATATGTTACAAAATAAAAATCTGATTTATATTATATATATGTTGAAATAAAAATGTGATTTTTATAGCGATGATATAAAAATTCGATCTTTATATATGAAGTAGAAATATAAAAATATAATTTTTATATAGGAAGAAGCATCGTAAAAATATATGAAGAAGAAATAAAAATATGATTTTTATTTATTGAAATGAAGCGATAAAAATATAATTTTTATATATGAACAGCGTGAAAAGGACTGCATTGGAATTTCAAACAGATCCAGACAGTTCAGCAGTTCAAAAGTAAAGCACGACAAAGTGGAACCCTCCGTGAGAACTCCTCACTTTTATTTTATTTTCTAGTTGAAATATATACTAGGATACAGACGGTGCTTAGTAGCACCTGCCACCCGTTGTCCACAGACCATGGACGACTTGTGTGATTGGTTGTGTTGTGAAATTTGACTGTTGATTGTGATGTGAAAAATATATATTCAAGTGTTGAAATAAAATATATATTCATGTGTTGAACTAAAATATATATTCATGTGTTGAAGTAAAATATATATTCATGTGTAGAAGTAAAATATATATTCATGTGTTGAAGTAAAATATATATTCATGTGTTGAAATAAAATATATATTCATGTGTTGAAGTAAAATATATATTCATGTGTTGAAGTAAAATATATATATTAATATGTTGAAATAAAATATATATTTATGTGTTGAAATAAGATATATATTCATGTATTGAAATCAAAAATATACATATATATATTCATGTGTTGAAATAAAATAAATATTCATATACAAATCGAACGATTTGTTTTTGTATACCGATTTGACTGATATTGATTGGGACGATAAATTTTACACATCGCCCAACTGCACAAATAAAAATCTATATTTGTTGATGTGAAACCCCACACGGGTGTTGGGATGAAATTGGCCATACACTAGTCCCAATAATTAGCTGTATGTCGATCGATAGATTGACAGGCTGTTATAAACATAAATATTTATATCTGATGCTTATGCAGTGTAGAATGCACTTTGGGTGATGGTTGCCTGCATTTGATTGTTGTAGTGTATGTGCGTGTATGAAATCCATACAATTAACACTATATGGTAGTTGATTGGGCCTCATTCCAATTTGGAAAATATATATTCATGTGTTGAATAGAAGAAAATTCATGTATTGAATAATATATATATATTCATGTGTTGAATAGAAGAAAATTCATGTGTTGAAGTAAAATATATATTCATGTGTTGAATAGAAGAAAATTCATGTGTTGAATAAAATATATATTCATGTGTTGAATAGAAGAAAATTCATGTGTTGAACAAAATATATATTCATGTGTTGAATAGAAGAAAATTCATGTGTTGAATAAAATATATACTCATGTGTTGAATAAAAGAACATTTCATGTGTTGAAGAAAATATTCACTTGTTGAATAGAATAACGAAGTTATCGAAATATATAAAGCCGTGTTGATTAGATTGACGCTACTTCGACATGAACGATATTCGTATTGGTTTTATTCATTTTTATAATGAATATAGAAAAGGAAGTGATTTCAAAATATAACTTTCCGAAAAATATTTTCATTTATAGATTAATGATATGGAATATTCAATTTTGATTAGAAATTGAATATGAAGTTAAAATCGTTTTGAAAACGAATTTTAAACGATTTATGTGATACGTTTTGAAAGGAAATCAATGAAATATATATAATATTATATATATATATATATATATATAATGGCCTGAATAGAACGCGCCGCACCGCGGAAGTTCGCGAATTTCGACCATTGACTTCGAACGGGTATTACGGGAGATCTGACCGTCGGAATCTCCTAAAACCAGAACCGTTGGGTTCGTATCGAAAAGAGCTTTCTAACGAATGTTAGTGATATGAAATCTAACGGTTGGATTTGGAATTATGTCCAAATAAAATTTGGAAAAGGTCGCTGTAAGTGCAACTCGATGGCCGTTGATGGAAATCGACTGTACGGGCCTTGATAAAGTTATTAAAAATATCAACAATTTGTGTAAAATCATAAGAAATGATTTGTGAAGAATTGGGATGAAAAATTCCAAATTTGAAAAGATAAAAATAGATTTTTACCGAAATGAACTGGTTTTGAACTAGAATTAAAATCCCTTTATTTTTAAAATAAATAAATTGGATTTGAAATGGTTTTAAAAGTAACCAGAATTTCCAATAATTGAACTGGAATGGATTTGAATCGAAATTGTCTTTGGAATATTTCGATGTTGGATTTCGTGATGATACATATATTGTTACGGAAATTTGAAAGATATATTAATATCGTTATTTCCAATACGATATTTGTTGGTCGTAGAATTTGATATTGAATATTAGCCGATATATTTTCTATTCAAAGCCTTGTAGTTAATATCAAATGTGATTTGGGTTTGTCGTGATTGGTGTCTTCATTAACACTGTTCTTAAACCCAGTTGAGAAAAAGATTAAATCTTTTTATTTAGATTTAATGAAGTATTCCAATTAAATGATATTTAATTGGAATTGAATTGGAATTGAATTGGAATTGATTTTTGGGTTTATCGTGAACGGTGTTTTAAATAACACTTGTTCTTTAACCCGATAATTAATGGAATGTGATTTTAGGTTTATCGTGAATCGTGTTTATATGACATTGGTTCTTTAACCCAGTTAAAGACAGGATATTGATTTTTGGAAAGATTAAAACTAAGTGGAGTTTTAATGAATCTTTAATTAGATTGAAGTGATCGAGAATGGAGTATCACCAGTTTTGCTCCAGGCGATAGTTAAATCTTTAATTAAATTTGAACGTGAAATGGTAATTAAATTTACCGATAACACCATGGTGTTAGATATGAAGTATGACCAATTTTACTTCATGGGATGAATAGGTTGGGAAATAAAATAAATGATTACGGTGGTGTGGTTCGCTAATCCCGACTAATTTGAATTGATATTCAAAGGAAGATTAAAGAATAAATTTAAAGAATTTATCTTTGATAAAATTAATGGGAACCTTTCCCAGATTATAAGAATATTTGAATAAAGGAATATTCTGGATTGGAATGAGGCGTATGTTGTGTTTGTGTAACACTTGTTTATTATATACGCGAGTTATTCAGAAAGACCGTGTTTATCCCATTCTGAATAACTGATTCGACGTGGTGTCGAGGATGAAGATGGTGGTTGAAGACCGAAGGTATTCACATCATTTGCGTGATTACTGATGATCTTGATTGGACTGTACACCCAAGTGGAGGGAATCAGTTGGTGATCGTCCAGACGTACTTGGAGATCGATGGATATGTGAGGTACAAGGTGCCTCCAGTTTCGTTCAGACCCAGAACGGACTTGTAAATGAACTATGTGTCTGACATTGGATTTTATTCTGTGTGATTGATTTCTATTAAATATATATCTATTTGGTGGCGGAGAATTTATTCTCTTGCTTAACGCCCTTCTCTGAGACGTACGAGCTCAGGGGTTATATATTGATGGATATCAATCGCATGGAGTGAATTGCCTGTGTGGCATGCCTAAGTGGCAATTGAACAAGGCTTCTGTTGAAAAGCAAAGTCTTGTGGTTGATGATCAAAGCACCGCCTATGTAGCATAGCTTTGTGTAACGTTGATTCGCGAGCCTCACACCCCGGTTGTGAACCAGAAACGGGAGAGGACATCAGGGAGGGCATGTGTTTCCTTCTAGCTAGGGTGGTGTCAGTGACCTACCAACCCTGACATTTATATTATTTTCACATGTTTGGTTGTTGTTTTTGCGAGGCGCCTCAGATATATCGGTGACTGTGTGGAGCCGATGGAGTCATTTGGCTCATTTACGCCCCAAAGGGTAGGGAAACGCAGTGTTCAGGCATTTTAATCCACATCAGTGGATCGGCCCTGACGATTCAAGGGCTTGACTGAGTACTTGTCCTGAGGCTCGGGCTAGAGAGTCTCGAATCGGTGGGGATTATTTTTGCCTCGGTTCACAGATGGAAATCCAACTTCCAATACGCGACTTTGTGGTTTTGATTGTATACCTATATATGGCGACATAGTGGTATGGGCCACTTATGCCGTCTATGATTGATACTTATGATTCGAAGTTGTTTTATACACTATGCACTTATAATAGCATCAAATGATTTGTTTTAAACGTACCAAGCATGTTTGGCTATTATAAGGGAAAACCCTATCCCCCGGCTTGCGTTGCATTGTGTTGTAGGACCTGGGTCTTATAATAGCTTCATTTTTCCAAAAGCATTGCGCTGTTTTGGTATATGCACTGGTATTCTTGGGAGGAAACCCATTCTGTGTTATACGACGTGGTCCCTTGATATATTTGATTTAAAGTAAAGTTTTAAATAACTGTTTTAGTTCTCACACCAGTCACATGACTGACCTGGAGTTTATTGTTTTAACCTTGACTCTGAGTGCCCTTATTTTGACATGGGCAGCTAGTAGTTTTGGTTTTGCAGATTTATATTCACAGGATCCTGGTTTACAGCTGGAACGATACTCGGAAAGCTCTGTATCCGTGTATTATTTCCAGTTGTGGTTTTTATTATTTTCCGCTGCTATGTAATGTAATTTAAATCTCTGGTATTTTCTGATGTGTAATATTTATTCATACTCTGTATATTCTTGTATTCTGATGGAATTGTTGTGATTAACGATGAAATGTTCTTCTGTTTGTGTTCCAATTTGTCGTGTTCTCAAAATAATTAGGGGTTTCAAACGGTCTTGGTCGATTTAGCGATCGATTCGGATCGAGCGAAATTCCCGATGGTTTTAGTTTGAGTTGTTACATTTAGCATCAAAGTATAGGTTTAATAATCCTAAACAGATGGTGATACATGGTTTTCTACATCCAGATTAGGATTATAAGGACCCATGAGTTGTAGGTCCTAGTGTGAACATGATATAAGATGTAAAATAAGTTAAATAATAAATGAGAAATTCATATGTTGATATCTGGAAATTGGTAGTAATTCCAGATTCATGGGTAGGGCAATAACACCTTGGAATTTATAGCATCATAAGAGAGAAAATGGATTTGGAATACACACGCACGCGCGCGCGCACACACACACACACACACACACACACACACACATATATATATATATATAACACAAGTCATGCTAGAAACATATTTCAGTACAGAAATGGATAGTTTTTGGAAATTCATGTAAAGAGCTATTAAAGTAAGAAAATAACTATTTGGAAAATAGATCTGGTAAAGAAAGTGGAAAACCTACTTTGAGTTTAGCCCCATAATTAGATTTTTAAACTTGATTTTTTTAATAGAATTTTCATGTTTTAAATTTAAAATATGAAGTTTCAAATTATTTATTTAAAAGTAGATAATTGCATGAAAATAAAATTTTGGTTTAAGAGTAGATTTGTTTTGAAAATTATATCTATAAATGTTTTATGAGGTTAAACAAAATATGTGGGAAATAATGTTAGAATTGTTGGAAGTAATTCTAGGAAACTTTATTTCGTTGGATCGGAAAGAAGTTGGAATAGTATATGTATTTTATCGTAGTAATGTTGAGTAGCATAATTTAAGCCTTAAATATAACAACACCAGATTAGTATCAATAAAAATAGAATTTTTCATGAGTATGATGGGTCATGACTCTTTTTAATTCATTGGGGGAAGAAGAATTGTAAGTTAAGGATTTATGAATCGACTAGTTTGTAAGTAAAGATATTCTGTTAAAGTAGTGAGAAATGTATAGTGAAAGAGGTGTACAAAATATAAGCAAAAAAAAACATATTTTGTGCTACTTGTTTTAACATAGAAATTGAAATAAAAAAATTGTTCTTATTACTTTGCACAAACTGCAAAATCCTCTGTAGAAAAATATCATGAACAATTAGTCTTATTTGTTCGTCTAAAAGAAAAAAGATTGAATAAAACGTGTAATAATTGATGAACTATGGTAAATGTATAAGGATTAGATAATCTTGTCTACTTTAGTCTTTAACTTTTAGAAATGATTTTGAAAAGATAATTAAAAAAACAAAGTCTAGCATAATGGACAAACTTCGATTTTTTTTGAAGAGATGTGTGATAAAAGATCCCCATGGTGTTTACAGGACACTAAGTAGAGCTTAGAAGGATTTTCATGGTATTTGATCAGACCTTAAAACTTGAGTTGAAATTGTAGAAAGATTTAAGAGTTAAAAAGCGAAAAATGGTCAATACTCAAAAGTTATATATTAATGTATGAAGATTGAGAAAATGAAATTTTGAAAAGGCGTCTTCCAAGTGATTACTATTTTAATTGAGAAAAGATTAAAATTCTATTAGTAAGGTAGTGGGTCATAGCTTAGTAGAGACTATTGGATTTCAATCTATTATGATATCTGAGACTTATTCATGGGGGATTAAGGCAATAGGTAAAGCTCAATCATGGGGACTAGAGTGGAAGCTCAACTAGATTTTGGGTTCGAGGGAACCAACATCATACAGAGACTATCTAGGAGATAGATAATGGCCTAGGAAGATAAATTGTAGGAAGACTTTGGAGGTGGCTCTAGACTGTCTTGAGCAAGTTTCTGAACTAAAACCAAGTTTAAGATAATGTAGATGTATCCTAAATTATGATTTGTGTTTTCTTTCCATTTGATAATATGTACCCATTCAAAACTATTATATATTAGTTATTGCAGTAGCCAGTGCTTATAAGTTAAATATCCTTTTTATTGTGTTTATGTAATAATCAACCAAAAACAAAATAAACAATGGGTGTATCTAATAGAAGGCTAATAGAAGAAAAAGAGAAGGAAAAAAGAAAACAAGATTAAAAGTATAAAGTTGAAAGGAAAATATAGTAATAAGAGATGAAAATTTGAAGAGGAAAAGAAATTCTTCTATACAAAATTTAGAAAATTTAAATAGAAATTTTTTCTTATGAAAACTGTGCTTGGGAAAATAGAATTTTCGATAAAGCACCGAGAAAAGTTCCAAGTACGAAGAAAGGGGCGCGCGAAATTGAACTGGAAATTATAGAATTTTTCACTACTTATATTTTATCACATAAGAAATCGAATTTGAAAAGTTATATTTTTCTGAAATTCACTATTAAAAGTTGTCTGTTGTAGGGTTTTGGGTCCAAAAATTGGTTAAACTTGCTTCCATTATGTAGAAGTGTGGGAAAAATTGGATGAAAAGCTATTTTGATTTTTAAAATATTGCATTCATGTATAATTGCAAGTATATTTAGGATGTTTGTAAATGTTTTGAAAAGAATTTCTAAAGAAAAGAGTATTCATATTAGAGGTACCACTTAGAAATTCATATACATTCATATATTTCATGACGTATTGCACTTTACATAATAACACGGATAGCTGAAAATTTGGATGTATAGATTATGGATGTCGAAAATTACGTAGTTTTACCCTTGGCAAATTTCGAAGACGAAAATACTAAAGGGTTTGAGAATGTAACATCCTACATTTTAAAATAATAGAATAATCGAAATAGTAGCGAACAGTGAAAATAATTAATTTTCGAATTGTTAAAGTTTGACCTCCAAAGTTATACCGTTGCGTTCATAGCAATTTTCTAATCAATTAGCATATATACTATGTTCTTAATGGAGTTCGTACGGAAAAGTTATTGATGTTTAATTTCAACGTCGACAAATAATTTTACATGTAAATATATTTAATTTATAAATATATGCACGTATTAATTCGAGAAATAACGCGCATTTGAAATTTAAAATAAATGTGTTAATAAAAGGAATTAAATGAAGAAAGAAATGAAAAATAATTAACGTTAAATTTCAACATTCAAATAATTAAACATGACAGAACAAAAGAGGGAATATGTGTGAAACAAATGTGTTGGGGTCAACCCCCACAATCTTCAGGTCGACCTATAGGTCGACTCATTTGAAGTCAGGTCAACCCAAGGTTTGACATTTACAAGCAAAAGAAAGCACATTATTTTGGTGTGTGGACAGACGGAATTATCCTCTTTTAAATTGCATGGATAACGTGATTCCAGATACCTATAAGTAAATGTGCAAGGCTAGCCTCTAAAGCTATATTTTTCTAGATAGACACGGAAGCTTTGCCATTTTCCTTTCTCCTCAAATTCTTCAAAAATCAATAAGATTAGATTTAGGTTTTCTATTTCAAAATCTAGAGGTAGAAACTGTATAGAAAGCAGATATCTGAATTCTTTATTTGTATAAGGTTAGTTCTTCGGATCTGATTTTAAATAGTTTATTTTATTTTATTCTAGACCCAAATCTATAAATCCATGTAAATTTCAATTTGTAGATTCAAATAAGTTTACAATGGGGAAAGGTTACAGATAATAAATCTAGATTCAAATAAGATCTCGAACTTAGAGTGCTTTTTCTAGGTGCGTGGATTTTTTCCTTCTGTTAATGGTATATAATATCATTAGATTCCCGCTAAAAAAAATTTCCCTTTAATTTTATCTAAAAATGTTAAATGGTTAAAGGTTTTAAACCTAGCTATGGCCTCCTCCTCCTCCAAACTTATTCCCCCATTTGTCCTATATAATGTAGACTTTCCACCTCTCCCCTCAAAAACTTTGAATCGTCCTCCTGACGCGCCTCTTACTACTGACGCCCTATCATCCATCTTAGACCATTCCTTGTTCGCCTGTTCTCTTTCTACTAACCCACCCGCTCATGTTACTTTTAAAGCCAACCCCTTTCCATTGTATTAGATCCATTCACTTCTTATATTGCAGAAGTTTGTACGTCTCCTGCTAATGATGGTACTCATCCTTATGGTCCAGTAATTAAGAAAAAAAATGAGGTATTGCCTGGTCCGTGTAGTAACATGCTTGAGAGGCCACACAAGTTTGTGTCTGATGTCATCTCCATTCAAATGCCAACATTTAGATATTGGATTGAATTATTTTTAAAAAAACCATTGTAATGTGGGTAAGTACAATACGAAATGGTATTAAATGCTCTCTCTTCAAGTTTATATCTAGTGTGCCAACGAAAGAAGCATTTGATTTGGGTACCCAATAGTGGGATAATTATTTAGTGGGATTCTTTTTAGACACCCCATTGTCATACACTGCTATGTTGAATCATCTACGCTGTAATGATTCAGATTTCTCGCGGACCTAATCGATCGCTGTATCGACCAAGACAGTTCTAAACCCGAATACGCTAACTCTGGGCATACAACACATCAGAACATATAATAGAAGACTTTTATAAACATTATAATAATGTTACATCAGAGTACAGAATATCAAAGTACATCAATTAAAATACAACGATGGATAATTTACAATAAACTTAATACAACGCAGCGAAAACAAATAACTAACACAGCGGAAGGCTGTCAGTGCTCTAGACACAGCTTTAAGCTTCGATTCAGAATCCTGCTCAATATATCTACAAAATAAGCTACTCAACTGCCCGTGTGGTAAAGAGGGCACCCAAGTTTGCAAGTGAAACAAACTACGAGTCAGCCATGGGACTGGTATGAGAAATCTTACTTACCCTATTTAATAATAAGGTCAATCATAGGGCCACAGCGCTAACACGGAACGGGTTTACTCCATTGGATTTCCAGTGCATAAACATCAACCATAAATAAACATATGGATCTACAATGCATTAATAAACATGCAATACTTAATCTACCCATTTAGCCTTAATCCCTAAACTTAGATTTCAAAATCCAATTCACTTTACAGAAATTATTTCTTTGGACTTTATTTCCCGATTTATTTTATTTCAAATCATTTGAAATGCATATCTATTTTTTTATATCAAAGTAGATTTCACTTCGGGATTTAAAAACAAAACATTTGGAAGTATGAATTCCAAAACGTAACAAAACATACAAACAAGTACGAAACCAAATATCGGTCACATTCTCTCAGGATCGGGCAGTACGCACCATAACCGAACCAATATATATATATATATATATATATATATATATATATATATATATATATATATATATATGTGCACTTACGGCTATACTGACAATGCACCATCCCACCAATTGGGGAAGATACGCACGCCCTTGCACTGTTAGTCATTTTCGGGTCTTCGGCCACATACTTGCTAAATCAATTTATATCCTGAAGTAGGGAAAATCATTTCACAACATAATCACAAGTATAATCAAATCTATATAGATTTCCACTTTCAAATCATTTCGAAATCATCGGGTGTAGTCCTCGAAATCCTTTCTGTTTTATAAAACATTCCCTGTCCAAAATTGGGAATATATTCTTTTTACTTAAGAAATCACTTTTCAAAATCATTCATTAATTTTAAAATAAACAACATGCTAACCACCCGATAGTGAAATCGTGAAGTGTTTCACAAGGTGTTAGCATACATATATTTCTACCCAACCCAATGCTAAATGTAACAACATATTTTGCTCATAAACTGGTCGAGCACAATCCATTCAATCAATCAACCATAACATGTCAATTTTATATATTGCATACATATGTTTAAAATCGTATTTTTAACAAACTAATAATTGCTTAACAAACCAAGGGAAATTGGTTTATTTACATTTCATATCGTTAATAATATTTTATAACGATTTATTGCTATTTTTATTCATATAAAATTAGTCCAATTTAATTTAGTGACGCTTCAGGTCACTATGCGGCCCTAGCGTTGTTTTTATCAAAATTTGATTTACACATATCTCGAAATCTATCCATTGGATTTTAACAAAATTTATATCGTTTGAAAGATCTTCTCAAAGCGGTCCTAACGGTTCCAGTTTTGAGAAAATTCGACGGTCGGATCTTTCGGTATAATCGTTTAAAGTTACGATTCCGAAACGTGAACTAATGCGCGATTCATTTAATTTTAATTTATATTTATATATATATAAATATATAAATATAATTCATTCGGCGATTTCAAATTATTTATTTCTAATGCGCTAACATATAAATGATAATGTTTTTAATAAACAAATCCTATGTCAACAAATGGTCATTTTTAATCGTTTCTTGTATACAATAAAAATGTAAATTTTTATTGTTAAACATTTTCATTTCAAACAAATGATCATTTTTCATATTTCTTATATACAATAAAAATATGAATTTTTATTGTTAAATTTTCTGTATATACGATAAGAATGTGAATTTTATCATTAACATATTTTCATTTCAAATAAATGAACATTTTTAATCTTTTCTACATATACGATAAAAATTAAATTTTATCATTAACATATTTTCATATCAAACAAATGAACATTTTAATCTTTTCTACATATACGATAAAAATGTAAATTTTATCATTAACATATTTTCATATCAAACAAATAAACATTTTTCTATTTTCTTACATTACATTAAAAATGTGGAATTTTAATGTAAACATTTTTTTATTTAAAACATGAACCTTTATCTGTTTTCTAACATTACATTAAAAATGTGAAATTTTAATGTAAACATGTTTTTATTTAAAATATGAACATTTATCTATTTTCTAACATTACATTAAAAATGTGAAATTTTAATGTAAACATGTTTTTATTTAAAACATGAACGTTTATCTATTTTCTTTCTAATTCAACAAAATGATAGAAATTGATATTTCATTTTTGTTGAAAACTCTAGTTCAACAAAATGATAAAAATTGATATTTCATTTTTAAACAAAAATTATATATCTCATTTTAAACAAAAATTATATATCTTTTTGTTTCACTCAATTTATCACAACAAAAATGATCTATATGTTTTAACCATTTTATCACAACAAAAATGATCTATATGCTTTAATCATTTTATCACAACAAAAATGATCTATATGTTTTAACCATTTTATTATAACACAATATCACCAAATTAACAAATCTACATAACACATCAATCACAGATCAAATCACGTGGTATAATAAATAGAAATTTACAGTGGATTGGTGATAATACAATCATAATTAATTTTAATTATTAAAAAGATGAAATAAAATAGAATTCTCACAGTGGTTTTATTCTTTCTGAATTTTTAGCTAGCTCCATTTCAGATCTGGTCTGTTCTGGAATGCAGTGTTGTCAAGAGGTTTCCAACGGATTTGGTTTCATCAGATTCTGTTTTGATTTGGAGAAGATATGATAGATTAAACTTTATTTACATAATTAAATTAATTAGACTATAATTAACAATTAGTAACACTTAATGAATGTTGCCCTTGTTTCATCTTCCCCAAATAGCCGATTGTTTCCTGAACCCGTATAAACCCACCCCTCACGTCGTCTTCCTCATGACGCGCCACGCCAGACATTGCCGGAGTTAGATCAGAAGGTACCACATGATGCGCCTATCCGAGAGCCACCTACGGCAAGAAGCATGGAAAATCCGATTACCTCGATTTCTCCAGAAACCATTCAAAAGCCGTCGCCTATTTGTGGTGATTCCGGCCGATTAAAACCCCCAACGATGATCATGACTGTTGATGTTCAAGATCGTACTTCCCTCTTCGATTTTCGTTTTGTTTTCGTAATCTAATACATAGCTGATTTGAAGATTTTAATTGATGAAGTTCGGAGCTCTCAGACCATTCGTTGAAGTTGCTGGCGGCTCGTTAAAATGGAATTAGGGTTCTTGTATCTCGACCGTATTTATACCGTATTTTTTATATTATTTAATTATTTAATTAAGAAATAACTCGTTAAACCATCCGAACTCCAAACGAGACCCAACGACTGTCACCCCTAGCTAAATACCCCTATTCCGGACACAATGGACTAGGTTTCATAACCCAATTCGGCTGTTACGATATGTTTTTCTTTAAATTAAAATATAAATCATTTAATTATTTAATTTGATCGTACATTTAAATTTACCGGTGCCACATATTGAGTCCAAAAATTCCGAAAAATAATTCTAGCTATGTTTTGACGATACAGTCCTAACAAAATTAATTTCGTTGAATTTGGAGACCGATTGAAAAATGGCCATTTTCAAGTCGATTAAATTTGACTGAATTTAACAAAACACATTTATGTTTAATGTGCTCACATATTAATTTCAAAAATTATGAAAATTGGAATCTTGAAATAATTTGACATTCCGGATCCAACCAAAGTGGTTTCGTCGAAAACGGAGGTCGTTTGCAAAATGGCTATTTACACGGGCTATATATTATATTAAATTCTACAGCGACTATTCTGAATATTTAATTGGCCATAACTTTTGATTCCCGCTATGAAATTTCAATTTTTCGGATTCGTTGGTAAGATATTTTTTAACAGATTCTAATAATTTTGGTTTTACTAAAATCCGATTTACTTTGAATCCTATACATTCAGTCAAAGTTCAGTTTCAAATTTTCAAACTACCACGCTATTTCTAACTCCTTTTACAATTAAAATAAATATATTCGTTCTAACTTCGATTTAAGTAAATTTTGAATCGTTATTATCTAAAATAAATTATTTTAAACATTAAAAACCCACTAAAATTTCTAAAATAATTTTTTTAAATTGGTTCCAAAATTCCGGGTTGTTACAATCTCCCCCACTTAAAAAATTTCATCCTCGAAAAAGAATGAAGCTAAAAGTTGTTTAACTAACCACTAAATTTTCATTCTTTTATTGGTTTCAATAATTTTATTAGTTGAACTTATAATCACACAACACAAACATCGATCAATTAGTTGATTAGCTTTTAATAATATGTTTAACTTTTATATATTCAAAAATCATATTTTATAAGATCGGATTATATATATAATCTCAAATACATTGGTTATAAACTTGTCACTCTTAACTCATTCTAGGGCATTACCTACCCCATCTCTAATGAGTTTTCTCATTCTATGATACTACTGATCCTATCTCTAATTAGTATTCTTATTGGATATTACTACTCCAATCTCTGATGAGTCTTTTTGTTCAGTTCTAACGATTTGTACCCCAAAGATTCGGATTTCGCCCGGACCTAATTGATCATTAAATCGACCAAGACAGTTCAAAACCCGAATACGCTAACTCTGGGCATACAACACATCAGAACATATAACAGAAGACTTTTATAAACACTATAATAATGTTACATCAGAGTACAGAATATATCTGAGTACATCGAATTATATTACATCGGAAGATTAAATTACAATAATTTAATATTGTGCCGCGGAAAAAAATAAACTAATACAGTGGAAGACTATCAATGCTCTAGACACAACTTTAAGCTTCGATCCAGAATCCTGCTCAATATATCTGCAAAATAAGCTACTCGACTGCCCGTGTGGAAAATATGGGCACCCGAGTTTGCAAAGTGAAACAAACTACGAGTCAATCATGGGACTGGTATGAGAAATCTTACTTAACCTATATAATAATAAGGTTAATCATAGGACCACGCCGCTAACGCGTAACGGGTTTACTCCATTGGATTTCCAGTGCATATACTACTACCGTAAATAAAGATATGGATCTACAATGCATCAATCAACATGCAATTCCTTAATCTACCCATTTTGGCTTAATCCCTAAACTTAGATTTCAAAATCCAATTCACTTTACAGAAATTATTTCTTTGGACTTTTATTTCCCGATTTCTTTTATTTCAAATCATTTGAAATACATATCTAGCTTTTATAATAAAGTAGATTTCACTTTATGATTTCAAAACAAAACATTTGGAAATATGAATTCCAAAACGTAACAATGTATACAAACAAGTTGCAACTAAATATCGGTCATGTTCCCTCAGGACCGGGCAATACGCACCCTAACCAAACCAATATATATATATATATGTGTGTGTGTGTGTGTGTGTGCGCGCGCGCCTAACGGAAATACTGGCAATGCACCATCGCACCAATTGGGGAAGACATGCACGCCCTTGCACTTTTAGTCAATTTCGGGTCACCCGCATCTTCAGCCACATACTTGCTAAATCATTTTATATTCCGAAGTAAGGAAAATCATTTCACAACATAATCACAAGTATAACCAAATCTATATAAATTTCTACTTTCAAATCATTTCGAAATCATCATATGTAGTCCTTGAAATCGTTTTTGTTTTATAAAACTGTAACGACCCGGAAAATTCGATGCTCGAATTTTCGACACAACTACATCCTGTGTCCAAACTCGAGTACCAAAAATCCAGAACGTTAAAGAAAGAAGTTAGAGGGTGAGAAAAGAAAGAAAGATTAGAATAGACGAAAAGGAAGAAGAACTAAACACAATACACAGTCTCACATCGCAGCGGAATAAAATATAATACAGAAATAACTCTTTATTTAAAACTTGAAATAATACCTACAAGTCATCAGAGTACAATGGCCATTTAATTCATCTGGACAGTTATACCAATATGTCCTCATTTTCAACACATAGCAGAATAATACCTAAATATATAATACGTCTGATCTCCTTCAGCTCGTCTCCTGAAGTTTGTATCATCTTGCTTTTGAACTTGTACAACTCGGTCTGACCCAATTGGTTCTCACCCGAGCATTACGAACGCCACAGGTCAGTCTGGTGAACCAGCGTGAGAAAAACCCACTAAATTATTGGTAGCATCCAACTTGATTTTTAAAGTTAAACATCATTTCGAAAGAAAAGGATAATCGTAAGACCAATCCACACTTAAACACGGATGGCTTTTACCTTATGATAACCCAAAACATTTTTGAAATCATAATTATTCTGATATTATGATAGTGTCTAATTACAAATAAATATCAATCTAGTGGAACGCTTGCATCTCACGCTCCACATATATAAAGTATACAATCAAAACCACGAGTGCTTATTGGAGATTGGATTTCCAACTAAGACAAGGTATGGAACCACCTTCCGATAGTGTATCTCTAAAGAGGAATACACTGGGTTCAACAAGAACGTCTTGCAACCCAGCCCACACATGACCGACCACTCATTTCTCTTGAGTGTATCGAATATATTGCCACCTACAGTTGGTACCAACAAAACCGTTCCCTGGAGATACAGAAATGAAAAGAAGTAACAAAATGAATATTCTCTATATGGTGACAATACACCCTAATGGGTGCGACCCACCTAGCCATGCTGCCAGCCCGATTTTTGTCATTTCCCGGTTGCGAGGCTTGAGGTTATAATTCATTTATTTATTTTTATTATTTTAGAACATCTGGCCACCATTTACTTTGAATGCCACATCGTTAGATCCGCCAGATATCACTAATTGACGTCCACAAAAATATTTTAGTGTTCAAGCCAAGAGAAGTGCCCTTCTCCGTCATCAACCCGAATACGTTTGAGAAAATCAACGTACGTGGTCCTTTGGAAATACTCTGTCAGACATTCATCCATGCAAGTTGTCTTAGGACTGGACAAACCGACGACACTCTCCTACCGCAACCTAGGAATCACCCTATAGATCGGTAGCGAGTAGTCCTTGCACTCCGTCGGTTTCAACCATGACAGGATCACTATTAGAATATCTCCGGGCGCGACTCCAGAGAATTCGATGTAGTCCTTTCGTTTATGAAGATTGACGGTCTTCATTGCTCCGTCTTCAATCAGCATCTTTCACGTTACGTATTAATTGGTTCAGAATGGTTTTCGAATATATTCGATCCCGGTCTTTCCGTACCAACAAGCGTATAGGCCAGATTTGATAGTCGGTTATTTAACTATCAAATAAAACAACCATTCATCCATAAAAGAAAATTTAATTCACTGATTAAATATCCATTTTTTCTTTAACCCCCTAAATCGTTAAATTTAACTTCTCTTATTTTCCAATAGTTGGAATACCCATTTCTCTTCTTATATTAATATAAGGATATTCAAAACCCCTTCAATTTAAAATAATTTTAAGAAGGTATCTTTCATCTCGGTTATTAGTCACTAACTGTAAACTAGTAAGAGAATAATTCCCTAAGTATCAACCCCGAAGGCCGAAACCAACATCAGATCGACACTCAGAAAATCATTCAACTCACTAATCCTTAGTCAGTTTCTAATTCTCTTACTTTATTTCTTAATTTCTAACGAAAAAAATTCCAACTATTCATTATCACTTCAAACAAGATATTTATCTCCTCTTATAACCATTTCAAATATTTTATTTACAAATATGATTTTCAAACCATTTGCTACTACCATTATCGAAGATACGAGTATCAAAATATTTGTTAAACGTTTATTTATTTCTAAACTGGAACAAAATACTTCCTATACGATTTAACTTCATTTACTAATTCAGTTTCTTTTTAAACTTCATAAAAGAAAATCTGATTCTATAAATAATTTCCATAAACATCTCTATAGATTTATTACAACTCAGTTCAGCTTTACTGCATTCCATATCCAAATGTATGTATATAAATATCATTTGTAAATTTTTTATTATTAATATTTATTATCCAAAAATCTTATATAATTATTTGAACTAGTTCCATTCAACTTCAATTATAATTTATAATTTAAAACCCTTTTCAACAAATTTTCATTTGTATATTCCATTTGTCCCAATTTATCTTACCCATTAATAATATCCATTCTCGACTTATTTACTCAACCTGGATTTCTACTTGCAACCTCAAGTTTAAATTCCATTTATAACTTCTATTGAGTTATTTTATTTTAAATAATCTATTATATGATTCTTCGTGCAATTGAAAAATTCCAGTCTATTTAAAATATTGAAATATAAACTCGGTTTCCAACTTTCTTCCAAATTCTTACTCAAACCATATTTTCTCAATTCCGCACATGGTAACCGTTTCTTTTCTTTAAATGTCATTTATAAAATCGCCTCATTACCCCATATGTTTTAAACAAATCTTTCCTTTGAATTGTATTTAATATTTCAGATTTCAATTGAATGTTTCTATTTAAAAATAAATATTTTCCCTTGAGACAATTTCAATCTATTTTAAAATAACGGTATATTTTCGATTCCCATTTATTTTCCAAATTCATACATACTTCATATTTTTTCTCAAATCTCCTAAATAAAATTTTCACTTCTTATAATGTTGTTTATAAAATTGCGTTTTCAAAATATTTGGTTTAAACAAATATTTACCTTTGAAATCTATTTAATTTCAGTCTAAATAACCATTTCTGTTTGGAAATATAAATATTCCCTTTAAAATTCTTATTATATTTCAATTTCTATTTTGAAATCCAAATATTATTTTGGACACTTAAGAATATCAAAAATCAAGGTCAAATGTTATTACACACCCAAATATGTCATACACTATCACAGGTGATCAATCATATCATATAACAACATATATATGAAAACAAATAATTAAATGTTAAGGAATCCAGTTGGATCCCTCCAACCTATTTTTCCTGCATCCATAGTACACAATAATAATACCCATCTTGCTTTGAGGCAGGATATCGCGGTATAGAAGGTCATCCACTATATATATTGTGAGGCGCATAGGGAAATCATCCGCTAATGGTACTGCGGGCATCTGCTAATGGTACTGCGGTAATTGTCCGATCACCAATAACCAATATTATTATTATACAATATTATTATTATATATTATAATCACTTTATATCAATCAAGTTATCATCCATCAAGCAATAAATTAAAATTTGAACTATTAAAAATAGTTCCCAATAATTTAATTGAGTGAGTTTAACTCACCTCGATGATTCCTTGCCGAATATTCTATTTAATCCCATATCGTCTCATCACGAATCATCTTGAATTATCTTGAATAAATTTCTTCCTACGATTATTTTATTTAAATTAATGATTAACCGATTATTTATTAACTCAACACATAAATAAATAAATTATTCTAAGTGTTTAAATCTCTAAAAAATACATATACCTTATTTACTGAATAAAGCACGAAGCAACTTTAAAATTCTCCGATCAACTTTACTGAAATCAGCCCAAATGTTCTTCATTCCTACTTAAGCACTTCAATGAACAACTTGCATACAACCTCCATCTATTTTGAGCCAAAATCTTGAAATTTGATCATCATTTTATTTCCACAGTAATGCCTTAAACCCACCAGCCCCTTTTCCGACAAGCCATTCCTCTATGTGACAGACCGTTGCCTGGACAACCCCCATCCAACAATCACAAACAGAGCCTCTTACTGGTGAATGCCTATCACCCCATTGCACAAGTCACACAATCCTTCTTCAATCAGCAGATCAAATTTGGGTCATCTGCCTGCCTTCACTCCCCCACAGATCACAATTCGAATCCTAATTTCCATTAAAACGAACTCCAAGTACCACTCCTCCTCAGTTCAGATTACAGTTAAACACCAATACACCACTCCTTAAGTATCGAACTACCCTTCACACCCCCAAACGAATGTCGGCTTCCCATTTTCAACTGCCGAATCCTCAACATCTTTCTCAAAATTCAAGGCAGTCCCCGTGAAATCACACTCCAATACAGTGTTGACATTCCAAAATCGAACTTCAACATTCACGTATTATTAAACCCCCACAGACATCACGTTCGAACCCTACTAGTACCATCATCAATCTCTCCAATAATCACACTGATCTCCCACCCTATCGCCCCCCAAAAAACATCAGAAGCTCGAACCCTAGATCGAAATCCTAATTCAAACTCCATTGCGCATCCAATTCACGAGCTCCTGCTTCGAGTCATACTCCAGATGGCGTCAATTCTAGAATCGTGATGCGCTCTCTCGATTTTGATTGGAAAAAGAAATGAACAGAAAAAGGTTTTGAATTGGTTCGTTTTTTTGTTTCGGTGGATCATTTTTTTACCAATGAGAAAGAAAAAAAAGAAAAGAAGGAAGAAAGGGGACCGACTGTGTAACAACCCGTATTTTTGAATAACATGTTATAACATAAATCAAGGCAGAATCAAACTGTAAAATCTGAATCAAGGGAAACGGGCTGTGCCATTGCGTGCGTCTCGGAAAAATACGCGAAATAGAGTCTGAGTTTTCGAAAATCGGAGTCCGTATGACCGAGATATGGCCTCGCGAAGTTTCACGAAAAATTCAAATTCAAAACAGATTCAAATTTCAGAAAATCAGAAGTGGCGGGAAAATTCCCGCCAAACCCAGGGGGGTCGACTGGGGAGTCGACCTCCCCCTCCCCCCAGGTCGACTGGGGAGTCGACCCCAGGGTCGACCTGGGAGTCGACCTGCCTGGTCGGCCCAGGCAACCTGGTGCACCCATTTTGGCTGTTTTGACCTGTTTTGGAGGCTTGTGACGGGATTTGATGGCTTGGATTGAATCTAGGGTTAATCCTATGGCTAATACTATCCTAATCTTCTATAAAAAGACCCCTAAGCCTAGCCTAAATCACTATTATTCAATCCTACAACTAAACTATGTCAAATTTGTTCCTCTCATGGCCTCCACTCTCATGCTAAAATTTCTAAGTTAATTTATATGAGAGATTTTGAGTGCATACAAGTGTTTTCAAGCTTGTATGAGTGTTCTTAGTTTGCATTCAAGTCAAGTTGCAACATTTCTATTACAAAGCAAGGGTTTTTATTGATTTGGCTCAAGGGTTTTTCATTGGAGCTTTCATATTTGGGTCTTTTTGGCGATTGCATAAGGGCTTCGTCTCAATCTTTATAATAAATATTCATTTGTGTCTTCATAGCATTGTAAGCCCTTTTCTACTTTCTTTTTATTGAACTCTAAAGTTAAATGAATGATGCAAGTTTGGGGTTGATCATTATGATATGCAAGTTTGGTTGATCATTATGATATGCAAGTTTGGTTGATCATTATGATATGCAAGTTTGGTTGATCATTATGCTATGCAAGTTGGTTTAATCATTATGTATGACACATGTTGCTATGTTATGCAAGTTTGGGTTGATCATTATACACATGATATCATGTTATGCAAGTTAAACTTGATGTTGTGAGCATAAAGCTCCAAGCTTTATACTAAAGGTTGCATTTTGGCAACATGAAAGTTATCATATCCCTTATGATAACTTGCATGTGAGGCTAAATGCGAACTTCTAGCAACTTCTACATGTCATTTATCACCATGTATCACTCATATGCTAAGTTTGATTTTATGCATGCTTTTGAAGCCTAATAATGCAATATGCAAGTATATGAACATATGTACATCTCATATGCCACCATGATAAACTTGTGGCTTCAACACCTTTTTGTCATGATTATGCCAAGTTCCCTACTTTGTCCTTTATGCGTTGTTGCGACTATGTAAACGATGGGATTACGTTGGGGTTGGGTAACATTATGACATAAACATGGTTTTTATAACATGACGTGATATGTTAACTTGTAATTATGTTTTGGAAACATAATGGACATGACACTTAGAAAATATGAGTGTGGCCAACTCGAGGTTGGGTTGAGTTTGTAGCATAAATCTACCCGGACCCGCCCGGCTTAACTAGTGGCTACAAACAATAGGACCCAATGTGAGAAGTTGGTCATGTTGTGCTCGAACCCGAGGTTAGACCGAGTTGTGGTGTAAAGCTACCCGGACCCGCCCGGATTAACTAGTAACCACAACAAAGTCTAATGTGAGAGGTTAAAGCACATTAAGTTAATTAATGCCTCCTAATTAGGGTTAAGTCATGGTCCACTTAATACTTAATCAGTTTGGGCTGGATGGGTTAATCGGGGTTAAGTCATGAACCTTGGGTACACTTAACCAATTTAATCCACGTTTGGATCGGGTTAACCACATTTAACCCGTTAAGGAAACCCTAGTTGCGTGGTCCTTTTCAGCAGTAACCCTCTTGATAGTATCATAAGACCCTAGGACTAGGCTAGGGTGGGGCACGATTACTGGGCTGACATGTAAGCGACCAAAACGACGGCTGAGTAGGTACGCCGGTGTAGGTCCAGGCGGACTATGGTCGTGCACATAGTCCGGAGTTGGAAAATCAGGCACGGGTACCAGTAGATCTAGACTGTGCATACTTGATTGGTGTCTGAGGTTGACACCCTAGGACTTGATACACCCTAGGGTGTACCTAGCGCAGTTTAACTACATTTCATGTTTGGGCCGTATGACACCGACACTTGACGAGTTAGGCTTATAGGGAGCCGATCAACTAGACCGTGTAGTTGGACCTTGATTTAGGTCACCTCATGATGTTGGGCCAAGCTTGGGCCAAGGGATCAATTCTTGTTTTTACTTGACATGTTAGAATGCTAGTACACCCGTGGTGCAAAACTTAACCTTGATTATGCGATGACACCTTTATCTATCTTGTTAGATAATCACCATGCCAGTATATTGTTATCCTCATGTTCATCTCAGCTTCTCATGCCAGTTAACTTTACTAGTTCATGGACAGATAGTAGTTAGGGTTTACCAGTCTTTTTGACTGACCTTTTTTCTTTCGCCTCTTTTCTTCCGTTTCCCCCCCCCCTCAGGTTCTCAGGGTGGGAACATTGGAGCTTAGCTTGGATCTTTATAGCTTGCTTACTGGATTTGCTCATGTACGGTTTTGGACACTGAGCTAGCTATGGTTTATCACTTCACTTTGGGGATAGTACTTTATGTATTTCAGTTTTTTTCAGTTTATGCTAGACTTTGTTTTGTTGGAAAATAATGATCAAGTACTTTGTTGTAACATGACTATGGTTTTGAAATGCTAGTTTGATCCGCTGCTTTATTTACTCTGTTTTACTTATATGTTCTGTCTTGTGATATCTGCATGCATGTTTACCTTGTTTAACGCCCCTCCAAAGCCAGTGTGCTTGCAAGAGTTACCCTGGCGGAGGTGGGGTGTTACAGACTGTTTCTCATTGGTTTTGGGATTGGAAAATACAAGGCGATGGGTACAATTTATAGGCGTGAGGAAGAACGATAAGGATAACGTCTTTTAGTAGGGGTTAGGAGTAGGCATAGCTTTGCAGTGTACGAAGCTTTGGGAAGGAAACAAATTCAGACGTGCAAATGACAGATGATGGCAGCTATTGAAGTAGCGTAGGTTTCAGAAGAGGCTTCATGGAGAAGAAAATGAATTCGTACGCGAATTGAAAGGGTAGGTCAACTCTAGTTATGGGTAGTCTTGCATTGGAAAGGAACTTCTGTATAGATTAGGGTAGAAGGAGATAAATTCGTACATCAAAGTGAAAGGAGAAGGAGCTGTAATTTTTACAGAGTAGCATGTGCTTGGATATTTAGGTCATCCCCTATGTTTCTTATTTCATTTTAATTTGTATTTTTATTTATTTAATGCGGTGTACCTTAAATTAAAATATCTCACGCTATTGAACCTTTATTTGAACGCAATGAACGACATTTCTAAGGTTATACCGTTATTCTGAACACAATGAAATAGTTTCCATGGTCTAATTCGAACATATACAGACGATGTTAAAATAAATTAATGATTTAACATTAAATTCGATTAATATATATATATATTTATACCTTTCAAACTTTGTTTTAATTAATATAAATTTCCATTTATATTATGATTTCAATATATAAACTAATTTAAATATTCAAATGTAAATCGCTAAAAATGCGGGACGTTACATTCCTTCCCCCTTAAAAGAATTTCATCCCCGAAATTAAAGCAGGAAATGTAGTTATATCTTATTCACTCCTCCCAATCCACTCATGCAACTCAACACACACTTCAACATCATTACTGCTCAACCAACTCACTTGTTCCAATTCCACTCGAAAATCTTTAACTTCGATTAACTTTTTGTCTACAAAATTTTCAAAATTACTGAAAAATTTTCTAACTCCCTAAATTTTCGAAAAAATTCGCCAGCACTTCCTTTGTACGGGCTGATTGGTACAACTACAAGATGCCTCTCTGGGCCTTCCCCAATCAAAAAGAAAATTAAAAAGCCAAGCGGCTTGGCAAATAGGCTCAGAAAATCCCATATTGAATTAAACATGTACCTTTTTGTCGGGCAACCCATATTTATTCTTCACACTTGCTTCTATCCTGTATAATCACATGCATATCCATTCCTATTCAATCACAATCCATTTAACTTCTTACTCCCAATTTGTCAATTTATCCACTTATTGGTTTTCTTGCTTCACTTGTGACAATCCAACCAACCATATTTGCACATATTTTTGCTTACCACCAAATCAAGTTTTATTTATAACTCAAGTTCCAGGTTAATTTTCAATTCACAAGTTCTTTTAAATTTCCACTTGAGTTCCCAGTTTTATTTTTAATTTACGAGTCCATATAAATTTTGAGTTCAAATTTCAATCTCAATCAAACATAATTTGATTTACTCTCCATTCAATTTCTATTCAACTCAAGTTTATATAATCCATGTTTATATTCACTATTCAATATATATACACACATTCATTTTTATTTCAAGACTCGATAGTCCAACTCAATTGGATAATATTTCAAGTTATATTCAATTATCTACTCGAATTGGATTTACTACAATTTACTACTTATTTCACTTGACACATTTAAACAATATATGTCGAGCTCTATTTAGATTATCAATATTCAATTTATTTGGTATTTCAACTTGAATTTACGAACTTTGATTCCATATTGATTCAATAATCCATTTTAGTTTAATATGGTTTCAATTTCAATCCAAATAGTTTAACTTACTTTTCAGTCAAGTTTCAACCCATCCATTTATATTGGAATTTGCCTTCCTTAGCTTCCAGTTTATTTTCCGAATTTTTATTTTTATTTCAAACATCATTTATTTCATCTTCTGATTATATTTAACTAGTTCACTTCCATAATATCATTCGAATTCCATTTGAATTAAATTCAAACAATCAAGCAATCAAATATTAATAATAATTTAAGAAAATAGTTTTCCTTTTTATATACAAAAATAGATTTGGGCAAAATTATTTCATTTACCCGCTTTACATAAAATATTGTATCAGTTTCCATCTCAAAATTGAACCGATCGACTAACACAATACAAAACATTTGTATATGAAATCTACAAATATGCTGTCATATATATACACTCAACTAAATCTAGGCTATTACTAACCCCATCTCTATTGAATTATGCCACAGAGCCAAGGTTATTCCTAAACCATTGCTCTGATACCACTGTAAATGACCCGGAAAATTCGATGCTCGAATTTTCGACACAACTACATCCTGTGTCCAAACTCGAGTACCAAAAATCCAGAATGTTAAACAAAGAAGTTAGAGGGTGAGAAAATAAAGAAAGATTAGAATAGAATAAAAGGAAGAAGAAGTAAACACGATACACAGTCTCACATCGCATCGGAATAAAATATAATACAGAAATAACTCTTTATTTAAAACTTGAAATAATACTTACAAGTCATCAGAGTACAGCGGCCATTTAATTCATCTGGACAGTTATACCAATATGTCCTCATTTTCAACACATAGTGGAATAATACCTAAATATATAATACGTCTGATCTCCTTCATCTCGTCTCTTGAAGTTTGTATCATCTTGCTTTTGAACCTGTACAACTCGGTCTGACCCAACTGAGCCTGACCCGAGCATTACAAACGCCACAGGTCAGTCTGGTGAACCAGGTTAGAAAAACCCACTAAATTATTGGCAGCATCCAACTTGATTTTTAAAGTTAAAAATCATTTCGAAAGAAAAGGATAATCATAAGACCAATCCACACATAAACACGGATGGTTTTTACCTTATGATAACCCAAAACATTTTTGAAATCATAATTATTCTGATATTATGATAGTGTCTAATTACAAATAAATATCAATCTAGCGGAACGCTTGCATCTCACGCTTCACATATATAGTATACAATCAAAACCTCAAGCGCTTATTGGAGATTGGATTTCCAACATGACAAGGTATGGAACCACCTTTCGATAGTGTATCTCTAGAGATGAATACACTGGGTTCAATAAGAACGTCTTGCGACCCGGCCCACACATGATCGACCACTCATTTCTCTTGAGTGTATCGAATATATTGCCACCTACGGTTGGTACCAACAAAACCGTTCCCGGGAGATACAGAAATGAAAAGAAGTAATAAAATGAATATTCTCTAGATGGTGACAATATACCCTAATGGGTGCGATCCACATAGCCATGCTGCCTGCCCGATTTTTGTCATTTCCCTGTTGCAAGGCTTGAGGTTATAATTTATTTATTTTTATTATTTTAGAACATCTGGCCACTATTTACTTAGAATGCCACATCGTCAGATCCGCCAGATATCACTAATTGACGTCCACAAAAATATTCTAGTGTTCAAGCTAAGAGAAGTGCCCTTCTCCGACATCAACCCGAATACGTTTGAGAAAATCAACGTACGTGGTCCTTTGGAAATACTCTGTCAGACATTCGTCCATGCAAGGTGTACTGGGACTGGACAAACCGAAAGCACTCTCCTACCGCATCCTAGGAGTCATCCTATAGATCGGTAGCGAGTAGTCCCTGCACTCCGTCGATTTCAACCACGACAGGATCACTATTAGAATATCTCCGGGCGCAACTCCAGAGAATTCGACGTAGTCCATTCGTTTATGAAGATCCACGGTCTTCATTGCTCCATCTTCACTCAGCATCTTTCATGTTACGTAATTGTTGGTTCGGAATGGTTTTCAAATATATTTGATCCCGGTCTTTCCGTACCAACAAGCATATAGGCCAGATTTGACAGTCGGTTATTTAACTATCAAATAAAACAACCATTCATCCATAAAAGAAAATTTAATTCACTGATTAAATATCCATTTTTTTCTTTTAGCCCCCTAAATCGTTAAATTTAACTTCTCTTATTTTCCAATTGTTGGAATACCCGTTTCTCTTCTTATATTAATATAAGGATATTCAAAGCCCCTTCAATTTAAAATACTTTTAAGAGCGTATCTTTCATCTCGGTCATTAGTCACTAACTGTAAACTAGTATGAGAATAATTCCCTAAGTATCAACCCCGAAGGCCGAAACCAACATCAGATCGACACTCAGAAGATCATTCAACTCACTAATCCTTAGTCAGTTTCTAATTCCCTTACTTTATTTCTTAATTTCTAACGAACAAAAATTCCAGCTATTCATTATCACTTCAAACAAGATATTTATCTCATCTTTTAACCATTTCAAATATTTTATTTACAAATATGGTTTTCAAACCATTTGCTACTACCATTATAGAAGATACGAGTTTCAAAATATTTGTTAAATGTTTATTTATTTCTAAACTGGAACAAAATACTTCCTATACGATTTAAATTCATTTATTAATTCAGTTTCTTTTTAAACTTCATAAAATAAAATCTGATTCCATAGATAATTTCCATAAACATCTCTATAGATTTATTACAACTCAATTCAGCTTTACTGCATTCCATATCCAAATGTATGTATATAAATATCATTTATAAATTCTTTATTATCAATATTTATTATCTAAAAATCTTATATAATTATTTGAACTAGTTCCATTCAACTTCAATTATTATTTATAATTTAAAACCCTTTTCAACAAATTTTAATTCGTATATTCCATTTATCCCAATTTACCTTACCCATTAATAATATCCACTCTCGACTTATTTACTCAACCTGGATTTCTACTTGCAACCTCAAGTTTAAATTCCATTTATAACTTCTATTGAGTTATTTTATTTTAAATAATCTCTTATATAATTCTTCTTGCAATTGGAAAATTCCAGTCTATTTAAAATATTGAAATATAAACTCGGTTTCCAACTTTCTTCCAAATTCTTACTCAAACCATATTTTCTCAATTCTGCACATGGTAATCATTTCATTTCTTTATAAACATCGTTTATAAAATCGCCTCATTACCCCATTTGTTTTAAACAAATCTTTCCTTTGAATCGTATTTAATATTTCAGATTTCAATTGAACATTTCTATTTAAAAATAAATATATTCCCTTGAGACAATTTCAATCTATTTTAAAATAACGGTATATTTTCGATTCCCATTTCTTTCCAAATTCATACATACTTCACATTTTTTCTCAAATCCCCTAAATAAAATTTTCACTTCTTATAATGTTGTTTATAAAATTGCCTTTTCAAAATATTTGGTTTAAACAAATTGTTAGATCCAAAATTGGCTCTAACACCCAAACTATTAAAGATTCTAATGAAATGAAAATTAAAACGAAGAAAACACACAATTTATAGTGGTTCGGCGTTAAATAGCTTACGTCCACTTTCTTCTTTTTTGATTGATGTCTTGAATGCGAGTACAATAATGATTTTCACTCAATTGTCACTCATTTCATACATTGATTCACTCAACTTCCTTCGCAATATGATTTGAAAGATGATTGTAGGCTGAATAAGTTGATGAAATTCGGGTTGCAAAGGAGTTTCAATCCTGAAAGTGCCAAAAGATCCTTCCAAATGCCTCTTGATGGTGTATTTGTAGGTGGAAAATGTTCCTGGAGAGGGATCGGTTCGGATCCATGTGGCACCAATCCCATTGCTATCGCGTTCGGATGGATTGTGGAGGTGACAACACGCCAGGTTAGTGGCAAACGTGGGTAGATCGTGGGCATAACTGTTCCGAGTACTAAGGGAACATCGAAGTGAGTATTTTGGTTCTGGATTCGGGTCGAAGCGGAATGGTGTGGGGTTTGGATCAGCCTTATTCTTTTCGATCCGGTCCGGCTTGTGCACTGTCTTCCTTTGCTTCGGATCACTTTGCCTTGGCTAGTGGACCTCCAATCCGAACCGACTTTATTAAGTGAGTATCTTCAACATTTGATCTTTTAATCTTTGTGTAGCTTAGTTCACAAAGTAGGCTAACATTTTCCCCCCTCAAAGGACGTTTCTATTGAAGACGAAGCGTGCTTTGACATTATTTGCCTATTGGTCTTTGAATTGGAACTGTTGTGTAGTCGTTTCCATTTGCGTGTAGGGATGCGTTGCTCTATAAAGTCGGTTCTCTTGCTGCTTATATATATACACTGTGAAATATGCGAATTATTTTTTTTTCATTTCATGTAATTCAGAGATTTCTCCCTGATGTCTAGTGACTTTTCCAGGTAAGATCCTCGTTTATTTTTTCTTTGAATTCAATTTGCACGCCAAGTCAATGTGTATAATTCCCTTCGGGTTCGGACTCCAACCCGAATCATCTTTCCTTTTCACTTTGTTTAATATTGGATCAACAAGTTAACATATGTCCATGGGCTTGTACTCCGGTCCGAATGGGATGACAGGCCGAGAATACGAAGGGCCAATGTAAATATATATAAACCTAACGCCTATCTTTTTCTTCCTTCTTCTTTCATTGCTCTCGTCTAACAGATTTTGTATTGAGACCCTAACTTTCAAAAACTCCAAAATCCTCTCGTTAATCTTCAAATTAAACACTCTGGTAGGTTTAAAACTCTGATTATTTTCGTAATAACTGATTTCAGTTATAATTTGCGGTCAATTTTAACAATTTGGGCATGGTGTTTGCTCGGCTTCGACGCCATGGCCTCGTCTTCCCTTGCCGTCGTCGTTGGTGGCTTCGCCATCACCTTGAAGCGTTGGGAGATGGGATTAGGATCTATTATTGAACATTTGAGCACATAAGTGCTCGGTCTCAATTGATTTTTTTTTAAAATGGAGTTGGGTTTGGTGTTGATTGAGTGAGATGGAAGATGGAGAAGAAGAAGAGGAGGAGAGGAGCTGGGATCGGTTCGGATGGAGAAACGTTAGAGTGAAGGGAAAGAAGGGAGAGAGGTTCATACGACCGGATCGGGTTGGAGTAAAAAGCAAAGAGGGTAAACAAAGCTCACGTGACTAGGTCGGGTCGGAGTGAGAAACAAGAAGGAAGAGAGGCATGGGTACTCAAGTCACTCCAGACCATTCCGAATGCCTACTTTTGAACCGATACGGTTTTGCTTGCTGGGTGTGAATGTTTGCTTTAGGCCAAAACATGGCTTTGCCTCCCGATCCGATCCCAACACATACACCCGAACCGAACTGAAGTAGTCCATCTTAATACACAAGAATTTGTCCAATTGGCTAAATCAATGTTTGACATAACCTTCAACTTAAAGAATAGTTAGGATAGCGCCTTACGAACATAAACAAACATCAAGGACTATTCTGGACATTACTACTTTATCGAACCTTTGCATTACGCTCTCATGTGTTTACTTTGCATCTTTTGCACACATAGCACACACTTTAGTTCACACACACACGGGGGGATACGGGCTATCTTACTCTAACTTATGTTATTGCTTCTTCAGTAGTTTAGTGATCATGGCAGAGAGACGTTCATTTAGGTTAGCAGAGAAGATAGAAGTTGCAGAAACTTTCGAGAAATTTACCCTTGATGACATATCCTCTCCCTCAGACCCTGAATGGGACGTTGAGGGCCTAGATTATGAAGTAGAAGCACACAATAGTGAAATACCTTCTGATAGTGAAGTTTCTCTTGGCGATGAAGAGGAAGGAGGGATAGGAGATTATCGAGCTCCTGATGAGTTTGAGTCTGCCATTATATTGGAGTTACCAAAAGATTCTGTTGAATCGACGATTGATGATGACATACTTGTTCGAATATGTCTAAAGCATGGGATACTGAAAAGAGATACCCAGGTGCCGTTGAAAGCAGATCATCCCCATAATCCTCCAGAAGGATTTATGGCAGTTACCCGATTGATGTGTATGGTTGGGGCTATTCCACCGTTTCCGCCTATTGTTGTCGACTTTCTGAGACAGATGCGGATTTCCCCCATGCAATTACATCCCAACTCTTATGCTTATTTATACACCTTATATAGCATACAAAGAGGTTTTAGGTATAGAGCCTACCTTCGATGACGTCCATTTTTTATAATTTCAAGCATCGGACTCAAGAGACTCCTTCCTTCTCATATTTTGAATCAGTCCCAAAAAGGAAAATTATTACAGCTCCGTTTAGCAGCAAGGCTGGCGATTCTAAGCTCGAATGGTTTTATATCAGGCAGCAGCCAGGGTGTGCCAGAAGATGGACCAAATCAAGTAACGCACCGATTTTCTAGATCTCAATTTTAAATGTTCATGCCAACACATTAACCTGCTTTCTTTTTTATTCGCAGTTGATAACCCAAAGCAAATATCGGATCAATTGTAATTTGATCGTTTGCATCGGCTTCTCAATGGCGATCAAAAGTTTCTAACCATCGACGAAGTTCTTAAAGATGAGTATCTCCATCATCACGGGTTACTATCCATTACCTGTAGCATAGGTCATGGGACGAGTCCATATGTGTACATACCCCCGGTAGACATTATTCCTGAGACGGGCGAGGGCTCGAAAGGTCCAACGATACCTCTTCGGACTTCATCTTCTCCATCTTTAACTCAGGACGATGAGTTATCCAACATAGCTGAAAAGCACAGAGAAGGGTATACCATCCCTGATTACGCTATTTCTCCTGAGAAGTCAACATATCCTAAAGAGCTGCCAACAGATGCTTCTCAAGGAGATGCTCCTACTACCGACGATTCCACATTTAAGGGTTTAGGAAACCTTCCCCGCCTGAAACCATCAATACTTCAGAGGAATTTGGCACGAACCCTTTAACTTTTACCTCTTTAGAGGAGACTACTCCCGTGAAGACCAAAGAGCCCGCTCACGCTAGTCTGGCTTCAGACTCGGGTTTGTTGGGGGGAACACCACTTAGGATGCACTCAACACATTAGCACCACACATCACAACACTCACTTCTTATGTGAACACTGATTCTGAATTCCACTTATATTGTTGCACAGGTACAATGTCTCGCCCTTACTACGATGTCATAAAAATGCGACGTAGCATGTCTAGGCCTCTTTCCGATATCGAGCATGATCATCATGAGAGCCGGGGCAGAGATGACAGAAGGCCTCATGATTCTTATCGACCACACACCTCGTGCTCTCGTTCCCCCATCCGGTCGGATCCAGACAGATATAAGAGCTACCAGAGTCGTCGAGGAGAAGACACGTCGCAACCTAAAGACCGAACTTCTCCTCAAGACAAACACAGTTGGGAAAAAAGTCCACCGAAACATACCGATTCATGAGACAAACACAAAGTTTCTGAGAAGCGATCTGGAAAGGGTGATACAACCATCGTCCCGACTAAGAGAAAACACGTTGAACTAACATACTACAAGCCTCCACCACTGGATGTTGATTCCAAAGTTAAGCTGGCATATCTAGAGAAGCAGTTCCCAGATCATTACTTTGAGAATCTGACTTTTTTACCTGCACTTGAGCCTATTTCCTCAAAGTGTGAAGATGAGGCTAAAGTAAAGATTGTCGCAGTTGAGAAGCAATACTCAGAGATGTTCAAATATTCACGCAATCTCTCCAGAATTATTCGGACTTTAATTACAGATGTTGATTCGATGAAAAAGGCTGCGGATTCCGATGAGAATGCCTTGAAAAATTTGTAGAAGGACCTAGAAGACACACAAGCTCAACTCATCATCGCTCAACGAGACACCAACAACTTCAAACAGCAATTTGAGGAGTTACAGAAGCGTTATCATGACTTGCTGGAATCTCATAGTCAAGAGCATTTGGAGTTGAAGAAACAAGCGGAAGACGCTAAGTCAGACAGTGCCAAAATACAACTGGCTTATAATACTCTTGAGCAAGAAAAAGCCGAGTTAGCGAGAAAAAATGTTGAACTGGAGAAACAAAACGCTGACTTGGAGTCCAAGCTAATGGAGGCCGAGAATAGGGCTGCCCTAGCTGAAGGGAATGTGGAGAACGTCATTAAGTCTGCTGAAGAGACCCGTGGACAGCCATCAGAGGCTCAGGAAGAAGTGCACGGTTTTGGCGAATTACTGATTGAATTCTTTGCGCACATAATTCGTCGCCGAAACATCTCTTGGATTGAAGACTATCCAACTACCTTAGTTCACGTATGGAGTCAAATCATCGAATGGGAGAAAGAGGAACTTAAGGTAGACTTCGTTGATGAAGATAAACTTATGGAGAAGTATCTGAGAGATGATGAACCGGCATGCCTGGCCGAGGGGCGTCGCCTCATTGCTGCTGCTATGGAGAAGGAGAAGCGCCTGGCCAAACAAAAGAATATCCCTGAGGCTGGTTCTTCTTTCGCTACCGCTGAAACTATTGAAGTCGAGGGATATGATCCCGAGAACCCGGAAATTCCTAAGGCATCTCTTTTATCTCCTATACCCGAATCAGCGTCAGAGACGGTAGTCACCCCAATTGAGAAACCATCAGAAGGTATTTCTACTTTTTCACCTCAATTTGTCAAGGTCGTCTCCACCTTTCATCACATAATTGGGCAATCAATGGAGGATCCTTTATTTTCTCCTGAGTTGATAACTTTTGCTTCTCATTCTGTAGGTGCTAAACCAGCCGAGAAGATCGATGAGCCCCAGGGATCCTCTATTAGAGAGGAATCCGTGAAAAAGGCTCAGGGAGGACAGGATAAGGCTACCACCGCCGAATCCGGAGGAGGCACTGAACTGTCTAAGGCCGACACTTCTCATGATGACGAGATGATAGATGCCTTAAAAGACGACAGTGGTAATGAGGGGCATGAAGAAGATCCTGATGTGGCTATAATTGGGGATTCAAAAAATGCCGATGACATTACTTTGGCTGAAATGAAAGCCGATCAAGACAAATGCATATAGCTAAAAGCTGAAGTCTTGAACCCCGAAAGCCTTAAGCCCCTTGCAGTGGTGGATCCTGGATCAAGGTTAGTCGTTAAGCTTTCAACTAGGTCTATTGCAGAAGAGCTTGCTAAAAAATCTTCTCTTGATTCCAGTGTTCCGACTCCTGGGAAGAAATCCACCGATTTTGGTACTTCAACTAGAGAGAAGAAGAGGCCAAAGCGTCTTATGACTGATGCTGAAAAAGAGGCTTGGGCTACTCATAAGGCTGCCAAAAAATCCAAGTCTGCTCCCAAGCCTAAGTGATGATGTGCTTTGTTTTATTTTGATATTCAATTGGTCCGCAATTGTTGCAGCGAGTGCGGCCCTCGCATCTTTTGCTTGATTTCCTTGTACAAACTCACGTGTTTGTAAATAAAAATAGTTTATTTCCTGCAATGTATGATTGTTGTTAGTTTAGTACTTAAGTAAAAATGCAAATAGATAGCATGTCATATT
The DNA here is from genome assembly GCA_030737875.1 of Allium sativum. Taxonomy (NCBI): domain Eukaryota; kingdom Viridiplantae; phylum Streptophyta; class Magnoliopsida; order Asparagales; family Amaryllidaceae; genus Allium; species Allium sativum. The sequence goes on along the minus strand of CM060913.1, from coordinate 780,877,110 downwards.
ACAGTTATATAATAAAGTCATTATTGAGGGGAATATGTATACACATATATGCCCCCAATCAATCTTAGATAACTGAGCAAGAATTATTCAAGATTGATTAAATTAAAAATCCAATTGCCCCAGATTCTCCGACGGGGCCACATTCCTTTCGTCATTGATGCCTATTCTTTCTAGCATCTTTATACTCTCTTGTCTCATAACCAGATTAGAGTATTGTTGAGGCGGTCTCTCATTCGGGTGCACCTTCGCGCCCCAAGGGACGTCGTTTTCCCGTCCTTTATACTCTCTCTCGATTCATGAGAGTTAGAGTTAAGAATGTCATCTTCCCATTCTTTTGCATTCTATCATGCAAGCGGTCATTTTGTTCGCTCCTGCACATAGGTTATCTCCAATTTTCCAGGTTTAATTTAATGTTTTGTATTTCATGGTCATCATAGAATGATTGTCAAACATATAAATAATGCAGGAAAGTAAATGACACACGATATTTTTATAGTGGTTCAGCTAAGTCGTAGTCTACATCCACTTCATAATCCTTTGTTCATATAAACAAACTTTTTAAGGCAAGTCGTGCCTTTTTACACAGCTTATAAAAACAAAAAGGAAGACATTTCATATTTAGCTCATGTATCGTTGTAAGTGTTGAGCATTCCAAGCACTGGGAATCTCTTCACCGTCCACGTTCGTTAGCTTGAATGCTCCTATATCAAGCTTCTGTTGGATGGTGTATGGCCCTTCCCATTTTAGACCCAATTGGGTCGAAAGTGGGAAGACTCGTTTCAGTACTAGATCTCTTGGTTCAAAGGTTTTGAAGCGAACTTTCCGTTCATAATAACGTGCTACTTGATGTCGATGTCTCGAGGTACGTAAGTCTACTTCGTCTCTTTTTTCTTCAATCATATCAAGAGACTCTAAAAGGAGTGTCCTATTTGTCATTGGGTCATAATACGCGACTCGATAAGAAGGGACTTCCAATTCTACCAGAATCACTGCTTCTGACCCATAGGAAAGTGAATAGGGAGTATGGCCGGTAGCCGTCTTAAAGGTTGTCCTGTAGGCCTATAACGCTAGTGGCAACTCGTCTACCCATTTGGCTTTGGCCCGCTCCAACCGCTTCTTCAGAATAGATTTAATGACATTGTTTATGGCTTCGACCTGGCCATTTGACTACGGGTGAGCTACTGCAGTGTATTGTTTATCAATCTTGTACTTCTGGCAGAAGTTTCTGAATTCTATGCTGTCAAACTGTGTCCCATTATCAGTTATGATGGTCTTCGGTATCCCAAATCGACAAATAATGTTTCTAACCACAAAACTGATTACCTTTCTCACCGTGATGGTTGTTAAAGGTTCAGCTTCCACCCATTTTGTGAAATAGTCCACGGCGACGATCGCGTACTTAGCTCCTTCTCTGGCAATGGGTAACACTCCAATAATGCCAATTCCCCACATGGCAAACATACATGGGCTTACCATCGACTTGAGCTGAGTCGGAGGCGCTCTGGGGACTTTGGCAAATCTTTGACATCTGTCGCAGCGTCGTGAATAATCAGCCGCGTCTTTATTCACGGTAGGCCAGAAATATCCATACTGTAATACTTTCTTTGCTAGGGTTTGGCCCCCAGTGTGGTCTCCACACTCACCTTCATGTACTTCTTGCAGTACACGTTTAATGTCGTCGTGTGCGATACACCATAATAGAGGCATTGAAAACCCTTGGTGATAAAGGATGTCGTCCTGTACAACGTATCTTGCAGCCTTGCATCTTACAACTCGTCTTTCGCTCTTTTTCAATGGGAGCGTTCCATTCTTGAGAAAATTCAAGATCGATGTCATACATGATTCTCTCTCTGGGTCGACTTCCAAGGCTAGTTCCGCTTCCATTAGGTCGAAACTCGATGATTCCAAAACCTCTATCGGAACCATTTCAGTTTCTTTAGGATTATCAGAACTTTCCAGCTTCGCCAGTCCGTCTGCTTTCTGATTTTCCATTCTTGGAATGTGCGTTATGCTGTAATGCTCCAAACTTCCGAACAACTCCTTTACCTTTTTGAGATAAGTAACGAGTCGAGGTCCTTTAGCAGTAAATTCTTCCCGAACCTGGCATACAACTATCTTGGAATCGCAATATATATCCAGTGTCTTCACTCCCAATTCTTTGGCGAGTTTCAGCCCGACAATCAAGGCTTCATACTCGGAATCGTTGTTAGTAGCAGCAAACTCTAATCGTAATGCATAGTAAATAGATCGTCCTTCAGGAGTTATTAAAACAACTCTGGCGCCGGACTTTCTATCATTTTTGGCTCCGTCCATATATAGCTTCCAAGGACTAAGCCCTAACTCTTGGTCCAAAGTAACTACCTTGTCACCGACAGTTTCCTCTTCGATAATTGTGAATTCAGCTATAAAGTCAGCCAATGCCATCCCCCTTATTGATCTTCGTGGCTAAAAATTCAAATCAAATTGACTCTGCTCGATGTTCCATTTAAGTAACCGCCCCGATGCTTCGGGTTTTTGCAACACTTGTCTCAAAGGTTGATCGGTATATACAATTATTAGGTGAGCCTGAAAATAATGGCGAAGTTTGCGGGAAGCAATCAAGAGGCTATAAGCAAGCTTTTCTATCCTCGGATAATTACGTTCCGCAGCAGCTAGCTTTTTGCTCACGTAATATACATGCTTCTGGACTTTATCCTCTTCACGTACTAATGTCGTACTGACGACGTGAGATGATACCGCTAAGTAGACAAACAAATCCTCGTGTTCCACGGGTTTTGATAATATTGGAGGCTTTTCTAATAAGTCTAATAAATTCCGGAACGCCTCTACACAATCGGGGTTCCACTCAAAATTTCGCTTTCCTCGTTTTATGAGATCGAAGAAGGGTACACACCTATATGTAGCTTTGGAGATAAACCTACTCAATGCAGCAACTTTTCCGGCTAAGCTTTGAACGTCTTTGATCTTTCGTGGTTCTTCAATATCCCTTATTGCTGCTATTTGGCTAGGATTTATCTCAATTCCTCGGGAACTCACAATAAACCCAAGGAATTTCCCAGATGCAACCCCAAACGAGCTTTTAGGGGTTTTAACTTCATCCCGTACCTTCGAAGAATATCAAACATTTCAGCTAAGTCCCTTATATGGTCGGAAGATTGTTTAGATTTCACAAGCATGTCATCCATGTAAACCTCCACGGTTTTCCCGATTTGATTATAAAACGTGCAGTTGACCAGGCACTGATACGTGGCTCCTGCATTCTTTAACCCAAATGGCATTACCACATAACAGTATAACCCCAAGTCTGTGATGAAGCTTGTATGCTCTTGATCTGGTATGTGCATGGGAATTTGATTGTACCCAGAATAGGCGTTCATAAAGGATAAAAGCTCGTGCCCGGCCGTCGAATCTACTAGCTGATCAATTTTGGGGAGAGGAAAGCTATCCTTCGGGCATGCCTTGTTCAAATCAGAAAAGTTGATACATGTACGCCACTTCCCATTTGACTTTTTGACCAGGACAGGATTCGATATCCAGTTGGGATATTTCAAATCCTTAATGAGTCCATTATCTTTTAATTTCTCTACCTCTTCTTTCAAAGCTGCTGACCGCTCTGGGCCTAACATCTGTCTCTTCTGTTTGACTGGTAGGTGCTTTGGATTAATACACAAAGAGTGGCTCATGATGGCAGGCGAAATCCCATACATGTCAGCGTGAGTCCAGGAAAACACATCCAGATTTACCTTTAAAAAATCATCCAACTCTTTCGCTCGAACTGGATCTAGTTGCGAGCCGATCTTTAGTACTTTTGTCGAATCTGTCTCATTAATAGGTATATCTATTGTTATTTCGTTGGGAGTCGCCTTCCTATCCTCGGGTTCTCTATCTTCTCTGGGATCTATATCCTCGAGCACATCTGAGGGCGACTCTCTTGGGGCAGGACCCCTTAATTGCTATGCTGAATTCTCCTTTGGAGGGGCATAATCGTCCTTAGTTTCTATATTCAACCCCTTTATTAGCATCTTCAACTCCGTGATGTAACAAGCTCGTCCCGTAGCTTGGTCTCCCCTCATCACCTCAATTCCTGAGTCAATCGGGAATTTAAGCAGTAAGCACCAAGGTCTAATACATTCCCTAAACTCGGCAAGGGCCGGTCGGCCTAGGAAGGCATTGTAGAGTGACTCCACATCTAAAACTACAAACGGCAGGATCCTCACTCTCTGGCGATCACCCTACCCTAATGTCACTGGTAATTCTACGTAGCCCATCGGAGCCGTTGACGCTCCGTTGAAGCCACATATCCATCCTTTGCATGGCTTTAGATCTTTTGCTTCAAGTCTCATTTGTTTGAAAGCTTTCTTGAAGAGGATAGAGCTCCCATTGTCCACTAACACTTTATGGACTAAAGCAGGGCCAATTGTCGTGGTAATTACTAGTGGATCGTCAGTTGGGGATTGAACTTCGGAATCATCTCTACTGCGGAATATGACGTCGTCTGACATCGTCTTTTGTTGTTTTACTGGAGTAATGTCTTCGAGGCTACTGCATTCTCCTACCTCAAAATGCTTGGCGGCGTTGACGTATTGATCCATTGCTTTGAAACTACGACCAACTAGGTGGGGTCCACTTTAATGATATTAATAACGATCCCCTTACCTTTCTGCTAGGCTGTGGGTTTTGAAGTAGGATGGTTTTGGTCCGGGGCTTGTCCCCCTTGCCCCCTGTCCCTTGGGGCAACCTTTTACTCGTCTAACTTCCCTTCCCGCAGCAATCTTTCGACTATATCTCTCAAATGATGACATTCGTTGGTGGAATGACCATGGGTTCCATGGAACAAACAAAACTTTCCCGTTGCGATCTCTTTCTTAGTGGTGTCTCTGGCTGGTGGTTTTTTGTACTACAATATGCTATATGTATGCAAGTAAATATTCTCCAACGTATCATTTAACGGCGTATAGTTTTCAAAAGTCTGGAACCTGGGTCTTTTACTAGAGCTATTCCCTCGGTTTCTGTTCCTTCTATTGTTGTTCCCATTCCTGTTGCTATTACTCCCACTCTGGTTGCCAACGTTTTCTTCAACCTTCCCTGAACTGTCACCAGATTGTTTCACAGCAACATTACTCTGGACACCTTCCCTCGAGGCCCCTTCGGACTTTCTCTTCCTATTTGCATGAGCTTCTTCTCGCCTTAAGCGGATATTAGCCTTTTCGTAGAACAATTCTCTAGTAGGAGGCGGTTTCCCAGACAAGTAATCCCCGAATTCTGTGTCAGGGTCTGCCCCTTCTATTAAGGCCATCAGGATAGTGGGCTCATGAGGATCACTAACTTCGGTGGCGGACAGGTTGAAGCGGTCTAAATATGACTTCAAAGATACTCCTAGTGCCTGTTTAATCCGTGACAACTCTATGATGCTTTTGGACTTTCGAGCATGAAGTCGAAACTGATTCATGAAGCGCTCACTCAATTCCGTGAAATTTGATATCAACCGAGGAGGTAGTCGGGTGAACTACATTAACGCCACGTCTTCAAGATAAATTGGAAAGGCTTTGCATTTTACAACATATGGAGCTACTACAACATTCATGAACCATGCATACCTCATCACATGCTGCCCTGGGTCCGTTCTTCCTGAATATCGATCCATCTGAGGCAAATTGAATCTTTGAGGGAACTGGAAATCAAATATATCATCTGTGAAGGGGGTATGACTTCACTCAATTCCCCAATCTTCATTAGTATACCGTCGGCTCTCGGACATAATCTGATGCACCATTGCCCATACATTGGTATTTGTTAACTTCTGCACAGGTTCTCTAGGTTTGATGTTCAGATTACCCTTGGGTTCCTGATTAGGGGATAACCTCCTATTTCTAGTGGTGGCTGCTCTACACTGCTCTCTGCGCTCCCGGTCGATCTTAGGAGGTAGAGGTTGAAGAAGCTGCTGTTGCGTATGGTTGGTAATATTAGGATCCCTGGGTAGGACGTGGGATCCACGCTCGGGTAGAAACATAGGCTGTTGCAGGCTTGGGTCATCAGGCCCTAACACACGAGCGGCGTATTCTCGGGATCCTAAAGATCCAAAAGTCAACTGATTGAGGTTCTGAGGTCGTTCAAGCGGCCTTCTCTCACGAGGGTGTCCCTCATCTGAAGAAGACGAATCATCTGTAGCAAGGCGCATGTTGGGGAAGGTGTCTTCTGCCTCCGGAGCTCTTGGAGTTCTCTACCCATAGTGATCATGTTTTCCTGCATGCGAAGGTTGTCACGCCTTTGGGCTTCCAATGCCTCCTTAGTACTCTGTAGCATGTCAAGAAAGCGTGAAAAATCTCCATATGTGATGGGTGCAGATGGATCAGGCTGAACATTATTCATCGTGGCTAGAATCGGAGTGTTGGTGGGAGCTCGAGTAGAAGTTCCAGCTTCATTCTGGTTCGGATCGGATCGGAGTGCAGTGGCTTGGCCGGAGTGGTTCGGATGGGGAGAATGAGTGCCCTCAACTTCATTGGACCGGCTCGGATCGAGGTCCTCCATCCAGTTTGGACCTTCCTGACCGGAGCGGCTAGCTCCAGAGTCTTGAGCACGTGACCTCGTTAGCACGATGGCTTGTTAATCTTCTCTAGCATCGTTTCCCCTAGCGCCTTGCACTTCTTTTCCTTTTGTCTTGACCATAATATTCAATTCTTCAACAGTTAGTCAACAGGTACTTAAAGATGTCAAAAACAGAGGACTAACTTCTTTGAACTTGAGGGTCCAAATAGTAGAATGATAATCCCAAAAGCTGAGAATTCGAAGATTTCTCAGTGAAAGCACCAAAATGTTAGATCCAAAATTGGCTTTAACACCCAGACTAGTAAAGATTCTAATGAAATGAAAATTAAAATGAATAAAACACACAATTTATAGTGGTTCGGCGTTAAATAGCCTACATCCACTTTCTTCTTTTTTGATTGATGTCTTGAATGCGAGTACAATAATGATTTTCACTCAATTCTCACTCATTTCATACATTGATTCACTCAATTTCCTTCACAATATGATTTGAAAGATGATTGTAGGCTGAATAAGTTGATGATATTCGGGTTGCAAAGGAGTTTCAATCCTGAAAGTGCCAAAAGATACTTCCAAATGCCTCTTGATGGTGTATTTATAGGTGGAAAATGTTCCTGGAGAGGGATCGGTTTGGATCCACGTGGCACCAATCCCATTGCTATCGGGTTCGATGGATTTTGGAGGTGACAACACACCAGGTTAGTGGCAAACGTGGGTAGATCGCGGGCATAACCGTTCCGAGTTTTAAGGGAACGTGGGAATGAGTATTTTGGTTCTGGATCCGGGTCGGAGCGGAATGGTGTGGGGTCTGGATCGGCCTTATTCTTTCTGATCTGGTCCGGCTTGTGCACTGTCTTCCTTTGCTTTGGATCACTTTGCCTTGGCTAGTGGGCCTCCGATCCGAACCGACTTTATTGAGTAAGTATCTTCAACATTTGATCTTTTAATCTTTGTGTAGCCCAGTTCACAAAGTAGGCTAATACAAATATTTACCTTTGAATTCTATTTATTGTGAATCTAAATAACCGTTTCTGTTTGGAAATATAAATATTCCCCTTAAAATTCTTATTATATTTCAATTTCTATTTTGAAATCCATATATTATTTGGTCACTTAAGAATATCAAAAATCAAGGTCAAATGTTATTACACACCCAAACATATCATATACCATCATAGGTGATCAATCATATCATATAACAACTTATATATGAAAACAAATAATTAAATGTTGAGGAATCCAGTTGGATCCCTCCAACCTATTTTTCCTGCATCCATAGATGTTAGTCAACAATAATAATACCCATCCTGCTTCGAGGCAGGATATCACGGTACAGAAGGTCATCCACTATATATATTGTGAGGCGCATAGGGAAATACTCCGCTAATGGTACTACGGGAATTCGCTAATGGTACTGCGGTAATTATCCAATCACCAATCACTATATTATTATCATATAATATTATTATTATATATTATAATCACTTTATATCAATCAAGTTGTCATCCATCAAGCAATAAATTAAATTTTGAACTATTAAAAATAGGTCCCAATAATTTAACTGAGTGAGTTTAACTCACTTCGGTTATTCATTGCTGAATATTCTGTTTAATCCCATATCGTCACATCACGAATCATCTTGAATTATCTTGAATAAATTTCTTCCAATGATTATTTTATTTAAATTAATGATTAACCGATTATTAATTAACTCAACACATAAATAAATAAATTATTCTAAGTGTTTAAATCTCTAAAAAAATGTATACCTTATTTCCTGAATAATTCAAGAAGCAACTTTAAAATTCTCCAATCAACTCTACTGAAAACAACCCAAATGTTCTTCATTCCTACTTGAGCACTTCATCGAACAGCTTGCATACAACCGCCATCTATTTTGAGCCAAAATCCGGAAATTTGATCATCATTTTATTTCTATAGTAATGCCTTAAACCCACCAGCCCCTTTTCAGACAAGCCATTCCTCCATGTGACAGACTGTTGCCTGCACAACCCCCATCCAACAATCACAAACATAGCCTCTTACTGGTGAATGCCTATCACCCCATTGCATAAGTCAAACAAACCTTCTTCAATCAGCAGATCAAATTTTGGTCATCTGCCTGCCTTCACTCCCCCACAGATCATAGTTCGAATCCCATTTTCCATTAAAATGAACTCCAAGTACCACTCCTCCTCAGTTCAGATTACAGTTAAACACCAATACACCACTCCATCAGTATTGAACTTCCCTTTACACCCCCCAAATGAATGTCGGCTTCCCATTTTCAACTGCCGAATCCTCAACATCTTTCTCAAAATTCAAGGCAGTCCCCCTGAAATCACAGTCCAATACAGTGTTGATATTCCAAAATCGCAAATCGAACTTCAACATTCACGTACTGTTAAACCCCCAAAGACATCACGTTCAAACCCCACTCGTACCATCATCAACCTCTCCAGTAATTGCACTGATCTCCCACCCTATCGCGCCCCCCAAAAACATCAGAAGCTCGAACCCTAGATCGGAATCCTAATTCAAACTCCATTGCGCATCCAATTCACGAGCTCCTGCTTCGAGTCAGACTCCAGATGGCGTCAATTCCAGAATCGCGATGTGCTCTCTCAATTTTGATTAGAAAAAGGAATGAACAGAAAAAGGTTTTGAATTGGTTCGTTTTTTTGTTTCGGTGGATCATTTTTTACCAATGAGAAAAAAAAGAAAAGAAGGAAGAAAGGGGACCGACTGTTTCTCGTTGGTTATGGGATAGGAAAATACAAGGCGATGGGTACAATTTATAGGCGTGAGGAAGAACGATAAGGATAACGTCTTTCAATAGGGGTTAGAAGTAGGCATAGCTTTGCAGTGTACGAAGCTTTGGGAAGGAAACAAATTCAGACGTGCAAATGACGGATGATGGCAGCTATTGAAGTAGCGTAGGTTTCAGAAGAGGCTTCATGGAGAAGAAAATGAATTCGTACGCGAATTGAAAGGGTAGGGCAACTCTAGCTATGGATAGTCTTGCATTGGAAAGGAACTTCTGTATAGATTAGGGTAGAAGGAGATAAATTCGTACATCAAAGTGAAAGGAGAAGACGCTGTAATTTTTATAGAGTAGCACGTGCTTGGATATTTAGGTCATCCCCTATGTTTCTTATTTCATTTTAATTTGTATTTTTATTTATTTAATGCGGTGTACCTTAAATTAAAATATCTCGCGCTGTCGAACCTTTATTTGAACGCAACGAACGACATTTCTAAGGTTATACCGTTATTCTGAACACAATGAAACAGTTTCCACGGTCTAATTCGACCATATACAGACGATGCTAAAATAAATTAATGATTTGACATTAAATTCGATTAATACATATATATTTATACGTTTCAAACTCCGTTTTAATTAATATAAAATTCCATTTATATTATGATTTCAATATATAAACTAATTTATATATTCAAATATAAATCGCTAAAAATGCGGGACGTTTCAAAAACATTTTATAAAACATTCCATGTCCAAAATCGGGAATAACTTTCCTTTTTACTTAAGAAAACTCATTTCAAAATCATTTATTAAATTTTGAAATAAACAACATCGCTAAAACACCTTATAGTCAAATCGTGAAGTGTTTCACAAGGTGTTTGCACATGGATATTTTTTTCCCAACCAAACGCTAAATGTAAAAGCATATTTTGCTCATAAACTGGTTGAGCACAATCCAAACAGTAAATACAATAAAAAGATATTTTATTTTCTATACAATTTCTACATTTCATATGCATACAATTAAAGAATATTTTATTGTTCACAAATTTTTACATTAACAAATGTAATCTCTTATGTTAACATATTTTATCGAACGATACATCCTTTTAATGATTCAGTTTACATTAACAAATGTAATTTCTTATGTTAACATATTTTATTAAATGATACATCTTTTAATGATTCATTTTACATTAACAAATGTAATTTCTTATGTGAACATATTTTACCAAACGATACATCTTTTTAATGATTCATTTTACATTAACAAATGTAATTTCTTATGTTAACATATTTTATCAAACGATACTTCTTGTAATAACCCGCAAAATCTGGGCCAGTTTAAAAATTTTATTTTGGCAATTTTAGCGAATTTAGAATATTTGAAATGAATTATTTTAAATAATATCGACGAGAAAATTTATTTTGAATGGAATTCAACGTATATATTATACGCGTCGTCGTTAGAATATAAATATTTATATATAATTATAAATAGAATTGAAAATGGCGCGATAGTTCGATAATTCGATTTCAAACTTCAATTGAATGTACCAGGTGCAAAACAATCCGGATTTTAGTGAAACCAAAAATAATAGTATCTGATTGATGATATCTTTCCAACGAATCCGAAAGATCAAAATTTCATAGTAGGAATCAAAAGATATGTCCAGTTGAAAATTCTGAATAGTCGCTATGGAATTCAGGCCCTTAAAAATGGACATTTTGCAAACGACCTCGGATTTCGACGAAACCACTTTTGTTGGGTCCGTGATGTCAAATTATTGCTAGGTTTCAAATTTCATAATTTTTCGAATCAATATGTGAGCGTGGCAAAGGAAAACGCGTTTGACCAGTTTCAGTTGATTTTAATCGACTGGAAATTGGCCATTTTTCAAACGGTCTCAGAATTCGGCGAAACTAGTTTTGTTAGGACCGTATCGGCAATACGAAGATAGAAAATATTTTTCTGGAATTTTTAGAGACAGTATGTGCCCCGGTAATTTGAAATGTACGTTTAAAATTCAATATAGTGATTTAAATGTAAATTCAACGGAAACTGATTCAAACGATCGAATCAACCTACGAAACATGTCCCATTGTGTTCGGAATGGGGGTAATACGCTATGGACGACAGGCGGTGGGTTTCGTTTCGAGGTCGAAAATAAAAGTTGCTTTTTAGAATTAATTTAATAAATAAAATAATATATATATTTCCCTTTTAAACCCTCACCCCCCCTTCTCTCCTTATTTTCGATCAGAAAAAAAAAAGAAAAAAAAAATTTATATGACCCCGATCTGCTCGTCGCCCACCTGGAGGACCTCGCCGCCGCTCCCCTTGCAACCGCGCCGCCTACCTCCCCTTCCCCCTCCTCCTCCCTCCGCCGGCGATCCTGGTCGCCTTCCCCTTCTTCCTTACGAACCAGAAAACCCCAATTCCTCCCCCCAACCCTAAATCCCGACGCGACCTACATCCCCTGGCCCACATCGACAACGCGCCATCCGCCCTCCACCGCGAACTCCAGGCGACGCTGCTCCCTCCTCAATCGAACTTCGACGAGTTTAATAGATGAAGACGATGGCGATAAATATAAAAAGGGTATCTTTTTATTTATTTATTTATTTATTTAAATAACCTAGTTATTTTCAGCCGAGATGAGAATGTAAAAGCTATGATTCCATAGTTCATATAAATAGGATTTCTTAGATTAGAAAAATACGATCTTTGATTTGAAAAATATACAATTCTTGTTCATATGAAAAATAAGATTTTTATAAAGTAGAAGATTTAAAAATATGATTTTTATATTTTTAGAAGTATAAAAATACGATTTTTATATTATGTAGATAGCAAAAATATCATCTTGATATGTGTAGCAAAATAAAAATGTGATTTTTATAATTTTATTTTTATAAAGGCGAAATCTTTATTTTTATAAAGGCGAAATCTATATTTTTGAAAAGGCGAAATCTATATTTTTGAAAAGGCGAAATCTATATTTTTGAAATGGAATTTTTATCTATATGATAACAAAGTAAAAAATTCGATTTTTCTATATTGAATAGTATAATAAAAATTCGATTTTTATATATTGAATAACGAAGCAAAAATTCGATTTTTACATAGGTAGAGGATACGGGCAACGAAGGTGATAAAAAGGCGAGAGCGATGAAGACTTCTATAAAAGAAGAGTCAAGATGATTGGATAGCTATCGGTGAGAATTTCTCACCTTTCAATTTCTTTTTCTAGTTATATATATACTAGGATGCAGACGGTGCTTAGTAGCACCCGACACAATCGTCCACAGACCATGGACTTGTTTGTTTGGTTGCGTAGATTAGTTGGATTATTTGATTGAAATTGAATTGTTTGGTGAAATGGAATGGATTGGATTGATGTGTGAATGGCGTGGGCCTTCACTAGACCGGGGATAAGGCTAGGCCTCGTCCCGTTCCTAGTATCGTGCCGTTATGCCGCCGAAATTTTCTAAAATATGTTAGAAAAATAAGAAGATCATTTTATTTAAAGAATGAACTGAATAGAAATTCATATGTTAAAATAAAATGTTTTATCGTTAAAAATATAATTTTTAACGTGAATGTGAATAAATAAATATTCATTTACAAACCGGACGGTTTGTTTATGTACACTGATTTGACGGACATCGATTGGGTCGATAAATTTTACACATCGCCCAACTGCACAAATAAAATCTGTGTTTGATTGTTTGAAACCCCACACGGGTGTTGGGATGAAATTTGAAGTTCACTCATCCTGATTGATTAAATATGTCGATCGATTGATTGACAGGCTGTTATAAGCGTTAAATATCTATATTTCATGCTTATACAGTGTAGTGCACTTTGGTTGATGGTTGATTATTTTTCAATGCTATCTTATACATGTGTTGTATGAAAATCCATATAGTTAACGCTATGTGGTAATTGATTGGGCCTCATTCCAATTTAGAAAATAAAGAACAATATAAAATAAAGGTTCATGTGTTGACTGTACTCATCCGTTGAGATTAGTCATGTGTTGAAAGAAATATTTTAATAATAAAATTTACATCTTTATCAATATAAAATAAAGGTTCATGTGTTGACTGTACTCATCCGTTGAGATTAGTCATGTGTTGAACGAAATAATTTAACAAAAATAGTCACACGTGGACAGTACTCATTCGTTGAGATTAGTCGTGTGTTGACAAAAATAAATATTCATTTGTTGAATAAAATAAAGGAATATATGAAGCCGTGTTGATTAGATTGACGCCATTTTGACGTGAACGATATTTACATCGATATATAACGATTTCGAAATGAATTGAATATAAAACGATTTCGAAATGAATTGAATATATAACGATTTCGAAATGAATTGAATATATAACGATTTCGAAATGAATTGAATATATAACGATTTCGAAATGAATTGAATATAAAACGATTTCGAAATGAATTGAATATATAACGATTTCGAAATGAATTGAATATATAACGATTTCGAAATGAATTGAATATAAAACGATTTCGAAATGAATTGAATATAAAACGATTTCGAAATGAATTGAATATATAACGATTTCGAAATGAATTGAATATATAACGATTTCGAAATGAATTGAATATATAACGATTTCGAAATGAATTGAATATATAACGATTTCGAAATGAATTGAATATAAGACGATTTCGAAATGAATTGAATATAAAACGATTTCGAATTGAATGGAATAGAAAACCAATTTAATTTCAATTGAATATATAACGAATCGAATTCAAATTGGATTGAAAACAAATTGAATTCGAATTGAATATTTAACGGATTTGATTTCAATTGAATATATAATGAATTGGATTCAAATAGAAAACGAAACGAATTTGATTTGAATAGAAAATGAATTTGAATCGAATAGAAAACCAATTTGAATTGAATCGAATAGAAAACGACTTTGAAATTGGATTGAATTGAAAACGAATTCAAATTGAATCGAAAGCAAAGTGAAATGAATTCAAATTGAATTGAAATTTGAATTGAATAGAAGTGAGTTTTAAAACGAATTTATAAAGGAGAATTCAATTTTGATTTGAAATGAAATGGAAGTTGAAATTGCTTTGAACGGATTTAAAACTAATTATATGATTCGTTTTAAATAGTAATCGACGAAATATATATTATATATATTATATATATAATATAATGGCCTGAATAGAACGCGCCGCGCCGCGGCAGTTCGTGAATTTCGACCATTTATTTCAAACGGACATTACGGGAGATCCGACCGTCGGATTCTCCTAAAACCGGAACCGTTGGGTTTGTATCGAAAAGAGCTTTCTAATGAATATTTGAAATTTGAAATCTAACGGTTGGATTTGGAGATACGTCCAAATCAAATTTGAAAAAGGTCGCTGTAAGTGCAGTTCGATGGCCATTGTTGGAAATCGACTGTACGGGCCTTGATAAAATTATTAAAAATATCAATAATTTGTGTAAAATCATAAGAAATGATTTGGGAAAAATTGGGGTGAAGAACTCCATATTTGAAAAGATAAAAATAGATTTTTATCGAAATGAACTAGTTTTGAACTAAATTTAAAACCCAATCATTTTTAAATAAATGAATTAGTTTTAAAAAGGGGTTTTAAATAATCGAATTTCTAATATATTTGATTAAATTTGAAATGGGTTTATCGTGAATAGTGTTTTAAATAACACTAGTTCTTTAACCCGATAACAAATAGATTGTGATTTGGGTTTGTCGTGAACTGTGTTTTAAATAACACCTAGTTCTTTAACCCAGTAAAAGGAGTTTTAACGAATCTGCAATTAGATTGAAATGTGAATTTGTAATCTAAATTATCAAATTTAGAAATGAGCGGGAATGGAGTATTACCAGTTTTGCTCCAAAGCGATAGTTAAATCTTTAATTAGATTTGAACGTGAAATGGTAATTAATTTTACCGATAACACCACGGTGTTAGATATGGAGTATTACCAGTTCTGCTTCATGGGATGAATAGGTTGGGATTGGGAAATAAAATAAATAATTACTTCGGTGTGGTTCGCTAATCTCGACTAGTTTAGAAAAACCATAATTTGGTTTGAAATAACATCCAAAGGAAGATTTCAGGATAAATTTTAAAGAATTTATCTTGGATAAAATTAATGGGAACCTTTCCCTAAGAATGTGGAATTTAGAAACTAGCTGTAGGTTGGCTAAGAAGAATGGTTTCCTGGGTATTGATCTGATGTTGGTTTCGGCCTTCGGGGTTAATGTTTGGGAAATTGTTCTCTTGCTAATTTGCGGTTAGTGACTAATGAATTGGAATGAGGCGTATGTTGTTGTTTGTGTAACATTTGTTTTTAATATACGCGGGTTGTTCGGAAAGTCCGGGTTTATACCCATTCTGAATAACCGATTCGACGATAAGTCGGAGATGAAGACGGTGGTCAAAGACCCGAAGTCTTCACATCGTTTGGGTAATTACTGACGATCCTGATTGGGCTGTACACCCAAGAGGATGGAAATAGTTGGTGGTCGTCCAGACGTACTTGGAGATGGATGGATATGCGAGGAAAGTGCCTCCGGTTTCGTTCAGACCCAGAACGGACTTGTAAATGGATTGTGTGTCTGACATTGGATTTTATTCTGTGTTGATTGATTTCTATTAAATATATATCTGTTTGGCGGCGGAGAATTTATTCTCTTGCTTAACGCCCTTCTCTGAGACGTACGAGCTTAGAGGTTATATATCGATAGATATCAATCGCATAGCATGAATTGCCTGTGTGGCATGCTAAGTTGCATGGATCAAGGCTTTTGTTGAAAAGCAGAGTCTTGTGGTTGATGATCAAAGCACGGCCTTCGTGGCGTAGCTTTGTGTATAGCGTGAATTCGCGAGCCTCACACCTCGGTATGAGTTAAAAACGGGATACGGGCCGTTGGGAGAACACGACGTTTCTTTCTAGCTTTGGTGGTGTCAGTGACTTACCAGCCCTGACATTTATATACTTTTCACCTTTGTGGTTGTTGGAATGAGGCGCCTCGATTATAGGTCTGTAAGGACCGGGAAACGTGTGTTCAGGAATTGCCAATCCTCTAACGTAAGTGAGGACCGGCCCAACCGATCCAAGGGTTACCCAGTGTGCGTAGTCCTGAGGCATTTGCTAGAGTGTCTCGAACGCGGAGAGGAGCTTGCCCCTTGCCTCGACTCATGACGGAAATCCAATTTCCAATGCGTGTATTGCGGCTTTATTTGTAGAGCCTAGTATGGCGACATAGTAGCATGGGATACTATGCCGTCTATGATTTATATTTATGATTGAAATTGTTTTGACACTATACACTTATTATAGTATCAAATGATTTGTTTTAAACGTACCAAGCATGTTTGGCTGTTATAAGGTAAAACCCTATCCTCCGGCTTGCGTTGCATTGTATGATGGGACCTGGGTCTTATAATAGCTTCATTTTTCGAAAAAGCATTGCGTTGTTTATTCTGTGCACTGGTATTCTTGGGAGGAAACCCGTTCCGTGTTATACGGCGTGGTCCCTTGAATTACTCGCTTTGAAAGTAAAGTTTTAAATAACTATTTTAGTTCTCACACCAGTCACATGACTGACCTGGAGTTTATTGTTTTAACCTAAACTCTGGGTGCCCCTATTTTCCGCACGGGCAGCTAGTAGTTTTGGTTTTGCAGATTTATATTCACAGGATCCTGGTTTACAGCTGGAATGATATCCGGAAAGCTCTGTATCCGTATATCACCTTCAGTTGTGCTTTGTATTATTTTTCCGCTGCTATGTAATTTATTCATTTATACTCTGTATATTCTTGTATCTGATGAAATTGTTGTAATAGCAATGAAATGTTCTTCTGTTTGTGTTCTGATTTGTCCTGTTCTCAACGTTCAGGGGTTTCGAACGGTCTAGATCGGTTTAACGACTGATTCGGATCGAGCGAAATTCCAGGCCGTCACATTTGGTATCAGAGCTTTGGTTTACAGAGCTCGAGAACAAGACACATTAGAACCATACGAAAGAATTCATCAGATATTGGATTAGTAATATCCAATTAGAATGACTCGTTAGAGATAGGATCAGTAGTATCCTAGAACGAGTGAGAAGAGTATATTTTTCAAATGAAAACAATTTGTTTTGAAATTTAAACCATTTTATACGTATTTGAATATTTTATTTATATTGAATATGGAAAATCTAGTATATAAAGGTTTTGCATATACGCGTCATGAACGTATATTCGAAGTTTTAATATATTGGATAGATATAGAATCATACTCTAGTGGCCCGAAGATGATTCTGATGATTGACTAGTCGTCATTAGTATTCATGTTCGAGTAACGAAGGTGTGATATCTATATATTTCCATTAGACTGGTGTGAGAACCAAAACTTATATAGTTAGAACACATTGTTGTGAATTGGCATCAAAAACATGATTTTTGTATATATATCAAAATTATGAATTTGAAACTCTATTTCACTAATTGATTGATGTTTGTGTTGTTTGTTTATTTGTTTGATAAATTTTGAACCATTATGCCTAATTGCATCAAATATTGAATTATATTGAAAATTAGTCGCATTTGCTTGCATATACAATACTTACATTGAACAGGTCATAGCAAGGAGGCTAGAGCAGAGAATAAAATTTGTTTGCCCGATAAATAGGTACATGTTTACTACATAATTTACTGTTTTGTTTGGGTGATGATGATTTTATGAGCCTATTGGCTAGCCGCTTGGCTTTTTCTTTTTCTTTTTGAGATTAGAAGGACCGGGGAAGCTATTTGAAATTCCCCGATGCTCCCGGTGTAGGGGAGGTTATGGCGAAATTTTTCGAAAATTTAGGGTGTTAGCCAAATTTTTGAAAATTTGAAAATTCTCAGAAACTGAAAAGTTAGAGAATGGAAACCAGATCGAACGTAGAGTTGATTAATCAAACCACTTTCGACTTTGTTCCTTTTCGGGGACGAAAAGTTTTAAGTGGGGGAGATTGTAATAACCCGCAAAATCTGGGCCAGTTTAAAAATTTTATTTTGGCAATTTTAGCGAATTTAGAATATTTGAAATGAATTATTTTAAATAATATCGACGAGAAAATTTATTTTGAATGGAATTCAACGTATATATTATACGCGTCGTCGTTAGAATATAAATATTTATATATAATTATAAATAGAATTGAAAATGGCGCGATAGTTCGATAATTCGATTTCAAACTTCAATTGAATGTACCAGGTGCAAAACAATCCGGATTTTAGTGAAACCAAAAATAATAGTATCTGATTGATGATATCTTTCCAACGAATCCGAAAGATCAAAATTTCATAGTAGGAATCAAAAGATATGTCCAGTTGAAAATTCTGAATAGTCGCTATGGAATTCAGGCCCTTAAAAATGGACATTTTGCAAACGACCTCGGATTTCGACGAAACCACTTTTGTTGGGTCCGTGATGTCAAATTATTGCTAGGTTTCAAATTTCATAATTTTTCGAATCAATATGTGAGCGTGGCAAAGGAAAACGCGTTTGACCAGTTTCAGTTGATTTTAATCGACTGGAAATTGGCCATTTTTCAAACGGTCTCAGAATTCGGCGAAACTAGTTTTGTTAGGACCGTATCGGCAATACGAAGATAGAAAATATTTTTCTGGAATTTTTAGAGACAGTATGTGACCCCGGTAATTTGAAATGTACGTTTAAAATTCAATATAGTGATTTAAATGTAAATTCAACGGAAACTGATTCAAACGATCGAATCAACCTACGAAACATGTCCCATTGTGTTCGGAATGGGGGTAATACGCTATGGACGACAGGCGGTGGGTTTCGTTTCGAGGTCGAAAATAAAAGTTGCTTTTTAGAATTAATTTAATAAATAAAATAATATATATATTTCCCTTTTAAACCCTCACCACCCTTCTCTCCTTATTTTCGATCAGAAAAAAAAAGAAAAAAAAAATTATATGACCCCGATCTGCTCGTCGCCCACCTGGAGGACCTCGCCGCCGCTCCCTTTGCAACCGCGCCGCCTACCTCCCCTTCCCCCTCCTCCTCCCTCCGCCGGCGATCCTGGTCGCCTTCCCCTTCTTCCCTACGAACCAGAAAACCCCAATTCCTCCCCCCAACCCTAAATCCCGACGCGACCTACATCCCCTGGCCCACATCGACAACGCGCCATCCGCCCTCCACCGCGAACTCCAGGCGACGCTGCTCCCTCCTCAATCGAACTTCGACGAGTTTAATAGATGAAGACGATGGCGATAAATATAAAAAGGGTATCTTTTTATTTATTTATTTATTTAAATAACCTAGTTATTTTCAGCCGAGATGAGAATGTAAAAGCTATGATTCCATAGTTCATATAAATAGGATTTCTTAGATTAGAAAAATACGATCTTTGATTTGAAAAATATACAATTCTTGTTCATATGAAAAATAAGATTTTTATAAAGTAGAAGATTTAAAAATATGATTTTTATATTTTTAGAAGTATAAAAATACGATTTTTATATTATGTAGATAGCAAAAATATCATCTTGATATGTGTAGCAAAATAAAAATGTGATTTTTATAATTTTATTTTTATAAAGGCGAAATCTTTATTTTTATAAAGGCGAAATCTATATTTTTGAAAAGGCGAAATCTATATTTTTGAAAAGGCGAAATCTATATTTTTGAAATGGAATTTTTATCTATATGATAACAAAGTAAAAAATTCGATTTTTCTATATTGAATAGTATAATAAAAATTCGATTTTTATATATTGAATAACGAAGCAAAAATTCGATTTTTACATAGGTAGAGGATACGGGCAACGAAGGTGATAAAAAGGCGAGAGCGATGAAGACTTCTATAAAAGAAGAGTCAAGATGATTGGATAGCTATCGGTGAGAATTTCTCACCTTTCAATTTCTTTTTCTAGTTATATATATACTAGGATGCAGACGGTGCTTAGTAGCACCCGACACAATCGTCCACAGACCATGGACTTGTTTGTTTGGTTGCGTAGATTAGTTGGATTATTTGATTGAAATTGAATTGTTTGGTGAAATGGAATGGATTGGATTGATGTGTGAATGGCGTGGGCCTTCACTAGACCGGGGATAAGGCTAGGCCTCGTCCCGTTCCTAGTATCGTGCCGTTATGCCGCCGAAATTTTCTAAAATATGTTAGAAAAATAAGAAGATCATTTTATTTAAAGAATGAACTGAATAGAAATTCATATGTTAAAATAAAATGTTTTATCGTTAAAAATATAATTTTTAACGTGAATGTGAATAAATAAATATTCATTTACAAACCGGACGGTTTGTTTATGTACACTGATTTGACGGACATCGATTGGGTCGATAAATTTTACACATCGCCCAACTGCACAAATAAAATCTGTGTTTGATTGTTTGAAACCCCACACGGGTGTTGGGATGAAATTTGAAGTTCACTCATCCTGATTGATTAAATATGTCGATCGATTGATTGACAGGCTGTTATAAGCGTTAAATATCTATATTTCATGCTTATACAGTGTAGTGCACTTTGGTTGATGGTTGATTATTTTTCAATGCTATCTTATACATGTGTTGTATGAAAATCCATATAGTTAACGCTATGTGGTAATTGATTGGGCCTCATTCCAATTTAGAAAATAAAGAACAATATAAAATAAAGGTTCATGTGTTGACTGTACTCATCCGTTGAGATTAGTCATGTGTTGAACGAAATATTTTAATAATAAAATTTACATCTTTATCAATATAAAATAAAGGTTCATGTGTTGACTGTACTCATCCGTTGAGATTAGTCATGTGTTGAACGAAATAATTTAACAAAAATAGTCACACGTGGACAGTACTCATTCGTTGAGATTAGTCGTGTGTTGACAAAAATAAATATTCATTTGTTGAATAAAATAAAGGAATATATGAAGCCGTGTTGATTAGATTGACGTCATTTTGACGTGAACGATATTTACATCGATATATAACGATTTCGAAATGAATTGAATATAAAACGATTTCGAAATGAATTGAATATATAACGATTTCGAAATGAATTGAATATATAACGATTTCGAAATGAATTGAATATATAACGATTTCGAAATGAATTGAATATAAAACGATTTCGAAATGAATTGAATATATAACGATTTCGAAATGAATTGAATATATAACGATTTCGAAATGAATTGAATATAAAACGATTTCGAAATGAATTGAATATAAAACGATTTCGAAATGAATTGAATATATAACGATTTCGAAATGAATTGAATATATAACGATTTCGAAATGAATTGAATATATAACGATTTCGAAATGAATTGAATATATAACGATTTCGAAATGAATTGAATATAAGACGTTTTCGAAATGAATTGAATATAAAACGATTTCGAATTGAATGGAATAGAAAACCAATTTAATTTCAATTGAATATATAACGAATCGAATTCAAATTGGATTGAAAACAAATTGAATTCGAATTGAATATTTAACGGATTTGATTTCAATTGAATATATAATGAATTGGATTCAAATAGAAAACGAAACGAATTTGATTTGAATAGAAAATGAATTTGAATCGAATAGAAAACCAATTTGAATTGAATCGAATAGAAAACGACTTTGAAATTGGATTGAATTGAAAACGAATTCAAATTGAATCGAAAGCAAAGTGAAATGAATTCAAATTGAATTGAAATTTGAATTGAATAGAAGTGAGTTTTAAAACGAATTTATAAAGGAGAATTCAATTTTGATTTGAAATGAAATGGAAGTTGAAATTGCTTTGAACGGATTTAAAACTAATTATATGATTCGTTTTAAATAGTAATCGACGAAATATATATTATATATATAATATAATGGCCTGAATAGAACGCGCCGCGCCGCGGCAGTTCGTGAATTTCGACCATTTATTTCAAACGGACATTACGGGAGATCCGACCGTCGGATTCTCCTAAAACCGGAACCGTTGGGTTTGTATCGAAAAGAGCTTTCTAATGAATATTTGAAATTTGAAATCTAACGGTTGGATTTGGAGATACGTCCAAATCAAATTTGAAAAAGGTCGCTGTAAGTGCAGTTCGATGGCCATTGTTGGAAATCGACTGTACGGGCCTTGATAAAATTATTAAAAATATCAATAATTTGTGTAAAATCATAAGAAATGATTTGGGAAAAATTGGGGTGAAGAACTCCATATTTGAAAAGATAAAAATAGATTTTTATCGAAATGAACTAGTTTTGAACTAAATTTAAAACCCAATCATTTTTAAATAAATGAATTAGTTTTAAAAAGGGGTTTTAAATAATCGAATTTCTAATATATTTGATTAAATTTGAAATGGGTTTATCGTGAATAGTGTTTTAAATAACACTAGTTCTTTAACCCGATAACAAATAGAATGTGATTTGGGTTTGTCGTGAACTGTGTTTTAAATAACACCTAGTTCTTTAACCCAGTAAAAGGAGTTTTAACGAATCTGCAATTAGATTGAAATGTGAATTTGTAATCTAAATTATCAAATTTAGAAATGAGCGGGAATGGAGTATTACCAGTTTTGCTCCAAAGCGATAGTTAAATCTTTAATTAGATTTGAACGTGAAATGGTAATTAATTTTACCGATAACACCACGGTGTTAGATATGGAGTATTACCAGTTCTGCTTCATGGGATGAATAGGTTGGGATTGGGAAATAAAATAAATAATTACTTCGGTGTGGTTCGCTAATCTCGACTAGTTTAGAAAAACCATAATTTGGTTTGAAATAACATCCAAAGGAAGATTTCAGGATAAATTTTAAAGAATTTATCTTGGATAAAATTAATGGGAACCTTTCCCTAAGAATGTGGAATTTAGAAACTAGCTGTAGGTTGGCTAAGAAGAATGGTTTCCTGGGTATTGATCTGATGTTGGTTTCGGCCTTCGGGGTTAATGTTTGGGAAATTGTTCTCTTGCTAATTTGCGGTTAGTGACTAATGAATTGGAATGAGGCGTATGTTGTTGTTTGTGTAACATTTGTTTTTAATATACGCGGGTTGTTCGGAAAGTCCGGGTTTATACCCATTCTGAATAACCGATTCGACGATAAGTCGGAGATGAAGACGGTGGTCAAAGATCCGAAGTCTTCACATCGTTTGGGTAATTACTGACGATCCTGATTGGGCTGTACACCCAAGAGGATGGAAATAGTTGGTGGTCGTCCAGACGTACTTGGAGATGGATGGATATGCGAGGAAAGTGCCTCCGGTTTCGTTCAGACCCAGAACGGACTTGTAAATGGATTGTGTGTCTGACATTGGATTTTATTCTGTGTTGATTGAATTCTATTAAATATATATCTGTTTGGCGGCGGAGAATTTATTCTCTTGCTTAACGCCCTTCTCTGAGACGTACGAGCTTAGAGGTTATATATCGATAGATATCAATCGCATAGCATGAATTGCCTGTGTGGCATGCTAAGTTGCATGGATCAAGGCTTTTGTTGAAAAGCAGAGTCTTGTGGTTGATGATCAAAGCACGGCCTTCGTGGCGTAGCTTTGTGTATAGCGTGAATTCGCGAGCCTCACACCTCGGTATGAGTTAAAAACGGGATACGGGCCGTTGGGAGAACACGACGTTTCTTTCTAGCTTTGGTGGTGTCAGTGACTTACCAGCCCTGACATTTATATACTTTTCACTTTTGTGGTTGTTGGAATGAGGCGCCTCGATTATAGGTCTGTAAGGACCGGGAAACGTGTGTTCAGGAATTGCCAATCCTCTAACGTAAGTGAGGACCGGCCCAACCGATCCAAGGGTTACCCAGTGTGCGTAGTCCTGAGACATTTGCTAGAGTGTCTCGAACGCGGAGAGGAGCTTGCCCCTTGCCTCGACTCATGACGGAAATCCAATTTCCAATACGTGTATTGCGGCTTTATTTGTAGAGCCTAGTATGGCGACATAGTAGCATGGGATACTATGCCGTCTATGATTTATATTTATGATTGAAATTGTTTTGACACTATACACTTATTATAGTATCAAATGATTTGTTTTAAACGTACCAAGCATGTTTGGCTGTTATAAGGTAAAACCCTATCCTCCGGCTTGCGTTGCATTGTATGATGGGACCTGGGTCTTATAATAGCTTCATTTTTCGAAAAAGCATTGCGTTGTTTATTCTGTGCACTGGTATTCTTGGGAGGAAACCCGTTCCGTGTTATACGGCGTGGTCCCTTGAATTACTCGCTTTGAAAGTAAAGTTTTAAATAACTATTTTAGTTCTCACACCAGTCACATGACTGACCTGGAGTTTATTGTTTTAACCTAAACTCTGGGTGCCCCTATTTTCCGCACGGGCAGCTAGTAGTTTTGGTTTTGCAGATTTATATTCACAGGATCCTGGTTTACAGCTGGAATGATATCCGGAAAGCTCTGTATCCGTATATCACCTTCAGTTGTGCTTTGTATTATTTTTCCGCTGCTATGTAATTTATTCATTTCTACTCTGTATATTCTTGTATCTGATGAAATTGTTGTAATAGCAATGAAATGTTCTTCTGTTTGTGTTCTGATTTGTCCTGTTCTCAACGTTCAGGGGTTTCGAACGGTCTAGATCGGTTTAACGACTGATTCGGATCGAGCGAAATTCCAGGCCGTCACACTTCTTTTTAATGATTCATTTTACATTCAATAAAAATGTAAATTTTCAATGTTGAACTTTCCTATTTCAAATAATGATCATTTCTCATTACTTCTTACATACAATAAAAATGTAAATTTTTATTGTTAAAATTTTCGATGTATTCCAATGACAAATAAAAGAATAATTTATTTGTACACATTTTTCTATGTATTCCAATGACAAATAAAAGAATAATTTATTTGCATACAAATTCATATCTTTAACATAACAAATAAAAGTGAATATTTATTTGTTAACATATCTCTATTTCAAAACAAATGAACATTTTTAATCCTTTCTATATATACAATAAAAATGTAAATTTTATCATTAAAATATTTTAACCATACTAATTTGTTAAACATGGCAATTATAATTTAACAATTCCAATTTATTAAACATTGCAATTCTAATTTTGACAAAATTGATAATTTTTGATTGAACTATTCTAATTAACCAAAAAAGATAATTTTTGTTTAACTTAATTCTAATTTACAAAAATGTTAATTTTTGTTCCAACTATTCTAATTAATAAAATTTATCATTTTTGTTTAAATATTCTAATTTGACAAAATTGACAAATTTAATGCAACATTTGTACTTTGACTAAAATAACAATTTTAATTAAATTATTTCAATTTGTCAAAAATGACAATTTTTGTCCAATCACTCTATTTTGTCAAATTGACAATTTTAGTCCAAAAACTCTAATTTTTCAAATTTAAAATTCTAATCCAATTATTCTTCTTCAACAAAAATTGGTATTTTTGTTTTCAATAGTTTTGTTCAGCACAAACATCGTCAAATTAATGGATCTTCATAACGACATCAGTTCTAGATCAAATCACGTATCATACAAATAGAATTTAACACATCAGTTCTAAATCAAATAAAGAATAAGGCAAATAGAATTTAATTGTGTATAATTTAACACATCAATTCTAAATCAAATCACGAATCAGGCAAATAGAATTTAATGGTGTATAGTTTAACACATCCATTCTAAATCAAATCACGAATCAGACAAATAGAATTTAACGGTGTATAATTTAACACATCAATTCTAGATCAAATCACGTATGGTGATTGAGTAGATTTCATTATATAAAAGAAAAGAAATAGAATTTCTCACCTTGATCGGTTTCAGGAATTGTTTATATAACGATTGGCTTTAGTAAAATTAAACTTGCGTTTAATTTTATCAAAAATCCAACAGTTTCTGTGTAATATCCCAGAATTTTCGACAACTGGAATGTGGAATTAAAAAAAGATTACTATTAATAACCAAATTTATTTTGATACTTGGAAATTTAAATATGAAAATATGGTGCGAATATGAATTGAATTTAATTCAGAATGGTGCGAATATGAATTGAATTTAATTCAGAATAGTTGATTTGTAATCAAATATTTATTGTTGAATATCAGAATTGAATTTGGATGGTTATTTGAATTAAAGTTGGAATTAGACTGGAATATAAGTGGTTAAACGAATGGGAGATTTTATTTGTTGAATTATATGGAAAATTGAGTTAGATATGTGTGTAAATGGGTGTATATAAAGAAGTTGAATTTAACATTTCAGAATTTGAAATCAAACGGGGTTATTGGTAAACAAACTAAATAAAACAGGTAAACCAATGAGTAAAATAAAAATAAAAATAACATCGTATACCGACAAAGTCGAATTTCAACCTGGATAATTTTATTGGGTTCAGAACACGAAGACGAAGTGGTATGTACAAACTTTGACGCGGTAGGGGTTTGCGTTAAGCGCTACAAACTTAGAACGCTACTGGTAATTCACGGTAGAAAATGATATTTAATGAAAATCAGATGTAACCTTCCTTAGGAAGACACCGTGCCAGCGTATGTCTTAAAAATCGTGGCTGCCCTATTTCCTACGATATTACATTGTTCATATCCACTGCTTTTTCTCCTATAAAACAACGCCTTGTCCTAATCTCTCTTCAGGAAAAAAAATCATTCTTTTCTTTTTCCATTTTTTTTATGGCCAAAGCCAATTTCGCTTTCCCCAAATCTATTTCCCGAATCGAGAAAATGGCAGCCACGATTATCGGTCCTTCTCTTCCAGTCGCAAGCTGACACTAAAATCGAAGGTTACTCCTCGTATCACGCCAAATCCATTGCGTTGCTCAATAATTTTTAGCAAAACCCATCTCCGGTCCTTTTTCTTGGATGCTTCTTCACCAGACTAATGTTAGTTCACCATCGATAGCCAATTTCAATCTGCGTCGAGTCCTGATGTTCGCCTGAAGCACCGCATCAACCAAACCCTAACACCACTTCAAAGGCGCTTGCAGATCGAGCTTCGAAACTCCACCACGTCGATTTGCAAATCCGTTTCTATGCTTTCTTCACGGTTTCAAGGTGAGTTATCTTACTCACGATTCAATTTTATTTCAAGTAATTTGACTTGGGTTTTAAACTAAAGCTTGATGGTTGACTTTGGCTTGTGTTTACTGTTGGGTTTTGAACAATTACGGTGACTTGTTTTCGTGAATTCTCTGGTAAATTCTAGAAACAAAATTGCGATATCATATATTTGAAAACAATACAATTTCTGTCCAATTAGGTTTTTGCCAAAAA
Organism: Allium sativum; assembly: GCA_030737875.1. Classification (NCBI taxonomy): domain Eukaryota; kingdom Viridiplantae; phylum Streptophyta; class Magnoliopsida; order Asparagales; family Amaryllidaceae; genus Allium; species Allium sativum. Next base: position 780,849,482 of record CM060913.1, on the reverse strand, counting down.
AATGAATTCTGTGCATCCCTGGAAATGAATCAATACCCCTTTGCGTGATTGAAGTGACCTGGGAACATTGAAAGTGGGAATAGAAAAACCTTGATTCAGTTGATAATTTGTATTCCGGTCTACTGGCATTGTTGTTTCAGCATGTAGTCCGTTTGTTTGGGCAAAATCTTTCCAGTCTGATAATACAGTTCGATCATCACATTTTGTTGTTCCTCACCCGCTCTGTTTGCCCTCCCTGATAAGGAAAAAGAAAATTACATATGCATATTTATATGTTGAAGTAAACCAATAAAATTTGATCTTAAAGTATGTACAGGCTTTATAATATGACCCTTTTGGATGTAGGACTGCTATTTAAACCCTGTTCAGATTTACAGTTAATTTTGATCCTGTTTGGCAAACCTTACCAACCCACATCCAAACATGCTCCCTGATCCTGTTTAGACAAAAATGTTACTGTATTGATCACCGAAGTTATAGTACATCTAAAAGATGATTGTTTCCATTATAGAAAAAGGTAACTAATAAACTTATGAGAAATAAAATCAATTGAATTTTTGGGTTTATAGGAATCGTACCTGCATGATTTATGACCTGCATGATTTATGACCAAAGATGCAGACTGTACATAGTTAGCAATACCGGGCGAGGTAGTGAAGTAATCTATAGAAAGTGATCGATTTTCTTCAGAAATGTGTAATTTGAAAATGAGACTATCATGTCTATGTTGAAGTATTACACTGTAAAGGAGAAATATAATAGGAACTCAGTGTTCTGTTTATATATGAGGAATATAATAAGAAAACACAATTTGCAAGTTTTAAATGTTACTCAATAACTACAAATTCACTGACAAGAACATAAGCTATGAAAATGATAGTGTGAGGACATTTCTGCATTGTGTATCGTTTAAAATTTACAACTCAGACCATATACGTGATTATTTATTGTTATTACTGGCAAACCCATTTGAATGCAAGGATTTGTTCATACCAAAAGGGTACTGTTATTACTAGCAAACCTATTTGAATGCAAGGATTTGTTCATACCAAAAGGGTACTGTTATTACTAGCAAACCTATTTGAATGCAAGGATTTGTTCATACCAAAGGGTACTGTTACTACTGGAAAAACATATTTAAATATAAGGATTTGTTCATACGAAAAGTATTACTGTTATTTTTGGGAAAAATATTCGAACATAAGAGTTGTTTATACTAAAAGTCTTACTGTGATTTCTGGAAATCTGAGATAACATGGGCAATTATGGTAAAAATATTCAAGAGATTTCTGAAGTTGCTAACAGTGATCATGTCAAGTTTGGTTCCCATTTTTACCCAATGTGTTTTAAATAAGTGTTAACACTTGGTGTTGTAACAAACTTGTTGCTAATAGTTGAATTTTTTCTGTCTACATTTGACACCCTAAGTTAATTGCTTGTTACTAATTTATTTACACCTTCATGCGCTTGGTTGTTGTATTTGTGCATACTTCTTGCATGCTGATGAACGTGGGTACACTGTCATTAAGAATTTGGGCGAAATTAAATCTTTACATGCATTATTCACTGGTTTTGAGAATAACCGGGAATGATTTTTATATTTTATTCATCTTTAAAATCTTTTACTCTCTTGATTAATTACTGGAAATCCATGTGTGTATATAGGATGATAGAAACTCCATTCATGTTTCATATAGATTATCATGGCCATTTTTTTACTACCACTTATTGATGACCGTGGGCACCTTCCTGTACGGTGACATGTTACTATTTTTTTTTTCATTTATATATAACCTGACCGGTTATCACTTGATAAATATGGCATTGCACTTTTGTGCTTACTGATACGCTGCCATGTTGTTGCTTTGCATTTGCGCCCGCGCTATGATTTTCATGGTACTAGTTAGTCGTTGGTTACGGGATGCTGGGGCAGTGCATATGTGTACCTGTACATGTGTGCACATGCAGGCTTCCATGACCATTTTGCCCTGAAATAAAAACTGATAAGCACATATATTGTACTTGATTTTGAACTTATACTATAGTAGATTTATATCTAGTTGAAATAAATAGAACAAATTTTATACTTAAATTTTGGCGATTATAGAACAGATACTGCATAGTGACTAGAACAGATACTACACAACTGATTATATTTATTAAATGTTTCGGTTTATATTGAAGTTAATTTACTTGAACTATGATTTAATCCTGACTAGAGTGTTTTATGTTTTTGCATGGAACGCTCGGGTCAGACCCTGAGTGTTACAGATTTAGACATCACAGTTCAGGATTTGAAGATTTGCGAAGCTGGGGATTTCGAAGACGCGCACTCTGAAGATTTTAAACCAGCAAATATATTCAAACTGTAGTTATATTCCGCTGTATTGAAATAAAAATTCTGTATTCAAATTCTGTTATATATAAAAGTTCTATTTTCTGTTCAATATTGTGTTATTCATTTATTCTGTGTTGATTTTGTGTTTTAAACTCTGTAAGCTAAATAACGAACCGTCAGCTTGAACGTTTTAAGTTGGTTTAATTACCAATTTGAAGCAGTCAAATTGGCGGGACGTTACAAGTGGTATGAGAGCTTTGGTTTATTCAAAGCTTAGCTTATCGAGTTTAAATGAGTAGGATCAACACTAGAAAAGCGAAATTTGAAAATAAAAAGGTTTCAAAATATGAATTTTGAAAATGAAAATAAATTTTAAATAGATTTTGAAGAAAAAATATATTTTGGGAAATAACTATTTTTGAGACTATTATTTTGAAACTAATACAGCGGAAAAAGTATTTTGAGATTTAAAATTTTGTTCGGAATCCCTAGTCTTCAGAGGTCTTCGAATCCAGGTTTGTGAGAATTATTCTTTGATAAGATCCCCTTAGATTTGAATCTTGAATCCACCATCGAATGGTATCCAAGAAAGATAAAGTATAAGAGAATCAACAAATTAAATTCTCTAATCATGTATTTTAGCAATAAAAGATAACTGTAATTTATTTGAAGTAAGAATTCAATTAGAAACTTAAATGATAAAGGGAAATTTGAAATCGCTTCAAAAACGAAACGATGAATTTTATTTTGATATATGGAATATAAATGAATGATAATAAAATCAAGAATGTTATATTTGGAATTCGATTTTGTTAAATTGTATTAATAACTTAGCAAGATAAATTATAATTAGCTTCAAACCAATAAGGTATAATCGAATATATGATTTCGATAGCAAGATATAAACTTGTTAATTAATAAACAAGAAGTGAATGGTTAACGAGAGTCTTAAATTATGAGAATCCTAAATGAAGTGAAGCAAGACATGAATGAAGATTTTAAAGAGATATGTGCTTATATTTAAACGAATCAAAAGTTAATTGGATATGACGAGTCCAGATTCGTATAAAACGGGATAATATTTACTTTTTGGAAGTAAACAACGTTGGAAAGCATAAATGTTGAAATGGAATTGGAGATAAAGGAAATGGAGTGGACTAGTACGATGAATTTATTCTGAAGTTCTGAGTATAAATTAAATGAGGTTTTTCTGAAGTTTGGAATATATTATCGAATAAGAAATTATTCGAAATGAGGTTATGCATGGAGTTTGATTATGTGGAATTTCAGGAAAATATTATTTACTTTCCATTTTAAATAAAAAAAATACATATTATAAAATTGGTTATGTATTCACATTAACGAAAAGAATATAACTTAAAGTTAAATATCTTGAAGGCATGAATTATTATAAAAGAAATAAATTTTTACTTGAATTCAAAAGTTACGAGAATGAATGTTTTGTTGGTGTTCGAAGTTGAGAATTTTATATGTTTCAAGGTTAATAATGTTGTTCAGTTAAGGTCTGAGAGGTAATTATACCCCAACTTGATTGACTTCATTATTAACTAAGAAATGGTTAAGATTCGATAGCAAGAGTGGTTAAGTAAAGTAAGTAAATGAATGTCAGCAGTTAAGTGAAAATAGCAGTGTTTCATTTAATAACTGTTTAATTCAAATAACAAATGTAGAAATGTTTTTCCTAAGAATAAGGTATATTTTATGGAAGATAGAGATTTACAAATATATATAAGTGTTTTCCAGTGGTAATAAGAAATTTTGTAAAATTATGGGAAATAAATATGATAACTGGAAATGTTTTTTGAAAAGGCCATGGGAGGATAAGGGGGTTTGAATGCAAAAATTAGCAATAAAATCATTATTATAATTATTCAAATAAGGGTTTCTATGATGAGAAATCATTTTAAATATGTTATATAGTAAAAATAAATCAATTAGAAACAAGTTATATAAAGAAATATACTTGACTTGAAATATAGGAAAAGTCGATATCACTTTATCAGTAAAATCCCTAATTTTGTGAATAATGGAGAAAAATTATTTAATATGGCTTTACCTACTAAATAATCATGTTCTGATTATTTAAAATATTAGGAAAGTTATTTCTAAATTTTGTTTACTCGGATAAATAGTTCAAGAAAAAAATGAAAATATAAACGATGAACGGGTTCCGGTTTCTCGATGGTTTCACGAGTGGAAGTTATAGAAAGGTGTAATATGAATGTGCACACATATATGAGTATGATAAGATATCTATAAGATGTTAATACAAAAATTATTTAGTATAAAAAAGAGGTTAAAGTAAGTAAATAAATAAAGACAAAACGAGTTTAGTTTTATTAAAATAATACCATACCCTTACACACTCATTACCCTTACACATCCTTACTCTTACGCAGCATGCTCTTATATGATGTGACAAGTGATAAGAGGAGGGTGCAGCCAAAAATAGGGAAGAGGGAGGGGTGTTTTCAATAAATTTTCTTCCCTTATTTTATTCCTAAATATTTCCTATAAATACCTCACCTCTCTTCATAAATTATCTACAATACAACACTACCTTTTTCTCCTCTCAAACTCAACAATGGCTTCTAAGATCTAAGAAAATTCTAATCACCTCACTAACTTTCTTAAAACAACATTAAACCATCTAAAAATCCTCTCAAACTCTTTCTTATATCTTAAACCCTCATTAAAAGACTGCACAACAAGTTGGAAGGCAAGGCAAGAAGATTTGAATCCTCACTAAGCATAGTCCATAAGCAAAGGAGGAGGAGAGGAGGCTGACAAGCTAAGGAAGAAAGAAGATGCTAGTATGAGTAGCTTTGGTACGATCATAACGGAGCTATATTCAATTCTAGGAACATTGGTAACCAATGAAGGTGAGAAACTAAACCTTAAACATCAATGACTAAACATAAGTTAGTAGTTTTCATGTGAATGCTAAACTATTTCCATATATATGTTAAATGATGCTTATGAATTCCATGATGAATGTTTGCAAAGTTTGGATGCTTATATGTATGGTTGTAGGGATGTTTAACTAGTCACGTTAAATACATATGAATAAACACATAGGAAATCGCTTTCCTTTTATTGAATGAAATGGTGAAAATGGATTGCTAAATGTTTTATAAACACTTCTAAGTATAGAAATGAATTATGAAAAGAATATGAAATTTCACATCAGTTTTGCTTTCAAGATTAATACCCTCGAGCCCATCAATGTCTGCCTCTGCTACTCTTCACCCCAAAAAATTTCACATCCCATCACCGATAGCACGCCGCTTCTGTCCATTCCATCTCCGAACACAACTCCACTTCCGATTGCGTCTATTCCAGACCCGCCTCCCCTCCACTCTTCTACCCCTTTAGCTGTCCCTTCTTTTTCCTCTATAAAATGGTCGTCACTTTTTGAAACAAAACCTAGAAATGCAGTCGGGTTCGTTTTCATCCCTTCCCATGATGCTTAGGTTTTCTACAAACAGGATTGTTCCAATTGATGAGATCATTAGGGCACATGTCAAATTATGGTAATACTACCTGGTTGGGTTCTTCCTTGATGCTCCACTTTCCTACACTGCAGTAGTTAATCACCTCAAAAAGTTATGGAAACCCCATGGATCGATAAAGGTTAAATCAAATGGAAATATTTTTTTATTCCTTTTTCTAATCCCGATGATAGGAGAAGGATTTAAAGGTTGACCTGGTTATCATTTGTAGCAAGATCTTCATTGTTAAAAAGTGGTATTCGGATATGGGAAGCACTGGCAGCAGTATTTGGCAAGTTCCGGTTTGGATTAAGCTATCGAACTTGCAATTAGTTGCTCAATCGGAACTAGGTATATGTTGGCTAGCCACTCGTGTTGGAATTTTTTTGTGCACGGTTCCGTTTACAGAGAGTTTGGAGCAACTTGAGTATGCGAAGTGTATGGTGGAGGTTTCACCTGATAGTGACTTCCCTGACACCTTCCCTATGTTGTTAGGCGATGATACCGAACAACTCGTGGGTGTCATATATATATACGAAAACCTGACAAGTGTTCTAAATGCAAGGTGTTTGTCCATGACTTAGTTAGACGTGTTAGCGGAGAAAACAAGGAAGGTAATTGTGCTTTAACTGTCTGTAGTGTAGCCAAGGACAGTTGCATAGTAGGTAATGGTGTTGTGGTTGCCAAGGTCAGTGGCAAAATAGGTAATGGTGTTGTGGTTGCCAAGGATAGTGGCAATATTACCAAAGTTGTTGGATATAATGTGCGTATTAGAAAACATGTATAGAGGAAAAGTTCGAAAAGTAGAAAGAAAAGGAAGGTAACCAATGTCAAAAATACTGGAAAAGAGAATGAGAATGAGGAAATTGAGAGTTTTAACAATCATAGAATAGTTGGTGATGTTATTACCAAGCCTGGTGTAGCTAATGTCAATGTCCTAGAAGTTGGTAACAGTTTTGAGGCACTCAATGTACATGCAGAAATAAGGGATACTCAGGTAGCTTCTACTGACCTTGAAGAAGGTGAAATAAGATTGAGTGATGTTGATAAGACGGTGGTGATGGATCCTTGTGATGTCTCTGATGATCCTCAATATGTCCTTGTAGTAGAGAGTGGCTACAATGATATGTTAAAGATAAATAAACTTGGGGATAAAGGAAAGCAAAAAGGTAGTTGAGAGGAACGATGAAGATGGCTTGAAGTCCAAATCTAAGAATGCTAAACTCTATACTAGTCGCGCTGGAGCTAGTGAGGAAGGGTATATGGACAAGGAAGACTTCATGCAACACCTACTCGAAGATGTAAGGGATTTTGAGAAGGCAATGCACTCTAGGAAACTGCCTTGGAAGGTACTACTTCTGTTTCATCCCCTCAGGCTTCCAGCTTAAGTCAGCAAAGCAAATCTAATTACCATATGGGATTTTTAAACAGTGTAATCCCTTTCCAAAAACTATCCAAAGCCAATGTTAAGTCACCTTCCAAAGCCATTGCTGCCTGCCCTAATGAACTTAATGCTTCCATATCGGTTTCAGCTAAGAAATGGAATAAGCCCTTGCAGGATCAATCTTATGTGCATATTTTTCCACCTATGGCTTATAATCCACCTCCACCAACCAAGGTTGCTGACATGGATGCTTCAGTATAAGGAGCCAGATAAGCCAAACACTGGGAATATGAACAGGGGAATTCAACTCAACAATGGATAATGAGGAAGGACTGGGCCTTGTGGAGTCACTGCTTGTAACGACCCGGAAAATCTGAACCAATCTAAAATTTTTAAATTGGCTAAAATAGTAGATTTTAAATATTTAAAATAAATATTTTAAATAATAACGATGAAAAGTAAGTTTGAATCGACATTTGAAAACGAATATAATTAATTCTAATTATAAACAAGGCCTGAAATGGCGCGGTAGTTTCAAAATTTGAATTCAAACTTTAACTGACTGTACCGGGTGCAAAACAAAGTGCATTTGAGTGAAACCAAAAATATTTAAATCTGTTAGTGAATACCTTTCTAACAAATCTGAAAAATCGAAGTTTCATAGCGGAAAGCAAAAGTTATGGCCAAATGAATTTTCAGAAAGGTCGCTATGGAATTTATATAGCCCGTGAAAATGGCCATTTTGCAAACGACCTCGGAATTCGACTAAACCACTTTTGTTGGATCCGGGATGTGAAATTATTGCTAGATTTCAGATTTCATAATTTTTGAAGCTAGTATGTGAGCGTGGCAAAGGAAAATGTGTTTTGGTCAATTACAGTTAAATTGGATCGACTAGAAATGGGCCATTTTTCAAATGGTCTCAGAATTCGACGAAACTAGTTTTGTTGGGACCGTATCGTCAAAACATAGCTAAATTTATTTTTCTGGAATTTTTCGAATCAGTTTGTGGCCCTGGAAAATTGAAATGTACGTTCAAATTGAATATTGAATGTTTTATATTTTAATTTGAAGGAAAACTGACTGAAACAGTCGAATGGGCCTACGAAACATATCCCATTGTGTTCGGAATGGGGGTAAAACGCTAGGAACGACAGTCGTTGGGTTTGAATTGGAGTCCGTTGGTGAAAACCCTATTTTTAAAATTAATTATATAACGGACCAATCAGGAATTTCCTTTCATAAATTAGAATAAAATAGAAATCGAAAAACCCCCCCATTTCCAGCGATTTGGACGATCCTCGTCCTCCCCCGTTCCAGCTCACTTTCCCGCCGCCTCCGACCAAACTGAGCTCCGCCGCCACCAGAATTCGAGAGCCATCCCTTCCCTCTTCAAATCCGACCAACCACCACCCTCCATCGACGCCGCCTCGACGAGCACGAGCCCCAGGAAGTCGACGACTTCACTGCCATCGATCTCCCACGTCAGACCACCGAGTGGACACCCACCCCCACGCGCGCGAAGCCCTCTCCTCCCCCTTCGACGCTGTACCCACCGATCGTCTCCACGCTACTCGGATTTCACGAAAATTCGTGACCTAGTTTTGAACCAAACTGAGAGGTATACGGCTAATTTATTTTGAATTGATTTTTACACTTTTAAGTGTTGCAAACTTTTAAAAATCATATCTTTTTCGTTCCTTATCGAAATCCAGTGAAACAAGAGACAGTGGACTCATGTGGACGTCTTCTACATTCTAGAAGAGACAGCATATTTTTCTGAGCCTTCTGCTATTTTTGGTGGAGTGGAACCCAATGTGAGATTTCTAATTTATAAACGATATGGAAAACGACGATGTATAAATTATATAGTCGATGTATGAGTTATATAAGCGTTGCACACCTCTTGTATAAGCGTTGTATAAGTTGTACGTTCGATGTATAAGTTATATATGCATTGTAAAAATTATATATGTGTTGAAATAGAAGTGAAATACTATATATAAATATATATATATACACGCCCCTCGTCTACAAACCATGGACGATATTTATTGGTTGTGATTGGTGTGAAAATTGGTTGATTACGAATGGTTGATTAGAATTGTTTGTGGTTGAAATTGATTGATTATGGTTGAAAAATACCCGTTTGTGGTTGAGAAATATTTGGTTGAAACCACATAGGATTAGTTTGTGGAAATGAAAAAAATATACATGCCGCCTGCGTGCGAACTAGATGCATGATTCCCCATTGTCAAAAGCTGCGAGGCTTTAAGGTAGAGCGAGGAGCCGTACTAGGGACGGTCCCGGTTTTAACTACCCTGCCGTTATGCTGCCGAAATTTTGAATAATATTCATGTGTTAGAATTATTTTCATTTGTTGAAACTATATTTATTCGTTGAATAGAAAACCTTCATGTGTTGAATTGAAACTCATTCGTTGAATAGAAATTCATGTGTTGAATGGTATTCGTGTTTTAAATATAAAAATCACATTTTTACTCTATATATATAAACTATAGAAAACCTTCATGTGTTGAATCGATATTCATTCGTTGGATAGAAATTCATGTGTTGAATAGTATTCGTGTTTTAAATATAAAAATCACATTTTTACTCTATAAATGTAAACTATAGAAAACCTTCATGTGTTGAATCGATATTCATTCGTTGGATAGAAATTCATGTGTTGAATGGTATTCGTGTTTTAAATATAAAAATCACCTTTTTATCTATATATATAAACTATAGAAAACCTTCATGTGTTGAATTGAAATTCATTCGTTGAATTGAAATTCATGTGTTGAATGGTATTCATATTTTGAAAGAATTGTTTTATAATAAAAATCCAATTTTTTTTTTTCATCGATACGAACTATATAAAGTAATCTTATTTTGAAATAAATTGTTTTATAATAAAAATCGTATTTTTATCACCTATATTAACTATATAAAATAGTCGAGTTTTGAAATAAATTGTTTTACATTAAAAATCACATTTTTATTATATACATGAATTGTTAAAAATAGTGAAGTGTTGAAATAGAAAACAGTTAGATAAAAATATCATTTTTATCAAATGTATGAAATTCATATAGTTTTGAAATCGAAGAATCGATATATATATATATATATATGAATAGAATTGAAATATATCGAATAACGAAGCTGCAGTTCGTATTTTGAAACCGTGATTTCAAACGATTAGTGCGGGAGATCTGACCATCGGATTTTCCCGAAACCGCAACCATTGGGTTCGCTTTGGAAATATCTTTCCAACGGCACCAACTTTGTAAAGATCCAACGGTTGGATTGTCTGGAATGTTTAATTCAAATATGAAGAAAAATAGCGCCAGAATCGATTATATATATATATATAATTATATTAAATCGAATAATGACGCTGCAGTTCGTATTTTGAAATCGAAACTTCAAACGATTATACCGGGAGATCCGACCGTTGGATTTTCCCGAAACTGGAACCGTTGGATTCGTTTTGAAAAAATCTTTCTAATGATGTAAATTTTGTGAAGATCCAACGGTTAAATTTTCAGATATGTGTAAATCAAATCTGAAGAAAAACAGTGCCACGGTCGCGTTATGGCCCGAAGCGTCGTTTGAATAAATTGGCTATTTTAAAATAAATAAAAATAGCGATAAATCATTATAAAATATTATAAACGATATGGATGTGAAATTTAGAAATTAACTGAAGGTTAGCTAAGTCGAATGGTTTCCTAGATTTTGATCTGATGTTGGTTTCGGCCTTCGGGGTTAATATTTGGGAAATTGTTCTCTTACTGATCGACGGTTGGTGACTAATGAATTGAAATGATGCGTATGTAGTGTTTGTGTAGCACGTGTTTATCATATACGCGAGTTGCTCAGAATCCCATTCTGAATAACTGAATCGACGATAAGAAATCGAAGATGAAGACGGTGGTCGAAGACCGGAGATCTTCACCTCGTTTGGATGGTAACTGATGTCCTGATTGGGAGGCATCCCAAAATATGGATAATGAGTGGTGATCGTCTAGACGTGCGTGGAGATCGATGGGTTTGCGAGGTATATAGTTCCTCCGGTTTCGTTCAGACTCAGAACGGACCTGCAAATGGATTGTGTGTCTGACATTGGAGTTCACTCTGCGTGATTGATAGCCATCAGTAGCATGGCGTGAATTGCCTGTGTGGCATGCTAAGATGCAATGAGCAAGGCTTTTGTTGAAGTCTTGTGGTGATGATCAAAGCACCGCCGGTGTGGCGTAGCTTTGTGTATAACGTGAATTCGCGAGCCTCACACCCCGGTATGAACCAGAAACGGGAGAAGGACCTCAGGGAGGGCATGCATTTCTTTCTAGCTAGAAGTGGCGTCAGTGGTTTTACATGCCCTGACGAGTTTGACTTATGTGGTTGTTACTGTTGCGAGGTGCCTCGGTTATATCGGTCGATCCGGGACCGATGGAGTCATTTGTTGGCTCATTTACGCCCCAAAGGGCGGGGAAACGTAGTGTTCAGGCATAATAATTCACATCAGTGGACCGGCCCTGACGATCCAAGGCTTGCCTGCGCGCTTGCCTGAGACTCGGGCTAGACAGTCTCGAAGTCGGTAAGGGCTATCTTTTGCCTTGGTTCATGGCGGAAATCCAATTTCCAAATATGTGACTGCGCGGTTTTGATTGTATATATATATATGGCGACATGATATATGGTACCCATGCCGTCTATGATTGATAGTTATGATTGAAATTGTTTTTGAAACTTATAAACACTAGTAATAATATCAAATGTTTTTGTTTTATTCGTATCAAGCATATTTTGGCCATTATAAGGTAAAACTCTATCCTCCGTTTTGCGTTGCATTGTGTGATGGGAACTGAGTCTTATAATGGCTTCATTTTTATAAAAAGCATTGCGATGTTTAAAAGAATTATTTGTTTTAAAGCACTGGTGATATAATGGAGTAAACCCGTTCCACGAAAGTGGCGTGGTCCTGTGATTAGCCATATTTCAAATGTGTTGAGTAGATTTCTCATACCAGTCCCATGACTGACTCGTAGTTTGTTTCACTTTCAAACTCAGGTGCCCCTTTTTCTACACGGGCAGCCTTGTATTCAGGTTTAGCAGGCTCTTTCAGGATAGTTGGAGCTGAAGAGGGATTCTATCATTTATTTCTTTTTATGTTGTTCAACTCCTATTGTACATTATGTTTGTTTTCCGCTGTAGACATTTATGTATAGCTGAACTGTATTTGTACTAAGTATGATCCTGTATACTGTGTAACTCTGATGATTACGTTTATCCAGTATATTCTATTGTTCATTTTCTGGTGTATTTATTTATTTCTGTTCTGCTATTATATGTTTACGTGTTATATTCCAAGGATTACCCTTGCCGCCGTCAGTACGGGGTTTGGGGTCGTCTCACTGGTAGGCTCATATGTCAACTATATGTAATGTTTTAAGTGGTCATGAAAAGTATGATATTGTAATATGTAATGTACTATGCTGGTTTGTTTGTATTTGGCCTGTTTGTTTTTGATGGCTTAGTCTCAGTACCTCTCCTATCATGGAGATGCTCTATAATAGATACATATGTAGTGCATCTCCTAGATTTGCTGTACTTATTATTTTAATATAATAAAAATGTTATGGAACACTCTAAAAACCGGTCGGCCTTGCCAAAAGAATAAGAAATTTCAAGAAATTTTTGTGTGTGGTGAAACAGTAATTCGTGATTTCACTCATTAAAAAGTGGATCTCTTATATTCGAAAAAATATGAATGCAAACTCTTTGAAATAAAACGTTTTTTAATCCTTGTAAACATAGCTTTCTAATGATCAAGAAAATCGAGATTTCATTAGGTAGATTTTGAAATATGACCAAAATATGATTTGGAAAACACCACGATTTTGCAATTTGAAATCCTGTGAATACAAATGTTTGAAATTGAGATCTCTAATCTCTTAAAAATATGAAATAAATCTTAAAAACAATTTTAAATGTTTCAAAAATGCTTTAAATTGATTATATAAATTTTCAAAGATAGAAAAGTCATTTTAATAAATTAAGCTAAAATAATACTTTTTGCAACACTTTTGTAATATTTTTCAAACACTAATGAAATTTGAATTTAAACTATATGAATCTTATTCAAATCTTTTAGGAATGTTTTCAAATGATTAAACACATGTTTTACAGATGATTTGAAAGTTTATAACTTGTTTAAAAGAATCTTAATGATTGAATTGAATCGAATAAACAATGATTTAATCTTGCCTCTAATAAGCCAACGAGTAAACCCGGTTTTTCTATTCCTGAGGTTCGGATGTGGATTTTCAATGAAGGAGATGTTCAGAAGAAACCAGTGCCCTTGCTCACCAGGCCCTTTTTTGGATGAGAGATTGATAAGGTTGAAATGCCGAAAATGAGTTAAGTATAAAAGATCTGTTTTCTCAAGATTAATGAATCAGATTTCTTAGAGATGATCTTGTTATATTTAGTATCAAATTCCGAGGTCGGGATCCTTACTATAATGAGAATTTAAAATGTGTTTACGTCATTATTCGATGGGTAGTCGGGTCTGAACAAGAAAATTAATATCGAGTAAAATAAGTTTGATTTTTTCAGATCTATTAATCTAAAATAGACTTAACATCCAAATGACTTAATGAATGAAGTTTAATAATTCCATGTATGCACCCTAAGAGTATTTGAAGTATATACATCCCTAAAAAGATGTTTTACAAAGTAATGAATTAAGAAATAAAGAGCACCCAAAACTCCAATTCGTAAATAGTATTTTGCGATGATTTGTCCAAAGAGATCGAGATCAGATTTGGGTGATTTTTATTTGAAAACCACTTCGAAAATCAATGATTCGAAAGCAAGAATAATATATGAGCAATGATGAATGAACAAGAATAATTAGGATGGAATGTAGGGTGGCTATCACTATCCCTTTGGGGAATTTTCTCACATTACTAATAGAAGTGATTCTGCATTTAGATCTTCGAAGCAAAGGCTACTTGGAGTCACATCACATGATCTAATGAAGAGTAGAGCCTTCGTTTATCCAAACCCAAGATAACTTGTATGGACAAATGTCTTGCATTGCACTTTTAATATGCATATATTGATCTCCATGAATGTTCATCTATTTTGTGATGTGGGAAGTAACTCTCATATGCTATATGCAGCACTCTCCAAGATGTAACACCCTATAATATGGCATTACTTAATTATTTATTTAATTAGGTTCCAAAAAAGAAATTTGAGCAAACGATAGAACTTGACCATGAATCTTGCACTTTGCTTCGGGGCGAAATTCTACTCAACTTTCATGTTTGGAACTTCGCCAATGGAGACGGTATGAAAAAGTTACAAATGAAATAACAAAACAGATGGGAAATAAAATATAAACAAATATATACTATTATCATTATTATTTTCACAAATTTGAGTAGTTGGTAGCTAGACTTTTAACCAATATATTATTATTTCAAAGGACATATTTAATTAAAATGAATCTAATAGTTTCAAGTCAATTAAGCGTTTATAAATAAAGGTCTAAACCCCCTACTCTATGCTTATATTTTTGGAGGCAGCATTAACGAAGCTCTGTCATTTACATTTCTCCAATTTCTTCCAAATCTTCTAAAACGTAAATTAGTTTTCTTTCAAATAAATAAGAATTGGTGAAGATCAATCTAAAAATATGAATAAAGGTTGGTTCTGCGTATTAGGCAAACTTCTTTTCCTTTTTCTAATTATTTTTCAAATCCATAAATCTTATTATATGTGTCTATGCCCCTTTTGTACATATTATAGATCTACAGGGATTTGGAGATATACATCTAAAAGATGTCTTTAGATTTGGATTAGGAATTGCTTTCAGGTGAGAGGAAAACCTATTCATTGTTAATAATTTTAATTTTACTTCATTTGTGTCAATCAAAGTTTGTATGCCTAAAAACCTAATATGTGGTTGTAGGCTTTTCAGTTATAATATTCACATCTTGCCTATAATTCTTTTATATATTCTGGTTATCGTGAACACCCTAAATTTGGAAATCAATCCCTTAATATTAATAGATTTGTGCAGCCATTGATTCTATATTTTTAGCAATGGGTGTAATTTGTAAGGTTTGTGCAGTTTGTTATCTTAGAATTGTAAATCAAATTGTGTTTGGTATTGTTTGTGGTTTTGCCTGATTTTTATAAATTGGCCCTATTTGTTCTTTTTAAATAAAAAGCGTTGTTTCAAACCTACATGAAATATTAACAAAATATATGGGAAATGATATGCAAATTCACGTATTTTGTACGTAGATTACATCATCAATCCCAAATAAAAATATTATTTATTTCTTGTGATTTCGGATATGTCAACATTTCTTGTCTTAATTATTCCGGTAAAGCTTACAAGAATTATAGTGAATAACATTTTTATGAGATTTGGAGTCTCATCAAGACTGAACACAAAAAGATTGTTCTAGTCAATAGTTTGGGCTAGAATGTAAAATAATTAGAATTTAAAATAATTAGTAGCTACGTAAATATCATGCTATATATATAATTATATTGCAAACATATTCGACCAAATATTTATGTAAATAACACTATTATTATTAATTAGGTAAATGTGTGTTATAGGTTTGAATTTGAATATTTTCCATTACTGATGGGTATATAATAGTATTATTCATAATGACTGGAAATAAATATTTGTAACCGTTAATTTTATTAGTAATAAAAGGAAATAAATGTCAAATGATTACAAATAAAAAATGAATAGGAATAAATGTTGTAACTCTTATAGAGAAATTTATATAGTATAGTCGCATATATTATATGTGTTTGTATGTATGTGTGTGTGTATATATATGATAACTAATAAAGTAAATAGCAATAGTGAAACAAATGGGAGCAATAATAAATATAATTAATGTGATTAAATGGGACCGATGTTAATGAGATTTAATAGGTTGTCCATTGCCTTAGGAAACGTGACCATTATAGTCAGTAATGGCATTGGATCGTCATAGAATTTAACAAATTTAATTGAGCGTCCATAGCCTTAGGGAATGTAACCGATATGGCCATTAGTGGTGTGCAACTATTATAAAAATTAATTGAATTAAAAGGTGGGTACTACTTACTATAGTTAATATTAAGTCCAATAAGTAAATAAATGATTAAATATCCTGGAACCGTGAATCTTAGGAAAATCATTCTTATTTTGTTTCTTGTTTAATTTCAGATCCAATATCTTTAATTTATATAAGGATTTGACTTAGTAGGTTAATGATGCTAGGTCAGTTGCATTATTCGATGGAAGTCCGCACTTTATAACAATCAGATATATGTACAACTAATGTGAGATATCATTGACCATAGGAACCTGTGAACATAATTCTTTACGTGACTCGAATTTATCCTAAAGGTTTAATTTAAGTGTTGAGGTACTAAGTGGCTGCAGGGCCCGCCTCCTTTCCAAAAGAAGAAACCTAAAAGAATGATTTAAGTGTATAGCCTAATTTGAGATTAGAAGTAGTCAAGTAGTTGTATCCACCATATTGGGTATTAAGTAATTGGATTCATTCTTTCCCTTTAAGGGTAGAGTCGTAAGGTTTGCCCTTATCAGGCATTAAGTGATCGGATAGTTTTTGCCTCTATATAATAAGAAGTATTAAATGACTACCTGGGTACGAGATCGATATTCTCCGCGACAGTCCGCTTCCTCTAGGTAGTAAGTGACTGAGTTAGAGTCGTCCTTGGGATACACTATTAAATGGCTGCCATAGGGGTAAAATAGGTCTGCCTATCCTGTGGGAAGTATTAAGTGACATAGGGATTATCTAATAGGGTCAGCTAGATAGTAACACAGGGATTCGTTGGGGGTAAGGTCATAAATGACAATTAGTCATCTACCTAGCCTATAGGTAATATGTGAATGCTTACTATCTCACGTCTTATGCGGAGTTAGGATATTTGTGAATGATGGAAGCCTTAAATTAGTAGGATCAAGTAGCTGTTGTATATAACGTAGTTGTATACACAATTATATGATTTTTGTTTGATGATAACAATCAAATAAATATTAATTTAAATGTGTTTGTTACTGTACTATCTATATATAGATCAAAGACAGGAATATAATATTTATATTTAAATAGAATACGACTGTACAGACATTCACATATTTATACAGTTTAAATTGGATATTATGTCTCAAACATTCAAACAGTACAATTATTTACAACTCCACTATTTAAACACTTCACAGAATTTTGTACTTGTAAATAAACTGAATAAAACAGACAAGTTTGTTTGACAACAATAATATAATATTTTATTTCAAACAAATTTGTTTATTACAAATATCAGTACAATATTCATTTTCATTCACAGCTCCTACAACACTCATTCGATTATACATTTTCAGTTATACATTTACATACAGACACTTTCACTGTTACACACACTGTTCTTGTTTTCCGCCTTCTGTCTACCCGTCTTCTGTCTTCACAGCTTTCAGTCCAGTCTCATCCTCTTACCTATCACATGAAACAGAAACACACAATACACTGCAATAGAAATAAAACTGAATACATGTGCATATAAATTTTATTTTTAAAATTTTATTTGCCTAAGTTTTCCGGTGTGTTTCTCATCATTTTTCATGACTTAATCTGATTCATCTGTGTCTAGACTGACAGTTTGTATATGTACAGGGACAGGAAATTTTCTGAATGGTTGCATATACACACGTGTATATATATACACGTGTGCACTGCCATGCCAATTCAGTGTGCAACTGAGGAGTAGCCACGTGGACCTTCTCGACTCAGTGCACATGAAAACAAAGTCAACACATCTCAAAGTGAAATTAACATAGTACAAAACAGCAATGATATGTGTCATGTAGAAGAAATTGTCAAGCAATACAAGAATGAAGCAGATGTGATCATGCAAGCAGAGCACCAGGTTCATGTGTGTATCTCAACTCATATGGTCAAGCACATCAAGTGCAAGAAAGCTCACAGCCAAGGACAACTACAATGAAAAGGTTCAGTTTCAAGTGTGCAGGGTTTTCAACTCAAACATGGTGATACAACAGTACATGGCAAGGATAGACAAAGCCTTTTCAAATCAGTGCCTAGAAGATGGAATTTGAACTTGTTCGACACAACAATAAATATAGACACAACTGCATGTAATAAAAGTTCCTCCAGATTTTCAAGTGCACAAGTGAAAAATACAACATCAATATACATGCATGTGTTAGCAAACAAGCATGCAACAAGTCAGCACAGTAGTGGAGTTACACAAGCAATAAAGTACAGAAGAAGCAAGTTAATTTTTCTCGACAAACCAATGACACAATGGTGACTAATGCATGGATCTGCACACATATTTCAAGCAAGGTAAAGTGTATTTGAATTATTTCCAGAATTAAGGAGTCAGTTCATAAATAGGTTGCAGCCCAGCAAATGATTCAACATCAATACATGGACAAGGCACAAAGCAGCATGGCATAACAAAGAGGCAAAAAGTCAATGTATGCAAGTATACTATCAATGTGCAACAATGAATTCAAATATGAATGGACTAATGGCCAAGACTGCATGAATATAATGAAGCAAGACAAGTCAGCAATGCTCATGGGTAGGAAAGAAGCTCACAATTGTCAAAGCAGCATGAATTTTGACAAGAAACAAATCAGCATGGCTATGCAGGAAATCAAATTGAGTTTTTTTTAAAGGGAAAAATTTGACAAGTGTTTATGATTCAATTTCTAATCAGCTCATTAAAATTTTATGGAAAGAAATCCACCTTCATATATGGAATGTGTTATACAAATCATTTCTACATTATTTCCAGTTTTCAGAATCTATTTTTGCCAAGATTTCTTTCCAGATTTCAACAAGTCAGTTGGCATTTCTATTTGGCAAATCTTTGGCAAAGTATAAAATCAAGGGAGACCACAAAATCAAGTTTTTAAATTCCAGTGTTGAGCAGATAAATTTGTATACAACATCATTTCAACAGAGGATTAATTTTCAGAATTTAAACCGAGCAAGTGATCAAACTATCACAAGGGGCCACAAAAACATTCTTTTTGTTTCCTGAATGGTTCACAGGAAATTGGGAAAGTCAATTAGAGTTGCAGATTTTACTCAATGTTTTTGGGTAACTATTTCATTACAGGAAACATTAAAAAGTCACACAGTTCATTTTTGCCGAGAAATTCAATGTTTAATCAAAGGACCACTAGCATGTCCAAATACACGCAAGGAATTAAAGTCAATTTTATTAAGAGATTCAAAAGGGAAAACCGCAACAAATCAACCGAGTCATTCAGTGAAATCAGAGCGATTTTAGGATGTTATAATCCTATTTTAACACCATTCACATCATCGACAAGAATCATCGAACAAAAAACAACATCAAAACCACAGTCAATCAAAGAAAATCAGAAAAGTAAAAATCACTCACAATTTCATAGGGTTTCGATTGCCAGTCAGAAAGACTCAACCGAACGACGCAAGGATTCAATCAATTCCATCATCTGATTCAAAGCCACAAAGGATTAAATCAATTCAAAGAAGCTATCGATTTGATTTTGGGTTTCTTTCCACATACCCTAGGTTGTTTGTCACCGCCATATTTGTTTCTCCAGAGAAATAGAAGAGAACGGGACCAAAATAAGGGTGCAGCCAATTGTGAAATGGCCGGCCATGTGTTTGAAGAGAATAGGGGATGACCCTTTACCATTTTAACTCCTAGTGTTTTAATTGTTTTTCATTTTGTGTTGTTTTAAATTCCTTTTGTAAAATCATTCGAACAGTTTCTAGAAATCTGTAAAATTCTAGGGTTCCAGTCAGGATGTTGACTGGCAGTCCGCTAGAGTTCGTAAATTCTAGGGTTTCGAGTTACAGGGTTTGTAATTTGGGAAATCTGATCTAGGGGATTAGATCAGTCTAGGGTTTTGAGCGTAGGGTTAGAATAGAAGCAGGGTTTGTGAGTGTACATGGTCTTGTATGCGGGATCTGTTCTATTACCTAGTAGAAACCTTAGAAATGCAGTAGTAGGCAGGTTTTTGCCAAAGCTGGGTACATCTGTGTGTGATTTATTTTCTGCACTTCTGTTTCTGCTATATTCTATTATCTATTTACTATTATATATCTCGTTAGATTTTTAATTGAGAAAAAAAACTGTAATAAACCCTATTCACCCCACCTCTAGGGTTAATCTAGATCCAACAAGTGGTATCAGAGCAGGTATTCTGTTAACTCTAGGTTACTGGTGTTTCCTAGTTGTCAGTCGATAGAGAGTCAGCATTGTTCATCTCCAACTATTTTCGATGGAACATATTTTTTAAACTGGAAATCCAAAATGGAATTTTATTTAAAATCTGTTAATATTAAATGTTGGGATGTTGTTATCAATGGGTTTAATAGTGTAGATATTACTTTCAATGCTCATGCTATGAAAATTATATTTGATTATCTTAGTACTGAACAGTTTAATCTTATTTGTCATTGTTTATCTGCACAGGAGATCTGGGATACTCTCAATACGAAGTATGGAAAATCTGACAACAACTCAAAACCCCAGAATGTCAACTCAGTTTCAGAGTTTTGCTTAACAGGATTTACAAATGAAAATTCAGATGGATCAGTCGATGGAGATTCAACAAACACCGAGATAGAAAATTTCTCATATGAAGATTTAGTTTATATGTTCGTGGATTTAACTAAATCTGTTGACAAACTCCATTCTAAAAATAAATCTTTGAAAACTGAAAATCGTGAGTTGACCAGCAAAATTCATTGTTTGGAATTAAAACTTGAAAATGTTGTGAAATTTGAAAATTCTAATTGTGAAAATTGTTTGAAATTAAAAACTGATCTCGTTGATCTCAATAATAATATTCAAAGATTTGAAGAAGAAAATCTGATTTTGAAAGATAACGAGATTGAGCTGAAAGATGCAAACAATTCTTTACAAAAGGAATTTGAAAATTTTAAGGATGTCAAAAAATCCAAACATGAAATTGCTGAAATAAAAGTTTGTTGAAAACAGATTTGATTTTGAAAGAGCTAGAAGATGAGATTGAAAATTTGAAGAAACTTGAATCTGAAAAGCAAAACCATTTTAAACTTGATATTTCCAAATCCCAAGCCAAAATTAAATTACTTGAAAATGAGAATTTGGTTTTGAAACAGTCTAATGTTGAACAGAATATCGCCATAAATCATTGCTCAAATTTGATAAAAGAAAATAGCGATCTTAAATCCAAAATTCAACGATTAGAATCAACTTTGGATAAATTTTCTAATGGGGAAAATCTTTTGAATATGCTGTTGCAAAACCAAGTTTCTGTTGGAAATAAATGTGGTCTTGGCTTTGGAAAAATTAATGTTTTCGAAAAACGAAATTCAAATGATTTGAAAAATCCTTCATACTTCTTTGAAAAGAATAGACTTGATAATTTGAACTCTGTTAATTTCAAAGGATTTTTGAATCATAAACGTGATGTGCATTTGTTTGATAACAATCCATTTAAACCATTCTGGACCCCAAAAAGAAATACAGTGAATTCATTTAATTTCAAACAGATTTGGGTCCCTAAAGGTACTTTGGTAAATTCTGATGGGTTGTTATATAAACAAGTTTGGGTACCTAAAGCTGTGAACAAAACTGTGAGTGGTTTTACAAATTTTGTTAGACCACTCGATTCTCTAAATTGTTAGGTACCGGAGGAGGCTGAGGAACTGCTAGGCAAAAGAGATTTGGATTCAAGCTGCTCTATACTTCTATAATCATTCACAGTTCCTTAGCTAAGACTGTTGAGTTAGAGATATATTTGCTTACATCGATTTCAGGTATAATCTCTATACTCATCTTTGTAAATATTCTCAATTTCTATTTTTTATGTATTCCTTCTTCTACCCCTTCTATTTCTCTTCAGTTTTTTTTGTTTTTTTGATTTATCACTGCCATATTTTTTTCTTTATGAGCTTTATTAACTTCCAATTGCAGAAGTCATGTTTTTTCCTGGAAATTTGCTTCTCTTGAATAAAACTCTAATGTTTTTAATCTCTTCCAGATCATAAACTCAATCCTGTAAATCCCTGCAATTGTTTTGAAGTTTGCTTTCTGATTCTCTGAATTCATAACAGTGTTGATGCATTAATATCATATCTTGAACACTGTCATTTCGAATTCTAAATTTTTGAAGATCTGAAAAACATTTGAAATATCACACTTCTCTGCTGTTCTGAGTTTATTCTAATTCATTGTAGAAAAGCTTGAAATATTATACTCATTACTGCACTCTGCTAATTATCAGTTGTGGTAATTTCATTGATTTTCAGATTGGCTTGGATATTTTGTTTGGTCTTGAATCATTGCTTTCATCTTGAAATCCGTTGTTATTCATGATCATCCAGTTTGTTTTTTGTTTATTTGAGATTACTTGAAAATTTATGATATTTTGAATCTTACACACCTCTCAGATCTGAAATTATTATCCTGTGTAATTGATTCATTATATCTCAAGATTCACATTTGTTCAAGTGATTTTGAATAAACCACTATTTTTGGATCATAAATTTTTGATCAATCTTGATGTAAATGATTTGAAATTTGTCTTGTGATTGTCAGAAAAATTTGTGAAAAAATCTTTTGAAAAATGGTCATTAAAACTCACTGCTATTTCATGATGTATTTGATTTGAATATATGTTTGTTTAAAATCATTTGAAATTATTGATTTACTAAATCACACATATATCTTGAATGTGAAACTAATAATTTGGTGTGATCGATTCATTGAATCTAGAGTTTTTCATATTCCTCAAATGATTTCAAATAAACAGTATTTCTAATCTTGGATCATGAATGATCTTATGTGACCATCCTCTGACAAGTATGATGTGATAGTGTTTTCTGTGCTGCTCTGATATTGTTTCAAAAAAATTCTTGTTCTTATCTGCAGCATTGAAAAATGTGCAAATTTGTTAATTCTGTCTGTTCGGGCTTTGTAATTAAAATTTGTTAATAGAGACACCAAGTGGTATAAGAAGCGCTGAATTTTTATGTATATATATTTTTTCTTATCCCTCTTGCTTTGTATAGCTCTTCATATTCCTCTTGTAATTGATTTTCAATTTTAAACTTATTTATTGATTATTCATTCAGAAATTGAAATCAATATCCAAATTGAACTGTATTTATAATTCATCAAAATTATTATCAGTGTTTGAAATTGTGATGAATTGTGACTGCAGTATATTTCACAACAAGAGGATACTTTATTTAAAATTTTCATGATGGTTGAATATTTATTATAATACCTTTGAACTGGCAATTATTTCACGACCATCTTCATTATCTACCATCCGTGTACCATCCATGATAATTTTATATGAATGTGGAGAGTTAATATGTTTTAAAATATTTTTGAATAAATAGTGAAAAATTTGTTATAGAAATTGGACTATGTTATTATTTAGAATTAGTGATAATTGGAAATTTTCAATGATCCCGATACAGTCGAGCATATTTCATAATATAATTAAATTAGAAATTTATTTCACAGTCCATTTCTGTACCTATCGCTTTTCTGTCGTCCATTTCTGGTTTTATATACTAAGGAGTTTTCCATTTTGAAACTGAAAATAATAAAAATATAATATTCATAAGTGTGTCTCTAACCTTATTTAAAAATCCAAGCTCTGGTTATGCATGGTTATGAGATTACTTATATTTAAGTTGCAACTGATCTCATTTAAAAATCCAAGATCTGGTTATGCATGGTCAGTGTGCTCTTAAATTAATAGAAAAAGAAAAGAAAATAATTTGAATAAATAAAAATTTCTATGAAATTCTCCTTGGTGTTTAAAAACCTGCCTGTCATTCCATTTTCCAGCTGTGAAATGTGTTGAAATCTTATGACATATTATGATTTGTTGATTGATGAGTATTGGGATTTAAGAGTATTTGATTTTGTCACTTAAGTTGAATTATTAATTATAATCCAGAATCCATCACTGTTTTTGTATTTTTTTTTAAAATCTTTTGAAAATAATTGGAAATGATTGGTTTTTAAAACTCTCTCCATTATGTATGAAATTCATCATAAATCCGTCATTCTCTAAAATGTGAAATATGCCACCTGTTCTCAGAATATTATGACTTTTGTTTGATTGATTGAGATTTATGATGACCGTTCTTCCTCTTAAGCTGATATTCTATTTGTCGTCATTTTTCATCTATATTTTAATTTCTGAATCCTTTTGATGATAAACAAACGGTGAGAATGGATAGAGATTTTGATTTATGAGTGAATATCTTATAAATATTTTTGATTTTGAAAATTCACTATTATTCATTTATTTCACTCACGCACAGTTATAGGGGGAGCTTCTGTTATAGGGGGGGCTAATAAATAGGGGGAGTTAAAAACTTACTGTCAAACACATTTATTATGCTCAAAATCTTTTATTTGTTTATCATCATCAAAAGGGGGAGATTGTTGTATATAACGTAGTTGTATACACAATTATATGATTTTTGTTTGATGATAACAATCAAATAAATATTATTTTAAATGTGTTTGTTACTGTACTGTTCTATATATAGATCACAGACATGAATATAATATTTATATTTAAATAGAATACGACTGTACAGACATTCACATATTTATACAGTTTAAATTGGATATTATGTCTCAAACATTCAAACAATACAATTATTTACAACTCCACTATTTAAACACTTCACAGAATTTTGTACTTATAAATAAACTGAATAAAACAGACAAGTTTATTCAGTTTGTTTGACAACAATAATATAATATTTTATTTCAAACAAATTTGTTTATTACAAATATCAGTACAATATTCATTTTCATTCACAGCTCCTACAACACTCATTCGATTATACATTTTCAGTTATACATTTATGTACAAACACTTTCACTGTTACGCACACTGTTCTTGTTTTCCGCGTTCTGTCTACTTGTCTTCTGTCTTCACAGCTTTCAGCCCAGTCACTTCAGTCCAGTCTCATCCTCTTACCTGTCACATGAAACAGAAACACACAGTACACTGCAATAGAAATAAAACTGAATACATGTGCATATAAATTTTATTTGCCTCAGTTTTCTGGTGTGTACCTCATCATTTTTCATGACTTAATCTGATTCATCTGTGTCTAGACTGACAGTTTGTATATGTACAGGGACAAAAAAATTTCTGAATGGCTGCATATACACACGTGTATATATATACACGTGTGCACTGCCACGCCAATTCAGTGTGCAACTGAGGAGTAGCCACGTGGACCTTCTCGACTCAGTGCACATGAAAACAAAGTCAACACATCTCAAAGTGAAATTAACATAGTACAAAACAGCAATGATATGTGTCATGTAGAAGAAATTGTCAAGCAATACAAGAATGAAGCAGATGTGATCATGCAAGCAGAGCACCAGGTTCATGTGTGTATCTCAACTCATATGGTCAAGCACATCAAGTGCAAGAAAGCTCACAGCCAAGGACAACTACAATGAAAAGGTTCAGTTTCAAGTGTGCAGGGTTTTCAACTCAAACATGGTGATACAACAGTACATGGCAAGGATAGACAAAGCCTTTTCAAATCAGTGCCTAGAAGATGGAATTTGAACATGTTCGACACAACAATAAATATAGACACAACTGCATGTAATAAAAGTTCCTCCAGATTTTCAAGTGCACAAGTGAAAAATACAACATCAATACACATGCATGTGTTAGCAAACAAGCATGCAATAAGTCAGCACAGTAGTGGAGTTACACAAGCAATAAAGTACAGAAGAAGCAAGTTGATTTTTCTCGACAAACCAATGACACAATGGTGACTAATGCATGGATATGCACACATGTTTCAAGCAAGGCAAAGTGTATTTGAATTATTTCCAGAATTAAGGAGTCAGTTCATAAATAGGTGCAGCCCAGCAAATGATTCAACATCAATACATGGACATGGTACAAAGCAACATGACATAACAAAGAGGCAAAAAGTTAATGTGTTCAAGTATACTATCAATGTGCAACAATGAATTCAAATATGAATGGACTAATGGTCAAGACTGCATGAATATAATGAAGCAAGACAAGTCAACAATGCTCATGGGTAGGAAAGCAGCTCACAAATGTCAAAGCAGCATGAATTTTGACAAGAAACAAATCAGCATGGCTATACAAGAAATCAAATCGAGTTTTTTAAAAGGCAAAAATTTGGCAAGTGTTTATGATTCAATTTCAAATCAGCTCATTACAATTTTATGGCAAGAAATCCACCTTCATATATGGAATGTGTTACACAAATCATTTCTACATTATTTCCAGTTTTCAGAATCTATTTTTGCCAAGATTTCTTTCCAGATTTCAAAAGTCAGTTGGCATTTCTATTTGGCAAATCTTTGGCAAAGTATAAAATCAAAGGAGACAACAAAATCAAGTTATTAAATTCCAGTGTTGAGCAGATAAATTTGTATACAGCATCATTTCAGCAGAGGATTAATTTTCAAAATTTAAACTGAGCAAGTGATCAAACTATCACAAGGGGCCACAAAAACATTCTTTTTATTTCCTGAATGGTTCACAGGAAATTGGGAAAGTCAACTGGAGTTGCAGATTTTACTCAATGTTTTTGGGTAACGATTTCATTCCAGGAAACATTAGAAAGTCACACAATTCATTTTTGCCGAGAAATTCAATGTTAAATCAAAGGACCACTAGTATGTCCAAATACACGCAAGGAATTAAAGTCAATTTTATCAAGAGATTCAAAAGGGAAAACCGCAACAAATCAACCGAGTCATTCAGTGAAATCAGAGCGATTTTAGGATGTTATAATCCTATTTTAACACCATTCACATCATCGGCAAGAATCATCGAACAAAAAACAACATTGAAACCACAGTCTATCAAAGAAAATCAGAAAAGTAAAAATCACTCACAATTTCATAGGGTTTCGATTGCCAGTCAGAAAGACTCAACCGAACGACGCAAGGATTCAATCGTTTCCATCATCTGATTCAAAGCCACAAAGGATTCAATCAGTTCAAAGAAGCTATCGATTTGATTTGGGTTTCTTTCAGCAAACCCTAGGTTATTTGCCGTCGCTATATTTGTTTCTCCAGAGAAATAGAAGAGAACGGGACCAAAATAAGGGTGCAGCCAATTGTGAAATGGTCGGCCATGTGTTTGAAGAGAAGAGGGGATGACCCTTTACCATTTTAACTCCTAGTGTTTTAATTGTTTTTCTTTTTGTGTTGTTTTAAATTCCTTTTGTAAAATCATTCGAACAGTTTCTAGAAGTTTGCAAAATTCTAGGGTTCCAGTCAGGATGTTGACTGGCAGTCCACTAGAGTCTGTAAATTCTAGGGTTACGAGTTACAAGGTTTGTAATTTGGGAAATCTGATCTAGGGGATTAGACCAGTCTAGGGTTTTGAGCGTAGGGTTAGAATTGGAGCAGGGTTTGCGAGTGTACATGGTCTTGTATGTGGGATCTGTTCTATCACCTAGTAGAAACCTTAGAAATGCAGCAGTAGGCAGGTTTTTGCCGAAGCTGGGTACATCTGTGTGTGATTTATTTTCTGCACTTCTATTTCTACTATATTCTGTGATCTTTTTA
Source organism: Allium sativum (assembly GCA_030737875.1). Classification (NCBI taxonomy): domain Eukaryota; kingdom Viridiplantae; phylum Streptophyta; class Magnoliopsida; order Asparagales; family Amaryllidaceae; genus Allium; species Allium sativum. Next base: position 780,821,554 of record CM060913.1, on the reverse strand, counting down.
CTATTATATATCTCGTTAGATTTTTAGTTCAGTAAAAAAATGTGATAAACCCTATTCACCCCCCTCCCCTCTAAGGTTAATCTAGATCCAACAGTAGCTAGTTTCCACTAACTTATAATAGCGCGTTGTAAACCACCTAATAAGGTATTAAGTGATCAATGGATCCGCTTTGAATCTTGAGTGATCATAAAAATCCTCCTATATATAGCGAGTGAAGTCAGAAGTGGCTAAATAACCCATTTCCTTTATTATTTGGGTACTATATAGTCCGAAATCCCACCTCTTAGTTTTGGTATCGGTTTGTATGGTGGTTTGAAGGCTTCATATTTATGTGTAAAGATCCATCTCGGTATATCATAATAATCTATCTTTGGAAAGTGCTACCATGGGTACGGTAGTTAATCATCATGCGTAATCCTTGCAATGTTAGGCTAGAATTACTAGCCTTGTTAGACATATGATTTGGTTGAAACCAAACGAGAATCATTTTTGTATTATAGACAATGTTATACAATTTTTACTCACTAGAACTTGTTCTAACCCTCACCGTATAACAATTCTTTGGTTTATCTTAGGGAAGTCAGGCCTTTGCAAGTATTCAAGTTTGGTTTTCCGTTCTTGTTCTCTCATGCTAGGTAATGATGTAGAGATTCACTATTAAGGTAGTTGCCTTGGTCGATGGTTGGACAGGTTTGAGTTTTGATTTCTGTCAAAATTCGGACTAACAAAAATATAGAGTGTTACAATTGCTATCAAAGCTTAGGATTAGATGATTAGAGGAATTAATAAATAACATATTCGAGCTTCTTTCCTATTTTTCTTTGGCCCTTAGTACTTGACTCTAAAATAACTCCGACGAAGAAGTATTCATGGGCCTATTTATTTAAGAGGGGTTTAAGTGACTAGGAGTTAGAGATATCTGTGAGTTCAAGTTTCTTTCTAACCTTGATTTTCCCTACGGTGCACTTGGCTATTGTCTTGAAGAGCATAAGAAAGGAATATGGTGAATCCCGTGGACTTAAACATTATGACTGGACAATTAGCTAGCTACACTGAGATAGTTGCGATTTTTGATTTTGGTTTAGGAGTTCCAGCTGAAGACCTTTTCTTAGTTGAGTTACGGAAAATTCATGTTAATATGTCATATTATTCTGGAGGCACATAAATGAGGTATACCTATTTGATACCTCATTAGGGAAATCTGGATATTCTTTTATTTGAAATTATTTCTTTGAGTTCTTGGTCTTACAATCGAGAGATATTTATTTTCTAACCTTTTTTGAAAAAGAAAAGGGTTTATATGATTTTAAAATATTTTTCTAGAAGGACTATTTTTATGCAAATAGTTTTTTTTGAACGAAATAATGATAATAATAATAATAATATAAACTTATAGTGTGAGGCCCTCGGTTTATAAACAAAGTTGAATTTCGATTATTTTTTCTCTCGGTTAGAGTAAGGAATTTGTTGTTTATCTTGGGTTATTTTATTTCTTAAATCATTCATTGATTTGTCAGCTAGGAAAGGGGTAATATTCGTTTTAAATTTAATACGGGTTTCTTGCTGAATTAATGTCAGTATTCTTGAGATGATTGTATGGTTGCATCCTTTTATTGAGACTACTCGGAATCTTTGGAGGTCGGTTTGGAATTTTACAATGGTATATTATACTACCATGATGAGGACAAGTATTTTTGGATCATGTTAAATCTTAAGAGATGACGCGGGATGATTAATATTTTTATTGGACCCTAATAGGATCATGGTTAAACCTTTGTTCAAAGCCCATTTAACTGTTGATCGTCTAGCATTATACCTAGAGTGGACAGGTAGTTGATGATTTTGATACAACTTGAACCTAGGACTCAATGTAAAAGTTATGTTCAAACCCTAAACTTCTTTCCTTCGTCATTTCTTCCTTATCTAGTTGAACCGTATCTTTATTCTTCTTCTCCTTCTTCGTAGCTGCCTCATCTCTTCCTTTTCCATTCTAGTTTGCGCAATATTATTTCTGGCTCCACTATTACTCCAAGATCTAAAACCAATTTCTCCTCTCTAGTCATTTTTTTAGCCCATAACACTTACTTGCACTAACCGATCTTCCTTGTGACAATTAAGTCTCATCCTTAGCGAGAGAGACCATTTGGTTGGATCATAATGAGCATGAGGTTCCATTGCTTTATGGCTAGAAGAATTAGTTGTAGCAGTTGTACTTGCACCGGTCCTTTGCTTCGATATTTCTAAATAGGATTGTAGCCTATGTTTCATCCGCCTTTGCCATTTCTCATTGAAATAGATTTTGATGAAGGAAATTGATTTTTTGGAGGTGAACACTAAGATGTCTTTGCATGGTCCTTCTGAGGGGAATGTTAATGATATTTTAGAGGCATCCATGTTGTATGCAGACATAAATGATCTTTTGTTTGACTGGCTTCAGTGATTTTATAGTAGATCTCTTTTCTCTTGATGTCGGTTTTTTTAAACAATATATGTCCAAACTACCCTTGTCGATGTGTGACTCATTTAGTATATTATTTAGAAAATGGGAAGTTAAGACTAGGTTTGTTTTATGATGTGGAAACCAATCTTTGATTTGATCAATGGCGTAACCATCATTTAGTATCGTATCATTTTTGATTTTTCTTGCTGTTATTTTGTTCTATTTCCCGTAATCACTTTCTGTATTTTCACTTATCTATTTTTTTTCTTTAGGTAATAGTGAATTTCCATGGAAATTAAAGCAATTTTGTACTAGGTTTCTTTTGTCATTACTAATTCTCTCCCGAGAGAATTGGCGATTTGAAAACCAGAAATAACACTAGAACTGTTTGCAACACAGGATTGAGTATTTTAGTACCATGATATGAATAGTCAAAAGTCATGGAAATGGTTTGAACTCCAATGGTGGAGCAAGACGTATCGTTGTTTACAGGCAATATTTTGAAGTATATGTGTTGTGGACTTTGTTCATTTGGCGTTGATTCCTTTTTCTTTCTAGCATTTATTTCTTGGCTTTGACATAATTATTTGTTCGTAACTGTTACTGTCCTTGTTAACTCACATAATGATGCTATGATATTTCTATCTTTCGGAAATATTTTGTGTGTCGTTCGTGTTTTTAATGATTTGAACCAAAAGTGAAATCTCGTATTCCTTATCTAACTAATGGTTATTTTATAGCTGGAAAGAATATACTTCTACGGTAGTAAATTTTAGCAAAGGATGGGGTATGCGTTGTTTTGTCACACATATTAGTTTTCATATGTTCCTTAAAAGCTAAAGTATTTTTGGGTTTGGGAACTTTTTTTTTTATAAATATCCAAATTTTGGGATTTGAATGTTGTTTCGGTTTGCGCATTTTCCTGCGTAACCGACTTATGTCTACGTTGAAACATGACCTAAATCATTTAAGTTTCCGCAAATTAATTTTTGGAACTTTTCGCAAGTATCGTTTTAAAAAAACTTTTAAAGATTTAAAATTTTCAAATTTAATTTTTGTTGTAACAGAATGTTTGTTTGTGCATTTCAGCAAATTTTCACAAAATTAACATGAAACTTTTAGAAATAAAAATTTATTTTTATGTAAATTGTGATTTCATGGTCATATGTGAAGCGTATGGAAGGTTTTAGGTAGTTATTTTTAGCGGTGACACGTTAAAAACGTTAACGGTAATAAGGCAAAATATGTTTTAGCCATGAAAACATTGTTTTCATATTTTTTCATTGATGCATGCGAGTTACTATTTAACTCATTCACAATTTAGAGCTTGTTTTAAGCCTCCTTTGTGGTTATATATGGAAATTTTTGGAGTAGTTTGGTGTAAGCGATGTAAGTTTCCACTATAGGACGGGTATCGGAAGATTTATAAGCGGCAAGAACGCTGAATTCTCCACTTTAATTTATTTTTCTGGCATAGGAGAAATTAATAGAAAGTGATTTTAGATGCGTTTACATATTGATATTAGGATTTGGTTGCAAACTTGGTTGCTTCACACTTCTTTTCGTAGTCAAGTAAGGGTTTTGGATGAAAAATATTTTCAAACAAAAAACTGCATTCGTGTAGAATTATTAGTATGTTTTAGGATGCCTGAGTCATAATTTTAGGAATATTTTCAAAATAAATGCATACATATAGAAAGATCCTATTTAGAGTTATTACATATTTTGAGGTTATAACTTATTATGTACACTATGCATATGCGCACGTTTCGTTGCAAAATTGGATGTACACAAATTGATTGCGTAGTATGAAATATTAGGTGCCAGCACCATGACTTAGTCAATGGTAAAATTTTAACTTGAAATTTTTTTTAAGCAGGGAAGAATGTAACCGTCCAGAATTTGGCATTAGTTAATTATTTACTTAATTAGGTTTCAAAAACAGAATTTGAGTTAATGATGGAATTTAATCACAAAACTTGCACCATTGCGCTTTAGAATTCTAGTTAATTCTCATATTTGAAATTTCGTGAATGTAGTCCATATGAAAAGTTACGTACAGAAAATAAAATATAAACAAACATATAATTAATTCACCGTAACTCACCCCAGCCCCACCATCGTCAGGTCAACCCAGGTAGTCGGTCGCTTGATCAACCTCGTGGTTGACCTGAGTAGGCGGCTGCTGGGTTTTTAACCAATATGTTATTATTTTGATTTATGGATTTTAATTAAAACGAAACTAATTATTTTGGGTCAATTAAGAGTTTATAAATAAAGGTCTAAACTCCCTACTCTTTGCTCATCTTTTCTAGGGGCATCAGCAAAGCTTTACCATTTCCACTTCTTCAATCTCTTCCAGATCATCTAAAATATAAATCAGTTTTCTTTCAAGCAAATAAGAATTGGATAAGATGAATCTAAAAATATGAATAAAGGTTAGTTTTGCATATTAGGTAACTTCTTTTCCTTTTTCCAATTCTTTTTCAAATCTATAAATCTTGATATTTATGGTTGTCCCCTTTTTATACATATTATAGATATGCTGGGATTCGAATATATAAACCTAAAAGTTGTGTTTAGATTTGGATTTGGATTTGGAAAAGCTTTCAGGAAAGTGGAAAATCTATTCATTGCTAATAATATCAGATTTACTTCGTTTGTGTCAATCTGAATTTGTATGCCTAAAAACCTAATATATGGCTGTTGGATTTTCAGTTATAATATTCATATCTTGCCTACAATTCTTTTATATCTTATGGTTATTTTGAGAACCATAAATCTGGAAATCAATCCCTAAATATTGGTAGATTTGTGTAGTTGTTTTGATAGAATTTTAGATCAGAGAGAGGAGAGAGACAAAGTAATGAACATTAGAAGACTACATTTTATTGATTCACTCACATCCATTACAACAGATATTCTTCCTACTTATAATAATGCTCCAGACAAGAATATTCCAAAGCATATTTGGTCTAATTGAATACAATGACAAATATACCTCACACTTAATACAATACCAAATATACCTTACACTTAATACAATACCAAATATAAGGTAAGGTATTCAATTGTCCTTATCTCCAATATTAACTCATTGGTAATATCTTTCCTTAATATCTCAACACCCCCCCTCAAGATGGAGCATGCGGATCACAAATGCCCATCTTGGATTACATCTTGGATAGCATCACGAACAAAATGACAGTCAGCGTCAAACTTCCATATGCCGTCAGCAACTCTTCACTTTTAACAAACGGTTTTTAAAGTGGACCAACCACTCAATAATGGTTTTTAAAGTGGAACACACTCAATAATGGTTTTTAAAATGGTTTTTAAAATGGTTTTTAAAGTGGACCACACTCAATAATGGTTTTTAAAATGGTTTTTAAAGTGGACCACACTCAATAATGGTTTTTAAAGTGGACCACACTCAATAATGGTTTTTAAAGTGGACCACACTCAATATTAATGGTTTTTAAAGTGGACCACACTCAATAATGGTTTTTAAAGTGGACCACACTCAATAATGGTTTTTAAAGTGGACCACACTCAATATTAATGGTTTTTAAAGTGGACCACACTCAATATTAATGGTTTTTAAAGTGGACCACACTCAATATTAATGGTTTTTAAAGTGGACCACACTCAATATTAATGGTTTTTAAAGTGGACCACACTCAATAATGGTTTTTAAAGTGGACCACACTCAATAATGGTTTTTAAAGTGGACCACACTCAATAATGGTTTTTAAAGTGGACCACACTCAATAATGGTTTTTAAAGTGGACCACACTCAATAATGGTTTTTAAAGTGGACGACACTCAATATTAGTGGTTTTTAAAGTGGACCACACTCAATAGAGGTCAATGGTTTTTAAAGTGGACCAACCACTAGAGTATATTGGTTTTTAAAGTGGACCAACCACTAGAGGTTAATGGAAGATGACTGGCTGTTATCATAATAGATCCATCAGTAGGGCAAAAGAATATATCAGCAAGGGGGGAATAGCCACAACAAACGCCAAACTTAAAAAAAAATCCGCAAGCAGCAACAAGATTTTTTTTTTTTTAATATATATATACATATCTCTCTCCTTCTCCCCTGGCTCTGATACCATGATAGAATTTTAGATCAGAGAGAGGAGAGAGACAAAGTAATGAACATTAGAAGACTACATTTAATTGATTCACTCACATCCATTACAACAGATATTCTTCCTACTTATAATAATGCTCCAGACAAGAATATTCCAAAGCATATTTGGTCTAATTGAATACAATAACAAATATACCTCACACTTAATACAATACCAAGTATACCTTACACTTAATACAATACCAAATATAAGGTAAGGTATTCAATTGTCCTTATCTCCAATATTAACTCATTGGTAATATCTTTCCTTAATATCTCAACATGTTTATTCCGGATTCGTAGGATTGGGCGTAATTTGTAAAATTTGTGCAGTTTGTTATCTTAGAATTTGAAATCTAATTGTGTTTGGCATTGTTTGGGGTTTTGCTTGATTTTTGCAAATTAGCCTTTTTGTTGTTTTCAAATAAAAAGGCATTATTTGAAATCTATAAGAAATACTAACAAAATATAAAGGAAGAGATACGTAAATTCACGTATTTTGTACATAGTTTACACCATCTATTCTAAATAAAAATATTACTTATTTCTTTTGATTTTGAATGTGTCAATATTTCCTCTTCTTAGTTATTTGGTCAAAGTTTACAAGAATTATAGTGAATAATATTTTTATAAGATTTTGAATCTCAATAAGACTGAACACAAAATGATTGTTCTAGTCATTAGTTTGGGCTAGAATTTAAATTAATTAGTAGCTATGTAAATATAGCGCTGAATATATATATATATATATTATATACATATATTATAAACCTGTCTGTCCAAAAATTTACGTAAATAATGCTGTTATTATTAATTAGGTAAACGTGTATTATAGGTTTGAATTTGAATATTTTCCAGTATTGACAGATATATAATAGTATTCCATGTAATGAATGGGAATAAATATTTGTAACCGCTATATTTATTAGCAACAAAAGGTGCAGTTAATTGCTGTAATTCAAAACATTACAATTTGCACAAAAAGGAATTAAGATTGTAACCATGAATGTTGCGGGAGGAATAAATAAGGAAATAAGTGTCAAATGGTTGCAATTCAAAAATGAATAGGAATAGATGTTGTAACTCAAATTAGAGAAATTTATATAGTAAAGTCACATATATTATATGTGTGTGTGTGTGTATAATGTAAATAACAATAGTAAAGCAAATGGGAGTCACAGTAAATAAAATTATTATGATTAAATGGGACTAATGTTAATGACATTTAATAGTTGTCCATTGTCTTAGGAAATGTGATCATTATGACCATTAATGGAATAATAAAATTATAGAATTTAATTGATTTAATTGAACGTCCATTGCTTTATGGAATGTGATCGTTATGGTCATTAGTGGCGTGTGACCATTCAAAAAATTAATTGAATTAAAGAGGGAATTTGGGTATTAACTTTTGTAGTTATACTATGTCCAATAAGTAAATAAATGAATAAATATCCTAGAGTTGTCAGTCTTAGGAAAATCATCCTTATTTTATTTTTGGTTTAATTCCAGAGATAATATCTTTAGTTAATATAAGGATTGGACTTAGTAGGTCAATGACGCAAGGCCAGTTGCGTTATTCGACAGAAGTCTGCACTTTCCAACAGTCAGATAAATGAACAACCGATATGAGATATCGTTGACCATAGGAATCCCTGACGATATTATTTGCGTAACAATAATTTACCCAAAATGTTTAATTCAAGTGTTGAGGTATTAAGTGGATGTAGGGCCCGCCTCACTTCTGAAAGAAGAAATGTAAAGGAATGATTTAAGTGCGCAGCCTACTTCGGGATTATAGGTATTAAGTAGTAGGATCTACCTACTGGGTATTAAGTGATTTGAATCACACTTTTCCCTTAAAGTTAAAGTCATATCATCCGCGCTTATCGAGCATTAAGTAATCCGATAGCTTGCCTCCCTATAAATAAGAAGTATAAAGTGTCCAATCGGATACAAGATAGGTAATCTCTACGACAGTCCAATTCCTCTAGGTAGTAAGTGACTGGGTTGGAATCTACCTTGGGATAAGGTATTAAATGACTCCCATGGAGGTATCATAGGTCTTCCTATCATAGGGGAAGTACTAAATGACTTTGGGATTATCTAATAGGGATGCTAGATAGTAGCATAGGGGTCCTCCGGGGGAAGGTCATAAATGATGATTAGTTGTCTACCTAACTTGTAGGTAATAAGTGACTTCTTACTATCTCTCTCCTTATGCGGGGTTAGGATATGCACTAATGATGGAAACCTTAAAATAGTAGGACTTAGTACCCAGTTTCCTCTAATGTATAATAGCATGTTTTAAACCACATAATATGTTATTAAGTGATCAATGGATTTGCCTTAGGCCTTAAGTAATCATAGGAATCAGCCTATATATTGTGAGTGAGGCCATAAGCAGCTAATAATTTTTCACTTTTTTGTACACTGTATAAAAGTTGCTAACATATCAATAATTATTTGTAAAAGTTGTTGATATTTCAGCAATAATTTTTACTTTATTTCTTGAAAAACAGGAACCGACGGATTTACAATGAAACTTTACCATCGAAAGTTGCTAACATATCAGCAATAATTTTCTTTATATCCAGAAAATAGGGACCGAATTTACTAGGGGTGGGCATAAACAGCACCGTTAAACGGAAACCGCCCGACCCGAACCGATGAAATGGTGCGGAAAACCACTCCGTATTATCTCTCTAAGCCGGATATACGAAACCAACCCAAACCGTTTCATTATGGTTAGGTTGCAGTTTAAAGGGTGAAACCGACCGTATCAAACCAGACCAGATTACTTTGTATAAAAAGTTGTTTAGTGTTAGCAGCGATTACCAATACCTGGTGACCAGTCTGCAGCCATGTACAAAAAGTTGCTTAAAGAGTAAATTATACTTGGTGAATTTCAATTCTGCGTGAACCAGATATGGTGATATGCATTTGTAAATTAAGGCAGATTGTTAGTAATATATAGCTAGCTAGGTATTGTTAATTTGAGAAGTCTAGCTTAACTAGTATGATGTACATCGATAGTTTTAAGTTATTGCTATTTTTAGGCATTGCCCCAACAGGGAAAAAGGATGTTTCTCGATCAAGATTTTAGTAAATTCCACTGAACTTTTTGAGAAATAAAAAATTACAAAGAGATGGCAACAAAAGCAGGTAATATCTCCATTTTTAGTGAAACTGCTTGCTGCTTAAAAATATTTGGCAATAGGGAACTAACTTTGTGCCAGAAGTAAACAAGATCTACTTCCCTCTGGCTCATAGCCATGCCGACAAAGGTTAAATTTTCATTTATTGGATTCCATATACATAATACATGAACATGCGGTCTGCACTTACATCAAGATTTCCATATTGCATGACATGTGAACCAAGATTGTAAATGTTAAGAGTTGAGGTCCTGGTGTTCACTTAATGATTTTATAAAAGCAAATCAATATTTAATTCATTTATTTTACTGTAAAAGATCAAAGTATTCATTTCATTTTTTTTGTTAGACAGATTTGTTATTCTTTCTTTGTTTTTTTCTTCCAATCAAATTGTATTTGAGGAAGGACATTGAATAAACAAAGAAAAGTACAATCATGCTTTGCTTTGTTTGCACAAAGGCTAGCCTACACCCATCATGTTTTTAGCAGGTTTCATGTGAGCATGATTTTCTGTAGGTCTTCTAATATATAAAGTTTCTTCTATATGTATTGCTTATAACAAATGTTGAATAACTGCTCAAATCAAAATCAAACCAGACCGAACCGAAACCGAACCGAATGCATTTGAAACCGAACCGAAACCGGACCGTAACTAAATATAATATTACGGTCTTCATTTTTGGTTAACCATTTGTTGCGGTCCAGTAATGGTTTGAGCTTCAAACCAGACCGAACCGACCCACGCCCACCCCTGGGATTTACAATGAAACTTGGATGGGGACCAGCTTTCCAATATGAAAGTATAATAGGGATGCCTCCCTGATTTGCGCGCGCACACAAACACACACACACACATATATATATTTTAAAGGTAAATCTATAAGGAAGTAGATCGACGTGTTCGTTGGCTGTGATGGAGTCTGAAAGATTTAAAATAAGTTTTAAGATGAAATAATGGTTGGTAATTGGCATATGATAGTGTTTTGTATAAGATGTATAATTTACCAATCAATGAAACATTGTTTTCACCCCCTTCTCACTACAACTTACATGATTGACAAAAGGCAGGTATTGGTATTTCAAGCATAATTGGTGCTAATAGGGATGCTTAATTTAAATGTGCCAGTTTATGGTTAGTTCATATTTGATATTATATTTTAAATTATTCCATTGTGAGTTATTTGCTAGAGCTTTGATAAGCATCATTGTTTATTTGCAGGATACCAAACAAACAGTTCATGTTACAGTGGACTTGGGTTTCTAGATTTTGAGAAAATTTGGGCGACTATGGTGCAGGTTATCACATTTGGTATCAGAGAATAGATTAGTAGATGCTAAGAATTTAGGAAAAATTATATGGAGTAAACATATTTATATTCTGATTGTAAATATAGAAATAATATGTACTAAGATGCGAATAATCCCAGATATAAAATAGTAACATACGGAAAGTCTTTCGTGATGAATTTGTAAATAATTTTCTAGTTCGGTTAAGGTCTTCCAAAGGTGTTAGGGCCCTGTGTGATTTTTGATTTGTGTACAATAAGTCCAATTACTGGAAGAGGTTAGTATCCATATGTTATATAAGTGAAAAGTATAGGGATTCCTTGAATGCAGTGGGATATACATTAGTATTTTGGACGGAAAAAGATTTTAGTATGGAAAAAAGGATTTTCAAGATTTAGGAAGGGAATATTCGTAAGGATGAAGTTTAAGGTCCACTCTGAGTCTAACCCCATATAAGATTTTTGAAAGATAAAAAGGGAAATTTTTTAATATAACACATTGAAAGAAAATTTATATATTTGAAACCCATTAAATATTAAATTTCCTAAAAGGACTTTTAAAATAAGGTATTTTAATAGGAAGTCAATTTTGAATAAAATTAAGATGTTTGAAAAAGGTACTTTTAAGGGTTGGCAATATAAGTGGAACAGAAGGTAATTATTGGTAGAAAAAGCTAAAAGATTTTAGGCATAACATAAATTAGGGTTTTAAAGGGATGAGATGTCGCAGTAGTATTGGGAATGCAAAGGTCCTACTTGGATAATTGAATAAGTTAACCGGAGGTTGAGTGTAATAGTGGATCTCAATGACCAGACGAATCCACAGCAAGGGCATCCGCCAATTATGTTACACCAGTGATTGTAGAAAAAGAGTGAAATTAGAGGCTGCTAGAGAATGTTCCTTGCTACGCACCTCTATTTTAAACTATTAGGTATCACATTCTCTAGTGCAGATGGATAAGCTGTCTTGGAGGCAACTATTAGTAAGTTTTTATTAGTAATGATCCATGAAGGAGATGAATGGAAAGAAACCAAGTAACAACAAGAAGGCGTCATGCGGGCACGGTCGACCTTCCCATAGAACGGTCGACCATCCCTGTTCATTTGTATAAATAATGAAGCCCCCTTTCATTCCCTTCGGTGCCCTCATTTCTTCCTCTTTCCTCTTGAACAAACCCAAATACCCTCCAGCAAACTCAGTCGTCATTGACCACAAACACCCCCAAATCTCCTTCAATCACCACCAGACTTCTCTACGAAGAGAATGCACCCTATATCTACACTTATTCACGAGTTTTATATTGATTGATATAATTAAGTTCAAATAAAAAACATTAATGTAACGATGTTACAAAGTCCTATCAACTTGGGAATAATTTTGAACTTTAATATGGATACTCCACTTTAATTATAGTTGGATCATGGTATGACATCCATTAAATTAATATAATTGGGTTTGAGTTGAAGTGGTGAATGTGAAACACTATTCAGTGTAATTATACAAAGTTGTATAACGACTAACTATAGTCAACTTATAGTTAAATTATATGGCTTGAGCGGTACAAGTAATAATAGTTGCTATATTGAATAAAAGATTTCACATTTGGGCCTACAAAGTATAATATGAGAATTATTGGAATTTTGACGAAAATAAATTCCAAAGTCCTGAAGTTATACAATATTGACAAAGAGAATTAGTGTAAACTATCATTGTTCACAGCCACTTCTTATAATTAGTCAATCTGGATTTTATCGAAAAGATATGTAAGAAAAATTCAGATAAACTGTCACACATGAGCTATGGTGACGTGTGAATGTTAATATTCGAATTAGTTGATAATAATCGCTGATTGAATTTACAAACTTGAGTAGAATAATTGAAATAATGATTACTTTGAATAAACCACACGATTTAACTAATTTATAATTAACTAAATTTAATCAATAATTTTGAAATATAATTTATTAATATGATTTGTTTTGAATAACATTTGTATCTAATAATGTGCATTGTAAAAGATATAAAAATGTGTATTTATATAACATTTAAATTAGACTTAAATGGGACAAATACTAAATTAATTTCAAACATGTTAAGCCCTACCACACCTCTTTCTATAACCATCCATGCATGATAGGATACTGGAGGGTGGATTCGATGAGCACTATTCAGGAATCAAATAGTGATGGTTCTAAAAGTAGTATTGAAATGAAATGTTTTCTTTAAAACACATTCTCTCTCATTCATTCTACGAATTTTTCTTTGACAAAAATTATTTCTTTTCTACTCCCTTTTCTCCCTTATTTTCCATAATTATCGTGGCCTTCATATATCAAAAATTCCCAAAACAAATGCATATTAAGTCAACATATTAAAGGTGGTTTATACCCCTTGATCTTTGCAAATTTTGGACGTTGATCTAAGAATCTTGGAGCACTGATTTATCAATTAAGGTGAATCCTTTGATTCAGTTTGTTTCTGTGTTAATATTATTGCTTTATCTCGGTATGATTCACCTTGTTTTTATCGTTTATCTTGCAACATGTACTTGAAACCCCTTTTTATCCATCTTAATTAAAAGTATGTTTGTTGTGTTGTTTTGTGTTGTTCTGATTTAGATGTACTCTAGTTCTTCATCTTCTTTAAATGTATGTTCTTTGTAATTGATATGATTTAGATCTCATATCTCAACTAAAATTTGTTATTGTTTCATGTATTTTTTTGATCTAAATATTATTATCTTAAATTTACGTGTGTCTAATTTGTCCAAGTTTCTTCTATGTCAAAGTTTCTAGTAACTTATCTCCCTTTGGCTGCACCTGTTGCTTTGGCCAATTCCTGACATGAGATGGTGGTGTAGTTCCTTCTGATTCTATTTTTCAGGTGTTGTAGGTGTTGGTCTCAATGTATGGTTGCTAGGAGTGTTTGTAGGGTGATGTACTTTTTGTATAATTTTTTGGTAAATCTCGTTGATGTCTATTTCAGTGGCTATGGTCCTTATGCCAGTTTTTACAGTGTTTTTTTCTTGGATGTGATGTTTTTGCAGCGTACGGTGCTTGTGATTTGGACTAAGGAAGTTTGTTGTCTTGTATAGTTATTTTTATGTTTTTGACAGTAATTGTAATTAACTCCCTGCATGGAGTATGAAACTTGTAGTCTAGAAATAGTGCCTAGCTCTAGTGTTGTAATCTAGTTATGATGCGGTGGATGGTCCACCTTTAAATCATAGGTGGTGGACGGTCCACCTTAAAAACCTCATGTTGTAGGTTGGTAAACTGCCAATCTCCAAGAATATTTGTAATTGTTTTTTGTTATAATAATAAGTTTTTGCGGTCAATAAAAAACCGCTTGGCTCTGCCAAAAAATTTGTCTAGTTCCTTTTCTTTTGTTTTAAATTTTTTTATTAGAAAATTGGCAAATTTTTATTGCAATCTAGTTTATAATTTATAATTTTACATACACAAATGTAAATAAATGGTATATGTTAAATATTTACTCCTACTCTGAAAATTAATCTCTCTATCATATTACTGAAGTTTTGAATATAAAATTTTGTCCATTGTTTACATGTAAATTCAAGGTTTTGATCTAGAACCCATGTAAATCTTTTGTCTTTTTTAGTAAAGCCCTAAACTTTTGTTTCCTAAGTAAAAAAAGCTTGATTAACTTGTTCACTTTAAATTTTTAGCATATATATATATATATATACATAACACACACACATGAGCACACATACATACGCGTGCACGCATTTACACACGTACCCGCATACATACGCATATATATATATATAAAGACACACTTCATGACACCCTTATTTCAAAGCATCCCTAAATTCCTGCCCAGAAAAGGCCCATCAGAACTTAGAGTCATTCTAAATGGATCGTTGGTTCATATAAGGATTACATAAACATAATCAACTAAAAACGAAATCAGAATCTCACAGTGGAGGGGATAAAATATAATAACTGAAAATAGATATATCATTAATTAAAACCATAATAATGTCAATTACATCAAATTCTAACTGTTACAATAATAATATTATCCCATGGATTACAATAAACTGCCAATAATAATAGCTATAGGAACACCCTCGCTAGGCTCTAGTCTTCATGACTCCATCACTCAAGCATTACCACCTATTAACATGTTTAATTATTATGAGGAGGGAGGTTAAAACAGTAAGTTCTGGTGAATGTAAATCACATAAGTTTAAGGAATAACTATTTCCTATACTTGGAAGTATGAACTCATCAAATTATGTCTACGAAGTCTAACACACAATCAGACATAGGTAATAATGAGGTGGACTACCCCCACAATCTCTTAGGTCCTACATATTATTCATTTTCTTAAAGGATGATTATTTATAATCACTTAACACCCTACGAGGCAGACTCTCAACTGGTCACATAAGGCTACTATATATGTATATTTGTTTATGGGTGAATTCCTTCGATCAATTAAGACCATATGGCGGACCCTAGTCACTCAAGACCTCTTATTATAATTTTCAACGCTATTAAATATTCTCTCTCTTGTAATGCAAGAAATAGTAAGCTTCCACTTAATACCAGTTTAGGTTGACACTTATTGTCATTCAAGGCCCTTCGGCGGATCCCTACATTACTATTTTACTGGTATTACGGGTGAACTCCTAGCCACTTAATACTTACCGTAGTCAAACGGTCTTTTAGAAAGCTTTCAAGTCCTTTTCGTTAAGTTTATACTTATTTAAGACCCTTACACAGCCCTAGAGATGAAGCGGACACTTCCGGAGAACTACACTACTCAAATTAATATCATTTAATTAAGACCCTTTAGTACTTATTTAAGTGAAAGGTGGACCCAATGGCGATTTAAGACCTTTATAAGGGAGGGTCCTAAGACTTTGGTCCTAAACCAAGAAGTGAATCTTAGGACCAGACCTAGTCCTAACCACCTAATACCCAAACTAGGTAAGTCATCCACTTAATACCTTCTCTAAGCAAGCCTTCTTCACACACGGTTATTATATATATACACATAAGAATTTCACATTAAACCATTCACTTCTAGATGCTAGATTTGACCTCGTGCCTTTGTGTAATAATTATAATGGCACATGACACCTAGACCTCTCACATTAATAAGTCTTACTTGTAGATGCTGGATATGTCGGTCGATTCCAGGTAGACTTCTGCTACAATTATGTTTAACCTCGTTTCTGTGTGTCATTAATAATAATTAAACCCATTAACTCATACATATACAAATTTCCTATAGGGACTTTTAATTTCTACTTTCCTATGTTAACTCATTTAATACGCTACCTAATACAAATTTAATATGCATTAATAATACGATAGTTACACTAATGAATAATAGTAAATAAACATAAATCATTCGCTTGTAAATATTTTCCTAATTTGTTAGAAATGCCAATCTTAACAACATAATCACGGTGTACAAGTTTATTTCCTTAACTTCTCCACATGGCATAGATACACATATCCAATGAATAAAAGGGAAATAATGGCATATACATAAAACTTGTAACTAGGATTTGAATAATTATCTCAATAACAAAAGCCAGACAAGGTGCAATAATCCAATTATATACGTAAGAAAGTTCTTTTGGTACTGCTTCACTTTTATATGATTCTATATACAAAACCGAAGACTTTAGTAATTTTGTGAATAATAAATTCAAATGATCTATTGAACATAGATTCTTAAACCTATTATTTCCACAATACTAAAGTCTTATACTTTACTATACACAAATAGGAATATCTATAACAAACAGGTGAATCAGACCAATTTCAAAAATTGCACAACACTCAAACATCTATCTTTTATTACCTTAATAACTAATCCAAAAATACAACAATTGATTGACTATTTAACCTAATAATAAAAAATAAGGAATTTATATGATTTGTTTCGTTTTATTTTCATTCAAGTCCCAATTCCTTTAGGTATAATGATCCAAATTTACACTAACATGACATATGAAATAGCCAACTTATGTAATTTCCACTCACAGAGATAAGAAGGGAAGAATAGTGGATTTAGTGCAGAATCTATTAAAGTTGGATTTCAGCCTTCGAACTAAAGTACTCTAGATTCTCCATATATATATATAAGAATCTGATTTAGAATCTCATATATACATATTATACTTAATTCTAGAATCTATATATGAATTTAGATTAGAAGAGACATAATGTAGGTTAGAGAAAGAGAAGAAGCTAAACCTTTCTTCTGGAATTAATAAATAGTGGAGAGACATGATAGAGGCGCAAAATAGAATTAAGTGTAGGGTTTAGGGAGAGGTTACGGGGTATGTTTATATTTAATAGTGTGTATATGGACCATAGGATTAGTTTGATTTAATTTAGACAGTCCATTTGAAGAGAAAGTATAGATAAATCCCTAAAAAAATAAACCTCTTCCACCCATAAGCATGGCCGACCCCCTGTATATAAGGGCGGTCGACCCCCCTTCTATAGGGGAAGTTGACCCCCCTTTTAGGGTCGAGCGAGGGAATTTGTTTTCCTTGTAATGTTGCTTTATACTACTAATTTTTACCAAGGTCAACCGGTTTTTAAAGTTCTTTGTAGCACTTTTTATTATAACAAATAACAATAGAAGACGACACAGGAGATGTACACAGTATGTGTTGTACAAGACCTCCATGCAAGGAGGCCATAGACTGAAAACAAACAGTCAAAACAACTACAAAAGGATAATATTATACATAAAATTTGCAAAAACAAGTCACCGGGTCAATAACACACGACAAAGGAAGCAAAGGTTAAATTAGATCATAACATGAGGCATTGGCAAACTCAGTTCCACAGGCTATAAGGTTAAATGTTGTTGAGAAGTTGCACTTTCAGCAACTCAACTTTCTTGCTCCTAGTAAAGGGGCACTGAGCACCTGGTAGCCGGGGAGATAAGAAAACAACGGCGAGTTTGAGAAGCTTTCCAGAGGTGGAGTTTTATTGGTCGATAGTGGTTTCAAATGGGCATAAGGATAGTCTAGTTTAGATTTAGTTTTCATTTTTGCAGAGGAGGGAGTTACAACTTTCTCATTGATGCAATAAGTTGCAGTTAATGTGTTATTCCGCAGGCGGTTTGAAAGTTGAAGTAGGTCAACTATCTTAACTGGCTTGGGTAGGGTACTTTATTTACTTAAAAACCCAGGTTTAAATTGAAATTTGATAGCAAGTGGGGCATTGAAAGGGGTTAGCAACTAAGGGAAGTTTAACTAAACCAATAGACCTATAAATAACAACACTGCCATTGTTGGCTTCCACATTACAGTGCCCATAGTTTTACCAAATTGCGTAACATCATTTAGGAATTCCTTCATCATATTTTTAGGACAGCTCGAACCCAAAGCATCAGAGTTTTCAGCTTGATCAAC
Source organism: Allium sativum (assembly GCA_030737875.1). Lineage (NCBI taxonomy): Eukaryota > Viridiplantae > Streptophyta > Magnoliopsida > Asparagales > Amaryllidaceae > Allium > Allium sativum. Next base: position 780,803,114 of record CM060913.1, on the reverse strand, counting down.
TGACGTGCATAATTCACCCACTCTTAGCTCTTTGTTAACTATTTAATCAACGTCACGCACAAGTTGTTCCACCACTATGTCAGTCTCATGTCTGATATGAATCAAACTAATGTCAACACTAAAATTGTCATCATCCCCAGCCTTCACTAAGCTGTCTTGAATGACTTTAGGGCTAAATTCACCTTCATTTAAACCCTGTTCAACATTTATACTACTATCCTCTTTGAAAATATGATCTAAGACGTCAATGCTATTTGCAGTACCAATATTTTCATCAAAGTTATTCATTCTTTTGGATCTAATATTACCACTATTGGACATGAGAAATCTTTGAACATGGTGAGAAGAATCAACATCGTTCAAAGCATCCAAACTTGAGAGACTTTGCTTCACTAAAACCTTCCCTTTAAAACTACCACAAACAATTAAGGGTTTAATTCTCTTTCCTTTCTTAGTAATTGTCTTACATGAGTGCTTCTTACCTGAAGAAGGCACTGCACCAGAATTTGCCATAGAGGTTTTGCGCTTTTCATCCTTAAAAACTTCACTATTTTTTCTATAGACACAAAATCTTTATTACTAGGTTCAGTGACAGCACTATCTTTATTGGCCAAAACTAAATTAGTAGGATTGATGGAATTGTTAACTTCCTTCCCTAAAAACTTCACAAGTTTAATACTATCATTTCCCAACTTATTAATGTGCCTTAAGAAACCACTGATGTCATGCCCAATTTTTTTGTAATTCACACAAATTAGAAGTTTCCATAAATAAATCACCTTAACTAGCTGTTATGTACCATCAAGTAACTATATAGGGAACTCAGTGGGTAACTCGTGTTCAGCAGTAACTTCCACCAAACACTTTGCAAATTCTAGTCTTTCTAAACTTTTAGTAAAAATATCCATGCAAAGAAACTTGCCCACTCGCGTAGTCAACCAACTTATATTAATTATTTTGTTTAAACCAATTAATTGTTTTCGTTTCTTGTTTATTCTTGTCGCACTTGTGCATGTATATATATCTACACACAATTTCAAATCTTTGACGAATATTCTACTATGCCAATAAATACTTATTTATATTCCAGATTTATATTTAATCAGTTTGAATTTCAAACCTTGTGTGTACATATTTTGCGTACAACTTGTTTTATTAATAACTTCTTCATACAGACTCCGTTTTCAATAAATAAAATTTGAAAATAGGTCAGAATCTCGCCACAAATACAAAAGTAATATTTTCGTGGTCTAATTCTCGACTATCCAAAATTCTAACTTTCATCCCATTAACATTTTATTAATTTATTATTGTTTATATTCAATTTAACCAAGGTCTATTTAGGGTATATTTTACGGGGTGTTACATTCTTCTCTCATTAAAAGAGATTTCATCCCTAAATCATTTCGAAGGGGATAAAAACACAACTCACTCTAACACATATTATAAGCCTATGTTATTTATAGGTGTAATGTCCCGTATTTTCTGACCATTCTATTTAAATATTTTTTATTTCAAATATTGATTTGAGTTTATATAATCGAATATAACCATTTTAATTTGAATATTTAAATTATATTAATAATATAATAATATTTTATTTTCGGGATATTTGGAAATGTTGAATTTGTTGTATAATGTGAACGAGCGATTTAAAGTGGTTTAAATATGGTTTATATTGAATTATATTAATATATTTGTTATTAAAACGATGTTAGAACATTTAATTTATAATTATATTACAAAATGAGCTACAGCGGCGCGGTAGTTCGTAATTTGGCGCTTTGAAATTTAAACGGCTGTACAAGGCCCAAAGTGAGTCGGGTTTTCTCGAAATAAGAAATGTCCGAATCTGTTGGAGAATATTACTCTAATGAAAGAGAAAAATCGAATTTTTGTGTTGTAGATTTTATTTTATGTCCAAATCAAATTTTGAAATAGTCACTATGGAATTTCGTTATATATTATAACGTTTATTTATATTAAATAAAGGGTTTTAAAATATTTATGATATTGATTTGGTTTCAAACTCAACCCGAGCTATTTTATTTTAGTAGTGTTTGAAATTCTGGTCGTGTATGACAAATTATAATATTTTATTAATCTTATATTGAGGTACTTTAAAATTGGTTTATTTTATTTGAATTGGGCAGTTATAAAAGGGACTTTATTCAAACGACCACAGTTTTCGACGAAACAAATTTTATTGGGACCGCAACAGTAAATTATTGCTAGATTTCAAGTTGTGCGTCAATCGGGGTTAATTTGTGAGCGCAGCAAAATAAAATACAAATAAAAACGACCATTTGATCGTGAACGAGTACCATTCGAGCAAACGAACTTGGAATTCGACGAAACAAGTTTCATTAGGACCGTATCGTCAAATTATACTATGTCGTCCATTCACATCTCGAACGGGGTTGGTATGTGAGCACAGAAACGAATAAACAACGTTCGAAATAGCGATAGGTACGAAATAAAAATCGTTAGTCAACATCGTTCGTCAAATCAACTTAAATTACATTATTCTCACATTATATATACCCCCAACTTAGAACCCTAATCCCCAAAATTTTGAAATCATTCGGCAATTTTGCAAAAAAGCCCTCAAGCACAAATCAATTTATATCTTCAAATCTGTCAAGAATTTTAGGGGGGTCCAACGGTAAAGTGGTAGATCGGGGCGATACCTAGCTACTGTAAAAAGTTGGGGACCTATCGTGGTCGGAGGTGGCCGGAATCGGCTGAACAGTGAAGAAATCCAGTTTCGTTCTTTGCCTAAATTCGAGGGATTGATCCAGTTTTAGAGACCGAGACCTAGGGGAAATGGAAGAGGGGAGTTCAGGCTTCGATTTGGTTGTGGTCTCGAGTTCTCTGGTGATCGGAGGTGACTGTGGTGATGAGATGAACGGAGGGGGCTATTTTGGGTAGGATTTTCAAAGTGACGGACGGATTTCACCAATTTTCGGCGCCGATGGTCTTTTTCAAATGGTGGAACGTGTAGGGAAAAGGAGCAGGGTGGTTAGCCGCATCAAACTGGGATGGTCGAAGTTGTTACTGATGATGGTGGCGGTGCAATTTGTCACTTGAATGGTTTCCGTTCAAAGCTGGATTCATGGCGGTCGGAGGGGTGTTCGTGGCCAGGATTTTGGCCATGGCGGCGTTGGAGTCAGGAGGTCCCGGCGGTCAGGTCGAGGTGGGCCCGGGTTCAACGATGGCGGCGCAGTGGCCTTGGGGTGAGGTCGAGCACGGTTAGGAATGGAGGCATCGGGTTTTGTTTGTTGAGAGGGAGGAAGACGCGTTTTTGCTCCAACGATGATGACGTGGCACCGGACGTTAATTAAGGTAATGATTAAGGTATTTATTTATTTAATATATTAATTAGTTAGTTTATTATTGTATAATATACCAAACTTTAAATCAACGTATCTTTCACATATGTTAACGAAATCTAACGAAACTGGATCCATTGGGATCGCAGGGACGAGACCTAGACGATGGCACTGACTAGGCACTGATCTGACGCAGTTGAAATTTCAGTTAATTTTGAACGTCTATTCAAGATTAAAAGAAAAAAATGTGTCAACTGTCGACTGAATAATCTGGTGAGTTAATTCTCACACCTTCTGGAATTCTGTGATGTGGTAAATTCATATTAAAATATAATTTACCACTTAAAAGAAAAAATTTGTTGATTGGTTACTATTGGTTGTTTATTGTTTGATTAGCTGTTGTTATTTATATTATTTCATTCAAAATTTATAGATGATTGAAATTTATTTCATATATTATTATGAAATGTATAACGAGCCGTGATGCAGGGAAGAACAGGTTGGAGGGATCCTACCGGATTCCTCAAATATTATATATGTTGTTTGTTTGTTTTATATTGTTGATATTTGAACTGATTTAACCCCATATGGTAAAAAACCTGTTTAAACATGATGGTTGAATAAATATTCACTGTGTTGTGTTTAAAATCAACAGACAGTGTTGATTGGGTAATTGGCAGTGAATGGCCTAAAATATGTTGTTTTAGACGTCGGTTTACCGTTCGGTGAATTGACGCAGTTTTAAAGTTATAAATTATTTTATAACTAAACTGAAGCTTTTCAGACCGTATGATTTGTGCATGTGCCAAAAGTTAAAAAAAACCCAGAGAATTTACCTACGTGTCGGTAAAGTGGAATAATTGTATTTTTATACGATTTAATGGTGTTTTTAAATTAATTAAGTTATTTAACTAATTTAAAAAAGGGGGAATGACAAAGTAAAATCAGTTAACTGCTAACTGATATGCACGGTTGACAAAATCAACCGTTTTAATTGAAATAAATAATTGAGTTAATTCGATTTAATTTTTCCGAATACTCGTTAAACTTAACGAGAGTGTAATATATTAGTTAATCTTCGATTAACTATAAATTAAAGTAATTATTGAATTGTTTAGTGTTAATATAATTATTTATTATTTAATAAGCTTTTGAAAGTGATAATGATCCTATTCTTAGTTAATAGCAAAGTTAATTATATCTATATAGTAAGTAATAAAGTTAATTATAATTTTAATCAATAATAATTGAAACGATGGCTTTTAATTGAAATTCATTGGAGAAGTGATTAGGTGGCGATATAGTTTGATCAAAAGGAGCGATAAGGGTTTATAAAGAGACTATAAATCCAAATGTCCAACGAGTTTGATAGATGAGAATTCAATTAACAAGTAATTAATTGACGATAAGGTTTAATCAAAGGGGCGATGAGAGTTTATAAAGAGAGTATCGAACGAGGATTTCAAATATAAGAAATGGTTTATAAAACCAGATTTGAAATCAAAGTGGTAAATGAGATTTTAATATCAGTGGTTAAGTGACGAAATGATATTATTCTGAGATAAGAATGTTGTCGATCAAGGTCTGAGAGGTAAATAAAATACCCCAACTTGAACGGCTTCATTATTATCGAAGAATGGTATTGGTTTGAAACTAGTGAAAGTTGTTGAAATTGGTGTGATATCCTATACGAGAAGTATTGAACATAAGTGCGAGATTTTGAAATAATAAATGATACAACAAAGTTAGTTCCAATGTAAATAAGAATATTTGGTTTTAAGTTATAAAATTCGACATTTGCTTTGTCGTATCAAAATCGGTAAATTGTTTTAAAACATTAGGTGTATATATCGAGATGTCGAATTTAAGGAAATGTGAAAAGGGTTTTGATAAATATAGGATATATCCAATATCAATAGAAATGGAAAGTTAAGTATATATAAACATACGCTGAAACTTATAAAAATAGTTTTTGTTATAATAAGGATATATATAATATTTTAAATTTAAGGGAAGATTTAGAAGTTTATTAACCAATTCGTTAAATATATTTTAAATAGGCCAAGTAATGCCAAGTACCGAATCAGTAAACTCATTTTATTCACATGATTGTTATTTGATAGTTAAATCACCGACTATCAAACCTGACCCATGCGATTGTTGGTACGGAACGACCGGGATCGAATTTATATTCGAAAACCATTCCGACCAACAAATACGTGAGGATGTTGATTGAAAACGGAGCACGTGAAGACCGTGGATCTTCATAAGCGGAAGGATTACCTGACGAATATTCTCTGTGTTGCAACGCAGAGGTATTCCGACATGACCCGGTCGTGGTTGAGATTTTGCGGATTGTAAGGACTACTCGCTACTGATCCTTGGGGTGATTCCTATATAAGGATGCAGTAGGAGGGTGCCTTCAGTTCATCCTGCTCCTGGATGACTTGTATGGATGAATGTCTGACAGAGTATTTCCAATGGGCCACGTACATTGATTTTTTCAAACGTGTCATAGTTGGTTAGCTCCCAACTAGGGTACTTTTATGGACGTCAATTAGTGATATCCAGAGGAACTGACAATGTGGCATTCAAAGTGAATGATGACTAGATGTTCTAAAGATAAATTCTAGCCTCAAGCCTCACAACCGGGAAATGACAAAAATCGGGCAGGCAACATGGCTATGTGGGTCGCTCCCATTAGGGTGTATAATCACCTATCTAGAGAAATTCCATTTTCTTCTTTAATCTATATTCGATGCTATCCCTTTTCGGGAAACAGTGGTTTGAGCCCAACCGTTGGTGATATACATTCGATACACTCAAGTGAAATGAGTGGTTGGTCATGTGAGGACTGGGTTGCAAGACGTTCTTGTTGAATCCAGTGTATTCGCCTCTAGAGATACACAATCGGCAGGTGGTCTCATACCTTATCATAGTCGGAATCTAATTTTCAATAAGCGCCCGTGGTTTTGATTGTATATTATATATGGAGCGTAAGATGCAAGCGTTCCGCTATATTGTAAATTACTTGTATTTAGGCACTATGATAATATCAGAATAAGTTATGATTTCAAAAATGTTCTGGGTTATAGTAAGGTAAAAACCGTTTGTGTTTATGTGTGGGCTGGTCTTACTATTATCCTTTGATTTCATAAAGGATTTTCCCAAAGTTAAACAAGTTGTGTGTTCTGTGGATTTATCACTGAAAGTATTCCAGACTGACCCGGTGTATTTTGCTTTACTTCAAATGTGCTCGGGTCAGACCAAGTATGTTCCGGGTTAGGTTTCGCTTGGAGTTTCAGGAGCTGGAAACAGGCGGCTTCACCGCTAGTTATATAAAGTTATTATTCCGCTGTGACAGATATCTGTTGTACTCTGATGATTGGTATGTATATACAGTTCTTTTGTATAAAAAGATTTGATATATTGTATTTTATCCGTTCCGCTGTGAGATTTTGATATGGTGTTCTTCTTCTTTATTCTATTCTAATATTCTTTCTATTTTCACCCTCTAATTTCTTTCTATAAACAATCTGGGACTCGATTCTTGGGTTTTTGGCAAGTAATATGGGCTTATATATTATTGTCGAAAATTCGAGCGTCAAATTTTTCCCCGGGCCGTTACAATAAGCATCCATAAAACATCCATTACTCAGTCCGATTATATAATGCAGAACTACTAAAGTGTGCTCGGTCCGAGCGTGTATGTATACTATGTGATGCTGAATGTATGCAAAACACCTTAATACCCATATAATTTCTATATGAGTGCCTAGTGCATTTATTTGCAAACAATTCCTACCATCCAATCTAGAAACTACAATGCAACCATAGAATCCTTGAATTCCCCACAAAGGCTACAAAATTTAAAATTTTCATGTCGTTCATCGAATTTCCTTTCCTTATGTACTTGAACAAATTTAACTAAATACGACAGAGTCTTGAAATCCAATTTTGCACAATATCTATGGTAGAGTGAGACCCCCAAGGTTCCGTCTTGGTCCTCATTTCTTGGTTAGGCCCTACCAGACTTAGTCGTAGTGTGAAGGTATCTTATCAAATATAAAAGTATAAAAATGTCATGGGCTCTTCTCAACAAAAATATCTTTCATTTCCCTAATATTGGGAAATCCCAGAAATATAATGCTGAATTCTTAACCTTCACAAGCTATTTAATCAAAGTAGACTTTTTCCCAAAGTCTAATCACAAATTTGGTTTAAAATAAAATTTATTGCTGGTTTTCCACCAACATTCATTGCATCTTTAAAATATTTCAAGAGCGCTTACTAATTACCAAAAAGATAATTACGCTACTCCTATAAAGATAAATATTAATCTTATTATCTAAGAGATCCAAGATGCAACTTTTCCTTTCATCACCAAGGCTCCAGTTGTTTTTAGTTAGCCCTCCAGTCTTCAATTGAGGCATGACCCAAAAATTCAATAATTTTCTAAATCAAAATTTCTAATTCTAACTAACCTACATTCTAGTTATACTAATAACTAGCATATTTTCCTATGCTCCAATTTGTTGGAATCTAAATTCCAACAAAAGGTCTTTTGTTATAATTTTCATAAATTTGCCCAAACAATAATATTGACATATATAAAATTACAAGGAATAAGTATTGTTTTATTTTGAATAGATAGTGTAAACTACATGTAAATATGTAACATTACACCTCTTACATTTCATGTATATTTCTTATAATTTCAAATATAGTCTTTTTGTGAAAACGACAGAAAGGCTTATTTATAAAAATTAAACAAATATCCTTAAGTAAATTAAAAAGCAGTCATATTAAAACTAAAAAGTTAAATCTAATATTTAAGCCTATTCCCTAATTTCATACTTTAAGTTCTTATTCTCAAGGATTGCATTCTAAAAAGTTAGACTTCTTCTATACTTAATGTTCCAGAATTTCGAGGCTAATACGCTTCCTACTTGTAGGCTACAATTCAATTTTTTTTTGTTAACTTCCAAATACCATATATGATAAATAGCTTAGTTAGGTGTCGCCACGAAATTTTTTCTTACTCAATTAACTTAAAATTTAATAAGGGTTTTAAATCCCAAAAAACACTGGCATAAACAAGGATTCATTACTCGTATACATGAGACCACTAACGATCGCAACCAAAAAAAACTTTTGGAAGTTTTCTCATATAATTAAGTGGTTTAAATAGTGCTAAGATCTTAGTATTTATATTCCAATTCCTTAAGTTGCCAATCAATTCTTTTAAATTTTCCGTCTCCGTTTTTATCATAAATGTGGTCCATTCATCATCAAAATCAGACCATTCCATGAGTACTTAATAAATTCCTCCAAGCTCCTTCAATCTTGAAAATATATCCATTTCTTTTCAAATTAATTTCTCTTTTAAATCATTCCCTCCAAAACTAATTGTATTATTGTAACGAGCCCAAAATTTTGGTAGCAATTAAAATTATTTTTTATCTAATTTTATAAGAATTTATGGTCGATACTGAAAATTCGATGATTTAACGCTATTTTGATAGCTTTACAAAGGAACATTTTTCTAACAATCTCGGAATTTAATGAAACCAATTTTATCGGATCCAAAATATCAAAAAATGGTAAGGTTCCAACTTTCATCATCTTTGGAATTAGTATGTGAGCTTGCGAAAAATTAATGCGTATCGGGTCAATTGGTCAAAATTAAATGAAAACATGATAAAAAAATTAAAATAGAGGGTCAAACAAACTCCAAAATCGATGAGACCTATTCTATTGGATCCGAAGTTACGTTTGGTGTTAGGATTCAAAATTTCATATAAAACGGAATTTTCGTTCGGTCACACGAGTAGAAGACAGTTTGGTCACACTGTTTTTAAACCCAGTTGACAATGGAATTTATGGAATAAATCTTTTAATTAAGATTTAATGCAGTTTTCCCAAAATGAAGTTCTCCGATTAATAAATTGGAATTTAGTAGAAATCTATTTAGTGATAATTGATATGAACCTCTATGGAGGAAGACCTTTATTCTTTAAGGAATTTAAAAGGCTTTGTCGTTATTTCACTAATAGTATTAGTCTGATATGGAAATTTATACCAATTATGAACTCATGATTTCCGTGAAAATTCCATTTTGAATGGAATTTGATTTTGGATTTATCATGAACAATGTTTTAAATAACATTTGTTCTTTAACCCAGTTAAAGAAAAGATGATTTCTCAAAGTTGAGTTTTCATAAATCTTTCAGTAAAGACTTAATGGAACAAAATGGAGATTAAAACCAAGTTAGATTTTTAATCAATCTTTAATTAGATTTGAAATGGTACAAGGTAGTTAAATTTACCAAAACACGATGGGTGTTAGATATGGAGTACCAACAGTTTTTCTCCATGAGATAATTGAATCTTTAATTAGATTTGGAATGAAAAGAGATAATTAAATTTATAGAAAACTTGATGGGTGTTAGATATGGAGTACCACTAGTTTTGCTTCATGGGATGAATATGTTGGGAATGGGATAATGATGTGAGATTTTATCTTTTGTGTAAGCTAGATAATCCTGATAAGGATTATAAACCTAAATTTAAGTCAAATTTGTGAAAAGAGGTTATATGATCTTTTAAAATGATTTCCCATGAAAGATTTAAACAAGAAGTTTAAATGATGTAAATCTCTGATAATATTTAAAGGAGTAATTCCCAATGTAATGAATATTTGAATAAAAGAATATTCTGAATTGGAATGAGACTTATGATATGATTATATATATCACTTGATTTTAAGAATGCGCGAACCTTACGTTTTCAGTTGTAAACCTATATGGCGACATAATAAAATGTGGTATTATATCATCTAAGATTAATACATTTATTTTCGAAATTGTTTTCCACAATACGCACTAGTAATAGTAAAAGAGAAATTTCGCATATCAAACATGTTTGGCTATTATAAGGTAAAACTATATCCTCCGACTTGCGCCTGCATTGTGTAATGGGACCTGAGTCTTATAATAGCTTCATTTTTCAAAAAGCATTGCGAGTTTTTATTTATTGGTATTCATTTGGTGGAACCCGTTCCACGTTATACAGTGTAGTCCCATGATTTACCCAACTTTAAAAATAATTAAAAATTGTTTTGGTTCTCACATCAGTCCTATGACTGACTTGGAGTTTATTGTTTCCCACCTAAACTCAAGGTTCCCATATTTTCCACATGGCCAGCCAGTAGTTTTGGTTTTGCATATATTCTTTATACATGATTCTTGATTATGGTTGAAGCTACACTCTAGATTATTTAGTATGTCTTCTGATGGTTACATCTGTGTAACAACCCGTATTTTCAATAACCTGTAATAACATAAATCGAGGCAGAATTTAATTCTAAAATGGGAATCAAGGGAAACGGGCTATGCCATTGCGTTCGTCTCGGAAAAATACGCGAAATAGAGTCCGAGTTTTCGAAAATCGGAGTCCGTATGACCAAGATATGGCCTCGCGAAGTTTCACGAAAATTCCCAAATTAAAGTATACTTAATTAAGTGAAATGGGTTGTGTAGATATATATATATATATATATATTGATATATATATATATATATATAATTGAAAATTTAATAAATAAATATGCAAAAATGCTCAAAACAGCGAATTGGGAGAGGGGAATAACCGAACCGGCCGATTTTTGAAGTCGACCCGAGCCCGCTGGGTCGACTAGGGGTTAATCCAGGGTGTTTGGCTGTCAACCCGTGGGCCGATTCGCTCAAGTGCAGATTTTGCATTTGAATGGTTCTCATGGTCCATCTTTAATCTAAAGGCCCTAGATGGTTCCTACACTTGACTTCTTCCCCAAGACATGCTTTGATGGCTTGGATTGAATCTAGGGTTAATCCTATGGCCTAAAACACTTGCCTAATCTATAAATAAGACCCTAACCTACCCTAATTCATTCATAATTAAACCTAGTGACTAAACTATGGCAAAATGCTAGCTCTCATGGCCTCTACTAATTTTATGAAGAGGGTTGCATACTAATCACTCTCTAATCAACTTCTAATCCCTTCTTAGCATCTTAATCTTCTTCATTTGGTGTTCAAAGTTGCTAGTTGTGAGTTTCTATCACTTTGATGATCTTTTGGTAAACTAATTAGATGAGATGTGATGAGATTTATGGTTTTGTATGTGGGTTAATGAGCTTTGAATCATATGATATGATGTTAGCATTAATCTTATGTTTATGCATGTTGAGTATGTAAGCTTATGCAAGTTTAATATGATGTATGTTATGTTTGCATGATGCTAAATATGCAAGTTGTGGGCTATGTAATCATATGCATGTTATGCAAGTTCATGGTAATATGCTATGCAAGTTACATGTATGTAAATATGCAAGTTACATGTTTGTTAATATGCAAGTTACATGTATGTAAATATGCAAGTTACATGTTTGTTAATATGCAAGTTACATGTTTGTTAATATGCAAGTTACATGTATGTAAATATGCAAGTTACATGTTTCTTTATATGCAAGTTACATGTTTGTTAATATGCGAGTTACATGTATGTAAATATGCAAGTTACATGTTTATTAATATGCAAGTTCATGATGACACATTATGCAAGTCTATAAGCTAATATGCAAGTTTGTTATGCAAAATGAATATGTAAGTTATGTGACATATTATATGCAAGTTATGTGACATGTTATGCAAGTTCATATGCAAGTTATGTGTTTGTTAATATGCAAGATGGCACCTTTGAAACATGATTCATTCATATGCAAGTTGACACCTTTTATATGTGTTATATCATGAACGAAATTACGTGGGAACGATGGGGTAATTAAATGCATAAGTTAATAAGAGTGTGTGAAATTAATATAATTATGCATAACACAAAATAAATAAACATAGTATGGGAATTTGCCTATTTGGTTAGGTGTACCCATACTATGTGTTGGGAATTTACCTATTGAGTTAGGTCTACCCCATGGGAATTTACCTATTAAGTTAGGTCTACCCATGTTAAGAAAACTTGATTAATTAGGGATAATTAATATAAAATTATGAGGGTGATTAATTAGGTGTAATTAATTGACTAAGACACGAGGTTGGACTCAGTTGTAGCGTAAAACTGCCCGGACCCAACCGGCTTAACCAGTTGCTACAAATGTTAGCCCAATGTGAGAGGTCTTAGGCACAAACTAAATATGTAATTAATGTAAAGACACGAGGTTAGACTCTGTTATGACATAAGGCTGCCCGGACCCAACCGGCTTAACCAGCGGTCATAAAAGACAGTCTAATGTGAGAGGTCTTTACAAAGGTTACGTTCTTAATTAATTAATTAAGAAACACTTAACCACATTAGCATGTAGAGGGACATGAGGGGTTAAGTGGGTGCCTCGGGTGGCATGAGAAAATCTAGTGGTTGCCTTGGGTGGCAATAGAAAATACGATTAGAATACTTAACCAAAATGGAACATGTAATTAAAACATGATTAAAGGGTTAAGTGGGATATACTAGAAAAAGGGACAAGCTTAGGTGGGTAGCTTGTGGAGGCCCATTTCAACCAGTAACCCATACGTATCTTTGTGGGCTCGACCCATGTCGAGGACGGGACACGCATACTGGGCTTGACTGTAAGAGGCAAACGGGTTAGCGGTGGCAACGCAAGTCCAACGGGCTTCATATGCGTGAGTGGGCCCGGGCTGGTAGGTAAGCCGTTGTTGCATCGAGTAGATATAAGCCGTGCACCTTTAGTTCCATCAGGTTGCCACATTGGGGAATGATACATCCCACGGTGGGGCCAGCACGGGTATCTACGTTAGGGAGCCGATCGAATGGGAAGTAGTGTGTACACCTAGTGGATTGTAGGGCCCCGTGGCGCCTACTTGGTCACCTAGGGGTACGCAGGTACTAATTAGTAAATTTTATAAGTCCTTGGGTGGGATCAACCTTTAAGTTAGGAACGACTGGTGTGGTGCAGTTTAGTAATTTACCTTAGGGAGGGTAGATGCGTCTTTATCCTTTATCTTCGTTTAGTTGACTGCTTAGGGTAGCCATTCATCCCTATATGTTACCGTATATCAGTTTATGTCTTCTCTGGTTACTTTAACGATTGTATTGTTAAAGTTATAGGACTCGCTCAGACTTATGTCTGACCCCGTTGTTTTTATCTTTTTCCCAACCCTCAGGTCCTACGGTGGATCCTAGCAGTAGTGGAGCTTGATCGGATTGCTGTTCCAGTCTTTAGGAGCTTGGATAGATGTAAAGCTCCAGTTATCCAGTTATCTTTTCTTTTGTTTGGCTATTGTATGAGAGTGGGATTATGTACTTCTTTATTTTGATGGATATTGTACTTGACCTTTATTGTGGTTTTATGATGTAACCAGACATGTTTTACTTCCGCTGTTATGAGATGATGTTTTAAAATTTCAAGTACTATTTATATCTGTCTTGCTGTAATTTTTCTGTTCTATATTCACTAAAATACTCCACCGATGCTATGGCATTCCCTTAGTGAGTGATCATAGCGGGAGTGGGGTGTTACACGTGGTATCAGAGCTTAAGGTTACCAGAACAGATAAAATTTTTTGAGAAAAACTACTTTCTAAGAGTATTTTCGAAGAAAGTATTTTTAAAAGCATGTCTTCTAAGAGAAAAAGTTTTTGAAAAAGAAAAGCATAATCCCCAATAGCCATATCTTTATCTTTCGGAATCTCCTTTTTGAATCTTTCCTCTTTCGTTTCAGCATGGCTGAAGATCTTAACATCCCGGAGGGTTTAGTTATACCACTATGGTATAGGAGGTTGCAAGAGGCTAGGGCCGCGGCTGCGGGTCCGGCCAATGCTACTACACCAGAGACAACCGCTCCTCCTCCTCAGCCTAGAGTGGATAATTTTGCTAAGGTTTGCAAGGAGTTCAAGGCTATAGGAGGAAAACCTTTTCTTGGTTCAGAGACTTTCGTAGAGGCTAGAGATTGGCTTAAGGAAGTGGAAGAGTTGCTAGATATCTTTGAAGTGGAAGAGGGAAAGAAAGTCAAGTTGGCGGCTTGGTTAATGAAGGGAGAGGCCTCATTCTGGTGGGAGGTCACTAATGGAGAACGCCCTGTTGACTCTTGGGCAGATTTTAAGCAAAGGTTTGGGGCTAAGTTTCTCTCAAGGGCGGAAGAGAATCTGTTTATGGAGAAGTTCTTGAATTTGAAGCAAGGGAATCTCACGGTGAAAGAATATGTCAACAAATTCAATCAATTAGCAAGGTTTGGCATAGAGTTGGTGAATACACCGGAGAAGAAGGCTTTGAGGTTCGTTAGAGGCTTGAACGAACCATTGCAAGGAATAGCTATGACTCACATTCCTATGGGGGCCACTTTTGAGAAGCTTGTCTACATGGCACTTATGCATGAGGATGATAAGAATTCTAAGGCACCAGAGAAAAAGGGGGATCAGAAGAAACCGCAACAACAACAACAAGGCAAGGGCGGAAAAGGCAATGGTGACAAAAAGAAGACGAAGAAGAAGTGCTTCAATTGTGGAACACCAGGACACCTTAGTAAGGATTGTCGCAAAAAGAAGAAGACCGGTTGCTTTCATTGTGGTGAAGCAGGGCATCTTGTGAAAAACTGCCCAAAGAAGGGGCAGAAGACGGGGTCTACCTCAGGAGGCCAGGTGCAAGCTCTTATAGCACCACCTCAGTCAGGGGGGGCAAGTTCAGGTTCTCTCAGTTCCACCGATTCAGCAGAGAGGTAGAACTATTTCCGTTGAAAGTCTGGTTTTTCTGTTTGATCATCCAGTTCGTACTTTGTTTGACTCTGGCGCATCGCATTCTTTTATCTCATCATCGTTAGTTGAGTCACTGCACTTAGACACCAGTCTAGTTGATGATCCCTTGGTTGTCTCAAACCCAATTGGGGGCTCCATATATCTGTCTATGATATGTTTGGGTTTGAAGATTTCTATACTTAGCGTTGAGTTTAGATGTGATGCTTTTGTATTGGGCTTCACGGGCTATGGGTTGATCTTGGGCATGGACTGGTTATCCAGTAATGGTGCCGTTCTTGATTGCGAAAGGAGAGTTGTCAGGCTCATGACCCGCTTGGGTAACACTCTCGAGATCTCTTGCAATCCCATGGAATCTGTTTTGCTAAGTTATCTTGAATCGCTCGATGCTTCGGTCGAGAGTTTGTGTTCTGTCAGAGTAGTCCGGGAATATCCGGATGTGTTTGAAGAAGTAAAGGGTTTGCCTCCGAAGCGGGAGATAGATTTCCGAATTTATTTGGTGGATAATGCCAAACCAGTGTCTTTGCCAGTACGCCACATGGCTCCTCGTGAGAGAAGAGAACTTCATAAGCAAGTAGGGGAGTTGCTTGAGAAGGGGTTCATAAGGCGAAGTATATCGGAGTGGGGAGCTCCAGTAGTGTTTGCCACGAAGGCGGATGGGTCCCTCAGACTTTGTGTGGATTATAGAGAACTTAATAAGCTCACGAAGAAGAATAGACACCCATTACCGAGGATAGATGATCTCTTTGATCAGTTGGTTGGCGCGTCAGTATTTTCGCAGATGGACTTAGCTACAGGGTTTCATCAGTTAAGAGTGGCGGAGGACAGTATAGAGAAGACTGCTTTCCGGACTCCGGATGGTTTTTATGAGTGGCTAGTGATGCCATTTGGGTTGACAAACGCCCCCGCATACTTTGTTGATCTCATGAGTAGAGTGTTCAGAGAGTATCTGAATAAGTTTGTAGTAGTTTTTGTGGATGACATCTTGGTCTTTTCCAAGAATGAAGAAGAGCATGCCTTACATCTCAAGGAAGTGTTGGAGACTCTTCGAGCGCATAGTCTTAAAGCTAAATTCTCTAAATGCCATTTTTGGAGAAGAGAAGTGCGATTCTTAGGGCATGTGGTCTCTAAGGAAGGGATAGCTGTGGATCCCGCAAAGATAGTATCTATCCAGGATTGGAAAGTTCCTAGAAATGCTACCGAGGTAAGAAGTTTCTTGGGGTTGGCAGGATATTATAGGAAGTTCATCAAAGACTTCGCGAAGATATCAGCCCCATTAACCCGCTTGACGAAAAAGAATCTGGTTTTCTCGTGGGATGTAGATTGTGATGATGCTTTCCGACGGTTAAAGAGAGCTTTGACCACCGCTCCAGTTTTAGTGCTCCCGGATGGGAGTAAGCCGTTTGTTGTTTATACCGATGCTTGTGGAACAGGATTAGGCGCAGTCTTGATGCAGGAGGGAAGGGTAATAGCCTATGGAGGGAGACAATTGAGAGTGCATGAGAAGAATTACCCTACCCATGATCTAGAGTTGGCCGCGATTGTTTTCGCACTTAAGTCTTGGCGCCATTATCTTCTTGGTGAGAGATTCGAGTTGTTCACCGACCATAAATCATTGAAGTACTTATTCTCTCAGAAGGATTTAAACTTAAGACAGCAAAGGTGGATGGAGTTCTTAGCATCCTATGATTTCGAGATAGCGTATACCCCTGGTAAGGGTAACGTGGTGGCAGACGCCTTAAGTAGAAAAAGGCTATCTTTGAGTCCATTGTTCGTGGAACGACGAAGCTTGGAGTTTCTTTCTTTGTTTGACTTCAGACCTTCTGTTGATTTTGTACCTGGTTTGTTGGCATCCTTGGAGGTTAGACCTACTCTTTTGAGACGGATTGGCGAGGCTCAGCGAGACGACCCACAGTTGGTTGTGTTGATAGAGAAGCTTATAAGAGGGGAGTCGTCCAGCCATTTGGGTAGATACACCATAGATGATAAGGGATGGTTGCATAGAGACGGTAGACTTTGTGTACCGCAAGATGAGGGTTTGAAGAAGGCTATTTTGGATGATGCACATCGTTCAAGAATGACTATTCATCCCGGTGGAGACAAAATGTACCAAGACATGAAGAGAGTTTTCTTCTGGGCCGGTATGAAGAAAGATGTGGCCGAGTATGTGGCTAGATGCTTAGTGTGCCAACAAGTTAAAGTGGAGCAAAGGAAACCCGGTGGGTTGCTACACCCATTGGAAGTTCCACAGTGGAAGTGGGATAGTGTCTCGATGGATTTCATCGACGGGTTACCGAGATCGAGGAAGGGCAATACGGGAATTTGGGTTGTGGTAGACAGACTTACCAAGAGTGCCCATTTTATACCCGTAAAGAGTAAGAGGACCGCTCCATGGCTTGCTTCAGTCTATGTTAGAGAGATTGTTAGATTGCATGGCGTACCATCCAGCATTGTGAGTGATCGAGATCCTATTTTCACTAGTGAGTTTTGGAGAAGTTTGCAAGAGGCGGTAGGGACTCAGTTGTGTTTGAGCACCGCATATCATCCTCAGACGGACGGTCAGACTGAGAGGGTGAACCGTATCTTAGAAGATCTTTTGAGGCTTTGTATCTTGGATTTTGGAGGTACATGGGAAGAACATCTTCCTTTGGTGGAGTTCGCATATAATAACAGCTTTCAGTCCAGTATTGGTATGGCTCCTTTCGAAGCTCTTTATGGAAGGCCTTGTCGATCTCCTACATGTTGGTGGGAATCTACGGATAAGATCTTGCTTGGGCCGGATATGGTTAGAGAGACTTCAGAGAAGATTGATTTAATTCGAAAAAGGATGAAAGCAGCGCAAGATAGACAGAAATCTTATGCGGATCGGAGAAGGACGGATCTTGAGTTTGAGGTTGGGGACATGGTTTTTGTCAAAGTATCTCCATTGAGAAATGTTGTTCGCTTTGGGTCCGTAGGGAAGTTAGCACCGAGATTTGTTGGGCCGTTTCCTATTAAGGAAAGGATTGGACGGATGGCATATAGGGTGGAGTTGCCCGACAGACTTAGTGGTGTTCATGATGTATTCCATGTATCACATTTGAGGAAGTGCTTACATGAGACCGCGGAGGTGGTAGAGCCGAGCTTGCTTAGAGATGTAGAGGTAGAGCGTGATGCGACGATTCGACGAGCTCCTACTCGCATCCTTGGGTCAGAAACTAGGAAGTTAAGGAACAGAGAAGTTCAGCTAGTTAAAGTGCAATGGGGAGATGACGAAAGCAATGCTACTTGGGAGACGGAAGCAAAGATGCGTTCTTTGTATCCATTTCTTTTTGAGAGTATGTCTTTTAACTTCTCCTTTATTGCTTGTCTAGTACTTATCTTATCTTTAGTATATCCTCTCGCTAATACCTATGACCTTTAGATAGGGTAAAACCTATGGTTGAAACATGTGTTTGAAACATGTTATGGTTGATGGATGCATATGGATGCAATTGTTTGCTAGTGGTTGCTCGTGGATGCATATACACACACATTAGGCACTAGATCGGCTCAGTCACTTCATGTTGCATATTGCATAAATGGATGTGGTAGTTAGATTGATGGATGTATCATGGCTGTGTTATCATATGGATGATGCATTTTTGTGTATGGTTGTGCACGCATGTAGAAATTTGTATGTGTCAATAGGGTTTCGCATACATATTGGATGCATGGCACTATCATGGTTTGCATTAAGGAGGTTTACTGTATCAGTAACCGCCTGATTTTCGCATTAGGTAAGTACATATACACACACTTTTGCATATATCCATCCAGCATTTAGAATCTTGTAAGGACAATGATTGCTCGTGGATGATGCTTTGAGTAGATGGATGATTGGATGGTAGGATACGTTCTTCCTAACTTGAAGATTTCGGGGACGAAATCCTTTAAGGAGGGGAGAATGTAACAACCCGTATTTTCAATAACCTGTAATAACATAAATCGAGGCAGAATTTAATTCTAAAATGGGAATCAAGGGAAACGGGCTATGCCATTGCGTTCGTCTCGGAAAAATACGCGAAATAGAGTCCGAGTTTTCGAAAATCGGAGTCCGTATGACCAAGATATGGCCTCGCGAAGTTTCACGAAAATTCCCAAATTAAAGTATACTTAATTAAGTGAAATGGGTTGTGTAGATATATATATATATATATATATTGATATATATATATATATATATAATTGAAAATTTAATAAATAAATATGCAAAAATGCTCAAAACAGCGAATTGGGAGAGGGGAATAACCGAACCGGCCGATTTTTGAAGTCGACCCGAGCCCGCTGGGTCGACTAGGGGTTAATCCAGGGTGTTTGGCTGTCAACCCGTGGGCCGATTCGCTCAAGTGCAGATTTTGCATTTGAATGGTTCTCATGGTCCATCTTTAATCTAAAGGCCCTAGATGGTTCCTACACTTGACTTCTTCCCCAAGACATGCTTTGATGGCTTGGATTGAATCTAGGGTTAATCCTATGGCCTAAAACACTTGCCTAATCTATAAATAAGACCCTAACCTACCCTAATTCATTCATAATTAAACCTAGTGACTAAACTATGGCAAAATGCTAGCTCTCATGGCCTCTACTAATTTTATGAAGAGGGTTGCATACTAATCACTCTCTAATCAACTTCTAATCCCTTCTTAGCATCTTAATCTTCTTCATTTGGTGTTCAAAGTTGCTAGTTGTGAGTTTCTATCACTTTGATGATCTTTTGGTAAACTAATTAGATGAGATGTGATGAGATTTATGGTTTTGTATGTGGGTTAATGAGCTTTGAATCATATGATATGATGTTAGCATTAATCTTATGTTTATGCATGTTGAGTATGTAAGCTTATGCAAGTTTAATATGATGTATGTTATGTTTGCATGATGCTAAATATGCAAGTTGTGGGCTATGTAATCATATGCATGTTATGCAAGTTCATGGTAATATGCTATGCAAGTTACATGTATGTAAATATGCAAGTTACATGTTTGTTAATATGCAAGTTACATGTATGTAAATATGCAAGTTACATGTTTGTTAATATGCAAGTTACATGTTTGTTAATATGCAAGTTACATGTATGTAAATATGCAAGTTACATGTTTCTTTATATGCAAGTTACATGTTTGTTAATATGCGAGTTACATGTATGTAAATATGCAAGTTACATGTTTATTAATATGCAAGTTCATGATGACACATTATGCAAGTCTATAAGCTAATATGCAAGTTTGTTATGCAAAATGAATATGTAAGTTATATGACATATTATATGCAAGTTATGTGACATGTTATGCAAGTTCATATGCAAGTTATGTGTTTGTTAATATGCAAGATGGCACCTTTGAAACATGATTCATTCATATGCAAGTTGACACCTTTTATATGTGTTATATCATGAACGAAATTACGTGGGAACGATGGGGTAATTAAATGCATAAGTTAATAAGAGTGTGTGAAATTAATATAATTATGCATAACACAAAATAAATAAACATAGTATGGGAATTTGCCTATTTGGTTAGGTGTACCCATACTATGTGTTGGGAATTTACCTATTGAGTTAGGTCTACCCCATGGGAATTTACCTATTAAGTTAGGTCTACCCATGTTAAGAAAACTTGATTAATTAGGGATAATTAATATAAAATTATGAGGGTGATTAATTAGGTGTAATTAATTGACTAAGACACGAGGTTGGACTCAGTTGTAGCGTAAAACTGCCCGGACCCAACCGGCTTAACCAGTTGCTACAAATGTTAGCCCAATGTGAGAGGTCTTAGGCACAAACTAAATATGTAATTAATGTAAAGACACGAGGTTAGACTCTGTTATGACATAAGGCTGCCCGGACCCAACCGGCTTAACCAGCGGTCATAAAAGACAGTCTAATGTGAGAGGTCTTTACAAAGGTTACGTTCTTAATTAATTAATTAAGAAACACTTAACCACATTAGCATGTAGAGGGACATGAGGGGTTAAGTGGGTGCCTCGGGTGGCATGAGAAAATCTAGTGGTTGCCTTGGGTGGCAATAGAAAATACGATTAGAATACTTAACCAAAATGGAACATGTAATTAAAACATGATTAAAGGGTTAAGTGGGATATACTAGAAAAAGGGACAAGCTTAGGTGGGTAGCTTGTGGAGGCCCATTTCAACCAGTAACCCATACGTATCTTTGTGGGCTCGACCCATGTCGAGGACGGGACACGCATACTGGGCTTGACTGTAAGAGGCAAACGGGTTAGCGGTGGCAACGCAAGTCCAACGGGCTTCATATGCGTGAGTGGGCCCGGGCTGGTAGGTAAGCCGTTGTTGCATCGAGTAGATATAAGCCGTGCACCTTTAGTTCCATCAGGTTGCCACATTGGGGAATGATACATCCCACGGTGGGGCCAGCACGGGTATCTACGTTAGGGAGCCGATCGAATGGGAAGTAGTGTGTACACCTAGTGGATTGTAGGGCCCCGTGGCGCCTACTTGGTCACCTAGGGGTACGCAGGTACTAATTAGTAAATTTTATAAGTCCTTGGGTGGGATCAACCTTTAAGTTAGGAACGACTGGTGTGGTGCAGTTTAGTAATTTACCTTAGGGAGGGTAGATGCGTCTTTATCCTTTATCTTCGTTTAGTTGACTGCTTAGGGTAGCCATTCATCCCTATATGTTACCGTATATCAGTTTATGTCTTCTCTGGTTACTTTAACGATTGTATTGTTAAAGTTATAGGACTCGCTCAGACTTATGTCTGACCCCGTTGTTTTTATCTTTTTCCCAACCCTCAGGTCCTACGGTGGATCCTAGCAGTAGTGGAGCTTGATCGGATTGCTGTTCCAGTCTTTAGGAGCTTGGATAGATGTAAAGCTCCAGTTATCCAGTTATCTTTTCTTTTGTTTGGCTATTGTATGAGAGTGGGATTATGTACTTCTTTATTTTGATGGATATTGTACTTGACCTTTATTGTGGTTTTATGATGTAACCAGACATGTTTTACTTCCGCTGTTATGAGATGATGTTTTAAAATTTCAAGTACTATTTATATCTGTCTTGCTGTAATTTTTCTGTTCTATATTCACTAAAATACTCCACCGATGCTATGGCATTCCCTTAGTGAGTGATCATAGCGGGAGTGGGGTGTTACAATCTGTGTATTTACTGTTCCGTTATATTGTAATTTATTTTTCTGATATTTTTCCGCTGTGTATTTATTTTCTATACTCTGATGTAAAGTTGTTGTAATAGCAATGAAATTTTCTCTTGTGCTTTGTTCCGATGTGTCGTATTCTCATATCAATCCACCTTTAAGAACGTTTCAAGTTGGTTTGGTTGCCGGCTTGGGGCGGTCGGAAAGGCGGGTCGTTACAATTTTAATCTCGTTAATTATAATCCACCTTTAAAACACTAGTCTAAGGCTGCATTAACTTCAGTAACATGGTTAAAAAAAATTACTGTCATGCACATATACTCCTATCAAATTTCACATTAACGTACGTTTGAATTTTGAATTTTTTTAATTATTTATGAATGTTTTTATCAAAAACATAGATATTCATAACCCTTTTATTTGCTCAGTTAGGGTAGATTACAAAGTTTGGTTTGACGCTCGTAAATAAATTATAAATTTCTAAATTTATTTGTTGAAGTGGTCATTTACCATTTGTTCTACTCCTATTACTATTACCTTCTCATATACTCCTTATTATTTGAAAATTTTACTATTCCAATTATACTCAAATCCTAGCAAATAAATTTCCTATCTATTCTCATTCAAATGAATATATCAATTTCGTTTATCCTATCAAATCTTTGTATGCGTTCTTTTTGTTCTCCTTTTATTTATAATTAACCATCAAATTTATCGTCATAATTTGTATAATACTGTGGTGGAAAGAATCTTTTCAAATTCGTTTATTTCATGAGCAATTTAACACATGAAATATGGGAAAAACAAAAGTTATAACCTTTTGATTCATTAATTATTTTTCTTCTTGAAATTCAAAAACAAAAACTGTTTAGTTTACCATTAACTATTTATTCCTTTTAAAGAATTCATCTTCTGTTTTCTCATAAATTTATATTTTTAATTTGTTTATTTGAGATAATGGTAAAATTTTCAAGATCTTCTAGAAATGTTTTTATTTCTAAAACCTTATTTTTCAAATCCTTCCTAAATAGGAAAAGTTTCATAACTTAATATTTCATATTTTATATACCGATAATTTGGTGGTATTATCAGAAATCCGGTTTTATAGGTTTCTTAATATTTTGGATCTTTTCGTTTAAACTTTCTTATTATGCCTCTTATATTTCTGACATGCTATTCTACGGAAGTCTATCCCTTTATTAAATCTTTTGTTCTATGTTCTTATCTTTCCATTTCTTGACATTCTTAATAATTGACTACATATATATCCTTTATATCCATCTTATCCATTGAATAACGCTCATTCTTATTGACATTTAATTCCTTATTCAAAATCAAATATTCATACCTTCACATAAATGGTCATAATTATCTCATAAATATTTTCCCTTTCTAATACCTTTTTACTTATTGACCATTTAGCGTTCTTTTTAAATTTCGAATCTCCATATTTACTAATATGGATGTTTATTCCATTTAACATAAGATATTCTTCCATTTTTCCTGAAACCTTAACATATCCTTAAGTTATGGACATTAATTTTCCCTTATTAACGGTTACCCTAACAAATGCCTATTTCTAATCATTTCTATTAATTTTCCCTTATCTTACCCATAAATGATAAATAATCCACTAAATTAGTTTCCATTTATTACCTATTAAATGGGAGTTTCAATCCTTTCCTCATTTCTAACTTTGTGGTTCTTATAGTCCTTATGTGCTTATAGTCTTCTAAATCGATAAGTAATCTACTAAATCACTGCATGGTTTCTAGGGTATTTCCAGAAATTAAGGTCAATTCTTTTCTAGATGAAATAATAGGTACAATTTTCTAGTTATATGTGTACCTTAAATATATATATATACACACACACACACACACACACTTATATATAGTAAAAAAATTTGAAAATTCCTTTTCAAAATAAAAAGTATGCCTCTCATACGTATAATTTCCTCATAATCGGGTAACCTAAGTTCTGATACCAAATGTTACAACCCGCCCGGAATGGGCCCGAATTCCGACAAAACTTAGAGCCATTCTAAACGAATCACTGGTTTCAATAAAGACTACATAAATAGAGCCAACTAAGAACGAAATCAGGATCTCATATCAGAAGAGATAAAATATAATAACTATAAATAGATGTACCATTAATTAAAACCATAATAATGTCAAATACATGAAATTATAACTGTTATATAAGGCACAACAATAATAATATTATCCCATGGATTATACTAGTTATAGGCACTCCTTTGCAAAACTCCAGTCTTCATGACTCCATCGCTCAAGCATTCCCACCTACTAACTTGTCTAATCGTTATGTGGAGGAGGTTAGAACAATAAGTCTGGTGAATGAAAATCACATAAGTTTAAGTAATAAGTATTTCTTATACTTGATAGTATGAATTCATCAAATTATGTCCAAGAAATCTAACACACAACCATACATATGTAATAATAAGGCGGACTTCCCCACAGTCACTTAAGGCCTATATATTATTCATTTTTTAAGGGCGGATTCTTTATAATCACTTAATACCCTACAAGGTACACTCTTAATTGGTCATTTAAGGCCATTATATATGTATATTTGTTTATAAGCGGGTTCCTTCGATCAATTAAGACCTTATGGCGGACCCTAGTCACTTAAAACCTCCGTTTTATAATTTTAATGCTATTAAATATTCTCTCTCTTATAATATAAGAAATAGTAAGCTGCCACTTAATACCAGTTTAGGTAGACACTCACTATCATTTAACGCCCTCTGACAAACCCCTACATTAATATTTAACTGGTATTACGAGTGAAATCCTAGCCACTTAATACTTCTCGTAGTTAGGCGATCTTCTAGAAAGCTTTCAATTCCTCGTCGTTAAGTTTATACTGCCTATCCCTCTAGGTACACCCTCACACAGCCCTAGAGAGGAAGCAGATACTACCGAAGAACTGCCATACTCAAACGTATATCATTTAATTAAGACCATTTAATATGTATTTATGAGAAAGGCAGAACCAGTGACCATATAATACCTTTATATGGGCGGGTCCCATGAATTTGGTTCTAAACCAAGAAGTGAACTGTAATCCCCCATAAAACTAACCCTTAAATAAATATAAGATAATTTAATTTAAAATAATAATAGTAATCAAAAATAAATTAATAGGTTGAAATTAGAATTTTGGATAGTTGAGAATTAGGCTACAAAAGTATTGATATTGCGTTCGTTGCAAATTTCTGATCCGTTTTCATATTTTATTTGCTAAAAATGGAGTGCGCATGTAAAAGACCAAAAGAATCACATTATAGACCAGTAAAATGAATTTTGTGATACTTAACCAACTCTAGATATTACAGTCCTTTCTATCCCATAGGCAGCTCTTTTGAACTCGTATCATACAGTGAAGCTGGTTTCGGAGAATGCAAAAAGATAGAAAAAGCACAAGTATTACTTATCATTTCATTGGTCAATCTCTTGTCTCGTGGTTTAGTAAAAAAGAAAAATTTGGTTTTCTTTCTACATGTGAAGTAGATGACATGTTTGCTGCATTGGCATGTGCTCAAGTAATCTATATGCAACAAATACGGAAAGACAATGGAAAACACATACTAAACTCACTAATATATTGTGATAGCACCAGTGCAATCAGTTTATCAAAAAAAACCTATAAATCACTCTCGAACAAAAAATATTGATATTAGACACCAGTTTCTTCGAGAAAATGTTGAAAAAGAAAATATAACATTAGAATTTGTTGAAAAACAAATTGCAGATATATTTACAAAATCATTATGTGAAGCATCCTTTATTAAACTACATAGAGAATTAGGGATATGTTCTCTATCTGAATTATAAAAAAAAATGTTGCATATATAAGAATACTAGATTTTAAAGTCACGAAGTCATATAATTTTGGCATTTGAGTTATTGATGTTTCTTTGTGAATTCTTTTGCACAAACTATTGTATTTTAAGCTTTTTCTATTTTCTCTCGAAACTTATTTGCACTCAAAGGGTTAAACTTTACATAATTTTAACACCATTCAAAAATTGTTCCATACATAGTAAAGAATTTACTATATATATACAATATGAAACTCTTTTATCACTTGAAAAGGAAAAATGTTGTACAATGTCTTCCCATGAAATCTCTTCTTTATTTAACTCAACTTCACCTTCTTTTAACACAACACCAACCTCTCCTGCTCCAATAACTCAAACTACTTCTCCCAAAAAACGATGGAGTCTTTCGTCTTTACTTAAGAAACTTAAGAAGGATAAGTCCCCAGCTACTCATGATTCTGCTCACGAAAAACTGGAAGAAATATTGCATTACCAGAGAGAAATGATGGAACTTCAATGTGAAATGTTTTATAAACAAAAAGGACAAGGGATGCATTTACGGTTTCTTGAAAAAAATAGTATTCTTAATTTGCAGTCATTCACCAATGAAAAACTACATTCACAAAAAATTGCCTTGTTTCAAAGAAACAACTTCACTGTGTGACATTACTCCTAAAAACCTTTAGCAAGAAGTAGGAACATTTCACTGATGTCCTAAATGTCCTGAATGGTCGCCATTAGAGCCAGCCACTCAATGCAAACTAAACTCATGCGATAAAAAATTCAATCATTCAAGCAATTATTCTAAATATACCTACAATGATGATATATTTTGTTTTATTGTATGGCATAAATATGCCATTTATTTCTATAATATACTTATGTAATTCAAATTTACTAAATAAACTTTGTTTCTACTCAAAACTTTGTAATAATTTAGGAAATATCAACACAGACGTCTGTCGATACATGGTCAGACGTCTGAGTGTACCTTGAAAAAATAATCCAATTCTTTCAACATAGACGTCTGTAAAAATGAAAAGACGTCTGTCATACCTCTTGAGAAACTTTTTCCTAAACTATCAGACGTCTGACTAAAATCAACAAATGTCTTTTGGAACTCTCGTACAATTTTCCCTGAAATCACAGACGTCTTTTGTTAGTATTAGGATATTATTCCCTGTTACAATAGGCGTTTGTCAAATAGACTCAGATGTTTGACCAACCAGAAAAACCACCTTTTACCCTCGTTTATTTTTTTTCCAATTTCACTTCCCACTGTCTACTTTTTACAACCATCCACTCCCTTACTCAAACCCTAATCCCCAACTCAATTTTACCTTAAATTCTAACTTATGGCTCCTAAAAAACCCTTCTACAAATGTAAGAAAACAATACAACAAGGAGAATCTTCACAGACTGAAAAAAGGATGGCCTTCCAAGAACAAATCAATGATTGAATGCTTGATGAAGATGGGAGAGAATGATTGAAATAATTAGAGAATAAGAATATTCATACATGTCCATTCTATCCTCTAAATCGTTTACAAAAATACGATATTCGTGACTTGATCACCAACATCGAAATTGAGGATTTGACTAACTATGAATCAAATTAAGGAGTCATAGATCCTTTAGCAATTTACTTATTCTTCATTAATCTATGTTCAATTCACATTTAGAACCTTACCGACCCTGAAAATTGGGTTTGGTCATGTGTCTATTGCCAAATTGTAAATTTTGATGTTGAAATGCTTGGTCGAATATTATAATGTCCCTACTTTGGCACAAAACTACAAGATATTGAGGATATACAATTTAAACAAGAGACCTTATCACTCATCTTATTTGGGAAGATAACTTTCCAAGAATGACGTCTCGCTATTTTCGTCCAAGAGCACGTTTACTAAATAAAATTATGATTAATACCATGTTTCCAAGACTGGGCAGTCACGAACAAGTATATAATCATGATCATAAAGCTTTATATTCCATTTTTGGATCCGAAAAAGTAAATTGGGCTCAATATATCTTCAAGCAAATCAAAAGATTTTGGACACCAACAAAATGAACTATTTTGTATGCAGCGTATATCATGCGGATTTTAGATCTTAAGGAATTACTTTGTATTCATCAAAATATGAAGAAATTGAAGTTAAAGAGAGCGCAATTCATTTTGCATCGCTTATGCGGCTTCTTGAGTCGCCACCAAGAATTATGAATTTTGTTGACTAGTTACATAGCCATGGACAACCACCACCTTTACAACAACGATGACGGTAATACCAACAACCTACAGCCTCATATGAACCTACTAAACCTACAAAATATTATTCCGATCTAAAAATTCAGGAGGCTCGAATTGCTGCTGAGATGGGAGAAAATATTCATGATATCACCCTTCAAAATCAAAGACTTCTATCTCCTATTCAAGAGATCTTAGGAAAGAAATTTACACTTTCGGAATGTACCTTTTCTACACGAATGTCCAAGGTTGGGAGGACCCTTGACAAGGTAGTCTCCTACCTAGGAGAATAATAAGAAAGGTCTGAGGTCCTTCCTTATCAAGGTCTTCTTCTTAATCTCCCACACCACCACCTCCACCTCCAACAACCCGAGAGTATCCACTAGGCCCTAGTGCTACGGTTGAAAGCTTAATGGAATGTGCACCCGGTAAGGACCTACAGATCCTACAAAAACATAATAGGAGGAAGAGGAAGAAGTGTAATGACCTAGATTTTTGGGCAATTAATTTTAAATATTTAAAATTATTTTAAATGTTGATGTGATAATATAAATGGTTCTTTATACAGAGTTTATCGATTTAATAATCGAAATACGATTTAATTTCGATTGTATTAAATTATCGTTATATGCAAATGATAAATAATTTGAATTCGAAGATAAAACTGAATTGAAACGATTCAGATGATTAACATAAATTTTATTTGAATATAAATGATAATAATAATAGTTTATTATCGGGGAGCTGTTTGTTTTGAAATTAAAATCATATTTTATTGATTTAATTTAATACATAGAAATAGTAAATTTACAAACGACCTCGGTTTTCGATGAAACTAATATTATTGGATTCAAAATGTCAAATCTTATCAGTATGTCAAGTTTCATCACGATTGGAGCTCGTCTGTAATAGTTTTAACTTGAAGGTTTAGGCGTAAGTTTCGTGAAGATATTATAATATTTAAATTTTGTGGATAAGCTCGAAATCAAATCGATATCTATTTAAATTAAATAAAAATATCTTTAAATCAAACCAAATTAAAAATGTTGTACTTTGAGAGACACACATTTAATTCTATATGTACATATGTTTCCCCTTTTCACCTATATATGCATGACCATCCCCTTTTGCTTCTATTTCCCCTTCGGAAAAACGAGGCGATTCTCATTTCAATTCTTTCAAAAATAAAAACTGTGAATTCCCTTCTCAAAAATGAAGTGCTAATCCAAATAAAATTAAAATGAAATTGGTGCCTTCGTTACCAGCACTTCAGAACTTAAATCGCACCCTTCCTTCTATTTTGCAAACATCGATCGAAGCTTTCAAAATCAAAGCTTCGAAGAAATTAAAAATGCTTGTTCTTTGGTCCTAAATTCAACCCCAATAATCAAATTAAAATTGAAGACTTATACTTCGAATTCGCTCACTCAAAATCACGATGAGCTATCGATGGCTAGTTAATGGTAGAGGGAGACAATGGTGATGGGATAAACGAGGATGTTTGCCTCGTGCGTTGCTCGAACTTGCATTGTTTTTAGAGGGGACTGAGGTAATTTAATTCAAAAGTAAATTAGTTAATTAAAATCATAATGGAAATTCAATTTGTCTAAAACTGGTATGCTCGTATAAAAAAATTCATATGATAACAAATTTCAATAAGACGTGGTATGTTGGCTTCATATCATCAAGTACTATACAATCAGATTGGATTGAAGTGAACTGAGCCGGCTATGACTTTCAATTAAATTAAACATCTGTTTAATTTAATTGAAACTAGTCGCTATTCCGATAACAAAAAACAAATTGAGTAAACTCACTTTCTGGATTCATTTATAATTTATTATAAACAAATATTTATTTAATATAATTTTATATGACGTTTGTTGGTTGTTTGGATGCATTGAAATATTATTGTGTCTATTATACATTTATTAGTTATATTTAGGCTCGGTGGTCGTGGTTATTATGTATATACATATACATATACATACATATATATATATTATAGATATCTCTCATATTATGATTAGCGAATTCCCGCAGTACCAATAGAGGATGATTTTCCTATGCACACTGTTAGCCTACTTTACGAACTAGGCTAAACAAAGTGGAGATATCGAACATTGAAGAACCCTACTTACAAAAGTAAGTCGGATCGGATCAGATGGTTAACGCCAGGGCGGATCGGAGCGGAGCAGAAAATGGAAGAGCTTGAATTCAACGCAGGCTAGACCGGATCGGATAGCATAAACCCGAACTGAACCCCCACACACTAGCATGCCCAATCCGATCCCAAAGTAACAGCAGCCTTCACCCCACGTTCTCCTAAACAATCGGGGCAGTTATATCCACTTTCTACCCATGTTGGCCACTAATCCGGTGCGCTGTCTACACTGAAATCCATCTGAGCCCGAAGGTGGTGGGATAGAAGCCACGTGGGTCCGATCCGAACCGGATTCTGGAGAAGTTTCCACCTATAAATAGACCCCCAAGGGTCGTTTGAAAGGGACTTTCGGCACTCTGAGAGTTTGAGTAACATTGAGAACCGAATTCCAGCATTCCCAAGCAATCCAAATCATCATTCAAAGTGTATTTTGAGTACAATTGAGTGAATGTATGTGAAAAAAGAGAGAGATTGAGTGAATATCTTGTTGTATTTTCATCTACATCATCAAACAAAGTGATATAAAGTGGACGTAGGCTTTTAAACGCCGAACCACTATAAATCTTGTGTCTCTTTTCTATTTTCGATTTCATTTTATCGTAATCTTTGTCAATTTGGGTGTTAGAACCACTTCTAACATTTTGGTGCTTTCACCGAGAACAATTTGAATTCTCTGTTTTTCTAGATTATCGTTCTACTTTTTGGACCATTGAGTTCAAAGAAGTTAAACCCCAATTTTCGACGCTTTTAAATACTTGTTGGTTGATTGTTGAAGAATTATGGCCAAAGGAAAAGACAAGGAAGTTCAAACCAGTCGAGGGAACGAAGTTAGTGAAGATCAGCAAAACCCGGTCGTGATGAGGTCTCAGGGGCAGAGCTCAGGAGCGGATCGGACTGGCTTAGGAAATCCGAACCGATCGCATAGGGAGAGCTCCGATCCGAACTGAGTAGAAGACGTTGAAGAGGTGCACTCCCCCAACCCGAACCGATCCGGCCAGGTTACTTTGCTCCGATCCGATCCGACACTAGGTGATGCTGGAACCTCTACTTGAGCCTCTCCAAATGCTCCGACTCCAGCCACCAGGATCAATGACCAGATCAATCCATCTGCGCCTGTCACCCAAGGAGATTTTTCACGCCTTCTCAACATGCTTGAGAGCACTAGGGAGGCTATGAGAGTCCATGAGCGCACCAATCTTATGATGCAAGAAAATATGAGAATCATGAGTAGGGAAATTGGCGAGCTCCGCAGGAAGAGAACCCCTTCCCCAGTTCACCACACTGCAATGGATCAGTCTTCTTCTTCTGAGGAAGAACGGCCTTGTGAAAGAAGGCCGCTTGAACGACCTTAGAATTTGGAACAAATGACTTTTGGATCTCTGGGATCCCGCGAGGACGCTGCTCGTGTTCTAGGACCCGATGACCCGAGCTTGAGAAAGCCTATGCTATTACCAATGCGAGGATCCCATGTTTTACCTAGATATCCTAACCTCACCAAGCCCACTCAGGGACAAATGCTTCAGCCCCTTCCTCCCGAGATCGACCGGGAACGTAGGGAGCAAAGCAGAGCAGAAGCCGCTAGAAGAAGGAGGGTGTCCCCTGATCAAAAGCCCATAGGAAACCCGAACATCAGAGCTAGGGAGCCTGAACGGCCCTTGACCAATGCTGATGTATGGGCTATGGTACGCCAGATCATGTCTGAGAGTCGAAACTACACTTGTAACACCCCACGCCCGCTATGGTCACTCTCTAAAGGAATGCCATAACATCGGTGGAGTATTTTGAGTGAATATAGAACAGAGTAATTATAGCAAGACAGATATAAGTAATACTTGAAAATTTAAAACATCATTTCACTTGCAGCGGAAAATAAAACATGTCTGGTTACATCACAAAACCATAATAGGAGTCAAGTACAAATATCCATCATGATAAATAAAAATACATAATCCCAATACATGAACTGATAGCCATAAAAGAAAAAGGGTAAGCTGAGCTCTACATCTAGGGTCCAAGCTCCAAGAGAGTAATAAAAGCAGCCTGATCAAAGCCCACTCGTGCTGGGCCCACTTTGAGAACCTGAGGGTTGGGAAAAAGATAAAAACAACGGGGTCAGACATAAGTCTGAGCGAGTCCTATAACTTTAACAATGTAATCATTAAAGTAATAAGGATATGATATAACTTGGTACGGTGTGACTGGGGATAAAGGACTACACTCAGTAGCCAATCAGACTTAGAGTGAACTATGATAACGATAAAGACGCATCTACCCATCCAAGGATAATTACTACACTGCACCACACCAGTCATTCCTACTTAAAGGTTGATCCCTCCCAAGGACTTAGAAAAAATTTACCCAGTAGTTTCGTATACCCCTAGCTGACTACATAGGTGCCGTCTGCCCCTATCTCCACTAGGTGTACCTACTACTCCCAAGTGATCGGCTCCCTACCGTAGATACCCGTGTCGGTCCCACAGTGGGGTGTATCGCTCCCCAAAGTGGCAACCCGATATAATTAACGGTGCACGGCTTATATCTACACGATGCAACAACGCCTTACCTACCAGCCCGGGACCACACACGCATATGAAACCCGTTGGACTTGCGTTGCCACCGCTAACCCGTTTTGGCCTCTTATAGTCAAGCCCAGTACGCGTGTCCCGTCCTCGACATGGGTCGAGCCCAATAAGATACATATGGGTTACTGGTTGAAATGGGCCCCCACAAGCTACCCACCTAAGCTTGTCCCTTTTTCTAGTGCATCCCACTTAACCCTTTAATCATGTTTTAATTACATGTTCCACTTGGTTAAGTATTCTAATCGTATTTTCTATTGCCACCCAAGGCAACCCAGTAGATTTCCACATGCCACCCAAGGCACCCACTTAACCCCTCATGTCCCTCTACATGCTAATATGGTTAAGTGTTTCTTAATTAATTAATTAAGATCATGACCTCATAAAGACCTCTCACATTAGACCGTCTTTTATGACTGCTGGATATGCCGGTCGGTTCCGGGCAGACTTCTGTCATCAAAAGGGTCTAACCTCGTGTCTTTACTTTAATCACGTATTTAATTTATGACTAAGACCTCTCACATTGGGCCAATCATTTGTAGCCGCTGGATGGCTGGTCGGTTCCGGGCAGACTTCCGCTACAAAAGGGTCCAACCTCGTGTCTTAGTTGATTAATTACACCTAATTAATCACCCCCATAATTAATTATCCCTAATTAATTACACATTTTTAAGAATATGGGTAGACCTAACTCAATAGGTAAATTCCCAATTCCATAGTGTGGGTAGACCTAACTTAATAGGTAAATTCCCAACTTCATAATGTGGGTAGACCTAACTTAATAGGTAAATTCCCAATTATGTCCATTCATTTTATGTTATGCTTAATCATAACAACTTTACACCTTTTTATAATCATGCATATTAACCCCATCGTTTCCCACGTAATTCGTTTACATAACATGTCATACATAGGGGCAACCTTGCATATGTTATGCACATCATAAAAAGAGAAAAACTTGCATATGAACTTGCATATAAACTTGCATAAAACTTGCATAATCCACATTTACATCCATAGCCTCCTAATATCCTATCCCAATTAGTTTAGCAATTACTTGCTAAAGGCATAGGAACTCACCAAAACCAAGATTAGCAAACTTATGAAGTAGAACTAGTTGCTAAATATGAAGAAGATGATGATTAGAGGTTGATTAGCTTGCAACTTCCTTCATAAACTAGTGGAGGCTCCTCTTAGGTTTGATTTTGGCGGCATGATGGCATCATTTCTATTTTTAGTATGGATTAGGCTTGCATTAGGGTGTATTTATAGGATTAGGGTGTGTTTTAGACCATAGGATTAACCCTAGGTTAGATTAGGTCCGTCAGATTTAGGAAGTCTCTAGAACACAGCCCAGCCCTAGCCAGAAAACCAGATCTGGTGCACCCAAGCCAACTGGCTCGACACCCTGTGTCGACAGGCAAGTCGACAGGGCAGTCGACTCCCCAGTCGACAGGCCTGTCGACAGCCCTGTCGACATGGGTAGGGCGGGAAGTTTCCCGCCTGGCCCCCTGCTGGCTCCAATTTCGAAATCTGGTTTTTAATTTTTAAATCTGTTTTTAACTTTGAATTTTCTGCAAACTTCATTGGGCCATAACTGGGCCATACGGACTCCGATTTACAAAATTTCGGACTCTATTCTGCGTATTTTTCCGAGACGAACGCAATGACGCAGCCCGTTTCCCACCAATTCTCACATTTGAGATTATTTATTCTGCAATTAGTGAATTTTAGCATTAACCGAAATTCGGGGTGTTACAACACCAATGAAGATTATGGTATTGAGCGAAGCCATACTCCCTTTACTAATGACATTCTTGACTTTCAGTTCCCCCGACGTTTTAGTTTGCCGCAGATGGACAGATATAACGGAAGAACTGACTCGGGACAACATTTGATGAGATACGCATGGCTTATGAATGCTGCTGCTGCCCCTGACGCTGTGAAGTGTAAGGCTTTCCTGATTTACTTAGAAGCCGTGGCATTACTATGGTTTACCCGACTTCCTCCTCGATCGATATCGAATTTCAAAGAACTAAGTGAACGTTTTATGAATCAATTCCAACTTCACGCCCGAAAGTCTAAGAATGTTATCGAATTATCGAGAATTAAGCAAGCGCCGGGTGAGTCCTTGAAGTCGTATATAGACTGTTTCAATTTAGCTGTAACAGAAGTCAGCGACCCGCATGAGCCTACCATCTTGATGGCCTTAATGGAAGGAGTTGATCCTGATTCAGAGTTTGGAGATTATCTTTCTGGGAAGCCGCCTCCCACAAGAGAGTTGTTTTATGAGAAGGCCAAAATTCAGTTAAGACGGGAGGAAGCAAGGGCAAACAGAAAGAGGAAGTCTAGAGCAGCCTCAAAAGAAGCTGTTCAGAGTAATGTTGCCATAAAGCAGTTTGGAGAAAGCTCTGGGAAAGTCGAAGTGAATGTTGGAAACAAGAATGGAAACAATAATAACGGAAACGGGGGCAACAACAACCGTAATGGGAATGGTAATAGGAGAAACAGGAACCGAGGAAGTAATTCTGACAAAAGACCCCGGTTCAATACATTTGAAAACTATTCACCGTTGAATGACACGTTAGAGAACATTTATTTGGACACGTATAATGTTTTGCAATATAAAAATCCGCCGCCACGAGATTCGACAGGGAAAGAAATTGCTACTGGAAAATTTTGTTTATTTCATGGAACACATGGACATTCAACGAACGAATGTCGACACTTGAGAGATGTAGTTGAGAAGTTGTTGCGTGAAGGTAAGTTGGATGAGTATAAGGCTGCCCCAAGGGACAGGGGGCAAGGAGGATAGGCCCCAAACCAGAATCAGTCTGCTCCCAAGCCTACAGCGCAACAAAAAGGCAAAGGGATTGTCATTAACACCATAGTAGGTGGACTCCATCCGGCTATACACAGTTTCAGAGCAATGGACCAATACGTTAATGCAGTTAAGCACATAGATGTGGACGAGTGCGATGATTTGGAAGATATCACCCCTGTGAAACAGTAGAAGACAATGTTTGATGATGTAGTGTTCCATAGCAGAGACGACACCGGAATCCAAACACCTACCGAAGATCCGTTGGTTATTACCACTACCATTGGGCCGGCACTGGTTCATAAGGTACTAGTGGACAACGGAAGCTCTATCAACATTTTGTTTAAGAAGTCGTTTGATCAGATGAGACTCGAGTCTGGAGATTTGAAGCCCTGTGAAGGTTGGATCTGAGGCTTCAATGGGGCATCGACAGCTCCAATGGGGTATATAGAATTACCCGTAACATTGGGACAAGGGGATCGTCGAAGAGTACGAATGCTTCAGTTCGTAGTGCTAGATATAGATTCACCCTACAACGCATTTTTAGGAAGGTCTGCCCTTGCAGAGTTCAGGGCTCGTATTGCACCATGGTGTTTATTGCTAAAGTTCCCAACTGAAGCCCGAACAGGAGTAATGAGGGGAGATCAAGTCTCCGGACGAGCTTGCTATATTGCTTAATTAAAGATGCTGATGAAGGGACTCAACATCGAGAATAAAAGTACTTCACCTCCTCCAAAGGAGGGTTCGGCGTAGCAATTAGAGGGATCAGCCCCGAAGGAGTTTCCCAAGGGAATGCCTGAAGACCTGGATCCCAGAGAAGATGGGGAACCTGAGGATAGAAAGGCAACTCCTAACAAAACGACAGTGGATATACCCATTGATGAAGCTGATCCAGCAAAAGTTGTGAAGATTGGATCCTAGTTGGATCCGCACTGAGCCAAAGAACTGGCTAACTTTCTGAAGGCAAACCTGGATGTGTTTGCCTAGACCCATGCTGACATGTGTGGGATATCACCATCCATCATGAGTCATTCGTTGAATATAAATCCAAAACACCCACCTGTAAAGCAAAAGAGACGTGTGCTGGGCCCAAAGAGGTCGGCAGCTCTGAAAGAAGAAGTGGAGAAGCTGAAAGAGAATGGATTTATTAGAGATTCGACATATCCCGACTGGATATCGAATCCTGTTTTGGTAAAGAAGTCAAACGGAAAGTGGCGGACATGTATTGATTTTTCAGACTTGAACAAAGCCTGCCCGAAAGATAGCTTCCCACTCCCCAGAATAGACCAACTTGTGAATTCGACGGCGGGACATGAACTTCTTTCTTTCATGGACGCATATTCCGGATACAACCAGATTCCCATGCATGTGCCCGATCAAGAGAACACGAGCTTCATTACAAATTTGGGGTTGTATTGCTATGTGGTCATGCCGTTCGGATTGAAAAATGCTGGAGCTACCTGCTAACGATTGGTGAACAGGATGTTTTATAACCAAATAGGGAAGACTATGGAGGTTTATGTGGACGATATGCTCGTCAAATCAATACAGTCCTCTAGCCATACGCAAGACTTGGCAGAGATATTCGGTATCTTGCGAAAGTATTGGATGAAGTTAAATCCTTTGAAGTGCTCATTTGGGGTGGCATCTGGAAAGTTTCTAGGTTTCATCGTGAGCTCTCGAGGGATTGAAATCAATCCCAGTCAAATAGCAACGATAAGGAACATTGAGGAACCAAGGAGAATCAAAGATGTCCAAAGTCTTGCGGGAAAAGTAGCTGCGTTGAGTAGATTTATCTCCAAAGCAACAGACAAATGCATCCTGTTTTTTGACTTGATAAAAAGGGGAAAGAAAAATTTCGATTGGACTCCGGACAGTGTTGAGGCCTTTCGAAATCTATTGGACTTACTAGAGAGACCACCGATTTTGTCGAAGCCAGTGGATCATGAAGAGCTGTTTGTTTATCTAGCAGTATCGTCTCACGCCGGTTAGCACCGCCTTGGTCCGGGAAGAAGACAAGGTGCAAAGGCCGGTATATTACGTAAGTAAGAAATTGGCAGCTGCAGAACGTAACTACCCAAGGATTGAGAAGCTTGCTTACAGCCTTCTGATCGCCTCCCGAAAACTTCGCCATTATTTTCAAGCTCACCCAATAACCATATACACTGATCAGCCTCTGAGACAGGTGTTGCAAAGACCCGAAGCATCGGGACGGTTAATCAAGTGGAATATTGAATTAAGTTAGTTTGATTTAAATTTTCAGCCGCGGAGATCGATCAAGGGGCAAGCTCTGGCTGACTTTATAGCAGAGTTCACAATTCCGGAGGAAGAGATGATCAATGACAAGGTGGTCAAGTCATAGGAGGAATTAAAATTAGATCCATGGAAGTTGTACACAGAAGGAGCCAAGAACGACCAAAGGTCCAGAGCTGGAGTCGTCTTAGTTACTCCTGAAGGACGATCGTTATATTATGCTCTACAACTAGAATTTTCAGCGACCAATAATGACTCTGAATATGAAGCCCTGATTGCCGGGCTGAAACTTGCTAAGGAATTTGGAATAAAGGCATTGGATATATTCTGCGACTCCAAAATAGTCGTCTGCCAAGTGCGACAGGAGTTTGTGGCCCGGGGACCTCGACTTATTACCTATCTCGGAAAAGTGGAGGAGCTGTTGAGCAACTTGGAACGGTAAAACATAACGCATATCCCAAGAGCTGAAAACC
Organism: Allium sativum; assembly: GCA_030737875.1. Classification (NCBI taxonomy): domain Eukaryota; kingdom Viridiplantae; phylum Streptophyta; class Magnoliopsida; order Asparagales; family Amaryllidaceae; genus Allium; species Allium sativum. The sequence goes on along the minus strand of CM060913.1, from coordinate 780,764,479 downwards.
AAAAGGCAGACCGGCTAGCGAAGCTGGCTAGTTCCGACAATCCGGAGGAAACCGAAATGGTTCCAATTGATACGTTGGGATCGCCAAGCTTTGAGTCAATGGAAATTGAATTAGCTTTCGAAGCAGAACCGGAGAGGGAGTCATGGATGATCCCAATCAAGAATTTCCTTAAAAATGGAGTACTCCCGCCAAAAAAGAGTGAGAGGCGAGCCATAGTTCGCAAAGCCACCAGATACATCCTTCAAGATGATACCCTTTATCGGCAAGGATTTTCTACACCCCTGTTACGATGTATAGCGCACAACGACATCAAGCGTGTACTAAGAGAAGTACACGAATGTGAGTGTAGAGATCATACGGGGGGTCAGACTTTAGCAAAAAAGGTATTGTGGTATGGGTATTTCTGGCCCACTATTAATAAAGATGCAGCTGATTACTCACGACGCTGCGACAAATGCCAGAGGTTCGCCAAGATCCCCAGAGCACCACCGATCCTGTAACAACCCGTATTTTCAATAACCTGTAATAATGTAAAATTGAGGCAGAATTTAATTCTAAAATCTGAATCAAGGGAAACGGGCTATGCCATTGCGTTCGTCTCGGAAAAATACGCGAAATAGAGTCCGAGTTTTCGAAAATCGGAGTCCGTATGACCCAGTTAAGGCCCATGGAAGTTTTCAGAAATTTCCATAATTAAAAACAGATTTAAATTTAAATTAAAAACAAGGATTTGGGCACAGCTGGAGTAGGCGGGAAAACTCCCGCCAGGGGCCCCATGTCGACAGGCCTGTCGACAGGGTCCCCAGGGTGTCGACTGCCCTGTCGACAGGGGGTAGCCAGGCAGATTAGCCTGGCGCACCACTTTGGTTTGGGCTTGGTTTGGGCTTGGTTGTGTGGTCTGGTTCTAGAGAATTCTGAAATCTGACGGGCCAAAACTATCCTAGGGTTAATCCTAGGGCTAAAAACACTCTAATCTTCTATAAATAAGCCTCTAATCCTACCCTAAAACCCCATTAATCATTCTTGCAACCAAACTATGTCAAATTGAATTCTCAAATGGCCTCCACCTAAAAACCCTAGCCTCCAATCTCTTCATGAATCATTCCTATGAAGATATGATGATCATACAACCTTTTCTATGTTGTATGAATGCTTAATAACTTGCATACTTCATTAAGTTGCAAGTTTGATTTGCTAAGTTTGTGTTTTTGGGATTTTGCAAAAGGGTTTTCTTATTTGAAGCTTTGTTTTGGGTTTTCAAAGGGCTTCTTCATCTTATTTGGTGGATTTGTGACTTGTTTATATTTGTAAGCCCTCTTACCTTCATTTTAGAAACTCTAAAGTTAATGTGTGATGAAAGTTGGGGTTTATGCATGTTTGATGAGTTATGCATGTTTATGCAAGTTTACTAAGCCTTGATTTGCAAGTTTAACAAGTTATGCATGTTTATGCAAGTTTACTAAGCCTTGATTTGCAAGTTTAACAAGTTATGCATGTTTATGCATGTTTGCTAAGTCATGATTTACAAGTTAATTGAGTTATGCATGTTTGCTAAGTCATGATTTACAAGTTAATTGAGTTATGCATGTTTATGCATGTTTGCTAAGTCATGATTTACAAGTTAATTGAGTTATGCATGTTTATGCATGTTTGCTAAGCCATGATTTACAAGTTAATTGAGTTATGCATGTTTATGCAAGTTTACTAAGCCATGATTTGCAAGTTTATTGAGTTATGCATGCTTATGCAAGTTTAAAAATGACAAGTTGTGCATGTTTTACAAGTTATGCATGTTTATGGTAATATGCAAGTTCACTATGCTAAGTTATGCAAGTTTAACCATGTTATGCATGTTTATGGTAATATGCAAGTTCACTATGCTAAGTTGTACAAGTCTAACATGTTATGCATGATTGTTGTGCAAGTTTATCATGTATGTTGTGCCAAGTTCCCTCTTCCTATCCTTTATGCGTTATTACGAATATGTAAGCGATAGAACGACGTTGGGGGGGGTTTGGGTAAACTTAAAATACATGAAAATATAAGATTGGGAATTTACCTATTAAGTTAGGTCTACCCCTTGGGAATTTACCTATTAAGTTAGGTCTACCCAAGCATTTGTTGACTTGTAATTATGTTTTGAAATAAAGTGGACATGACACTTAGAAAACAAAAGTGTGGCCAACTCGAGGTTGGGTTGAGTTTGTAGCGTAATTCTACCCGGAACCGACCGGCTTAACTAGTGGCTACAAACAATAGGACCCAATGTGAGAAGTTGGTCATGTGGTGCCAAAACCCGAGGTTAGACTAAGTTGTGGTGTAAACCTACCCGGACCCGCCCGGCCTAACTAGTAACCACAACAAGGTCTAATGTGAGAGGTTAAGGTGCATTAAGTTAATTAATGCCTCATGATTAGGGTTAAGTCAGGGTCCACTAATACTTAACCAATTTGGGGATTCAAGGGATGAAAATGGGGTTAAGTTACACTTAACCAATTTAATCAATTTGGGGATACAAGGGATTAGATGGGGTTAAGTGGTGAACCGTTGATTACACTTAACTAATTTAATCCATGATTAGTGAGGGGTTAAACCACACTTAACCCTCTTAGAAAACCCTAGCAACGTGGTCTGTTCTAACAGTAATCCCAGTTGGTATCATTCACAACCCTAGAAGCTAGGCTAGGGCGGGGCACGATTACTGGACGGATGTAAGCGACCAAAGGACGATGGCTGAGTGGTACAGCGGTGCGGGTTCAGGCGGGCTACGGACGTGCACGTAGTCCGGTGTTGGACAAACTCGAGGCACGGGTACCAGTAGGTTAGGGCTGTGCATTATTGCTTAAGTGTCCGGGGTTGACACCCGAGGGCTTGATACACCCAAAGGTGGACCCAGCACAGACTAACTACAACCATATGTGGGCCATATGGACACCAACACTTGACGTGTTAGGTTTATAGGGAGCCGATCGACTAGACCGTTGGGCTGGACCTTATATTAAGGTCACTTCATGTTATTGGGTCAAAGCTTGGGCCAGGGGATCAATATCTGTTATGTTGGTTTGCTAGTACACCGTGGTGCAAAACTTAACCTTGTTTTATGCGATGACACCTCTATCTATCTTGTAGTTAATTTATCATGCCAGTATGTTGCTATCTATGACCATCTCAGTTTCCATCATGCTGTTAACTTTATTAGTTTATAGACTGATCGTAGCAGGGCTTACTCAGTCTTTTTGACTGACCTGTTTTCTTTCGCTTCTTTTCTTCCGTTTCCCCCCCCCCCCCAGGTTCTCAGGGAGGGAATAGTGGTGCTTAGCTTGGATCGCTTGCTCGTCTACTGGATAGCTCATGTATGTATGGACGTTGAGCTCGCTATGGTTTATCATCTTTTATTTGGGGATAGCACTATGTAATTCAGTATTTCAGTTTATCAGATGATGTTTTATCTAGACTTGTAATTTTGGGAAAATGACATTTTGATGTACCAGACTTGTGCTTTGAAATGGTTTAAAAATCTTCCGCTGCTGTATCTACTTACTCTGTTTATTCATATATATATATATGTCATGTCCTGCCTTGTTATATCATTATGCATGTTTACCTTGTTTAAAAACGCCCCACCAAAGTCGGAGTTGCTTGCAAGAGCCACCCTGGCGGAGGTGGGGTGTTACATTTGGTATCAGAGCATATGGTTTACGAGAAGGGATAAAAAGGTTTTTAAAACTCTTTGAAAAACTATTTTCAAAACCAAGTATTAAGTATTTTCCAAAGAAAAGTCTAGTTATTTTTAAAAGGCTATTCCCCAAAAGCCATTAGCACTATCCTTTGACTCCTCGTTTGAAAACTCTTTTCTTTTCGTTTCCAGCATGTCTGATAATCTCATCTTACCCGAAGGGGTAACAATACCCGATTGGTTTCGTCGGTACTTGGAAGTCACGGCACCGGTCCCGGGTGTCTCTAATGTTGTCTTTCCAGTCAAGGCCGCTGTTCCTCCTCCTCCTTCCGTAGCTGATGTTCCTCTTCTCCCTCAGCCTCCACAAGCGGATTTTGCGGAAACTTGTAAGAACTTTAAGATGATGGGTGGCAAGAATTTTAGTGGAACAGAGACTTTTGTAGAGGCAACGAATTGGTTGAAAGAGACCGAAGATCTTTTAGCCACCTTTGAGATAGGTGACCGCAGGAAGGTTTTATTGGCAGTATGGTTGCTAAAGGAAGAAGCTGCACGTTGGTGGGTAGTCACTACCGCTACTAGGCCAATTGAGACTTGGGATGACTTTAGAGGAAGGTTTGGACTGAGGTTCCTATCACTGAAGCAAGGGGACATGACTATTAGGGAATACATAGATAAGTTTAATCAACTGGCTCAGGTCGGTTTAGACTTGGTTAACACAGCTCAGAAGAAGGCCTTATACTTTGCTCTAGGATTAAACGAGCCATTACATGGTTTGGCCATGTCTCATATACCCTTGGGGGCGACTTTCGAGAATTTGGTGAATATGACCCTACTTCAAGAAGAAGATAACAATGACAAGAAAGAGGTCAAGGCGAATGAGTCTCAAGGCAAGAGAGTAAATTCCGGGAAACAGGGTAAGAATATGAAATGCAACTTCTGTGGTAAAGTTGGACATATAGCCAGGGAATGTAGGAAGAAGAAGAGAATGCGGGGCGAATGCTTTCATTGTGGTGAGTTTGGACATCTCAACAAGGATTGCCCGAAGAAACAAGGGCAAGGTCAGACTCAGTGTGCAGGACTATCTGGAGGGCGAGTTCATCCCCTCAACACCGTTCTTCCAGCTTATGATAGAGGTAGTGTTTCTGTTGAAAATCTGGTTTACATTTTCTGATTTTCCCTGTTCGAATTTTGTTTGATTCTGGCACATCGCATAGTTTTATTTCATCTGATCTAGTTGGAAGTTTTGCACCCAAGTACTAGTCTGGTTGATGATCCCGTATATGTTTCAAATCCAATCGGAGGGTTCTGCCCGTTTGTCTGTGGTCTGAGTGGATTTGAAAATTTCTATCTTGAGTATAGAATTCTCGTGGGATGTTTATATTCTCGGTTTCAGGGGATATGGGTTGGTTTTGGGCATGGAATGGTTGTCCTGTTTTGAAGCCATTCTTGGTTTTTGTATATAGGGTTGTGAGGCTCATGATCCGCCTCGGTAATACCCTAGAAATTTCTAGTAACCCTATGGGTCCCGTCATGTTATGTTATCTTGAATCCCTCGACTCGACTATCGATAGTTTGCAATCTGTGAGGGTGGTCCGAGAATATCCTGATATCTTGAGTGAAGTAAAGGGGTTACCCTTAGACGTGGGATAGATTTCCGTATTATCTGGTTGGTAATGCCAAGCCAGTTTCGTGGCCGGTTAGGCACGTGACCTCACGAGATGAGAGTTAAGAAAGCAAGTCAAGGAGTTGCTTGAGAAGAACTTCCTGAGACGAAGCATTTTCGAGTAGGGTGCTCCAGTAGTATTTGTTACTGATGTGGACAGTTTGTTTCGCTTATATGTTGATTTCGTGAGATAACCGTTACCAAGGATCAATGATTTGTTTGATCAGCTTGTAGGAGCATCGGTTTTCTTTTGATCTAGCTACCGGATTCCATCAGCTTAGGATGGCTGAGGATGGAATTGACAAGACTACGTTTAGGGCTCTAGATGGGTTTTAGAATGGCTAGTCATGCTATTTGGATTGACTAACGCACCCGCATATTACGTGAACTTGGTAGGGTGTTTAGGGAGCCCTTGAACAAGTTTGTCGTGGTCGTCGTAGACGATATTTTGATCTCCTTAAAAGAACGAGGAAGAGCATGCTATACATCTCAAGGAGGTGATGGATACGCTTGGAGCCACCAGCTGAAGGTCAAGTTCTCCAAATGTCACTTTGGAGGAAAGAAGTTGGATTTCTTGGGCACATAGTTCCTAAGTAAGGCTTAGCGGTGGATTCCGCTAAAGTGGTGGCGGTTTAAGACAGGAAAACTCTGAGGAGGGCAAATGAAGTAAGAAGCCTCCTCCGTTTGGCTAGTTAGTTAGCATTCCCGGAGCTTAGACTTACTCTTCTGGATCAAGAAGGGGGTTTCGCAGGAAGAAGACCCGCAGTTGGTCAAGAACATGGACCGATCAGTTCGAGGCGAGATGTTAAGTCACCTCACTAGATATATTATAGATGACAAGGGATGACTAAGGCACGATGAGAGGCTATGTGTGTTCCTCGAGTGAAAGACTTGGTAAAGAAGGTTCTTGAAGATGCGCATCACTCGAGGAGGTGGCCGAGTTGGTCTCGGGATGCATGTTGTGCCACCAGGCTAAGGCCAAGTCATAGAAGCCCAGTGGGCCATTACCTCTATTGGAGGTTTCGCAAGGGAAGTGTGAAAACATCTCGATAGATTATGTGGATAGACTACCTAGATCAAAGAAAGGGAATACGGGTATGTGGGTCATAATAGGTAGACTCACGAAGAGTGCTCATTTCAGTCCGGTAAAGAGCGAGAGGACTGCATCAGGGATAGCAACGGTTTACCCTCAAAAAGTTGGCCAGTTTTGAAATGGCCTACAGGAAGCCAGGGGTAGGCAACTGAATCTAGGTATGGCCTATCACTCATAGGCGGATGGTTCATTTCGATTAAGCATGAGTTATAGAAAATCACATTTATAGGGCAATTGGCAACGTGGATTGGTATTTTCAAGAGAAAGTTCTGCTGCATGGAATACTTTATAGTAAGTAGACGAGATCCAGGATTCACTGGTGAATTTTGGAGAGCTGGCATGAGATCATGAGGTTATAGTATGTTTAAGCCAAGTATACAGAAGGAAGAATAAGTGGAAAAGAAAGGCGGGAGGCAATAATGAAATGAGTTCCAACTCGAATTTGGGAAATAGGAGTTAGGAAGCCAAGGAATCATGAAGTGAAAGATAGTCAAAGCACAGTGGAGTTAAGCTCAAGGGAACGTGACTAAAAAGAGTGAAGACTAGATACGCGCATCATATCTCTTTTTAAGAGTGCATCTTTGATCCTTGTTTTCCTGTGGAGCTTGCTTGCAAGTTATCTTTTGTATATATCCTCTCGGTCCCATTCTCGATCTTATTTCCGTTGTAAACTCCATAAGGGGGTTAAGACTCATCGGTTAGTACTATATGTCAAAGTTTGAATGGATTTCTTGTAATCCAAAAAGGAGTTTATCTAGTTTATCTAGTTTATCGTGTCGATCTTGTCATGAGAACCTTAGGTAGAAACCCTTTGGATGAAACATGTATTTGAAACATGTTATGCTTGATGGTTGCAAGTGGTTGCAAGTGTTTGCAAGTGGTTGCTCGTGGATGCATTATACACGATTAGGCACTAGATCGGCTCACACACTCCTCATATTGCATGTGCATGAGTGTTTATGCTTATTCTTGAATGAAATTCGTATGCTATCACATGGATGTTGCATATGGATGTATGATTGAGCACGCATATAGATATTATACATTATGTTAGGAATTTGCATACATATGGATTCATTTCACTGACATACATATGCATTAAGGAGGTTTACTGTATCAGTAACCGCCTGATTTACATACATATGCATTAAGGAGGTTTACTGTATCAGTAACCGCCTGATTTTTGCATTAGGTAAGTACATATACACACACTTTTGCATATGTTCATCCAGCATTTAGAATCTTGTAAGGACAATGATTGCTCGTGGATGATGCTTTGAGTAGATGGATGATTGGATGGTAGGATACGTTCTTCCTAACTTGAAGATTTCGGGGACGAAATCCTTTAAGGAGGGGAGAATGTAACAACCCGTATTTTCAATAACCTGTAATAATGTAAAATTGAGGCAGAATTTAATTCTAAAATCTGAATCAAGGGAAACGGGCTATGCCATTGCGTTCGTCTCGGAAAAATACGCGAAATAGAGTCCGAGTTTTCGAAAATCGGAGTCCGTATGACCCAGTTAAGGCCCATGGAAGTTTTCAGAAATTTCCATAATTAAAAACAGATTTAAATTTAAATTAAAAACAAGGATTTGGGCACAGCTGGAGTAGGCGGGAAAACTCCCGCCAGGGGCCCCATGTCGACAGGCCTGTCGACAGGGTCCCCAGGGTGTCGACTGCCCTGTCGACAGGGGGTAGCCAGGCAGATTAGCCTGGCGCACCACTTTGGTTTGGGCTTGGTTTGGGCTTGGTTGTGTGGTCTGGTTCTAGAGAATTCTGAAATCTGACGGGCCAAAACTATCCTAGGGTTAATCCTAGGGCTAAAAACACTCTAATCTTCTATAAATAAGCCTCTAATCCTACCCTAAAACCCCATTAATCATTCTTGCAACCAAACTATGTCAAATTGAATTCTCAAATGGCCTCCACCTAAAAACCCTAGCCTCCAATCTCTTCATGAATCATTCCTATGAAGATATGATGATCATACAACCTTTTCTATGTTGTATGAATGCTTAATAACTTGCATACTTCATTAAGTTGCAAGTTTGATTTGCTAAGTTTGTGTTTTTGGGATTTTGCAAAAGGGTTTTCTTATTTGAAGCTTTGTTTTGGGTTTTCAAAGGGCTTCTTCATCTTATTTGGTGGATTTGTGACTTGTTTATATTTGTAAGCCCTCTTACCTTCATTTTAGAAACTCTAAAGTTAATGTGTGATGAAAGTTGGGGTTTATGCATGTTTGATGAGTTATGCATGTTTATGCAAGTTTACTAAGCCTTGATTTGCAAGTTTAACAAGTTATGCATGTTTATGCAAGTTTACTAAGCCTTGATTTGCAAGTTTAACAAGTTATGCATGTTTATGCATGTTTGCTAAGTCATGATTTACAAGTTAATTGAGTTATGCATGTTTGCTAAGTCATGATTTACAAGTTAATTGAGTTATGCATGTTTATGCATGTTTGCTAAGCCATGATTTACAAGTTAATTGAGTTATGCATGTTTATGCAAGTTTACTAAGCCATGATTTGCAAGTTTATTGAGTTATGCATGCTTATGCAAGTTTAAAAATGACAAGTTGTGCATGTTTTACAAGTTATGCATGTTTATGGTAATATGCAAGTTCACTATGCTAAGTTATGCAAGTTTAACCATGTTATGCATGTTTATGGTAATATGCAAGTTCACTATGCTAAGTTGTACAAGTCTAACATGTTATGCATGATTGTTGTGCAAGTTTATCATGTATGTTGTGCCAAGTTCCCTCTTCCTATCCTTTATGCGTTATTACGAATATGTAAGCGATAGAACGACGTTGGGGGGGGGGGGGGTTGGGTAAACTTAAAATACATGAAAATATAAGATTGGGAATTTACCTATTAAGTTAGGTCTACCCCTTGGGAATTTACCTATTAAGTTAGGTCTACCCAAGCATTTGTTGACTTGTAATTATGTTTTGAAATAAAGTGGACATGACACTTAGAAAACAAAAGTGTGGCCAACTCGAGGTTGGGTTGAGTTTGTAGCGTAATTCTACCCGGAACCGACCGGCTTAACTAGTGGCTACAAACAATAGGACCCAATGTGAGAAGTTGATCATGTGGTGCCAAAACCCGAGGTTAGACTAAGTTGTGGTGTAAACCTACCCGGACCCGCCCGGCCTAACTAGTAACCACAACAAGGTCTAATGTGAGAGGTTAAGGTGCATTAAGTTAATTAATGCCTCATGATTAGGGTTAAGTCAGGGTCCACTAATACTTAACCAATTTGGGGATTCAAGGGATGAAAATGGGGTTAAGTTACACTTAACCAATTTAATCAATTTGGGGATACAAGGGATTAGATGGAGTTAAGTGGTGAACCGTTGATTACACTTAACTAATTTAATCCATGATTAGTGAGGGGTTAAACCACACTTAACCCTCTTAGAAAACCCTAGCAACGTGGTCTGTTCTAACAGTAATCCCAGTTGGTATCATTCACAACCCTAGAAGCTAGGCTAGGGCGGGGCACGATTACTGGACGGATGTAAGCGACCAAAGGACGATGGCTGAGTGGTACAGCGGTGCGGGTTCAGGCGGGCTACGGACGTGCACGTAGTCCGGTGTTGGACAAACTCGAGGCACGGGTACCAGTAGGTTAGGGCTGTGCATTATTGCTTAAGTGTCCGGGGTTGACACCCGAGGGCTTGATACACCCAAAGGTGGACCCAGCACAGACTAACTACAACCATATGTGGGCCATATGGACACCAACACTTGACGTGTTAGGTTTATAGGGAGCCGATCGACTAGACCGTTGGGCTGGACCTTATATTAAGGTCACTTCATGTTATTGGGTCAAAGCTTGGGCCAGGGGATCAATATCTGTTATGTTGGTTTGCTAGTACACCGTGGTGCAAAACTTAACCTTGTTTTATGCGATGACACCTCTATCTATCTTGTAGTTAATTTATCATGCCAGTATGTTGCTATCTATGACCATCTCAGTTTCCATCATGCTGTTAACTTTATTAGTTTATAGACTGATCGTAGCAGGGCTTACTCAGTCTTTTTGACTGACCTGTTTTCTTTCGCTTCTTTTCTTCCGTTTCCCCCCCCCCCCCAGGTTCTCAGGGAGGGAATAGTGGTGCTTAGCTTGGATCGCTTGCTCGTCTACTGGATAGCTCATGTATGTCTGGACGTTGAGCTCGCTATGGTTTATCATCTTTTATTTGGGGATAGCACTATGTAATTCAGTATTTCAGTTTATCAGATGATGTTTTATCTAGACTTGTAATTTTGGGAAAATGACATTTTGATGTACCAGACTTGTGCTTTGAAATGGTTTAAAAATCTTCCGCTGCTGTATCTACTTACTCTGTTTATTCATATATATATATATATGTCATGTCCTGCCTTGTTATATCATTATGCATGTTTACCTTGTTTAAAAACGCCCCACCAAAGTCGGAGTTGCTTGCAAGAGCCACCCTGGCGGAGGTGGGGTGTTACAGATCCAGCTCAAATCGATGGTGAGTCCATGGCCGTTTGCCATGTAGGGAATTGACATCATCGGAGTTCTACCGATTGCCAAAGGAGGAGCGAAGTACGCAATAGTCGTCATGGACTATTTTACGAAGTGGGTGGAAGCTGAGCCCTTAACCAAAATCACAGCGAGAAAGGTGATAAGTTTCGTGGTTAGAAATATCATATGCCGATTTGGGATTCCAAGGACCATTATAACTGATAATGGAACCCAGTTCGATGGTGCCGAATTCATAAATTTCTACCAGAAATACAAGATCGACAAGCGGTATACTGCAGTCGCCCATCCACAGTCGAATGGGCAAGTAGAAGCAATAAATAAAGTCATAAAGTCCATCCTCAAGAAGCGACTGGAACGTGCAAAAGCAAAATGGGTGGATGAATTGCCCTTGGCTTTGTGGGCATATCAGACAACGTTTAAGATAGCTACCGGTTATACTCCTTTCTCTCTCTCATTTGGCTCAGAAGCAGTAATCCCGGTAGAGCTTGAAGTTCCCTCTCACAGGGTGACATATTATGACCCGATGACGAATCGGGCACTCCTCCTCGAGTTCCTTGATGAAATCGAAGAAAAAAGGGACGAGGCAGACTTGTGTGCGTCAAGAAATCGACGTCAGATGGCACGCTCTCATGACAAGAAAGTTCGTTTTAGAACCTTTGAACCAGGAGATTTGGTGCTAAAACAAGTTTTTCCATCCCTTCCTCACCTCGGTCCAAAGTGGGAAGGACCATTCGTCATCCAAAGGAAACTTGAGACAGGAGCCTTCATGTTAACGACCGTAGATGGCGAAGAAGTGCCTAGGGCTTGGAATGCCCAACACTTGATGTGATATTTGAATTAGGGATGTTGTATTTTCTTTTATTTTTCTTATGAACCCTGTAAAAAGGCACGACTTGCCTTAGAAAAGTCTGTTGATACGAACAAAGAACTATAAAGTGGATGTAGGCTATGACTTAGCCGAACCACTATAAAAATATCGTGTGCCATTTACTTTCATGCATTATTTATATCTTCAACTATTATTCTATTGTGACTGTGGAATACGAGATGTTAAATTAAAATCCGGAAAGTTGGAGATGGCTTATATGCAGGAACAAACACAATGACTGTTTGTACAATAAGACATAAAAGAATGGGGACATTCTTAACTCTAACTCTCAAGAATTGAGAGAGAGTATAAAGGACGGGAAGACGACGTCCTCTGAGGCGTGAAGGTGCACCCAGATGAGAGACCGCCTCAGCAAGAACTCTAACCTGAATATAAGACAGGAGAGTATAAAAGATGCCAGAAAAGAACAGGCATCAATGACAAAAGGAATGTGACCCCCGTCAGAGAATCGGGGACATTCGGACTTTTTAATTTAATCTTGAATAGTTTTTCAAGATTGACTGGGGGCATATATGTACACACATATTCCCCCACACTATGACTCCATTACACAACTTTAGTAGGACATGCATTTGTATTTTTACATAAGTACTGAACTGACGACTAACAGGCATTGTGGGAAATGAATTATTTTTATTTACAAATGTATGAATTTGTACAGGAAAACAGGCAAAAAGAAGATGCTAGGGCCGCACTCGCTGCAACAGTTGTGGGCCAATTAAATGCTAATACAAAGCAAAACACTTCATCACTTAGACTTTGAAGTGGACTTGGATTTTTTAGCAGCCTTCTGAGCATCCTTCGCCTCTCTTTCAGCATCAGTTAAGATGCGCCTTGGTTTTTTTTCTTCACTGAGACTGAAATGCTGGAATCGGTTGATTTTTTCTCGGGAGTCGGAACGCTGGAATCAAGAGAAGACTTTTTAGCAAGTTCTTCTGTAATAGATCTAGTCGAAAGCTTAACAACTAACCTTGATCCAACATCCACTACTGCGAGAGGCTTAAGGCTTTCAGGGTCTAGGTCTTCAACTTTAAGCTACATGCGTTTGTCTTGTTCGGCTTTCAATGCAGCTAAAGTAATGTCATCGGTGCTTTTTGACTCCCCAACTATAGCCACCTCAGGGTCTTCCTCATGTCCCTCATCACCACTATCATCCTTTTAGGCATCTATCATCTCGCCGTCGTGAGGAGCGTCAGCCTTACTCTTGTCTCCTTCATCCCTCTCCGCTGACTTTGCTTCAGCAGTGGTTCCCTGGGGCACGTCTGCCTTCTCGGGCGGTTCAGCACCTACGGAATGAGAAGCAATAGTTATCAACTCGGGAGAAAATAAAGGGTCCTTCATCGATTGTCCGACTATGCGATGGAAAGTGGAGACAGCTTTGACGAATTGGGGTGAAAAGAAAGAAATACCTTCCGATGATTTCTCAGCTGCAGTAGCTGCCGCCTCTGAAGCCGATTCAGGAATAGGAGATAAAAGAGATGCCTGAGGAATCGCCGGGTTTTCGGGGTCATATCCCTCTACTTCAGAAGTTTCAGCGGCAGTGGAAGAAGAACCAGCCTCCAAGATGTCCTTTTGTTTAACCTTCCGTCTCTCCTTGTCCATGGCAGCAGCAATCAGGCGACGCCCCTCAGCTAGGCTCGCCGGCTCGTCATCTCTTAGATATTTTTCCATAAGTTTGTCCTCATCGATGGAATCTACCTTGAGTTCTTCTTTTTCCCATTCAATAATTTGGCTCCACACATGAACCAAGGTAGTCGGATAATCATCAATCCAAGAGATGTTTCTGTGATGGATTATATGTGCAAAAAATTCGATCAGTAATTCACCAAAGCCCTGCACATCCTCCTGGGCCTCCGCCAACTGCCTGCGGGACTCTTAGGCTGATTTGATGACACTTTCAACATTACCCTCCGCTAGGGCAGCCCTGTTCTCGGCCTCCATCAACTTGGAAGCCAAGTCACCATTTTTCTTCTCCAATTCGGCGTTTTTCTTCGCTAACTCGGCCTTCTCTCGCTCAAGGTCAGCATCAGCGAGTTGCATTTTGGAAGCATCTGACTTGGCGTCTTCTGCTTGCTTTTTCAGCTCCGAACGCTCTTGAGTACGGGACTCGAGCAAGTCATGGTAGTGTTATTGTAGATCTTCAAATTGTTGCTTGAAGCTAGCAGCATCCCATTGAGCGATAGCAAGTTGGGCCTGTGTATCCTCAAGGTCTTTCCCAAAAAATTTCAAGGCCTTTGCGTCATCTTCTGCATCGAGTTAGTATTCGTGATTAGATTTCGGATGATTCTGGAAAGGTTACGTGAATACTTGAACATCTCTGAATATTGTTTCTCGACCGCGTCAATTTTTGCTTTGGCCTCGTCTGCCCACCTCGAGGAAATAGGCTCAAGAGCAGGTAAGAAAGTCAAGTTTTCAAAGTAGTGTTCGGGAAATTGCTCCTCCAGATACTCCCGCTTAACTGCAGTTTCAGCATCCAATGGTGGAGGTGCAGGGAATGTCAGCTCGGTATCCTTATGTGTGGAGGGCTCAATGGCCTCCTCACCCTTTCTAGGCCGCTTAGCAGGAACCTTGCGTTTGCTTTGCAAGTCGGTATCTCTCGGCGGGCTTCTTTCCCTACTACGTTTTTCTTGAGAAGAGATTTGGTCCTTTGATTGTGACGCATCATCTCCTCGACGACTTTGGTAGCCCTTATATCGCTCTGGATCTGACCGAACGGGAGAGCGAGAGCGCGAGGTCCGCGACTGATAAGAATCATAGGGCCTTCTATCCTCCCTACCGCGGCTTTCGCGATGATCATGCTCGACATCATGAGGGGGTCTGATCATGTTGCGGCGTAGTTTCCTGATGTCATAGTAAGCACGAGACATTGTACCTGCACAACAATGCAAGTGGAATTCAGAATCAATATTCTCGTAAGACGTAAGTGCTGTGAAGTGTGGTGCAATTGTTTTAAGTGCATCCTAAGTGGTGTCCCCCCTCCGACAAACTAGATTCTGAAGCCGAGCCAGTGCGAGCGGGCTCTTTGGCCTTAACAGGGGTAGCATCCTCCGAAGAAGTAAAAACTAAAGGATTTGTGCCAAAATCCTCGGAAGTGTAAATAGTGTCGGGAAGGGGGAGATCTCCCAAGCCCTGAAATGTAGGATCATCAACAGTAGGGGCATCTCTTTGGGAAGCGCCTGCTGGTTGTTCTTTAGGAGATGGTGATTTCTCAGGAGAAACAACATCCCCAGGAGTGATGTATCCCTCTCGGTGTTTTTCAGGTAAATTAGCTAACTCATCGTCTTGAGTCGAACTTGGAGAAGGTGAAGTTCGAAGTGGCATGGTGGGGCCTTTCGAGCTCTCACCCATTTCTGGAATTATATCCACCAGAGGGATATATACATATGGACCTGACCCGTGACCTATGCTACGGGTAATGGACAGCAGCCCATGGTGATGAAGATATTCGTCCTTGAGGACCTCGTCGATAGTTAGAAATTTTTGGTCACCTTTGAGGAGCTGATGCATCCGATCAAAATACACTTGACCCGATACTTGCTTTGGATTATCAACTGCAAACAAAAAGAAAACGGATTAATGTGGTGGCGTGGACATCCAGAGTTAAGATTTAGAAAACCAGTGCCTTACTCGATTTTGTCCATCTCCTAGCACACCCCGGCTATTGCCTTATATAAAACCATTCCAGCATGGAGTCGTCGGCCTTGCTGCCGAATGGCGCCGAAATTATCTTTCTTTTTGGGACAGACTCGAAGTAAGAGAAAGAAGGAGTTTCTCAAGTCTGATGCTTGAAGTTATAAAAGAAATGAACGTCATCAAAAGTGAGATCTGTGTCTAAGATCTCGCGGTATGCTACGTATAAGGTATACAGGTAAGCATAGGAGTTGGGATGCAGCTGCATAGGGGCAATCCGCATTTGTCTTAGAAAATCGACGACAAAAGGAGAAAATGGAGGGATAGCCCCAACCATACACATTAATTGGGTAATTGCCATAAACCCCTCCGTAGGATTATGAGGACGGTCAGTCTTCGACGGCACCACGGTGTCCTTTTTCAGTATCCTGTGCTTTAGGCATAGTAAGTCTGTCGTAGTCAATCGTCGATTCAACAGAATCTTGAGGTGATTCCAATATGATGGCAGATTCAAATTCGTCAGGAGCTCAAGTATCTCCAACCCCTCCTTCCTCTTCATAGCCCAGGGAAACTTCACTATCAGAAGGCCTTTCGCTGTTATGCGCCTCTACTTCATAATCTGATCCCTCGTCGTCCCATTCAGGGTCTGAGGAAGAAGATATGTCGTCAAGAGTGACTTTAGTGGATGTCTCTGGGATCTCTTTCTTTTCTGCCAGTCTAGAAGAATGTCTTTCGGCCAGTCTAGAAGAATTTCTTTCGGCCATGATCACTAAACTACCGAAGAAGTAATAACAGAAGTTAGAGTAAATTAGCCCGTGTCCCCTGTGCACATGTGTGAACTAAAGTGTGTACGGTGTATGCAGGAAATGTAAAGTGAGCACTTGAAAGCGTAATGTAAAGTTCAGACGATGAAGTGATGTTCAGAATAATTCTTGATGTTCGTTTGTGTTCGCAAGGCACTATCCTAACTGTCCATTGGGTTGAAGATTATGTCAAGTATTGATTTGGCCAAATAGGCAAATTCTTATGCACGAGAGTTAACTGCTTCGGTTTGGTTCGGGGATAAGCATTGGGATCAGATCGGAAGAAGGCCTCATTTTGGTCCGCATCCTGTTTTCACACCTCTCAAACAGAATCGGATCGATTCGAAAGAGGATTTTCGGAGCGCCTCGGATGGACTTAAATACCCGTACCACTTCATCTCCTTGTGTCTCTTTCCGACCCGACCCAGTTCAGTAAACTGTGGTCCTCTCCTTTGCTTCTTAACTCCAAACCGATCCCCTGTACTTTTCTTCTTCTCCTTCCTCCTTGATATCAAATCCGATTCCATGTCCAAAAGCCCCAATTAAGATTAAGCACGCTCATATTCAAATGATCAAAACTGAATCCTAACATCCTCCATCACTGCCTCGAGGTGGTGTTGGCACCATTAACAACGACTGCAGGGAGTGGAGGATGCCATGGCGTCAGAATTGAGTAAACGCCAAGCTTAAATCGTTCGATCTTACCACAGATCCAAACTGAAAACCACCATAACGAGGTAACTCGAGATTAAAAAACTACCTATATGCTCGATTCGGGGATTAAAACGAGATTGTTGAAGTTTAAGGACCCTAGGGTTTCGTCTTTTCTTTGGGGTAATTCCTGGAAGAATGGTGGAAAGAAGAAAGAAAGAGATGAAACAATGATCTTATATATAGACATGCGATGACCATTGGTATTCCCCAGTTTATAATTCCGCTCGGACCGGAATTGAAGCCCATGTGAGCAAGCGAAGCCCGCTGGCTTAATAACGGTGAAGAAACCACTAGGACCAGAAATTGAGCTCAGAAGTGTATTCTGGCCTGTTAGTTCAAGATCAAGTAAGGCAAAATAAAGTCTATTCGGACCGGAGTCCGAACTGAACGAGGTCCCATACATTGACTTGGTGAATAAGTTAGATTCAAAATGAAAGGTAAAGATAAAGATAGAGATTACCTGGAGCGATCGCTGGAATTTAAGAAGAGCTCTTAAAGTTGTCTGAAAATAAAGGAAATAATCTACACGCTCCACGATGCATATATAGACGTCAAAAGATGCAACTTTCTGAAGAAGCACATCCCTATACAGCCAATAGAAACGATACTTCGATGATTCAAATTCAAGGATTAGCATTCAGACAACATCAAAGCACGCCCCGTCTTCAACAGGAGCATACTTCGAAGGGGCAAAATGTTAGCCTACTCTGTGAACTAGGCTACACAAAGTGGAGATATCGAACATTGAAGAACCCTACTTCCTAAAGCAAGTCGGATCGGATCGGATGGTTAACGCCAGGGCGGATCGGAGCGGAGCTGAAAATGGAAGAGCTTGAATTCAACGCAGGCTAGACCGGATCGGATAGCATAAACCCGAACCGAACCCCCACACACTAGCATGCCCGATCCGATCCCAAAGTAACAGCAGCCTTCACCCCACGTTCTCCTAAACAATCGGGGCAGTTACATCAACTTTCTACCCACGTTGGCCACTAACCCGGTGCGCTGTCAACACTGAAATCCATCTGAGCCCGAAGGTGGTGGGATAGAAGCCACGTGGGTCTAATCCGAACCGGATTCTGGAGAAGTTTCCACCTATAAATAGACCCCCAAGGGTCGTTCGAAAGGGACTTTTGGCACTCTGAAAGTTTGAGTAACATTGAGAACCGAATTCCAGCATTCCCAAGCAATCCAAATCATCATTCAAAGTGTATTTTGAGTACAATTGAGTGAATGTATGTGAAAAAAGAGAGAGATTGAGTGAATATCTTGTTGTATTTTCATCTACATCAACAAATAAAGTGATATAAAGTGGACGTAGGCTTTTAAACGCCGAACCACTATAAATCTTGTGTCTCTTTTCTATTTTCGAATTCATTTTATCGTAATCTTTGTCAATTTGGGTGTTAGAACCACTTTTTGGTCTAACACACCCCACAATATATATAGTGGATGACCTTTTATACCGCAATATACTGCCTTGAAGCAGGATGGGTATTATTTATGATGTTTAACATCCGTGGATGCAGGGAAAGAGATTGGAGGGATCCAACTGGATTCCTCAAAATCTATTATTGTTTGTTTTCATATATATTATCATATATGGTGTGTTAGAAAACCTGTGATTGATAATTGGGTGTTTTGGATGTTTGAATATCACTGGCCCTAAATATTGATATATATATATATATGCTGAAAAAGAGTTTTGAGATTTAAAAGGAAAAATATATTTTATAAAATAGAATTTGAATTTTGAATGGGCTAGTAAAAATATTAACTTGTTTTTAGTAATAAAACAAGTAGCGAATTTATAAACAGTGTTTATAAATTAAATGGAATAATTATCACTGGATAATTTGGGAATTTAAATTCAAATGTGAAAAGGGGAATTAAGAATCGTTTCAAAAGAGAACGATGAAATTATTTTGATGTTTGAAATGTAAATATAATAGGAATAAATCCATATGGATTTAAAAAGGAATGATAGAATTTAAAAAGGGAACTAGAAATCGTTTCGAAAAGGGAATGTACAACAACCCGGAATTTCAGAACAAATTTAAAATTTAATTTTGGTTGATTTAATGAATTTTGGATATTTAAAATGATTTATTTTAAAAAATAACGAATGAAAATTTATTTTAATCGAACTTAGAATTTATAAATTAATATTACTTATTTTACGAGCCTGAAATGGCGCGGTAGTTTGAAATTTTAGTTTGAAATTTTGAATAAATATATAAAATTCATTATGTTAGAATTGGACGAAACAAGAAACGCTAGGATTGCATTGACGATATATTTCTAATGAATATAAGAAATTGAGATTTCAGTTTATAAATTGTAAGTTATGACATAATTAAAATTTCAGAAAAACGCTATGGAATTTATATATATAATATATATGGCCCAAAAAGCTACTTTTCACATACAAATAAATTTGGACTCGAAACAACTTCCATTGAGTTCAAAATGATGTTTATGAATTTGAAAAGTATAAACACTGATATATTTCGAGATTCAAAATTTATTTATACAAATATATATTTTTAATATAATATATATACGCCTTAGAAAGTGAAATTTTGCAAACGACCTCTGAATTCAACGAAACAACTTTCTATGGATCCGGAATATTAAATTATTGCTAGATTCCAAAATTCGTAATTTTTGGAGTCAGTATGTGGTTGTAATTGATTTTACAGTGTGAAGATAGTCAATTATCTAACTTTAAAAATTAACTATTTGTGCATACAGACTCGGAATTCAACGAGACCAGTTTCTTTGGATCCGTAATGTCAAGGAGTAGTTGTGTTTCAATTTTCATCGAGAATGGAATCCGTAGGTGACCATGCGGATTTTTAAACCATGAAAAGGACCAAAATTGAATAAATTAATTTGCATAAGGAGGGGAAAATATTGTAATTAAGCATAATTAAACATACAAGGAGTTATAATAAAATTCCTCACCACTATAAAATATCCTAAACTCTCTCCTAATCCTAACACAAACCCTAATCTCCTCCTCCTTCTTTTCCATGGCGGTAGCTCTCTTCCTCTTCAATACTATTTGCAAAAAAGACCGTGAAACTAAATAATTTATATTTTTCAATCCGTACACAATTAGACAAAACCATTTCTGGGTATTGTAGATCTTCATCATCTCTACCTCCCACAAAAAATTCACGACCTATTGTCGCATGGATTTGCCGAGATTTAGCTTTTAAGGCAGAAAACTGATTTCGAAATTATTGGTTTTCCAATCAAACGAACGAGAATTAGGTCGAGCAGTTTGGAGGGAAGGTAGAGTGGAAGCATACGAAGGTTTTGGCGGTGGTGCCATGATCTCAGTTAGCCGGAGTTGGTCGGAATGTCAATTCATCGGAGGGGTGCTGGAAAACGAGGCAGTCTTAAAAATGAGCAATTTCCTGCCAATCCGTGCATTTGCAGGCGAAGTGACCAAAAGAGAAGTTGTTCGGGAGGTCGAGATCAAGCTATTGTAAAATTTTGGGGGCATTTGGAGCACCGAGGCGGCCGCAACACCCATATAAACGGAAAATGCAGATTTCGTTTAACGTTAGATCGTGGGGCTCACGTGGTGAACTGGGGGGGACCACCCGGCGTGGAAAGAGGGAGAGAAGCCGGAGAGAATGGCACTGGTTTCGCGCAATTCCGACTTACGATTTGGCCGTGGCGAGCATGTTAAGTTGAGGGTGTCGTTTGGAGAAGAAGGTGAATAATGATCTTATTATATAAATAATATTTCTTGTTCGTATATTAATATCTTTCTATCACGAATTCCAATTTGCATGTAACTGGATCCGCCGCGATCGTGGCATCGAGATCTTCGCGTGAGCACGAATTTTGTTCGATTTGGATCAAGTTAGAATTTGAGGTAAAAATAACAATTTAATTAATTATTTAAATTGTTTTAAAATTCGCAAACTAATAACTTTTTATTATGAATTCAGAATCGCGCGAAACTGGATCCACTACGATCGTTGAGTCGAGAGCTTCGCGTGGACACCAATTTTGCCAAATTTGAAGAAAGTTAGATTTTTCGCCAAAATTAGACCCAAACCGTCAATTAAAGACCAACGGGGTGAAAACCAAGGTGAGAACTCTTTCTCAATTAACCCTTTTGTACAGTTATTTATTTTTATAACTGAAAGTATATGAATTGTTTATAATTGTAATATTTGTTTGGATGAATTGTTGTGTTGTTATGTGATGTTATGATATGATCGAGTTTTGCAATATTTAACATGTTAAAATAATGTTATTATATTTATGATAATTTAAATATGATTACACTTCCATTTACAAGTTATCCGACTTGTTTATGTGATTGGGACGAAATTTTTACACATCGCCCAAGTGCACAAATAATTTAATATATATGTGTTGGTTGAAACCCCACACGGGTCTTAGGATGATATTTTGATCACACACCTCCCTTGTGATTAGTTGTAGAATGCACTCTGGTTGCTATTTGGATGTTTAGTGATTATATATCATGATTATAGAATATGTACGATGTATGAAAACCATATAACTAAAATTATATGGTAATTGATTAGGTCTCCTTCCAATTTAGCAATAAACGGTTGTTTTAAAATAAAAGGTTATTCTTTTTGTTGTATGTAGGAACGTAAAAATTATCAGAATTGGTTTTACAATAAAAAATATTTTTTATTTTTATGTAAGAGCATATGGATCATTAAAATATGTTTTAGAATAAAAATTATTCTTTTATTTACATTTAGGAACATGTAAATTGACATATTTGATTAACAATAAAATAAATCTTTTTATTGTTGTAAAAGAATATTAATAATGTAAAATGACATTTTTATATAAAAAGATTGTATTTTTATTGAAGTTTGTTTTCAATAAAAAGATTAGATTAAAAAGATTGTTTTTTTATTGAAGTTTGTTTTCATTAAAAAGATTAGATAAACAGATTGTATTTTTATTGAAGTTTGTTTTCAATAAAAAGATTAGATTAAAAAGATTGTATTTTTATTGAAGTTTGTTTTCAATAAAAAGATTAGATAAAAAGATTGTATTTTTATTGAAGTTTGTTTTCAATAAAAAGATTAGATTAAAAAGATTGTATTTTTATTGAAGTTTGTTTTCAATAAAAAGATTAGATTAAAAAGATTGTATTTTTATTAAAGTTTTTTTCCATAAAAAGATTAGATAAAAAGATTGTATTTTTATTGAAGTTTGTTTTCAATAAAAAGATTAGATTAAAAAGATTGTATTTTTTATTGAAGTTTGTTTTCAATAAAAAGATTAGATTAAAAAGATTGTATTTTTATTGAAGTTTGTTTTCAATAAAAAGACTAGATTAAAAAGATTGTATTTTTATTGAAATTTGTTTTCAATAAAAAGATTAGATAAAAAGATTGTATTTTTATTGAAGTTTGTTTTCAATAAAAAGATTAGATTAAAAGATTGTATTTTTATTGAAGTTTTGTTTCAATAAAAAGATTAGAATAGAAAGAATACATTTTTATTGTCATTTTGTTACAATAAAAAGATTAGAATAGAAAGAATACATTTTTGTTGTCATTTTGTTACAATAAAAAGATTAAAATAGAAAGAATACATTTTTCTTGTCATTTTGTTACAATAAAAAATTAGAATAGAAAGAATACATTTTTCTTGTCATTCTGTTACAATAAAAAGATTAGAATGGAAAGAATACATTTTTGTTGTCATTTTGTTACAATAAAAAGATTAGAATGGAAAATTGTCATTTTGTTACAATAAAAAGATTAGAATAGAAAGAATACATTTTTGTTGTCATTTTGTTACAATATAAAGATTAGAATAGAAAGAATACATTTTTGTTGTCATTTTGTTACAATAAAAAGATTGGAATACAAAGAATTCATTTTGTTGTCATTTTGTTACAATAAAAAGATTAGAATAGAAAGAATACATTTTTGTTGCCATTTTGTTACAATAAAAAGATTAGAATAGAAAGAATACATTTTTGTTGTCATTTTGTTAGAATAAAAAGATTAGAACAGAAAGAATACATTTTTATTGTCATTTTGTTACAATAAAAGATTAGAATAAAAAGAACATATTTGTATTTTCATTTTTGTTTCAATAAAAAGATTAGATAGAAAAAACATTTTATTATTGTTCTGTTTTATTAGTAGCATTAGAAAATAAAGATTACATCCTTAATGTAGTTTTGTTTCATTAAAAAGATTAGATATTAAAAAAATACATCTTTATTATGTATGTTTCATTAAAAGGATTTGACAATAAAAATTACATTTTTATTGTATCATGTTTTCATTAAAAAGATTTGACGATAAAAATTACATTTTTATTGAATCATGTTTTTAAATAAAAGATTAGACAATGAAAATCATATTTTCATTGTATGTTTGCCACATTAAAATGAGACATGTTTTAAAATAAAAGATTTGATAATGGAAATTACATTTTCATTGTATGTTTTGTTGCATTAAAGAGAATTATATATTAAAATATGATTTATCATCGAATTGTCACTTTTATCATGTTAGTTAGGATTAAAAGAATCATATGTTAAAAAATAAATCTAACATGAATATGGTTTGGACTAAATTTGCATGTAATTGATGGAATGGTGTCTTAAATGACACTATTCTCAAAATCTATTTGAGAAAAGGATAAATCTTTAATTAAGATTTAAATGAGAATTTTCCAATTAACAAACATAATTGAAATTAAAAGGAAATTGATTTTTGGGTTGATTGGGAACAATGTTTTAAATGACATTAGTTATTAAAACCCGATTAATAGTGAAGTTATGGTTTGTAATTTGTTAATCTTATAATAAAGATTTAATAGAATTTTCTAAAGAGAAGTTTTTCAATTTAATATATTAAATTGGAATTGAACGGAATAGGATTTTGGGTTTATCGTGAACAATGTTTTAAATGACATTAGTTCTTTAACCCAGTTAAGATAAGATTAATTTCTTAAATTTGAATAACCATAAAGCAATGATTTTGATCTTAAAACCAAATTGGAGTTTTTATAAATTTTAATTAGATTGAAATGAGAATGAGATAATAAAATTTATCGAATTCTTGAAATGATCAAGAATTGAGTTCCACCAGTTTTAATCCAAACGATAGTAAAATCTTTAATTAGATTTGAACGTGAAATGGTAATTAAATTTACCGATAACACAGTGGGTGTTAGATATGGAGTACTGCCAGTTTTTCTCTATGGGATGAATAGGTTGGGATTGGGTTTGATAAATAAAGAATTACTTCGGTAAGATTCGCTACTCCCGACTAGTTAATAAACCTCAATTTGGTTTAGAATTGATAAAGGTAAAATAAAATCTTTTGAAATGAGATCCATAGGAAGATCAAATAATAAATTTAAAGAATTTATTTTTGATAAAATTTATGGGAACCTTTCCTTAGTAATGTGAATATTTTATTAAAAGAATATTCTGAATTGGAATGAGGCGTTTGATGTGTTTTTATAGCACTTGTTTATAAAATACGCGAATTATTCAGAAAGACCGGGTTTAACCCATTCTGAATAATTTCTACGACGATCAAGAGTCGAAGATGAAGATGGTGGTGGAAGACCGGAGTTCTTCACATCGTTTGGGTGATTACTGATGTCTTGATTGGGTCGAACACCCAAGAAAAGGTAATAACTGGTGATCGTCCAAACGTACTTGGAGATCGACGGATATGCAAGGACCTCTCCCATGTATTGGACATATGAGATAAGGAATAAGGTTCCTCCGGTTTCGTTCAGACCCAGAACGGACTTTTAAATGGATGGTATATCTGACGTTGTATTCCTTTATGCTGTATTCGTTGATCTCTGCTAAATATATATATATATATATATATATCTGTTTGGTGGTGGAGAATTTATTCTCTGCTTAACACCCTTCTCTGAGACGTACGAGCTCAGAGGTTATATATATTGGTAGATGATCAATGATATGGCATGGATTGACAGTGTGGCAATAGCATGGATCAAGGCTTTTATTGAAAAGTAGAGCCTTGTGGATGATGATCAAAGTACAACTTTAATTAGCATAGCTTTGTGTACAACGTTCGCGAGCCTCACACCCTGGTATAATGGTGAACGATTTGTTTGATTGGTAGGTTTTACCAATATACTTTATATATGTATATATATATATATATGGATTCGGTCGGCCGAGTTGTGCTGGGTGTGGTCGCTCCACACCTGGAGATTGGGATAGGTCATTTCAGCCGAATCCCATGGGGATAGAACATATTGACGCTCATCCAAAGTGCGTAGTATATGTATTAAGGTGTTTTCTCTTGCCGAATCGCAAGCCGTGGAGATACATTCGCGATAGATTTTTCGAATCAGTAGCCATCATGATGGAAACCCAATTTTCCAATACGAGCTTTACGGTTTTAGTTGCATACCTATATGGTGACATAATATATTATGCCGCTTACATGATATATTATGCCACCGTGGATTGATACATGTATATTCGAAATTGATTTCTACACTGTGCACTTACAGTATAAAAGATGAATTTCGCGTATTAAGCATTTTTTTGACCATTATAAGGTAAAACTCTATCCTTCATCTTGCGTTGCATGGGACTTGAGTCTTATAATGGTTTCATTTTTCTAAAGAGCATTGCGCTGTTTATTTTATGCACTGGTATTCTTGGGAGGAAACCCGTTCCGTGTTAGCGGCAAGGTTCCTTGATTTACCTAACTTTAAAATCAAGTTAATAACTGTTTTTGAGTTCTCATACCAGTCCCATGACTGATCTGGAGTTTATTGTTTTAACCTAAACTATGGGTTCCCATACTTTCCACACGGGCAGCTAGTAGTTTTAGTTTTGCAGATTTATTTTCACAGGATCCTGGTTTACACCTGAAGCGATATTCGGAAAGCTATGTATCCGTGTATTTCTTTCGGTTGTATTTTGTATTATTTTTCCGCTGTTATTTAAATGTAATTTAAATCTCTGATATTGTATTTATCAAATGTAAAATATTTATTCATATTCTGTTATATTCTTGTACTCTGATGTAATTGTTGTAATAGCAATGAAAATGTTCTTCTGTTTTTGTTCTGATGAGTGTTGTTCTCAAAGCAACCCGTACTTTCCTTTACAGGGAAGTTTGGGTCGTTACAGAACGATAGGTTTTATTTCGGAATTCGGAATATAAACCGAATTGAGAAAAATCCAACGGATTTATTATTGAATTTCGATTATATCGAATTTTATAAAATAAATTTATTTCAAAGGGGATTGGAATTCACTATAGAAGATTGAGTTATGAATAAATTTATAACTAAATTATGAAATAATCAACGATTAGGGAAAATCGAGAATATTAAGTTGGATTTCCTAAAGTGGATGAAGTTACATTAAAATATATAAGAATGGAGTTGGAATTGATTTAATAAATGACGCTTTAACGTTAATATTTAAATATAATTAAAACGAGCATGTCACAATGCGGTAGTTCATAATTTTGATGTTTTGAACTCCAATTAAGTATATATAACTCAACTTAAGTCGGAATTCTCTGAAACAAGAATCGTTAGGACCGATTGAATAATAGTTTTCTAATGAAAGAGAAAAATATTGATTTCGTGTTATAGATTTTGAGTTAAGTCAAAATTAAATTTTCAGAAAAACAATGCTATAATTGTTATAAAACTAAACAGTTTATTTAAATTACTAAAAGGATTTTTAAGCCAATAAAACTTAGATTTCCATTAGAAAGATCCAAATTTGAGCTATAAAATCAATATGAAATCAAGTGGAGTAAATGATTGGTTTTGAAACAAAAATCATATTTTTAATTATTGAATAGAATTAACCAAGTAGAAGCCTAAATTATTTAATCAAGTTTGGATCGAGTTGACTTTGGACAAGTGAATGGGAGTTGTGAATTCGTCTTCGAATATGAAACTTGAATTGAAAATAGAATTAAATTGGTTTATAAGCAAATTAAAATTGTACATGAACGTGATATGTTCAAATATAAAGTGAAATAGGCAAAAGAGGTAATTAGGGAATTAATCAACGAACTGAGTTAAAACAACGGGATTGAGTTGGAATAAACTGGAATTGGATGAGTATGAGTTAAACATGTATGGAATGAAGTAATAGAAGAGAAATAAATTGAATCCATGACAAAAGAGGTACGTAATTAATATAAGATTTTATGAGCCTATTTGGCAAGTTGTTTGGCTTTTTGATTTTCTTTTTGAATGGAAAGGGCCCAAAGAGGCAATTTGTAATTGTACTGAGTGACCCGTACGAAGGAGACACTGGAGAAATTTTCCGGAAATTTAAGGAGATAAATTTTTTTAAGAAAAAATGATAACTTAAAACTACTTATCGATTATATATGAAACTAGAAACCAAATCGGTTAATAAGCTTTAAAAGCATTGTACTAAAGGTTTTCATCTACAGTGAATGATGTTTGAAAAGGAAATAATATAAGATTCTAAATGTAGTTAGTTAAATATAGTATTTGGGTTATCGTAGCGATGTTTTACACAACATCCGTTTTAACCTAAATAAGTGTAAGTTGGGAAATATAATAACAAATATTTCCCAATATAGAATTAAATGAGTTCGGGAAAGAGATAAGTAATTAGAATATTTTCCAATTACAAATAGAAGTTATTTTCTAAGAATAAAAAATAAAAGAATGTGATATATGGAAATGTTTTCCAAATAGCGTAAGAGGCCAAGATGATTGTTGAAAATACTGGGTTAACAAATTTTGATGAGGAAATGGAAAAGTGATTTAATTAATGAAATATTAATTAAGGGGACCCATGATTGTTTGATGATTTGGATGAATGTTTGTTTTTCTTTGATAGTTAAATAACCGACTATCAAAGTATTGGCCAATATCGTTGTCAATATGGAGAGACCGGTTGGATTATTATTCGAGAACCACTTCGTATTGATAGTAGCGTTGCGAATCATATTATATGAAGACAAATGAAGATGATGTAAAGTGCGAGAGATTTTTCTGTCAATCCTAGGTAGAAATTGTCTAAGATGGATTAATGAAAATTGTGCCTTCGTTTTTGTTCAGTTCTATAACGAACTTGTACGGACAAATGTCTGACAGGGTATTTCTAATGATCGCATAAGTTGGTCTGTACAAATATACATTTGGTGGTGGGGAATTTATTCTCTTAGCATAATATCCATAATATATTTGTGCAAATAAATTAGTGGTTAATGGACCTAACAATGTGGCATTCAAAGTGATTGTGCTATCAGTGAAAGGTAAGTAATTGTAGCCTCAGGCCTTAACAACCTGGAAATGACAAAAATCTGGCAGACATCATGGCTAAGTGGGTAGCTTCCAATTAGGGTGTATTATCACCTATCTAGAGAAATTTTATTTCCTTCTTTAATCTTTTGATGTTGTCCCTTTCGGGAAAATGGTTGTTGATCCCAATCGTTGATTATATACATTCGATACACTCAAGCGAAATGAGTGGTCAGTCATGTGTAGCCGGGTTGCAAGATATTCTTGTTGAACCCAGTGTATTCCCCTCTAGAGATAACTACAGGAAGGTGGTTCCATACCTTCTAATAGTTGGAAATCGATTACCCAATAAGCGCCCACAGTTTTGATTGTATATTATGTGTGTAGAGCGTGAGATGCAAGCATTCACTATATTGATATTTATTTGATTTAGACACTATTATAATATCAGAATAGTATTTATTTTAGAGAAATGTTTTGGGTTATTGTAAGGTAAAAGCCATCCGTGTTTATGTGTGGATCGGTCTTACTAGTATCCTTTCTTTTAAAAGTCTTTTTAAAAGTCAAACCAAGTGGTTGGAGTTTACTCACACTAGTCCCATGACTAACCAGAGTTTATGTTGTTTTGTTTTACACTAAACACTTGGGTGCCTAAATTTGTACGAGCAGTCAAGTAGTTCAGGTGTTCCCAGATATCCTTGGAGGAGCTTGGAGCAGGAGGCTTCCACGTTAGCTATTTATTGTTTAATTTCCGTTGTGTTGTATATGTGATGTACTCTGATGATGTATGTACGTACAAATTTTGTATTTTAAAGATTGTTATATATATTATATTTTATTCCATTGCGATGTGAGATTATGTTTTGTTGTTTCTGTTCGTCTTCTATCTTTTCTTCTTTAAGCTATAATGATTCGTATTTCTGTGCAATTTGGGTTGGAAGTATGTTGTATGTAGTCAACTCAGACAGTACGGAAATTCGGGTAATTACAGTTGGTATCAGAGCTTAGGTTGAGCGAATACCTAGGATTTGGTGAGGGTTTACTCATTAGAGATAGGGTCAGTAGTACCTTAGAATGAGTTGAGTGTATATATACGAGAGTGTGTATTTGTAAATTGATAAAAAAAATTGTTTTATATTGTGTTGCTAGTCTGCTGAGTGGCTTGTGAATCTGGTGAAGTCATGGGATGCCACGAAGTCGATAGGAATTTCTAAACACTTGAACATAAAATTCGACACGATATTGTTTTAAAGTGGGTAAATGAAATAATTTTACCTAAAATTCTATTTTGATATTGAAGTAATAATTTTTTGAAATTATTATGATATATGGATGTGTTGGTTGTTATTATTATAATCAAATGAGATTATAAGAAATGAAATGGTTATATATAACCAAATAGAGATTGTATAAGAATGATATATATAAATGAGATGAACTGGAATTGGATTCAAACTAGAAATTGGAATTTAAATCCCAAGAGATTTGGAAAATATTTTCTGAAGCATATTGAAATAATGTAGCTTTGATATGGAAAAAATTGGATAAAAATAATTTTGGATGGATTTTGAAAGTGATAAAGCATTGAACTCACTTCAGTGGCTGGAAAATAATTCCAGTGATGAGTCGACCATCATCGGTGTTGATTTTCGAGTTTCTAAGTGATGGATTGCTACCTTAGAAAATTTTCTGATAGATATTTGTTTAAAAGTAAACAAGTTGGTTTGAAAAATCAAACGTTTTGAATTTGAGATGGTTATAAATATATGTAGATATATTTATATGATTTCTACAAAAATTGAAATAAAAATCCGGGAATTTGGATTCTGAAATTTAAATTTAACTTAGTAAGTTAAATGGATCGAAGTGAATAAATTAATTAGGATCAATTTAAAATAATTTGAATACGTATGAATGGAATATGAGTTGAATGTAAATATATTGGCTGTAATCATTCGAATTAAATGAATGTGAGTATATTTTATGTGCAATATGAATGAAATGAGGTATAAACCAAATATTGGAACCTGTATTAGCATATGTAAGTAAGTATACATAGTATGACTTGTTTGGTATTGAATTCATATGTTTGATTATTCAGATGAATGGAAGTTATTTGAAATTCACATATATGAGATTTATATGTTTAAATTGAGTAAGCACAGGTACATGTAGATGCCTAGCTTAGTTTTGGTTGCGTGGATTACATAAACGCTAAGTGAATGCGCTTAATAAACTCTTATATAAGGTACGCCTACGCAAAAACATCAAATTAGGGTATATGAACTGTTTTCCAACCGTGTGGGTCAACGTATACATTTTTATCTCTTTTGGTATATTGCAAAAGCTCCTCCACACAGGGGATAATCTGCCAAAATTTTCCTAAAATTTAGGGAGTTAATTTTTTTCATAAGTTTTAAAAGTTTTCGTAAGCTAAAAGAGACAACTTAAAATTGGGTCCAATTTGAAAAATAGAAAAGGGAAATTGATTGTTCTCACGAAAACTTAAAGTTTTGTATAAAACTTGAATTGTAGAAATATGAAGAGTTGAGTTTGAATATAAGTGTGTTTATGAGAAGCTAATGGGGTGGTAACATTTTTTTCTACCTTAGTAATTTCGGAGACGAAATTCTTTTAAGGGGGTAAGAATGTAATAACCAAGATTTTTGGTCAATTGATATAAAGCATTTAAATTTATTTTAAATGTTGAAGTGATAATATAATGGTTTTGTTTATGGAGTTTATCGATTTAATAATCGAAATACGATTTAATTTCGATTGTACCGAATTATCATAATATGAAAACGATAAATAATTTGAATTCGAAGATAAAACTGAATCAAAATGATCCATATGATTAATATAAATTTTATTTGAATACAAACGATAATAATAATAGTTTACTATTAAGGAGTTGTTTGTTTTGAACTTAAAATCATATTTTATTGGTTTAATTTGATACATAGAATGGTAAATTTACAAATGACCTCGATTTTCGAAAAAAACTAATTTTATTGGATTCAGAATGTCAAACCATATCAGAGTGTCAAGTTTCATCATGATTGGAGCTCATCTGTGATAGTTTTAACATGAAGCTTCAAGCGTAAGTTTCCTGAAGATATTATAATATTTAAATTTTGTGGATAAGCTCGAAATCACATCGATATATATATATATATATATATATAAATTAAATAAAAATATCTTAAAATCAAATTTAAAATGTTTGTACTTTGAGAGACACATATTTAATTCTAATCGTACGTATGTTTCCCCTTTTCACCTATATATGCGTGACCATCCCCTTCTACTTCTATTTCCCCTTCAGAAAAATGAGGCCGATTCCTTCAAAAATAAAAACCATGAATTCCCTTCTCAAAAATGAAATGCTAATCCAAATAAAATCAAAATGAAATTGGAGCCTTCGTTACCAACACTCCAGAACTTAAGTCGCACCCTTCCTTCCATTTTGCAAACATCAATCGAAGCTTTCGAAGAAATTAAAAATGCCTGTTTTTGCTTCTAAATTCAGCCCTAAAAATCAAATCAAAATCGAAGACTAATACTTCGAATTCGCTCACTCAAAATAGCGATGGGCTATCGACGTTTGAATTTGCGAATTGGGGTAGTTTGAATTCGGTTGTTGCAAGTTTTAGTGGAAGACGAGGTTGAAAGGGTGTGTAGGGTGGCAGCATGTGGATTCTGGGCGATCGCGAGTAGCAGCTGTGATACGATATTAAAGGGGAGCTCGACGATGCAGTGGGATAGAGTGATAGTCATCTGTCAAACGAAGGCGTGCATTTTTTTGTTGAAAGAAGGGTCCGACATGTATGTAGGTTGGAGGAGAGAGAACATGGAAGAGGGAGTGTTGAGTCGAGTAATGTCGCTGTAGGGTCAGTCGAGGATGGAGGCAATGGTGAAGGCTGGTAAACGTGCAGGGTCAATACTGCAGGTGTTTTCAGAAATCTATTTGGGGAAGAAAATGAAGTACTGTAGGGGAGCTGTTCTTTGGAGTTCGAGCATTGTTCAGGTGACATTAGTGTACTGGTCGTGATGGAGTTAAGCGGTGTGATGTCTAGTCAGTGGCAGAAGGCGACAATGGTGATGGGATAAACGGGGATGTCTGCCTCGTGCGTTGCTCGAACCTGTGTTGCTTTTACAGGGGATTGAGGTAATTTAATTCCTAAGTAAATTAGTTAATTAAAATTTTAAAGACAATTCAATTTGTTTAAAACTCATAACGCTCGTATAGAAAATCATATGATAACATATTTCAGTAAGACGTGGTATATTGGTTTCATATCATCAAATACTATACAATCGAATTGGATTGGAGTGAACTAGAGCCAGCTATGACTTTAAATTAAATTAAACATTTGTTTAATTTAATTGAAACTAATCACTATTCCTATAATAAAAATCAAGGCGAGTAAACTCACTCTTTGGAATTGTTTATAATTTATTATGAATGAATATTTATTTAATATAATGTTATATGATGTTTGCTGGTTGTTCGGATGCATTGAAATATTATTGTGCCTATTATATATATATATATATATATATATATATATATATTAGTTACATTTAGGCTTGGTGGTTGTGGCTATTATATGTATATTGGATATTTCCCGAAGTACCATTAGCAGAAGCCCACAGTACCATTAGCGGATGATTTCCTTATGCGCCTCCACAATATATAATGGATGACATTCTATATCGCGATATCCTACCTCGAAGATGGATGGGTATTATTTATGTTGTCTAACATCTGTGTATGCAGGAAAACAGGTTGGAGGGATCCAACTGGATTCCTTAAAACTTATTGTTAAGGAATGATGTAACGTCCCAGATTTTTCTGCAATTTAAATTGTAATGTTAAAATATATTTTATATATTATAATGGATTTTATATCAAATTTATTTTATAAAATAGAGTTCGAATATATATAATTTGTAATATAATTAAAACGAGCTCGAAATGACATGGTATTTCGTAATATTGTGTTCTGAACTTTAATTAAATATACAGGATCCAATATAAGTCGGAATTCTGTGAAACAAGAATCGTCCGAATCGATTTGATTATATTTTCCAATGAAGGAGAAGAATGTAAATTTTTTTTTGAGTAGGACGGATGTGTAGTGTGAAACTACACAGCCGATTAAACATAATATTAATATATAAATAGTCCAGTTGACAAGCCCAACTGGTGGCCCAAATACCGATTGCACGAGAGTGATAATTATACAATAGTTCAGGCCAAAACAAACAATACAACAGTAGCTAGACCACCCAAAACAAAGCTTAGGAAATATGCAGATCATGCAAAAGCCAAAAGGAGTCACAGCAATATAACAAGCTAATCCAAACAGCCATATGCAAATTAGTGCAAATCCGGGCTAGAATCTCCATGGTTAGAACCCACTGACTCCGCTGGACTATTGGTTGCCGACCTGACCATGAGTTAAAACAAAAAATTATGAGATTGCATAATCCTCTAAATCTCTTCTATGGTTTATTAAATATCACTGCATTCCTTTCTTTCCAAATACACTAACAAAATACTGCTAAAAAGGAGTCCAGAGCAACACTTGCGTCATTGAATTCCCAATGATCAAACACTGATTTAATCTCAGGCACAAATCCAAGCAGGAAGGAACCAATGGCTGCAAGAACAGGGAAAGAGTAATCACAGTCAAAGAAAAGATGATCAATAGTCTCAATATGGTTAGAGCAAAGAGCACAATGGGGATCCTCGGTCAAGTTAAGTCTATGCAACTTGGCTCTTGTATTGATTTTACCATGAATCAAACACCAATTGAAGAAAAGAACCTTTGGAGGAAGATGAATTTTCCAGATTCTGGAAAAACAGAATAACCTTCTAGAGAAATTTAAATAATTATACACTGAAGCCACCGAAAAACCTCTTTTTGGTGATAGAGCCCAAAAATAGCAATCAGGAGAGAGGGAAAGTTGTGTGTGCATGATCAGGTTTGAGGCAAGCATCAAATTATCTAGAACTCACGCATTAAAAATAGTAGAAGGGCACAGCGGTGAAGGACCAACATACAACAGATTTGCTACAGAGGAAAATTCATTAGAAATGAAAGGAAATAGAGAGGAAAAGCTTGAAAAAGGGGAATATGTCAATGCCAAATATCATACCAGAATAAACAAGATTCTCCATTTCCCAGTTTGACATGAAACAATTTTTTAATGCAAGGAATATTAGATATAACCCCTGACCAGAAGGGAGAAGGCTTAACAGAAGGAGGAGAATGCAAGACTAAATGAGAATTACTGGAATAGTAGAAAGAAATGATCCAATCTTTCCATAAGAAAGGACCAGGAGTAACTGTACGCCATAACCATTTTGATAAAAGAGCCATATTGAAACTAGAGAGGTTAATAATACCCAAACCCCCCTGATTAGTATGTAGACAAACAGTTTGCCATTTGACCAATTTTTTGACCTTGTTGCCATTCCATAGAAAAGAACTCCTGATAGAATCAATTTTTGAAATTACTCATTTAAGAAATTTGTGTATAGTCATCCAATATGTTGGTAAAGCAGATAAAACAGCTTTAACCAACACTAAACAACTAGCAGAGGATAAGGTATTAGCTTTCCAGGAAGATAATCTCTGTTCAATTTTATGAATGAGAGCCAACCAATCAGATTTATAAAGTTTAGTGGGTCTAAGGGAAATTCCCAAATACTGAATAGGAAACTTGTGAATCGAGCAATTTAAAATGGAAGAAATTGAAGGGCCAAGATGGTCTGCACTTCCTAACAATATGATTGAGCTTTTGGAGAAATTAATAGACAAACCTGAAATGAGCTCAAAAATATAAAGCACAACTTTGAGACAATGAATATGGTTTAAGTCAGGAGAGGAACAGATAATTGTATCATCTGCAAATTGGTGATTAGAAATAGCTAAGGAGGAATTAGGAAGATGAATCCCATCAAAGAGATTGTTAGCTATAACTCTTTTGATCATTTGGTCGAAGACATCTGCAATTAACACAAATGTTAGAGGAGATAAGGGATCTCCTTGCCTCAAACCCCTGTTGGATTTAAATAAACCCCCAATATTGCCATTGATTGAAATCGATGAATGGCTTGTCCTAAGAATACAATCGATCCAATTGCACCAACGCTGAGAGAATCCGTTGTGCTTGAACATTTTCAAGATAAATTCCCAATTAACAGAGTCAAATGCTTTTGAAAAATCTAGCTTGAGGAGAACGCCGGGTAATTTAGAATTGTAACAATAAGAGATTACCTCCTGAGAAGCTGCACTACAATCGAAAATGTTGCATCCAAGAATGAAAGCTGATTGCTCAGCTCCAACAAGATCAAAGATGACGGATTGGAGACGATTTTCAAGAGTTTTGGTGATAATTTTAAAACTGGTATTGAGCAAACTGATGGGATGGAAATTAGAAAGGGAGATGGCACCATAGAATTTAGGAAGAAGCACAATATTAGCATAATTGAGACGAGATATGAGGGCTAGGGTTTTCATAAAAATCATTGCACATGGCCATTATATCATTTTTCACTATGGCCCAAAAATATTTAAAGAAAGAAGGCCCAAATCCATCAGGCCCAGGGGCTTTATCATCATTCATGTCACTTAAAGCAGCCCAAACTTCATTTTCAGAGAAAGTTTGGTCAATAGAAATAGCTGATGGAGAAGGGTAAATAGAACACCAATCAATAAGAGGGATTTCTGAGGGCGAACAACCAAGGATGGATCGATAATATTTAGAAAAAAGAAGAAGAATATCATCAGGATTCGAATAGATTTGATTTTCATGAGATACTTACAGAATGCAGGAAGCACGTCTTCTTCCATTTGCAATTCTATGAAAGTAAGCTGAATTTCTATCTCCTTCCTTTAACCATTTAGCCTTAGATCTCTGTTTCCATCCAATTTCTTCTTGATGGAACAATCTATCCAATTCAGACTCAAGATTCTTTAAAGAGCTAGATTCCTCTTCATTCAGAGGACGAGATTCTAAGATATTGAGATCTAAAATAGCGTCTTGAATATTAGAAACGCGGGTACGAATTGAGCCCCAAACTGTTTTGGCCCATGGTTTTATCAGTTTTCACAAAGATCTCAAGTTAAGGACAACTTATGGATAGTTGAATGAGAATGAATAGGATTATCCCAAGCCGTTCGAATGAACTCCTTAAAAGTTGGTTCAAGTAGCCATAATCTCTCAAATCTAAATGGATGCTTAGAATTAGAGAGGGACCCCGAATCAAGAACAATAGGGCAATGGTCAGAGATGATTGAAGCAAGACTTGAAACAGAGGTTAAGGGATGAATTTCTTCCCAAGCAGCATTAAACAGAAATCTATCAAGTTTAGCGAGAGAAGGGTTCATTCTGTGATTTGACCAAGTAAAAGATCTATTACTAATAGGAGGGTCAAAGAGACAACAATAAAAAATAAAAAATTGAAAGCATCTGAGTCTGGTGATAAAGAACAAGATTTTCTCTCATTGAAGTATCTAACAGTGTTGAAATCCCCCTATCACCCAAGGACCCAGAAAACTATAAGCCATCTGTTTATAATGTTCCCAAAGAGCAATTCTCTCTAAAGAGTCCTGAGGACCATAAATATTGGAAAAGAAGTATATAGTATTAGAGGCAATGTGTTTGAGAGCTACATGTAAAGCAGATTGAGAGGGAAAAGTTTGGCATATAGACCACACAGAATCATTCCATGTAGTAATAAGACCACCTCTAGTTTCAATAGCATTAACATAAGTCCATCCCCTCAAAAAGGAGCCACCAATTAAGCTAAAGTGATAATTAGAAGGTTCAAAGAGTTTGGTTTCTTGAAGGAAAATAATATCTAATTTAAGTGGGGACAAAACTAGATTAATAGCATGACATTTTGAAAGGTCCCCCAATCCCCGTACATTCCATGTGACAACTTTCATTGATGTCTATTAATACGCTCTTGTTCTAATGCCTGCATGGATTTATAATGTGTCACGTAAATTCACTCCCATGCAGTTTGATATCTTTTTGTTCAAGCGTTTATTAGAAGAGGAAAAAACAACAGGAGTAAGGAAAGTACCTGCTACTTCAGGATTATTGCGTCTCCCACTACGACTAACACAAATGCGAGAGAGAAATTGAAGCCAATCATTCCCTTCTGACCATGGTTGATGAGGGGGAGATTGCGGCGGCGGAATAGAGCTAATGTCAAAAGGGATAGATTGAATGGGTAACATAGAGAAATCATTTCCGTATGGGATGATCTGGTTAAGAGGTGGATCCTGATCATCTTGCAAGTTCTGATTCTGGTCACCATGCATTTCTTGGTTCACTTCATCATGATCATTATAATCCATCTCTAGATCATCAGAGTTGGGAATATTAGGACTCTTGTTTATCTCCCTAAAAATAGAGGGTAATAAAGGTAGCATCACTGCCTCTTCAATCATAGCATCTACTCGATTCTCCATACTCGAATCTTGATAATTGTGGATACATGGAACCACTAGATCCTCGTCATTACCAATAAAGATAAGTTCTGGTCATGAGCCTGGATGTTCATGTTTATAGCGCTGAACTTTGATAATATGCACTTTGTTGTTGAATCGGGCTGCAAATTCATATTTTGCTCCTATTCCTTCGAAAAATTATAGCTTTACCAAGAAATATCTATGATCAAAGTGATACCAGTCACAATCATTAACTGCTAAGACTCTACCCATAGGTTTAAGGATTTCCTTTACAGCTTCATCGTTATACTTTAGAAATTCCGGGAATCCTTCCACCCTAGCCCATGATTCGTGTTCCAATATAGGTTCTGGTTCATATACCTCTTCTTACCATGCTTCTAACCTAATCGCAACTCCTGGCTTGGTTAGGATTTTAAGGAGTAATGCATGATCCCTTTTGCCATAAGTAGGACAGTGGACCAAGAAGGAGTTATTTATGATGATTGACATCGGCCACATATCATAATCAATGTTGACTTCTAGGGCTTGGTGCAAAGTTTCTAAACTCCATTTTCCTATTAGAGTTTTGGCGACAATGCATTTCGAAGAATCCATCTTTGTAAAATTTCTTTTTTTTGAGATAGAAAGTGAGGAGGTTGAGCTGGAGAATGAAGTGAATTAAGCTCAAATGATTTTTTAATATTGGATTTTCCATGGTAATTCTCTTGACGGTTGGCAATACGAAGCGATGGGTGATAAGCAGCATTTGCAGAGTAATGATTTGTTTTGGGACCCAGCGCGCTCGACAATTACCTTTATTACTGTAGGCTGTATTAACAGAAGACGAGGAGCTTCCAACATAATAGTTTTTCCTTGAACAACGTTGCACTGAGTGACCAAATAAACCGCATTTGAAACAAATTTTTGGGTCTCTGCATGCGTTTGCCACGTGACCTTTGCATGCACATTTCAAACATCTCTTTTCTTTTTTCAACTGATTCACCGTTTGATAAACCGAGACAAACTCCGGTAGAGGTGGTTTAAATTTCTTTTTGGGCAGAGGAATGGGTGGCGATGCCGCCACTTGAGCATAGGACTTCGATGGTAGTTCAGCTTGATGAACAGAAAAACGATTAGATGAGGACAGCAAGGAAAAGAGAGATTGAGGAGGACGAGGACGAGCAGAAACTGGACCTTTATAAGATTGGGGAGAATCGACACGAGAAGAAATATGGATTTGGGAAGAAGGGGCACGATAAGAAGGAGGACGAAAAGATGAGACCCGATAGGACGAACGAGGAACATCAAAGCGAATAGAGTGAGTTTTAGAAGACCAAGCATGCTTGAGCGAAGGAGTAATGGAGGAAGGAGCAAAAGAAGGACGACGAGGAGATGAAGACGAAGCAGAACAGAACGAGGAAGGAGAAAGGACCTATATCTAAAAGGATATTCGAAAGTAAAGGGGGGAAGAAGGAAGGGAGGACGCCATTAACGATTATTTAAAAAAATTGAAATATGGAAATTTTAGCTTATAGATTGTGAGTTATGCCCAATTCAAATTTTCAAATAGTCGCTATGGAATTCGTTAATAAACAATAACGTTTATTTAATAAAATATAGAGGATTTTATATATAATTTGAATATAGTTTAACCTGAAATTATACAATGTTGAGTTTGAAATATATATTGGTTTATTCCGGAGTTATGAAATATTTCATTTGAAGATATGAGATAATAATACTTTAGCATTATTTTAAATTGAATTGTTTTGGATTTAATTATATTTTATTGACCATATATAGGCCATAGAAATAGCTTTCCTTTCAAACGACCACCATTTTCGATGAAACAAATTTTATTGGAATGCGTACAATTTATTATTGCTAGATTTCCAGTTTGGAGCCAATGAGAGTTGTTTTATCAATGGGCGATATTTAGAGGTGAATCGATAAATTAAAATAACGCCAATTTACAAATGGAGCCCGTTTTCAATAAAATTAATTTCATAGGGACCGTTACATCAAGGCGTTACGGTATGACTATTTTCATTGCATTTGGAATTTATGATTGGCGGCACGTATATTAATCGGTTAACAGTAACAACGGTTAGCAGTAAATTTTAATACCATATTAAAATAAAAAAAATTATATACTTCATGCTTAAGTAAATATAGTACAACTTCTTGATAAACCTTGAGGAAATTTTTATGAATCTTTAACAAAACCCATGCGTGTATCTTGAATTAGACATGCGGCAATTTCAAAGATTTAGATGAAATAAATCGCAGCATATCTGACCAAAGTCTTTACCTGCATCTTCTTTAAAAAAAATCCAAACAGTGTCGAATCTTTGTGCATATAACGGACTTTGGAATCGCTACGTGAACTCTCAAACATATCAGAAATGAACACACTGCATAACTAAGCGTACAATGCATACCTAAGTGTATTAATTTAAAACCACGAAAGATAGCGCAAGCCTACCCAACATTCCTATAACTTCACTGTTAAGCCTTACCTACGCTGTATTTTCTTTCATGTGAAATGATAATTCACACAGACCATATTAAATGATAATTCATGCATGTGCCTACCTTGATACCTCTCTCGTATGATTAACGGTACATGCTTCTTATCCATTCTCCTCTTCGCCTATAAATAGGAGCATGTGCTTTCGGTTTCCTGCTGCTCTTTCCACCGAAGAAAAACTTCCTCCCATATTTAAACTAAACCCACTGTAAAACTATAACCTCTTCTTCATTTTGTCTCCTATCGAATAGGAAGAAGAAACGTGAGCCTCCATTTAACCAAATAAAACTGTACTCTCCCCTTCGATAGAAAGACGAGAGCCTCCTTAAATAGCAAATCACAACAGCTCAACCATGGTTTTGGCCGAAGTGTTAACCAATGAAGTGAAGAGGGAGACAGCGGCAAGGGAGTTAAGTGACATGTACTATTGTTTGGTCAGTGAGTTATGTGAGTTCATGGTGTTGGATCCTGGGGACTGGGTGGAGGCCAGAGAAGTTAGTGATTGGTATTGGTGGTTCATGAAAGCACAACATGAAGGTTGGAGAAAACTGTAAACGATAGGAAGGAATAAACAGACATGGGCAAGTTGTGTTCAAGCCTCAAGTGATGTGGCCTAGAAAAGACATGGCGGTGTTTGTGAAGTAGTGGAGTTTCGATTAGTCGGAAACATAGAGAGTCGTGGTTTGAGTCCAGATCGGAGAAAAGGATGGTCAGCGCGGTGACATTAGGTGGTTGTTCGGTGAGCGGGCCAGTAATGCGTAGCTGTGTACTAAAGGATGAGGTGGCAATTGTTCGAACCAGACCAATAGCAGCAAACGAGGTGGGAAGAATTCAAAGATTTGCATGGGGAAGGATGAATATTGTATGGAGATGGGTAGATGACTGTAACACGGAAATGAGTGGTAACGTGAAAAGGAAATGTGTTGGAATGAAGAAACAATAGTAAGCAAGTGGAAAGAAATAATCTGGAAAAATGTTTTGATAGGAGCAAGTTTAAAGTCAACGGTTTGGGGAAACAGTAGGTAGAAGATAAACATCACTATAGCAAAAAGGGGAACAACTGATATGCGTGAGGAAGAATTGTTGGAATCCAAGTGGGAAAGTGACGTATAGATATTGGGCTTGTTTACGATGGGAAGGCCTAATTAAATTTTATATATGTTAGTTTCGGTAATTATATAATGGTAGCAGGTAACGAGAGATTTAACGTGTGCCTAATCACGTCCTCCTTGGCCTAATCCTGTTTAGTTATAATGCCCTAGTCTATGTTAAAACGAAAATAAATAACGAGTTATATATTAGTGCCTAACCAAAAAGGGTAATGAAATTAAATGGTCAAGTTATTTTGAATATGCTATATATTTAACTTTTGTATTCAATCGGATGGAACTCAGAAAAATATATTTTCTCAGGTGTAGATTCATTTTGACTCTCTACCACCGCTATTTACCAAAATGGCCTAAAGGTATACTAATTTTTTTGGGATTAAAATTAACAATTTTAGTTAATTGAATGAACAACTTAGTAGACTGAACCTAGAGAACTATTTAATTAAATTTAGAGAGTAACTTATAATTATAACACGCACATATACTAACAGAATTAGACAAAATAGAGGACGTTGGAGCTGTATCAGCAAGCATGACATTTTAGAGTTGGTTAGATGGAGTTAGCCACAGATGGAAATTTTAATTAAATTAAACGCTTGCTT
The DNA here is from genome assembly GCA_030737875.1 of Allium sativum. Lineage (NCBI taxonomy): Eukaryota > Viridiplantae > Streptophyta > Magnoliopsida > Asparagales > Amaryllidaceae > Allium > Allium sativum. Next base: position 780,722,479 of record CM060913.1, on the reverse strand, counting down.
AATTTAATTAAAACAAACCGTTCTAATGACCTATGGAATCAAGGTGAGTTCAACTCACTCAGTTTATCCTGTTTATATTTTGTATAAGTCGGGTTTTTACTTTGTATGCAGCGTTTGCTAATGGTTGATGATCGGATGACTGTTTGTTGGTATGCTGAATATTTTTAATATTCATTGATTAAATTAAATGTTTGTTTAATTTAATCAAGTTAAATCGTTATTTTAATGATTATATTCCAAACAAGGTAACTTACATTGTTGGTAATGTTTATAATAATGTAAACGTATTAAATAAATAATTGAATGTTATAAATTGTTTGTTGTCTGTTACAAGTTAAACTGTTTACATTTGTTTATCGTAATATTTTTGTATTGACTGAGGTAACCTATTGTGATGTAGGGAAGGACAGGTTAGAGGGATCCAACCGGATTCCTCAAATATATTGTTTACTTTCATATTATATGAACTGTTAATCTGATTGATTGTTGAATTCAAATTCAAGACCTGTTTGATATTTATCAATAGGTGATGTTGGTTGAGTAATAATTGGCAGATGGCCTGTAAATGAATCATTTTATAGAGATTGATTTACCGTTAGATAAATCAATTGAAGGAAAGTTATAAAATTTGTTTTTATAACTAAAGACAGATTTTAAAATATATTTTATATTGATTTTTTTAAATGAATGTATTAAAGGAAATGTTTAATTATATTTATCTAGTAATTATAAACCGAGTATATAAAGCAAATTCTTATGTTGATGAGTTGTATAAACAAATGAGTAGAAATTTATCAAATGCTTAAGGATTCAATTAATTGTTTTCAATAAATAATTAGATGATATTATTATATTTAATTAGTTTATTAATTAAATCAAATGAAATTATTTAAATTAATTTTATTTAAAAGAAATAACTAAGTGAAAATGGTTAACAAAGTAACCTTGTTTGAGATGACCCAATCGACTAGTTGAATGAGAATTGATTATTAAAAACAATTGTTGGTTTGTAAATTTTTATTGAAGTTAATTATTATTTTAAAATAACCTTTTAAGAAAGATTAATTATTTAGTTATAGTTGATGATGAAGTAAGCTATTTGTTGTAAAATGATATTGAACAATCAACAAGGATTTGACCTGTAAACGAGTTCTTTAAAGTGTAGTATGAATATGAATCCATAAACTGACTCGATAGACAAGATTTGAATATATAATAGTGTTTGCAAATGACACCAAGTTATTTTTGATATAACGAGTTGAGATTTCTATAAAAAGGATAATATTAACTTTTAAAGTGAATAATATTTGAAAGAAACTAGGTTGAAATGGAAATGGTGATAAAGGAAATTAGTTGAGTAAGACCTGGTTTATAATTAAAAATAATTCTATATAAATTTTACTCATATTTTATGAGTTAGATTTTTTATTTTAATTCCTAGAAGACATTTTATAAAAGGGAAGTTTTAAAACAAGTTTTAATATGAGTTGAAATCGAATGGAAGCTTATGTGGATTGAATCTGATTATAAAAGTGAAGGTAAAATGATAGGATCTAGAGATAAATGATTTAGATATGAAATGGAGTTTAATTGAAACGAAACGAAGATAAGTGATTATAAAAAGGGATTCGATAGTAATAGCAGCATTGGGATAATTATTGGAATGGGATTTTGTTATTAAACTTCTGTCTATTCCGAAGATAAGAATGTTATCGACTCAAGGTCTGAGAGGTAAATAAAATACCCAACTTGAACGACTTCATTATTATTCAAGGATGATATTAGTTTAGAAACGATGGTGGTAGAGGAGATTAAAATAATATGTACATGAAGGATATTATAAACTATACTTCGAAGAGTCATAAGTTGCATAATTTGATTTGGAAATAAGAAGTGAAAGGGCGGTGTTCCAAATGTTGGGAGACTTTGAAATTGATTTACAACTGTTTAACTAAGGAGGACACGTGACGTTGTATATTGAACCAGTAAATCCAAATTATTTTTCTATGGATGACGATTGTTTATTTTGATAGTTAAATCACCGACTATCAAAATCTAGCCAAATCGATTGTGGGTACGAAAAGATCGGGATCAAATTTATATTCGAAAACCACTCCGACCAGCAAATATGTAATCGTTGAAGATGAAGATTGTTGATCAAGGTGGAGCAATTGAAGACCGTGAATCTTCATTAGGGGAAGGATTGTTGTTGAATTTCTCTGGCTAGCTACTAGAGGCTACTAATCTATAGGGTAATTCAAGGATGCAGTAGGAGAGTGCCTTCGGTTTGTCTAGTCCCAGGACAACTTGTATGAACGAATGTCTGACAGAGTATTTCCAAAGGGATCGCGTATGTTTATTTCTTTAAACGTACCACAGTTGCGGCGGAGAATGGTCATTCTCTTAGCTTAACAACTAGAGTATTTTTGAGGACGTTAATTAGTGATTTCTGGAGAATCTGATGATGTGGCATTCAAAGTGAATGGTGGCCAGATGTTCTGAAAGGTAATTCACACCTCAAACCTCACAACTGAGAAATGAGAAAATTTGGGTAGGCAACATGGCTATGTGGGTCGCTCCCATTAGGTTGTATAATCACCTATCTATAGAAATTTCATTTCCTTTTTTAATATATTCGATGTTGTCCCTTTCGGGAAACGGTTGTTGATCCTAATCATTGGTGATATACATTTGATACACTCAAGCGAAATGAGTGGTCGGTAATGTGTGGGCCGGGTTGTAAGACATTCTTATTGAACCCAGTGTATACCCCTATAGAGATACACTATTGGCAGGTAGTTCCATACCTTGTCATAGTCGGAATCCGATCTCCAATAAGGGCTCACGATTTTGATTGTATACTATATATGTGGAGCGTGAGATGCAAGCGTTCTGCTGGATTGATACTTATTTGTATTTAGACACTATTATAATATCAGAATTATATATATATGATTTAGAAAATGTTTTGGGTTATCGTAAGGTTAAAACCGTTTGTCTTTATGTGTGGATCTATCTTACGATTATTCTTTTATTTCAGAAAAGATTTGTTAACTTTAAAATCAATTTGGATGTTGCTATAAACTTAGTGGGTTTCTAACTCTGGTTCACCAAACTGATCCAGTGTTTGAAATTCTTGGGTTAGACCGGGTTGTACAGGTTCAGGTTATTGGATACTACGAAGTTCAGAAGACGTGCTGTAGGAGTTCAGACATATGATGTTATTATTCCGCTGTGTATTGTGCATGAGGACAGGTTGTTATAACTGTCCAAGTGTGTTGATGTACTTTGATGTTTGTAAGTATATTTTCAAGCTCTCAATAAAGATTATTTCTATATTATATTTTATTCCACTGCGATGTGAGACTCTGAATCTATTGTGTTATTCTTGTTCTTCTTCTATTCTAATATTTCTTTCTTTCTTATCTCACCCTCTAATTTCTTTATATTAACGTTTCGGTATTTTCGGTGTTTGGAAGGTCGGTATGAGTTACGGTAAATGTATTTATGTCGATTTTCGGGGCTGAAAATCCTTGTTCGTTATAGTGATATCAGAGCTATTGGTTTAGTAATAACCTTGGTTATGTGGCAGAGATAAGGTTAGTAATACCCTAGATTGAGTTTAAGTGTATATACGAGAGACCGTATTTGTAGACTTTATATAAAATTGTTTGTATTGTGTTATTGATCGATTCAAGTGTTAGAAAACCATATTAAACTAGCAATTGACGCAATATTATTTTGTAAAGAGGGTAATTGAAATAATTTTTGCCAATCTATATTTTTATATAGAAAAGGAAATAATTTTTTGTGATATAATAATATTGGTTATTTGGTTGTTTTGCTTAATTTGATTGGAATTCAAATTGAATTATAAAATGGAATTGAACTAATTAGGAAATAAATTAGTCAATTGAATTGGATATGAAAATAAAACTCAACCTAGCTACGTAGAATTAATTTAAGATGTGGAATTGAATTAAATAAATTGGAATTTGGAAATTGAATGAATGATAATAGAAATCAATCAGATATTAATTGATTGATATTAATGTATGTTAAACCAAAGTAAATACAGACCATTAGGTATCGATGTTGAATATATTTCAAATGATTTGGTCGTTCGTTATTTGAATTGGTTGGATCAAATCTATCAAATGGGGCAATAAAGAAGTTGAATGAATTGAAAATTAATTCTAGTATAATAAATTGAGAATAAAATCCGTTATGAAATAAAATCGAGTTATTTAGCCCGGATTGTTATTTGCATTATAAGTGGAGTTAGGTGTAGAATCCTGAAGGCTGTGAAGATGATTTGGTTACACAGATTGGAAGTACAGATTGGAAAACGAAGAGCAGTTAGTTGATTTGTTGCGGAATTGGAATTAAGTTGCCCGACAGATAGGTAAACCATAATTTATTGATTAGAGTGATGGACTTTTATACCCTTGATTTAGGTTAGCCTCTTGGCTTTTGTTTTCTTTTTATCAATATGAGGCCCAAAATGGTGTTTGTAGTTCTTTTGATCAAGCCATGCAGAAGAGGTCCTGGTGAAATTTTTGAAAATTTTAAAGAGTCTGAATTTTTTTGATAATTCAAAATTAACTGTTTAAAATAATTAGGTTCAGACATTCTTCTTAACTTGTAATTTTGTGGACGAAATTCTTTAAGGAGGACAGAATGTAACGTCCTAGATTTTTCTGCCATTTAAATTGGAATATTTAAATCTATTTTATATTATATTGGAATTATAATGGATTTTATATCAAAATTATTTTATAAAATAGAGTTCGAATATATATAATTTATAATATAATCAAAACGAGCTCGAAACGACGTGGTATGAAATGACCCAAACTTCCCCGATCCCCATGAGACGGAGGAGCCCATATTGCTTTGAGAACACGATGCATCAGAACATAAACAGTAAAACATTTCATTGCTATTATAACAATTTACCTTAGAGTATAAGAATATCAGAGTATGAATAAATAATTTACAGTGGAAAATATCAGAGATTTAATTAATTACAATAATTTAAATACATAAACATAATGTGCAACGGAAATACATCAATTACCACAATTGAAAGAGATACACGGATACAAAGCATTCTGAATATAGCTCCAGCCGTAATCCAGGATCCTATGAAAAGAAATATCTGCAAAAACCAAAACTACTAGCTGTCCGTGTGGAAAATTGTAACGAACAGGGATTTTCGACCCCGAAAATCGACACAAAAACACAATGTCGACCTTCAAGTATCGAAAATACCGAAACGTTAATAGAAAGAAATTAGAGGATGAGAAAAGAAAGAAATATTAGAATAGAAGAATAAGAAGAACACATCAGAATCTCACATCGGAACGAACAAAATATAATATATCAAATCTCTTTATACATAAAGAAACTGTATACGTACCAGTCATCAAAGTACATCATATATTAGACACAGCGGAAATAAACCCTAAATAATTAACGGTGAAGCCTCCTGCTTCTAGTTTCTGAACTCCAAGCGGAATCTAACTTGTAAATGTACTCGGTCTGACCTAAGCACATTTTGAAGCAAAACAAAATTCACCCGGATCAGTCTGGAATACTTTCAGTGGTAAATTCATAACACAACAACTTGTTTAACTTTGAAAATCCTTTTGAGAGAAAGGATAATAGTAAGACCAGTCCATACATAAACACGGACGGTTTTTACCTTACTATGACCCAAAATATTTTGAAATCAATATCTTACTCTGATATTATAGTAGTGTCAATCAAATCACAAATAAATATCAGTCTAGCAAAACGCTTGCATCTCACGCTCTACATATATAATATACAATCAAAACCGCAGGCGGTTATTGGAGATTGGATTCTGACTATGACAAGGTATGGAACCACCTATCGATAGTGTATCTCTAGAGAGGAATACACTAGGTTGAACAAGAACGTCTTGCAACCCAGCCCACATATGACCGACCACTCATTTCTCTTGAGTGTAACGAATGTATTGCCACCTTACGGCTGCGCAGCTACCGTTTTCCCTGGGAGATACAGAAATGAAGAGAAGTAACAAATATGAATATTCTCTAGATGGTGACAATACACCCTAATGGGTGCGTCCCACATAGCCATGCTGCCTGCCCGATTTTTGTCATTACCCGGTTGTGAGGCTTGAGGTTATAAATTATCTTTTTAGACATCTAGTCACCATTCGCTTTGCATTCCATATCATCACATCATCCAGGAACAGGATGAACCGAAGGAACTCTCCTATTGCATCCTTATATAGGAATCACCCCAAGGATCAGTAGCGAGAAGTCCTTACAACCTATAGATTCCAACCACGACAGAAACACATTGTATCTCTGGGAGCTAACCAAAGATTATAAATAGTTCTTCAACTTCATGAAGATCTACGGTCTCCAATGCTCCATCTTAATTTGCTGTAAGTTAGTTCCGTAAGCAACGTTGGATCGAAGTGGTTTTGGGTCTAGTTCGCATCCCGATCTCTTCGAAACAATACGACAAAAGGTCCAGTAATATATACATTGATATTCGGGCTTTTAACTATCAATTCACATAGTACGGTCAAGTATATTGGTAGCTTTGATTAATTTATCAAAAGCTATTTTATCAATCTTTAGAAATCGATTTCATTTTCTCTTGTCTCAAATCTCATTATTCGTTATATTGAAAATAATAACATATCATGTTTACAAAACCCCCATTTCATTTTCTTATTTCAGAACCATCATATATATTCGCCAAATCCCTTATACTACCTTTAGCCTTGCGAAAATCATCTTTTATTCTTAACTTAAAGTTAATGATAAATTTCACAAATTCAAACTCGAGTTAAACAATGTTAAGTATACATTGTTTTATTAAAACTAACCAGTTCTAATTAACATTTCGAAATCTTGTTGGTGATGTCGCAATATTTCTCTTGTAGAAATAATAATCAAATTTCAACACTCCTATCGTTTCAAACTAATATCATCCCTTGATAATAGTGGAATCATTCAAGTTGGGGTATTTTAATTACCTCTTAGACCTTGATCGATAATGTTCTTATTTCAGAATAAATAAAAGTTTGTTCCATCTACCATTTACTCAGTTTACCATTTTATTCATAACATGGTTTAATGACCATCTCTTTCATTTGGCATTTTCATTCCCTATTTAAATCTCATTCATTTTTTATTTAAGAAACTTTCTAAACATGACTCATTCGCTTTTAATTCCTTCCATATAACTCATCAATAGTTCGATTCTTGTTTCAAAATCCTTTTTCTAAGTCCTTCACAAAATTCAGCCAAGCCCCTTCCTTTTGTTTTGCAAATCTTCTTCAACTTTGATCCAATACCTTAAGTGTCACTTCTTTTAAAACCCACGCCTGAGTTTAACTTTATTATAAACTTTGTTTACGAAATCCAAATCCAATTCTAAATTCTTCTCCATTTGAAACCGCATTTCAATTTACTTTTATTCACTTAAAAACCTATTTAAAACTTGGTATCCACTTACCAATCCCTTTTTGATTACTTAACTTGAATTTAATCCTAAATCTTCTAGTGGAATCCATTTATCATTCCCTTTTCAGAATCGTATTTCACTTTAACTTACTTAATTAAATAATTAAGTAAAACAAATATTATTAAAATCTTTGCATTAGCTTACCCGACTTTTATAAACCTATGATTTTAACTGGGATCTTATTATATAATCTTTTACGAATATCTCTTCCAATTAGCATGCTTCTACTTAATTTAATTGTTTAGTAACACTTACTTTGAAACGACACATTAGCTTCACATCTTGTTTTATAACTTTGGTATAACATCGCCTTTGCACGATTTATGTTTAAACTTGGTCACTTCTTGATTTCCGTCCATTTAAGAAGTGAATTACTTTAATCATTATTAAAATAATTAATTCCATTATTAACTAAAGTGAAATAGTTTACTTTATTCAAAATAGATCAGCTAATCACTTGTCGATATTATTAAATGATAAGTACTTCATAAATGATTTATTAGTCGATAAACAACTTTAAATAAACAAAAAATTAATATTTTAGAAATATTATTAAAATAAAATAATTATTTGTTAAACCATTTTCATTAGATTAACCGAAGAACGATCAATTCTAATTATCAACTCAATTTTAACAGTTGACTTCGTCAACTTAAACCTCAATTATTTATTAACTGATTCTGATTACCTCTCTTACTAGATTAATATAATTAATCTAACTATGTTGCTTAACTATTTTATTTAAACGGTTATTTTATATACAATAACCCGTAGGTTAAATTCTACTTCTATGCTGATAAAACTTATTACAATATCTACAAAATATTATATAACTATGTTTATAAAAACTATTTATAAATATCGTCTTATTTTAAAGCTTCTATTTTAAATAGAAATAAATTTAAAACTTCACACCAGTTATAAAATAAATTTTATAATTTGAATTACATTAATTCGCCTAACGACGAATTAACGTCTTAAAACAGTGTTTCAAATCATTTGCTGCCAATATCTTAATCAATATCGTTTATTGGTTAAAAAATCACATTAACGTTGAATTTCAATTCAACGTTCAATATATAATCATCCATCAACATTCAAATAGGATATAATGTTGTTTGGGGGTAAACAGTTTATATTTGGGTAATATGGAAATAATATAAAAACATACGCTATATTTGAGGAATCTGGTCGGATCCCTCCAACCTGTTCTTCCCTGCATCTCAGATCATAATAATATTTGATATATGAACAAATCATCCAATACGACATATTTTAGATGTCGACGACCCTTTAACACACAATAAGCAACCAAGGCATTCAATCAACCAATTCTATGATAAACGATGAACTATATTTTATATGGATTTAACACATCATTGAATTCCAGAAAAGTGTGAGAATTAACTCACATTGTTTCGACTGGTGATTCTGGTCGATTTATATAGTTTCAAACGAGCGTTTGAAATTATATAAAAGTCCCACTGCATCCGAATTCTTTCGAACCAGCCAAGCAGTGTTGGTGTCGTCATCGTGATCTTGGCAGATCCCGATTCGTTAAAAGATGTTCACGTACACAAAAGTTATATATCTTTAATGTTTTAAATATAAACTAAATTATAAATAATTTATTAACATACCGCAATTACGTTATTATTTTGCTAACTGCGTCCATACTGCGTTAACCATCTCTTCTTCCATATTCTCGGTTTAAAGCCTTGCGACTCCCAGCGAATACATGTCCTTGCTAATGTCCTTTTTCCTCTTTTTCCATGTATATATTTTATTACTTGCGTCAAAACCAAATCCCTCCATTGGGCCTAAGCCCAGAAACCACTTCGCCCATGAGTCAATAGTTAACGGCCTGTCATCCTTCTTCCTAAAGCTTTCTTCTCTCTTATGGTCTGCCTGCTCCACTACCGCTTGCATTTCGACCAACCTCCTCGCACACATTTATTTTTCTTTTATATCCATACATCACAGTAGCAGCTTCCCCATATCCTCTCTTCGAATTCTCCTTTACGTTCCAGGAAATACCTTTCCAACTCCAACTCTTTCCCATCATAAACACTTCGCCCATTTCCTCATAACAACATTCCACTTCAAAGCACCTACCTGTCACGTCAAATTTCTAGGAAAAATAGTGTTCGAACACTTCCATTTCTATGATCCCTTCTTCGAACCAGATGCATGATTATATTTTTTTTTTCCATGGCCCAAGGCCCACATCTGCACATCACCAACTATTATGTCCTCCTCCCCCCGTATTTCTACTTCTCCATTGTATACTTTCTCTGAACCCAAAATATCCACTCACTTCACCAACGTTTTCAACCCTCTATACATCAGCAGAGGTACCACCCAAGAGCCCCAAATGGCTCACCACCTTCACGTCTATCAAGAAGCTCGACCCTCCTTCCATATAATTGCTCCACGCATGCTCCGCAGTCCGCATTCCTTTCTACCTCAACTACAGCGCCACATTTCGTTACTGCTACTGCTCGTTTAAACCTACTTCGCCATGTTCTGTTTTGTTCCAATGTCACTCCTTCCACCCTGACTCACCACTGGCAGTCACCAGTACATGCTCCAACTCCCTCATTTCTCTATTTCGCTCCACCGCTAACTGCCCGCAACCGAAAACACAACTTCACAACTGTTAAACCCCTCCATCCCCTCGCCTACGTTCAACTACACCCTACCAATACCGGAACCCCTTCAGTGCTGCCGCCAATATTGTCGAACCCCAGGAAAAATGATGCGTCCAAGTGCTTGGTTCGAATGATAGATAAACTAATTGTTTTGCTTTCCTTTCCGAAGTTGTTTGTTTTCATTCTGTGAGGCTTTACTATTCAAGTTTAATAGGGATTTTCGTGGGACAGTATCATTTGCACAAGAAAAAAAAGGAAGAGCATACGCGGTATTTATATACACGCGAGAGAGATGATATGCATGACGTCAAATCCTACTTTGTTAGGCATGTGGTGCTGATATATATATATATAGAGTTACGGCATTGTACATTTTTGGGGAGGATGAACCAATCCTATCCTTCCTTTTCTTCAGTAGACGGGTACAGATGTACATTTAGGGTATGCTGTTTACAGTGGATGGATAGCGATGGCTGCTCTTTTGAAAAGAAGGGACATAGCTTAGACTGATTATCGAAACTGTTACGTGGTAGGAAATTCACTTTACAGACAGTAAAGACTAGGTGTAGCTAGGCACGAAGAAAGAAAACTAGGGTCATTTGAAAAGGTGAAACAAGACAGGGTATGGCTGTAGTGTTATTTTCAACGGTCACGGATGAAAAGGATACACAAAGCAAGCGCGCCAGCGTATCAGAGAAATCAGTGCGAAGGCACATTGGAAAAGAAGATGTAGTGTGTTGGAAAAAGAATTCATAGTTAGTAGTGTATAACGTAGGCAACGTATGTTGCTATTTTTATTAATTTCTTAAGGGTTAAGTTATAAATATATTATCTATTTGGTACACAGTTAAGGAATATGTACCATTATTCATGCTACCGTTAAATACATGCACCGCCCATCACCGTTTCCAAACTCAACGAAAATAATTTCACTGCTATGTCTGGATGTTGTGGTCCTAATAAAATTAATTTCGTTGAAAACGGTCCTCGTTTGCACAAACGGCATTATTTAGATCCCAATTTATTCATCAGTTCACCCTTAAATTTCTTCTATCGATAAAACAACTCCGTTTAGCTCCAACCTGAAAATATAACAATAATTAATTATATGCATTCCAATAAAGTTCGCTTTGTCGAAATGGAGATCATTTTTTTGGAAAATAACTCTTTTAACATTTAAATAATATCGATAAAATATCATAAAATTTCAAAACAATTCAATTTAAAAATAAATAAATTATTATTATCATATATATCTAAATAAAACAGTATTTCACTTCAAATATAAACGAATATGAAATTTATAGCTCAACACTAAAATTTTCGAATTTAACGATATCCAAATTCCTATTGAGTAAACGTTATAACTTATTAACGCATCCATAGCGATTATTTTGAAATTTAATTTGGACATAACTTATAATTTATAAAACAAAATCTCGATTTTTCACTTCCATTAGAAAATTATAATCAAACAGATTCTAACGTTTCTTGTTTTACAGAAATCCTGACTTAGAATGGGTTCTGTATAATCAATTGAAGTTCAAAACTCAATATGACAAACTACCATGTCGTTTTGAGCTCATTTTAATTATATTATAAATATATATATTCAAACTCCATTTTATAAAATGAATTTGATATAAAATCCATTAATATCATCAAATCAATATTTAAAACAGATTTAAATATTCGTAATTAACGTTCAAAAAAATCTGGGACGTTACATTCTTCCCCCTTAAAAGAATTTCGTCCCCGAAATTACAAGATAAAAAGAATGTTCCGAACCCAATCATTTCAAAATAATTATTTTTTAATTATCACCCAAAATAAATTTAAACTCTTTAAAAAATTTGAAAATTTCGCCAGCACCTCCTTTACGTGGTTCGATCGGTACAACTACATCCGCCACTCCGACATTAACTTCTCTAAAAGAAGATCATAAGCCAAATGGATACCCAATTCGGGGCATAAAATCAATCGCTAACCAATTATTAAGGTTTACCTATTTGTCGGGCAACTTAATTCCAATTTCGAGCAAATCAACAAGCTGCTCCTCGTTTGTACTTCAATCTCTATAATCAAGCCAATTTCCATAGTCGTCTAGTATCTGCACTTATCTCAACTTACAATGCCAGTAACAAATACAGGACAAAATAATCTTGTTTCATTTCATAACCGATCTTATTTCCAATTTACTATATTGGATTTTAGTTTCAATTCTTCGTCTTCTTTATTTACCCATTTGATGAATTTTATTCAATTAATCCAACATTTAAATAACAAACAATTAAATCATTTGAATTATATTCAACATTATACTTACTGGTCCTGCATTCATTTTGGATTAATATTAATCAATTAATATTTGATTGATTTTCATTATTATCTATTTGATTTCTAAATCCCTATTTATTTACATTATTCGATTCCACTTAACCAGGTTAAGTTTCGTATCCAATTCAATTCACTAATTGATTTTCTTCCCAATCAATTTAATTTCATTTCATAATTAAATTTGAATTCAAACCAAATCAAGCAAAACGATCAAACAACCAATATTATTACATAAAATTATTTCCTTTTCTACAAAAATATAATTTGGGTAAAATTATTTCATTTACCCTCTTTATAAAACAATATTGTGTCAATGGCCAATTCAATATGGTTTGGTAACACTTGAACCGATCAATCAACACAATACAAAACATTTTTATATAAAATTTACAAATACGCTCCCTTGTATATACACTCAAACGTAATCTAGGATATTGCTAATTCCATCTCTATCAAGTTACTCCACAGAGCCAAGGTTATTCCTAAACCATGTGCTCTGATACCACTGTAACGAATAAGGATTTTCGACCTCGAAAATCGACACAAAAACGCCATGTCGACCTTCAAATATCGAAAATACCGGAACATTAATAGAAAGAAATTAGAGGATGAGAAAAGAAAGAAAGAAATATTAGAATAGAAGAATAAGAAGAACACATCAGAATCTCACATCGGAACGAAGAAAATATAATATATCAAATCTCTTTATACATAAAGAAACTGTATACGTACCAATCATCAGAGTACATCATACCTTAGTCACAATGGAATTAAACTCTAAATAATTAACGTTGAAGCCTCCTGCTTCCAGCTACTGAACTCCAAGCGGAATCTAACCTGTAAATATACTCGGTCTGACCCGAGCACATTTTGAAGCAAAGCAAAATTCACCCGGATCAGTCTGGAATACTTTCAGTGGTAAATTCATAACACACAACTTGTTTAACTTTGAAAATCCTTTTTGAAAGAAAGGATAATAGTATGACCAGTCCACACATAAAAACGAACGGTTTTTACCTTACTATGACCCAAAACATTTTGAAATCAATATCTTACTCTGATATTATAATAGTGTCTATCAAATCACAAATAAATATCAATCTAGAAGAATGCTTGCATCTCACGCTCTACATATATAATATACAATCAAAACCGCAGGCGCTTATTGGAGATTGGATTCCGACTATGACAAGGTATGGAACCACCTACCGATAGCGTATCTCTAGAGAGGAATACGCTGGGTTCAACAAGACCATCTTGCACCCCGGCCCACGCATGACCGACCACTCTTTACTCTTGAGTGTATCGAATATATTGCCACCTTACGGCTACGCAGCTACTGTTTTCCCTGGGAGATATAGAAACGAAAAGAAGTAACAAATATGAATATTCTCTAGATGGTGACAATACACCCTAATGGGTGCGACCCACATAGCCATGTTGCCTGCCCGATTTTTGTCATTACCCGGTTGTGAGGCTTGAGGTTATATATCGTCTTTCTAGACATCTGGTCACCATTCGCTTTGCATTCCACATCATCACGTCATCCAGGAACAGGATGATCCAAAGGCACTCGCCTATTGCATCCTTATATAGGAATCGCCCCCAAGGATCAGTAGCGAGAAGTCCTTGTAACTTACAGATTCCAACCATGACAGAACCACAGTGTATCTCTGGGAGCTAACCGGAGATTATATGTAGTTCTGCTTCATGAAAATTTGCGGTCTCCAATGCTCCATCTTTATTTACTATAAGTTAGTTCTGTACGCAACGTTGGATCGAAGTGGTTTTGGGTCTAGTTCCCATCCCGGTCTCTTCGAAACAACACGTCAAAAGGTCCAATAATATATTCATTGATAGTCGGGTTTTTAACTATCAATTCACACAGTACAGTTAAGTATATTGGCATCTTTGATTAATTTATCAAAAACTATTTTATCGATCTTTAGAAATCGATTTCAATTTCTCCTGTCTCAAATCTCATTATTCGTAATATTGAAAATAATAACATACCTTATTTACAAAACCCCCGTTTCATTTTCCTATTTCAGAACCATCACTATATATTCGCCAAATCCCTTATACTACCTTTAGCCTTGCGAAAATCATCTTATATTCTTAACTTAAAGTTAACGATAAATTTCACAAATTCAAACTCAAGTTAAATAATGTTAAGTATACATTGTTTTATTAAAACAAACCAGTTCTAATTAACATTTCAAAATCTTGTTAGTGATGTCGCAATATTTCTCTTGTAGAAATAATAATCAAATTTTAACACTCCAATCCTTTCAAACTAATATCATCGCTTGATAATAGTGGAATCGTTCAGGTTGGGGTATTTTAGTTGCCTCTCAGACCTTCATCGATAACGTTCTTATCTCAGAATAAATAAAAGTTTGAAAACAAAACCTATCATTCCATTTACCATTTACTCAGTTTACCATTTTATTCATAACATAGTTTAATGACCATCTCTTTCATTTGGCATTTTCATTCCCAATTTAAATCTCATTTACTTTTGATTTAAGAAACTTACTAAAAACGACTCATTCACTTTTAATTCCTTTTATATAATTCATCAACAGTTGGATTCTTGTTTCAAAATCCTTTTTCTAAATCTTTGGCACTTCTTTTAAAACCCACGCCTGAGTTTAACTTTATTATAAACTTCGTTTATGAAATTCGGATCCAATTCTAAATTCTTCTCCCTTTGAAACTGCATTTCAATTTACTTTTATTCACTTAAAAACCTATTTAAAACTTGGTATCCACTTACCAATCCCTTTTTGATTACTTAACTTGAATTTAATCCTAAATCTTCTATGGAATCCATTTATCATTCCCTTTTCGGAATCGTATTTCACTTTAACTTACTTAATTAAATAATTAAGTAAAACAAATCTTATTAAAATCTTTGCATTAGCTTACCTGTAATAACCCGAAAATCTGGGCCAGTTTAAAATTTTTATTTTGGCAATTTTAGCGAATTTTGAATATTTAAAATAGATAATTTTAAATAAGATCGACGAGAAATTTATTTTGAATATAATTCGAACGTATATATTCATTTGAATCGTCGTTAGAAAATAAATATTTATTTTAAATTATAAAAGGAATTGAAAATGGCGCGATAGTTCGATAATTCGATTTCAAACTTCAAATGAATGTACCGGGTGCAAAACAATCTGGATTTTTGTGAAACCAAAAACATTAGGATCTAATTGATAATATCTTTCCAACGAATCCGACCAATCGAAATTTCATAGCGAGAATCAAAAGATATGTCCAGTCGAAAATTCTGAATAGTCGCTATGGAATTCAGGCCCTTAAAAATGGACATTTTGCAAATGACCTCGGATCTCGACGAAACCAGTTTTGTTGGGTCCGCAGTGTCAAATTATTGCTAGATTCCAAATTTCATAATTTTCTGAACCAATATGTGAGTGTGGCAAAGGAAAACGCGTTTGACCAGTTTTAGTTGATTTTAATCGACTGGAAAATGGCCATTTTTCCAACGGTCTCGGAATTTGACGAAACTAGTTTTGTTAGGACCGAATCGTCAATACGAAGCTAGAAAATATTTTCCGAGAATTTTTAGAGTCCGTATGTGGCCCCGGGTAAATTGAAATGTGCGTTCAAATTCAAAATATAAAGGATTTATATTTTGATTTTGACAGAAACTGATCGAAACAGCTGAATTGGCTTGAGTGGCATATCCCATTGTGTTCGGAATGGGGGTAAAACGCTAGGGGCAGCAGTCGTTGAGTTTAAATTGGAGTTCGTTTCGATAAGCATGAAGTTTTGAAATTTAAAAGAAATTAAATAAATTATTATATAAAAAAAAACCCTCCCCCTATTTTCTTCAGACCCCCCCCCCCCCCGTCATTTTCCAAATCAAAAAAAAAAGGAAAAAAGAAAAAAATTGAGATCGACGGAGCCGACCCAGCCGCCACCTCGATCCGCCTCCCCCACGCCGACGCGATCCCCCACTCCCCCCCCCCCCTCTCGTCTCCTTCCTCCAGCGAACGCCTTCAGCCGACCACCCCGAGCAGCAGCGCCCCTTTCCAGCTTCAAGCCCGAAATCCTAGAACCCTAAATCCGTCGCTCCTCCAGCCCTAGCTGCGCCGCCACTTGTCGATGCCACCACGCCTCTGACGATCGCCTCTGGATGCACTCCATTGCCCTCCGTCCTTGCTTCCCTTTCTGAAACAGCGAAACCCCCTCCTTCTGTTGGTAACGTGAATTTTTTTTTAGCATCTAACTTTATTTTCAGTCCTTAAAAATGTAGGAAGATAATTTTTGTATGAATGAATTTTGTTTATAAAAAGATATAATTTTTATTTATAAACCTATGTTTTTGTTTTATATAAAGCTTTGGTTTTGTTTATAAAAAGTTATGGTTTTTATTTATATAAAAATGAGATTTTTATTTACATTTTTAGAAAAATAAAGATTTGATTTTCATAAGAAGTTTTGATTTTTATAGTATAGAAAGTATAAAAATACGATTTTTATATTATGTAGATAGCAAAAACATCATCTTTATATATGTAGCGAAATGAAAATCTGATTTTTATTATATATACGTTGAAATAAAAATGTGATTTTTACATTGATAAAATAGAAAAGACGATATTTTGAGATGAGTAGTGAAGTAAAAATATGATTTTTACTTCGAGAAAAATATAATTTTTATATAGGTAAGATAGTAAAAATATCATCTTTATATGTGTAGCAAAATAAAAATGTGATTTTTATAATAATATATTTTTGAAAAGGCGAAATCTTTATTTTAGGAAAGGCGGAAACTTTATATAGAGAATAGCATGATAAAATAGAATTTTATCCATATAGCGTCAAAGTAAAAATTCGATTTTTATATATTGAATAACAAAGTAGAAATTCGATTTTTATATATTGAATAACAAAGTAAAAATTCGATTTTTAAATATATGAAGTGATTATAAAAATATGATTTTTAAATTGAAAGTGAATAAATAAAAATGTGATTTTTATTTTAAAGACATCAAAATATAAAAATGTGTGATTTTTTATATATGTAGTGACTACGGGCAACGAAGATGACAAAGATGCGATAACGATGAAGATTTCTATCAAAGAAGAGTCAAGATGATTGGATAGCTATCTGTGAGAATTTCTCACCTTTCAATTTCTTTTTCTAGTTATATATATATACTAGGATGCAGACGGTGTTTAGTAGCACCCGACACAATCGTCCACAGACCATGGACTTGTTTGTTTGGTTGCATAGATTAGTTAGATGATTTGATTTGAATTTGGTTGTTTGGTGAATTTGATTGATGTGTGAATGGCGTGGGCCTTCACTAGACCGGGGATAAGGCTAGGCCTTGTCCCGTTTCTAGTATCGTGCCGTTATGCCGCCGAAATTTTCTAAAATGAGTTAAAAAAATAAAAATATCATTTTATTGTGTAAATGAATAATAGAAATTCATGTGTTGGAATAAAATATTTTATCGTTAAAAATATAATTTTTAACGTGAATATGAATAAATGAATATTTATAAACAAATCAGCCGATTTGTTTATATACACTAATTTGAATGACATTAATTGAGTCGATAAATCTTACACATCGCCCAACTGCACAAATAAAAATCTGTGTTTGATTGCTTGAAACCCCACACGGGTATTGGGATGATATTTGACGTACACTAATCCCGATTGTTTAGTTGTATGTCGATCGATTGATTGACAGGCTGTTATAAGCGTTGAATATTTATATTTGATGCTTATACAGTGTAGAATGCACTTTGGGTGATGGTTGATTATTCATCGTTGTTGATATATACATGTGTTGTAGAAAATCCATATAATTAACATTATATGGTAATTGATTGGGCCTCATTCCAATTTCGAAAAAGAAATATTTGAAAAAGAAATATTTGAAAATAGAATATTTGAAAAAGGAATATTTGAAAATAGAATATTTGAAAAAGGAAATATTTGAAAAGAAATATTTGAGATAGAAATATTCGAAATAGAATATTTGAAAATAGAAACATATGAAGCCGTGTTGATTAGATTGACGCCATTTTGACGTAAACGATATTTATATCGGTTTTATTCATTTTGAAATGAATTGAATTGAAAGTGATTTCGAAATGAATTGAATATAAAGTGATTTCGAAATGAATTGAATATAAAGCGATTTCGAAATGAATTGAATATAAAGCGATTTCGAAATAAATTGAATATACAGCGATTTCGAAATGAATTGAATATAAAGTGATTTCGAAAGGAATAGAATATAAAACGATTTCGAAATGAATTGAATTGAAAACGAATTCGAATTGAATTTAAAACGAAGTGAAATGAATTCAAATTGAATTGAAACCTGAATTGAATAGAAATGAATTTTAAAACGAATTTATAAGGAAAAATTCAATTTTGATTTAAATTGAAATAGAAGTTGAAATTGTTTTTGAAACGAATTTAAAAACTATTTATAAAAATTCGTTTTAAATAGAAATCGACGAAATATATATTATATATATTATATATATAATATAATGGCCTGAATAGAACGCGCTGCGGCAGTTCGTGAATTTCGACCATTTATTTCAAACGGACATTACGGGAGATCCGACCGTCGGATTCTCCTAAAACCGGAACCGTTGGGTTCGTATCGAAAAGAGATTTCTAACGGATATTTGAAATTTGAAATCTAACGGTTGGATTTGGAATTATGTCCAAATCAAGTTTGAAAAAGGTCGCTGTAAGTGCAGTTCGATGACCATTGATGGAAATCGACTGTACGGGCCTTGATAAAATTATTAAAAATAGTAATAATTTGTGTAAATCATAAGAAATGATTTAGAAAGAATTGGGATGAAAAACTCCATACTTGAAAAGATAAAAATAGATTTTTATCGAAATAAACTAGTTTTGAACTAGAATTATAATTCTATTTATTTTTAAATAAATAAACTGGATTAGAAATGGTTTTGAAAATAACTAGAATTTCCAATGATTGCATTGGAATGGATTTGAATCGAAATTGTCTTCGGAATATTTCGATGTTGGAATTCGTGATTATACAGATGTTGTTATGGAAATTTGAAAGATATATATTTATATCGTTATTTCCAATACGACATTTGTTAATCGTAGAATTTGATATTGAATATAAGCCGATATATTTTCTATTCAGAACATTGTATTGAACATCAAATGTGATTTGGGTTTGTCGTGAATGGTGTCTTCACTAACACTGTTCTTGAACCCAGTTGAGAAAAGATTAAATCTTTTTATTTAGATTTAATGAAGTGTACCAATTAAATAATATTTAATTGAATTGAGGTTGATTTTTGGGTTTATCGTGAACAGTGTTTTAAATAACACTTGTTCTTTAACCCGATAATTAACGTGATGTGATTTTGGGTTTATCGTGAACCGTGTTTTAAATGACACTGATTCTTTAACCCAGTCACAGATTAAAACTAAGTGGAGTTTTAATGAATCTTTAATTAGATTGAAATGATCGAGAATGGAGTATCACCAGTTTTGCTCCAAGCGATAGTTAAATCTTTAATTAGATTTGAACGTGAAATGGTAATTGAATTTACCGATAACACCGTGGTAATAGATATGAAGTATTACCAGTTTTACTTCATGGGATGAATAGGTTGGGATTGAGAAATTAAAACAAATGATTACTTCGGTAAGGTTCGCTAATCCCGACTAGTTTGAATTGATATTCAAAAAAAGATTAAAGAATAAATTCAAGAAATTTATCTTGGATAAAATTAATGGGAACCTTTCCCTATGAATGTGAAATTTAGAAACTAACTGTCGGTTAGCTAAGCAGAATGGTTTTCTGGATATTGATCTGATGTTGGTTTCGGCCTTCGGGGTTAATATTTGGGGAATTATTCTCTTGATTAATTTACGGTTAGTGACTGATGAATTGGAATGAGGCGTATGTTGTGTTTGTGTAACACTTATTTAAAATATACGCGAGTTATTCGGAAAGACCGGGTTTATCCCATTCTGAATAACTGATACGACGATAAGTCGAAGATGAAGACGGTGGTCGAAGACCGGAAGTCTTCACGTCGTTTGGATAATTACTGATGATCTTGATTGGGATGTACACCCAAGAAGATGGAAATAGTTAGTGATCGTCCAGACGTACTTGGAGATTGATGGATATGCGGGGTACTAGGTGCCTCCGGTTTCGTTCAGACCCAGAACGGACTTGTAAATGGACTGTGTGTCTGACATTGGATTTTAGTCCGTGTGATTGATCTCTATTAAATATATATCTGTTTGGCGGCAGAGAATTTATTCTCTTGCTTAACGCCCTTCTCTGAGACGTACGAGCTCAGGGGTTATATATTGATGGATATCAATCGCATGGAGTGAATTGCCTGTGTGGCATGCCTAAGTGGCAAATGATCAAGGCTTCTGTTGAAAAGCAAAGTCTTGTGGTTGATGATCGAAGCACGGCCTTTGTGGCGTAGCTTTGTGTAACGTTTACTTCGCGAGTTTCACACCCGGTATGAACCAAAAACGGGAGACGGACCTCAGGGAGGGCATGCGTTTCTTTCTAGTTAGAAGTGGCGTCAGTGGTTTTACACGCCCTGATGAGTTTGACTTATGTGGTTGTTGCTGTTGCGAGGCGCCTCGGTTATATCGGTTTCGGCCGATGCATTCTGGTCGGCAGACGGACCAGACTTACACCCCATAGGGTGGGGAAACGTAGTGTTCAGGCATAATAATCCACATCGGTGGACCGGCCCTGTCGCTCCAAGGCTTGCCTGCGCGCTTGCCTGAGACACGGACTAGAGCGTCTCAAATCGGTGAGGATCTTGCCCCTAGCCTCGGTTCATACCATAAATGATAACCCAACTTCCAATACGACGTCTTGCGGTTTTGATTGTAAACTTATATATGGCGACATAGTGGTATGGGGCATTCATGCCTCCTATGATTGATCCTTATGATTTGAAGTTGTTTTATACACTATACACTTATAATAGTATCAAATGATTTCTTTTAAACGTATCAAGCATTCTTTGGCTGTTATAAGGGAAAACCCTATCCCCCGGCTTGCGTTGCATTGTGTGATAGGACCTGGGTCTTATAACAGCTTCATTTTTCTTTATTTAGCATTGCGCTGTTTGTTTTATGCACTGGTATTCTTGGGAGGAAACCCGTTCCGTGTTATACGGCGTGGTCCCTTGATTTACCGAACTTTAAAAATAAAGATTAATAACTGTTTTAGTTCTCACACCAGTCACATGACTGACCTGGAGTTTATTGTTTTAACCTAAACTCTGGGTGCCCCTATTTTCGACACGGGCAGCTAGTAGTTTTGGTTTTGCAGATTTATATTCACAGGATCCTGGTTTACAGCTGGAACGATATCCGGAAAGCTTTGTATCCGTATATCTCCTTCAGTTGTGTATTGTATTATTTTCCGCTGCGATGTATTTAAATGTAATTTAAATCTCTGATATTTCTGTGTATTATTCATTTATATTCTGTATATTCTTGTAATCTGATGCATTGTTGTAATATACAATGAAATGTTCTTTTGTATGCGTTCTGATTTGTCGTGTTCTCAAACAATAGGGCGTTTCGAACGGTCTGGGTCGGTTTAGCGACTGGTTCGGACCGAGCGAAATTCCTTCTCGTCACATTACCCGACTTTTATAAACCTCTGATTTTAACTGGGATCGTTTTATACAATCCTTTACGAATATCTCTTCCAATTTCCTTGCTTCTACTTAATTTAATTGTTTAGAACACTTACTTTGAAACGACACATTAGCTTCACATCTTGTTGTATAACTTTGGTATAACATCGCTTTCACATGATTTATGTTTAAACTTGGTCACTTCTTGATTTCCGTCCATTTAAGAAGTGAATTACTTTAATCATTATTAAAATAATTAATTCTGTTATTAACTAAAGTGAAATAGTTTACTTTATTCAAAATAGATCAACTAATCACTTATTGATATTATTAAACGATAAGTACTTCATAAATGATTTATTAGTCGATAAGCAACTTTAAATAAACAGAAAATTAATATTTTAAAAATATTATTAAAATAAAATAATTACTTTTTAAACCATTTTCATTAGATTAATCGAAGAATAATCATTTCTAATTATCAACTCAATTTTAACAGTTGACTTCGTTTACTTAAACCTCAATTATTTATTAACTAAATCTGATTACCTCTCTTATTAGATCAATATAATTAATCTAGCTATGTTGATTAAATGTTTTATTTAAACGGTTATTTTCAAAACAATAACCCATAGGTTAAATTCTACTTCTATGTTGATAAAACTTATTACAATTGCTACAAAATATTATATAACTATGTTTATAAAAACTATTTATAAATATCGTCTTATTTTAAAGCTTCTATTTTAAATAGAAATAAATTTTAAAACTTCACTCCAGATATAAAATAAATTTTATAACTTCAATTACATAAATTCGCCTAATGACGAATTAACGTCTTAAAACATTGTTTCAGATCATTTGCTGGCAACATCTTAATCAATATCGTTTATTGATTAAAACATCACATCAACATTGAATTTCATTCAACATTCAGTATATAATCATCCATCAACCTTCAAATAGGATATAATGTTGTTTGGGGGTAAACGGTTCATATTTGGATAATATGGAAATAATAAACAAACATACGAAATATTTGAGGAATCCGGTCGGATCCCTCCAACCTGTTCTTCCCTACATCTCAGATCATAATAATACCTGATATATGAACAAATCATCCAATACGACATATTTTAGATGTCGACGACCCTTTAACACACAATAATCAACCAAGGCATTCAATCTACCAATTCTATGATTAACGATGAATTATATTTTTATATGGATTTAACACATCATAGAATTCCAGAAAAAATGTGAAAATTAACTCATATTGTTTCGATTGGTGATTCTGGTCAATTTATATAGTTTCAAATGAGCGTTTGAATTTATATAAAAATCCCACGGCATCCGAGTTCTTTCGAACCAGCCCAGCAGTGTTGGTGTCGTCATTGTGATCTCAACAGATCCCGATTCATTAAAAGTTTTTCACGTACACAAAAGTTATATATCTTTAATGTTTTAAATATAAAATAAATTATAAATAATTTATTAACATACCTATTAACCCATAAATTATGTTCCAAAAAACAATGAGCATGTTTTTGTTAATTTATGATTTTAGATCGTTAGGCTCTTTGAGTCATCATGTCCTCTCTAGCTTGATGAGCTCGTTAACTCACACAAGTGTTCTAGGTCATTGTGGAGTCTTAGATCATTCAAATAATTTGTGGTGTTCACGAAGCTTTGACTTGTTTGAACATCTTAATTCATCGGGACGTCTTGGTCCGCTCAGAGGCTAGCTCCCAAGGTTCTTGGATCGCTAGCTCGCTAAAGGTTTTAGCCCGTTGCATCAAAGCCCAAACTGCTTCATTATGATTTAGCCCGTTCGGAGATTGCTTGGGTCGCTCCGTCCAAGCCCGCAGTGTCACAACCTAGTCTGCTTCACGTCCTTTAGTTCGCACTACCTTCGGAAGGAACGAGTTGGACCACTCCACCTTGTTTAGCATGTCCCGCCTTACTTTGGATCGTGTAACATCTACTCTAGCCCGCCTATGACCTAAAACAAGAGCACAATATTTACATAATCGCCACCTAGTCTGAACTCCACCTATAAATACCCCTCCCTCCCCCCCCCCCCCCCCACATTCCTTCACTAAGGGGGAGGAGCTTTTGGATCACGAAGTGCTGCTGAAATTTTTCCATAACTATCCTGAGCAATTCTAAATACTTATTCTCTAAAATCAAGTGAAGATCCTTGATGAATTCGAGTAAAATCAATAAGGGAGAGAGTGAAACATTTGTTGTAAGAGTGAAGTGAATCTTGTAACCAACATATTGATAATGGAATATCTTATGAAAGTGGACGTAGATCCTCATTGGATCGAACCACTATAAAAACTCCGTGTTATTACTTTTATGCTTTTTGGATGTTTATGATTGTGGCCTCACTTTATTCTTCCTTACCAATTTGGTGAAGTGCTTTGTCACATCTTTGGTGTTGAATCAAATTTCGAGATCAACATTTGGCGCCCACCGTGGAGCCGCGTTCACATCTCTTACCTCTTCCCATGCCTTTTCGTTAAGATTCTAAGTCGCATCCTTCTTCAAAGTTATGGCCAAATCTAAGAAGACCACTAGCAAAACCGTGGTAGAAGCCGATGATGCTACCAATGAAGAAACGCCACTCAGAAACCAGTTTGAAGTGGGCGAAAATTCAGAAAGCGGGGTTGGTGTCACCAGAAACGAATTAAAAGTCGCCATTGCCAACGTCAATAACCGGATGGATGCCTCTACCAAAATGATGATGGAAAAACTCGACTCATCCTCAATGCTCGATCAAATCCAGTTCCTCCGAAGGTACACATAGATCTCGAGGGGAATGATAAGTCACTCGCTTCCGATCATAACCATGACAATAATATGGAAGACGGTTATGATGGAGCAAGTGACAGAGATGAAGCTAATATCGAAGAATCAAGATCAAAAGCTAAGGATCATTCCAAAGCGAATGCTCGAAAGGTCATTAACCCTATCTTAGGGGCACCCCTTCGATGAGAAGGCAAGCACCTAAGCTCTCTAATCAAGATCGTACTTCTAGACGAACGTATGGTTAAGAGCTCAGTTTCACAGAATGTTTCAACACTAAAGAATACATCTCGGATATGATAAAACAAGCCATGAAAAAGAATCAAGCTAGCAAAGACGATGAAAGGGAATGGGACTTCTCTCCCAATAGGACTCCATTCACTGAGAGAATCCTTGAAGCAGAATGTTCAAAGAAGTTCAACCCGCCAACTCTGCCTCCATATAACGGCCTCGTTGACCCAAACTACTTTTTGTTCAAATATGAGTGGCATATGAGTGCGGTTAAGGCAACAGGTGAGATGAGATGCACGTAATTCCCTCTCTATCTAGAAGGAGCTGCATCGCTCTGGTCCAAAAAACTGCCTCCTAAATCCATCGATCGGTTCTCCGATCTAACAAAAAATTTCAAAGAGCAGTTCCATTTATAAGCTACCAAAGCTAAGGACTCTATAACACTCTCAGCCATGAAACAGAAATCGGGAGAAACGGTCAAAGCCTTCCTTAGTCGATTCAACATTGCCTTATCTGAAGTGAGGGATCCCGAGCCACGCATGGTCCTCATGGCTCTACTCGATGCTACAGACAAAATGAGTGAATTCAGAAGGTGGATAAAGACTACGCTTGATAAATTCTATAAAAAAGCAGAGGAGTACATGAGGATAGACGACAATCCTGTGCCCCTTCAGATCATTGATGGTAACCCACTTCTTGAGGCTCCCACAAGTGCAGCCATGCAATCCAACCAAAAGAGTATTCAGGGGAAGAAGCGGATCAGTGGTGGAAATGACAACAAGGCTATTAAAAAGTCTCGCCTTTTCAATGCGTCAGAGCTAACTCCCTTGAACGACACTCCTGAAAACATCTATATGGCAACCAAAAATTCTGAGGAGTATGCAGAGCCAAACCCAATGAGCATAAGCAACAAAACAGCAAACTCGGGAAAGTTCTGCAGGTTTCACAACCAACCTGGTCACAACACTAACGAGTGCCGACACTTGAAGAACCTCATTGAGGAATTGATCAGGAAAAACAGGTTGCAGCAATATGTAAAGAATTCGCAGGCTTTGAATCCTTTTGCAATTCCTCAGGGGCCTGGAGAATCAAATGATAGTCTGGTCCAAGCAATGTGGCTTCTGTTCAAGCCAATCCAAGACTGATTATTAACTAATAGTTGATTAAGTGTGCTCCAACTTGGATGACTTGGAATGAGCAATCAATATTGCTATATCCCTACTTTATGCTCTACTTCTTTCCTTAGTTCATGCTCTGCTTCGCATTTTACTTTCTGTTACATCTAAGACTTATTGTAAAACAGTCTGTAATAATCTGCAGGTGATACACCGAACTTAAGCCCTACAACTAAGAGCATATATGCTTGGATGAGTTTCTCGCTTGCAAAGTCACATGCCAAATCGAAACTTTTGTAAAAAAGTTGATGTCATATTGCAACTCAGCTGTCGAGCGCTTACTCCTGTATCATAGCGACTCGGACAGTGCTGGTTCAAGGGCTAAATGTTGTGAATTCCCAACATGCACGAATGCAAAAAAAAAATTGGGACAAAAACTACCTTAAAAAGTAAATGGAAAAGTCACAAAGATTCAAACAGTGAGCAAGTGCCAAGACAAATAGATGAAAAACTGAAACATTTATCAAAGGGGTACCTCCTTAAGTGAGGGGTTCAAAGCTTCAGCCCCTAAACCAGAATAACTTGCTGAGTCAAGCATATGGTAAAGGGACTGATTGCTAGCCCGTGAAGTGGTAAAGCAGCCAATTCAGCACACTTACGTAGCATCTAAAATCTCAGATGCGAAAAGTGTCGAACTATTCGTGTAGCATCTGAAATGTCAGATGTGAAGAATAAAGAAAAAAAATCACTTACGTAGCATCTGAAATCTCAGATGCGAAAAGTGTCGAACTATTCGCGTAGCATCTGAAATGTCAGATGTGAAGAATAAAGAAAAAAATTAACTTATGTAGCATCTGAAATCTCAGATGCGAAAACTGTCAAACTATTTGCGTAGCATCTGAAATGTCAGATGTGAAGAATAAAGAAAAAAATCCACTTGCGTAGCATCTGAAATCTTAGATGCAAAAAGTGTCAAACTATTTGCATAGCATCTGAAATGTTAGATGTGAAGAATAAAGAAAAAAATTCACTTATGTCGCATCTGAAATCTTAGACGCGAAAAGTGTCGAACTATTCGCGTAGCATCTGAAATGTCAGATGTGAAGAATAAAGGAAAAAAATTCACTTACGTAGCATTCGAAATCTCAGATGCGAAAAGTGTCGAACTATTCGCATAGCATCTGAACTGTCAGATGTGAAGAATATAAAAAAATTTCACTTACGTAGCATCTGAAATCTCAGATGTAAAAAGTGTTGAATACGCTCATATGAGTCATTAGAGTGATAACATCCAGGACCTACAGTCAACTTAAGCTGACAGTCAACGTTAAGCGTTAACGCAATTTTGAATTAGAATACTATGACTATGCGAACAATATTTAATGAGTTTTGGACTGTCAAATAAGATGGTCCTGAGCTAGCATTTAATTCAAAGCAAGTCAAAGTTCGTTATAGTTCTTCTCTAACTAATCCGTTGTCAACATGGATAGTTGATAACAAGTATAAAGTCCAAAATCATGTAAAGGTTTGTCTTGAATGCAGAATAGGAAGCATGAGACAGACGAATTAAAAGTCAGAAGGTTTCAACAGCGAATAGTTTCTGATAAAGGTCTGAAGTGCATCAGGCAAAATATAGTTACATTACTACATCACCAGTCCAATACAAAGACATTGGACGTAAAATATCATAAGTGTGTTAAGCGAGGACCGCCACTCGCATATACAACCAGTCTATAACATGAGCATATAAAAGATAAATAGCAAAAGTTAAACAAGAGAACTACTTCCTTTCATTGGTGAATCATTCCCCACCTTGAGCGGGAGGAGAAGTACCAGTCACCTCTGCCTTGCCTCCGGGACTTGATAGTTCAACAATGATCTCATACTGAGACCTAAGAGCCTAAATGAGCGTGGCCTTGTCCTTCTCCAAGGTGGTGATGAGCTCAATGTTCTCCCTATTCAGCCTCTGAAGCTCACAAGAAAAGGTTTTCTAGGCCCCTAGTTTGTGCGCGTAAAATTGACCAATTTCATCAAGCCGCTTGTCCGTCCAAGTCCTGATAGCGTCGAGTTGCGCTAGCAAATGATTCCTCACGATGTTCAAATCTTCGGAGACTGTGCGATTGTCAGACGGATATATATCCAAGCTAAACTGGTCAAAGGTCACTCCTTGAAGACACCAGCCTTCAAAGCGATCAGCAAGCTCAGAAGTTTGTGGTTTGGAAGCATAATTAGGCTTGTCAACGATGGCTTTTAGCTCGGCCAAACTGGGGGCAACAAGGGTAGCTTCAGTCTCCGAAATCAGAAATTTTTCCAACCTACGGTGCTTGCGAGCTACGTCCCCACTTGAGGTTCCTTCGGTTCTTTTAGACATCATGTGCAAATAACAATGTTAAGAGGTAAACAACAAATCAGAAGAAAGCTTATTCAATAGATTTCAGATCGTTCCTACCAGCCATAGAATCTTAGGTCGTTACATATGATGTACGACTTTGGGTCGTTCTACGCAACCAAGAAGCTTTAGGTCGCTATAACAGTCTAGTTCCTCATAAAGTTTTTTTACTTCAAGATTTTAGGTCATGAACAACCCAAAACTGCAAGGGTTCAGCGACCCAAAGTTTAGGATTGAAATGACGGCCTAAAGGCTTGAGTTATCACAACGACCTAGAGTGAGGTTGCGAACTAAAGCTTGAAAGTGGTTACAGCGACCTAATTCAGCACAAACCATTGCAAAATAACGACCTAGGGTGAACAACCAACAGGGGTGCTTCAACTATTGAAAAGAATGGCAAGGCATGATATTGTAAATTAAGGACGTTATTATTCTAGGGTACACGATTCTTAGCAGTTAGAGCTACGACCAAATTGTGGGAATTTATACATGAAAGTTAAGCTAAAAATCATCACAAACAGGCATGCTCCAAGTCACTAAACCCATCAACATTGTCATCAAATGCATGATTGAAATTGTACCAACCAATAATCTCACAAAGTATAAAAGTGTCAAGTTCAACTTAAAATGTACATATATACACAGTAAGTAAAAGCCTTGAATCGCACCTGGTTCTTGGTGGTGAGGAGCTTCGAACTTGATTACAAGACTAAGAGATTATTCGGACGTCAATTGCTACGATGATGACGTGAATCGGTGGATTTAATTTATATTGGTCGCCATTGATGAGATTTTTTAGCTTAAGAGGGGGATTTAAGAGAATGATGACCTAATGAAGAAATGAGGGTTAGGCAAAACAATTAAACCGAGCTCGTAGGGCCCCACAACGGTCTAATCCCAAGAAGAATACCAATGGACATGTAACGGCTCGGGTTTTCTCCCGGACCTAATCGATCGCAAAATCGACCAAGACCGTTCAAAACACGAATAAGTTAACTCTGGGAATACAAAACATTAGAACAACAACAGCAGACTTTTATAAAACATCATAATAATGTTACATCAAAATATAGAATATATCAGAGTACATTGAATAAAATTACAGCGGAAGATAAATTACAGAAAATTAAATACAATAAACAGTGGAAGACTTCTATGCTCTGGACACAGCTTTAGGCTTCGATCCAGAATCCTGCTCAAGAGATAAATATCTGCAAAAAGCTACTCGACTGCCCGTGTGGAAAAGAGGGCACCCGAGTTTGCAAAGTGAAACAAACTATGGGCCAGTCATGGGACTGGTGTGAGAATTCTTAACTAATTTAACTAATAGTAATAAGGCGAATCCAAGGACCATGCTGCTAACGCGGAAAGAGTTTTATTCCAATGGATTGCCGGTGCATAAAATAAAGTGAATCATCAAAACAACGCAATGCTTTTAGAAAAATGGAATCATCATAAGACTCAAGTCCCATCACACAATGCAACGCAAACCAGAGGATAGAGTTTTACCATATAATGATTAAACATGCTTGGTACGATAAAAACGAATTTGATATTATTATTAGTGTATATATGTTTTAAAAACTTTTCAAAGTAAATGTATCAATCTTAGGAAGCATAACTACCATATACTATGCCTCCATACTAGTAATACAATCAAGTCCATAGGGTCGTATTGGGAATTGAGTTTCCATCATGAGTCAAGGCTAGGAACGATCTCCTTACCGATTCAAGACACTCTAGCTAATGTCTC
Organism: Allium sativum; assembly: GCA_030737875.1. Taxonomy (NCBI): domain Eukaryota; kingdom Viridiplantae; phylum Streptophyta; class Magnoliopsida; order Asparagales; family Amaryllidaceae; genus Allium; species Allium sativum. The sequence continues at coordinate 780,691,973 of CM060913.1, read as the reverse complement.
AGGATTCCCCGCAGTGAACCCTTGGATCCTGCAGGGCTGGTCCGCACATACGATTTTGTTGATTATTTATTCCTAAACACACGTTTCCCGGTCCTATAGGACCTAATATCCGAGTCGCCTCATTCCATCATCCACATAAGTAAAATGTCGGGTCGTGTAAAACCCAAACACCACATCTAGCTAGAAAGAAACGTGCTGCTCTCCCTGCATTCCCTTGCTCCGTTTTTGACTCATACCAGGGTGTGAGGCTCGTGAAGCTATGTAATACAAAAAGCTATGCTTTTCAAGCTGTGCTTTGATCATCATCCACCAGGCCTGCTTTTCAACAAAAACCTTGATCCATGCATCTTAGCATGCCACATTGTCAATCCATACCATACCATTGATTCCTACCAATATATAACCTCTAAGCTCGTACATCTCAGAGAAGGGTGTTAAACCCTGAGAACCTGTGGGGGGGAACAGAAGAAAGAGGAGTAAACAAAAAGGGTCAGACATAAAGTCTGGCGAGTCCAGTTACTTTTAGTAGGTAAACAAGTAAAAGTAGCATGACAGGCATATAAAGTAAATAAGAAAGATTACACCATAAAAGGTACTATGACAAGGTAAACATGATAAAGTGTATAGCTTCTCTAATGATTACTCTGCACTAGTACTAGTATAACTAGAATGAGATGATCCCAACAACTACCAGATGATAGACTTAGGCATACATCCAGATGTACCGTAACTACTACCCTAATCGATCGGCTTCCTACTCCGTAGATACTCTGTGCCGACCCCACAGTAGGAGGTATCACTTCCTAAAATGACAACCCTTCGTTGATGTGCACAGCCATACCTACTGGTGTCATGGTCGTCTTAGCCCCCTCTACCCGACCCATGCACGCACATGTCCCCAGTCGGTTTGCGCCGCCCACACTGTCCTTCTCGTTTGGATCTCTTACAATCAGTCCAGTAAGCCTGCCCCGACTCCGATCTAGGGCGGAGTCCTCGTTTGATATCGTTATATGGGTTACTGACCGAAACGGGTCCCATACGCAATACGATACAAGCTCTACCCTTTGTCTGGTATCTCCACTGGTTATGCTTACCACTAGGTGTCTTTAATTACATAATCCTATCATTTCCACAAGTTATGCTTACCCTAAGGTGTCTTTAATTACATAACTCCAACATTTCCACATATTATGCTTACCACTAGGTGTCTTTAATTACATAACCCCCTCAGGTTAAGTTTGTGGGCCTATATATAAATATTACCCACCCCCTCAGATTTACTTAAACCACCGACTGTTCAAACATATTTACTTAACCCCATTCAAGTTCATGTTCATACAATCCCTATGGATTCTACTAGGTTAAGTATTCAAGGATTATTACCATATTTCATTTATGGTTACGGTATGCTAGACCTCCCACATTAAGCCTACAATTTGTGGATGCTGGATATGCCGGGCGGGTCCGGGCAGACTTCTTCCACAAGTCGGGCCTAACCTTGTGTCTTAGGGCATCTCATATTTGCGCACTTAGGCCTCCCACATTAGATTCACCACTTGTGGCTGCAGGATATGCCGGTCAGTTTTGGGAAGACTTCCATCACAAGTGCAATCTAACCTCGTGCTTAAGCGCGGTTTACAATTTTAAGTTATTGTAATTCTAGGCATTTCAATTATTAGCCAATTTTACCTATGTCTTTATAGGTGTTTCATGCCCCTTTTTCCCATTATGAGTTATATGCCCAATTTCATGTTCATAAACATTATTTAAGTTATGCCACATATTTCATTCAGGTCATGCCTAAACTTCCAATTACAAATTATGCTCAATTCAATGTTTTTCCCCTCGTTCCCTGTTTAACGCATTCGCTCGTTTTAGCAACATGCCTAGGCTCGAAAGTAGCCTGGCTGTATAAAATAAAAATGGAAAGGGTGAAGGGAAGATGACAGAAATGATTCTTCTAACAGATTTGACATAAACATATAATGGCATAATGTTAAGATGAACATATAAGAACAGATTTGGTGAACTTGTGATAATAAAACTGGTTTTAACATAATAGGGATGTCATAATGGGCATGGTTAGATCTAAACTAGGATTTTAATGTCCAACTAATGACAGATCCAAGTTGCCCACAACATGATAGGTACAATATGATTTAAATACTGAATTAGATATATATATATAATCAAAAGTAGACCTGACAAGATAAAGTTTAAGATCCAAGTCATAGTTAATTCAGAACGTCATAATTTCACAAGTTACAATAGATCTGGTATAATTCAGTCACAGGCATAGATCCAAATTACAATATCATGGATTCACAAATTACGATAGATCTGATATGATTCAGTCACAGGCATAGATCCAAATTACAGTCATGTCATGCTTTACTTTTAATTACTTAAATTTAAAGGAAACTGAAACTCATAGCGTTTGGATCTAGAAAGGAAGAAGAAGAACAGATCTACACTTGAATCTCTAACTTTGATTTACAGAAGAAGAAAAGGATTTGATTCAGTCCAGGCACCGACAGCATCTAGGCCTCCATTCATTTTCAGTGAAGAAAACAGGAGAAATGGAGCCGTATTTATAGCTGCTAGCCCCCAGAACCGACCTGCCACGTCAACCCTAGGGGGTCGACCCTGGGGTTGACACCCTTCTTGAGGGGTCGACACCCCCTTGAGGGGTCTACTCCTCTGGGCAGGAATTTTCCCGCTCACCCCGAATTCTGAAATTTGAACGATTTTGAACTTTCTAGACCTAATTTTGAATTCTCGGACCCTATTTAATCATCTTGCGTGTATACAAACTTCGAACCTTCATAACTTCTTCATACGGTGTCTGTTTTACGCAAACCAAGTGTCTATCTTGATTAGAATTTCGAGACGGACGCAATGGCATAGTGCGTTTTCCTTAATTCTGAATATTAATTTAATTATTATTTAATTTATCCTCTTTTAGTGTTATTAAAATTACGGGGTGTTACATTCTCCCTTACTCAAAGGATTTCATCCCCGAAATCTTCAAGTTAAGAAGAATGTATATCCTACAATCCATCACCCATCTACTCATCCACCAGTCACAGGCATCCATTGTCCTTAAAGACTTCTAATGCTTATATGAACATATGCAAAGGTGTGTGTATATGTCCTAATACCAATGCGAAGATCAGACGGTCTACTGATTCAGTCGACCTCCTTAATGCAATGTATGTTAGTGTCATGAATACAACATGTTTGCAACAATCCTATTATAACATGTAAGTTTTATATGTGCACACAAACATCCATCCAAATGCAACATCCATATGATGATACATCCATTTTCATCCATTAAGAAGAAAAATGCACACACATCCATATGCAGTATGAGCGTGATTGAGCCGATCTAGTGCCTAACGTGTGTGTATATGCATCCACTGGCAACCACTAGGAAACACTTGCATCCACTTGAATCCATCAAACATAACATGTCTCAAACACATGTTTATATTCATGGGATTCCTACCTAAAGGTTGAAGATTTGATCGATAAGATACACTTAAATGATAGAAAAAAGCATAAATAAAAGCTTTAGAAAAGGAGTTAAGAACATACCCTTAAAAAGAAAAAGGTACGAAGCACGAATCTTGTCTTCGGTCTCCCAAGTTGCATCCTTCGAGTTATCTCCCCACTGAACCTTCGTCAACTTGATTTCTTTATTACGTAGCTTCTTAACTTCTGATCCAAGAATACTGGAAGGGGCTCGTCTGACTATTGCCTCCCGTTCCAGCTCTACTTCTTCCGACTCAACAACTTTTGCGGTTTCATGCAAGCACTTCCGCAAATGAGAGACGTGGAAAACATCATGAATGCCAGATAGTCTCTTTGGTAGCCTTACTCTATAGGTCATTTGGTCAATCCTTTCTGTTATTGAAAAAGGCCCTACGAATTTTGGCGCCAATTTCCCTACATATCCAAAGCGAACCACATTCCTTAAGGGTGACACTTTGATGAAAACTATGTCTCCTACTTCAAATTCAGCGTCAGTCCTTCTCTTGTCTGCATAGGATTTCTGCCTATCTTGAGTGGTCTTCATTCGTCGTCCAATAAGATCAATCTTCTCGGACGTTTCTCTAACCATATCTGGTCCAAGTAATAGTCTTTCTGTAGATTCCTACCAACAAGTTGGTGACCTACAGGGTCGCCCGTATAATGCTTCAATGGGTGTCGTGCCAATGCTAGCTTGATAACTGTTGTTGTAGGCAAACTCTACAAAAGGAAGATGCTCTCCCCAAGTCCCTCCGAAGCCTGGGATACACAGCCTCAAAAGATCCTCAAGAATTATGTTTACCCTCTCCGTCTATCCATCGGTCTGAGGATGATAAGTGGTGCTCAAACATAATTGTGTACCTAATGCTTCTTGCAAGCTCCTCCAAAACTCACAAGTGAAGATGGGGTCACGATCGCTTACGATGCTGGAAGGTAATCCATGAAGACGGATGATCTCATGAACATAAATTGCTTCCAACCAAGCTATCGCCCTCTTACTCTTAACTGGAATAAAATGAGCGCTTTTAGTAAGTCTATCTACCATAACCCAAATACTGGTGTTGCCTTTCTTTGATCTAAGCAAACCATCTATGAAGTCCATAGAGATGCTCTCCCACTTCCACTATGGAACCTCCAAAGGGTGAAGTACACCACCGGGCTTCTTTTGCTCACTTTGACTTGCTAATAAACCAAACACTGAGAAACAAACTCTACCATATATTTCTTCATCCCAGCCCAAAAGAAAACCCTCTTCATATCCCTATACATCTTATCACCACTTGGATGAATAGTCATCTTAGAATGATGGGCTTCCTCTAAGACTGCCTTTAACAGACTCCCGGTTTGAGGAACACAAAGCCTTCCATCTCGTCGCAACCACCCTTTATCGTAAATGGAATATCTATTGAGGTGACTAGAAGTCTCCCCTTTACTGAGCCTATCCAGTATGTCTAAAATCTGCGGATCATCTCGCTGCGAAGTTCCTATCTGATCCATAAGAGTAGGTCGTATCTCTAGCGATGCAAACAAACCGGGCAATAACTCGGTGGAGGGTCTAAAATCAAAAGTCGATATGAACTCCAAGCTTTTCCTTTTCATAAACGGAGGACTTAAGGCCATCCTCTGCCTACTCAGTGCATCTGCCACCACATTACCCTTGCCAGAGGTATAAGTAATCTCAAAATCATAAGAAGCTAGGAACTCCATCCACCTTTGTTGCCTTAAATTAAGATCCTTCTACGAGAACAAATACTTGAGAGATTTATGATCAATGTACAACTCGAACTTCTCTCCAAGAAAATAATGATGCCACATCTTAAGCGTGAATACTGCGGCAGCTTGCTCTAAATCATGGGTAGGGTAGTTCCTCTCATGAACCCTTAGTTGTCTTCCTCCATAACATACTACCCTTCCTTCTTGCATCAGAACCGCACCAATCCCTGCACCACATGCGTCAGTGTATATTGTAAATAATTTGTTCCCATTAGGCAAGGTCAAGACCGGGGTTGTTGTCAGAGCCCTCTTCAGTTGTTGGAAAGTAACATCACAATCTATATCCCATGAAAATGCCAAATTCTACTTCGTCAGCTGGTGAGTGGGGCTGATATCTTTGCGAAGTCCTTAATGAACTTCCTATAATATCCTGCTAACCCCAAAAAGCTTCTCACCTCCGTTGCATTCTTTGGAATCTGCCAGTCTTGAACTGCAACCACCTTTGCGGGATCTACTGCTATCCCTTCTTTAAAAACCACATGCCCTAGGAATCTCACCTCTTTTCTCCAAAAATGGCATTTGGGGAACTTTGCCTTAAGATGATGTGCACGGAGAGTTTTCAAAACTTCTCTCAAATGTTGGGCAAGCTCTTCCTCACTCTTTGAGAAGATCAAGATATCATCAACGAAGACCACGATGAATTTATTTAGAAACTCCCGAAACACCCTACTCATCAGATCAACAAAATAGGCGGGTGCATTCGTCAACCCAAAAGGCATAACTAGCCATTCAAAGAAACCATCTGGAGTCCTAAAAGCGGTCTTATCTATACTTTCCTTAGCCACCCTCAACTGATGAAACCCCATGGCCAAGTCTAACTGAGAAAATACCGAGGCACCAACAAGTTGGTCAAACAAGACATCTATCCTCGGAAGTGGGTGCCTATTCTTCTTTGTGAGTTTGTTCAACTCTCTATAGTCCACACACAGATGAAGCAAACCATCCTCCTTAGTTGCGAATACTACTAGAGCACCCCATTCAGATATGCTTCGCCTGATAAACCCTTTCTCAAGTAGCTCCCCTACTTGCTTGCTAAGCTCCCTCCTTTCCCTTGGAGCCATATGGCGTACAGGTAATGCGACTGGCTTTGCATTGTCCACCACATGTATACGAAAATCGATTTCGTGCTTCGGAGGTAAGCCTCGTACCTCATCAAAAACATCAGAATAGTCTCGGACTATTGGAACAGATTGCAGATCATCGATAGATGCATCAAGAGACTCTAGGAAACTAAGCATAACAAACCCTTATGGGCCACAAGAAATATCGAGCGTCCTTCCATGGAAAGTTAAACGTCTAACAACCCTCTTCTCACAATATAGGATGGCACCATACATGGTTAGCCAATCCATTCCTAGAATCAACCCATAGCCCATAAAACCGAGCACATATGCGTCGCACTCAAACTCGGCGCCTAAGACAGATATTCTCAAACCCCGATAAATCATAGACAAATGAGCCGAACCACCAATGGGGTTTGAGACAACTAGGGGATCCACTATCATACTAGTATTTAAGTGCAGATATTCAACCATAGAACTAGATATAAATGAATGTGAAGCGCCAGAATAAAAAAGAGTTCTAATAGGATGATTGGAAAGAGAAATCAAACCTTCCACGGAAATTTTACTACCTCTGTCCGGAGCACTGATTGCGAGAGCATGCACCTGCCCTCCAGAAGCTCCTGCCCTTTGACCTTGTCCCTGTGGTCCATGTTTCTTCGGGCACTCCCTAGCAAAGTGTCTGACTTCCCCCACAATTGAAGCAAGTATTCTTCCTTCTTTTGCAGTCCTTGACCAAGTGACCCTCTTGTCCACAACTGTGACATTTCCTCTTATCCTTAGCCTTGTCATTCTTTCCGCCTTTCTTCTATTGTTGTTGTTGTTGTCCTTTCTTTGGCCATACCTTCTTATTTTGCGTTATTTCCTCAGCCTTAACTTCCTTCTTTTCTCCTTTGTCTTCCTCATGCATGAAGGCCATATCAACGAGCCTTTCAAAAGTAGCTCCCATTGGAATATGGGACATGGCTAACCCATGAAGGGGTTCGTTTATCCCTTTAGAAAACCGCAAAGCTTTCTTATGCAGAGTATCTACCAATTCCAATCCAAACCGTGCTAGCTAGTTGAATTTGTTCACATATTCCTTAACATTCATGTTTCCTTGTTTGAGTGCCAAGAAGCTCTCCATTCGCATGCTTTTCTCATCTTGGGAAAGAAACTTCATTTCAAACCTCTGTATAAAATCATCCCATGTCTCCACCGGACTCCAGCTTGGATAACTTCCCACCAGAACGAAGCTTCATCTTTTGGTAGCCAAGCAGCTAACTGAATCTTCCTTCGATCTTCCACTTCAAAGATAACAAACAAGTCCTTAGTCTCCTTGAGCCAATTCCTTGCCTCTACGAATGTCTCGTTTCCATGGAATGGCTTTCCTCCCATAGCACGGAAATCTTTGCAGATCTTAGAGAAGTTGTCTGCACGTGGAGGAGGAGGAGGAACGACAGGTGCAGTTGGGAGAGGAACGTCAGCTTGACCACTGGTAGGCGACGTGGCCTCTAGATACGTACGGAACCATCCCGGTACCATAACACCCTCAGGAATATTAGGTTCCCAGACATGCTGAAAAGAAAAGGAAAGAGATCTACACAAAGGATTGAAAGATATTACATATGTCTTTGGGGAATTTGTTTTTCAAAATAGACTTTTCTTTTTGAAAATGCTTTCTTTTAAATCCTTTTTAAACTAATTTCCCAAAAAAATTTATCTAATCTAGTAACCTTCAGCTTTGATACCAAGTGTGGCACCCAATGTCCGTTAATGTCACCCATTAAGAGAATGCATTAAGTTTCATGAAGCGTTATAGGTAAACAGAAACAAAAACATTACAAGACAGATATAAAAATAATAGCGGAATAAAAACTAACTTTATTAATCATAAAGCATTGTGGTTCAAAACATCATATGTCTGCATTACATAAAAAATGGTACATCATAAAAACTTTTTTCTTACTTTTAAACATCGGAGTACAAAGTAAAAGAAGTGAAATCCCCAAATAAAAGCATAGCCAAAGTAGAAAAGATAGGAGCTTGGGCAATACATCTAACAGCTCCAGATAGCAGAATCCTTGTTAAGCTTGAGTATTCCCACCCTGAGAACATGGGGGGAGGGGAACGGAAGAAAGAAGGGGAAATAAAAAGGGTTAGACATAAAGTCTGGCGAGTCTAGTTACTTTTAGCAGAAAAATAAAATAAAAGTAGCATGACAGGCATATACAGTTGATAAGAAAGATAACACAGTAAAAGGTAGGTATGACAAGGTAAACATGATAGAGTGTATACGCTTCTCTAATGATTACTCCGCACTAATACTAGTAAACCAGAATGAGATGATCCCAACAACTATCAGATGGTAGACTTAGGCATACGTCTAGATGTACCCTAACTACTACCCTAATTGATAGGCTCCCTACTCTGTAGATACTCTGTGCCGGCCCCAAAGTAGAAGGTATCACTTCCTAAAGTGGCAACCCTTCGTTGATGTGCACAGCTATACCTACAGGTGCTACGGTCGTCTTAGCCCCCTCTACCCGGGCCATGCACGCACATGTCCCCGGTCGGTTTGCGCCGCCCACGCCGTCCTTCTCATTTGGATCTCTTACAATTGGTCCAGTTAGCATGCACGACTCTGACATAGGGCGGAGTCCTCGTTTGATACCGTTATATGGGTTACTGACTGAAATGGGTCCCACACACAATACGATACAAGCTCTCCCCTTTGTCTTGTATCCCCACTAGGATTTCTGCCCGGTATGCTTACCACTAGGTGTCTTTAATTACATAACCGTATCATTTCCATAAGTTATGCTTACCCTAAGGTGTCTTTAATTACATAACTCCAACATTTCCACAGGTTATGCATACCACTAGGTGTCTTTAATTACATAACCCCTTAGGTTAAGTTTATGGGCCTATAAATAAATATCACCCACCTCCTCAGATTTACTTAACCCACCCACTGTTCGAACATATTTACTTAACCCCTATTCAAGTTCATGTTCATACAATCTCTATGGATTCTACTAGGTTAAGTATTCAAGATTTATTACCATATTTCACTTATGGTTACAGTATGTTAGACCTCCCACATTAAGCCTACAATTTGTGGATGCTGGATATGCCGGGCGGGTCCGGGCAGACTTCTTCCATAAGTCGGGCCTAACTTTGTGTCTTAGCACGTCTCGTATTTGTGCACTTAGGCCTCCCATATTAGATTCACCACTTGTGGTCGCTGGATATGCCATCCGGTTCCGGGCAGACTTCCACCATAAGTGCAATCTAACCTCATGCCTAAGCGTGGTTTACAATTTAAAGTTATTGTAATTCTAGGCATTTCAATTATTAGCCAATTTAACCTATGTCTTTATAGGTGTTCATGCCCTTTTTTCCCATTATGAGTTATATGCCCAATTTCATGTTCATAAACATTATTCAAGTTATGCCACATATTTCATTTAGGTCATGCCTAAACTTCCAATTACAAATTATGCCCAATTTCAATGTTTTTCCCCTTATTCCCCGTTTAATGCATTCGCTCGTTTTAGCAACATGCCTAGGCTCAAAAGTAACTTGGCTATATAAAATAAAAAGGGAAAGGGTGAAGGGAAGATAGCAGAAATTATTCTTCTAACAGATTTTACATAAACATATAATAGCATAATGTTGAGACGGACATATAAGAACTTATCTAGTGAACTTGTGATAATAAAACCAGTTCTAACATAGTAGGGATGTCATAATAGGCATGATTTGATCTAAACTAGGATTTTGATGTCTTACTAATGACAAATCCAAATTACCCACAACATGATAGGCACAAGATGATCTAAATATTGAATTAGATCTATAATCAAAAGTAGATCTGACATGATAAAGGTTAAGATCCAGGTCATATTTAATTTAGAATGTCATAGATTCGCAAGTTACAATAGATCTGATATGATTCAGTCATAGGCATAGATCCAAATTACAATATCATGGATTCACAAATTACAATAGATCTGATATGATTCAGTCACAGGCATAGATCAAAATTACAGTCATATCATGCTTTACTTTTAATTATTGAAATCTAAAGGCAACTGAAACTCACAACGCTTGGATCTAGAAAGGTAGAAGAAGAACAGATCTACACTTGAATCTCTAATTTTGATCTACAGAAGAAGAAAAGGCTTTAATTCAGTCCAGGCTTTGACAACATCTAGGCCTCCATTGATTTTCAATGAAGAAAGCAGGAGAAATGGAGCCGTGTTTATAGCTGCCAGCCCCTAGAACCGACCCGCCACATCAGCCCTAGGGGGGTCGACCCACCCCTTAGGGGGTCAACCCCAAGGTCGACACCCCCTTGAGGGGTCGACTCCCCTGCGCGGGAATTTTCCAGCTCACCCTGAATTCTGAAATTGAAGTGATTTTAAACTTTCTGGACCTAATTTTGAATTCTCGGACCCTATATATAATTATCTTGTGCGTATACAAACTTCAAACCTTCAAACTTCTTCATACGGTGTTCGTTTTACGCAAACCAAGTGTCATCTTAACCAAAATTTCGAGATGGACGCAATGGCGCAATCCGTTTTCCTTAATTCTGAACATTAATTTAATTATTATTTAATTCATCCTCTTTTAGTATTATTAAAATTATGGGGTGTTACACATACATTTGATACACTCAAGCGAAATGAGTGGTCAGTCATGTGTGGGTCGGATTCCGTACCTTGTCATAGTCGGAATCTAATCTCAAATAAGCGCTCACGGTTTTGATTGTATACTATATATATGAAGCGTGAGATGCAAGTGTTCCGCTAGATTGATATTTATTTGTATTTAGACACTATTATAATATCAAAATATATATGATTTCAAAAATGTTTTGGGTTATCGTAAGGTAAAAACCATCCGTGTTTATGTATGGATCAATTTTATGATTATCCTTTTATTTCAGAAAAGATTTGTTAACTTTAAAATCAAGTTGGATGTTGTTTATAAACCTAGTGGGTTTCTCACTCTGGCTCACCAGATTGACCCGGTGTTTGAAATGCTCGGTTTAGACCGGGTTGTACAGGTTCAGGTTATTGGGTACTACGAAGTTCAGAAGACGTGCTGGATGATTTCAGACATATGATGTTGTTATTCCGCTATGTATTGTGTATGAGAACAGGTTGTTATAACTGTCCAAGTGTATTGATATACTCTGATGTTTGTAAGTATATTTTCAAGCTCTCAATAAAGATTATTTCTATATTATATTTCGCTGTGATATGGGACTCTGAATCTGTTATGTTATTATCCTTCTTCTTCTATTATAATATTTCTTTCTTATCTCACCCTCTAATTTCTTTCTATTAGTGTTCCGGTATTTTCGGTGTTTGGAAGGTCGACATGAGTTACGGTAAATGTATTTATGTCGGTTTTCGAGGACTGAAATCCTTGGTTCGTTACAAATGCGCATAATGGATCGTTAAGGCAAAACTAACAATAGAGGGAGGTGAGTAGTGTTTCCAATGAATTTAAGAAAATCTAAAACTTATATGATCTACTATATAAATCACACACCATAGAAATAATCACAGACACAGAATTAAACACAAACACAAAAATAAACAAAAATAAAATGTAAAAAAGAAAAGAACACACCGGATTTTATACTGGTTCGGATTACTCCTACGTCCAGCCCCATGCAACACTAGACTGCACAGAGTTTTATTAATATATAAATATCCAAGTGCAATCTCCTTGATGTCGCGGCCACAAGGTTACCACCGACTCCAAACACCCTTGATCAAGTATATTTCCCTTAATTTCCCGAGCTACAAAGTTACCACCAATTCCTTTCCTTGATTTCAAGGCTACAAGGAACACAACTTTTCCGAATCACTTCCCAAACAATTACAAAAGCCCTAAAACTCTTCAACAGCACTTCGATTCAGAGAGTAACGAGTAGAGAGTGAGAAGAGAAGAAGTTTTTTGTAAATAGAATTGAACTCAGCAGAGTATAAGTGTAGAAATTATAAAAATATGAAATATTAATGGTGTAAAGAAAGGGGATGAAGATGGAGAAGAAGAACGATGAAAAAAATTTGAAATCATCCCCTATTTATAAGATTTGAAAGGTTGCAACGCTTCTGGAACGTTACAAATAGTGAAAAGACACTTCCTTTCAAAATCAAAAATGTGACAATTATATGTCGACATGGCCTATTATGCATGTCGGCATATCACTTCATAAATTTGAATTTTGAGCATTTTTAAAGTGTTTTAATGTGTATATATATATATATAATTCTAAAAATTCTTGAATTAAAACATAGTGATATAAACATGTATTATAAAGTAGAAAATCATATGAAATCATAAATATATACTTATTTATAAAATTGTAAAGATTAAAACTATATAAATATAAAGTATATGACTATATAATTATATATAAAACTTATATACTTAAAAACTCGAGTTAAAAATCAAAAGTAAGATAGAAAATTAATTAGAATTAGAAAAGGATCTGAAAATGGAATTTGTAATTTGAAAATCAGAATAGAATTTGAATTTGAATTTGAATTTGAACCTCGGGTGCTATTCAGAGTCTTACATAAACTAGACTCTATTACTATATTTATCTTGAACTCTTGAAATCTTGAATACTCATGAGTCTTGAATCTTCTAAATTCTGAATCTCTAAAAGCTCTTAAACTGTCCAGTCTTCAGTATTAATTGTTGTATACAAATCCTGCTTTTGTGTGTGTATATATATATTCTAGAAAAAGGTGTTCATATATATTTTACAATCGAGTAATATTGAAATAAGGTTGTTGTCATCAAAACTCCATTCTCCAACAATCTCCCCCTTTTTGATGATGACAACCTTAGTTTATAAAATATCATACCTGTATATACATGTTGATGATGATCCTTCTAATACTCTATATTTTATAATTTCTCCCTCTTTGGAATATCAAAAAGAAATTCCAAAACTACTCCCCGAATCATATAACTACCTAAATGATTCCTATACTAACGTACTCCCCCATAAATCTAAATATATAATCATAACATACTCCCCCTAAATTTATGATTATACAATAATCAATACTATGTATATAAACAAACCAATCCAAGTATCATAATTACATTTGTTTTAAGTTATATATACAAATCAATTCAAGCACACCACACCAAGTAATAATTTACATATGTTTAATATATACATGTTTTAATTCAAACAATCCAAACAAATCAAACAATTTCGAATGTAACAAGAACAAGCACCTATGGAAGTCGAATAAGAAACTTCTTTAGAAAGTGTTGAATGTCCAATCAACACTAGAACCATTTCCAGAGAGATGATTGTTCAAAACCAAGTGAAGATTGTCAACAATCAAAATAAACTCAAAAAGAACTTTTCCAAAATGAGCAAGTTCATGGTCAAGATAGGAAGAAAGCTTGGAATTTCATCTTCCTCCTCATCATCCGTTGAAAAAGCCTATCTAGTTTAATTTATCTTTAATATTTGCTTGTATTTGCTTTCGAATCTCGTATTTAGTGTGTCTTCATTAGTTGGATGTATTTGCTTTTTTATGAAGTAAGAATTGTGTTTTATTTATGATAAAATTATCTTTAAGTTACTGTAAAAACTTTAGAATTAAATATAATATAATATAAGAACAAAAAAATCAAAATTTGAAAATTTTCATAAATTTCAAACAAATTATGTCATTCTCCAACACTTATTATTGTTTGTTTTCATATATATTATAATATATGATGTGTTAGAAAACCTGTGATTGACAATTGAGTGTTTTGGATGTTTGAATATCACTGGCCCTAAATATCGATATGTATATATATATATGCTAAAAAATAATTTTGAGATTTTAAAGGTAAATTCTGTTTTCTAAAATAGAATTTGAATTGCTGTCAAAAAAAATAGAATTTGAATTTCGAATGGGCTAGTAAAAATATTAACTTATTTTTGATAATAAAACAAGTAGTGAATTTAAAAATGGTGTTTATAAATGAAATGGAATAATTATCATTGGATAATTTGGGAATTTAAATTCAAATGTAGATTTGAAAATTGGAATTGAGAATCATTTCAAAAGAGAACGATGAAATTATTTCGGTGTCCTAAATGTAAATATAGTAGGAATAAATCTATATGGATATATGATTTGAATTTGACTATGTCGATTCTATAAAAATAAATTAGTTTTAGAAAGGATATTGGAATTATATTAAATAGAAATTAAGATTTAGAAGTGAATATAAGATAGATCCTATGTTTATATATATTAGTTATAATAATAAAATACTCCAGAATAGGAATTAGGTTTCAAATAGATATTTTAAAGGGAAGCTTGTTTTAATTTATAAAACAAGAAAATTAATTTATAAACGATGTTTATAAAAAGAGTGAGGTAAATTATCATTGAATTAAATTTGGAATTATAAATTCAAGTACGAATTTAAAAAGGAAACTAGAAATCGTTTCGAAAAGGGAATGATAGATTTTACTCCAGAATTCGGATTATAAACTGAACTAAAAAGTCCAATGGATTATAACTGAAATTCGATTATATCAAATTTTATAAAATAAATTTATTTCCAAGGGGATTGGAACCCATTATAGAAGTTGAGTTATAAATAAATTTATAGCTAATATAATCAAATATTGCGGAAAATCGAGAATATTAAGTTGGATTTGGTAAATTGGATGAATTTATATTAAAATATATAAGAATGGAGTTGGAATTGATTTAATAAACGACGTTTTAATGTTTATATTCAAATATAATTAAAACGAGCTCACCGCAACATAGTAGTTTGTAATTTGACATTTCGAACTTCAATTGAGTATATATAACACAATTTAAGTCAGAGTTCTTTGAAACAAGAATCATTAGGACCGATTGAATAATAGTTTTCTAATTAAAGAGAAAAATATGGATTTTGTTTTATAGATTTGAGTTATGTCAAAATTAGATTTTTAGAAAAATTGCGCTATAATTGTTATAAAACCATAACGGATTATCTAAATTAATAAAAGGATTTTTAAGCCAATAAAACTTATATTTCCATTATAAAGATCCAGACTTGAGTTATAAAATCAATATGAACTCAAGTGGAGTAAATGATTCGATTTTGAAACAAAAATCATATTTTTAATTATTGAATAGAATTAACTAAGTAGAAGACTAAATTAATTAATCAAGTTTGGATCGAGTTGACTCTGGATAAGTGAATGGGAGTTGTGAATTCATACTCGAAATCGAATATGAAACTTGAATTGAAAATAGAATTCAATTAGTTTATATGAAAATTAAAATTGTATATGAACGTGATATGTTTAAATATAAAGTGAAACAAACAAAAGAGCTAATTAGGGAATTAATACCGAATTGAGTTAAAACGACTGAATTGAGTTAGAATAAATTGGAATTAGATGAGTATGTGTTAAACAAGTATGGAATAAAGTAATGGAAGAGAAATAAATTGAATGCCCGACAAAAGAGGTACATATTTAATTTAATATGAGATTTTATGAGACTATTTGGCAATCCACTTGGCTTTTTTATTTTCCTTTTGAATGAAAAGGGCCCGATGAGGCAATTTATAATTGTACCAAGTGACCTATACAAAGGAGACGCTGGCGAAATTTTTCGGAAATTTAAGGAGATAGAAAGTTTTAAGAAAATTCGATTACTTAAAATATACTTATCGACCATATATGAAACTAGAAACCAAATCGGTTAATAAGATTTAAAAGCATTGTACTAAAGGTTTTCATCTATAGTAAATGATGTTTTGAAAGGAAATAATATAAGATTTTAAATATAGTTAGTTAAATACGGTATTTGGGTTGTCGTAACGATGTTTTACACAACATCCGTTTTAACCTAAATAAGTGTAAGTTTGGAAATATAATAACTAATATTTCCCAAGTATAGAAATAAATGAGTTCAGGAAGAGTTAAGTAATTGGAATATTTTCCAATTATAAACAAAAGATATTTTCTTAGCATAGAAAATAAAAGAAAGCGATATATGCAAATGTTTTCCAAATAGCGTAAGAGGCCAAGATGATTGTTCAAAATATTGGGTTAACAAATATTGATAAGGAAATGGAGAAGCTATTTAATTAATGAAATATTAATTAAGGGGCCCAGTGATTGATAACCGACTATCGAAGTATTGGCCAATATCGTTGTCAATATGGAGAGACCGGTTGGATTGTTATTAAAGAATCACTCTGCATTGGCAGTAGCATTGTAAATCAGATTATATAAAGACAACTGAAGATGTAGTAAAGTGCAAGGGCTTTTCTGTTAATCCTAGGTAGAAATTGCCTAAGATGGATTAATGAAAACTGCGCCTTCATTTTTGTTTAGTCCCAAAACGAACTTGTACGGACAAATGTCTAACAGAGTATTTCCAATGATCACATAAGTTAGTTTGCACAAATATACATTTGGTGGCGGAGAATTTATTCTCTTAGCATAATATCCAGAATATATTTGTGCAAATAAATTAGTGGTTAATGGACCTGACAATATGGCATTCAAAGTGATTGTGTTATCAATGAAAAGTAAGTAATCGTAGCCTCAGACCTCAACAACCAGGAAATGACAAAAATCAGGCAGACAACATGGCTAAGTGGGTAGCTCCCAATTAGGGTGTATTATTAACCATCTAGAGAAAATTCATTTCCTTCTTTAATATTTCGATGCTGTCCATTTTGGGAAAACGGTTGTTGATCCCAACCGTTCGTGATATACATTCGATACAATCAAGCGAAATGAGTGGTCGGTCTTATGTGGCCAGGTTGCAAGATGTTTTTTCTGAACCCAGTGTATTCCCCTCTAGAGATATACTATCAAAAGGTTGTTCCATACCTTGTCATAGTTGGAAATCAATTGCCCAATAAGTGCCTGTGGTTTTGATTGTATATTATGTATGTAGAGCTTGAGATGCAAGCGTTTCGCTAGATTGCTATTTAATCTATTTAGACACTATTATAATATCATAATAGTATTGATCTTAGAGAAATGTTTTGGGTAATCGTAAGGTAAAAGCCGTCTGTGTTTATATGTGGATTGGTCTTACGATTATCCTTTCTTTTAAAAGGATTTTTAAAAGTTAATCAAGTGGTTGGAGTTTACTCACATCGGTCTCATGACTGACCCAGAATTTATTTTGTTTTGTTTTACCCTAAATCTTGGGTGCTCAAATTTGTATGGGCAGTCAAGTAGTTCAGGTGTTTCCATATATCCTTGGAGGAGCTTGGAGCAGGAGGCTTCAGCGTTAGCTATTTACTATTTAATTTCCGCTGTGTTGTACTCTAATGATGTATGTAAGTAAAAATTTTGTATTTGAAAGATTGTTATATATATATATATATTATATTTTATTCCACTGTGATGTGAGATTCTGTGTTGTTGTTTCTATTCTTTTTCTTCTTTAACCCATAATGATTCGTATTTCTATGCAATTTGGGTTGGACGTATGTTGTATGTAGTCAACTCAGATGGTACGGAAATACGGGCCATTACAAGAAGGGAGCTCATGGCCTCCAGAAGATGCATCCCATTATGTCCATTACCAATCATTTTAAGTTTTGTCTATTCAAGAGAATACCAAATATCATGATGAATCACAATGGCCAAATTACGCTTAGGATGAGTAGTCTTCCAATTTATGGGGGTAGTTTGCCAAATCATAAGTTGCTTCTCTTATGATCGATCTATAACTATATTCGTATTATGTCAAACTAGTTTAATTTGATGATGTGTATTATTTGGTTTGTACTACCTCTATGACGTTTGTGTTGTGTGTATTGTGTAATGTTATGGTTTGGATTGATGTTTTGTATATCTCACTTATGATTTTTGATAATGCCAAAGGAGGAGATAAAACATAGGGGATCACTAACTCAGGGGGAGTACATATATAATCGTGATTTTATAGTCATCATCAAAAAAGGGGGAGAATGAAATTTACAAAGAGCATAAAGTGAGCTGGCCTTACTAGTGATGGCTACATCTCATTACCTTTGTTAAGCTAGGATGTGATTGTGTCATGTTGTTCCATGTCTACTTCCCAGCTATGCTGGCATCATGTCCATGCACATGTGGTGCTCGAGATTTGGGAATAAGCTATGCAGTATGGTCATAACAAGAGTTGTTCTATTGTACAGTTTCTTTGCTTCTGTCACAGTGTTAGTTGTGCTTTGGCTACATTGGATAGTTGATGTTTGATGTTGCATGTGATTACTATCTTTGCATATTTGTATTATGAAAGTGTATGTAATTTTCTCCCTGCGTAGAGTATAAAATTAGCTATTGTAGTCTAGAAATAGTGCCTAGCTCCAATGCTGTAACCTAGAAAAAATGTGGTGGATGAACCACTTTAAAAACCATATTTGGTGCACGGTCCACCTTAAAAACCAAGATGTAGGTTGATGATCTGTCAATGTCCTATAAAAACTGTAATTATTATTTGTTTTAATAATAAGTGTTTGCGGTCACTTTAAAAACTGGCCGACTCTGCCAAAAAATGGGGGAGAATGTTAGATCCTATGATTCATGCTTTTAATGACAACAACTATGCAATCACTATATACAGCATATACATACATACACACACACCCCATCTATCTATGCAGGTTATCTATAATTGCAAAAATATCATCAAAGATTTGAAGATATGTACAAGAGTTTCATAGTAAGATAGTATTATGTGTAATAGTACAAATAATGTGCAATATTCTTGGACAAATTTATTTTAAAAGAAACACTCAAAATATTGGTCTGTGCACATGACCGACGTCTGTCTCCAAAAGGTCAGATGTATGTCTATGCTCTCTAGAAATTTTCCAGACTCAACACAAACGTCTGACCTATAAGGATAGACGTTTTATAGAGAGCATGAACATACATCTGTCCACTTGGGTCAAACATGTATCCTATGTGATGACGTGTTATTCTAAAAGGTTTTCTTCCAAATTGAAAAGACACGTCTATTTCCCTAAACCATATTTTCTGCCTATTAAAGAATAAAACTATTTGATTGAAATGTTTTCATTCCAAACCAATATCTTTTCAACAAAACCACTTTAATCTCTATAAAAATATTGGAAATAAAAAGGTTAAAGCATATAATCTTCTCTGAATTTACCTAACATTCTCTACATACTCTTGTAATCTTTAGACTTCAACTATCATTTAAAAGAACACAATCCTTCTATACAAAAGATCTTCAACTCATATATTTTCTCATGGATATTATAGAAGATTTATGTACCATTTGATCAAAATCAGTGTTTGTAATGAACGTAATCTTGTTAAATCAAACTATTCTTCTGTAAGCCTATTCCTCCGGTCAAAGAGAGGGTTGATTTGTAGTTAGAAAGCCGAAAGGGAGCTTCAGGACTGGACGTAGGACGGGAGGTCCGAACCAAGATAAAAATCTGCTGTGATGCTTATTACCTTACTTATTTTATGTTTGTAGCTTTCATATTCTAAGTTACACTTGCTTAATTAGATAAACATGATCCACATAAGCACTTTCAGGTGAGGCCATAACCACCGTGAAAAGAGACAAACTTATATGTAGGTATATGTATTGTAGGCCTAACGAAGTTGTCCTTCATAGATGTCAAAAGCTCCCAACTGAGTTCCATGCACAGGTGCAGCCTGATTGCGAAATTAGGTTGTAGTAGGCAGTACGTTCGTATGAGGGTCTCGATGCACGCACTGGATGGTGTATCGTATAAGTCACGGCATTTAACTCCATGTCAGGGGTTAGACCGACCATGGAATTCGGATATGAGGATATGTATGCTTAAAGTGGCATAGTGATGATGGTTCTGTGCGTTTACGTGGCGTAGTGTTGGAGATTTTGTATGCGGCTAGGTGTAAGATGGAGGTTAGGTGTGCTTCCATGGCGTGACAGTGGAGATCGTACAGGGAGGGTAGTATATGCAGTACCTTGAGATGTCGAGCATTTAGCTACATATGTATGATTTATTAGGTAATTCTAATAGGGAGTAGATAGGTACGATTTATGCGAAAAAATTGAGACTCGAGAGTATATTATGAAATAAACCCGAATTACTTAATAAATATGAACTAGTGATAGAACAATATATGTAGTGCTATTTGTAGAAAATATAGTTTGTCCATTCACTAGAACTTTGTTCTGACCCCCTTCTTATAGCAAACCCACAGGTTAGACAGATTGTTGAGATTCTGCAGCTTAGGGACACTTGTTAGATAAGTGTCATTATATTAGCAACTATTTACCGACTATTATATTTTATTCCCTTCCGCTGTGAGATTTGTATTATGAGCACGATATATTTATCTTTAGCTTTCTACAGGATACCAAACAATCCAACTCAAGCTTCGATAGATTTGGATTTTTGAAAAAACATTGGGTTTGTCAAAATTCGGGTCGTTACATTGAACCACTTGGCTTGATGTTTATAGTTGTCCATAACATATGATATTGTTCCCAGACCTTATAGTATTCACAGTGTATCGCTATAAATATTATTAGTTATTCAAGAACATATATACACACATGTATATATATATATATCCATGTCTAGGAAGATGAAGAGAGACAACCAAAAAACTAAGGCATATATATGTGCAATTAAATTATTTCTTTCAGTTTACTACATTTTATTATTTGATAGGCATGGTGGACGACTGGACAAATTCTAAATTATGTAATAGAAGAATTCAATTGACTATAAGTGTCACATTGTACAAGAGTGTATGAATGTGTAGTAAGCAAGGTTTTAAATCTCGAATGTCGATCGTGTTTCATCTCGGGGGATTTTGGAGGCTTGATCTCGTATCGGGGGAGATCTCAGATGGGATGAGTCTAACTCGGGGATTCGACTCAGATTTCCATCTAAGGTCTGAAAGTTCATATTGAAACAATCTCGGGGCACATGATATGTTAGGAAATGCTATAGTGATTTTTATGAATGCTATTGTGAACATAGTAACTTAGACTTGAATTACAAAATCATTTTATTGTTCTTAATTTACGAGAGATCATTCATGCCACTTAAAATAGGAATATATCACAATGCTAGTACTTACGACATATGATCCACGGACCTGAATTATCGTTAGATGTAAAACATAAAAAGCTCTAAAACATTAAAAAGTTCAGCATAAGTTGAACATAAAATACATAATTTCACAGGTAACATATAAGTAATAAAAAGGTGAATATGAAAATCATAAGCATTGTAGAACATATATGAACATACGATATGATCATTAAACATGCAAGATGTTAAATAGCAGGAGATTATATTGACCAGATTTTGAATTATTTTTCTGGTTTTTACACGAATTTAGATTTCAACCAGAAAAACCAAGATCCCAGACGATATTCCTGTATCTCGTCTCAGTCGATGTATCGTTCGATATTGCAATATCTCGGGCGATATATTTAAAAGGAGATTTACAATGATATTTGTTGTTTCATTTCGGAAGGAGCCTAAAATGAGATCTCGGACGAGATCTCGGGCGATATTTTCGATATCTAAAACAGTGGTAGTGAGGATCTGAATGTACAATATAAGTGTGTGTGTGTGTGTGTGTATAGTGATTGCAGAATAGTGAGGACAAAATGTGTACTATTCAAGAATGTAATAGAAAATTTATTTGAATAAAATATCTATTTAAAATTAAAAATTATGAGTTAAATATTACATTCTTGAAAATATTTATTTATTATTTGTGAAAAAAATAGAATAGTACATTTATAAATACATTTGTTAAATACATACATACATGCATATATATATATATATGTGTGTGTGTGTGTGTGCGCGTGTATTTGTTTGTTATCATGAAACTAAAATCGTATCGTTATACTCAACAATCTGTGTATATATATAATTCAAAACAATGGACAACGAAGACACATGTAAAAGAGAAGTTTGTCTGTTATAGTGTAAATTCGAGAACATGTATATGGTCACATTGATTATGCACGCTCCTTTCCACCAGCGCACGCACTTCACATATCTAAGTATATTAGTTAACTAAAACTAATAAAATTAAAAACCTTTTAAACATATCAGATAAAATGAAGCTTTTATTTGAAAGATTTTAGATTATATCTAAGATTCATCCATTCTTTATAGATTTAATTAAGAACTTTTTTTGTCGAAATTCACCCATCTAACTCGTTTCCTACTAAACCGTCCCTTCACTTTTCATTAGCTACTCTTATATAGCTGACATCTCCCAAATCATCTATGTCCTAAAAATGAAAAATGCATATTTTCATAGTTTTTCCATAATGGTTCTCTTAAATGATCATATATAGCTTCTATAAAATACAAATATGATATTACAAACCACAACCTCTTTATTTCTTGGTTCCAAAGTCATATGTTAATCGCTCATACCAATAATATTAAGGTCCCAAACTTCCTTATTTATCCACACCTAAATTCTAAACTAGTAATTGCTTGATATATTACTTACCATTAGCCATTTACATGTTTACATAAACCACTTGTATTCCGAACAGGATTGCCATTTATTTTTGTTGTTCTTACTTCTTAACTCCCTATCTTGGTGTATGGCACCTTTATTCTCCTCTTTTCTTCTAAATGCATCTCATTCCATTGTTTTTTTTTTCACGAGTGGCCCTTTTTTGATTGAATCATGTTTTCACGGTTTACTAGTGATGCTTCTAGACTTAAACGTTTCCGAATTATGATCATATGAATTGCTCCTTTTATGTATCTCTTTGATCCCCAATTCTGAGATTGTATCTTCCAGAAAAATAGGAATATTATACTCATTACCCTTCTTATATTGGGAATTTAAGCTAATACAATTATCATAAAAAGAAATAAAAGAGAGTTTCAATGTAGGTCACGGTAGAGTCCAATGATGTATGTTCATACTGTTGAATTAGGGAAGTAAATAGTGGTATGTAGGTTTGGGTAGTTCCAATACCTCCATCATTAGATTACCTTGATGATTTAAGGTTTAAGTGATTTGACCTTGTTCAGCTACACATAATGCTACCCTATTCTGCATGTTCGAGGACATCTCCTCCTCACCAATCTTTGTCTTTAAACATTATTATTTGTTTACAACCCCCCATAATTTATTCCTCTTTCTCTTTTTCTCTGCAAAACTCTACACCCTTGAACTCCTTTCTCATTTCTTGGACCTTCATGATGTCTTTAGAATTGCTTCCTTTACGAAATTTAGTTGACTTGTTTCTATGCTACTTCTTTCTATGATTTCTTAGGATTCTCTTTTCTGTCCCAATCCTCTTTTGGGCACCTTTCTCCTTTCTCGGACCTTCATATGTCTTTAGAATGGTTTCCTTTACAAAATTTAGTTGACCTTTTACTTACCCTACTTCTTTCTATGGTTTCTTAGGATCCGCTTTCTCTATCTCAATCCTCATTGGTTTGTTCTCTTCATCACCAACCAAATGTTTGCCTACACCCATTTTTTTTCTTTCTCCTTTGAGTTTCTGTGCACTAGATTTTTCATTAAGTTCTTACTTTCCTCATCGTTTATACATACCAATGTTCTCCTCGTAGTATCTTCTTCTTCCATGTCAACTTCCACTTCAACGACGTCGTTAAAATCAACAAAAATACGAGAAAAACATATTCTTTTTATATTCCCAGTAGCATCATCTAATTTAGTTGCCAGTTCTATTGTACTGACCTATGCACTAATTGCCTTAGATCCCCAAGGTAAGAAGCTTATTCTCGATAATCAAATTACTACTGGCATGAACATGAGCGAATCTCTATAGGATTTCATATATAGACTTAGCGTTTCCTCGTAATAACTAAGTTTTTATTAAAAGAACAATGACCACTTCTTAGATGCTATTGCAATTCTTATTCAACTTAAATCTAACCTCGAATTTTTTCTCTCTTTGTTTTGAATCGTAGAATCTGATTTTATCTCCCACTCTCTTTTGGCATAAGCCTCTATGGCTTGGTAGTACAATTTAGCACCGACTACATATAGCATGGTTCCATCTAACCTTAACCTCTCTAATCATTTTATTTGAAATACACTCCCTTCTCTTCTTGTCTTGTTTAGTTGGATTCACAAGCTCTACGCTTTGAACCTTACATCTTGTCCTTGAAACTTCTTTTACCGCACTATAGTATAGGACATTTTTGGCATTACTTGCAACTTGATTTTTTTTTCTTTTATCCTGAGATCACTGACCCGTGCGAGCGAAAATTTCTAATAGATCCATACAAGATTGTTGATCCATAAATTCCTCTTTGAGGCCTTCGATTGGCATGATCCTTTCCCCCGTCGCTTTCTTCAATCAATCCCCTTCTACCATAATGCTTCCTCTAACCCCTCACCATCTACCGCTCCACCATCGCTGACATCACTTGGAATTAGGGCTGTAAATTTCCTACACAACCCAAAACCCGCACGAAAATTAGCAGGTTAACCCGACCCATTTAGTTGGCGGGTTATTTTCAGGTCAACCCGAATTTAACCTGTTTATAAACAGGTAGATTTAGGGTTGACCTGCTAAACCTGATTTTGACCCTCCAAACCCGATTATATGTTATATCACTTATATACTGTTAGTCTTCTATGTATGCTGTTAGGGTTAGTCCTTTATATATATAGTAATCAGTATGCTCATATATTCTTGTGTAAGTTGTTATATTTTACCAAATTATTTTTGTATGTTGTTAGTTATATTTTACTTATAACAACTATATCTCTTCCATACTGTTAGTCTTTTATCTCTGCAGTACGCTCATATATTCTTATGTATGGAGAATGATTTTTGGATATGGTTATTTCATGCTTTATATCTGTGCTGCCCATTGGTGATTTTGTAACTTGTTGTCGTCTGCTGGTGATTTTGTAACTTGCTTCCTGTTGATGATTATTATATAATAGTGTTACATGTTGGTGATTTGGTTCTATTGTTGTTTATATTAATAGGTAATATTTGTCAATGGGTCAAACGGGTAAACCCAACTTGACATGAGTCGGGTCGAGTCAACCTGTTTATAAACGGGTCGGGATAGGGTTGGGAAAAAATGACTCGTTAAATAAATAGGTAGGCCCGACCCGTTTATAAATCAACCCGAACCCGACTTGACTCGACACGTCCCATTGACAACCCTACTTGGAATAGCCTTCTTCGACATAGTAGACAAATTCGAAATAAGAAATTGGATTCTAAAATGGGCTTTATATTTATATTCGATGTTAATTTGGTAAATTTTACAAATTCAGATTGATAGATTATTTACAATATTGCTATATCTACAATTCTTTTTAAGGAAATGTGATGAACATAATTCAATACTTCTCATGATTGAGAATTTTTGAAACTATTCTTATTTGACTTTGAAATATTCATACCAATTTGTTCTTTCCATATTTGGTAGATGGAGATGACTTTCTTGGAAAATAGTATTTTAGAAGCTATATTGCTGCATTATTTAAGTCGAATTGTAGAATGATCTTCAGTTGTACCTTTATTTATTGATCCTTCTTGCATATTGATAAGTAACATGTTGTCTTGTTATAATTGTAGTTGACACATAATTCCAATTGTAAGTTGCATGTATAATCTATCCTTCAACTACTAGGATGGCCATTCCCTCAAAATGGATCTATTAAATAAAAATTTAACCCAGTGGTATAGTTTATTGTTAAATCTTTACATTTACTTTTCACTTGCATACTTATGATATTTAACGTAGAAGTACCAAAATATATTAAAAACAACAGAAATAAAATTGATATTTAATAAGGTCTTGGTAAACAGTAGAACGATTAATAAGATATCTAGTTGTTGTTCTATATGTCTTGGATTTGATCATTTGAGACATCAAAATGGGTGATTTGTCTAAATTAAGTTACACTCTTATTATCCAAAAAATGTTTAATAGGGCTTCAATATTTCTTTTCAATTCTTATAAGTAAGGAGATTCTATAGTTCATGAAGAACTGAACAGTTCAAATAACCTCAAGTCGAATAGCTTTGCTTCCTACCTCATTTGAAGGTTATGCATACGGTGTCGGCCCTAGCACATGGGTTGCCCTAGGCAAGGGTGGAGGAAAATATGTTGAGAATAAAGGGGAAAAAACTAAATAAATGCTTGCAGCAAGACTCGAATAGCACGCCTCTCGGCATAAAGTTGAACATCATACCACCATACCGCATCCTTACTTGGTTACAATGCTCTTACGTATTTCAATATAATTTTTTTTTCAACTCATCAACCACCACCAGCTTCCCCCTTCCACCACCGTCAGTACCGTTACCCTAAACAAATGTCTCGTCTGCCTTGCCTGTATGCATATATGATCATTTACCCATTTGATGCACATTCTTATTAATGCAGTATCATGTAGTTCATTATGTGCGAAGTATATGTGTTGTAGAACTATGGTGCAAAGCAGAAATTAAACATGATAGCACAATATCTTTTTTCTTTACGGTTATAGGCGCGTGCACATCTTTTTAAGTTGAGACAAACAATATTGTCTAAGTGGATAGGACACTTCGACATGGTGTGAGATGTTACAGTTTACTTACCATGCAGTATGATACATATTACATAGACTTGTTTATAAAGTACTCGATTTTCCAAAAAAAAAAGGTTATGTTTCCCACTTGTTACGTTTAGATTTTATAATACTAAATTGTTATTATTTTTAATTTCAAGAGTGTTATAAAACATCATAGTTAAACCATAGATTATAACTATGTACAAAGTAGAAAGTTGATTGAAAAACGAATGGCCAACACATTGAGATGATATAAGTTATGACTTGATCTAAAAGGTTAAATAAATTACTAATTAATTTGATAATGAGGTACTAATTAATTTGATAATGATATAAGTTATGACTTGATCTAAGAGATATCAGATGAGGAAATTACTAGATCTATTCTTATTATGAAAATTTCAAGTTCTCCAGGACCGTATGGTTTTAATGCTCAGCTTTTTAAACATGTTGGTCAGTGGTAGGCAGAGATGTCATAAAAGCCATCAATTTTTTTTTCCTTCATAGTAAAATGCTTAGGGGGGTTAATGCCACCAGGTTAGCTCTAGTGCCCAAAGTTGAAATGTCTGATTCTGTGTCGTAACACCGCTCTGTCGCGTCTTGTAATGTATTATACAAATGTATTGCGAAAATCTTAGCTGGTCAAATGAAGAGAGCTCTTGTTCATGTTATTTCTCCTAACTAGAGTGCTTTCTTGCCAAATAGAGATATAGCAGATAATGTTCTACTTGCAACTGAACTGATGAAGGGGTACAATAGGGCATCCATTTCTCCACGATGTGTACTGAAGTTAGACATTCAGAAAGCATATGACACAACTAGGTGGGACACTGTTATATACATCCTCTTCAAAATGAATTTCCCTATTCCTTTTCTATGTTGGATCTACACATGCATCTCTTCAGTCCATATTACTCTCAGTATAAACGACTCCTCCTTTGGTTATTTCAAAGCAAAACAAGGATTGAGGCAAGGTGATCCCATCTCCCCCTATTTGTTTGTGTGCGTCATGGAATTATTTACGATCTTGACCGATCAAGCTATGAGATCCAAGCAAATAGATTTCCATCCGTATTGTAAAACGTCTAACATATCAACCCTTCTTTTTGCCGATGACCTCCTATTGTTCACTAAACCGAATTCTAAATCTGTAACTCGGATTCTTGGAGTGTTAGAGAAGTTTAGATCGTTAGCTGGGTTAACCATTAATAAGTCGAAATCAAAGATGAAATGTGCTGGAGTTTCTGAACTGATCAAATCTTCAATGTACTCTCTAACTGGTTTATCTCCTATGCTAGACGATGAACTTCACCTAGGTGCTCCGCTGTGCTTATCTAGATTGAAAGCTTCTCACTGTTTACCGCTTTTGGAAAGCATCATTGCTAAAATAGCGAGTTGGCCTTCATCAAAATTTTCAATGGCAGGTAGGCTTGTTATCGTCAAATCTATTGCTGTATCAATGTGCATCTATTATGCCAGGTTATTTATCTTGCCTTCTAAGGTGACAGATATGGTGAATGCTGCACTTAGCCATTTCCTTTGGCATGGCAATCCGTATTCTAAGAAGCTTGCTCCGATGTCATTTAAGAAACTATGTTTGCCTCACAAGAATGGGGGACTTGATATCATGAATTTATAAGCTTGGAATAAAGTTGCGATATCGACAAGAATTGTTGTACTGTCATGATTTAAACTTATGGGCAAATTGGTGCAGATCGGTTTTGGTTAAGGAAAAGCATTTCTGGTCCGTGGCAACTCCGTCGGACTGTAGCTGGACTTGGCGTAATATGTTGAAACACCGGGAGGTTTTTATGCCGATGTTCCAGTGTGGCTTTAAATATTTGCAGTTTATTTCTTTCTGGTATGATCCTTGGCATAAACAAGGTACTATTCTAGCGGACTTGATTGATTACAACGTCAGACTTTTGTCCGGTATTAATGATAATGCGTCGTTAGCATCTGTATATGTTGGTGGTCACTTTTATTTGCCAAGATCCAGCTCGTCGGTGATTAGAACTACATGGAATAACATCCTTAGCAAGTCACTTCCTTCGAATGATATTCATGCAGCATGGAATGAGAATCAGCACTCTATTAGCAAGGTTTATGACTTCATCTCTTTTAGCAGCCATGTCTTCTCTTGGCATTCCAGAATTTGGATGTCGAGTATGGTACCCAAAGAAAATTTATTCTTATGGAGGATTTTATTGAATGGAGTTCACACGAAAAGGAAATTAATGGAGAAGGGGATCATTGATGATGATAAATGTATTTTCTGTGCTTCAACGCTTGAAACTGTGTCTCACTTGTTTTTTGATTGTGATTACACTGCTTATGTTTGGAAAAATGTTCTATTCCATTTTGGTCTGTACACGCCAGCGGCTTCATCTGTAGAAGAATGGTATCTAATTTTCAAGTCCACTAGATGGAAGAGCATAAGTTCGTGTTTGCCTTTTGAAAACTTTAAAGAAGTCTGTATAACTCTTATGGATGGAACGGAACATTAGGGTGTTTAGCGGTGTATCTACCCCTAAACAAGTAATGGTCCAGTCTATTATTAGAATTATTTGACTTACTTGTAAACGTTCTGTTTTTTCTTTTTCTTCTTCGTCTTTAATAATAAATGGTAGAGGACCATTCAACCCCGCTTGCTATGTAAAAATAAAATAAAAAATAAGTTACTTTTTCGTAAGCATCCACTTAATTTGATGACACAAAATCGCATGTAGACTAGATAAAATTAAAATTTCCTAGACCTCAAAATTAAATGCAAAATCATGATACAAAATATGTAAAATGACTAGACCAAGTCAAAAAACATCAGTCTTCCATGTTTAGAAATGATACGATGGATGCGAAAGCCGTTTTAGTTTGAATTTGTTAAATATAGAAAGCAGTTTTTACATTCGTCATATTTTATTTTATTAAATGTCATATTTTTTTTTTTTTTTTTTTTGTAATAACCGTGCGAAATGAGTTGAAAATGTTGGCCCAACTCTAACGAAAATTGAGTTGAAAAGGTCCATTATCTGGAGACTCTCCGTTTTATATATCCCAATCCGGAGTGTTCTAGCTCATTCCTTTAGCCTCGAAAACCTAAAACGTCACCTCGTCATCTCGTCAATATTTGTATAAACCCTAAACAGCTTTTAAATCTCCATTCATCCTGTACTTTGAAACCTGTAATCAGCCCTTCGATCTCTGATTCTGAATGGCGATAATCTCCGAATTTGAAGATCGACCTGAAAATCCAAAACAGAAACCTTCATCAACATCCACATCCGACAACAATGAAAATATGAGTTCAATTCTTGAGGAGAAAGGTCCGATTGTCTTTGTGGAAACAGCGATCGATTTGTTGAGGAAGAAGTGCGGATTGTTCAAGGAAGATGCGGCGAAAAATAGGGTGATCCAAATTGTGAAGGAGGAGTTGTTGAAAAAGAAGAATGAAAAAGAAGAGGCTGAGAAGAGGAGGAAAGAAAAAGGAGCAGAAGAGATGAATAAGAGAGCTAAGAAGGAAGAGGAGACATCGAAAGTTAATGATGCTAAGATGGAGGTTGAAGAAAAGGAGGTTGAGAAAAAAGAGGTGGACGACGAATCAAAAGGAAAAAGTAAGTTTTTAGCTTTAAATATATTTAACTATTAATTTTGGAATTTTGCATCTGTCAGTCGTGCATCTGCCCAGGGAAATTTCGTATGTATTTTAGTTCTAGTGTTGGGTAGTTTGGAGCCTGTTCAGTATTCAAGGCTAGAAATTAGGTTAACCAGGATTGCCTAAACTTGTTTGATATATGATATATAATAAGTGTGGTGCTAAGGGCACCCAATATGTTTTTTCTAATACCGCAATTAAAAAAATAAACCTTATTAAATTTTGTATGCTTTCTAATACCACGTTACATTTTCGTTCTAATCTCTCACTCAATCTTTATTTGCCGAACTATTCAAGCACTAAGCTAATCCAAAAACCTTAATCTCTCGTAATTGCTGCCTTCTTTGCAACTCTTTCGGGAAAATTCAAATTCGTACTGTAATCTTTCAATTGTTTGGTGATCTGAAAGCCCTAATCTTTCAGTTTCTCTTCTAGTTTGCTTAATTCAAACCTTATTATTCATGGTTATTGTATATTCCTCGGCATTGCGGCATCGAATTCGTTGATCGGTTATAGATGTAGGGTTTAGCTAGTTGATCGATTTTCGAAATGAGGACGAACGATATCGAGCGAAATAGAAATAGGATAAAACGGTGTGGTAGCCCCTATTTTTTGAGTGTGGTATTAATAAGAGTGTAATACTAATTCTTATGGTATTTTTTAGTCGCGGTATTAGGAAGAACATATTGGGGTTCCTTTGGCACCACACTATAATAATTAAATAAAAAAACGTTTTTGTTGGATTTTGAGATCTGACATTGTCGAAATTTTAAATCTTTTAATTTAATTCTCTGCTATAAGTTGCTAAATCACACATGTAATGCATCCGTGTGTTAATAACAATGATTGTATCGAATGCAAGGTTTTTAAATCTGGATTCAGATTGTATTTGAACTTCAGGTGAATAATAGATTTGAATTGTGAAATATATGTTTAGTTGCTTATAAATGGATTTGAATTGTGAAACATATGTTTAAGTGCTTATATTTTGATGATTATATATGTTCATATGCTATTAATATTGCTTCCTGTGGGCAATCAATTAACATTCAAGTATGAAAATTTTCGTTTTACAGTATTTTTGATATAGATCTCAATGCACGAATCTCTGTCTAAGCCTAAAGATTAGTTTTCTTAGTTGGTTAGGATTGTTTTGTATAGAAAAAAAATAAAATTACACCGATGTTTCTTATTGCAATATGAGAAGAAGTTTTTTCAATCATGATTTCATGGGTCTTGAATGGTATGTTTAGAATTGAATCATAAGTGGGAAGACTTAATTCGAAACAGCATTTCAATTGTGTGTATCTGGAATCAATGTTTCTATTAAATTTAATTGGCTCCCCAATCTGTAGGTATCTAATAAGTTTAATTAATAGTAAGGTAAGATGTGCGAGGTAATAGTAAGGTAAGAGTGCGAGGAGAGGAGAGAAACCACAAATGTTTAAATATGAACCTCCTGTGGAAATTGAGGGTTTAAGAGCATGAGATAAATAGAGGGTTTGTTGGTACACAGATATCCTTCGTTCTAGTTTCTGTTCGGTACTCGTTCTAGTTTCTGTTCGGTATTTGTGATTATACAATGAGATATTTTCAAATTGAACAAGAAGTTTCAAGTGTTTTACAATTTTTTCTTTGTTGAAGAATGGAAATATTCTTTTTTGTTGAAGAATGAAAATACGAAGATATTCCTAGGTGACTCGAATACTGAGTGTATCTCTGTTGTTCGACTTTCATGATTTAATGTTGTGCTTCCATTGGCAAATCATATACGCTTTAGGAAAACATTGTCTAGATATTATTGCGCATTTAAAGAAACTGTTTGTACCCTCTGCCTCAAATTAGTTTAGACCATACAGAGATTATGATGAAACTCAATTCCACCCTTCCAAGAGAAAACATACCTCTGTGGTGTTAATCTTCAACAAAAACATTATCAGCACCATCCCAAATTATGCACGATGGCACATTAGGATTCAATGTCACGTTTATGCTACATTCTTTTTGATATTCTTAAGAGGAAATAAAAACATTGCTTGATCACTGAGAATGTATGTGTAATTTTAAATTATGACATTTGGGAATGCTACTTTTATCCTGCGTCGTCAGTTGGTAAGAATTTGATTGGTAAGATATTTGTCTTATTTTTATTAGTAGTCAGCTTGGAGGGTGCTGTCTTTTGGTCCAACGGCGATCTTCTAAAATTGTCCTTACATATCTTTATCTGTGTATATCATTTTACAATAGAATGTAACGATTAACCTGTTTTACAAATATGAAATGCATTTCTACAGATACTAACAAATCTTATAACACTTGAAAAAGAATTTAAGAAATAAACATTCTTTACCGTATCATTCTTTATTAACGACATAAATAAAAATAAAATTAATTAGAAAAAGATTTGATATTGCAACATAGAGATAAACTTCATGCTAATTATATGTGATTTTGACGCAAATATATACCTAAACGTTTATGCAAATCAGTTTATCTTCAATGTGCGAAACACATACAGTTTCTACAAACATAATTCACGTGCAAAGCAAGTGCAATGATTACCCGTGAAGTGCGCACCGCTTCGCTTGTGTTAATTAGTGACATTGTTGAACAGAAAAGGAGATTTTTGAAGTGCTTTCGACAAATAAATTAATCAGACATCTGTTTGTTGGTTTAAAAATTACTTAAATATGGATGCAGATTTTGGGACATGAAGACAGTGTAAGAAGATATATGTGAACAATATAATGTTCCCACTTGTGCTGTATAAAGTTTCCAAGAGTATTTTTTTAAACTTGTTAACAAAACAAATTAGAAACGTCTTTTCAAGTTTTTGCATTTCAGACCTGTCCAATCACAACAAAATATCTTGGTCGAACATGTATATAAGTTGGTGTGAATGCATAAATTTATGGATTACCCCAGTTTAAAACTTGTGATAATCTACCAACTTATAGTATAACTACTCTAAACGCTTGTTGTCATAGCTAGCATGATTGGAATGAATGTTATCATTATTTTACAGAACCAAATGCTGGGAATGGTTTGGATATGGAAAACTATTCATGGACTCAAACACTTCAAGAGGTTACTATCAACATTCCTTTCCCTCAAGGAATTAAATCAAGATCAGTGGCATATGAATTGAAGAAAAATCATCTCAAAGTTGGACTCAAGGGCCAGCCTCCAATCATT
Source organism: Allium sativum (assembly GCA_030737875.1). Lineage (NCBI taxonomy): Eukaryota > Viridiplantae > Streptophyta > Magnoliopsida > Asparagales > Amaryllidaceae > Allium > Allium sativum. Next base: position 780,658,192 of record CM060913.1, on the reverse strand, counting down.
GATGTGAGCATCTGAAACATTTATCTATTGAGCATGAACAAATATTATTACTAACAAAATGACATAATTTTTTATTACAATCTAAATGTATGTTGTCATTGTTTCAGGGGGAACTGTGCAACTCCGTCAGGGTAGATGATTGCTTCTGGAATATTGGTGAGTAACAGTCAGCCACAATTGAATGTTTTTGTAGTTGATTGTGTGATACGCTGACTTAGCCTCTTGTTTTTGTTCATAATAAAAATAGTTTATCCGTACAAATTGTAAATATGTACTTAATTTATTGGTGTTTGCAGAGGATGGGAAGGCCGTATCCATTCTGTTGACGAAACAAAATCAAATGGAATGGTGGAAATCATTGGTGAAAGGTGGCCCTGAAATTGATACCAGTAAAGTCGAGCCTGAGAACAGCAAGCTGGCGGATTTAGATCCCGAGACTCGTCAGACAGTTGAAAAAATGATGGTAAAGTTTTTAGTTCATGTCAATTGAATGCTCGCTCCCCTGATCCTTTCTTTTCTATTTTCTTTTGGTAAATGGTATTTTGATCTGTAAATGAATCTGCAGTTTGATCAGAGGCAGAAGCAGATGGGTCTTCCAACCAGTGATGAGATGCAGAAACAGGATCTGCTTAAGAAGTTTATGGCTGAGGTGTGTGTCAATTCTCTGCCCTTTTGTTGATATTGTGTATGCATTATTATCATGATGTTCATATGTGTTAATTTTATTTTTATGTTTATTGCAGCATCCTGAGATGGACTTCTCGAAGGCAAAAATTGGATGAGTTCTTGTGAAGTATTAGATGTTTTTTGGTGTGGGAAACGTTACTATTTTTTTTTTGTTGTTTTCCGTTTTAGGTTTTGTAAGGTTTGATATGTTTGGATATGTATTTTGATCAGCTGAACGTATTATCAGTCCAAGAACTTTTGCTACTTATTTTACTGCTTGTTACTGGTATGCTAATGCTAGCCGTAGCACGGTGTTAGTTTCTATGGTTGGGTGTGCTTATCGATTAGATATGCCGAGTTGATACCACTTCAGGAGATTACTTGAATCTAGCCTCTCCAACTCGTGAATTGCACGTGGAACCATGGGCCTAAAACCTTACTTTACAGGACGGATTGGATGAATGTTTGATAAAGTAGCCGTAACTGATGTTAGGCTTGTGAATGGATGCTTTTGAGTATGGGTTAATCTATATTTGCATTTAAAATCATTTTTAAATATCAGATGTTTCATTTGTGTATTTTGAATTAGGGCTGTTATGGTAATAGTAAATTTACCAGTATTATACCAATACCAAGTAATTGGTAAAAAAAATTGAGTAGTGTTATCGGTATGGTAATGGTAAATTTGTCATTGTTAACAGTAAATATAGCGGTAAGAAAAGTCAAAACCAGTGGTAACGGTAAATTTATCAATCATATTAAATTTATTTTTCATTATTAGATCAAACTTTAATCATAGACACTTTTAACGATACGTCTTGGTTTTTAAAAAGATTTTGTAGTATTATTTATGATGATGATTCTTTTTAAGTTTTGTTTGGCTCAAAGTTTGAGATTATAAATATTATTATCTCATATTATTGTAAATAAGCTGTGATGAATTAAGAAATACTTAGATGTCAAATAAAATATGTCGTAATACTAATATAAATATCATAGAGTAATAATAAAAAACAGGATAATTGCTTTTTTTTTTCTTCAAATTTTAGTGCAACAAAATTTGAATGTTTGTTGTATTTGGTAAATTTTCTATTATTAGTCAACGTTATACTGGTTTATTAGTATACCAATGAATATTTGACCATTGGTAACGGTAAATTACCGGTAGTTATTTTTGACTTACCGTAGTACTGGTATGGTAATGATTCTCATGTATAACCACTACCATAACAGCCCAAATTTTTATGGATATTGGATGATTATTTTATTCGTAAACAATCAGTGTAAGTAGGAAATTTTAGTCTAGCATAAATATTTTTCAATTTAATCCTTTTTAGTGTTAAAAATGAACAAATATGATAAAAATTAATACTTGTCTAGTGAGTATTGTACGAAACTTCATAAAATAATAAAAAGAATATCATTCAACATATTGAAACGCATGTAATTTAAGTTATAAACTTGAAATAAACAGCAGATAATTTTTGGATGTTTGACTGTTTCTGTTTTTAGGAATATGAGATATTTATCGGTTTAGGAAAATGAAACAAGCAAACGAATTTTGAATTTTAGGGTATTCAATTACTGTCCTATTGCACGCTACGAGCTTTTATGACGAAGGGGGGAGGCGGGACAAGCCAGTCGTACACGTTATGACAAGGCTAATTTTTTAACTTTCAGCACATTTTCACTATTTTCTGTATGTATTTACTCAAATTAAAGTTCATATAACACTTAAAAATAGCCATTTTTAACTTTTAACTCGGAATGTTTAATAGATTACATACTGACTCCAAAAAGTCCATTTTTCAAACGGTCTTCAAATTCGATGAAATTAGTTTTATTAGGGCCGTATCGTCAAAACAAAGCTAGATATAATTTTTCTGAAATTTTTGGAGTCAGTATGTAGTCCTGGCAAATTGAAATGTACGTTCATATTCAATATTGAATGTTATGTATTTTAGTTTGAAGAAAAAAAATGTCAAACAGTCGAATGGGCTTACGAAACATATTCCATTGTGTTCGAAATGGGGGTATTTAGCTAGGGGCGACACTCGCAACATTTTTGAAATTAAATAAATTAAATTAAATATAAATATAAATGGGTCACTCATTGTCCAAACCCTAAATCTCTTTCTGAAAGAACCCGCCTCTCTCGAGTTCGACGCGATAAACTGCTCCGATCTTTCTTTCCCAATATTTTATGATCCACGCAATGAATCGAGAGGTTTTTGGGGCAGTATTGTTGTACTCTCTGTGCTCTTCACATCCATACGGACGTGATCATCAATCGTGGAGTATCCAACTCGAATCACCTAGACAAAGCGCCGCCGTTTCAAGGGGTTTCCCAGCCCCAAGCCGCCACCGAGCTCATCGAAGGGGGTGCCATAGGAGCGGTTTTCAGAGCACTTCCACGCGATACTCTCTGGTCGTCTCCAAGCTTCACTGATTTGGCGAAAAGTTGAACCCTAGTTTTCAGCAGTGAGGGTTTGACGCGGCCTGTATAATCTAAGGAAGGAGGTTTAAATCTTGATTAATTACTATGTTAATTAATTTTAAAAGTCATTAACCATTAATTTGACGCCAGTTGCTCATACGAAGTCGAAATCCAATGAAATAGAAGATATTGGACTCGTAGCAGCGTATTCTACATCGTAGAAGAGACTGGAACGTATTAGGAGCTCTCTACAGTTTTAGAAGGAGTGGAACCCAATGTGAGATTTCTAAATTCAAATTGGAATGGATAAGCGTTGTATAAATTATATAAGCGATGTATAAATTATACATACGTTGCATAAATCATATATGCGTTGAATGAAATTGAAATATATATATATATATATGTATGTATGTATGTGTGTGTGTGTGTGTCTATATATATATATATATATATATATATATACACACACACACATATGCATGCTATATAAAATACATGTATGCGTTGTGTAAAATTTGGATTGATGGATTGTGGTTGCGATGAATTGTTGGATTGAACTGTGGCATTATTAAATGAAATTGTTGTAAGGTTGCAAGGCCTAGGTTAGCAGAGGAGCAGTGCTCAGACACTGTGCCGGTGCTACAACGCCCTGCCGTTATAACGCTGAAATTTTATGAAATGAGCCGTATAAAATAGTTGTTGTGTTGAATAAATTGTTTAAACAATAAAAATATCATTTTTATTGTATGTATGAACCACTAAAAATAACCATGTGTTGAAATAAATGATTATTCATTGAAAATATTATTTTTAATATGTATATGAACTAAACACTACAACAAAATGACCCTATTACAACGGTGGAACACCGTTGTAATATACATTTTACAACGGTGGGCAAACCGTCGTGTATTAAGAAGTTGTAATAGACTCATATCTTTTACAACATTTTTACACTGTTGCAACACCGTTGTAATATGTATATTTTACAACTTTTTTCCACCGTTGTAGTAATACATATTACAACATTTTTGCACTGTTGTAGTAGTAATTCCTGCAACAATTAATTATAACAATACGATTTTTGTTTCGTTATACATTACATTTCATATAAAAATAAATATTTATATTGAATAAAATGATACTACACTGATCTGAAATAATCAATTAAATATTGTATTTCAATATTTGAATTAGTACAACTTTCCGATCCACTATCGTACAACTCACTTTTACATAATACAGTCATAACAATACATACATTCCTCACTACAAACTGATCACTCAATGCACTCAGTTACATACGCACTTTCGTATAAATATATATACACATTGACATACACCGAGTCTTTATGCTCCAGCATCCCCAATCTAAGCTTAAACTGTCACCGAATGTTTCTGCGTATGATTTTTCTCCCACTGCAATTATTGCGTACGAAATGTCTTCTTTGTTTTTCTTGATGAAGTGCATGTCTGGGCTTTCATTGTAGACTACTTTGGTAGATGGAGAAACTGTGGCTTTAATTGCATCAATAATTCTTGTTCCTGCATAATATATATTCAAACTCAAAATTTAATTGCATCAACAACCATCATACCTCCTCATGCATATTCCCATTTCACTATAATCTGATTCCCATCACTGTCAATTTTTATTGGATATCAATGTGATCCCTTTCACGTCCAACTTAATGACCTGCAATCCTTCATAGGCTGGAACAAAAAAACAAATTAAATGGTTTTAGAAAAAACAGTCAATATTTTTTTTTAATAGGAATCAACTTAAATTTTATTCGTTTACAGTTTCTCATGTACACTAATTGTTATTTTAAGTAGTGTGGTTTCTGCAAGACCAGTTCTAGTTCAGATGTCTTCTTTTTCTAACCACTTCTCCAAAACCAAAGAACTGTCTTGTGTTGTTGGTTAGTTCTAAAGCCTAGCACAGTTAATATGGATACAGAGAACACATGCAGGTTGAACACTCCTAACATACTAAATCTGATGAGTTTGAACCAAATCCCCAATCTAGACTACAGACCTACAACAAAAATAGACCAGGACGACCTCGACGTCCACAAAATTATCGCAAGTCAACTAATTTTATCACCAATCCAGAAAATTAAACCCACAAAATTACTGAAATATTTCTCACCAATCAAAGTCGCTATCGATGCAAAGTACACCAGGACGACCTCGACATCCACCCAATCACCAGAACGACATCCGAACAACGCCAAGTTAGCTGAAATCGGTCTCGATAGGCGATTAAGGAGGATGAGAAGCTCGGCAAGGCGGCGATAAGGGAGACGCGGATGAAACTGCAGAGCGAACTGAATCAAAGCATGGACAGCTAGGAGGAAGGAGAAAAGCACGATAAGGAGGCGGAAGTGAGCAGAGGACGTATATGATTGGAAAAGAGATGGCGGCGCTGAAACCCTAGTTCCCATTAAAACGTATTTGCTGAGCGTGAGTTAATTATGACTTTGTCAGCGCAAGACCATACCAGTCCACTAATTTTAGGGTTAATTTTTTTAAGATCCCGCTTAAATGAAATCATTTCCGCTGCTTCTCGTTTTTGGCGGGTTGGTGCTAAATTTTTGTGACGTGGCCAAAGTTCACCGAAAATTCTGAAAGACAATAGTTAGAAATTAGATTTCAGTACATACTGAAGCGGGCTTGAGAGGCAAAACGAAAATTTTAAGTACACAAAATGTACCGTTTCGGACGGGGCGCTGCCCCGCACCCCGCCGGGGGCGCTGCCCCCTGGACCCCCGCGACCTGACTGGGCAGGTCGAACCCCGTTAGCGGGGGCGTTGCCCCCGCACCCCCACCTGGGGGGGTTGCCACCCTGGACCCCCCCTCCGTAGGGGATCATATTCGACAAAAGGTTTTGGTAAAACTTTCAACATTATCAATTATAAATTAAGAGTATCTGGTATTATTTAGTATTATATTTTAATTACTGATTATTTTTATTATTTAACATTAATTTTCAACTTTGGTTAATATTTATTTTCAAACAATTTTTTTTAATTATTAGTTACTATTATTAATTACTTATCATTATCATTGTCTAATAGTAATTACTATTGTTGTTGTTAATTATTTAATAATTTTATTTATATTGTAATTTAATTATAGTTACTTATATATTATTCATGATTAGCATTAATTAGTATATTTTAATTATTAATTATTTAATAGTAATTATGTAATATTAACGATATTTTTTAATTATTCTTCTTAATTGCTAAGTATTAATAGTAATTATTAGTTATTAATTATAAATAATCAATATAAATGTAATTGTTTAATAATAATTGACTATTAATAGTAATTATTACTTATTAACTATTAATTATTTAATAATAATTGACAAATATAATTTATTCCTAAGTTAATTATTAATTATTATTATTAAGTATCAATATAATTAGTTATTAAATATAGATATTATAAACATGAAGTTTGCACTAGGCATCTCAATTACAACGAATAAAATGAAAAGTTGTGATCTATATGTTTATTACAACAGTGCGTTTTGCATGGTTGTAAAAAAGGATCTATTACAACGGTGCCTTTGCACCGTTGTAAAATTAAAGTTGTAATATGGTAATATATATGTTCTTTACAACAGTGATTATTGCACCGTTGTAAAAAAGAATCTATTACAACGGTGCTTAATGCACCGTTGTAAATTAAAGTTGTGATATGGTAATATATATATGTTCTTTACAACAGTGATTATTTTACCGTTGTAAAAAACATTTATTACAACAGTGTGTTTTCCACCGTTGTAAAAAAGGATCTATTACAACGGTGCTTTATGCACCGTTGTAAAATTAAAGTTGTAATATGGTGTTTTTGTTGTAGTGAAATAAAATAGTCATGTGTTGAAATATATTTTTTTTGCCAAAAATATCATTTTTTATCATATGTATGAAGTGTTAAAAATAACCATGTGTTGAAATAAATGAATTTTCATTGAAAATATTATTTTTAACATGTATATGAAGTGTTAAAAATAACCATGTATGGAAATAATTATTTGTTCACTAAAAATATTATTTTTAGCTTAGATATGCGTATATATACACGTGCTAAACAGGTAAATGGATTTGCTGTTGAGTAAAAAATTTATTTACGTATTCGACAAATAGGTAAACCTTAATGAGTTGGTTGCACAATTTTCTTTATTATATAAACTCTTGTGAATGCCATTGGATGCGGTGTGCTGCTTGTTCTGTGTGAGATTATAAACTACGTCATAGGTGTAACACCCCACCTCTATTAAGGTCACTCACAAAGGGAATGCCTTAACTTCAATGGAGCGTTTTTGGTAAACAGACACAAAATATCACGAGATATGTATAAAAATTTTGCAGTGGAAAATAAACAACTTTATTAAATCACCAAAATACTTTGTTATATAATACCATGAGTCATAAAACACTTCTGTCTTACATTATTAGAGTACATAGGTATTTAAAAGAAAAACATCATCCCCCAGATAAAAGAGCAAGCCATGTAAGAGACAGAGACTCAAGCCATACTTCAGAAGTAGCTCCTAGAAGATGATATCCAAATCCTGACTAAACCTGGCTATTTCCTCCCTGAGAACCTGGGGGGAGCGGGGGTAAACGGAAGAAAATAGGCGAAACAAACTAGGTCAGACATACGTCTGGTGAGTCCAGTAACTTTTAGCCAGTAAATAAATAAAGGTAAACATGGCAGGCATACAAAGTGGATAAGAGGATTCACGGTACAGATGGCGGGTATGACAGGACAAATAAGGTAAGATGTATGCTTCACTACAAACTACTCTGCACTATTACTAGAAAAATCAAGATAGGATGATCCCTTCCGCTAACCATAATAACGATAACGATGGTGATAGTTTTGTGTATTCCTAGCTGCTATCATAAGTGTCGCCTGCTCCTATCTCAACTAGTCGTACCCCACTATCCCCTACTATAAATTGGTAGACTTAGGGCATACGTCTGGGTATCCCCAAACCACTACCCTAATCGATCGGCTCTCTACTCTGTAGATACCCTGTGCTGGTCCCACAACTAGGGGGTATCACTTCCCTAAAGTGACAACCCAAGGTGTGCACAGTTATACCTACTGGTGTCACGGTCGTCTTGTCCCCCTCTGCCCGGCCCATACACGCACATGTCCCCGGTTGGTTTGCGCCGTCCACACCATCCGTCTCGTTTTGGATCTCTTACAATCAATCAGTAAGTGTGCCCCTTCCCCGCCTAGTACGGAGTTCTTTACTTTGATACCCCTCCGGGTTACTGACTGAAATGAGTCCCACACAACATGATACAAGCTCACCCCTATGTCTTGTATCCCCACTAGGTTTTCTACTGACTATGTATACCCTAAGGTGTCTTTAATTACATATCCCTCAATCAGTTATGCGTACCTATAGGTGTCTTTAATACATAACCCTTAATCTACCTATCGGTTATGCTTACCTATAGGTGTCTTTAATACATAACTCTATCTATTCCCATTAGTTATGTGTACCCCTAAGGGTGTCTTTAATACATAACTTTACTATTTTGCCCCGGTTATGTATACCATTAGGTGTCTTTAATTACATAACCATTTTTATCCGGTTAAGTTTGTGGGCCTTCATATATTAATATTGCCCACATACCCTTCAGTTGTACTTGACCCTCCCACTGATTTAATCCTATTTATTTAATGGTTAAGTTTGTGGGCCTTACCCACCTACCCTTCAGTTGTACTTAACCCTCCCGCTGATTTAATCCTGTTTATTTAATGATTAAGTTTGTGGGCCTATATATACTAATATTACCCACCTACCCATCAGTTGTACTTAACCCTCCCCCTTGATTTAATCCTATTTATTTAATGGTTAAGTTTGTGGGCCTATATATACTAATATTACCCACATACCCTTCAGTTGTACTTAACCCTCCCGCTGATTTAATCCTGTTTATTTAATGGTTAAGTTTGTGGGCCTATATATACTAATATTTCCCACCTACCCATCAGTTGTACTTAACCCACCTACAATCCAACTCATTTTACTTAACTCTAACTTATATCTGTCATCATACAGTCCATATGTATTAAGTTAGGTTAAGTAGTCTTTTCTTATTACCATGTCCAATTATGGTTATACTGGGCTAGACCTCTCACATTAGGCCTACAACATGTGGATGCTGAATATGCCGGTCGGGTCCGGGAAGTCTTATTCCACAGTTGGGTCTAACCTCGTGTCTTAGCCCGAGTCGTATTCACACACTTGGACCTCTCATATTAGGTTCAACATTAGTGGCTGTTGGATATGCCGGTCGGGTCCGGGCAGACTTCCACCACTAATGTAACCTAACCTCGTGTCACAAGTGTTAATTAAATTTTCAGACTTTATTTGCATAAACATTCCTCTTTTGATTAATTAAGTTAATTAATTAATCATTTCCTTTTTATAGGTGTCAATACCTATCTTATTAACAATTTGAATTTCCTATCCATAAATGGTCATATTCAAATTATACCATTTTTACCCAATTATATCCATGTCATAATCGGTAATTATTTATATGTTTCCCTACTAGAATCATGTGTCCAATTTACATAATCACTATGTAAATTATGCCTATTACAAATTCAACTTTTCCCCGTTTCTTAACTAGCGTAACCGTTTGCGTTTTTGGCGTCATCGAGGCTACAAGGTAGCCTCGCCATAACAATAAAATAAAGGGAATGACAAGGTGGTCATTTTCAGTACAATTTTTGGCATAAGCATGACAACTAGGGAAAATGAGATGATAACTTCGCATATAATTATGATTCACCACATAATTAACAACTTGCATAGATTCCTGATTTTGCAACATAAAAACTTGCATAGGTTCATGATTTTCAACATAACGACTTGCATAGGTTCATGAATTAACAACATAATTAACAACTCACATAGGTTCACAACATAACAACTTGCATAGGTGACTTGCATAGGTTCATGATTCACAACATAACAACTTGCATAGGTTCATGATTCGCAACATATCAACTTGCATAGTTTCATGGATTCATCACACAATAACTTGTATAGATAACTTGCATAGGTTAACAACATAATTAATAACTTGCATAAGTAAATTGCATAGGTTCATGAATCCACAACATAATTAATAACTTGCATAATTTCATGATTCGCCACCATAATAAACTCGTATAATTTCATGATCCACAACAACAATAAACTTGCACAACTACAAACAACATATACCCAAATCATAGTCTATCACAATTCACTTTTATCTATTTAAACCTAAAAGTGACCAGAACTCACCGAAAAAAGGGTCTTGAGTTCTGGGATCTGAATTCTGTAATTGATTAGCGTTCCCTTATTGTAGACAATTTCGTTGTTGAGATTAGACTTTGATTTGAATTGAATTGTTATCTTTAATTTGCTTCTAGTTGGTTGCGGCTACTCTAGGGTTTGGAGTGACAACATGACGGCCATTGATCTAATTTTGGTTTGATTTTTAGGGTTTGAGTCTACCCCGGTTTATATAGAATTTCATTTTAATTTGAGTCGTCCGATGATCTTAGGGTTAATCAAAGCCACTCAGTCCAGATTGGAACTATCCAGAAACCCTAACGACTCAGTAACTAGTTAGAAATGACTCAGCACCGACTCACTGTTCGAATCAGAGCCTCAGAAATATGTGCAGGTTTTTACCTCGGCCTTGGCGCCCCTGCCAAGTGCGCCAGTGCAACTTTGCATGGGCGCACTTCCCAAGTTCGCCAGTGCAACTTTGTTCTGGCGCACTTCCCAAGTGTGCTAGTGCATTCTGGCCCGTTTCTGGTTTTTCTGCCTAACTTCGTTCGTCCATTTCTTCTTCATACGGTATCCGTTTTGCGCAAACTCGGACTCTATCTCAACCAGAATTCTGAGGCGAACGCAATGGCGTAACCCGTTTCCCTTAATTCTCATATTTACAATTAAGTATTCTCTAATTCGTTAACATTAATCTTAAAATTACGGGGTGTTACATTCTCCACTCCTTAAAAGATTTCGTCCCCGAAATCTTCAAGTTAAGAAGAATGTGCATCCTACCATACAATCATCCATCTACTCAACCATCAAACACATGCATCCATTGTCCTTAAAAGATTTATAATGTCGTATGAACATATGCAAAAAGTGTGTGTATATGTTCCTTATCTAATGCAAAATCAGGCAGTCTACTGATTCAGTTGACCTCCTTAATGCAAACCATGATAGTGCCATGCGTCCATTATGTATGCGAAAGAATCATATCGATACATATTATTTCTACATGTGTGCTCAACCATTCATCAAAATGTAGCATCCATATGATAACACAACCATTATACATCCATTACCCTAAATATGCACACACATTTATATGCAATATGAAAGTGATTTGAGCGGATCTAGTGCCTAATGTGTGTGTAAATGCATCCACGAGCAACCACTAGCAAACACTTGCATCCACTTGCAACCATCAAACATAAACATGTCTCAAACACATGTTTACATCCATGGATTTCCTAAAGGTTGAAGACTCGGTTGATGGGATACAAACAAATGATATAACTAAAACAAAAGCTTTGTTCCCATTTGATATCGGTTAAGAGAATAATTCCCTAAGTCTCTGCCCCAAAGTCCGAAATCAACATCAGACTGACATTCAGAGAATTACCCCCATTAAACAATGTCAAAACTGGAGATCTACTTCATGCTTCGAGTAGAAACACCTATCCTTCAGAAATATTCAGATACTTACAGACTACTGGTACATATCAGATTACAGAATGATTCTCAGAAAGCTAAGCATAACAGACCCTTGCGGATCACAAGAAACTTTGGGGGTCTTCCCATGACAAGTTAGAAACTTAACGACCCTCTTCTCAAAATTTAGAACGACCCTCTACATTGAAAGCTGATCCATTTAGAACCAACCCATAGCCCATAAACTTGAGCACACAAATGTCACATTCAAATTTTTGACTCCTAACACAGATAATTTCAACCCCTTACAAATCACCAATAAATGAGCTGAACCACCAAAGGGGTTTGAAACAACTACGGGATCACAAACAAGACTAGTATTAAAGTGCAGAGTCTCAATTATAGAATCAAAAAGAGTCTTAACTTCATAACCAGATAAGGAAATTAAACCTTCTACATAAATTTTTCCTATCTCTATCCATCTGCCACGAGAGCATCCACCTACCCTCTAGAAGATTCTACCCTTTGCCCTTGCCTTCTTGGGCAATCCTAGATCAGATATCATTTCTCATGGCACCGAAAACAGCCAACCTTCTTACATGTTAACAAGTCTTTTTCTAAAGTTGCCCTCATCGCGCGGAAAACCCTACGAAGCCCAAAAAAGGACTAGCCGTAGATGGAATAACTGCGGCTACAGATGGAAGTTAGGCACTTCTTTGCCCTTCGACAGACGCCATAGTCTCATCATGCCTACGAGACCATGTCGCGATGAGGTTACCTCCCAGAAAGCCAGGAGCCCCGGAGAATCAGAAGAGAAGGAAAACAAGAATTAAACAGAAAATCAGAAGATAGACATATGGCTTTGGGGACTATGTTTTTCAAAACAGACTTTCCTTTTTGAAAATAGTTTTCAAAAACTTTTTATCTAATCTGGTAACCTTCAGCTCTGATACAAAGTGTAACACCCCACCTCCATTAAGGTCACTCACAAAGGGAATGCCTTAACTTCAGTGGAGCGTTTTTGGTAAACAGACACAGAATATCACAAGACAGATATAAAATTTTTGCAGCGGAAAATAAACAACTTTATTAAATCAGCAAAATACTTTGTTACATAATACCATGAGTCATAAAACACTTCTGTCTTACATTATCAGAGTATATAGGTATTTAAAAGAAAAACGTCATTCCCCAGATTAAAGAGCAAGCCATATAAGAGACAGAGACTCGAGCCATACTTCAGAAGTAGCTCCTAGAAGATGATATCCAAATCCTGACTAAACCTGGGTGTTTCCTCCCTGAGAACCCAGAGGGGAGGGGGAACGGAAGAAAAGAGGCGAAACAAACTAGGTCAGACATACGTCTGGTGAGTCCAGTAACTTTTAGCCAGTAAAAAAATAAAGGTAAACATGGCAGGCATACAAAGTGGATAAGAGGATTCACGGTATAGATGGCAGGTATGACAGGACAAATAAGGTAAGATGTATGCTTCACTACAAACTACTCTGCACTATTACTAGTAAAATCAAGATGGGATGATCCCTTCTGCTAACCATAACAACGATAACGATGGTGGTAGTTTCGTGTATTTCTAGCTACTATCATAGGTGCCGCCTGCTCCTATCTCAACTAGTCGTACCCACTACCCCCTACTATAAATTGGTAGACTTAGGGCATACGTCCGGGTATACCCTAACCACTACCCTAAGCGATCGGCTCCCTACTCTGTAGATACCCTGTGTTGGTCCCACAACTATGGGGTATCACTTCCCTAAAGTGGCAACCCAAGGTGTGCACAGTTATACCTACTCGTGTCACGGTCGTCTTGTCCCCCTCTGCCCGGCCCATGCACGCACATGTCCCTGGTCGGTTTGCGCCGCCCACACCATCCGTCTCGTTTTGGATCTCTTACAATCAATCAGTAAGTGTGCCCCTTCCCCGCCTAGTACGGAGTTCTTTACTTTGATACCCCTCCGGGTTACTGACTGAAATGGGTCCTACACAACATGATACAAGCTCACCCCTATGTCTTGTATCCCCACTAGGTTTTCTACTGACTATGTGTACCCTAAGGTGTCTTTAATTACATAACCCTCAATCAGTTATGCGTACCTATAGGTGTCTTTAATACATAACCCTTAATCTACCTATCGGTTATGCTTACCTATAGGTGTCTTTAATACATAACTCTATCTATTCCCATTAGTTATGCGTACCCCTAATGGTGTCTTTAATACATAACTTTACTATTTTGCCCCGGTTATGTATACCATTAGGTGTCTTTAATTACATAACCCTTTTTATCCGGTTAAGTTTGTGGGCCTACATATATTAATATTACCCACCTACCCTTCAGTTGTACTTAACCCTCCCACTGATTTAATCCTATTTATTTAATGGTTAAGTTTGTGGGCCTTACCCACCTACCCTTCAGTTGTACTTAACCCTCCCGCTGATTTAATCCTGTTTATTTAATGATTAAGTTTGTGGGCCTATATATACTAATATTACCCACCTACCCATCAGTTGTACTTAACCCTCCCCCTAATTTAATCCTATTTATTTAATGGTTAAGTTTGTGGGCCTATATATACTAATATTACCCACCTACCCTTCAGTTGTACTTAACCCTCCCGCTGATTTAATCCTGTTTATTTAATGGTTAAGTTTGTGGGCCTATATATTTTAATATTATCCACCTACCCATCAGTTGTACTTAACCATCCCACTGATTTAATCATATTTATTTAATGGTTAAGTTTGTGGGCCTATATATATTAATATTACCCATCTACCCTTCAGTTGTACTTAACCCACCTACAATCCAACTCATTTTACTTAACCCTAACTTATATCTGTCATCTTATAGTCCACATGTATTAGGTTAGGTTAAGTAGTCTTTTCTTATTACCATGTCAAATTATGGTTATATTGGGCTAGACCTCTTACATTAGGCATACAACATGTGGATGCTGGATATGCCGGTCGGGTCCGGGCAGTCTTATTCCACAGTTGGGTCTAACCTCGTGTCTAAGCCCGAGTCGTATTCACACACTTGGACCTCACACATTAGGTTCAATGCTGGATATGCCGGTCGGGTCCGTGCAGACTTCCGCCACTAATGTAACCTAACCTCGTGTCACAAGTGTTAATTAAATTTTCAGACTTTAATTGCATAAACATTCCTCTTTTGATTAATTAAGTTAATTAATTAATCATTTCCTTTTTATAGGTGTCAATACCTATCTTATTAACAATTTGAATTTCCTATCCATAAACGGTCATATTCAAATTATACCATTTTTACCCAATTTTACCCATGTCATAATAGGTAATTATTTATATGTTTCCGTACTAGAATCATGTGTCTAATTTACATAATTACTATGCAAATTATGCCTATTACAAATTCCTCTTTTCCCAGTTTCTTAACTAGCGCAACCGTTTGCATTTTTGGCGTCATCGTGGCTACAAGGTAGCCTCACCATAACAATAAAATAAAGGGAATGACAAGGTGGTCGTTTTCAGTACAATTTTTGGCATAAGCATGACAGATAGGGAAAATGACATGATAACTTCACATATAATTATGATTCACCACATAATTAACAACTTGCATAGATTCATAATTTTGCAACATAACAACTTGCATAGGTTCATGATTTTCAACATAATAACTTGCATAGGTTCATGAATTAACAACATAATTAACAACTCACATAGATTCACAACATAACAACTTGCATAGGTGACTTGCATAGGTTCATGATTCACAACATAACAACTTGCATAGGTGACTTGCATAGGTTCATGATTCACAACATAACAACTTGCATAGGTAACTTTAATAGGTTCATGATTCACAACATAACAACTTGCATAGGTGACTTGCATAGGTTCATGATTCACAACATAACAACTTGCATAGTTTCATGGATTCATCACACAATAACTTGCATAGATAACTTGCATAGGTTAACAACATAATTAATAACTTGCATAAGTAACTTGCATAGGTTCATGAATCCACAACATAATTAATAACTTGCATAATTTCATGATTCGCCACCACAATAAACTCGTATAATTTCATGATCCACAACACCAATAAACTTGTATAACTACAAACAACATATACCCAAATCATAGTCTACCACAATTCACTTTTATCTATTTAAACCTAAAAGTGACTAGAACCCACCGAAAAAGGGGTCTTGAGTTCTGGGATCTGAATTCTGTAATTGATTAGCGTTCCCTTATTGTAGACAATTTCGTTGTTGAGATTAGAATTTGATTTGAATTGAATTATTGTCTTTAATTTGCTTCTAGTTGGTGGCGGCTACTCTAGGGTTTGGAGTGACAACATGATGGCCATTGATCTAATTTTGATTTGATTTTTAGGGTTTGAGTCTACCCCGGTTTATATAGAATTTCAATTTAATTTGAGTCGTCTGATGATCTTAGGGTTAATCAAAACCACTCAGTCTAGATTAGAACTATCCTGAAACCCTAATGACTCAGTAACTAGTCAGAAATGACTCAGCACCGACTCACTGTTCGAATCAGAGCCTCATAAATCTGTGCAGGTTTTTACCTCGGCCTGGGTGCATCTGCCAAGTGCGCCAGTGCAACTTTGCATGGGCGTACTTCCCAAGTGCGCCAGTGCAACTTTGTTTTGGCGCACTTCCCAAGTGCGCCAGTGCATTCTGGCCCGTTTCTGGTTTTTCTGCCTAACTTCGTTCGTCCATATCTTCTTCATACGGTATCCGTTTTACGCAAACTCGGACTCTATCTCAACCAGAATTCCGAGACGAACGCAATGGGGTAACCCATTTCCCTTAATTCTCATATTTACAATTAAGTATTCTCTAATTCGTTAACAATAATATTAAAATTACGGGGTGTTACAATAGGATAGGAACAATTAATTTTGAACTACCCTATATGACATACTACGTGAAGATAGCATACTCTATCATATACCATATAAGCATTTGGAGCTTATATGACGAGGTTGGAATTACCATACAAGCAAGAGGCTTGTATGGCAATAACTATATTTCAGGTTGAACCGAAGACGAACTATTGATGTCATAGCATATCATATTCCATATAAGCATTTTGGGCTTGTATGACGAGGTTGAGATTACAATTTGAGCAAGACACTTGTATGGCGATGATTGAATCACATGTTGAACTGAGGACTGATATAGACTAAATAAAATATAACGGTAAATGACAAGATTAATAAAAATCCCACACGGGTCTGGAGATGACAATAATTCACATCTCTCTTGATTTTAGATACGACACATGGATTATTCATTTTCCAACACTGGACAAGGTAATGAGATAAAATCTTTGGAGTTATGATCTATACACACTCCCTTAGGCATAGATAGGTCAATAAAAATCATGTATGCTTTTTCAGGATTAATTGGGTGCCTAATACGACCCAATAAATTTCCAAAACGCTCTCCGAACTAAAGAGGCTATGGCGAAATTTAAAGGCGTTAGCCAAATTTTTGATGTGAAGATGGTTTGGAAATTGTCGAATGAATTATATATATATATATATATAAATTAAAATAAAAGGAATCATGCGCGGTAGTTCGCGTTTTGGAATCGCAATTTTAAACGATTATACCAAGAAATCCGACAGTCGGATTTTCCCGAAACTGGAATCGTTGGGCTCACTGGAAAGATCTTTCCAACGATATTAAATTTGTTAAGATCCAACGGTTAGCTTTTGAGAAATGTGTAAATCAAATTTGAATGGAAACAACACTAGTGCCGTCGAATGACCTGAAACGTCGTTCAATGAAAATGGAATATTTTTATATAAATAAAAATAGCGACAAATCATTTTAAATTATTATAAACGATGTGGAATGGAAATAAACTGATTTTACTTGGTTTATTGTATATATTGATGGTTCGATGTATTCGACATGAAATTATAATAATGTATTGAAACGGGAATGTCAAATAATCTAACCAAGGAAATAATTGGTTTGAATTTTGTATATACGTGGATTATTTGAAAAGGCCGAATTAATTCTCATTTTTTTCAAACGACGACTAGAAGTTGAAGATATTGAAGATGGTGCAAGACCGATAATCTTCACATCGAATGGATTGCTACTGATGTCTTTGGTTGGAATTGCTGCCTTAAAAAGGTTACAGTGTTAGTTGTCCGGACGTATTTGTTGATTGTTCGGATGTGCGAGGGCCTCTCTCCTGTATTGGACATATGGGACGAGAAATAAGGTACCTCCGGTTTCGTTCAATCCTAGAACGAACTAGTAAATGGATGTGTATCTGACATTGGATTTCGTTCTGTGTTGATTGCTCTCTATTAAATATATATCTGTTTGGTAGCGAGGACTTTATTCTCTTGCTTAACACCCTTCTCTAAGACGTATGAGCTTAGAGGTTATATATCGATAGACATCAGGCGCATGGCATGGAATGTCAATGTGGCATGCTGAGATGCAAGTGATCAAGGCTTTTGTCGAAAAGCAGTCTTATGGTTGATGATCAAAGCACGACTTTAAATAGCATGGCTTTGTGTATGCGTTAATTTGCGAGCCTCACACCCGGTATGAACCAGAAATGGGAGAGGACTGCAGAGAGAACATGCGTTTCTTTCTAGCTAGGAGTGGTGTCATGGTATAGAGCCTAGACATTTTTACTTATGTGGATGATGGAAAGCGAGGCGCCTCGAATATATCGGTCACTACAGGGCCGATGGATGATATGGTGGACATACTGACCAGATTTACGCCCCATAGGGCGAGAAAACGTATTGTTCAGGAATTACTAATCCTCAAACGTAAGAGAGGACGACCCTGAAGATCCAAGGTGCAGTTGCGGCTGAGCCTGAGACATGAGCTAGATTGTCTCAAATTGACGATCCCTTGCCTTGATTCATGATGGAAATCCAACTTCCAATATGACATTGTGCGGTTTTGATTGTAAACATATGTGGCGGCGGCATAGTGGCATGGGACGCTCATGTCGTCTATGGTTGATACATTATGATTGAAACTGTTTTTGAAACAATATGCACTAGTACTAATATCAAATGATTTTGTTTTATACGTATCAAGCGTATTTGGCCATTATAAGGTAAAACTCAATCCTCTGATTTGCGTTGCAATGTGTGATAGGACTTGAGTAATATTTTGTTTTGTATGTATCAAGCATATTTGGCTATTATAAGGTAAAACTCTATCCTCTGGTTTGCGTTGCATTATGTGATTGGACTTGAGTCTTATAATGGCTTCGGTTTTCTAAAAAGCATTGCATTGTTTATATAATTTACTTTATTTCATGCACTGGAAATCCAATCGAGCAAGCCCGACCCTTTGCTGAAGCCACTAAAGCCATCGCTTAGGGCATCAAAATTCGGAGAGCACCAAATTTTTTCGATCGTATACCCAAGCCCTAAAAAAACGTGATTTACAGAAACGCGCAATCAACAGATAAGGAGGATCGCACGAGCCACGCAGTGACAGAGAGGCAGAAACGCGCGATCGGCGATCAATGACAACGATCATCGGGCAGCCGGCAGCGACCAGAGGTCTAGCAAAAGCACCGCACGGGCACAACGAATTCCAGTTTCAGCGATTGAACCAGGTGAGGGCGTTTCTATTTTGGGTTTAAGGTTTTCAATAACTGGATTTTTATTTTTATTTTAAGCAACGGTATTTCAATTTGTGTATCAATATATGGTTTATCCATTTAGCAATTGCCGATTAACCTTACAATTGCAGCAGTTTTTCATATGAATTTTGATTTAGGAAATTGTTTGCACATAAATTGTTTGTTTTCTATATCAATTTGTTTGTTTCTTACAATTATATCAGTATGACGGTATGAGTTTGTGTATCAATTTTGATTAAGTCAATTGTTTGCACATAAATTTTGATTTAGGAAAATTTTGATTTAGGCAGTTTTGATTAACCTCACAATTATATCATTATGAGTTTTGTGTATCAATTTGCACATAAATTGTTTGCAAATCAAGACATATAAATGTTGACATATAAATTGTTTGTTGCAATTAGAGTTTGTGCCTTCAGGCTTCAATTTTCATCAAAGCGAATTGCTTTTTTTTTGAAAGAAAGATTAGGTGCTGATTGTTGTAGAAAGCAAATTAATGACTAGTTAATGTACAATTAGTTGATAAATATCTATCTTTCAATTTTCATTAGAAGTTGTGAATTGTAATCAAAGGATTTTAGTCCATTTGTTTAGTTTAAAAGGTTTTTTGCTTCAAGTCATTGTCACAAACATTTTTGATAAAGCATGCTAGTAGATTACACATTTATAATATTTTTGGTCTTTTTATTTTGTTATTATAATAATCATTAATATGCGGCATTATTCAATGTCGCTTTTACAGTGTTTAAAAATGCGTAAACAAGAATCGGGACATGCTAAAAGGCTTAGAAAAAGAAAGTTGGAGGAACTCATTAATTCACGGAAAGGTGCTCTTAATAAGTTTTTCATCAAAAGTAGTTCAGTAGAAAGTTCGAGTTTGAGTGTGGATGATACTCGTGTAATTGATGAAAATGATGATGATATTTTAATGTGCGAACATGACAATGAAAATATGAGCGAAGAGGACGCAAATATCGGTTCTTCATCACATGTGGACGATGTTAATGTAGTCTTGAATGAAAGTGGTACATGGAAAAATATTGATCAAAATTTGAGAGATTTATTGGTTGAAAGAGGTCCTTTTCGAGTAGTAAAAGATAATGATAGTGATTTTCCAAAAGATGCTATTAATAGACATTTTTCCTCCACATTATATGTCAGATATTTGCCTAATGGAGATAAACAAGACAGAAAGTGGTTGGTATATTCAAATTTACTTGATAGAGCATTTTGCTTTTGCTGCAAGTTATTCACGAATCAAACGACAACTAGTCATCTTACTACTGAAGGAATTAATGATTGGCGCAATCTTAGTACTATGTTGAAACAACATGAAAGTAGTAAAGATCATCTTTTGAACATGACCAATTGGATTGAGTTGGAAACAAGATTGAATATCAAAACAACCGTAGATCAGAGTGTAGTAGATCAAATAAATAAAGAAAAAGAACGCTGGAAGAAAGTATTGGTTAGAATAATTGCTGTTGTGAAAACACTTGGTTCCAATAATTTAGCATTTCGTGGAACGAATGAAAGACTTTATGAAAAAAATAATGGTCTTTTTTGCAAATTAATTGAAATGATAGCATAATTTGATCCAGTAATGCAAGAACATGTTCGAAGAGTTGAACAAAAAGAAATTCACATACATTACCTTGGGCATAAAATTCAAAATGAGCTAATACTTACATTGGCGAATGAAATAAAAAATGAAATTTTTAAAAGAATAAAAAAAGCCAAATATTTTTCGGTTATATTAGACTGCACTCCAGATATTAGTCGTGTTGAGCAGATGTCTCATGTAATAAGATGTGTTAATGTTTCAACTAGTCCCGCAAAGGTGGAAGAGTTTTTTTTATTGAATTTCTAAAGGTAGATGACACCAGACTTGGACTTTTTAACAAGCTTAAAGAAGTATTAGAAGAAACTAAGCTTAATATCTATTATATCAGGCGACAAGGTTATGATAATGGATCAAACATGAAAGGAAAACACAAAGGGGGTGCAACAAAGACTATTAGAAATTAATCCGAGAGCTTTCTACACACCTTGTGGTTGTCACATTCTTAATCTTGTGTTATGTGATATGGCTAAATTATGTCCCAAAGCATCAAACTTTTTTGGGGTGATCCAACGAATATTTAATATTTTTTCTTTGTCCACACAAAGATGGAAAATATTTAAAGATCATGTATCAGGTTGTACAGTTAAACCGTTACCAGGCACACGTTGGGAAAGTCACATTGAAGCAGTAAAATCTATAAGATATCAAAGTGTGGAGATAAGTGATGTTCTAATTTCTTTATCAAATAGCACTTAAGATTCTATGGCAAAGAGTGAAGCAAGAAGCCTTGTAACAAATGAGATTGAAAATTTTGAGTTTTTTGTTCGGTTTGTGCATTTGGTATGAAATTTTGAAAAATGTGAACACTGTTAGCAAAATTCTTCAAACTGAAGATACGCAAATTGATGTTGCAATCACAAGATTACAAGAGCTTATTGATTTTTTTGAAGATTTCAGAAACACAGGTTTTGATTCTACTATGGTTGATGCTAAAGAGATAGCTCAAATGTTGGATGTTGAACCAATTTTTACTCGAAAAAGAATTATCCATAGAATGAAACAATTTGACGAAGATGTGAATGTTGAAGAACTAATACAAACACCAAAAGAATGTTTCCGAATCAATTATTTTTTGCAAATTGTGGATAAAGCTCCTGTTTCATTAGTGACTCGATTTGAGCAATTCAAAGAATATGATGGTAGATTTGGCTTTTTATTTGATTTGAAGAAATTCACTTCTGTAGATGATGAAAAATTAAAAGAGCATTGTTTAAAACTTGAAGAATATTTGACACATGATTTGCACTCTGATATTGATGGAAGAGAGCTATTTTCAGAATTAAAAGTGTTGAAAATTATCTCTCCAAAGGAGAAAACAAAAGCGATTAAATTGTTGGATTTCATAAATTCTTGTTCGAGAGAGTTAAATTTTCCTAATGCTTGGATTGCATATAGAATAATTTTGACCATACCAACTACAATTGTCTCTGCTTAAAGAATTTTTTCAAAGCTAAAGTTGATAAAGTCTTATCTTCAGTCCACTATGTCACAAGAAAGATTAAATGGCTTGGCATTTTTATCGATTGAGCAAGATTTGGTCAATGAACTTGAATATGATAATATTATTAGTAATTTGGCAAGTCAGAAGGCTAGAAAAATGTTCATAAGTAGTTAGTATTTATGTTGTTGAATGACTTAATTATTATTACGAATAAAGTTATTTTCTCTCTCATTATTTTTTAATAATACACTTTGTTTTGATATATTACATTAGTTTCGGTGGAAGGGCCTCATTTTCGGTCCTCGCTTTAGGCACCAAAAATCCTAGGACCGGCCCTGCAATCGAGTAAACCCATTCCGCGTTAGTGGCGTGGTCCTGTGATTAACCTTATTATTAAATAAGTTAGGTAATATTTCTCATACCAATCCCATGATTGACTCGTAGTTTGTTTCACTTGCAAACTCGGGTGTCCCTATTTTCTACACGGGCATCCTTGTATTCATGTTTTAGCTTGGTTCATTTTGGCTATGGATGGAAGCTGTAAGAGCTGATGGTGGTCCTTTATCATTTCTATTATACTGTTTCAGACACTGTTATGTATATTATTCCGCTGCAAACATTGTATATTAAGCTGAAATCGTATTCTGTACTGAGTATGATCCTGTTATGCTGTGTAACTCTGATGTTTATATTATTTCCAGTGTAATTTGATGTACATTATCTGGTGTAATGCTATATTTTTGTTCTACTGCTAATTGTTTATGTGTTATATTCCACTGATTATCCTTTCTTCCGTGGTACGGGGGTTTGGGTTGTCGCAAATACGAATACAAATTTATTTGAATTCATTTCATTGTATATTTGATGTTGTCTATTTGTATTATTAATTTATGTTCAGTTTAGTGCTCTTTTAGTTTTGTTTTTCAGCATAATGTAGTTTGAATTTCCTAATTTTTTTCTTATTTTAAGCATCATTCGTGTCAATGATCTTTTATACTAAGTTTTGAATGACAAACCATGTCTTATGCTACAAGTGAAGTGTTTCGAAATTTCTTGCAACAAAGAGAATCATCGATAATTAGTGTATATATTCCATACATTTTATTATTTGATTTCAATTTTTGATGGCTTTCATTTTTATTGGGATTGTTAAAAGAAAAAGTGATTTTCTTAAAGAGTGGGAAAAACTATATTTCGTTTATCATGCAACTTTAATAAGGAAAACATATTCATTAATTATTACTTTGATCTGCCTGATTATCTATATTATTATATTTTTCCTTTTATTATATCAAGTGCAGTGGTATCTAGGGCTATCAATGGATACCTGGAAAATTCGAAATCCATCTGTATTCATATCCAAAAACAAATTAAAATCCGATATCCCAAAAACAAATTTGGATGTGGATATGAAGATATACGTATCATAAAATTATCCGTCCGAATTTTTTCAAAATTATAGATTAAATTATATGCATTTTAGTACGTTGAAAAATGTAGATTTATTGTTTTATTAAGTTCGAAGTTCATACTTTGTGCGTAAAATACATATTAAATGCTCAAAATTATTTATTATCATCCAACTTGTTAACTTTTAACACTTTAACAACCAATGAGATGGTAAAATATTTACATTAAACTTAATTATTTTCATTTATGCTTCTTAATTTATCGATCCCCGGTGGATAAGATAATTATCCGATATCCGTTCGTATCCAAGGATACAAATATCTTATATTCGAAAATATTTTCGGATGCAGATGCAGATATGACACTATCTGTATCCGAAAGTATCCGTTGACAGTAATAGTGGTAGCAAGGTAAAAATTGTGAAATCCATAAGCTCATTTATTAATTTGAAAAAAAGTCTTATTGTATATCTATATAAATGATAAATTTTATATATTAAATCATATCTAATATTTATTAGCTTAAGGGTTCGAGACATATTTTTGTTTATTAGAATTTGATTTAAATCATTATTTATTTGTTATTCTTTAATAGTAAAATTATTATTAACTTAACTCAAATATAAATTAAATTTGTTATTAACTTAACATAAATATGAATTAAATCTATTATTAGCTTACTTAAATATAAATTAAATTTATTATTAACTTAACATAAATATGAATTAAATTTATTATTAACTTACTTAAATGTAAATTAAATATAATATTATGTTTTAATATGTTCATATTCATGATACAAACATCGTAATTATGATGGAATGTATAATAAAGTTAAGAGGTAATATGAAAACATGTGCATGATAACTATTGTTCCTAGTGGTTAATGAATATATATATATATGTATTTGTCTGTGTGTGTGTGTCTATATATATATATATATATATATATATATATGAGTGTGTGTGTGAGTGAGAGAGAGTTTTCAAAAAATATATGTGTGTGTGTGTGTGTGTGTGTTATCATCATCTAATAATGCCAGAGGGATATGCATATACATCAAATAACCAAATTTACACCAATATTAACAAATTTTTTGCTGTGGAAAATAGGGAGAAGGACAAACTTAACAAAATTTTTGGTGAAAAGTATAGAAAATTTAGAATTTAGTGAGAAAGACAAATGATAGTGTAAATGGAAAAAGGTTAGTGGGCCCCATGAGTTCCACCTTTAGTGTAATTGTTTCCTTCTCCCTAATTTTGAAACTTTCCATATTTTTCACCAAATTTTTTCCAAAGTTTGTCCTTTAAAAGAAAATCCTCTTATCAGATATATTTATTTATAACCAGCTTATTGACTAACATTTTAAATAAAAATAGTTATATATATAATTTAAACCTTAATATATATACTAAAATGTAAACATCTTTGGTTATAAATAAATATGTTTGATAATTCTAAACTTTAGAGCTTAGATATAAACATGTATAACTTTTTGGAACAGATATCTAATATATACACGTTAAAAAAATTATATGGATAAGCACCAGTCAATTTCCTTTAATTGTACGATTAGGTATTTAATTAACTTGTAAAATTAAAAATTTAAAAATATTCAACTTTTTCAAAATAAAATAATTTTTATTTTATTAGATTTGAAAGCATTCTCTATTATTTAAAATTTCTATATAGATTTTTTTCCAAATACGTGACTCTGCGTATGTTTGTATGTCTGGAGGCAATCAATGATACATTTATCTTGCAGCGCCTATATTACCCATTGGTTTTCACCATATCATATGAATTATGTAAGAGTAACGACATATCTTGTTCATACACCACAAATTATTTGCCATTCACCAAATTGATGTTCACCACATAGTGCTTATCATACATCATCCATGTTACAATAGTGCCCTCATTTTAGTTTAGCAATAAATTCATTTTCCTATCCTCTTCCATCTCGTCTCCTTCTCTTATGAAACAAACTCTTAAATTATAAATTACTATTTCTCAAAATTTATTTTTGCAGGTTCCAATTTTCTTTTTAATAAATAACATGTGAAAACATGTTCTTAATCATCTCACCGATTGGTAAGGCTTCTTTGGTATTTATTACAATTGTTATTGAATTTTGGGCCAAATATTATTTTGAATTTGGGATTATGTTATCTTTATAGGGGGATTAATAAGATTATTTACAAAATTTACATTTGATCTTGTAATTTGAATAATACTTTTGATCCAGTAGTTAAAAATCTAATACTAAGTAGAGATAACATTTTAAGGAAGATGAATTCTGTTGTTAATTCTAACTCTTACTTGGAAAGTCAACAATTAAGTTCAAACTATAAAATTTTAAAATTTAAAAGCCTGATTTAAAAATAGTCTGCATTGAGCAATCTTGAGTTAAAACCGATAAAATGGTAACTTCCAAATAAGAGAACTATTAAAATGTAAGAAAATTTCATCTTAAATTTTATGAACAAATGAATGGTGTATATAAAAGTAATTTATCCTGTATGGTTAGAATTATCCTCAAATAATATGATTCATGGGAAAAGGGAGAAAAGTAATTGGATATGATGTCCAGTATGAACTCCGAGGGTTCAGTTAGCCTTGGTCGTAAGCCAGTATATTAATTCTGAAGGACTAATCCAAACTATTCGCTGAGGTTGTAATGGCTAGTTCAGGTTGAAGTTATGACTTTCATGATGGATTTTTTTATCCAAAATGAAAAGGAAGAGAAGCCAGTCCCATTGTCGACAATAAGCTGCTTTTCTCCAGGGATGCCAGTATAGTGAGTTGTTTCTGCACCAGGCACGACCATTGGATGCAGCTATAAGGAAGCAATTATGTAAGTGGGTAGTCATGACATTATCCCCCAAGAGCCATTAGTGGTCCCCTTAGCCTTAGACTATGCTTCTCCCTTCGCAACCGTTAATCTTATGACCAGTACACAAGTACTTTCTAAAAAGAACACGTTCCCGATGTTGCTTAAGCTAGTGTAGCAGCGAACATGAGACATCTTGCTTTATCGGGATAAATCACGAATAGGTGTTATGAGAGCTAACGACGGAACACTATCCCACAACAACTGGAAGAAACCGATTCAGTATAGTTGGCCAGTATATTAATTGCGGCGACAACTAACATCCAGTAAATTGGAGTTCAGGATTGGTTCGGAAAAGAACAAGTACCAATCTGATCAAGTCTAGGTATGATGCTCCTGCGTAAAGCATCGCGGGTGTGCGTGTATGCACGTTTATGTAACAAACCGAACAAAACAAATCAATTAAGGAATTTCACATAAGGCTTGTTGTGGGCTTATTTTTGATGTACTAGATCTACATAATAGAGGAATCGCTGCTCGGGAGCAATGAGGTGCACAGCGAAAGAGAAAGAAGTTTCCGCGTCCGGCATTCACTAGGTTGTTAACGAGTTTTCCCAAGGTAACACCAAGACCAGTATATTGATTGGGCGTAGGTATCTCCTGAGACCCAGGTGCCCTCGTAAATGCTTTACTAAACAATTTAGGGCTACCCAATATATTAGTTTGTTTGAATGAGGTGCGTAACGTATATTGGGATACCAAGTCCAGTATATTAAATAGATAAATAAGGAAGTTACCATAGAAATCGATGTAACATAGATTTATGATGACGTATAAGACGAGATAGCGTAATGATGAAAAAGGGAAAGTTTATCTTTATAGAAATGGGCCTATGACCCAATTCCACAGGGTTGTAAGGTCGGAAGGAATATATGTATATATATATATATAGATTTATGTATATATATACATATAACATACATATGTATATATGTACACACACACACACACACATATATATATATTTATATATATATATAGGGGACAACTATTTGAACACAAAATTGGAAACAAAGAGAGAGACACAAAGGCTCAACCGTTGTATCTTTTTGTCTTTATATGGAGAGGTGTAATTCATGGGGTGATCCAATAGTGTAAATCAATTGTGTCACCATTTATGTCAAAATTTTGTGTCCCTATAGACTTTCCCATATATATATATATATATATATATATATATATATGAGGTACGCTCCAGGGCATCCCATTTTCTTTGCACCCCTTTTGCACCTCAACCAGGGCCAAGTATTTATTGTTAAATAAGTTAGTGGGAGGAGAGAGAGTTAGTAGGAGGAGAGAGAAACCATAATATATGGTGGAAATCAGGGGGGCTGAAGGGGTGCTGCACTATTTGAGGTGCTCCTGATCCTATCCCTATATATATATATATATATATATCTCTGTGTGTGTGTGTGTGTGTATATGTATGCATATGTGTGTATATATATGTATACACACATATATAGTCTATCTAGACATAAAACGGTGTCACAAAATTTAGTCTGTGCCCTAAATCTCTACCAATATTCACGTTTAAGTTAGGTTGAGCTTCCATCCGAACTTGTCATTTAGCACCAAAAGTGAAGGGAAATCCAGCTTAGGGCATTTTTTATGTTATCAAAATATGCTAAGAAGAAAGCAAGCATCCTCGTAACATTTTTCAGTCCTTTGGGAATGGGTCTGGCTAAGGGATAAATAAACACCTCGTTTTAGCATTGTTAATGATGTTATTTGCATGATAAAAGTGACCTCAAGCGACCTCTTTTCTTTTCTGTCGATCTTTTACTTAGATTGGGCATCCATCTTTGTATTTTCATTTCATGCTTTCTAAAGTTTATTTTTTTTCAATCGTTTTCTCGTCCCTCATTGCAGTGACTTCTAAAATTTGGCTCTTAAGGAACCTAACTTTGTCTATCAGCAAGAAAATATGCTCTTGAGATCTAGTATTTCGTTATTAAACTCTTGAGAAGCTTCTTGCACTACAAAAAAAAACCTTTTCACAATTGGCAATTTCTGTTGTAGTAGGCCAATTGCAACAGACCCGCTACCATCTAGATTACTGAAGTTGTAAAAGGTCGGTCGCTTTTCGCAACTATTATTGCCATTTGCAACAATTCGTTGCAATTCTTTTTTGCCACTAGCCTTTGTTGTTGCAACATATCATTTTGCAACAACAAATGGCAGTTGCAAACCTGGAATAGACGTTGGAAAAGTGAGATACTACAATTATTTCTAACAGTTGCAAATGACTCAACTACAATTTGTTTAGGATAGTTGCATTTTGACTATTTGCAACATTACAAGCCCGTTGCAAAATTCAAAAAAATCCATTTTCCTACTATAATCCACCATCATCTACATTTGATAACGTAATACTAAAAGCATATATTACCAAGAAATAAGTAAACATACATTTCCAATAGACGTAGACAAGATAAAATCAGATCCATTAAATTCTACCAGACATTTCAAAAGATTAGTTAAAGTTACATTCAACGTTCAACCATATTAAAAATGTAATCCATACACATAATCTAAACGCTTATTGTAATAACAATTCCAAAATACAATACAACACAAAACCATAAAGCAAAAAATGCACATACTACTATAGTGAAATGAAATCTTTGTGTCAACCCACGGTTGTACCAACGGCCTCTTGAATGGTGCATATCTCTGAATTTGGCCTTAATAGAAAAGCTTCACGATCCACAGCTACGTGCAATATCAACAATAATCTTTAACTAAGTTATGATTTTATAATTTGTGTTTATCCAAATAAATTTTATTAGAGACATATTGAAATAAATCAATGGATTAATGCAGATGATGAGTACCATTAGTAGGTAAATATATATGACTATACTTTATGCAATATAATACAGAAGTTCCAGTAAACATATGCCTTTAAAATGCAAGATAAAAATGTGACTTCATAGAATTGAAACAATCAATAATAAAATATACATTTCCTGTATCTTATTCCTCTAAAATTTCTTAAAGACAGAAGAAAAAACCTAAAATGCAACTCCAATACACATTCAACTTGACATCAAATAGTGGAGAACCCTTAGCTTCAGTAATAACATTTGGATTAGAAAAATGCTGAACAATATTATCCAAAACAAGGTTTTAATCTGTCATATTATTAGAACCATTGCTGTCAAGCAAACTAAAATCATCACACCAAAAATTTGAACTACACTTTGCACTTGTCAAATGAAACAAAGAAACAACTCCTTGATTGAAAACACTTAAAGATAAAACCTCTAAATGCACATTAACCCAAATATCATTATAAATAACGTTTAGATCTGAAAATTGTTGAACACCATTATCCAAAACCTTTTTAACACTTTCAAGAAAGAATCCAACTTCGCTGCATTCCAATCACCAAAAAAATTAAGTAAATCAAATTCTAGCAGGACACAAACTCCATAACCATTCAAACAACAAAATTTTAAACCATGATGAGAATAAGGCAAACGGTAAATGTTTATTGTGATTGTATTCACAGTTTTATCCTTAAGATTGGATATGTATGTTATTATAGGAATAATATTTTGCAAATTAATTCGAACAAAAAATAAAGATATGCGAGTTTTGCTACTACAATATGCCAATTTTACTCACCTTAAACCAAAGATTTGCGGCTAGATGGCAATGGACCTGGGCTTGTTCCTTTCTGCTTTTGGCTCAAACAATACATATAAGAACAAATACGCACAAAAAGGATTCAAGGAACTGAAATCATAAATAAAAAAAAACTGAAACTGTAACGGCCCAGGAGAATTCGACGCTCGAATTCAGACAATAATACATAAACGCATATTACTTACCAAAACTCAAGTATCGAAAACACCAGGTAGTTATTAGAAAGACGTTAGAGGGTGAGGTAAGAAAGAAAGAAATATTAGAATAGAAGAAGAGAACCATCACATAATTAGAGTCTCACATCGCAGTTGAACAAAATATAATATAAAAATAGATCTTTATTGAGAGTTCTAAAAATACTTACAATCATTAGAGTACAACACACATCTGGGAAGTTATAATAACCTGCCCTCACATACAATAACTGTAGTGACCCGCATTTTTAGCTGTTGAATAATTTATTTATTTAATTATTAAATATCGATTTATCGATATCGAGAACGTGAATTAAATAATATTGAATATTTAATTAATAATTATAATATAATAAAATATATTATAATGTCGAAATAATCAAAAATATTGGAAATCACAATATTCTGTGAAAGGGTCATCCCTAAGATGTAATTCAGCTTAGAGTTGAATTATACTGACGAATATATTCAATTAACGTCAGTTTGAACGTAGAATTTTAATATAATTAAAATCGAGCTCGAAACGACGCGGCAGTTCGTGATTTGGCGATTTGAACTTCAACTGAATGTACAGGATTCGTTTTAAGCCGGATTTTTGTGAAACAAGAGACGTGTGGAGCTGGTGGAGTATATCTTTCTAGTGGAAGAGAAAAATCGGGATTTCGTCGTGTAGATTTTGAGTTACGTCCAAATCAAATTTCAGAAAAGTCGCTGTAGAATTCCTTTATAATTTGCGACGCTTTATATACGTTATAAAAGGATTTTCGATATGAACCGAATACCGAGATAATCTGAAATCTGAAGTATCAAACTGTATATTCTGATATGATATTCTGGAGCTGTACGATATCATATGTGAAGATATACGATAATATTAAATTATTAATATTTAAATTTATTTAAATATATTTATATATTTAAATGGGTCATTCAGAGCGTTAAAAATAGCCACTTTTGCAAACGAAGCTGGAATTCGACGAAACCAGTTTTGTTGGATCCGCAATATCAAATAGTTGTTAGATTTCCATTTTCGTGATTTTTAGAGTCAGTGTGTGACCGTAGGGATTTTTAGAGTGAAAAACAGTCAGTATTTCGACGGTAAAAAATACGCTGCGTGAGCAAACGGAGTCGGAATTGGACGAAACCAGTTTCGTTGGGACCGTAATGACGAACTCTAGCTACCTGTCCAGTTTCGTGATTTTTGGGTGTCGTGTGTGATCACACGAATTTTTAGAAAGCAAAATAAATATTGAAATGAGCATATATCGGGAATATTCCATTCAAAAGAAATATCTAGATATTTTAAAACCCTATAAGTACCCCTTTAAAAAATCCTAAACCCTAAGCACTTCATTGCAGAATGCAACACAGCAACAAAATCCGCCGTTGTCTTCCTTATGTTTCAGCAAAACCAGAGTTTGAAAGAAAATCAAAACAATCACAACAAAAATCTAGAAATCATTCTAGTTATGTATTTGGGTTCCTGATAATACCCTCCTCGTTTTGATATGGGATTTGTGGCATTCGAAGTTTCTTCCGTCGAGGTCGGTTGTAAACTGTAAGAACTAGGGTTCGACGTCTCCGAGAATAGAAGCAGCAATCGATGTATTGGAGTTTATATTTGAACTCAGGAGGAAGTTTCGAACGTTGTGTTAATCTTTAGGTTGATTTGAGGTCAATAACGTTCGCTGGTTTTACTGTGATGGGGCGTGAAAAACTGGAGGTCGCGTTTCATTCAAGAGGGGCGAGTTCATCCTTTTTGTGGGGATGTTATCGACGTTAAGATGGCGAGTGAAATGGTGCATTTAGCTTGAATTGTAATGGAAAGAAGAGAGAGCAGTTCAGAGGGAAAAGTGTGGTAATGGGTGGGTTTGGCTACAGGAGGTTCGGTGTTCATCAGAACGGAGAAGAAATAGTGGCGGCCTGGGCTTTGTAGAAGTGGAGTGGGCCAAGTTTTAAGGTTAAAGCCCGTTTGATTTTATTTAATTCATGTTATGATTATATAAAATATACGTAACTTTAAAACGTTATAACTTGGTCGTATGTAAACGAAATTCAACAAAACAGGTCACGTTGGAATCATATCGAAAAGGACTACACATACGAACTGGTTTGAAGTGGATTGGAGCTCGTATGAATTTATGGCGAAATAAATTGTTTGATTCAAATCAAACAAAACAGTTTATCGTTCTTTAACGATGAATTGCCAAAGTGAGTAAATCTCACCAACTCTGAACAATTTATAATTTCATGTTGTATTTTTAGAACTGTTAGATATTGGTTGATTGACTGTTTGATTGAACTGCTAGTCAGTTAGTTGAATTTCTATATTGATTCTGTTTAACAGAATATATCATATGGAACTGAAAGTGATGTTATCTATATTGTCTAACATCTGTGATGCAGGGAAACAGGTTGGAGGAATCCGACTGGATTCCTCAACAGTTATTTTATTATTTTTCATATATTGTTATATGATGTGATATAAAATCTGTGGGCGATTATATGTGCTTAGATGATATTGAACATCGTGATTTGATATGATTGAATACCATAACATACAGGATGTAGATAAGGGAATTTTCAAAGTGATATTGAAAATAGCATATTTATAAAATGGGATATATATAAATAAGAAATATTTATAAAGTGAGATATTTATAAATAAGAGATATTTATAAAGTGGAATATTTATAAATAAGAAATGTTTATAAATTGGAATATTTATAAATAGGAGATATTTGAAAAGGAAATAAATTCAAAACATTTCTGTTTGAATGGAAAGGCCTGTGTGGCGAGTTTGGGGATTTTCCCGATGCTCCCGATACAAAGGAGGTTATGGCGAATTTTCCCGGAAATTTAAGGAGTTAAAATATTTCAAGAATAAATTTGAAAAGGGAATATTTGTAAACCATTTACAAATAGAATTGAAAAGGAAACGTTATAAAAGGGAAATCATTTTTAAAGTGTAGAACCGTTATTTAAAAGTAAATCTTTTCAAATGAATAAAACGTTGTTAAAAAGGAAATCTTTATAAAGTGAATAAAGTAAATCGAATATAGACATTCGAAAGGAGTTAATCGAATATGGTATTCGAAGTTAGTTAATCGAATATGGTATTCGAAGTTAGTTAATCGAATATGGTATTCGAAAGTTAGTTAATCGAATATGTTATTCGAAAGGGGTTAGTCAAGTTGAGTTAGTCAAATAAAGTTAACCAGTTAGAGTTAATCAGTTAGAGTTAACCAGTAGGAGTTAATTAGTTAGAGTTAATCGATTAGAGTTAAAACGAACTAGAGTTAATCAAATATAGTTATTTGAGACAGAGTTAGTCAAACATAGTATTCAGGGTAAGTTGCCATCTTGTACGACTGCTAGCGTAATTCGCAGGGCTGT
The DNA here is from genome assembly GCA_030737875.1 of Allium sativum. Lineage (NCBI taxonomy): Eukaryota > Viridiplantae > Streptophyta > Magnoliopsida > Asparagales > Amaryllidaceae > Allium > Allium sativum. Next base: position 780,624,060 of record CM060913.1, on the reverse strand, counting down.
AAATAGCCTACGGCGGTCGGATGTTTCCTGAGGGAGTCAGGCGTAACCATTGTGATCGCTGCGATCTAGAGTCAAGCAAATGGAGTTTAATCGAATATTAGTTATTCGATAGGAGTTAATCGAGTTGAGAAATAAGTTAAGTTAAATAAGTTGAGTTGATCGGGTGGTTCGACCAAGTTAGTCGAGCCTAGTTAATCGAATCGAATTGGTCGAACCAAGTAAGTCGAGTTAAGTTAGTCAAGTTAGTCGAGCCTAGTTAATCGAATCGAATTGGTCGAACCAAGTAAGTCGAGTTAGTCGAGTCAAATCGAGTTAGTCGAGTTAAATAAATCGATGTTAGTTTCATCGAAAGGAGTTATCGATGTTAGTTTCATCGAAGGGAGTTATCGATTATAGTTTAATCGAAGTGAGATTTTCAAATATGAGATATTTGAAAAGGAAGAGTTATCGAATATTAGTTATTCGAAGAGAGATTATCGAATATCGTTTATTCGAGAAGAAGTTAATCGAATATAGGTTATTCGAAGAAGAGTTAATCAAATAGAGATTTCTCGAAGAGAGTTAATCGGCAAATTCGATTATATCGAATTCGGGAAAGTACTTATACTTTCTAGTGTTTAAATAGAAATTTATTTATTTTTAAATAAATAAGTGTTAGGTTAATTATTCACTAATAAGAATAGAAGTTATAATTAAAGTTAGATAATTCGAAAGTAGGGATTATAACGTTATCGTTATAACCAATGTTTTAAATATAGAAGTGGATTAGTAAAATTGAATCCGAGAAAGGCGTAAAGAAGTTGTTAAAGATAAAAAGATAAACTTTGACCATTTTGAAGTTATAACGTTGTTCAGTTAAGGCCTGAGAGGTAATTATACCCCAACTTGAGTGACTTCCTTCTTAACTAAGAAATGGTAAGGTTTGATCGAAAAGGAGTTTTAGAAATGTTTTCCAAACGAGAATCAGAAATGTTTTCTGATAAAATAAAAATAAAAATTTAGAATATAGGGAAACAGGAGATAAGTAAATAAATGAACTAAAGAGATTCATGTTAAATAATGTTTGTTCGATATAATTTCCATTTGGAAATAATATCGTTGTTTGCACACTTGTTTTTCTTTGATAGTTAACTCACCGACAATCGAAGTTTTGACCATTTTAACGTTGTTAATATGGAGAGACCGGTTGGATTATTATCCATAGAACCACTCTGTATTGACATAACCGTCGAAAATCATATATGCCAAAAATAATTGAAGACGGAGAAAAATGCAAGGACCATCCTGTCTACAGAATAGTGCCTTCGGTTTGTCCAGTCCCAGGACAACTTGTATGGACGAAGGTCTGACAAAGTATATCCAATGGATCGCGTAAGTTGATCTGTTCAAACGTATTCACGTTTGGTGGTGGAGGAATTCGTTTCTCTTAGCTGTATACCCGTGTTATTTTTGGATAAGTCAATTTGTGATTTGGCGGGACATTTCTAAGTGAATGAAGCTGGATGTCTGACATAGTATTTCCAGACGGTCACGTACATTGATTTCTTCAACTATACCAAGAGTGGAAGCGGAGAAGGAAACTTCTTTTAGCTGACATGTAATGTATGGTTGTAGACGTCAATTAGTGATTTCGATGGATTTGACAATGTAGCATTCGAAGTGAATCTGATGTGATGATAAAGCGTAGCTTCTAGCCTCATCAACCGGTAAATGACAGAAATCGGGCAGGCAGCATGGCTAAGTCGGTCGCACCGAAGTAGGGTGTATAATCACCTATCTAGTGAATATTCATTTGTTTCTTAAAATCTATCAATGCTGTCCCATATATATACGGGAACGGTTGCTGATCCCAACCGTTGGTGATGTACATTCGATACACTCAAGCGAAATGAGTGGTCGGTCATGTGTGGCTGAGTTGCAAGATGTTCTTGTTGAACTCCAGTGTATCGTTCCTAGAGTACACTGATCGGAAGGTGGTTCCATACCTTGTCATAGTTGGAAATCCAATCATCCAATAAGCGCCTACGGTTTATGATTTTACATTATATATGTAGAGCGTGAGATGCAATCGTTTCTGCTAGATTGATATCTATTTGCATTTAGACATTATTATAATATCAGAATGATATTACTTTACAAAGTTGTTTGGATTCTCATAAGGGAAAAACCCATTCCGTTATGCGGCGTGGTCTTGTGAGATATCCTTTATTAAATCAAGTATTAAATTGTTTTACTCATACCAGTCCCATGATTGACCCGGAGTTTATTTGTTTGTTTTCCCTAAACTCTTGGGTGCCTAAATTTGTACGGGCAGTCAAGTAGTCGGGATTTTACAGATACCCTTGGAGAGCTTGGAGCAGGAGGCTTCAGGATTCTATAGCTATTATTATTTCCGCTGTGTTGTAAGTGTTGTACTCTGATAAGTGCTATTGTATATATAACTGTTTGTATTTCAAAAGTTATGTTATATTTTATTCGTTCCGCTGTGAGAGTCGTGTTACTTTGATGATGATGTTCTTCTTCTTCTTCTATTCTATAAGTTCTATCTTATCTACCCTCACCCTCTAATTTCTTTCATTAATTACCGGGATTTTTCGATGTTTTGGTTATCGACGTCGTGCTTACGTCGATAACCAAAGTCGCTCAAAATCCGGGTTACTACAGTTGGTATCAGAGCTTAAGTTAAGAATTACTTGGCTCTGTGGCGTGACTCGGTAGAGATAGGGTTAGTAATACCCTAGATTGAGTTTGAGTGTATATATACGAGTGCGTATTTGTATTTGATATAAAAATGGTTTTATATTGTGGAGATTCATTGGCTGAGTTGTTTATGAGTTCTGGTCGATCAGTTTGATCCACTGTATCGGTAGGAGTAAATAAACACTTGAATACGATGGACCGACACAGTATGGATATGTGATATATTATCATATATAGGATATATTTGTTGCTATTATAATCGAGTAAGATTATAAATTAAAGGGTTATGTAAATAACCAACCATGATTCATATAAGTGAAATACGTGAAATCAGATGAGTTAAATCTGAAATTTAAATCAGGATTTGGAATTAAAATAAGGAAATTTTAAGTTCCTGGGAGATTTTGAAATGTTTTCAAAATGGAAGTATTTAGTAATGGTTTTGAAAATGATATAGTATTGAAATCACTTGGGTCGCTGGAAAATAATTCCGATGATGACTGCGCAGTATCATCGGTGTGATTTTCGAGTTCTAAGTGGTGGATTACTACCAGAGATTTTGATTTGAATTGTTTTGAGAAAACAAGTTGTTTAGAAAATTCAAAGGTTTTGAATTGGCAGTATGATTTCAAATTGATTTGAAATAAAACCGGGGATTTAAGTTCTGGAATTAAAATTTAACGTATGAAGTTAAATAGACTGAGATGACAAATGTGAATAAGTGAATTAGAATTAAACTTGAACTGAGTTAAATAAAATTGAATGGGTTAGAGATAATCTAGAATGGAACCAAATTGATAAGTCAATAATTTGGAATTAGATATTGGAGTTCGAATGAAATTCGATTTGGATTTGAGGATATGAACTGATTGGAATTCAATTGAGATAACACTGGTATATGCTGAGTTGATAGCATATGGAAGTGATAGAGTTGATATGCCCGACAAAAAGGTACCAGTTTATATTATATATGGATATGAGATTTATGAGCCGAATTGGCAAGCCGCTTGGCTGTTTGATTTTCTTTTGGGATAAAGAAGGCCCAGAGAGGCGAGTTGGAGTTTGAGATATTGACCAGTACAAAGGAAGTGCTGGCGAAATTTTTAGAAAAGTTAAGGCGTTAGAAAATTTTCAAATTTTTTGAAAATTTAGTTAGTCAGAATAAATTAATATTTTAGTCGATATTAATTGGTTCAGTTGAAACCGGAGATAAGAGGTAAACAGATAAATTTTTACCCAGTAGATAGGGTCGTCCCTTAGCTTAGCAATTTCGAGGACGAAATTTTATTAAGGGGGGAAGATTGTAGTGACCCGCATTTTTAGCTGTTGAATAATTTATTTATTTAATTATTAAATATCGATTTATCGATATCGAGAACGTGAATTAAATAATATTGAATATTTAATTAATAATTATAATATAATAAAATATATTATAATGTCGAAATAATCAAAAATATTGGAAACCACAATATTCTGTGAACGGGGTCATCCCTAAGATGTAATTCAGCTTAGAGTTGAATTATACTGACGAATATATTCAATTAACGTCAGTTTGAACGTAGAATTTTAATATAATTAAAATCGAGCTCGAAACGACGCGGCAGTTCGCGATTTGGCGATTTGAACTTCAACTGAATGTACAGGATTCGTTTTAAGCCGGATTTCTGTGAAACAAGAAACGTGTGGAGCTGGTGGAGTATATCTTTCTAGTGGAAGAGAAAAATCGGGATTTCGTCGTGTAGATTTTGAGTTACGTCCAAATCAAAATTCAGAAAAGTCGCTGTAGAATTCCTTTATAATTTGCGACGCTTTATATACGTTATAAAAGGATTTTCGATATGAACCGAATACCGAGATAATCTGAAATCTGAAATATCAAACTGTATATTCTGATATGATATTCTGGAGCTATACGATATCATATGTGAAGATATACGATAATATTAAATTATTAATATTTAAATTTATTTAAATATATTTATATATTTAAATGGGTCATTCAGAGCGTTAAAAATAGCCACTTTTGCAAACGAAGCCGGAATTCGACGAAACCAGTTTTGTTGGATCCGCAATATCAAATAGTTGTTAGATTTCCAGTTTCGTGATTTTTAGAGTTAGTGTGTGACCGTAGGGATTTTTAGAGTGAAAAACAGTCAGTATTTCGACGGTTAAAAATACGCTGTGTGAGCAAACGGAGTCGGAATTGGACGAAACTAGTTTCGTTGGGACCGTAATGTCGAACTCTAGCTACCTGTCCAGTTTCGTGATTTTTGGGTGTCGTGTGTGATCACACGAATTTTTAGAAAGCAAAATAAATATAGAAATGAGCATATATCGGGAATATTCCATTCAAAAAAAATATCTAGATATTTTAAAACCCTATAAGTACCCCTTTAAAAAATCCTAAACCTTAAGCACTTCATTGCAGAAGTCAACACAGCAACAAAATCCGCCGTTGTCTTCCTTATGTTTCAGCAAAACCAGAGTTTGAAAGAAAATCAAAACAATCACAACAAAAATCTAGAAATCATTCTAGTTATGTATTTGGGTTCCTGATAATACCCTCCTCGTTTTGATATGGGATTTGTGGCATTCGAAGTTTCTTCCGTCGAGGTCGGTTGTAAACTGTAAGAACTAGGGTTCGACGTCTCCGAGAATAGAAGCAGCAATCGATGTATTGGAGTTTATATTTGAACTCAGGAGGAAGTTTCGAACGTTGTGTTAATCTTTAGGTTGATTTGAGGTCAATAACGTTCGCTGGTTTTACTGTGATGGGGCGTGAAAAACTGGAGGTCGCGTTTCATTCAAGAGGGGCGAGTTCATCCTTTTTGTGGGGATGTTATCGACGTTGAGATGGGGAGTGAAATGGTGCATTTGGTTTGAATTGTAATGGAAAGAAGAGAGAGCAGTTCGGAGGGAAAAGTGTGGTAATGGGTGGGTTTGGCTACAGGAGGTTCGGTGTTCATCAGAATGGAGAAGAAGTAGTGGCGGCCTGGGATTTGTAGAAGTGGAGTGGGCCAAGTTTTAAGGTTAAAGCCCGTTTGATTTTATTTAATTCATGTTATGATTATATAAAATATACGTAACTTTAAAACGTTATAACTTGGTCGTATGTAAACGAAATTCAACAAAACAGGTCACGTTGGAATCATATCGAAAAGGACTACACATACGAACTGGTTTGAAGTGGATTGAAGCTCGTATGAATTTATGGCGAAATAAATTGTTTGATTCAAATCAAACAAAACAGTTTATCGTTCTTTAACGATGAATTGCCAAAGTGAGTAAATCTCACCAACTCTGAACAATTTATAATTTCATGTTGTATTTTTAGAACTGTTAGATATTGGTTGATTGACTGTTTGATTGAACTGCTAGTCAGTTAGTTGAATTTCTATATTGATTCTGTTTAACAGAATATATCATATGGAACTGAAAGTGATGTTATCTATATTGTCTAACATCTGTGATGCAGGGAAACAGGTTGGAGGAATCCGACTGGATTCCTCAATAGTTATTTTATTATTTTTCATATATTGTTATATGATGTGATATAAAATCTGTGGGCGATTATATGTGCTTAGATGATATTGAACATCGTGATTTGATATGATTGAATACCATAACATACGGGATGTAGATAAGGGAATTTTCAAAGTGATATTGAAAATAGCATATTTATAAAATGGGATATTTATAAATAAGAAATATTTATAAAGTGAGATATTTATAAATAAGAGATATTTATAAAGTGGAATATTTATAAATAAGAAATGTTTATAAATTGGAATATTTATAAATAGGAGATATTTGAAAAGGAAATAAATTCAAAACATTTCTGTTTGAATGGAAAGGCCTGTGTGGCGAGTTTGGGGATTTTCCCGATGCTCCCGATACAAAGGAGGTTATGGCGAATTTTCCCGGAAATTTAAGGAGTTAGAATATTTCAAGAATAAATTTGAAAAGGGAATATTTGTAAACCATTTACAAATAGAATTGAAAAGGAAACGTTATAAAAGGGAAATCATTTTTAAAGTGTAGAACCGTTATTTAAAAGTAAATCTTTTCAAATGAATAAAACGTTGTTAAAAAGGAAATCTTTATAAAGTGAATAAAGTAAATCGAATATAGACATTCGAAAGGAGTTAATCGAATATGGTATTCGAAGTTAGTTAATCGAATATGGTATTCGAAGTTAGTTAATCGAATATGGTATTCGAAAGTTAGTTAATCGAATATGTTATTCGAAAGGGGTTAGTCAAGTTGAGTTAGTCAAATAAAGTTAACCAGTTAGAGTTAATCAGTTAGAGTTAACCAGTAGGAGTTAATTAGTTAGAGTTAATCGATTAGAGTTAAAACGAACTAGAGTTAATCAAATATAGTTATTTGAGACAGAGTTAGTCAAACATAGTATTCAGGGTAAGTTGCCATCTTGTACGACTGCTAGCGTAATTCGCAGGGCTGTAAATAGCCTACGGCGGTCGGATGTTTCCTGAGGGAGTCAGGCGTAACCATTGTGATCGCTGCGATCTAGAGTCAAGCAAATGGAGTTTAATCGAATATTAGTTATTCGATAGGAGTTAATCGAGTTGAGAAATAAGTTAAGTTAAATAAGTTGAGTTGATCGGGTGGTTCGACCAAGTTAGTCGAGCCTAGTTAATCGAATCGAATTGGTCGAACCAAGTAAGTCGAGTTAAGTTAGTCAAGTTAGTCGAGCCTAGTTAATCGAATCGAATTGGTCGAACCAAGTAAGTCGAGTTAGTCGAGTCAAATCGAGTTAGTCGAGTTAAGTTCGTCGAGTTAAATAAATCGATGTTAGTTTCATCGAAAGGAGTTATCGATGTTAGTTTCATCGAAGGGAGTTATCGATTATAGTTTAATCGAAGTGAGATTTTCAAATATGAGATATTTGAAAAGGAAGAGTTATCGAATATTAGTTATTCGAAGAGAGATTATCGAATATCGTTTATTCGAGAAGAAGTTAATCGAATATAGGTTATTCGAAGAAGAGTTAATCAAATAGAGATTTCTCGAAGAGAGTTAATCGGCAAATTCGATTATATCGAATTCGGGAAAGTACTTATACTTTCCAGTGTTTAAATAGAAATTTATTTATTTTTAAATAAATAAGTGTTAGGTTAATTATTCAATAATAAGAATAGAAGTTATAATTAAAGTTAGATAATTCGAAAGTAGGGATTATAACGTTATCGTTATAACCAATGTTTTAAATATAGAAGTGGATTAGTAAAATTGAATCCGAGAAAGGCGTAAAGAAGTTGTTAAAGATAAAAAGATAAACTTTGACCATTTTGAAGTTATAACGTTGTTCAGTTAAGGCCTGAGAGGTAATTATACCCCAACTTGAGTGACTTCCTTCTTAACTAAGAAATGGTAAGGTTTGATCGAAAAGGAGTTTTGGAAATGTTTTCCAAACGAGAATCAGAAATGTTTTCTGATAAAATAAAAATAAAAATTTAGAATATAGGGAAACAGGAGATAAGTAAATAAATGAACTAAAGAGATTCATGTTAAATAATGTTTGTTCGATATAATTTCCATTTGGAAATAATATCGTTGTTTGCACACTTGTTTTTCTTTGATAGTTAACTCACCGACTATCGAAGTTTTGACCATTTTAACGTTGTTAATATGGAGAGACCGGTTGGATTATTATCCATAGAACCACTCTGTATTGGCATAAGCGTCGAAAATCATATATGCCAAAAATAATTGAAGATGGAGAAAAATGCAAGGACTATCCTGTCTACAGAATAGTGCCTTCGGTTTGTCCAGTCCCAGGACAACTTGTATGGACGAAGGTCTGACAAAGTATATCCAATGGATCGCGTAAGTTGATCTGTTCAAACGTATTCACGTTTGGTGGCGGAGGAATTCGTTTCTCTTAGCTGTATACCCGTGTTATTTTTGGATAAGTCAATTTGTGATTTGGCGGTATGACGATGTGACATTTCTAAGTGAATGAAGATGGATGTCTGACATAGTATTTCCAGACGGTCACGTACATTGATTTCTTCAACTATACCAAGAGTGGAAGCGGAGAAGGAAACTTCTTTTAGCTGACACGTAATGTATGGTTGTAGACGTCAATTAGTGATTTCGATGGATTTGACAATGTAGCATTCGAAGTGAATCTGATGTGATCATAAAGTGTAGTTTCTAGCCTCATCAACCGGTAAATGACAGAAATCGGGCAGGCAGCATGGCTAAGTCGGTCGCACCGAAGTAGGGTGTATAATCACCTATCTAGTGAATATTCATTTGTTTCTTAAAATCTATCAATGCTGTCCCATATATATACGGGAACGGTTGCTGATCCCAACCGTTGGTGATGTACATTCGATACACTCAAGCGAAATGAGTGGTCGGTCATGTGTGGCTGAGTTGCAAGATGTTCTTGTTGAACTCCAGTGTATCGTTCCTAGAGTACACTGATCGGAAGGTGGTTCCATACCTTGTCATAGTTGGAAATCCAATCATCCAATAAGCGCCTACGGTTTATGATTTTACATTATATATGTAGAGCGTGAGATGCAAGCTTTTCTGCTAGATTGATATCTATTTGTATTTAGACATTATTATAATATCAGAATGATATTACTTTACAAAGTTGTTTGGATTCTCATAAGGGAAAAACCCGTTCCGTTATGCGGCGTGGTCTTGTGAGATATCCTTTATTAAATCAAGTATTAAATTGTTTTACTCATACCAGTCCCATGACTGACCCGGAGTTTATTTGTTTGTTTTCCCTAAACTCTTGGGTGCCTAAATTTGTACGGGCAGTCAAGTAGTCGGGATTTTACAGATACCCTTGGAGAGCTTGGAGCAGGAGGCTTCAGGATTCTATAGCTATTATTATTTCCGCTGTGTTGTAAGTGCTGTACTCTGATAAGTGCTATTGTATATATAACTGTTTGTATTTCAAAAGTTATGTTATATTTTATTCGTTCCGCTGTGAGATTCGTGTTACTCTGATGATGATGTTCTTCTTCTTCTTCTTCTATTCTATAAGTTCTGTCTTATCTACCCTCACCCTCTAATTTCTTTCATTAATTACCGGGATTTTTCGATGTTTTGGTTATCGACGCCGTGCTTACGTCGATAACCAAAGTCGCTCAAAATCCGGGTTACTACAATAACAAAGCGGAATAATACTATCTAATGTCATACGTCTAGATTCTTACAGCTCATCATCACACAACACTTGATAATCCGAACCTGTAAATCTCGATCTAACCCGAGCATTACAGAAGCTGTATCTGTCTGGCGAACCAGAGTGAGAAAAAACACTAAGTTTAAAGGCATCATCCAACCTGATTTTAAAGTTAAAAATCCTTTTGAAGAAAAAGATAATCGTAAGACCAAATCCACACATAAATACGGGCGGTTTTTACCTTACGGTAACCCAAAACATTTTTTTGAAATCAATATCTTTTCTGATATTATAATAGTGTCTAATTACAATATCAATCTAGCAGAACGCTTGCATCTCACGCTCCATATACATAGTATCAATCAAAACCGTGGGCTCTTATTGGAGAACGGATTTCCTGGCAAGGTATGGGACCACCTTCCCAAAAATGTACCTCTGGAGTTGAATACGTTAGGGTGCAACAAGAACATCTTGCAACCCAGTCTAAACATGATCGGCCCCTTATTTCCCTTGAGAGTACCGAATATATCATTACCATGGTTGGGGGTCTGCCAACCGAACCGATAACATACAAAAATAAAGGAACAACCAAAGGCATTTGATTTCTTCAGATCAGGTAATGATATACCCTTTTGATGGGTGTAACCTACCCAATTTTTGCCATTTCACGGTTGATGAGGCTTGAGGTTAACATTAACTTTAGAACATCATATCATCATTCACTTTGAATGCCACATCGTCAAATCCGCCAGGAAATATTTAATTGACGTCCACAAAAATATCTAGTTGTTAAGCTAAGAGATGTGTGCTCTTCTCCGCTATCAACAAAAATACTTTTGAAGAAATCAATGTACATGACACCTTTGGAAATATGCTGTCAGACACTCGTCCGTACAAGTTATCCAGGAACAGGATAAATCGGAGGCACCCTCCTACCACATCCTAGGAGTCAACCCATGGATCAGTAGCGAGTAGTACTTGCAATCCGCAAAATCTCACTTACGACCAAATCACGTCAGAATAACTCTGGTTGCACTCCAGAGAATATTCGACAAGTAATCCTTCCGCTTATAAAGATCCACAGTCTTCAATTGCTCCATCTTAAGCTAACATCTTCATGTATTTGTTGGTTCGGAATGGTTTTCGAATATAAATTCGATCCAGATCTTTCCATACCAACAATCGTATAGGTCAGATTTGATAATCGGTTATTTAACTATCAAATAACAATCATGAGAATAAATGAGTTCACTGATTCAGTTCTTGGAATTACTTGGCCTCTTTGATTAAAACAATTAACGAATGTTAATTTAAAACTCTAAAACCTTTCAATATAACAAATATCGCTTTCCACTTCTTATTAAACATAAGATTATTTCAAAACTACTTCAATTTTAATACTTAGGAAAATATTCTATAATCATATCCAATTTTCTATATTCTATCATTTCAAAACATTTGCCACATCATTTCTTATTATCTTTAATTGGAAATCAATTCGTATTATCGATCGTTACACAATCTCCTTTGTTTCATTATTTAAAAACAACAATCAACCCTTATTCTTTTAGAATAAACTCATTCCAAAACTCCACATATCATTTCCTTTTACCTCGAGAGTATCATTATAATTTCACACATCTCCATTTTATTTCCTTTACTTCGGAAATATTATTATATATAATTATATATATATATATTATCGGTTCTTCTCATTTCTGTTACCTTAGAAATTACATTCTATGTATATATTTAGATCCTTTTTATTTCCGTTACTTTGGAAATCTCAATATATGTTCTCAAATCTTGCGATTATCATTGCATTATTACTTCACATATGAAATAATAAATTACTCTTAACCTCCTTCACATTAAAAACTAATATCATCCTCAGATAATCCTGAATTCGTTCAAGTTGGGATATTTATTTACCTCTAAGACTTTGATCAACAACGTTCTTATCTTAGATATGAGTTGTAATTCAAAAGCCAATATTTATTTTAATATCAAACAAAGCTCACTAAACTATATTGTTTAAAAATATGGTATATAAAACCTTCTTACTTTCGAAAGTCTCTTTTTAAATATAACTTATTATTACTTAATATGTTGATTAAGTAATTTCTTAATAAAAATCACTTATTAACCTTAACTTCTTTTAAAGAATTGATTTTATCACTCGAATTATTATTACTAAATTCCATTACTAAATCCTTTATCAAATCCAATTACAAATCCCTTTTAATCATTCCATTTTTGAAAATCTCATTTCGATTCCATTCATTTCTCTCAATTCCATTATTGGATATCGTTAATTTAAAATTAATGCTTTAACTTCATATCTCTTTTTATAAGCCTTGTTTATAAAACTCAGGTTTAATATAAAACACCTTTTACCTTTATTTCCTTTTCTTAATTCAAATATTAAGTAAACATTTATTTTAAGCTATCTTATTCACTTAAAATCCCTTTTATAACTTTGTTACTAAAAATCGGGTTTTTAATATAAAAACTATTCATAGCTTGGGTCCAATGGTTTTTAATATAAATCTCATGGTTTAATTTTCTGCAGCATAAGTACCGCAGGCTTGGTCCAATGGTTTCATGGGTTCTCCTTCTTACTCCAGCGAAATTGTAACGACCCGCATTCTACGTATCGAAGGATTGAAGAATATTTATTTCTTTATCATATGAGGTCGTATAGTCGTGTAACTTTGGGGAACGACTATTGGGGTCATTTCCCATGTTCACGATTTTTTCTAATTTTCAAATGACCTTTTTGCCCCCATATGATCTTGTTTCGGCCATTACTTTTGATTGGTAAGGAGTTTTGACCTGAAACCACTTCTATTAGATCCGGATGATGGTTTAGCTTTTCGTAGAGTGGTCACATTAATCAAACGGACTTACCGTTTGGGAGATATGGCTGAAATAAGGTTTGAAAGGTGAAAAACAGCTTAACCGGGCCTAATTAGGGTGATTAGCAGCTAGGCCCATAACCCATTTCGGGATTAGGGTTATGGGGAGGCTGAAATCAGTTAGAAAACGATCTATTTTCATTTTCTCAGCTGCCTAAAACATTTCTCTAAACCTAGCCATGGCCTCCACCTTCTGAAATCACCCAAATCACCTTCAAATCACTAGTTAAGAAGATCTACATCATATCAAGGCAAATCAACACCAAATCAGAGTTGGGGCTGCTGCTAAGCATTGGAATTCGACCTATAACAGTAGCAAAGTTCAGATCTAAGATTAATTTGTGGCCAAGGTAAGTGATTTGCATTGTTTTTCACTAATTACGGCTAATTAGGGGTGATTAGTGCTAATTAACAAAATTAAACATGATTAAATTCTAAAAAATGTTTATAAATTCTCAAATACCGTTTTAAGCCTCTCTTAGAAATTTGGGTAAATTTGGATATGTTTTGCTATTCCTATTATTAGTTATGGTTTAAAATGATTAAGGGGAAAATATGGGTTTTGGGTATGTTTGATCCATTTTGACATAGCTATTTATCATTTTGGTGTTTATGGTTGATGTCATATGCTGCTATGAATATTTGGTATGATTTATTATTGCTTAGAACAGTTAGAATGGTCGAAAATGCCATTGTATAGCATTAAACAATCGCTAGAAAAGTTGCAGGAAAATTGTGCAGGAACCGAATCGGATCGCACCCCTCCAAACCGATCCGCTCGAGAAGCACCCCCTCCCCATGAACCGCTGGTGGAACAACGAAGCCTGGAGGCACGAACCGACACGACGCTCCGAGAAGGCACCACGAGTAGAACACCCATGAGCTGAGGAACTTGAACCGAACTGCAGTGGAGTGGATCACGAACCGACCCGGATGGAGAAGCTCGACCCGACCTGGTGAGGATGGCACGACCCGAACCCATATGACGGGGTACGACGATCCGAACCAGTGTGGCACCACGACCCAGTCTGGAGTATCACGACTCGACTCGCTCGAGTGAAGGAGCACGATCCGAACTGCTATGAGAGGGAGATGACGACTTGACCGCTCGGGTGAAGACATCACGAACCGAACTTATGATAATTGGGGTACTACACACATTCAAACTGATCCGGAGGAGACCAAAACCCGAGATGCAAAGGTAGCCCAAATAGGAAGTAGAACTCAAGATCCAGTTGGGAACCAACAAGTTAACTTCATGATTGGGCTTTGATGAGGGACGTGTGATAAGGAGTTGTCGACGTCCATAGCTTTGATTCACCACTGAGAGACGAATGTTAGGCTACAGATCAGTGCAGGGGGGTAGTTATTACTCCATAGGGTAGAGTGATCATAGCATGGCTATGAGCCTGTGCAGTGAAGTCGTCATGACTTCATGGGGCAGAGTGGACATAGCAAGGACAAGTGGCTGTGGATCAGTGCATTGGAGTCGCCATGACTCCATGGGACAGAGTGATCATAGCAAGGATTTGGGTGATCAAAGCGGTGGATATCGTATGCTTTACGCACTGAGTGAGAGATGTGAGGATGGTTTCTATGCTTGATTGTTTGATATCACTATGACATGTACACCCCCTCCTCCGTATCTTTATACCAAATGTTAGTGTCACCTTAGAGTATTGTACATCTTGTTGTGCCAACTCTTTGGTTGCAGGTGTAGGTTCAGGTATGGTTATGTATACCTATTATTGTTCTGTTTTGCTGCTTATCGCTCATACCAGGCTTTTGTATGACCTAGAGTTTTATGTCTCTTCTTATTACTCTGGGTGCTCTTAAACGGGCAGACTAGAGACATGTTAGGTGGTATGCACGAGTAGCTGTACCGGAGACGAGCAGGAGGCTTCCACGTATGATATATATAGATATTCTCCCTGTGTATTTGTTGGTCACTACTTTGGGCATTAGTAGTGCACCTTTTTCTTTGCTTTAGAGACGGTATGTTGGAGTTGTAATAAACTGTATTTTTAATTTCCGTTGCTATGATGATTATGGTTTAGTTTTCAGCTTGTGCACTGTCTCGCCTGTTTATGTCAAGTATGTTATTATTATATTCTATTCCAAGCGCTGTGAGACATTCTACAGGTTCCTTATTAGTTCAAATTTCTTTCTTTGGCGACCGTCCCATGCTAGTCGGGCATTGGCACAACGCACTTTCATTGGAAATGTCGGCTGGTGCGGGGCGGGTCGTCACACTTGGTATCAGAGCTCTAAGTTGCGTAGTTAACCTAGGGAAAGACACCAGGGAGAGATAGTACGTATATGAGAGCGCATATTTGTGACATTTTGGTTTTCAAAATATATGTACATATATATACTTTTAGTATATCTAAGGATGGAGTCGCACTGCACTGGCACCACTGAAGAGATGGTTAATCGTTTTCTCCTTACAGATTGAACGATGAGCCGACATAAGAGGGGTACTGATAGAGGAGCTAATAATGGGTATGCTCCTGATATGAGGACAATGTTCACTGACTTCGTGAGAGAGATGCTTAGGGATGTTCAGAGGGCAGCTCCTAATGCTGCAAATGGTGATGGTGCAGCGATGCAGGCACCTAGGGCCGATTTCGCGCTAAGCTTTGTAAGGACTATACTAGTCTTGGTGAGAAGCCGTTCCACGGAACGGAATCGGCTACAGAAGTTCAGGATTGGCTTGATGGTTGTGAGCAAATCTTCGAGGATCCGGGAATTGAAGATGCGATGAAGAGGAAGATAACATCCCGACAACTGCAAGGACGGACTATGAATTGGTGGAATGCTATTAAGGCAGTGAGGATCAAGTTACTTGGGATCAGTTTAAGACCCGGTTTAGTGAAAAGTTTATCCCAGCTGCTCAAAAATCAGAATTGTTTAGGAAGTTCTTGGAGCATAAGCAAAATGATAGGGCAGTCTCGGAATATATTGCTGAGTTCGATACTTTATAAAAGTATGGATTATCCCTTATTGACACTCCCGAGAGGAAGAATGAGAAGTTCATAACTGGTTTAGATCAGTCTTTGGAAGAAAGGCTCATAAACCATATTGATGAGACTTTTGAATCGATTATTGGGAAAGCATTGAGGTCAGAGAGCCTTTATCCTAAGCCCAAGACTGAAGTCGCTGTTGCAGCTGCAAAGGGGCCAAAGATGCAGGCAAGCAGTGGAGGCAAGAATATTTCTCAGAATAAGAGGAAGTAGAACCAAGCTAAGGATGTTCAGAAAAAGAGCAAGAAAGATGTTGAGTGCTTTAGTTGTGGCAAGAAGGGCCATTATGCTAAAGAATGTCGAGCAAAGCCTGCGGACAGGAAGTGCTTCAACTATGGCCAAGTGAGACATCACAAGGATAAATGTCCACAACCCCCTAAAGAGAAGCAGATTGTGAAAGCATATGCTCTTAATGCAATTCCTTCATCGTTGAATGCCCCAACTGCGGCGGAGAAAGGAAAGAATGTCATCATTCAAGGTATGCTTTCTGTTTATGATGTTGTTGTTCGAGTATTGTTTGATACTGGAGCTTCCTATTCCTTCATATCTAGTGACCTGGTAGATAGGTTGGGATTGGAACCCGAGATAGTCGATAAACCTTTAGCGGTGACGTACCCGATTGGTGGTTCGACTAGCCTTAGTATGATTTGTCGTAATGTGGTCTTATCGAGTCATGGATGTATATTTTCTTGTGATTGCTTTGTTTTGGGCTATACTGGGTTTGGCGTTATTTTGGGAGTCGATTGGCCCCAAAGGTATGGGGTGGTGGTAGACTGTGAGGGCTTTTTGGTGACAGTTAGAGCGGATGATGGGCGGAAGGTAGTGTTTGGTGGTCTACCTGGTGATGGGGTAATGGCTAGTTTTCTAAATTCCCTCAACATCTCGCATGATGAGTTGTCAGATGTGCCAGTGGCTAGCCAGTATCCGAATGTCTTCAAGGAAGTGACCGGACTTCCACCACACCGAGAGATTGAGTTTCGTATTGATCTAGTGAAAGATGCCAGACCTATAGTGATGCCACTTCGTCGTATTGCACCAAGGGAGCAGCGAGAGCTCGGGGTGCAAGTGCGCGATCTTTTGAAGAAGGGATTTATAAAAGAAGTGTTTCTGAGTGGGGAGCACCAGTTGTGTTTGCTACCAAGGAAGATGGTTCCCTTCGATTGTGTGTGGACTACCGCGAGTTGAATAAGGTGACGAGGAAGAATAAGTATCCTCTACTGCGGATAGATGATTTGTTTGATCAGTTGACTGACATGAGAGTGTTATCCCAATTGGATCTCGCGACAGGTTTTCATCAGCTTAGGGTGGAAGCTGAGAGTATAGCTAAAACGGCCTTTCGGATGCCGTCTGGATTCTATGAGTGGTTGGTCATGCCATTCGGGTTAACCAATGCACCAACATATTTTGTGGATCTTATGAATAGAGTATTCTGAGATCAATTGAATAAGTTTTGTAACAACCCGTATTTTCAATAACCTATTATAACAGAAATCGAGGCAGAAATTAATTTATAAATCTGAATCAAGGGAAACGGGCTATGCCATTGCGTTCATCTCGGAAAAATACGCGAAATAGAGTCCGAGTTTTCGAAAATCGGAGTCCGTATGACCCGATTAAGGCCCGACGAAGTTTTCAGAAAATTTCTAAGTAAAAACAGATTTCAAATTCAAATCTGAATTTGGAAATTGGGCCAGTTGGGCCAGGCGGGAAAAATTCCCGCCACAGTACCCAAGTCGACAGCCCTGTCGACTTGGGAGTCGACTGGGTCTGACCAGGTCGACAGCCCTGTCGACTTGGCTCAGACGCCCAGTTCTGCCTGGTGCACCACTTTGGGTTTGTGTTGAGCTTGGGGGCCAGATTCGATTTGGAGGGTTGAGATGAGAACTAGGGTTTAATCCTATGGTCTAAATCACTAGCCTAATCTATAAATAAGACCCTAACCTACCCTAAATCATCATTAATCTATCCTACAACTAAACTATGGCAAAATCAATCCTCTCATGGCCTCCACTCTCTTCATAAATTCCTAAATCAATTTTCAAGAAATTTCCATGCATACAAGTGTATTTAGGCTTGTATGGTCCTCTTTAGCTTGCATTAAAGTCTTGTTTCTCTATTGGCATCATAAAGGAGGAGTCTTGATCAAGTTTGCTTGCATTTTGGGGTTTTAATTAGTTGCATAAGGGGGTTTCTTACATTTGCTATACTCATTTGAGTCTTCATAGCATTGTAAGCCTATTTCTACTCTTGTATTTTAACTATGAAGTTAATATGTTATGTTGCAAGTTGAGTTTGGGGTTAATCATGATATGTGCTTTGATCTTATGATTTTATGCATAAGCTTACTCTATGCATGTTAGTAAAGTCATTACCTTGGCTTTATGCATAGAAAGATATGATCTTTGGTTGGAAAGGTTGCATGATGCAACTTTGAAACTCTCATAAACCTTGTATTAACATGCATATAATGTTATATGCATGTTACTAGTTCTTATCTCATGCTATCTATGGCCATGTTCCGCCTATTTGCCAAGTTTGATGTTATGCATGCATATGAACCTTATGCAAGTTGAAACCATGTTATGCATGCATATGAACACTATGCAAGTTAAAATGATGTTATGCATGCTTATGAATGTCTTGCAAGTTGATAACATGATATGCAAGTTTATGATCACATCTTTGTCTCATATGCCACCATGTTTAACTTGTGGCTCCAACACCTTTATGTCATGATTTTTCCAAGTTCTCTCTTTCTATCCTTTATGCGCTATTGCGATATGTAAAGCGAGGGGATTGCGTTTGGGGTTGGGTAAACTTAAAAGACATAAAAACATAAGCTTGGGAATTTACCTATTAAGTTAGGTCTACCCATTGGGAATTTACCTATTAAGTTAGGTCTACCCAATTGCTTGAAAATTTGTAATGTGTTTTGAAAACATGATGGACATGACACTTAGAAAACATGAGGATGGCCAACTCGAGGTTGGGTTGAGCTTGTAGCATAAACCTACCCGGAACCGACCGGCTTAACTAGTGGCTACAAGCAATAGGACCCAATGTGAGTAGTTGGTCATGTTGCACGTGAAACCCGAGGTTAGACTAAGTTGTGGTGTAAACCTACCCGGACCCGCCCGGCCTAACTAGTAACCACAACAAGGTCTAATGTGAGAGGTTGGGTGCATTAAATTAATTAATGCCACATGGTAGGGTTAAGTCATGGACCGCTTGGATACTTAACCAATTAAACACGATGGGTTGGTAGGGTTAAGTCATGAACCTTGGGTACACTTAACCAACTTGGTACTTGGATGAGTTGGGTTAACCACGTTTAACCCATTAAGGAAACCCTAGTTACGTGGTCCTTTGCACCAGTAACCCTCTTGGTTGTATCATGATACCCTAGGGACTAGGCTAGGGTGGGGCACGATTACTGGGACGACATGTAAGCGACCAAAACGACGGCTGTGTAGGTGCGCCGGTGTAGGTTCAGGCGGGCCATGGTCGTGCACATGGTCCGGAGTTGAAAAAGCAGGCACGGGCACCAGTAGGTTTAAACTGTGCGTGCTTGGTTTGTGTCAGTGGTTGACACCCTAGGACTTGATACACCCTAGGGTGGACCTAGCACAGTTTAGCTACACTTCGTAGTAGGGCCGTAAGACACCGACACTTGACGAGTTAGGCTTTAGGGAGCCGATCGACTAGACCGTGCTAGTTGGACCTTGATTTAGGTCATTCATGATGTTGGGCCAAACTTGGGCCTGAGGATCACTTCTTGTTTACCCTTGACATGACTTGTGAAACTAGTACACTTGGTGCAAACCTCAACCTTGTATATGCGGCGCCACACTTGATCTATCTTGTTGACTTTTTACCATGCCAGTTATCATCCTATGACTCATCCTTGTTTACATATACAGTTAACTTTATTAGTTGTTGTACAATAGTAGGTAGGACTTACCAGTATTTTGACTGACCCATTTTCTTTCGCCTCTTTTCTTTCGTTTCCCCCCCTCCAGGTTTACAGGGCGGGAATACCAGTACTTAGCTTGGATCTTAGCTGCTTTTCTTGGATAGCTCATGTATGCTTTGGACTTGAGCTCGCTATGGTTTTCTACCTTGGGGATAGCTACTTTATGTTTTCCTTTCCAGTTTCTAGTTTTATGTTTCTAGACTTTGTTTATGGAAAATAATGATCAAGTACTGTGTTGTAACTTAACTTATGGTTTTGATATGCTAGTTTTTATCCGTTGCTATATTTACCCTGTTTTTTTTACTTATATGTTCTGTCTTGTGATATCTGCATGCATGTTTACCTTGTTTAAACGCCCCTCCAAAGTCAGTGCCCTTGCAAGAGTGGCACTGGCGGAGGTGGGGTGTTACAAGTTTGTTCTTGTATTCCTAGACGATATCTTGGTTTATTCGAGGACAGAGGAAGAACACAAGGAACATTTGAGGATAGTGATGGAGGTGTTGAGAAAACACAAATTGAAAGCAAAATTTTCTAAGTGTCACTTCTGGAGGAGGGAAGTGATATTCTTGGGCCATGTTGTTTCAGAGAATGGTATTGCCGTGGATCCTTCAAAGGTGGCTACGGTACAAGATTGGTCTACGCCCAAGAATGCAATAGACGTAAGAAGTTTCTTAGGATTAGCTGGATATTATCGGAAGTTTATCCAAGACTTCTCCAAGATAGCGGCACCGTTAACTCAGTTGACCAAGAAGAATCAAGCTTTCGTTTGGGATGAAAGGTGTGAAAATGCATTCAAGAGTCTAAAGGAAAGGTTGACGTGTGCGCCAGTGTTAGTCATTCCTAAAGGGAATAAAGAGATGATAGTATATACAGATGCATATGGTACCAGACTAGGTGTTGTATTGATGCAAGGAGGTAGGGTTGTAGCTTATGCAAGTCGGCAACTGAAACTGCGTGAGAAAAGATATCCTACCCATGGTTTGGAATTGGCAGCGATCGTATTCGCATTGAAGATGTGGAGACATTATCTCTTGGGAGAAAGATTCGAGTTGTTTACCGATCATAAGTCATTAAAGTATTTTGTCTCTCAGAAGGATCTAAGTCTTCGACATCAAAGATGGTTAGAATTCTTGGATTCCTATGATTTCGATATTGCGTATACACCAGCAAAGGGCAATGCAGTAGCTGATGCATTGAGCAGGAGACATGCCAGTTTAGGGGCTATGTTTCTAGAATGGAAGCAACTGGAGTATATCGCAGGGTACGATTTTAGACCAAAGTGCGAATTGGATCCATAGACGCTAGAAAGTTTGATGATCAGACCCACTTTGATTGAGCGGATTGGTTCCAGTCAGAGGGACGATCCTAATCTATTGGAAGTCATCTCCAAGTTAGAGATGGGTATCGACGAGGAGATGAACAAGTATAGGGTTGATCGGGATGGATGGCTCAGAAAGAATGGGAGACTAGTTGCGCCTAATGTAAATGGATTGAGAGATGAAGTACTTAGGGAATGTCATCACTCAAAACTGACTATACATCCCAGTGGTAACAAAATGTATCGAGACATGAAGCAGACCTACTACTGGGAAGGGATGAAAAGAGACGTTGGGGAGTTTATATCCCTATGCATGAACTGCCAGCTAGTTAAAGCTGAGAAAAAGAAACCTAGTAGGTTGTTGCAACCATTAGAAATTCCAGAATGGAAATGGGAACAAGTCTCAATGGATTTCATTGATGGGTTACCAAAGACTGGATCAGGCCACAATAGCAATTGGGTGATTGTGGACCGATTGACCAAAAGTGCGAAGTTTATACCCGTCCGGTCGAATAGAACAACAACTAAGTTAGCAGAACTGTATATGAAGTGGGTAGTGAGATTTCATGGAGTACCCAAAGTCATTGTAAGCGACCATGATCCGTTGTTCACTAGTGGATTTTGGAAGAGCTTACAAGAGGCTTTAGGATCAGAATTACATCTCAGTACCACGTTTCATCCTTAAACCGATGATCAGACAGAGAGGGAGCATCGAGTATTAGAAGATCTCTTGAGATCTTGCATATTATATTTTGGTGGATCATGGGATGACCATTTGCATCTAGTGGAGTTCGCATATAATAATAGTTATCAGTCCAGTATTGGTATGGCTCCATATAAAGCTTTGTACGGAAGACCATGCAACTCACCGTCATGTTGGTTAGAAATCGGTGAGAAATTTGTATTTGGGCCAGATGTGATAAGAGAAACCTCAGATAAGATCAAGGTTATCCGACAACGAATGAAGGATGCTGAAGATAGGTAGAAGAGTTAGGCTGATAAGAGGAGAAGAGATTTAAAATTCTCCATTGTCGACTTGGTGTTTGTCAAGATTTCTCCGTTAAAGAGCGTGATACGATTTGGTAGGAGAGGCAAGTTAACACCAAGATTTGTTGGCCCATTCTCAGTTCTCGAACAAGCTGGGAATTTAGCATATAAAGTTAAGTTGCCGGACAAGATGGCGGGAGTTCATAACGTATTTCATGTTTCTCAGTAAAGGAAATTCGTGCACGACCCCAATGTGGCTATTTCACCTGATCAGTTGGATGATATCGAATTAGAACCTATGGCGGTTGGGAACCGCAAGCCAATTCATATTGTCGAGCACGATACGAAGAAACTTCGAAGGAAAGCGGTGAATCTAGTCAAGATTCAGTGGAGCGGGGATGAGAATGACTGTACTTGGGAGACAGAGGAGAGCATTAAGGAGACGTATCCAGAACTCTTTGCCTGGTAGGGTTTTCATTTCGATTTAGTCTTTCCGCATGCTAGGATAGTTTGTTTTGTTTGCTTTGTATGTTTGATTGCGAGATATGGTTGGTAGGCATGCGGGACCCATTGGTTATTCCGTAGTTGAGGAATTTCGGGGGCGAAATTTCTTAAGGGGGGAGAGTGTAACGACCCGCATTCTACGTATCAAAGGATCGAAGAATATTTATTTCTTTTTCATATGAGGTCGTATAGTCATGTAACTTTGGGGAACGACTATTGCGGTCATTTCCCATGTTCACGATTTTTCCCGATTTTTAAATGACCGTTTTGCCCCTAATTGATCTTGTTTTGGCCATAACTTTTGATTGGTAAGGAGTTTTGACCTGAAACCACTTTCATTAGATCCGAATAATGGTTTAGCTTTCCGTAGAGTGGTCACATTAATCAAAAGGACTTACCGTTTAAGAGATATGGCTGAAATAAGGTTTAGAAGGTGAAAAACAGCTTAACCGAGCCTAATTAGGGTGATTAGCAGCTAGGCCCATAACCCATTTCGGGATTAGGGTTATGGGGAGACTGAGATCAGTTAGGAAATGATCTATTTTCATTTTCTCAGCCGCCTAAAACATTTCTCTAACCCTAGCATGGCCTCCACCTTCTAAAATCACCCCAAATCACGTTCTAATCACTAGTTAAGAAGATCTACATCAAATCAACACCAAATCAGAGTTGGGGCTACTGCTAAGCATTGGAATTCGACCTATAATAGTAGAAAATTTCAGATCTAAGATTAATTTATGGCCAAGGTGAGTGATTTGCATTGTTTTTCACTAATTACGGCTAATTAGAGGTGATTAGTGCTAATTAACAAAATTATACATGATTAAATTCTGGAAAAAGTGTTTAGAAATTATTAAATATTATTTTAAGCCTCTGTTAGAAATTTGGGTTAATTTGGATATGTTTTGCTAATCCTATCATTAGTTATGGTTAAGCATGATTAAGGGGAAAATATGCATTTTGGGTATGTTTGATCCATTTTGACATAGCTATTTATCATTTTGGTGTTTATGGTTGATGTTATATGCTGATATGACTGTTTGGTATGATTTATAATTGCTTAGAACAGTTAGAATGGTCGAAAACGCCGTCGTATGGTGTAAAACTGTCGTTGGAAAAGTTGTAGGAAAATTGTGCAGGAACCAGATCGGATCGCACCCCTCCGAACCGACCCGCTCGTGAAGCACCCCCTCCCCACGGACCGATGGTGGAACCAAGAAGTCTGGAGGCACGAACCGACCCGACGCTCCGAGAAGGCACCACGAGTAGAACACCCATGAGCCGAGGAACTTGAACCGAACTGCAGTAGAGTGGATCACGAACCGACCCACATGGAGAAGCTTGACCCGACCTGGTGAGGATGGCACGACCCGAACCCATATGACGGGGTACCACGATCTGAACCAGTATGGCACCACGACCCAGCCTGGAGTATCACGACCCAACCCACTCGTGTGAAGGAGCACGATCTGAACCGCCATGAGAGGGAGCTAACGACTCGACCGCTCGGGTGAAGACATCACGAACCAAACCGATGATAACTGGGGTACTACGCACATTCAAACTGATCCGGAGGATACCAAAACCCGAGATGCAAAAGTAGTCCAAATAGGAAGTAGAACTTAGGATCCAGTTGGGAACCAACGAGTTAACTTTATGATTGGGCTTTGCTGAGGGACGTGTGCTAAGGAGTTGTCAACGTCCATAGCTTTGATTCACCACCGAGAGACGAATGTTAGGATACAGATCAGTGTAGTGGGGTGATTATTACTCCATGGGGCAGAGTGATCGTAGCATGGCTATGAGCCAGTGCAGTGAAGTCGTCATGACTTCATGGGGCAGAGTGGACATAGCAAGGACTAGTGGTTGTGGATCAGTGCAGTGGAGTCGCCATGACTCCATGGGGCAGAGTGATCATAGCAAGGATTTGGGTGATCATAGTGGTGGATATCGTATGCTTTACGCACTGAGTGAGAGATGTGAGGATGGTTTCTATGCTTGATTGTTTGACATCACTATGACATGTACACCCCCTCCCCCGTATCTTTACACCAAATGTTAGTGCCACCTTAGAGTATTGTACATCCTGTTGTGCTAACTCTTTAGTTGCAGGTCCAGGTTCGGATATGGTTATGTATACATGTTATTGTTCTGTTTTGCTGCTTATCGCTCATACCAGACTTTTGTCTGATCCAGAGTTTTATGTCTCTTCGTATTACTCTAGGTGCTCTTAAACGGGCAGACTAGAGACATGTTAGGTGGTATGCACGAGTAGCTGTACAAGAGACGAGCATGAGGCTTCCACGTATGATATATATAGATATTCTCCCTGTGTTGTTGCTGGTCACTACTTTGGGCATTAGTGGTGAACCTTTTTCTTTGCTTTAGAGACAATATGTTGGAGTTGTAATAAGCTGTATTTTGAATTTCCACTGCTATGATGATTATGGTTTAGTTTTCAGCTTATGCACTGTCTCTCCTATTTTATGTCAAGTATGTTATTATTATATTCAATTCCATGTGCTATGAGACATTCTACAGGTTCCTTGTTAGTTCAAATTTCTTTCTTTGGCGACCGTCCCGTGCTAGTCGGGCATTGGCACAACGCACTTTCATTGGAAATGTCGGCTGGTGCGGGGCGGTCGTCACAGAAAACTGGAAACGCATGCAAAAAAGCAAAGCCTTATATGATGTGGTGATGGCTCAGAACCCTCCTTTTTGGTCTGTTGGTAACTTCTCTCTCTGTAAAGCGTGGGATGCCATTAGGGTTATGTCCCCCGTCAGGCTTCCTTTTTGTATGATCTGGAGTCGCTACATCCTCCTACAAGATACCCATCTTCATGTGTAAACTCTTTCATAATGGCCTTCCTCTTGACATGAACATTTCTAGCCTTGGCATCGCCTCCGCCTCTAAATGTTGTTGGTTCTCTGATGGACATTACGAATTTATATCTCACCTATTTGGCGACAATGAAGCGGCCAATTTTATTTGGAAATACTTCAGCGACCTTGTGGGCTCAATCTCTCATGTCTCTTAATGCTCGTTGTATTCTCTGGTGGTCCAACTCCCGTGGCAAATCCATCAAGGCTATTCTCGCTCGCACTATTCCTGCTTATATATGTTGGCATATCTGGTGCGCACGTAACAAATTTAGATATGACAACAAAAACTTTGATCGAGCCAAAATTATCAACCTTATCCATGAAGACATTAAACTTGTGTTTATCGCGTCACCCTACTCGGGACCTACTAGTAGATTCCTCAACTCTTTCATCACAAACTTTAGCATATCCCGCACTCTATGATTTTCACAATATGGGTGGTTCTCTTTTACCTGACTACTTTTTATTTTATGCTTCAGTTACTGCTGCTTGTTGTATTACTTTCAGGTTGTTGGAGCTGGTTTTCAGGCGCTTGGCCATGGTTCTATGTATCTGCCGGTCTAGTCCATCCTCGAGCTTCATGTTGGTCCCTCTCGACCGGGCTGCTTGGGGATCTCTGGAGTCTTCGTGATGCCTTCTGGCCTTCCTGGTCCCTTCTCGTTGGATTGAGCTTGAGATGGGCATCCATTTCCTGCCTTTTCTTGTGGGTGCTTCATTCTCTTCATGCTTGTTGGTCGGTGGCTCTTCGTCATTTTAGTGTGCACTTATGTCATTTTGTTGTATTTTTTTATCACTGCCTCTGCTGTGGTCTACAGGATTAGGATGTATTATGCTTTTGATTTTCATTGTGTGAGCCACTGTTGGGAGGCAGTTTCCCAACTTTTCTGCGTTTTGTGTATAGCGCCACCCTACCTCACCATTTCTTTGATGGTTTTGGAGGGTTGGCTTTTCTTCTAAAAAACCCCCGTTCATAGCTCCTTTCACAAGTCAGTTAGATTTCATTTCAACTACGATTACTTTTTAAATGAATTTCAAATAAAACATAATTTCCTAAATTATTATTAATTAAAATAATAATTTACTTCAATCATTAACTACAGTAACAGTAGTTAACTTCTTAATTGCTAAAATAAATAGTAAATTCCTTTTTAATTCTTATTAAAATTAAAACAAATATTCATTAAATCAGATTAATTCGAAAACAAATTAATTAATAATCACTCTCACTTAAAACGATTGAATTAGTCAACACAAAACACAATTATTTCGTTAACCGATTCCGATTAGTTCCCACTTTAAATTAATTAATAATATCATTAATTTAAATAATTTCATTTAATTGTTTCTTATAAACAATTATCCAACTCTTAATTGTTGGGTAAATTTCTACTCTCTTGCTTGTAAATCTGATTAACATAAGAAATTTACTTTATGAAATCATTTAATAATAATTACTTAAAACTTAAATAATGAAAAATAAATATTTATTTCTTTTAATAAATTTTTATTTGAAATAATATATTTCAAAAATCTATCTCCAGTTATAAAATAAAATTTATAAATTCAATTATATCGATTCACCCAACGGTAAATCAATATTTATAAAATGATTGATTTATATGCCATATACTGCCAATTATTCAACCAATATTACCTATTGGCTTAAACAAAACAAATATTGAATTTTAGGCAAACGGTCAACAATCAAGTCAATCATCCAATCAGAACAGTTCATATGATGATAATATGAGAATAATTTACATCTAATATATTTGAGTAATCCAGTTGAATCCGTCCAACCTGTTCTTCCCTACATCAAAATAGATTATCACAAATAAACGTATTCAATTCAATTTAACTGATTATTTCAAAAACAGTAAATAACGAGTATATAACATCAACCAAACAATTCAAAGAATTCATTAAATTTAACACGTTTATTTCATAAACGTGGCCAACAATGTAAGTTACCTTCATTGGGTCTAATCGTTAAAATAACAATTTGGGTTTAACTAAAATTAAACGACGTTTAATTTCATTGGTTCGATCAATATATTAACAAATAGTCAATAATTAGCAACCATAGCACACAAAATAAAAACCCGACTTATATAAATATAAGTGGGAAGAACTAAGTGAGTTTAACTCATCTTGATTTTATTCCACTATTTAAATAGCTTGTTTCAGTTAAATTAAACTGGCATTTAATTTAACTGAAAATTACAGTTGATTCCAAATGCGTCCAAATCTTTTCTACGGTGTAGTATTCGTCAAGGCGATTCCAACGCCACCTTGTTTGTCCAATTCTGATAACATATGTAATAGTTATTAATGTTTACATATTAACGGTTTAAATAGTGATTACCCTATTCCTTAACTAACATATTATAATTAAATTAATAAATCACTAGGTTTAATAATTATTACATTTGTAAATATTTCCTCCGATCTCTTCTTTTATCTTCCCGCTCCGTTTCTGCACAACCACCTGCCTGCAATGAAATTTCAGTTCTAAGGTAATGCGATTTTAAATTTAAATTTATTTGCTCAATCACTAAATTAAAAACTTAATTACATTTTAGGGTTTGATACCTTTTCTTCCAGATCGAACTACCTCATTGACGTTTGTTCAGGCTTCTAAATCAAACCCTCACACGCCTGATTGAACATCTGCATGATATAATTAAAACTAAACTTCCTTAATAATACAGTAATTTAAACGAATTATTTGTTAAACCTATATTAAGCCAACCCCTTCGTATACGTTCCCAGTTACCACGTTTTTTATTTCCCCGTTCCTGCTTGAGTTCATTCCAGGTTCCATTGTGAAAACCTGATAACCCACTGCAAATATTTACCGCCACCCACCATAACCTCGGTCGAAGGTTAATTAAGACCTTACACTGGGTGCGCCGCACTCACATCCACCATCGCCTAATGTAGGTCCCCACTCGACTGCCCCTTTCGCACCAGAAACCCCAATCACCTCCGTCGCTGTCACACGAATTTCAAGACACATCAGTGATGAAAATCTAACCATAAACGTTGGGGTGAGAGCTCTTGCCTAGCTGAGTGATTTTGTAGTTGACTGATTCTTGCAAAGATGAACGGATTTTTAGTTTAGAGGCAAAAAGAATCCAAAGTTTTCTGACCCTTCAAATTAGATGGAGGCGGCGGATTCTAATGTTGACCACACAATTTAATATTGACCGAAATTTGTTAGGTTTAGGGCAACATTGAGTATTTATAGGTAAGCGATATAATATTAAATTATTATTGAAACTTTACACGAAGTAACATACAAAAATAGCCTCCAACAATCTCCAATCGAGATGAAATAAATAATCTTAGCATAGAAAAATATTCCGGACACAATGGGATAGGTTTCGTCGAATTCCGAGGTGGTTTGTAAAAATCTCTTTCTAATTCGCAGGTGAAAAATCACGCATTTAAATTTCCTACGATCACAAAATAAATCCAATCAACTTGAAACATTGAAATTCTACTTGTCCTTTTCCTTATGGGTCCAATGAAATTTGTTTCGTTAAAATTGGAGTTCGTTTGGCCAGTCGTTTATTCCTTTAAAGCTACCCCTGTCTAATGAAATAAACGATTAAATAAAAACAAAGACATTTTTGGCAACTGAAGTCACATTCGACGTCGGATTGTCACGAAATTTGATTTCATACAATATTTTATTGTTACAGTTCCAATGAATCTAATTTCGTTTAAAACGGAGACCGTTCGCAAAATGGCTATTTTTAACGCTTATATAATATTGAAAAAAATATTTTATAAATTCCCAAATAAATCAATTAAATAATAATAAATTATTATTATCATAAATAACCAACTAGAAATATCATATAACTTCAGATAATCCCAATACGGATTATAAAACTCAACATTATCAATTTTGAATTAAAACCATATCGAAATTATATTAAAACCCTCTTTAAACGTTATATTTTAATATCGATTTACATAACGACTATTTTAAAATTTGATTTGGACATAACTAACAATCTATAATATGAAATCTTGACTTTTCTATTTCATATGAAAATTATAATCAACAAGATTCAAACGTTTCTTGTTTCACGAAATTCCGACTTATATCGGATCTTGTATATTAAATTAAAGTTCAAACTCAATATTATGAACTACCATGTCATTTTGAGCTTGTTCTAAATTAAATATAAATTTAATTTTCAAACTTCGTTTTAATAAACAAATTCATATTAAAATCCATTAACATTCCAAATATAATATTTAAAATAGTAAAATAAATTAAATATCTGACTTCAAAAAATACGGGATATTACATTCTTCCCTCCTTAAAAGAATTTCGACCCCGTAATTACTAAGGGAGGAAAAATGTTATAACCCATTAATTTCACAATCTAATTTATTTTAAATCACAAACCAATTCAATATTGTAAATAAATATTTTTGAAAAATATCGAAAATTTTCTAACACTTCTATATTCTCGGAAAAAATCGGCACAGTCTCCCCTATACAGAGTGACTTCTGTGATATCGCAGGAAGAAATAATATATACATCGTCCCACATGGTCGGTAAACAGAAACCAAAAATAAAATTTTATATTTTTCGCATAGGTGTACCTTTTACGAGCGCTATTGAGCTTATTTGCTCAATTTATTGCAATCTACTCAACCACAATCATGACCCATGTACTCAACTTATTTCAATGTATAAGTAATAATTTCATGAAATATTAAACGACATCTCATTGATTTACAAGTATATTTTCACAAATTCCAAGAACTAAACATGAAATATCAATTCAGTTTATACAATCCAAGGTTATATCACCCAATTTTAATTCATATGCGGTTTCATTTCAATTTACAATTCTGTAATTCATTTCTCTGTTTACAGTTCATTCATTTCCATTAAATTGTTGGTTATCTTTATCCAACCAACCTATCATACAATCAATATTTGATCAACACCTAATGCACAACCAATTTAACCAAATCAACTGAATTTATATTCAACATTAATATTTACTTGGGTTTTACATATTTGAACATCAATCGATTAATATTCGATCGATTTCTATTTAATTATTATTTATTCAAAATCCAAAATCCAAATTCCAAATTTATTTATTTTAATTTCAATATCATTTCTTAATTTAATTTCACTTAACCCAGTTAAGTTCCAATTCAAATTTTGAATCCAAATTTGAATTCCATTCAAATCAATCAACACATAATATTTCTATAATTTGATAAAATTATTTCTTATCAAATATATTTTGGGTAAAATTATGTCATCTACCTTTTTACAAAACAATATTGTATCCATTACTAGTTCAAGTCTTCTCAACACTTGAACCGATCAACAAACATAATGCAAAACATTTGTATATGAAATCTACAAATGCGCACTCTCATATATACATTCAACTCAATCTAGGGTATTACAAACCCCATCTCTATCGAGTTACACCACAGATATAAGGTTATTACTAAACCAATAGCTCTAATTGCATTGTAACGGCCCAAGAGAATTCGACGCCCGTATTTTGACAATAATACATAAACGCGTATTACTTGCCAAAATTCAAGTATCGAAAAAACCAAGTAGTTAATAGAAAGACGTTAAAGGGTAAGGTATAAAAGAAAGAAATATTAGAATAGAAGAAGAAGAACCAACAAAGAATCAGTGTCTCATATCGCAGCAGAACAAAATATAATATAAAAAAGATGTTTAATGTGAGTTTTAAAGAGTACAACACACATCTGGGCAATTAAATAACCTGCCCTCATGTACAATAACATAGCGGAATAATACTACCTAACGTCATACATTTGGATTCTTCTAGCTCATCTCTGCACAACACTTGATAACCTGAACCTGTAAATCTCGGCGTAACCCGAGAATTACAAACGCCAGATCAGTTTGGTGAACCAGAGTGTGAAAAGCACACTAAGTTTAATGGCATCATCCAACCTAATTTTAAAGTTCAAATCCTTTTGAAGAAAAGCATAACCGTAAGACCAAATCCACACATAAATACGGATGACTTTTACCTTAAGATAACCTAAAACATTTTTTTGAAATCAATATCTTTTCTGATATTATAATAGTGTCTAGTTACAAATGAATATCAACCAAGTAGAACGCTTGCATCTTATGTTCTACATACATAGTATACAATCAAAATCGCGGGCTCTTATTAGGGAATGGATTTCCTGGCAAGGTATGGGGCCACCTTCCCGATAATGTTCCTCTGGAGATGAAAACATTGGGGTTCAACAAGAACATCTTGCAACCCAAGCTAAACATGACCATCCCCTCATTTCCCTTGGTAGTACCAAATATATCATTACCACAGCTGGGGTTCTGGTCTCTTGCTTATAAATCTGATTAACATCAGAAATTTACTTTATAAAATCATTTAATAATTACTTAAAAAGTTAAATAATAAATATTTATTTCTTTTAATAAACTTTTACACAAAATAATATATTTCAAAAATCTATCTCCAGTTATAAATAAATTTTATAACTTTAGTTCTATCGATTCACCTGACGGTAAATCAATATTTATAAAAAATTGATTTATAGGCCATATACTGCCAATTATTCAACCAATATTACCTATTGGTTTAAACAAAACAAATATTGAATTTCAAGCAAATGATCAACAATCAAATCAATCATCCAAACAGAACAGTTCATATGATGATAATATGAGAATAATTAACATCTAATATATTTGAGTAATCCAGTTGGATCCCCTCAACTTGTTCTTCCCTGCATCAAAATAGATTATCACAAATAAAATTATTCAATTCAATTTAACTAATTATTCCAATAATAGTAAATAACGACTATTTAACATCAACCAAACAATTCAAAGAATTCGTTAAATTTAACACGTTTATTTCATAAACGTGACCAATAAGGTAAGTTACCTTCATTGTGTCCAATCATTAAAATAATGATTTGGGTTTCAATGAAATTAAACGACAATTAATTTTATTGGTTCGATCAATATATTAACAAATAGTCAATAATTAGCAACCATAGCACACACAATAAAAACCCGACTTATATAAATATAAGCGGGAAGAACTGAGTGAGTCTAACTCACCTTGATTTGATTCCGCTATTTATACAGCTTGTCTTAGTTAAATTAAACTGGCATTTAATTTAACTGAAAATTACAGTTGATTCCAAATGCGTCCAAATCTTTTTCACGGCGTAGTATTTTCCAAGGCGGTTCCAACGCCACCTTATTTGTCCAATTATGGTAACATATGTAATAATTTTTAACATTTACATATTAACGGTTTAAATTACAATTACCCTATTCCTTAATTAACATATTATTATAATTAAATTAATAAATTCTTAATCACTAGGTTCAGTAATTAATTATATATGTAAATATTTCCGTCGATCTTTTCTTTTATCTTCCCACTTCGTTTCTGCACAACCACCTGCCTGCAATGAAATTTCAGTTCTAAGGTAATACGATTTTAAATTTAAATAATTTGCTTAATCACTAAATTAAAAAATTAATTACATTTTAATATATAGGGGCCGATACTTTTTCTTCTAGATCGAACTGCCTCGTTCACGTTTGTTCTAGGCTTCTAAATCAAACCCTTACACGACTGATCGACCATCTGGATGATATAATTAAAATTATACTTCCTTAATTATACGGTAATTTAAACGAATTATTTGTTGAGCCTATATTAAGCCAACCCCTTCGTATACGTTCCCAGTTACCACGTTTTTAATATCCCGTTTCCTGCTTGAGTTCATTCCAGGTTCCATTGTGAAAACCTGATAACCCACGCCAACTGCAAGTATTCACCGCCACCCACCGTAACCTTGATCGAAGGTTGATCAAGACCTTCCACGATGTGCATTGCACTCGCATCCACCATCGCCCAACACAGGTCCCCACTCGACTACCCCTTTCGCACTAGAAACCCTGATCACCTCCGCGACTGCCACACGAATTTCAGAACACACCAGTGACCAAAATCTGATCATAACCGTTGGGGCGATAGCTCTCGCCTAATTGAGTGATTTTGTAGTTGATTGATTCTTACAAGGATGAATGGATTTTTAGTATAGAGGCAAAAAGAATCTGAAGTTTTCTGACCCTTCAAATTAAATGGAGGCGGCGGGTTCTAATGTTGACCACACAATTTAATATTAACCGAAATTTGTTAGGTTTAGGGCAATGTTGAGTATTTATAGGCAAACCATAGAATATTAAATTATTATTGGAACTTTAGCATGAATTAATGTACAAAAACAATCTCCAAAGATCTACAATCAAGATGAAACTCATAACCTTAGCATAGAAAAATATTGCAGACACAATGAGACATGTTTTATCGAATTCTGAGGTTGTTTGTAAAAATCCCTTTCTAATTCGCAGGTGAAAAATCGTGCGTTTAACTTTCCCACGATCACAAAATAAATCCAATCAACTTGAAACTTTGAATTTCTAGTTGTCCTTTTCCTTATGGATCCAATGAAATTTGTTTCGTTAAAATTGGAGTTCGTTTGGCTAGTCGTTTATTCTTTTAAAGTTACCCCTGTCTAATGAAATAAACAATTAAATAAACAGAGACGTTTTTGGCTACCGAAGTCACGTACGATGTCGAATTGCCACGAAACTTGATTTCATATAATAATTTAATGTTACGGTTGCAATGAAACTAATTTCATCGAAAACTGAGACCACTTGCAAAATGGCTATTTTTAACGCTTAT
Source organism: Allium sativum (assembly GCA_030737875.1). Classification (NCBI taxonomy): domain Eukaryota; kingdom Viridiplantae; phylum Streptophyta; class Magnoliopsida; order Asparagales; family Amaryllidaceae; genus Allium; species Allium sativum. Next base: position 780,589,802 of record CM060913.1, on the reverse strand, counting down.
ATAACATCGAATAAAATATTTTATAAATTCCCAAATAAATCAATTAAATAGTAATAAATTATTATTATCATAAATATCCAACTGCAAATATCATATAGCTTCAGATAAACCCAATACGGATTATACAAATCAACACTATCAATTTCGAGTTAAAACCGTATAGAAATTATATTAAAACCTTTTTAAATGTTATATTTTAAAAACGATTTCCCTAACGACTATTTTAAAATTTGATTTGGACATAACTAAGAATCTATAATATGAAATCTTGATTTTTCTCTTTCATATGAAAATTATAATCAACAAGATTCAAACGTTTCTTATTTCAGGGAATTCCGACTTATATCGGATCATGTATATTCAATTAAAGTTCAAACTCAATATTACGAACTACCACGCCATTTCGAGCTTGTTTTAAATTAAATATAAATTTAATGTTCAAACTTTGTTTTAATAAACAAATTCAATATAAAATCCATTAATATTCCAAATATAATATTTAAAATAAAAAAATAAATTAAATATTTGGCTCCCAAAAATACGGGACATCACAGAAACAGGGATTTCAGGTTGGATGAGAATTACCAAAGATGATTAAATTCAAGATCTAGCAATTTATTTCCCAAACTTTAGGGGAGATTCATGAGCTCACCCTCTACAAACAACCCAACAAACTCCATCCTCGACACTATCTAAAAACAATAGCTCACCCTCTACAAGCAAACTTTACCATAATCATTGTCCACCTCAAAAACAACCATTTCAATCCTCTCAATACCCGTCTCCCTATAAAAAACCACCTACAACATATTACAAATACCAGCTTCTGACATCAACACCACAGAAGCTGTCAGTAGACTTCAAAAGTGCAAGTAATTGGTCAACCATCATTCCTACTACAAGCAACTTAAAAAAAGTAAATTCAGCATGTAAGTTAATTCAAGTAAAGCATAAGAGGTGAATATAATTGAATGTTGGAAACACGTGTGAATATCCAATACCCGTGAATGCAAAATTAAATAAGGAACAAAGTAAATGATTTCAAAGATCCAAATGATTTGAAAGAAATTTATTCAAGCTTGAGAATCAAATGTCATATGCATACAAAGTTTCATCACTTTGAATAACATTCACCAATGGTTCACTGCAAAAGTAATGGTGTTTGATGACATGTGACAATATTAGAGTCCTATTTATGCAGTAAGTTTAAAATGCAATGGTGAAGCAAATAAGAAACAGTGATTATCTAAAATCCAAAAATGAAGCATGAAAATGATAAAACCTGATAGAGAAAAGGAAGCAATCCATTAGCCAAATGGATCCATCTAGGTGGGGTTGCATCTAAATGAGTAACTATATCTGCAACAATAATAAATATCCACATTTTAATCCCAAAATTCGCGTAAAGAAAACTAAAAAAGAATGCACCAAAAATCCATATCCTGCAAACCTTCCAACTCGTATCCCGACTCCACCTTGGTAGTCTTCAAACCCTCTCCCCCTAGAGCCAAATCTAGGAGCTTGAATGAAAACAACATGTATTGCTCGTTATCTGATGGAGCTGGCACATTCAACGAATCTTTATATGTAAGAGGAGCTAATCGATTACTCGATGATTTGGGTCCACGTTTCATTGATTGGTGGAAGAAAAAGCCTTTACCAGTGGATGTAGATTTGCTTCCTGGAATGGTTCCTGGTTTCATGACTCCTTTTTAGAATTTGTCCTCTTGATGATAAACCAAAGCTGGAGATGCAAAATTGTCATACCTACGAAAGCTTGCGATGCATTTTCCAACTCACTTTGCTCTTGGTAAGAATACAAAGCTACGAGGTCTGGCTGCAACCATTATCAAGTTATGGGAGAAAAGCCACATTACCAAGATTGCTATTAAGACAGCGTTCCAAACACAAACGGCGAGAAGATGGCAAATGAACTGCAGAAGCTCCTAAATGCAGCGTCTAATAGGAGGAGTCTTGATATGAAGAAACAAGTACTTCATCATTCTTTATAGAAGCAAAGATTTTCTCTCTACTAAAGTGGTGAAAATTTTAACTGAGAGGGAAGCAAAGCACCACGATCAACTATTGCTCAAAGAAGCAGCTCCAGCAAATGCAGTTAAGACTCATCATGTTTTTGCTGAATCAACAATGAGAATGAACAATATTGGATCCTTTCTTTAATTCAAAGATGTCCAAGCTAATTACTATTCCTACGATGATAGTATTAATATGGAGAAAATAAAAATTTAAGCTGAAAGAGTAAAATTAGTCAAGGAGCTCAAAGACGAAGAGTATAATCTATCAATTCTTAATAATAAAATCGAGAAATCAGGAAAGGAGTTGGCGAAGTTCAACAATTTTTGGAGTACTTCTGAACAGTCTGCAGATCAAGAGCTTCTAACTGAAGAAGATAAACAATCTTTTAAAATGATTGGATTGAAGATGGATGAATTTGTTCTTCTTGGGAGGCGTGGTGGTACTATTGAAAGCATACGACAACACTGGAAGCATAAGGAAGTTGTGAAAGTAATCTCAATGCAACACTATTTGACAAGTAGAGTACACTGCAAAGATACTTGAAGTTGAGAGTGGAGGGTCATTAGTCATGGTAGAAAATCTAAAGAAAGCACTGTTAGAGAATATGGTAATTAATAAATATTAGAGAATATGGTAATCAATAAATGTTAGAGAATATGCTAGAAATATGCTAGAGAATAAAGAAATATTCTAGAGAATAAATAACCCTATAAATATGGGGTTCAGCATTGTATTATTCAATTAAGCAATTATCTTCTTTTGTAATAGCTATCTAGTAAATCAATAAAGATGTAGCCTTTTAATTGTTTACCGTTTCATCTCCCTCTTCTCTCTGGATCTAAATTCTAACATGGTATCAGAGCTAGGTTAAAGAGAGGGAGTGAAAAAAAAAATGATTTTCTGTTTATTGATGGTTTGAATGTCAGTGGTGACTTCAAAACAAAATCGAATTTTAAAGCAAAATGCAGGTTCATCTTTTCAAAGTAAAATCAAATATCGGTGGCGAGTTGTTTGGTTTCAGGAGCATGTGATTAGAGGTCGTTCGCAATTTCAGATTCGACAATCCTCACCCCAGCTTCAACCCTTCAGAACCGCTCTCGCTCCTTCCGCCTCCTCTCCCAATCCCTCAACACCCTCCGCATCCGGCGTGTCTTCGACATCTTCGATCAGGATTCCGACGGTCTCATCACCATCTCTGAGCTCTCCCGTGCCCTCGACCGCCTCGTCCTCGACGCCGACCTGAAGGAGATAGCCCACGCTCCTAGATCTCGTTGCAGGGCTTCGAAATCTAGGTGTTTGGGGTTTGATAGAGAAGCTCAGGTGGTTCAAGTAAGCAAGTAGATGATTTTTGGTGCAAAAAGGGTGTTTGTGCTGTGTATGTTTGAAGTTGGGGACAGTATGAAGGTTGTGTGAATCGAGTTGTATGCATGACGCTGGGTGGAATGAAGGGAGACAGTTCAGGCAGTGGGTAAGGTTAGTTGTTTGTGGCGAGCTTTGTGGTTGTCTATGGAGTTGATGGTGATGACTGTGGCAGTTTAGCTTTGGAAAAATTGGGTTGATGTGAAGCACGTTTGACTGAATGGGGTTGGTTTTTCGCATGGTGTGGTAGGTTGTCGATGATGTGAAATGGTGCTAAGGCTATTAGTGAACTGGTATGGTGTTTGTATGGGTGTTTGGTGGCTTGTTTGTTTGTGTTAAGGTGATGGTTCAGTGAAGCTATGGTGCTACAGCTTTATGTTATAATTTTGGCCATCAGTGTTTGTGTTATGGCTTGTAATCTCAGCTAAGAGGTGTCTTGCTGAACGTTAAAATTTTGTATTGAGTTTTCGTAGATGTCAAGTGAGTGTTTTGTGTAAAAAAAAAAAAAAAAAAAAGAGGAACGCATGGTTTGGTGAGAAAAGAGTTTGAGTTGTGGTAGGTGCTTGGGTTAATGGGTTGTTGCTGTTGTGTAGACTGTAGTAGGTTTGTTTGTTCACTGTTAGGTTGGTTCTGTTTTTCTGCAGTGGATGATTTTGAAATGGTAATTGACGGTACTGTGGTTTGAGTTGCGATGGTGATATTGTAAGCTGGTGGGGTCTGTAAATTTGAGTCTGCAGTTTTGGAGATATTTACGGGTTGATGGTGCTGAGTGGGTTAGTTTTTGGTAATGACAGAGATGTTATGTATTGATATCTGTATCGGTAATCATGTTTATTAGGAGGGCAATTGACGTTGATTGAAGGTGGTAGGTGGAACTGCAGCTTCTATTTGGCAACTTCTATTTGGCAGTTTCTTCTCTACTTCTCTTGGCAGCTTCTATTTGGCAAACTTCTATTTGGCAGCTTCTTCTCTACTTCTTTTGGCAGCTTCTATTTGGCAGTTTCTTCACAGCTTCTATCGGCAGCTTCTATTTAGCAGTTTCTTCTCTACTTCTTGTGGCAGCTTCTATTTGGCAGTTTCTTCACAGCTTCTATCGGCAACTTCTATTTAGCAGTTTCTTCTCTACTTCTTGTGGCAGCTTCTATTTGGCAGTTTCTTCTCTACTTCTTGTGGCAGATTCTATTTGGCAGTTTCTTCACAGCTTCTATTTGGCAAACTCACGATTCTCCGCATTGTGAGTTTGAGGGGGGATGTTAGAGAATATGGTAATTAATAAATATTAGAGAATATGGTAATCAATAAATGTTAGAGAATATGCTAGAAATATGCTAGAGAATAAAGAAATATTCTAGAGAATAAATAACCCTATAAATATGGGGTTCAGCATTGTATTATTCAATTAAGCAATTATCTTCTTTTGTAATAGCTATCTAGTAAATCAATAAAGATGTAGCCTTTTAATTGTTTACCGTTTCATCTCCCTCTTCTTTCTGGATCTAAATTCTAACAAGCACATGCTATCATTATTTATCGTGCCAAAAATTATGCCCAGTCATTAAAACCATTTGAAGTAAAATCTTGATAAAAAAAGAAGCAATACAAAAATCAATTGAGACTCAACGCAGAGGGCCCAAGAAATATTTTGCTCACAAGAAACAAAAATCAATATCATAATTGAAGGAGAAATTGAAATATTTAGAGTAGAAAACAAAGGAGCTGGATGTTGGTGAAACTAGAGCGCATAATTAAAGATTTACAGAACTAAATGTTTCATTTCAATCAAAAGCAAAAAAAAAAAAAAAAAATCATGCTCTTTTGTATCAGAAACAAATAATCATGCTTCTTGTAACAATCAAATTTGATCACTTTGTTATATTATCTTATAGCATATATCCACATTTTAGTTAAGAGAGACGTTTTACTTTTCACATAACACAAATACACTGGAAAATAATTTTATAAAGTGGATGAGATCATCCATAACATCATCTACCGACGGCCATTACTTTAGGTGACAAGCTATATAAAAGGCAAGCTTCATGGCTCCTTTATGGCTTCCAAAAGATCATTCGTTTCATGTTCCAGTTTCATCCATGTAAGAAAACTATATCAACCTAATCACATCTACCGACTAAATTAAGAATTGGAATTATAAAAGAATAGTGAAAACAGATTATTTTATAAGAATTCAAAATACTCTAAAAAAATGTGCAAAAGCCACATTCATTATAACAATTACAGATCTTTCTACATAAATTATTTGGAGCTAGGGAGTTTGAAGAAGACATTGTTAAAAAAAATCTCAAACAATATTTCACACGCTTTAAGTTTACCCGTAATAAAAGCAAACCATAAACACACACACGCACGCGGGCGCGCATATATATATATATCCGAAAACGCAAGGGCATCACTTAGTTAAAACTCTCTATCTGGGAAGGGAACATGGGCAGCAAGAAATCAAACAAAAAGAGCAGCAGTTCCCCATTGAGTCGAAATTCGAACCCAAACAGAAGGCCAACCCATATATACAAGCTTTCCACTCTCGCCAACCGAAGTAGACCAACCTGTAAGAAGCATGGCAGAGTACATACTAGCAAGAGAAAATATCAAAGGGAAGAACGAGTATATGTATCAACTCAAGTTACAAAATCAAGTGGAGAAAATACTGTAAATAAATTAGTAGACACATTACAAAATTAACAGTCCTTCAAATTTCAACTCCAAATTACTCAATCAAAGAAAAACAAGCAAATAACCTATAAATTATGCATTTTAGTTGTAATAATCTAGTAATAAAATATATGAAAAATCCAAATTGATGATCTATAGTTACAAAAAACACAAAAATGACAAAAAAATTATCACGACGTAATACAAAATTCACAGGGCTTGTTCTCACACCAGTTCATGTGGATCTAAAACTCTCGGGTCTACTATGTTCGTGTGGATCTAAAAATAAATGAATCCAACCAAAATTATAATAAAAAGGTATATACCAAAGAATTTGAAGCACTTAGGTCTGCCACGTTCATGCAGATCTGGAGAAGCAGCAAACTTGGTCGGAACTAGACGAGTCATCGGGGCAGCTCGGGGAAGCCGGGAAGGTATGTCGAGAGGAGGAAGTGAGAGGGCGGAGGAGGAGTAGGCGGCAGGCTAGGGTGAATTGAAACGGAACCGCCTTCATTTGTTTAGAGATGTGCGTTCGTTTAGAGAAAATTACGATGGAAGAGAACAACAGATTTTGGGGAAAATTAATAGTCAGAGAACGAAAATTTGGCGGGTGGGGCCAAATATTTAGCATTGTCAACGGATACTTTCAGATATGAATAGTGCTATATCTGTAACCGTATTCGAAATCATTTTCGGATATCGGATATCCATATTCGCGGATACGGACGGATATCGGATAATTATCGTATCCCCAACGATCGATAAATCAAGAAATATAAATAAAAATTCCTAGTTTAACATAAATGTTTATCAATTTCATTGACAACTAAAGTGTTAAAAATAAACATATATAATTAAATTAATTAGAATTGAGTAGCTAATATGCATTTAGTAAATATAAACCTTTGACTTAGTAATCCAATAAATAAACCTGATTCATTGTAATAAAATACATATAATTTCGAGCATAATGTTAAAAAAACCAAACAGATAATTTTTGGATGCGGATATCTATGTATCTGTATCCACATCCGCTTTTCGAATATCAGTTATTTATCCGCTTTTCAGATACGGATGCAGACGGATATCGAATTTTTCAAGTATCCATTGCTAGCCCTACAAAAATTTACGGAGATAGTCACAGTAAACTTAAAATGTAGGACGTATGGAGATTTTTTTACTAATTATTATTAATTACCATAATAAATTATTGACTATAATTTAACGATTATTGATCATGGAACTATTTTTTAATTTAGTTTTCCTAATTTTTAGTAAACAATGACATTATTCATCTACAATTTAACATTTAATAATAATTTATAATTTTTATAAATTTAAACATTAATTTAGTATAAATTAAAAAACACTTAAAAAATAATAAAAATAGCAACACCAAGAATCACTTATAACAAATAGTCAGTTAATTCATAAAATACTTCTTCCAGACACAAACTATAAGTTAATTCCTCAAAATTATTATTAATTGTATTGTCTTTTAACTGTTAATTATTAATAATTATTATTTAATTATCACTTTATAATAATTAAATTTTTATTAATTAATAATTATCAATATTAATTTTAACTATTATATAATTACTAACAGTTAACTATTTAATAGTAGCTATTTAAAATTAATACTTAAAAGTTAATCATTAAAAACATCTACTTATTTGTTAATGGTTAATTATAAGTTGTCGTTTATGACTTCTCAATTAAAAATTACTACTTATTTTTAATAGTATGTTTTTTGCAACTTGCATTACCAGTTGTAAAAAGGTACAACTATCGCAAGTGGTAAAAACAGCTGCTAAAGATATTTTCTTGCAAAAAATTTGAAAACCCGGTTACAAATAATATATTTATTGCAACTGTTATGGAAGCGCAGGTGCGAAAAGTAAGTTTTTGCAATTGGAAGGAAGCGAAGTTACTAAAAATATATTGTTATCCACTAAAAAACATGCATATGATGTTAGACCTAATTCAAAGTTAAAACTGATGGATCAGACGATACACTCAATGTGTATGGGATAGTTAGCCTCAGTGTGCATGGACCAGTCACTTCATTTCAATATGTGTCGGTCGGTCATGTTGTACACAACGGGTCAGTCGGTCACGTTGTAAACGATGGTTTGGTCTACGTACATTCAATGGGTCGGTCTCAGCTATATGGGTCAACTAGTCATGTTGTAAACAACGGGTCGGTTGGTCACGCTATATGCGATGGTTCTGTCAGTCACGTTGTAAATAATAGGTCAGCTACTACAAATATACATGGGTCAACCGCAAAAGAATAGCGACAACATTGTGTATGACAAAATGGGTCGGTTCAAGGATGCTTGCATGGACTACCATTGGACATATGGGAAGTACACGTGGACTCATACCAGCTGCAAGTTATATGGGGTCGGCTCCAATGAAATAATATGGGCCGGTGTGTTATCTTGTTACGGTAACAAAGTACACGTGGCTCGTTTCACACATTATATATTTGGGCCAGACAAATATAAGCCGCATGCATGTAGTTCAGTTCTATATTTTGTATATGATAGCATGGATAATGGTGGTCCTATTTCTCACGTAAGAAGATAAAACAGCTTCATCTTGTATAACATGTCTGACATGTTTATGGAATATGGGGCACGTTATCTTCAACATGGATCAGTCATCTTTGTTCAAAGACACGGGTCAGTCAACTTCATACATTTATGGACCAGAAGCTCCGTTAGGACTGGGCGGAAGGAATACAATGTATAAATTAGGCAATATTTAAATAATGGAGAGATGCAACGCGTGGATGGGCAGCAAGTCTTGAAACAATGGACATGTGGCATCAAGCTGTAGGTTAACGCAATATTGTTGCGTGGTTTGGTCCCATATTATGTAATAAAGAATAGTAGAAATGTATGGAGGATTGGCGCAACAAACTGAAACATACATGACTGAAAATATGAAGTGTAGTGTGTCATAAGGATCGAGAGTCTCTAAAGCACGTATGGGTCGATACCCAATTTTCAAAATGGGTCGGTACCTCAAATAATATGGTGGCACAATGGTAAATCATCTGGTCGGTCCTGAAGCAATATAAAGCTGGTCGGTCATGTATCAAATTTCTGGTCGGACGACATTAAAGTGTGACAGCTGTGTACAGGTGTAAAAAACCTAGTGTAATTTTCATAAATAAGTTTGAGGCTGACCCAAACCCTATACATCATAATTACAACACTGCCACTACCGTCAAACTACACCTATAAATAACCTACTTCTCCAGCATTCAAGGGATTGACTTTTCCACCCCGTAGGGCTGTTTAAATCGTTTCTCCGCCACTCTCAAACACTCTAAACACCATTAATGGCTTCTCCAACTCAATATACCTTCCTTCAACAATAAATGGATTAAATCTTCTCCAAACACCATCAATTCTCTCTCAAGTTTAATCCAATCTTCTCTAATCTCCGCTAATACTCTCTAAAGCCTAGATCTAACGTTAAATCAGTATGGAATCAATGAAGATCGTTCAATTGCTAAAGTGATCGAAGATCTACACATCCACCATCACAAAGCAAGAGACCTCACTGATTCCTTTGCAAATTCAAGCGAAATCTAGATCATACAAAGAGAGAAAAGAGAGAGATGAACAATATGAGTGAATTCATAAATTCGTGTACTTTGTAAAACAAAGAGTGATAATGAGAAGTGATTCAAAAGTGGACATAGATCTATTCTAGATCAAACCACTATATAATTCTTGTGTTTTTTACTTGCTTACGTTTTTCATATCTCCATTTTCCTTAATCTTACCGTTCGGTGTTGTGTGATCTCACACCCTTGGTGTTGTAGATCAATTTTGGTTTCAACATTTGGTGCCCGCCGTGGGGCCACATTCGCACTTCTCTCAAAGTTAAGAGCCTTGCATTGAAGTTCTAAGCCTACCTCTACCATAGATTCATCAAGTCAACAATTTAGACCAATCAACGATTTCTCATCAAAATTCTAGTCCTTGTCTGAGATAGTGGCTAAATCTAAGAGAACCGCAAGTGAAACCATTAAAGAAGCTGACAATGTTACTAACAACAAAGCTACACCACTCATAAACCGCTTTGAAGTTGGAGAAAACTCAATAAGTGGAGCCGGAGTAACCAAAGCTTAATTAGATGCCGTCGTCGCTAACTTGAGTCAACGGATGGAAGCCTCCAACAGAACTTTGTTGAATGCTAATAAAACATTAATGGAGGCTAAGCAAACTTTAACGGATAAAATGAGTGCTCTCTTAAATGCTCAAGCAAATCCCACTCCTCCTCCGAAAATCCATGTCAACCTTGAAGATAATGAAAATTCATCAGCCTTCGATCATCATCATAATGACAATTTGGAAGGACTTACTGACAAAGGCAATGCTAATATCGAAGACTCAAAGGTGAAAGCTAAAAACCATTCCGATCGAAATAACCGACGAGTTGCATGTCCCATTACGGGGGCATCTTCCCATAATGGAGATAAAAAACCTAGATCCTCTAATCACGGTCGCTCGCACGACGAGCACCAGGAAAAGAGATCAAAATCTGCTCTCTGGAACGATATAACTCGAAGGAATATATCGCGAATATGGTAAAGAAAATCATGGAAGATAACATGGCCCGAGAGGATAGTGAAAGGGAATGGGACTTCTCCCTCAGCAAAAATCCATTCACTAAAAGGATTTGCAAAGCAGAATTCCCCAAAAAGTTCATCATTCTACTCTACCTCTATACAATGGGACTTCTGATCCAAATCACTTCCTATACAAGTATGAATGGCATATGAATGTAACCAAAGCAACAGATGAGACCAAGTGTTCCCTCTCTATCTAGAAGGTGGCATCGTTATGGCTCACAAGGCTCCCACCCAAATTCATCGATCGATTTGATGATTTAACTCTGAAATTCAAAGAACAGTTCGGGTTGCAAGCTACGAAGGCTAAGGATGTTATTTCTCTTACATTAATGAAGCAGAATCCAGGATAATCTATCAAAGCTTTCCTCAAAAGATTCAATGCTGTTGCGTCCGAAGTAGGGAATCCCAAGCCCCGCATGATCCTGATGTCTCTAGTCGGCGTCATAGATGAGAAAAGCGAATTTGGTAGATGGATTAAAATGAAAGAACCAAGCATGCTTGAGAAATTCTATAAAAAGACCGAGGAGTACATGAGAGTCGACAATAATCATGTACCTCTTTAGATTATTGATGCTAACCCGCTTCTTGAAGCTCCCAAAAATGATGGTATCCAATGTAATCAGAAAAGTAATCAGGGGCAGAAGCGAGTCAATGACGGGAAAGACAACAAGACTAAAAAGAAATTTTGCTTTCATAACCCGTTAGAGCTCACTCCTCTGAATGATACCCTGAAGAACATTTTCTCAACAACGAAAGATACAGAACACTATCCGAAATGACTGACGCTGAGGATTACAAAGAAGGCTGCGAACTCTGGAAAGTTCTGCTGATTTCACAATCTTCTTGGTCATGATACACATGAATGTAGTCATCTCACAAGTTTGATTGAGGAGTTGATTCAGAAAAACATACTACAACAGTATGTGAAAAATCCACAGTCCTCAAACACTGCTCCAACTCCCCAGGGGCAAGGGGCATCAAGCAACCAGTTCGTTCCAAGCAACGAAGCTCCTACTCAAACCAAACCGAAGCCAATCATCTACTGACAACCATTGGTGCTCTATTTACAATGGCTCGGAATAAGCGATCACTATCGCCATTATGTTACTTCATGCTTTACTTACTGCTACATTCAGAATTCTTGTAAACAAGTCTGTAATATTTTATGAACATTGTTATAAACATTAGCTTTACAACATACCTGCTTGAATAAATCTCTCATTTGGGAAAATTTTGTGAAATAAAAATGTGCTTAAAAGTGATTTTATATTGCAGGACATCCGACGAGCGCTTGTCCCATTGAAAATCGACATTACTTCACGACCCCAACAACACTAGTCCAAGCATCAAGTGCTATAAACCTCAATGTACAGAAATGTAGAAATAAAGAGCATCCCCTTGAAAAAGTGAATGGAAAGAGTCGTGAAGGGTCAAACAATGAGGGCAAACAAGCTCGGGAGTTCTAAGTTTCACCGAAGTGGCATCTCCCCAAGAAAAGGTCCAAGGCCCTAGTCCGTTAACTAAGATCGCTTGCCAAGTCTAGCATCCGAGAAAGGAACTGACATATGACCCGTGAAACGATATACCAGCTAAAGTCCTCCCGAGTGAGCCAAAAGTCTTCCCAAGCGAAGCTACTTTCCCTAGTGAAATTAAAAGTCCTCCCAAGCGAGGCAAAAGATTCCCAAGCGAAGGTACTTTCCCTAATGAAAGTAAAATCCTCCAAAGTGAGGCAAAAGACTTCCCGAGTGAAGCTACTTTCCCTAGTGAAAGTAAAATTCCTCCCAAGCGAGGCAAAAGACTTCCCAAGCGAAGCTACTTTCCCAAGTGAAAGTAAACATCCTCCCCAGCGAGGAAAAAGACTTCCCAAGCGAAGCTACTTTCCTTAGTGAAAGTTAAAGTCCTCCCAAGCGAGGAAAAAGACTTCCCAAGCGAAGATACTTTCCCTAACGAATGTAAAAGTCCTCCTAAGCGAGAAAAAAGTCTTCTCAAGTGAAGCATCTTTCCCGAATGAAAGCTAAAGTCCTCCCCAAGCGGGGGCACTAAATCCAAGATCTCCCCGAGCTGGGGCACTAAATCCAAAGACTTCCCCGAGCGGGGACGCTAAATCCAAAGTTCTCTCCTAGCGGGGCACAAGATATAGGACCTACCTAGCGGGGGCACAAAATCTATAGACCTCCCCGAGTGGAGGCACCGGATTCAAATTCAAAATTTGAAATCCAAAGCTACCGCACCAGGCCTAAAAATAGACAACCAACAAACCATAGGCTGATTCGTTTACAATCCAGAAGCTGCGGTCGCCCTAGCCTTGGAAATTTAAATCAAAGTTCCAATCTGAGTAGTCGATAGAAAAATATTCGCCCGAAAAACATGCATTGTTTTGCTATCATTACAGAACAGGGCTTAGCACTAAAAAAAGGCATGTTTGAGTTCAAATGACTATGGATTGCCTTCAAAAAACGTGCATTGCATCAAAAGAGGTTCAGTGGCCAAGCAAATGCTAAAAAACAATCATTACTATGGCATGAACCAACGTCAAATTAAGATCCATGCTTTCAAACTTTGAACTGACAAAGTCGAGATCCGGGTTCAACTGCAAAACATTGAAGCTTGATCTCAAGAAATCCAACTCAGACCTTAGAAGTCTAAACTTTGACCCAGCAGCGGAGATGTCAATATCCAGAAAACCGATCCTCCAAAACACCCTGTGTCCGACCCATTATCAGAAAAACTCCAATTCGTTACAAAAGAAAGTACCTGTTCAATATGTAAAGTGTATGCCATTATCCATGCCTATAAAACAGCGAAAACGTGAATAATCCAACAGTTCACATATGTAACGCCCTACCTCTATACTCGCGTTAGCCAAGGTCATTGCAAGCAATGATATCAACTAACCCAAAGAATAAGGTTGTTTAAGAGCGACCATCTGTATATTAGCATTGAACAAGCGTTAAACATGTCGGATAACGTGGTTCCAATTTTATTTTTTCATGTGGAAATCCGGCACATATAACTCAAGTTCAAATCTACTACACAGTGGCTATATATAATTTGGAAACAATATAAAATACATGACAAAATAATCAGAGTCAAACACAGAATTTTCATATCACAAAGGTGGAATAGATACGAAATAAAGCACCATAGCGTATATACATAGAGGAAGTGGTGTGACAACCCGTATTTTTACAACATGCTAAGACAAGAACGAAGGCAGAATTTAATTTTAAAATCTTAATCTAGGGAAACGGACTATGCCATTGCGTTCGTCTCAGAAAAATACGCGAAATAGAGTCCGAGTTTTCGAAAATTGGAGTCCGTATGACCAAGTTATGGCCCGTCAAAGTTTTTAGAAAATTTCAAGTTCAAAAACAGTTCAAATTTGAATTCAGATTTCAAATTCAGCCAAGCAGAAGAGGCGGGAAAAATTCCCGCCACCCCCAAGTCGACTTGGGAGTCGACACACCCCAGGTGGTGTCGACTGTCCAGTCGACACCCCTGTCGACTTAGGTGGTCGGCCAGTTTGGCCTGGGTGCACCTGACTTATTCCTCAAGACATGTTTGGAGGTTTGTGATGGATTTTGAGGGCTCAGATCTATCCTAGGGTTTATCCTAGGGCCTAAACTACTCCTAATCTCTATAAAAAGACCCCTAAGCCTACCCTAAACCCTCACAAATCACTCATGCCACGAAGTGCCGCCAAAATCTATCTTGATCATGGCCTCCATCTCCAACTCCAAGAGCTCATGCATTCAAATCGGATCCGAATCAAAGGTGCTAGCTTGCTACATCAAATCAAGGGAGTGAATCAACGTTGCTATGCAAGTTTCATGACGATTCTTCAACAAAGGAGCCACCTTTCTTGGTCAAGACGATTCATGATCTTTCCCTAAGCCTCGCTATGTAAGTTCTAGCTACTTGTAGATTCTAACGGTGGTTCTAATGTGACATGGGATAAAATGAGATGAAACATAAGTATGCTAGCCTATGTGAACCTAACTTTGGCCCTTTTCTATGATCTATGACCTTGGGCTAAGTTGTAGCGACTTAATCATGCCACTCATGTTATGCTTAACCTAGTTTATCTTGCAAGTATGAATCTTTATCTATGGAATGCTAGCATGAACCTTTGGGAACCATTTGACTTGTGAAACATTGGCAAAGATTTGACTTTGGGGCTTATGCATGTAAATGAACCCAAACCCCTTATGTTATCATGCATGTTTGTGGCCAAATTCCCTTATGATACTATGCATATTTGTGGCCAAATTCCCTTATGATATTATGCATGTTTGTGGCCAAATTCCCTTATGATACTATGCATGTTTGCGGCCAAATTCCCTTATGATTCTATGCATGTTTGTGGCCAAATTCCCTTATGCTACTATGCATGTTTATGGCCAACCCCTTTTGACATCGTACATGTTTTGAGGCCAATACGTAGCATAGTATCCTTACCATGTGACTTGCTTCCACTTGGGTTGGAAATACGTTTGGGTAGCTTAGGGAAACCGTGAATATGACACGAAAACTTGACATGGGGTTTACATGAGAACATGACATTCATGATACATTTAAATGTGGCCATGACACGTAGGAAGACATGGAACTTGAACTAGACATGTGTGGGTTGTAAGTGTAATAAGACACTAGACCAAACATGAAAGTGGCCAACTCGAGGTTGGGTTGAGTTTGTAGCATAAATCTACCCGGACCCGCCCGACTTAACTAGTGGCTACAAACAATAGGATCCAATGTGAGAAGTTGGTCATGTCGCGCTTAAGACCCGAGGTTAGACTAGGTTGTGGTGTAAAACTACCCGGACCCGCCCGGCTTAACTAGTAACCACAACAAGGTCTAACGTGAGAGGTTGAGAGTGCATTAATTAAATTAATGCCACATGATAAGGTTAAGTAAATTTGACTAATGACACTTAACTGATATGACACGAATGGGTAGGTTAAGTGGGACCGGGCTTGATTTCTTAATGACACTTAACCATACAAGACAATTAGGGGATAGGGTTAAGTAATTTACGCTTAACTAATCCGACTTGGTAATTAGATGGGGTTAAGTAATTTACGCTTAACTAATCCGACTTGGTAATTAGATGGGGTTAAGTAATTTAGACTTAACTAATCCGACTTGGTAATTAGATGGGGTTAAGTAACCTACACTTAACTAATTTAAACACGGTAATTAGATGGGGTTAAGTAACCTACACTTAACTAATCTAAACACGGTAATTCGATGGGGTTAAGTTAAACACTTAACCAATCTAAACTTGGTAATTCAATGAGGTTAAGTAACCAATACTTAACCAACTTAACATGATAATTTAATGAGGTTAAGTAACTTATACTTAACCAATTATACATGATGATTTGATGAGGTTAAGTAACCTATACTTAACCAATCTAATATGCGAACCTGATAGGGTTAAGTCATAAGTCCTTTTAAATATACTTAACCATTATAATACGATTAGTGGATGGGGTTAAGTTAACCTATACTTAACCAATCCGACTCGATAACCCGATGAGGTTAAGATAATCTGTGCTTAACCAATCTAACACGATAACCTGATAGGGTTAAGATAAACAAATACTTAACCAAATTGACTTGATGATTGAATAGGGTTAAGTCATGAGCTTCTTGGTATACTTAACCAACTTGTAGGGCTAGGTCTTGGACTTGAATACTTAGCCAAATCTTAACATGATTCGTAGGCAGGTTAAGTCATGAACTTAAATGACAATACTTAACCCATTAGACAAAACCCTAGTTCAGGGGACTAGGTGGAAAACCGGGATTAACAAGGATAACGGGAAAGGAGACTAAGTGGTAAACCTTAGTTTGGGAAACTAAGTAATAATTCTTAGTCAAGAGATTTGGACCAGTTCACAGATAGATGAGTAACCCGATACGGTAGGTCATCGCTTAAACACACGAGGAGGAGCAAATTATCCGACTGGGATAAAGGCTCCAACGAACTCGGTGACGAAGCGGTAGCTTCGGGGGACGTGAGGGTACTCTTGGTATCCCTCTGTGAGGTGGCAGATGGTCCATGAAACCCGGCCTCACAGAGGTTAAGGTCTGCGGTAGAAGAGCCAAGAGTATGCCTTGGTTGCTATGCGAGCGACCTAAAGACTGGGATGGATTAGCGTGGAGTCGACGATACTTGATTTTTCCCTGGATAGCACGTCGTCGACTACCTACCATCTTTAGTCAATCGTGTATGAACGGAAAGGCAGAGAACCCCCAACAGACCATGTTCTTGCTATCGAGTCATGGGTGAGGTTGGCCCATAGGAAAGTGGGGCTATAGTGGGGCCGGGATGTGGTTCTCATACATGATTTTTCTTGGATTGCCTTTCAGTAGTTGAGGGAGGGGTCAAGTGGGACCATAGCCACGAATACAAAAACAGACCTTGATATCTGCATCAGCAGACGACTTAAAGCTCCCGACCGAGTTCTGTATTTCTCGATTTGCCCTGGCATGGAACTCGGGTGGCACATTGAGATACATGTGCGTCTAGACATGGAAAACGATTCACGATACATACGTGGGATAAAGGGCGCGGTTGACGGGTGGCGTAATCCCTAGTGGCCCTAGGTGGCCTGAACCCAAACCGAGACACGGAAACGTTCGTTAGGTAGCATAATCCCTAGTGGTCCTAGGTGGCATAAATCCTAAGTGAACGTGTGATAGTTCATGGTAAGAAAACATAACTAGATCAAGGGTAGCAGTCCAAAATAACTTCAAGGATAAAATGTACTACGTTGAGGTGGCATAGATTAACATGGGAAAGCCCGTACGGCCTACGACAAAGGACTGAACTTATACATGGAAAGAAACATGAGTGGGAAAACCTACATCTGCTATATATTAGGTTGACATGGACCATTACATGACATTGGGCAAGGGACATTCATAGTTAACACATGTCGCGGGTTGGGATACTAGTACGAGAGGTGCAGAGCAAATATACATGATAAATACCGTGGGATGTTAGACATGACAGATATCTTGGGGTAGTATACTTGATAAAAACCTGACGATGTGATACCTTGATTTATCTTGACACCGTAGTTTATCATGACACCTTAGTTTATCTTGTTACAATAGTTCATCCAGTTATCTTGGTTTAGCTTATCTATCTTGTCGTCATCCTTTTGTTTACTTTCAGTTTATGCATGTCATGTTACCTTTACCTGTTTTATGCTGGAAGTAGATAGGACTTACCAGTCTTTATGACTGACCCCGTTTTGTTTTCGCCTCTTTGTCTTCCGTTTCCCCCCAAGGTTTTCAGGGAGGAAATGATGTTGTTTAGTTCAGACCTCTTATGCTTGAAGGTCATCATGTATAGCTTGGTCTTCTCTTGGCTATGGCTGCTTCACCGCCTTATTTTGGGGAATAATTTATGAAAAAGGTTTTATGCTTCTTTACTATTGCAAGACAGGTTTTGATGTATTCTGATGTAAAAGGCCTTAGACCTTATTTTTGTAAGGTAATGAATGTTTTACTTCCGTTGTTTTATATATGTTCTGTCTTGTAATATTTCTGTGCATGTTTACCTCGATAATGCTTCACCAAACCTAGTGCATTCCCTTTGTGAGTGACGCTAGCGGAGGTGGGGTGTCACAAGTGGCCAAACAAGGTCCACTACACTGCAAAAGCATAGGTAATAATACATGCCAAAATGATGGGAACACATAAGAGTCACGGTCTCATATACATATCAACATAAACTACAACTCTAGTGTAGTAAGCCAAAATAAAGAACTGGATCCTTTTAGGAGTCACGTGGAAGCACCTGCAACACTCAGGCCTGTCCCAAGTATTATTTATATGAAATAAACAATAAACGGATCAGTCTAGCTGTATTTATCTCATAAACTGACACATAATAATAGATATAAAGAAATGTAGACACATAAATACTATAATAAAAGTGAACACACATAAATGTGGAACTTAAGAATGTCTACAATATATCTCACAAATCAATAAAAGAGCTATAAAAGAATATTTCATCCAAAGTCATATAGCTACTCACGAAAATGGTAAATCATATCAAATTAATATGAAAATTGATAGCACATATGTCAAAGAAACCCAGATTGATAAATTAATATCAATAAACTAAGATCGATAAATTAATATCAATAAAATCTCAAATTCCAGAAATAAAAAACCAGAAATCCAAAAATCATAGAGAAAACAAGGGGTAGGCCTCGAGATGGGAGTCCGAAGACTCAACCAACACGTGTATCGAGATGAGATGCGATCTCCAGGTAGCTAGCCTATATGTTGAGCCGAAGCTTTGAGATGACCCGAACACCTACGGGTCGCGACCTCGCTGGAGTGAACCGAAGTCCCTCAGTGAACCGAAGTTCCTCAGGATGATCCGAAGATCATCAAAAAATGAATAAAATCATGAAAAGATCACAATTGATCTATGGTAGTGAAAATACTCCAAGCTAGTAATTATAAGAGTTTAGCTATATGTCCCATAACCACCAGCTCTACTCGAATATTTATGAACAAGTCGTATAGTCCACCAAAAATATAAGACGATCATTGCTACAATTTCAATCGAATGAGTCCAAGAATTAACCGTCTAAGTAAACGCAAGGTGTCATAGTCCTTATTTTTGCTAAGGCGTTTAATTAGATTTCTCATATGAATGAGAAAAAGGTTTATAAAATATATTCTAATAATAATATAAAACCCTTAAAATATAGTTTTGAAGTGGCAAACCTCATATAATATAATAACGATCGAACGAAGAGTTCACTTTTTTATGATGTAAATTAAATCTCATGAACATCAATAATAAATTGGATTAATTGTCAAGAATAATATGAAGTTTAACGTGTCTTCCCATAATAATCCCAAGTTTGGATTATTTCTGAATAATCCGAAGTTTGGGGGGTGTATTTCCATATTAATCCCATTTACTTGGGTCTTCCCATATTAATCCGAAGTTTGCGGGTGTCTACCTATATTGATCCCAATATAACACGTTAGGGGGTCAGAGGGATCAATATGGGAAGACACCCCTCAAACTTCGGATTATTCAAAAATAATCCAAACTTGGGATTATTACGGGAAGACACGTTAAACTTCGGATTATTCTTGACAATTAATCCTAATAAATTCAATTACAATGAATAAACCATCAAAATTGGTATTTAATAAATCAATTAATTACCAAAAATCGATGAACTCGAATTGCTGAAATCTGTGAATTAGTGAAACTGAAAAACCATAGTAAAAGGCCAAATGGGCCGAAATTCGATCGGGAAAGAGCCTGAAACAACCTAGACAGTCGACCGTGGTCTCCACTGGTCGACTGTAGGAAAACAGCAGGACTAGTCGACTTGTCCTTTTTTCACCAGTCGACTGGTCAACTTTACCAGCGGACATATATTCAGTAGCAGGTACCAGTCGACTGGTCCTTTTTGACTAGTCGACTGGTGGCTGATATACACCAATTCGGTTATCTTTCTTTAGATAATCATTCGTGGATCATTTCCGATGATTATTGGTGGCTACGGACTTTATCAAGGTATCAAAGAGGCCTCAATGGTTCACCGAAACAACAAAAAAACCCAAACTTACATGCACAAGAAGAATCACAATAGAAATCATTGAAATGAAATAGAAATTCAAACATTGGAGATGATAACAAACAAATCAATCAACACAACCAATTAACACACAACAAAGGCATGCCAATAGTACACTAGGCAATCATAAATGCTTGAGGCATAGATGTGAGTTCACAAGAACTCACCTTTGATTGTTGAATGCAAGGAGATGAATCAAAACCTATTCAAATCAACTTCTCTTCGCATGTAGCTTACAAATCCTCAACCTAAGCATATGTAAAGACCAATTGCAAGAATTAGGTTTACAAAAATCCCCAAAATAGAAGAGGGATTGAGTTGGAGAATATAGAGATGGCTTACTCAAACTTTCTCCTTGGATTTGCTAAGCTATTGCTAAAATTCCTAAGATAAAGCTTAGGAATATTAATTTCCTCTTTCTTAAGGATTTGGAAGTTGTAGGAATAATGAGAAGTAATGAATTGGGGAAGTAGGTAGAGGGAATAAATAGGGGGATTCCTACTTATGTTTTAATGGCCTAGACTTGGCTAACCAAGCCCTACCCAAAAGTTCCAAATCTCACCTTCTCCAAATATATCGATGTTTATAGTTAAAAAGGTCGTAAACGATATTTTGAACTCAATGGAAGTGCTTTGGAGTCCAAATTCACCCATATACAAAAAGTGACTTTTTAGTCTAACATTAAATTAATGATATTATATTCAAAGAAAACATTTAGATATATTTTCGTAAAATAAGCGGGTTGTTACAGACTTCCTCCCTTAAGGGAATTGCGTCCCCGCAATTACTTAATGAAAAACTCATTGAGTAACAACCAATTATGAAGTACAATCGTATACAAAAATAACTAAATCGAGAAAGTCACCTTACTAAGCAAGAGAGAGTAAGCCCGGATGGTTTCGCTCGATAGATTCTCTAGATTCCCAAGAACAATCCTTTGGATTAGAAGACCATTGGACTTTCATAAGAGGAATGTCTTTATTGCGAATACGTTTAACTTCTATTGCAACAATCCGAATAGGTTGTTGCTCATAGGTTAAATTTGGTGAAATCTCGATTTCTTCCATTATATTTGGCTAAAGAATAGATTCAGAATCCCTAAGACATTTCCAAAGTTGAGAAATATGAAACACATCATGGATAGTGGAGAATTGAGCTGGTAATGCAAGACGATAAGATACAGGTCCAATACGTTCGGTAATCGGAAAGGTGTAGGATCTAAATTAACCCTAGAGGGGGGTGAATAAGGTTTATTGCAGATTTTCACAGAGTAATTAAATAATCACAGCACAGATAATTATCAGAATAAATGCGGAAAATAAATAACACACAGATATACCCAGCTACGGCAAAACCCTGCCTACTGCTGCATTCCCCAAGGTTTCTACTAGGAGTTAAAACAATCTCTACGCTTACAATCCCCTGTAAACTCGTGACACTCACTCCCAACTGTTCTTAACCCTATGCTCAAAACCCTGCACTGGTTTCCATCCCCGAAACCAGATTTCCCTGAATTACAATTCCCGTAATTCGTCTCCCTAGTTTTTAGAGACAAACTAGAAAACTACAGATTTGATTACAAATTAAAAAACGAATAAGAAAATAAAAAACCTTTATAAAACAAAGTTAGAAATCCTTAGGAGTTTAAATTAGGGTTATCTCCCTATTAAAAAGTAGTTGGCCGACCATCTTTTCCCTTTGATTCAACACTCTAAACATTTGGTCCTTAGTTATTCCTCTCTGGAAAAAACGCGGCTCCTAGGTTTCCTTTTGAAAAAAAATGGCGACAATGATTAGGGTTTTGATTCTGGAATCCGATTCTCTTCAATTTGAGGCCGCCGCTCTGTCGTGTGATGATCTCGAATTGTCAGTATCAATCTCTTCTTCAATTTGCGTAGAATTTGGATCCAAGCTTGCCCCTTTTACTGGTATGAATTTCCTATTCGAATATAGCTTTGATTAGTTTTAACTTGGATAGTTTGGAACCAGTGATGAATCGGTGTATTTATAGGATTAAAATCCTAAATATATTCTCTGATTTCGTGTTAGACTCAGTCATGATATATACAATAATTTTGGGCATGATTTCTTCTGAAATTCTTGACTTTCCGTAGTTTGAATTCTTCAAACACTTCTGGAAACTTTTGTGTGATTAAAAAACTAGACTTCGAATTAGTCTTCATTGAACTGTTTTTCTGGAATTAAGTTTCCATCTTGACTTTGAAATCCCGATAGCTTCTTCCACGAAAATATACATTTAAAAAGTTGCTGTAAACTTATTTATTTTTCTGGAAATAACATTGATGGCTTTTGGAATTTTGACTTTGAGTTAATCCGTGATTCCTGGATTGAAATCTTAAACTTGATCAATTTTGAACTGATAAGAACAGATGCCATACACGATCATCCCTAGTTCATAATATTTGTCATGTTCAACTTGGTTGTTGTTCTGCCTTGTTCACCTTGCTGCTTGGCCATACTGGTCCATTATGTGAATTTATTTTTTGATTCCTTGTCTTGAATTGTGTTCAGTTTGTGTTATAAAACTTAAAATATAAGGTTTAGGAACTGAAACCGTAGTTGATCTTTTTTCCTGAAACTTTCCTCGACTTGAATTTTAAATAAATGTTTTACTTGAAAATTTTGAACTGATGCTTCATGTGGTCTTGCCATTTTACCATGAGCTATAAAACTGTTTTTCTTGCATTTTTGTTGACCCTGGACCAATGTTTAAAATCTTCAATGTATTGCACACACATACACAACATGCTATTCTTGACTTGTTAAAAAAACCCGTCTCGGTTGCAATCATGTTTGCATGACATGCTATATGACTCATGAACACATTTGATTTGCCAAACTCATGAACTGGTACTTTTACTTGAGATTGTAAGTAGTATATATATATATATATATTTACCTGCTACTCTTTTGGGGCTGAACCTTGAATTGTTGGCTTGTGTACTCGGCCTTTGTCGTAGTTGTTGTCTACTTGAGCATCTTTGAAAACTGCTAAACCATGTCTTGACCACATTCATGCTGAAACCATGTTGTTTCCATTAACCACACTATTGAACTGCCTCTTGACACTGTATATGCCAATACTTGTATTTGAGCTGATCCTTTAATGTGCCATGTTGACACTGCCTGCTTCATGTTTGCTGCACCTGCACATGTACCATGCTATAATTTGGCTCGACATTTGTACTCTTGAACATGTTGCATCATGTACCCTGTCTTTGCATGTGCATTGTGAACTAGTTTTTTTGCTGCCGCCTTGTGTAATTGTTTTGTTATGTATTTGCGTTAGTCACCCTGCTCTTGCATTTATATATTACTTTTACCTCTTGGCATATTGGCTTGATGTTGGCACCTTAAATAGATTGCTATGTTGACCTCATTGAGTTCATATGACCTGACCATTTAGCTACTCGACATGTTCTTGCATGTATCCAGAACTACTCTGTTTTTCTGCCTTAAACATATGCAAGTAATTCTTGAACCATGTTTGTTTGCACCATTAGCTGTACATGTCACCATGTGTTTTTCTAAAATGTAGTTCACTATCTTGAATCTTGATGCATTGTTTTAACCATTTCTTGTTGTTGGCTTGTCCGTACTTGTATTACTCGACCACTTTTCATTGCTGCTTTGATTTGAATGCTATTTGTGTTGTTTTGAAAAATAACTTGATCTCGACTACTTTGATTATTATTGCACTGGGTCGAGATGGTCCACGTGGCTACTCCCCAGTTGCATGCTGCTGTATTTTGATTGGCGAGGCAGTGCACACGTGTGTATATATACACGTGTGTACATGCAACCATCCAGACGAGTTTTTCTGTCCCTACATATCAGACCATGTCTAGAAAAATGATGAGAAACACACCGAAATTCTAAGACAAATAAAATTCAAATAAATTTTTATTTGTTTGTATTGAATTTTATTTTTGTTGCAGTCTACTGTGTGTGTTCTTCTATGATAGGTATGAAGATGACTGGACTGATAGCTGGAAGCTGTGAAGACTGGACTGATAGAAGATAGAGAATGTAGAGTGTATATGAGTCAGTGAATATGAGTCAATATGTATGTAACGAGAAATCTGTGTTTATGAGAGTGGTTGTAGACACGACTGAATAGAATTGTACTATTATTTGTAATGATCAATATTGATTGAAATAAACAAATATTTATGCTATTTAATTCAATCTGTTTCAATTTGTTTGAATCTTTTAATAGTACAATTTCTGTGATGTGTTAAATGAGTCATGTCAGAAATATTCAAAAATATTTGAATTGTAAATAGTGGAGTTATAAATAGTTGTACTGTTTGAATGTTTGATGTATAATATTTAATTTAAATAAAATACTATATGAATATATGAATGTCTGTTCAGTCGTATTCTATTTAAATATAAATATTATACTCCTGTCTGTGATGTATAGATAGAACAATACAGTAACAAACACATTTAAAGTCATATTTATTTGATTGTTATCATCAAACAAAAATAATATAATTGTGTATACAACACTGTTATATACAACAATCTCCCCCTTTTGATAATGATAAACAAATAAAAGATTTTGAATGTGTTTGAACGTGAAATATATCACTCCCCCTATTTGTATGCTCCCCCTACAACTGAACTCCCCCTATATATGTGGAAAATATGAATGATGAAATCCAATTGTCCATTCTCCCTTTAGATATTTAATTTCCAACCTAAAAATATTTTTGGATTAAATACTCATCAATCAAAATCTTGACAATTCTCCCCTTTTTGTTATCATCAAAAGGATAATAGAAATCGAAACAGTGATGAATATAGACTAAAAATATAAATTCAGGTTAGGAGAGAGTATATATCGCAAATCCCATTTAATCAAACAAAAATCATAATATTCTTTAAATCAGGAGCAAATTTCACTTTCAGAATGAATGGATTTACGATGGATTCATAGAATGAGGAGATTCCAATAACAATTGAATATTTGAACATGAATTTTAAAATTTTTAAATATGCTCAAAAACGTGTTAAGCGCTTTCTAACCACGCATAGCCGAAAGGTCTTTTAAATGGGGTTAGTAGTAACTTAACTTCATCCTTTCTAATGAGTTCCATCCATACACAGCCCAAAGGTCTTTTAAGCGAGAATGGAATCACATAGAGACTAAGGTAATTCACTCACGCATAACCACGAGGACTTTTAAATGGGAGTGAATACCAAGGATAAATTATTTATTTACTTTCTAGTTTATTTTTAATTCCAAGAATAATTAGAACCCCCAAATTAAATAAAACCATGATGAATGATAGAAATATGGTAGATATAGAAGATGGTCGTGAAATAAGCTCTAATTCAAAGATATTATAAAATCTGTCCAATCATCATGAGATTTAAAATAATATCTCCTCTAGTTATGAATTATACCATAGTCACAACTCATCGCGATTTCATAAATCTATTAATAATTTTAATGAGTCACAAAACGATTCAAATCAATCGATAATTTCAATTTTTGAATAAATAATCAAAATAATTTTTAAATTGAAAATATCAATTTCAAGAGGAGTTTTGAAAATATCAATGCAGTTTGAAAATTATTTTCAAAAAATCAATCAGTAGATTGTGAAATTATCTAATATTTCTAATGCTGATTGTTCCTAGACAATTTTAAAAACAACTTATATATTTAATTCAAATTGTCTATGGAATTTAAAGATATTTAATTACTAATTTCTCAACTCGTTGTCCAGTCACCAAGATATTCAAACGAACCAAATCAATTTCCTTATCAGAGCAGCACAAGATCATTTTCAAAGCAAGAATCACAAGTGAATTTTTCAGAGAATTTTTTAAACAAGCACAAGAAACATTCAACAATCAAATATGAAGATGATTATTTAAAATTACAAAAAAAAAATCATTTTTTTTAATAATATAGGGAATTCAACAATCAATAACGAATGATTTCAAAATCATCCAAGTAAAAAATAAAGAAAACGAAAGAAATAAAAACTAAAAAGGAAAATAAACAAAACAGGAATTGAAATAAAAATACGAGGCTAGAGATCATACCTGACTTACCATAATCGACGTGATCCAATGAATCTCCAACTCTGAATCTATGGCTAAGGAACTTCAGGCAATTCAATAAAATGGAACAATTTGAATTTTTATCTTTTAAACACAATTGTTCCTTAGCCTATCCCTGGTAACTAAATGTTTATAGGATTGAGTGGTCTAACAAAAACTGTTTTACCACTCTTATCTTCGTTTACACGTTTTGGTACCCAAAACCCGTTTATATAACAATCCATTACTATCCACTACAATACCCTTTGGAACCCAAATTTGTTTAGACTTATTCAAAAACATTTCGTTATTTTTTGGAATCCAAACATGTTTAAATGAATTGTTTTTAAATGAGTTATTATTTCGTTTATGATTTAAAAACCCTTTGAAATTATTAGATTTCAAAATTTTAAATTGATCATTTTCAAAACCATTTAAAGAATCTTTAAAATCATTAGAATTTTGTTTTTCAACTTAATCAAATCCAAAGCCAAGTCCATTTTTATTCTGAACAAAAAATTGGTTTTTTAACAACATATTCAACGATTTCTCTCCTTTAGAAAATTTAGTCAAAGTTGACTCAAGTCGTTGAATTTTAAATTTAAGATTGCTATTTTCTTTCATTAAATTTGAAAACAATTAATAGCGATTTTCCGCTTTTCAGCATCAGTTTGTTTCAAAACCAAATTTTCGTTTTCAAGTGCCTTGATTTTAGCATTGGACTTTGAAATTTCAATTTCAAATTGTTTTCGCTTTTCAAAATCCAATTTTTTAGATTCTCTAAACTTCTCAATCTCCTTCTCAAAATCTCGATTTTCACTTTTAAAATTCTCGTTTTCACTTTTGAGTAATTCAAAATCAGTTTTGAATTTCAAAGGATCATTACTCAAAAATTGACATTTTTCGCATTCTGAAAACGGTGAATTCTTAACTTTTTCAAGTTTTCTTTCTAAACTGTTATTTTCTTGAACTAGTTTTGACCTATCATATTTCAATTTCTAAACGTTTAGTTCAAGAGAATCAATGGTTTTTTTGAGGTCGTGACACATTAGAAATAATTCTTTATAGGTAAAATTCGATACCTCATTAGAATCCTCTTCACTACCTTCTGAATCAGATTGAGCCATAAGACACAAATTAGCTTCCTCTTCGTCACTTTCAGAAACTTCTTCTCCTTTCTCGTCATCCCATGTAGCAGCAAAAGCCTTCTTCCTTCTTCTGAACTTCTTCTTCTTTTCATTTTTGAGCTGTGGGTAATTCGGTTTGATATGTCTGGGTTTCTTGCAATTATAACAAAACACTTCATCGTTTGAAGTATCTGAACTTTCGGACTTGTCAGTTTTTGAATTCTTCTTTCGTGGCTTGTAATTTCCTTTAGCCCACTTTCTCAAAACCATGGCTAGCTCTTCAGTGGAATCTTCATCATCACTTTCAATAGTATTTTTAGAGCGATCGTCTTTTTCTTTGATTCAGAATTCTTTCGTTCTTTTCTTGCTTTTAACTCCATCTCGTAAGTGATGAGATTTCCAATCAACTCCTACATGCTTATTTTATTCACTTCTTTTGACTCTTGAATCGCCGTAACTTTTGCTTCAAAATTCATCGGTAGCACTTTCAATATTTTTCTGATCAATTCCACTTCAGTATAGGTTTTGCCAAGTGCTTTTGCATTGTAGACTAGTGATGAGAAGCGTCCATACATCTATTTTATATCTTCGTCTTTTTGCATCGAGAAATTTTCATATTCGTTGCTGAGTAGAGCGAGACGAGATTCCTTCACATGAGAAGTACCTTCGCGTGTGACCTCCAATGTATGCCATGTTTCCTGTACAGTTTCATAATGAGAAATTCGATTAAAGCATTCATCGCTTTGGCATTAGTTGAAAATAATTTTTTATCATTAGCATCCTACCTGTCTTTTGATTTAGGAATTTCAACACCACTAACAATAACAGTGGTATATCTATAACCCATTCCAATAATATTCCACACATCATAATCGACTGAACTCAAATAAATTTTCATCCTAGCTTTCCAATATGCATAATCAGTTCGATTAAACATTGGTGGCCTAGCTGTGGACTGACCCTCAGAAAACACATTATTAGAAAGATTCATGACTCTAAAGTTAAAATAAAAAATACCTGCTCTTATACCACTTGTAGGATCTAAATTAACCCTAGAGGGGGGGTGAATAGGATTTATCGCAGATTTTCACAGAGTAATTAAATAATCAGAGCACAAATAATTATCAGAATAAATGCAGAAAATAAATATCACAAAGATATACCCTGCTTCGGCAAAACCCTGCCTACTGCTGCATTCCCCAAGGTTTCTACTAGGAGGTAAAACTATCTCTATGCTTACAATCCCCTGTAAACTTGCGACACTCGCTCCGAACTGTTCTTAACCCTACGCTCAAAACCCTGCACTGGTTTCTATCCCCGAAACCAGATTTCCCCGAATTACAATTCCCATAATTCGTCTCCCAAGTTTTCAGAGACAAACTAGAAAACTACAGATTTGATTACAAATTGAAAAACGAATAAGAAAATAAAAAACCCTTATAAATCAAAGTTAGAAATCCTTAGGAGTTTAAATTAGGGTTATCCCCCTTTTAAAAAGCAGTTGGCCCGGCATCTTTTCCCTCTTATTCAACACTCTAAACATTTGGTCCTTTGTTATTCCTCTCTGGAAAAAATGCGGCACCTAGGGTTTCCTTTTGACAATAATGGCGATATTGATTAGGGTTTTGATTCTGGAATCCGATTCTCTTTAATTTGAGGCTGCCGGTCTGTCGCGTGATGATCTCGAATTGTCAGTATCAATCTCTTCTTTAATTTGCGTAGAATTTGGATCCAAGCTTACCCCTTTTACTGGTAAGAATTTCCTATTCGAATATTGCTTTGATTAGTTTTAACTTGGATAGTTTGAAACCAATGATGAATCGGTGTATTTATAGGATTAAAATCCTAAATATATGCTCTGATTTCGTGTTAGACTCAGTCATGATATATACAATAATTTTGGGCTTGATTTCTTCTGAAATTCTTGACTTTCTGTAGTTTGAATTCTTCAAACACTTCTGGAAACTTTTGTGTGATTAAAAAACTGGACTTCGAATTAGTCTTCATTGAACTTTTTTCTGGAAATAAGTTTCCATCTTGACTTTGAAACTTGATAGTTTCTTCCACAAAAAATATCCATTTAAAAAATTGCTGTAAACATATTTATTTTTCTGGAAATAACATTGGTGGCTTTTGGAATTTTGACTTTGTGTTAATCCGTGATTCCTGGATTGAAATCTTGAAATTGATCAATTTTGAACTGGTAAGATAAAATGCTTACACGATCATCCCTAGTTCATAATATTTGTCCAGTTCAACTTGGTTGTTGTTCTGCCTTATTCACCTTGTTGCTTGGCCATACTGGTCCATTATGTGAATTTATTTTTTGCTTCCTTGTCTTGAATTGTGTTTAGTTTGTGTTATAACACTTAAAATATAAGGTTTAAGAATAGAAACAGTGGTTGATCTTTTTTCCTGAAACTTTCCTCGACTGGAATTTTAAATAAATGTTTTACTTGAAAATTTTGAACTGATGCTTCATGTGGTCTTGCCATTTTACCATGACCTATAAATCTATTTTTCTTGCATTTGTGTTGACCCTGGACCAATGTTTAAAATCTGCAATGTATTGCGCACACATGCACAACATGCTATTCTTGACTTGTTAAAAAAAACCGTCTCGGCTGCAATCATGTTTGCCTGACATGCTATATGACTCATGAACACCTTTGATTTTCCAAACTCATGAACTAGTACTTTTACTTGAGATTGTAAGTAGTCTATATATATATATATATTATTTGCCTGCTACTCTTTTGGGGCTGAACCTTGAATTGTTTGCTTGTGTACTCGGCCTTTGCTGTAATCGTTGTCTACTTGAGCATCTTTGAAAACTGCTGAACCATGTCTTGACCACATTCATGCTGAAACCATGTTGTTGCCATTAACCACATTACTGAACTGCCTCTTGACACTGTATATGCCAATACTTGTATTTGAGCTGATCCTTTAATGTGCCATGTTGACACTGCCTGCTTCATGTTTGCTGCACCTGCATATGTACCATGCCATCATTTGGCTCGACAATTGTACACTTGAATATGTTGCATCATGTACCCGGTCCTTGCATGTGCATTGTGAACTAGTTTTGTTGTTGTCGCCTTGTGTAATTTTTTTGCTGTGTATTTGCTTTGGTCACCCTTCTCTTGCATTTATATATTACTTTTACCTCTTGGCATATTGGCTTGATGTTGGCACCTTAAATAGATTGCTATGTTGACCTCATTGAGTTCATATGACCTGACCATTTAGCTACTCGACATGTTCTTGCATGTATCCAGAACTGCTCTGTTTTTCTGCCTTAAACATATGCAAGTAATTCTTGAACCATGTTTGTTTGCACCATTAGTTGTACATGTCACCATGTGTTTTGCTGAAATGTAGTTCACTGTCTTGAATCATGATGCATTGTTTCGACCATTTTTTGTTGTTGGCTTGTCCATACTTGTATTACTCGACCACTTTTCGTTGCTGCTTTGATTTGAATACTGTTTCTGCTGTTTTGAAAAATAAATTGATCTCGACTACTTTGATTAATATTGCACTGGGTCGAGATGGGCCACGTGGCTACTCCCCAGTTGCATGCTGTTGTATTTTGATTGGCGAGGCAGTGCACATGTGTGTATATGCAGCCATCCAGATGAGTTTTTCTGTCCTTGCATATCAGACCACATCTAGAAAAATGATGAGAAACACACCGAAATCTGAGGTAAATAAAATTCAAATAAATTTTTATTTGTTTTTATTGAATTTTATTTTTGTTGCAGTCTACTGTGTGTTCTTCTGTGATAGGTATGAAGATGACTGGACTGATTGCTGGAAGCTGTGAAGATTGGACTGACAGAAGATAGAGAATGCAGAGTGTATATGAGTCAGTGAATATGAGTCAATATGAATGTAACGAGAAATCTGTGTTTATGACAGTGGTTGTAGACACGACTAAATAGAATTGTACTATTATTTGTTATGATCAATATTAATTGAAATAAAAAATATTTATGCTGTTTAATTCAATCTTTTTCAATTTGTTTGAATCTTTTAATAGTACAATTTCTGTGATGTGTTAAATGAGCCATGTTAGAAATATTCAAAAATATTTGAATTGTAAATAGTGGAGTTATAAATAGTTGTACTGTTTGAATGTTTGAAGTATAATATTTAATTTAAATAAATTACTGTATGAATATATGAATGTCTGTTCAATCGTATTCTATTTAAATATAAATATTATACTCCTGTCTGTGATGTATAGATATAACAGTACAGTAACAAACACATTTAAAATAATATTTATTTGATTGTTATCATCAAACAAAATCATATAATTGTGTATACAACACTGTTATATACAACAAAATGAGCCAATATATCTTGGTGCTAATTTTCCCGATCGACTAAATCGCACAACACCCTTCATGGGTGAAACACGAACAAACACAAGATCTCCCACAGAAAATGCTAGCTTCCTTCTCCGTTATCGGCATAGGATTTTTGCCGATATTGAGCCTCTTTCATTCGATGGCGAATGAGATCTATCCTTTCTATGGAATCATGAACAAAATTCGGACCTAGAACCAATTTCTCTTCGGCTTCAAGCCAACATGAAGGAGATCGGCATGGACTTCCATAAAGAGCTTCGAAAGGTGCCATACCGATACTCGATTTGAAGCTATTGTTGTATGAAAATTCAACAAGGGAAATATGAATAAGATCATCCAGAATTTGATTCACGCGCTCCATTTTTCTTTCGAATTGAGGATGATAAGCAGTACTAAAATAAAATTTTGTTCCCAAAGTTTTTTGAAGACTTTTCCAAAATCCACTAGTAAATAATGGATCACGATCACTAACAATTGAAGTGGGTATCCCATGTAATTTAACAATCTCTTTAACATAAAGTTTGGCCAAGAGAGGCACGGTTCGATTAGACCGAATAGGAATAAAGTGTGTGGATTTAGTAAGTCTATCCTTAACCACCCATAAAATATCATGGCCAAATCGAGAATGGGGGAGACTGTCAATAAAATCCATGGATACATGGTCCCACTTCCATATGGGGATATCAAGAAGTTGCAATAACCCGCCAGGCTTTTGGTGTTCGGCCTTAATGAGTTGACATGTAATACAATGCTTGACGAAGTTAGCAACATCAAATTTCATTCCTTCCCAATAATAAAGTCGTTTCATGTCCGCATACATTTTTCTACTTTCGGGATGAATGGAAAATTTAGAACGATGAGAATCCTCTAAAATATCCTTGTGGAGATCATTAATGTTTGGCACTATGAGTCGTCCGAATTTTCGAATGCCTCCACGAGAATCAATATCAAAATCTCTCAACTCATCGTCACAAGATTTATCTCTAATTCTTTGGCTTAGGCGAGCCAGTTCGGATCGAGCTATTGAGATTCACGAATGCGATCCAAAAGAGAGGGATGAGCCTCAAGGCTACACAACACAAGAGTGAGAGTCAGATAGGAGTCATGGCTTTGAATCTCACAAGTGGATAAAATTTTAAGATCCTTCCACTCGAATATCATCATAGATAGAACCACTTGTTGCTTTCGACTAAGGGCATCAGCAAAATGATTTCCCTTACTGGGAGTATATAAAATATCAAGATCATAAGAAGCAAGGAATTCAAGCCAACGTTATTGTCGCAAATTAAGTTCCTTTTGCGAAAATAAATATTTTAATGACTTATGATCTGTATAGAGAATAAACTTCTCTCCCAAAAGATAATGATGCCAAATAATGAGTGCGAAAACAACAGTCTCCAGCTCTAAATCATGAGTGGCATACCGAGTTTCAGCCGGTTTTAGTTGCCTAGAAGCATAAGCAATAACATGTTCTTTTTGCATGAGAACGACACCCAGACCAACATGACTAGCGTCGGTATACACAACCCAGTCTTGGTTCCCTTCAGGAATCACAAGAACCGGGGCATCGGAAAGGAGTTCTTTTAGCGTTTGGAAATCGGCTACACACTTATCCGACCAATTGTACTTGACACCCTTCTTAGTTAAGCTCGTGAGAGGCACGGAAATTTTCGAGAAGTCTTTTATGAATTGACGGTAATAGCCCACAAATCCAAGGAAACTACGGATTTCCGTCACACTCTCGAGTCTCTTCCAATTTTGAATTGCTTCAATCTTTGAAGGATCCACTGAAATTTCGGATTCGGAAATAATATGACCTAAAAATTTGACTTGGAAAATTTAGACTTTAATTGATTGCTTCTAAGAGTCTCCAATACAATATGAAGATGGTTCTCATGTTCCTCCTTGGTTTTAGAATACACAAGAATATCATCAATGAAGATAAGCACAAATCGATTGAGGAAGTCCTTGAAAACACAATTCATAAGGTCGACAAAATAATATGGAGCATTTGTCAAACCAAATGACATTATTAGCAATTCATAAGATCCATACCGGGTATGGAATGACATCAATGGAATGCTATCCTCCGTGATGCGTAGTTGATGGAATTCGGTAGCTTAGTCCAATTGAGAGAAGGCTTTAGCTCCACTAAGTTGATGGAATAAATCATCAATCCATGGTAGAGGATATTTATTCTTGATGGTGAGATCAATAAGTTTGCGATGTCGATGCAAAGCCTAAGTGTACCACCAGACTTCTTTACAAAAATCGTTGAAGCTCCCCAAGGCCAAAAACTGGAGTGAATAAACTGTTTCTTCTCTAATTCAGATAATTGCTTTTGCATTTCTTCATTTTCCTTATTAGACAACTGATAAGGAGGACGAGTAACAGATAGAGCTACGGGAGTTGAATTAATTTGGAACCCAATTGCTCGCTTTGGCGGTATTCCCAATATGGGCTCAAATATATCGGGAAATTCTTGAACAACATAAATTCGAGAAATAACCTCCTCTTCATCATTGTTATCATCATCTCTATGATTTAAAGTATATAAATAGGCCACCACATCCAAAC
The DNA here is from genome assembly GCA_030737875.1 of Allium sativum. Classification (NCBI taxonomy): domain Eukaryota; kingdom Viridiplantae; phylum Streptophyta; class Magnoliopsida; order Asparagales; family Amaryllidaceae; genus Allium; species Allium sativum. The sequence continues at coordinate 780,555,277 of CM060913.1, read as the reverse complement.
TAGAATCTTTAAGCACTACAGAAATTCGATCGACGGAGTGAGGATGTCGAAGATGGATAATCCTCTCAGGACATTGGATGTGAGCCTCATAATGATGAAGCCAATCCATTCCCGATAAAATTCCAAAGCCTATAAAGCGAACCACATACAAGTCGGCTTGGAAAGAATATCCACTCAAACAATCTCAACATTTTCACATAATAAACTAAGAGTTGTGGAGCCACCAACCGAATTCGTAATCCTTAGTGAGGTCATCAAACATAAGGCGTCCAAAGAATTAGCATCAACAAGGCCTTGTGAAATAAAAGAATGTGATGCACCTGTATCAAAAAGAACTCGTGTAGGATGCCCATGAAAATCAATAATACTATCTAAGGTAGAATGAAAATTGCCTTGCCCGGAAGAAGTGTTGCTAGGGGATTGCATGACATTTAGCTTTCCCTCCTTCTTACTAGGACGTTTGAGGCATGAATATATTGAATAGCCCTGAGCCTTACAGTAACTACAAAAACAGAACTTAGAGCACTTGTTTGCATAATGATATTTTGCCCCGCAATTGTAGCATTCTGCTTTTGCATACTTAAAAGCTTTAGCTTCGGGAGCTATCTATGTACCTTTCTTATTTGGAGGACCTGGGTTTGTTGCCGCGATTCCCCTTATTGTTGGAGTTCTTCTTAGAGATCTCCACTTCAACATCGCTCTCTTTATCGGCCTCCTCAAGACTAAGCGCGATATCCACTAGCTTGTCAAAAGGCACGTCCAATTTAAGTAGTAAAGATTTCTTAAGAATCTTGTTGATCCCACAAACAAATTTTCGACTCTTCTTCTTTGCGGTTTCAATATACTCCAACCCATATTTGGATAAAGAGTCAAAAGATGCGGCATATTCGGCCACAGAAGAGCTACCTTGCACAAGGTCCATAAAACGACGGGCTAATCCCAGTTTATCACTTTTAGGTACAAACTTTTCCTGGAATTTCTCCCAAGTTAGGTACTTCTCTTGGATTTCATAGATTAAGAGCTCATACCAATCAAGTGCTCTGCTTTCAAGCATACTCGAAGCTACTTGAACTCGATGCAAGTCCTCAAGATTCAAGCGAGAAAATATGCGTTCGCATGATTTGAACCAAGCTTGGACATCCACAACACTTTCAGTGCCCTTAATTAAAGACTCTTCCACTAAGCTTAGTGTAATCACTGCATAAGGTAGCAAACCCAGATTTGGGATGCATAGGCGCAGAAGTGGTTCCTGCCGCTTGGGCATTTGTCACTAGATCAAGAAGTTGCTGAGTTGTCATATATACTCCTGCGACAGGAGTGGCAGCAGGTTGAGCGGCGTTCGCATGGGCACGTAGACATTTTTTTTTAAGAAAAGAAGAAAGAAAAATGTTAATCTCAAAAAGATTTTGAATCAATGAACAAGGAATCATAATATAAGATAGGATATGACGGGTCCTAAGACTCGATTTAAATCCTAAACACAATTTCCTAAGAGAGACTTAGGACAATGATCCTCACTATAATATCTTATACTGTTCCGAACTCGGCTCTGATACCAAGTGTAACGCTCCACCTCTATACTCGTGTTAACCAAGGTCACTGCAAGAAACTAACCCAAAGAATAAAGCTGTTTAAGAGCGACCGTCTGTATATTAGCTTTGAATAAGCGTTAAACATGTCGGATAACGTGGTCCTAATTTTTAGTTTTCATGTGGAAACCCAGCACGTATAACTCAAGTTCAAATCTACTACACAGCGGCTATATATAATTCGGAAACAATATAAAATACATAACAAAATAATCAGAGTCAAACATAGAATTTTCATATCACAAAGGCAGAATAGATATGAAATAAAGCACCATAGCATATATACATAGAGGTAGTGGCCAAACAAGGTCCACTATACTACAAAAGAGTAGGTAATAATACATGCCAAAAGGATGGGATACATAAGAGTCACTGTCTCATATACATATCAACATAAACTACAACTCTAGTGTAGTAAGCAAAAATAAAGAACTGGACCTGCTAGAAGTCACGTGGAAGTACCTGCAACACTCGGGCCTGACCCGAGTATTATTAATAAGAAATAAACAATAAACGGATCAGTCTAGCTGTACTTATCTCATAAACTAGCACATAATAAGAGATATAAAGAAATGTAGACGCATAAATACTATAATAAAAGTGAACACACATAAATGTGGAACTCAGTAATGTCTAAAATATATCTCACAAATCTATAACACAACTATAAAAGAATATTTCATCCAAAGTCATATAGCTACTCACGGAAATGATAAATTATATCAAATCAATATGAAAATTGACATCACATATGTCAAAGAAACCCAGATTGATAAATTAATATCAATAAACTAAGATTGATAAATTAATATCAATAAAATCTCAAATTCTAGAAATCAAAAACCAGAAATCCAGAAATCATAGAAAAAACAAGGGGGTAGGCCTCGAGATGGGAGTCCGAAGACTCAACCTGGGGGTCTGAAGACTCAACCAACACGTGTATCGAGATGAGATGTGATCTCCAGGTAGCTAGCCTATATGTTGAGCTGAAGCTCCGAGATGGCTCGAAGACCTGTGGGTCGCGACCCCGCTGGAGCGAACCTAAGTCCCTCAGTGAACCGAAGTTCCTAAGGATAATCCAAAGATCATCAAAAAATGAATAAAATCATGGAAAGATCACAATTGATCCAAGGTAGTGAAAATTACTCCATACTAGTAATTATAAGAGTTTAGCTATATGTCCCTAACCACCAGCTCTACTCGAATATTTACTAATAAGTCGTATAGTCCACTAAAACCATAATACGATCATTGCCACAGTTTCAATCGAACGAGTCCAAGAATTAACTGTTGAAGTAAACGCAAGGGGTCATAGTCCTTGCCTTTGCTAAGGCATTTAATTAGATTTCTCATATGAATGAGAAAAAGATTTATAGAATATATTCTACTAGTAATATAAAACCCTTTATATATAGTTTTGAAGTGGCAAATCTCCTATAATAACGATCGAAATAATGATCGAACTAAGAATTCACGTTTTTATGACGTAAATTAAATCTCATAAAAATCAATCATAAATTCAATTATAATGAATAAATGAAATAAACCATCAAAATTAGTATTTAATGAATCAAATAATTACCAAAAATTGATTAATTCGAATTGCTGAAATCTGTGAATTACTGAAACTAAAAAACCACAGAAGAAGGCCAAACGGGTCGTAACTCGACCGGGAAAGAGCCTGAAACAACCTAGACAGTCGACCATGGTCTCTACTGGTCGACTGCAGGAAAATAGCAGGACCAGTCGACTGGTCCTTTTTTCACCAGTTGACTGGTCAACTCTACCAGCGGACATATATTCAGTAGCAGGTACCAGTCGACTGGTCCTTTTTGACCAGCCGACTGGTTGTTGTTAAACACCAACTCGGTTATCTTTCTTTAGCTAAATCATTCATGGATCATTTTTGTGATCACTGGTAGCTAAGAACTTTATAAAGGTATTAAAGAGGCCTCAATGGTTCACCAAAACAAGGAAACCCAAACTTACATGCACAAGAAGAATCACAATAGAAATCATTGAAATGAAAAAGAAATTCAAACATTGGAGATGATAACAAACAAATCAGTCAACACAACCAATTAACACACAACAAAGACATGCCAATGGCACACTGGACAAGCATAAATGCTTGAGGCATAGATGTGAGTTCACAAGAACTCACCTTTGATTATTGAATGCAAGGAGATGAATCAAAACCTATTCAAATCAACTTCTCTTCACGTGTAGCTTACAATTCCTCAACCTAAGCATATGTAAAGACCAATTTCAAGAGTTAGGTTTACAAAAATCCCCAAAATAGAAGAGGGATTGAGTTGGAGAAGATAGAGATGACGTACTCAAGCTTTCTACTTGGATTTTTTAAGCTATTGCTAAAATTTCTAAGATTAGAGCTTAGGAATATTAATTTCCTCTTCCTTAAGGATTTGGAAGTTGTAGCAATAATGAGAAGTAATGAACTGGGGAAGTAAGTAGAGGGATTAAGTAGGGGGATTCCTACTTATGTTTAAATGGGAAAGACTTGGCTAACCAAGCCCTACCCAAAAGTCCCCAAATACCACCTTCTCCAAATATATCGATGTTCACAGTTAAAAAGGTCGTAAATGATATTTTGAACTCAATGGAAGTGATTTCGAGTCCAAACTCATCCATAAACAAAAAGTGACTTTTTAGTCTAACATTAAATTAATGATATTATATTTAAAGAAAACATTTAAATATATTTGCGTAAAATACGCAGGTTGTTACAATATATCAAAATAAAATGCAGATTTAGGATTTTATAATTTTATATCAAAATAAAAATTATAAACTCCGAGGGGCAAATGTTATCCACTAAAAATAATGCATATGCTGTTAGACCTAATTCAAAGTTAAAATTGATGGATCAGACGATACACTCAATGTGTATGGGATGGTTAGCCTCAGTGTGTGTGGATCGGTCACTTCATTTAAATATGGGTTGGTCGGTCACATTATAAATGATGGTTTGGCCTGCGTACACTCAATGGCTCGGTCCCTGCTATATGGGTCGATCAGTCAGGTTGTAAACAATGGGTGGGTCGGTCATGTTATATGCGATGGTTCGGTCGGTCACGTTGTAAAGAATGGGTCGACTATACAAATATACACGGGTCGGCCACAAAAGAATAGCGGCAACATTGTGTACGACAAAATGGATCGGTTCAAGGATGCTTGCATGGACTACCAATGGACATACGGGAAGTACACGTGGACTTATACCAGCTGCAAGTTATATGGGGACAGGTCCAATTAAGTAATATGGGTCGGTTTGTTATCTTGTTGCAGCAACAAAGTACACGTGACTCGTTTCACACATTATATATTTGGACCAGACAAGCATATGCCGCATGCATATAGTTCATTTCTATATTTTGTATATGATAGCATGTATAATGGTGGTCCTATTTCTCACGTAAGAAGATAAAATAGCTCCATCTTGTATAACATGACCGGCATATTTATGGAATATGGGGCACATTATTTTCAACATGGGTCTGTTATCTTTGTTCAAAGACACGGGTGTTAGGACAGGGCAGAAGGAATACAATGTATAAATCAAGCAATATTTAAAAAATGGAGAGATGCAACGCGTGGATGGGCAGCAAGTCTTGAAACAATGGACATGTGGCGTTAAGCTTTGGATTAATGCAATATTGTTGTGTGGTTTAGTCCCATATTGTGTAATAAAGAATAGTAGAAATGTATAGAGGATTGGCACAATAAAGTGAAACATACGTGGCTGAAAATATGAAGTGTAATGTGTCATAAGGATCGAGAGTCTCTAAAGCATGTATGGGTCGGTACCCAATTTCCTGAATGGGTCGGTACGGTGGCACAATGGTAAATCATCTGGTCGGTCCGGAAGCAATATAAAGCTGGTCGGTCATGTATCAAATTTCTGGTCGGTTGACATTAAAGTGTGACAACTGTGTAAAGCTGTAAAATAACCAAGTGGCATTTTCGTAAATAAGTGTGAGGCCGACCCAAACCATGCACATTATAATTACAACACTGCCATTACCCACAAACTACACCTGTAAATAGCCCACTTCTCCACCATTCAGGGGACCGGCTTTTCCATCCCAAAAGGATGTCCAAATCGTTTCTCCACCACTCTCAAACACTTCAAACACCAATAATTGCTTCTCCAACTCAATCTACCTTCCTTCAACAATTAATGGATCAAATATTCTCCAAAAACCATCAATTCTCTCTTAAGTTTAATCCAAGCTTCTCTAATCTCCGCTGATACTCTCTAAAGCCTAGATCTAACGGTAAATCAATATGGAATCAGTGAAGATTGTTCAATTACTAAAGTGATCGAAGATCTACACAGTGATCGTCATAAAGTAAGAGGTCTCACTGATTCCTTTGCAAATTCAAGCGAAATCTTGATCATACAAAGAAAGAAAAGAGAGAGAGAGATGAAAAATATGAGCGAATTTGTAAATTCATGTACTTTGTAAAACAAAGAGTGATAATGAGAAATGATTCAAAAGTGGACGTAGATTTATTCCAGATCGAACCACTATAAAATTCTTGTGTTTTTTACTTACTTATATTTTTCGTGGCACCATTTTCCTTAATCTTACCATTTAGTGTGATCTCACACCTTGGTGTTGTAGACCAATTTTGGTTTCAACATTTACTTGTCGCAACTGAAAGAAAATGTCTGTTGCTAAATCTGGTCTATTGCAACTGCTATGAAAGGTCTGTTGCTAAAGATCATTTATTGCAACTATCATTTATTGTCAGTTGCAAATAGCTAGTTGCAATAGGGTATTTTTCATGTAGTGTTTGCAGGGGGAACGTACGACTAACAACCTAAAATATATACAACAATTATGCAATGATTAAAATATATAGAGCCAAAATTTGCTGTAACCGGTACGTGAAGATACGTACCACAAAAATCTACTGGAAGAGAAAGCGAAGATGATTCTTAGAGAAAATACGAGTCTATAGTGGCATTAGAGAGGTCATGGTTAGATATTTGACTAACTGAATCAACATAACATTTAAAATGAAAAGGGATGGATCATGGATGGAGTCGCTGCTTTAGAAAGAAGATATTCAAGGTGAAAGAACCTCCTTAACCATAAGAATTAGCTTCGCTTGGGAGCATTTGAGCAACAGTGGTTGGAGGCAGCGTGAGTCTCTGTTTGAATAATGTCATCATATGTGGCTTAAACATAACCATGATATGTCATTTATAACATCAAATAAAATGCAGGTGAAGTTGAGTATGGGTCAATAGGATATCTCAATGCAGTAGTTATAGAACATTTGATGCTTACAAGATTCATCCGGAAGACTCTTGTTTCCTTAACGCATAATCCTTGGATACTAAAAACGGTGAATTCAACGAAACTATGAGTATATCCAATAATAAACATTTTTTCTTTTAAAAAACAACTCCTTATAGTGCTAAATATATTTTGAAATTAGAATTTTATTTATTTGCTTATGAACGATAAGGTGGATCTAAAATGACTTAAATTAAAAATATTATGGTTTAGTTTTTGTTAATCAAACTCTTATATGGATGAACACAACGCGTAAGAGGGTATATCTTATATTTCTTACATAATTGATTTATATTTCATGCATTTGTGCCTCACTCAATTTATCAATTTTTTCCTTTTCTTCCCTTCTTTTATAGGCGTTCAAGAAAACGATCATGGGCTCGTAAATTACTTACGTGTATGTAGAGGCGGATCCAGAAAAACATATTAATGGGGTCCTTATGCAACATAAAGATAAAATAAAATACGGCAACAATTCAAAAAAAATATTACTTCAATACAAAATAGAAATGTTTTACATTCTAAATTTGTTCCCTATGAGTTTTCATATTTTGAAAACGATCTATTACAACTTCATTAGTAACATTGGCGAGTGCTTGTTTTTCTATAGTTGAAATAAAACAATCACTTAAAAATTCATCACCGATTCGGTTGCGCTAATCCGACTTCACAAGTTACATTTTAGAAAAGCATCTCTCCACTGTTGCGGTTGCAACCGGCAAAACCAATGCAAGCTTTAGTAACCTATACACTAACACTACACCAGAAACGGTGATTTGCAACGGCTTTAGGCCGTTGCAAATTGATTTTGCAACGGCTTTAAGCCATTGCAAAAGTTGGAGTAGCTAAAATTTTGCAACGGTCATTAGCCGTTGCAATTTCTTGTATTTGCAACGGCCTTGACCCGTTGCAATCAATCATTTTGCAACGGCTAAAGTCCGTTGCTTATTTTAGTTTTGCAACGGCTCTTAGCCGTTGCTAATTGACATTATTTTATATAAAAAAAAACTGTTTTCCCCCTTCTTCGGTAGTTCCTATTCAGTACAAATGGTTACAGATTTGACATAAAATCACAAAAGAAATATTAATAAAATCAAAAATTCAATAAATTCAACATAAAAATCTAATTTAACAACAAACTAATTTTAAAGTTCAACAATATATTACAAACGTAAAAATATAACAGTTTGCAGCAATAAAAATAATATTGTCGTGCACTCCAAGTTCAACAGTAGTAGCCAAAATAATAGTACGGTACATTTCAACTTCATCACAATAACATTACATAGTAGTATTGTTTCTTAAATTCTTCTTGAGCAAACCTCTATCATCACCAGAAATCAGCAATCTAACATTGTTGAAAGGCAAATTTTCAGATTTATAAAGCCATACTCATAATAATACATGTGCTAAATTAATACAGAGATAAGAAACGAGTATTTAAGTAAAGCTTACATGAGTATCAGCCACATCAATAGCTATTTGAATTCTGGTACTCCATGTCAACGGGGCTTTGTCTACAGCTGCATAAGCCAAAGATTTATTAGCAAAGTATAACTTATTTTAACTAATGATTTTGACCGATACATTTCTATATGGAAAATCATAGTTTCATTAAAAAAGGACAATATATTTCGAAATTCATTTGAATTTCAGTTATCAACCAATAGTGATCGAAATATCAAACTGTATTCGGATGTATAAGCTAACTAATACATGAAGAACAAATAATAATAAAACCTGCAGTGATGTCCACTCTTGAAACTCAACAAATATAATGATATTATCAAAAAAACTATATTGAAAAAAATTATAAGCAACTTATCATTAAAAAGATTAGTGTACTCAAGTTGAAATTCAAAGAGTCAGTACAAGATAAAAGAGATGCAGTGTGGCATGGGTATATGATCAGAGAGATAACAACAACGGCAAAAGCAAAGTCCAATGAACAAGTCATAGACTGTCTACATCATCTGGCGTTATTTAGTAATGTATCCTTGAATGATGCATGATTGTATCCTTATTAAGGTTGACCTGATGTTGACCGCAAGGAGAAAGCATAGTGGTAGAGAAAATTTATTGAAGATTTGGTGGGAAACTGTCTGAATTTGGACAATTTCGAAATTATTGCAGTTAACATATATGTGCTTAAGGAAAGCATAGGCATGCCCAACCGTGGAAAAGAGGGGGTTTCGTGGTAAAATATATTCAATTTTAAACATTCCTATTTTATTACAACCATCTGTAAACTCAGTTTTAACTCCAGTTGCCAATTATGGTTGTATCACGTTTGTTTATGTCAGTGTACTACTCTCTGTTAAATGCATGCAAGTCGAGCATGTCCAATGGAACTGGTAGTAAGCTATATACCCTTTTTACAGGCTCCCAACCTTTATAAAAGCATGCAAGTAGTTGCACCATTAACACACAGGCAAGAAAAATAAATCTCTTCCCTGAAGATCAATAAGCCATGGCTCGGATTCTCAACGTTCAAACAAAAACAAAGACTAGTGATTTGTTTCTCCTAGCATCCTTTAAACATAATGCCTGATTTTCTCTTCTATAAAAAAAGTCTAGCATTAGCTACCAGAAAAAAGGGCCACGTATTCATATTGCGTGTACTGTGTGAGTAAGAATACAAGATCTATAGCCAATAATATTACAATATTTCGAAAAACTTGTACCATTTTGAAAGGTTATAACATTGAGCATGGTTCCAAACTGTCTGAACTGGCACAAGAAGAAAACCGGTGCTACTTGGATTTTTTTTTTTTTGAATGGTATGGTCACAAAACAAATGTGGGACAAGAACTTGTACCATTTCGAAAAACTTGTACCATTTCGAAAGTTAGCCTTGAAAATTGGTGCTACTTGGCACAAGAACAAATGTGGGAGTGCGGTGTTTATGACTGCAGACTAGCCAGGAATTACAAAAATATTACAACATAATGGAATTTCATGCGTGTGGCTACGATAAAGATAGGCATTAAATGCCCCCATAATGTGCAACTTGTATTACGAACAGAAGAATTTAACCGGATCATATATGTATACATGCCTTAGATAAATACCAATCCCAAAATGCTTACAGATAGATACCTAATGAGCCAGCTGGATCAAGCGACAAGTGAAACTGAAGTATTGAACAAGCCATAGTTGAATCAAAATGCTAAATCAAAGGCTTATAAATATGCTTCAAATGAAGGACAGAAACATGCTCAGAATATCAATAATACTTGCTTGTTGTTTTCAATTTAAAATCTGACGTGGTTGCCAAAACACTTCGAGTATTACTGGCGAAATGCCTTTAAGACATTACTACTGCTTATCGCTAAAATAAATCATTACGTGGTTGCAAAACTGTATATGGCCAAATTTAGCTGAACAAAGAAAGGAGTTATGTGATTATATTCTTTACCAATATACCAGTTCAATCTTCTCTGGATAATTTTAATGCCGTTATTTCACCTCATTATAGATTGATTAACTGTTTTCATAATTCAATAGGAAAAGCTGATTTCATGGACTGCATTATTAATTCAAAATTGATTGAACTTGAGTTTACAAGTAATTTTTATACTTAGATGGGTGGTAACAAATTTTCTATTGGCAGTAAAATTGATAGAGTATTTGTCAACAATCTTTGGGAAGATAGTGATTTACGTAGGAGGTATGAGCAGATAAATGAAGATCGGTCAAATACTATGTGGAAAGTTGCATATGAAAATGCTCAACGAATGGAACTTAATTGGTTCAAGGGTGACAAAACTTCTAGTTTCTTTTATTTTAAAATGAAAATCCTCAGGTATGTTCACAGACGCAAATATATATATATATATATATATATATAAGATGATGATGGCAATTTGCAATATACTTTAGGAGAATTCGCTCAAGAACCAATTATTCATTTTCGATCTTGTTGTATTTAGTATTTTCTTTTCAGTATTTGGGTTATTTTTTTCCAAAGTTTTTCTTTCTACCTACCTCTTTATCCAAATTTGTGTAAAATCGTAAATGTTCACCGTTCATGCTTTTTTGCCACTTTTGCTGTATTTTTTGCACCGACTTGTCATTATCGTTTGTTGTGATTAAAAATAGCTAATCATGTATCCAGCTTTCTATTTTTAAAATCTATTCACTCCAACAAGTTAAAATAACTAGCTTGAGGTCATTATTGATAATCTACACTTTCAAAATATTTTACTAAGTAAGATTTACAAATAAATTTATGCTCAAAATTATCAGGACTTGGATTTCCAGGTGGTATTGTGGTCATTAGTCATTTCATACAGCATTTTATTTTCTTCTTCGATATTTGCATACTCAATAAATTCGAACAAATACAGACAAGGATTAAAGTGAGCATCGTTCAGTGCATCATAAGGATAAGTATATACATGGAATTAACATGAGCATCTTTTAACGCCTCATGATCAAATATGTTTATGCCTACATGACCCAAAACCTATGATATCATTCTTATGTGTATTTGCAAGTATAATTGGATCTATGTTAAGTATCGTTTGGGTTTCATAAACTATGCAAGTTCATGATGAAATAGGCTATGTGATTAGATGTTAAAATTTGGCATTTTGGTGAATATATAACATGCTAGTTTTGTGGTTGACATTATGCCAAGTTAAACATGTTTAAACACAAGTTTATATAAGCCTAAACTATGCCATTTCATATGTCACCTACTTAGTTATACTTTGATTTGAATGCAAGTTCACATGACCCATAATTTATGTTGAATCGCTAAATTGCAAGTTCATGCGCCACACACCTTTATGTGAAATACTACATGTGCTTGATTTCCCCTTTTTCTCACGTTATAAAGTTGGGCTGAATTGTGACAAGCCCAACACATGTTATAATGTTGCGAACAAACGAGGGTAATAACGTTGGGTGTAAAACATGAAAAATATATGTTGGCATGGTTGGCACATGCCAACGACAATGACATTTAAGCGGTATGAATTGATATACCCAAGAATAAAAGATATGACATTTACATATATAATTGAGAAGTAATAAAATATGTAAATTTAAAAAACACGATATGCTTAACCCGAGGTTGGATTGAGTTGTGATGTAAACCCGCCCGGACCCGCCCGGCTGTCCAGTAGTCACAACAATACCTATCCAATGTGGGTGGTTAAGCATTGAGCCCAATAAGGACCCGAGGTTAGACTAAGCTACGGTGTAAACCTGCCGGATCCGACCGGCACATCCAGTAACCGTAGCAATACCTGTCTAATGTGAGTGGTCAGGTGCTCTAAGAGGCTAAGGACAGATGGTAGGGTTAAGTCAACTATAACACTTAACCAGATTCAACATGTTAACAAGAATTGATGGGTGGGGTTAGGTTAATACAGACACTTAACCACTTAACATGTTTGACTAGAAAATCCTAGTAACGAGGGACCCATTTCAGCAGTAACCCAAGTTAGGTATCATGGTACCCTGAAACTAGGCAGGGTGGGGCACGATTACTGGGCTGATTGTAAGCGGTCTAAGCGATGGCGGTGGGTGCAACAGTGTAGATTCTAACGGGGTGTGTGCGTGCACACACTCCGGAGCAGACAAACAGGGCACTGGGGGCACCAGTAGTATAACCTATTCCTTCTAGAAATTGTGTCAGGGCCGCCACCATGGGTCTTGATACACCCCATGGTGGGACCAGCATAGGTATCTACAAATTCTTGGGGGCCGTATGACACATGTTAACGCGAGTAGGAGCCGATCTTTAGAAAATGGGGATCACTTCACCCTCAGCATGGGGTGCCAGTTAAAATAAGCTCAAGTAGGTGGAGAGATATAGTATGGGTGCGATAGTACATTCAATTCTAAACGACACTTCCTTAGCTGGTGACACTTTACTGTTTTCAGTTTATATCTATCATGCCCTTTTCTTATTCACATACTGAAGAGTTACTAGATTTACTCAGGCTTTATGTCTGACTCTATTTTCTTTTCATCTTCTTTTCTTTCGTTTCCCCTCCCCCCCCCAGGTCCACAGGGAGGAAACAACTCAGCTCAGTCAGACTCTTTACAAGCTCCAAGACCGTAGATGTATGATATGGATCTCTTTTGCTCGGATTATGGCTTTGGATATCACTATGGGGATTTTTGTCACTTTATTTATGTTTTATGCTTCTTTAATAATCAAGACAGTAATGAGGTTGTAATGTTGGAAGTATTTTGAGACAATTATGGAAATGTTTTTTTTGAACACGTATTGATGAAATAAAAGTCTGTTTGGTTTCCGCTGTTTAAAATATCTGTATTTATATCTGTCTTGAGTTTATCTGTGTCTTTTACTTATAAACCTCCACCAAAGTTAAGGCATTCCCTTTGTGAGTGATCTTAACAGAGGTGGGGTGTTTTATATTTTCTCGTCTTGGGTGTACAACCCAATCAAGACATCAGTAATCATCCAAACGATATGAAGACCTCCAGTCTTCAACCACCGTCTTCATCGTCGACATATCGTCGAATCTGTTATTCAGAATGGGATAAACCCGTTCTTTCTGAATAATCCGCGTATCTTATAAATAAGTGCTATAAAAACGCAACATACGCCTCATTCCAATTCTGAATATCCTTTTATTTAAATATTCATATTCTTCGGGAAAGGTTCTCATTAAATTTATCAAGGATAAATTCTTTAAATTTATTCTTTAATCTTCCATTGGATATCAATTCAAACCAAATTAAAGTTTATCCAAACTAGTCAGGATTAGCAAACCTTACCAAAGTAATCATTTATTTAATTTCCCAGTCCCAACCTATTCATCCCAGGAAGCAAAACTGGTAATACTTCATATCTAACACCACATTGTTATCGGTAAAATTAATTACCATTTCACGTTCAAATCTAATTTAAGATTTAACTATCGCTTAGAGCAAAACTGGGGATACTCCATCTTCGATCATTTCTCAAATCTGATAATTTAAATTATCATATTCATCTTTCAATCTAATTAAAGATTCATTAAAACTCTAATTCAGTTTTAATCCCAAAAATCATCTCTTAATGATTATCCAAAGTTAAGAAATTAATCTTATCTTCAATCGGGTTAAAGAACTAATGTCATTTAAAACACAGTTTATGATAAACCCAAATCACATTCCATTAATTATGGAATCTTCACGGAAAATAGATAAATATATACAATCTCTATAAACTTCCGTATCCAACCAATAATATAAATGGAACAACGACAAAGCCTTTTAAATTCCATATATAGTAACAGTCTTCCTCCACAGATTTTCACATCGATTATTACCAAATCGAATTCCATTCCATTCCAATTTATTTTGTTAAATTGGAAAACTTTACTATGGAAAATCTCCTTTAAATATTAATTAAAAGATTTATAAATTCCAAATCATATTTCACTATAAATCGGGTAAAAGAACGAATGTCGTTAAAAACACAGTTCATAATAAACCCAATTCACATTCCATTTTCTATTCTATTCACACGAGGTTTAAGAACAGTGTTATTTAAGACACCATTCACGACAAACCCAAAATCCAATTCTTTTATTCAATTCCAATTAAATATTAATTAATTTGAAAGACTTCACTAAATCTTAATTTGAGGATTTATTCGTTTCTCATCTGGGTTTAAGAACAGTGTTAATGAAGACATCATTCACAACAAACCCAAAATCCAATTCAATATTAATCACAAGTTTCTGAGTAGAAATTATATCGGCTTATATTCAATATCAAATCCTAAAATCAACAAATATCATATTGGGAATAACGATATATATATATATATATTCCAAATTCCTCCACAATATTTGTATAATCACGAAATCCAATATCGAAATATTCCGAAGAAAATTTCGATTCAAATCCATTCCAATTCATATACTAGAAATTCTGCTTATATTTAAAAATTCATTCTCAATCCAATTTATTTGTTTAAAAATAATTGGATTATAATTCTAATTAACAACTAGTTCCTTTCGATAAATATATATTTTTAACTTTTCAAATATGTAATTTTTCATCCCAGTTCTTTCATTTATTATTACACAAATTATCAATATTTTTAATAACTTTATTAAGGCCCGTACATTCGATTTCCACTAACGGCCATCGAACTGTACGTACAACGACCTTTTCCAAATTTGATTTGGACATAATTCCAAATCCAACCGTTATATTTCAAATCTCTTATATTTGTTAGAAAGCCCTTTTCGATACGAACCCAATGGTTCCAGTTTTAGGAGAATCCAACGATCGGATCTCGCGTAATGTCCATTCGAAATCAATGGTTGAAATTCGCGAACTACCTCGGCGTCGCGCGTTCTATTAAGGACATTAAATATATATAATATATATTATATATATTTCATCGATTTCCATTTAAAACATATTTTATAAATTCATCTTAAAAATGATTCCAACTTCATTTTCAATTCTAAACCCAAAGCGAATTTTCCTTATCATTATAATATATAAATGATAATATTTTCAAAATATCAGATTTTGAAATCATTTCCTTTTCGATATTTATTTTAAAAAAGAATAAAATCGATATAAATATCGTTGACGTCAAAATAGCGTTAATTTAATCAAACGGCTTTATATATTTCAATATTTTCATGTCCATCCCAAATCGGACATCAAAATCATATTTTGATCCGTTACCAAATATTATTTTAAAATATTCATTATTCGTCATTTTAAAGTATTCTTTAATTTAAAATATTCGTTCTTTTCGAATTGGAATCAGACACAGTCAATTACCATATAATTTTATTTATATGGATTTCATACACACGTGTACACAACAATAATCAAACAACAGTCAACCATCATCCAGAGTGCAATACACAACTGCATAAGCATTAAATATAAATAATCGATGCTTATAACAGCATGTCAACCCACCGATTGACATACAACTAAATATTGGGATTAGTGTATGTCCAGAATCATCTCAATACCCGTGTGGGGTTTTCAAACAACAAACACTGATCGTTATTTGTGCAGTTGAGCGATGTGTAAAATATATCGTCCCAATCCATATCAATTAAATGTGTGTACATAAACAAATCATCCGATTTGTAATTGAATATTTATTTTCATTTATATACTTGTTAAAAATTATAATTTTAACGATAAAATATTTATTTCAACATCCGAATATTTTATATAGTTCATTTATACAATAAAAATCATATTTTTATTATTCTAACATTTATAGAAAATTTCGGCAGCATATCGACGCAATACTAGAACCGAAATAAGGTCTAGCCTTATCCCTCGCCTACTAATGGCTCGCGCTATATACATACCAATTCTATTCAATTCTATTCATTTCCCAAACCAAATTCAAACAAATAAACCAATCAACCAAACAAACATAGTTTCAAACAAAGGTGTTGGGTGCTAATAAGCACCGTCTTCATCCTAGTATATATATTTAACTAGAAAATAAATTAAAGTGAGAAGTTATCACCTTTGGGATCCACTCCTCCATTCTTTATTTCTGAACGGTTCAGATTTGGATTTGTTTTCCACTAGTTCATTCGTAATCTGTTTCACATGTTGCTCATAGTAAAAATCACATTTTTATTCTGATGATTATATATTTAAAAATCTCATTTTTAATCAATAATATTTATCTTTAAAAATCACATTTTTATTTCAATGTCATATATATAAAAATCGCATTTTTATAACGATGTTTACATTATAAAGATCACATTTTTAAAATGATGTTTATATTATAAAAATCCCATTTTTATATTCATACCATTCATATAAAAATCATATTTTTATACCGCTACTTCATATATAAAAATCATATTTTTATACCGCTACTTCATATATAAAAATCATATTTTTATATTTTTAAACATATTTTCATACATATGATAAAATCCTGTTTTTATCTAATCAAAAATATTTCCTTTTTGCTATAAAAATTATATTTTTATACAACTAAAAATGTATTCTTTTATATGATAAAAATCATATCTTGGCTAAATAAAAACCATAACTTTGCTAAATAAAAATCATAACTTTGCTAAATAAAAATCATAACTTTGATTCGCTATTCATATAATAAATATCATAATTTTATTATGCTACTATATATATAAAAATCATATTTTTATTACATGTTTACATTTTAAAAATCACATTTTTATAAGTTCCCCTTCATTATAAAAATCATATTTTTATTTCAACCAAAAATGAAACGAGAAGGAAATCACCTCCGACTGCGAAGCATCATCGACATCAATCCTCCTTTGGCGCTGGAAATGGCGCACGATTGGTCCTCCGCGAACGAAGATGGAAGATGGAGGCGGGGTGGAGGGGGGTGGGGAGGGGTTCTGCGAATTGAAGAGAAGATGGGGAGGGGGGTTTCTGCGAATTGAAGTGAAGAGGGGAGAAAGGGGCGGCGCCGGGCCTTAGGTGGCGGCAGGTGGTGGATGTGGGTCGCGGTTTGGGGTGAATGGAGATGGAGGAGGCGGTTTCGGAGTGCGCTGAACGGAGATGGGGGTCCCATGACTCAAGGGGAGGCCGGAAGGGAAGGCGTGCAGGGGGAGGCGCGGTCAGCTCCGGCAATCGCCAGGGCGCACTGGGGGGATTTTTTTTTATTTTCAATCTGAAAGAGTGAAAGAGAAGGTGGGGTAGTAAATTTTTTTTAATTTCAAAAAGGTGAATTTTTGTCCAAACTCCAATTGAAATCTAACGACTATTGCTCTCTGCTAATTAACCCCATTCCGAAAACAATGGGATATGTATCGTAACCCAATTTGGCTATTACGATCGGTTTCCGCTAAATTTGAAATATAATCATTATATTTTAAATTCAAACACACATTTTAATTTACTGGGGCTATATACTGACTCCAAAAATTCCAGAAAAATGAATCTAGTTATGTTTTGACGTTATGGTCCTAAGAAAACTAATTTTTTCGAATTTGGAGACCGTTTGAAAAACGGTCACTCTCCAATCGATTAAATTCAAACTAAATTGACCAAACACATTTAAATTCACCACACTCACATATTGATTCCAAAAATTATGAAAATTGGAATCCAGCAATAATTTGACATTCCGGGTCCAACAAAAGTGGTCACGTTGAAAATGGAGGTCGTCTGCAAAATCGCTATTTTTAAGGGCTATATATTATATAAAATTCCATAGCGACTATTCTGAATTTTCAACTGGCCATAACTTTTTATTCCCATTATGAAATTTGGATTTTTCACATTCGTTGGAAAGATATTTTCAAACAGATTCAAATATTTATGGTTTTACCAAAATCCGGTTTATTTTGAATCATGTACATTCATTTGAAATTTGCGAATTTTCAAACTACCGCGCCATTTCCAATTCCTTTTATAATTAAAATAAATATTTATATTCTAACTTCGATTTAAATAAATTTATACATTCTAATTCTATTCAAAATAAATTTCTAGTCGTTATTATTTAAAATAAATCATTTTAAATATTCAAAATCCATTAGATTAGCCAAAATAAAAAAAATAAATTGGTTCGATTTTCCGGGTTGTTACATTGTAGTCATTGTGTAGCGGAGTGGTTGATTTAAAGTAATCGAATTAACATTTAAATCTTTAATATTAAGTTGTGCTTAGAAGATTTTGTATAGCTCTTTCTTTTGAAAAAACAGACAAAACAATTTTTTTTTGTATATATGGATATAATATTTGAATAATATTAAATGCCTAAAGTCCTAGTGGTTATGCATTCACTCTCATTTAAAAGTTATCGCGGTTATCCATGGGTGAATATCCTTAATCCCTGTATATGCGCTTCCATTCTCATTTAAAAGTTGTAACAACCTAGGAAATCAGACGCTCGAATTTCAACACTAATACACCCTTTGTGTTCATATGCCAATACTCAAGTATCAAAAACTCAGAAAGTTAGAAGAAAGAAGTTAGAGGTTGAGAAAGAAGGAAGAAAGGTTAGAATAGAAGAAGAAGAAGAAGAATACAAACACATCAAAATTAGAAGAGATCAGAATTTCACAATGGAATGAATAAAATATAATATGCCGATACTCTATACACAAGAGGGAAAACTATTATTTACATACATTAGTCACCATAGTACACAATAAATCATCCTATATAGTCATAACAACTTGTCTATACAATAACTAATTAATACAGCACAAACAATGGAAATAAATTAATACAGTAAATACGAGAATACGTATCGACTCCAACTTCTCTCCAGCAACACAAAACAAATCCAAAGAAAACCTAGAAAATATACGTGGTTTGACCCGAGCACATTTCGAAGGAAAGAAAAAACACCCGAATCATTCGGCAATACTTAACAGTGAGAAAACTAACATAAAAAACAACTTGCTTAATTTTTGAAGATCCTTTTTCAAAAGAATGGAACTCTCGTAAGATACGACCACATATAAAGATAGCACGTGTTTTTCCCTTATGATAACCTAAACACTTTTATTATAAATCCGTTGATATTATAATAATGTCTAAATACAAATACTTATCAATCTAGCCGAAATTGTTACATTAATTAAATTCTAGCATACTAGGTATACAACTAAAACCGTAAAAGGTGAAAGAGGCTATACGACAGTAGAATCGTGTAGAATGGAGAATAGGATGTAGTGTATATATTAGAGTAGTAAGTTGTAAATCACACAGTCGATTTATACTGGTTCGGACCATTGTCCTACGTCCAGTCCCAGACTCACTTCTGGTATTTCACTAACACTAAAACCCTCACTTCACCCTGAGGAATAGGTTCACAATTACCCGAATAGCTGAACGGGATTTTCTTGCCTCAACCACTGAAGAGGTCTTTTACAATACATAATAATTGATGACTTTTTTGTGTTCTTGTTAACACTAATATGTCAATATATAGTACACCCTTCTAATAGTCTTTCCTTGATGATAAACGTGAAGCTTGTGAAAGATTATAGAGGATAATGTTGAGAATAGTATGCTTTTTGAAAACTAGAGAGCTTTGAATAATATAGAGAGAGATAGAATGAAATTCGGTAAGTTAATCAGTTAATCAGTTCCATATTTATAATATACAAAGAGTTGTATCTAATCATGAAGAGTTTCCATCAAGAGAAACGATCTAGAGAGTTGTGACTCTTCACAATAGGTTGCAACTTTTCGTAATCAAATGTCTGAATTTTATTCAGATGTCTGTTTTTAATTTGAAAAATGAAATAGCAAAGAAGTAGGGCATTTCGTAGTAGATTCAGATGTTTGAAAAATTCAGAATAGACGTCTGAATATTATGGTAAATTTAAATTTTGTCTCAGCAAACAGACGTCTGTCTGATTTAAATCAGACGTCTGTTTTCTGGGCAAAATATATTCTTTGCCTCTTTCGAATATGAAAACATATATATATATATATGTATATATATATATATATGTGTGTGTGTGTGTGTGTGATATGTGTGTGTGTGTGTGTGTGTTTGTATAATCATCAAGGAAGACTTTAACATGAATATCTAGGACTAACAGACCCTTACAACATATTCAATCTTCATTTTGGTGTTCTTGAATCTGTTTGTTGAATATCTTCCTGCAAAACAAGGTTAGATGGTAATATATATGCTTATGTATAGTTGTCATAGTCAAAACGCTATTTGGCGAGATTCAACAAAAAGCATGTATTTTAGTTTTAATTTCCATGCAATGACAAGGCATTGGGGGTATCACATGTCATGGTACTTCTCTAGATAAGCGTACCGAGAGCCTTACATGGACTCACTACGAACTAGGACCAGCCAATCCCTCTCTGGACGGTACAAATATTTCACCCCCTTGGTTGTGATCAACAACCAACTGCAGCATATAAAAATCAAAAGGTCATCTGATCTAGATTTGGGTGGTGATGATACCTACTTGGATGCTACCCACTAACCCCTGAAGCATACCCCATGTTTTAGTCATTACTGGTTAATGAGGCCAAAGGCTACGCTTTTACCTTTCATACATCGCAGCACCCATCTTTGGAAGCCATATCGCCATTCTGTCTATCATTAATTAACGTCTACAAAAATATAACCTCCATGCACATACGTATCATAGAAGGGTATTAAGCTAAGAGAAATTATATTCTCCGCCTCCAAACAGATATACATTTGTAAAAATTAACGAACGTGATCTAAGAAATGCGATGTCAGACATCCGCCCATACAATTTATCCAGGAACATGACAAACTAGAGGTACTCTTTTACCACATCCTGTTGGGAAAATCCATAGGATTAGTAACAAGAAGTCCTCACATCATGCGGAACCCCATAATGTAGGGACTACTGCTACTAGTATATTCTTTGTAGCTAAACAGAGACATCAGCGAGCAGCTCTTTTTCGCTTCAAAGGTCTATTCCTTCAAATCTTCTACACAAGCATATGCACACCTATAATTCAGTTTCAAACGCAAAGTCGACTCGAAGTGGGTTTGGATCCAGTTCCAATCCCGATTCTCAAACTAACAAATTATAAGTTAAAAGAGAATTTATTAATTGTAGGTTGTTTACCTATCAAATTAAAATAGTATGGTTAAGTACATCAACAGCACAGGCCCTTTTAATTGAAACCATTGATTTAAATCATCTCATCGTTTCCTAAAAATCGATTCCATATACTTATCTTAGCAGGATAAGTATATTCACAAATCTCTTAATTTCGTTACCTTGAAATGAAAGACATATACTTATCTCTTTAGAATAAGTGTATTCAAAAAACCATATTACTTTCCCTACTTTGGAAAAATAACACTATATACTTAAGCAAATAATATAAGTATATTTCGAAATCATATTCAGCTAAAACAATGTTTAGGGGATACACTGTTTGCTATAAACTCCTAAAGAGTTTTATTTAACTTATTAACTTTGCAGATTAAGGCTTATAATATCATTTATGGAAATAATAATTTAATTTCCAACATCTACTTCCATTTCAAACTAGCATCATCTCTTGGATACGATGAAGTTGTTCAAGTTGGGTATTTTATTTATCTCTCAGATCTTGACTCAACAACATTCTAGTCGTCGAGACAGATAGAAATTTGTTAATGCAAAACCTAATTTTTGGTAAATATCACAATAAGTTCCATTTACTATTCACTTTAAATAGGGTTTTAAAACCCTTCCTTGCATTTGACAATCTCTTCAAATAGATCATTTTTGCTGAAATCAAATTTTAAGTAAATTCGTATTTAAACTCATTTAATTTGCTTTAAATCTCTTTTTAAAGGCCCTGTTTACAAAACTTTGATTTGTTGCAAAATCATTTTATAAAATCCTTTATAATTTTTCTTTATAAATCTTATCGTAAAACTTTATCACTAAACCTTTTTTGATTATCAATTAAACTTTTATAATTTAATACGAAATTAGATTAAACCATTTACACACCCTTTTATAAATATCCAACTTTACTCAAATCTAATTTCTAGTAACCAAGATTATTTATACATCATTTTAAAAGTTAAACAAATCCATTTATTAACTTATTCAAAACAGTTTCAAAAATATTCTTTTATACTTCATAAAAATATTTATAAAACTTGGTTAAGTATTAACATTCAAAATCTCCAATTATAAAACTTATTTATATAACGGAAATTTTGCTACGTAAAACATTTTATAATTCAACATAAAATCAAACAATAAATATTGATTTACTTATAAAACCTTTATTTTATATAAATTATATAAAATATAATTTAAAACTTTGCTTCTGTTGTAAATATTTTTTTTTAACTACCAACTTAGTTAATTCATCTGGCAGCGAATCAACATCTTAAAAAGATGGGTTTTAGGTCATCTTCTACCAATCACTCAACCAATACTATTAATTGATTAATAACACATAAATGTTGAATTCTATTCAACAATCAACATCCAAATCAGATTTAAATGTTACTTAGGTTAGATAGTTCATATGTGTAAAATATAAAAGCAAGTAACATCCAAAACATTGAGGAATCCTATTGAATCCCTCTAACCTGCCCCCTGCATAACAACTCATATATCAGTTTATATATGCATATAAATCAGAGAATCTAATCTAATTCTTTTAAGATGAATCTTCCGCTAAAAGAAGGTAATGTCAAAGGTCATCCGTTCACAGACAGGAATATATAATCATAATCAACTAAATAAACAATAAATCATCATAACAACAAGTCAAACATATCACGCAAATAAATATCGATTCAACAATAGATATTTAAAAAGAGATATGATATAACAATATTATAGAAAGTGTGAGTTGTCAGCTCGGCAGCCATTCCAATCAACGTATGCATTATTTTATCCAATTTCAAAATGACATTGGTAATTAGGTAAAATTCCAAGTAGTCCAAATTACACCAATCCAATTTTACACGAAGTATTCACCATTCCAATTCCCACACAACTTGATTCACTTAAATGTGGTATCGTATGAAATAAATACATGTGTTACAAGGTTTTAAATAAACAGAATTAATTGTAATTAAACTAGTTACGATTGTTAGCCTAATCACCTAAGATTAAGTCGCCTAATCCATGCATTTAAAAACGTGAAACCATATTCAATAATCGAACAAAACCCAATCCAAATCATGATGGCTTCATCACATAGCTGCCATCTCCCTAAAGCACTGGACACACATCAATGTCACCACCATGATGGCCCTAGCACATACCATACACGTTCGAAGACCCGACAACCAAAGCCTCAACTATCGCCTGGAAAACATGGATGACTGAATCCCATTCAGCTCCTTTTTTCGGTGACCACAAACCTTCGAGTGCCACAAAACTCCAGTCGAGCCTCCACCTCGCCACCCATTACACTTCCCTAGTTGACGCCTTCACCTGAAATGGCCTGGATTGGCCTGAGTTCTCCATGACAGTCCCCAAATTGTTCATGACTTTGATATGACATTTCGATCGCCTTACACTACTATACAATGAACTTCGACCACCGATCTACTCCAAGGATTCATGCACACCCATTTGTCGTTGAACAATTCGCATGAAACAACTTAGATCGGTTAATTGAATTGGGACTATTGGATTTGGAAGAAGGAAGATCGCAGCTCCTTTTGATTTTAGGGTTTAGAGAAAAGAAAATAAAAAGTTGAGGTGTCTTTATAGTAAATTAAAACACTAATCACCCAAAATATCACGATCTCCAAACGAAGCGTGCTTACAGTCGTTACCTACTAATTACTCATATTCCGAACTCAATGGAGTTAGTTTCAAAAGTCAATCGGACATACTTAAAATTTATTTTTAAAATTAAACTATAAATAATTGTTAATTTCAAATCAATAATTAATACTATATCTTTCACGATCACATAACCACTCCGTTTGATACAAAACTTGAAATCCTACAACTGTTTACTATTCCAGATCTGTTGAAATTGGTTTCGTCGAAATCCGAGATCGTTTGAAAAACGACTATTTTCCTGTGTTCAATTTAATCAGTAAAATATAAATTGATTTTCAAACACTAAAATCCATAGATAATAATTTCTTATTATTGTTCTAATTCAAATTGATTTTCACACACAGCTTCAATTTAAACTTAACTTGATTTCAAACTCGATATATTAGATTTCAAGTTAATTCTATAACCATATTCGCATTTTAAATTAACTTAAGCAATTAATTATTAAAACTAAAATTTAAATAAATTATTATTCTTGTATAAAAATACAAATTGTTGCATTCTTTCCCCTTAAAAGGATTTCGTCCTCGAAATCATAAGTTAAGAAGCATGTCACAAACTGATTAATTTTACTTCAAAAACATTTCTTACTAAAATTTGTTTAAAATTTTTAGCCCCTGAAAATTTTGGCAACACCTCCCTATTGTGGCTTGATCTGAAAAATCCAAAATGCCACGTTGGTCCTCACACAATCCAAAATGAAACAAAAGCCAAATGGCTACCCATATCTGGGACATAAAATCATCAAAACAAACCATAACGTAAACATGTGCCTATTTGTCGGGTGATTAAACTCTTGTGTATGAAACCAAAAGCTACAATCAAGCTAACCAGCTTTTGCCTCCATATATCTGTATATACTTACATAACCCATGAGAGAGTTAAACAAACAAACAAGTAACATAATAACAATTAACATATGCCCAAACAACATATCAACCATATACAACAACCAAATGTGACGCAACTGGCAATAATGATGCAAATATACACTCAACACAATTGTGACATACATCACATGCAACCACAACCAATCCACTCACCATTATCATACAGTGCTACAAAAACTAATAATCATAACTTGGGGTTTATTCAGAATATAAGCTTTGTCATTGCACCAGGATGATAAACAACCAGTTAAGTGTCACCATTCGCTCAACAGCCTCAACTTATTACTTAACCGATCATTCATGCAACCTCAAGCAACTCAAAAATTCTATCCCAAATCCACCACAAGTCAAAATACCAAGCAGGTATATTTTATTAATGGAAATTCCTATTTTATTAAGTAAATCATTTTATTTTATGAATTACCAAACCGCAATTTTTTTGAAAATTTGATTTTGACATAACTCAAAATCTACAAGATGAAATCTTGATTCTTCTCTTCTATTAGAATATTATAATCTAACTAATCCGATAGATTCTTGTTTCAAAGAATTCCAACTTATAATGAATCTCAACTGAAGCTCAAATAGTGAAATTACGAATTCTCGTTGCGCGATGAGCTTATTTTAATTATACTTTCAAACTTCGTTTAATTAATAAATATTAACCCTGCTCTCTTATATTTTTAATACAACTAATCCAGATTTTCAAATCTAACTTGAAAATTTTGACTGTCCAAAATCGTCAAATATTCCAATCCAAATCGACAAACATCATATCAAGTGGAATGCAAAAATCAACCAACTTTAATACTTAGAATATACATGCATCCATATAAAATTTTAGTTGAAAATTTCAGAACAAAACTTAGGACCTCAAAATCATATATCTTGGATTCAAATTAACTACCACTTTAATCCAACAATTTCCACTGTAGCAAGTCTTACTTAGAAACTCGAAAATGAACAATGATGATGTCCCGATCATCATCAGAATAATTTTCCAATGTCCAAAGTAAGATTAATTCTTTTAAAAATCTATTTATATTTATAATTACTTCCAAGTAAATCTTAATATCTCTTTTAAAACTTGAAAAACCATTTTTTCAAATTTACCGGAAATTTAAATCCTTTAGTCTTCAACTCAAATCTAATAACTATTTATAAACCTCGTTTATAAATTATACTTATATAATTCTAGTCTTATGTAATATTACTTTACATAGTTTCTTCCTTGTTTATACTCATATTAAACAACTTAAGTACGCTGGATCCTTACATAACATCACCATCGAAGGTCGTACAGTCTAATCGTGAAACTGAATCCACAACGTGTTCGTTTCCAATTTTCCCAATTAAAAATCTATTCAACCTATGAAAAAGAATGAAAAAATTCCTTTTATCCTAAACAATGTAGTTATTACCCATAATGGCCGAGTACAACTACAAATCAATCAACACTAGTCGGTGCTCGAAAGTGAGCACAACTAATCCAACAATAAATGATAATAATTAAATATCATTTCTTATCAAGCCAAACTAATCATCCATTAAACTTACTTAGTTTGAAAATTTCCTTATGTATTAAAAATATACAAAACATTGGTAAATTTATTTCATTTACAAACTCTTTAAAACAATACTATGTTGACTTGTTTTGTTTAATTGTTTAAAAATCCCTATCGACAATGTTGGCCTAGCACGTCAATGTGGAATTTATATGTCACTTAATAGATAAGAAAACATAAGACAAACATTTTATAACACTAACAAGTACACTGTCATATATATACCCTCAAACTCATAAAAAGACATTCCATTACCTTATCACTTATTGTGTTTATGCCACAAAGCCAAGGTTCTAATTATATGTACTTATTGAATTTCGATATTAATACACCTTTATATTCACATGCCGAAACTTAAGTACCAAAAACCCAGAAAGTTTGAAGAAAGAAGTTAGAGGGTGGGAATGAATGAAGAACGAAAGGTTAGAATAGAAGAAAAAAATATGTACACATCAGAATCAGAAGAGATCGGAATCTCACAGCGGAATGAATAAAATATAATATATTAATACTCTGTACATAGAAGGAAAACTATATATTTACATACATTAATCAACAGAGTACACAATAAATCAGCTTATACAATCATAACAATGTTAGTACAATGGTTGATTAATACAACACATAGTGAAAATAAAGTAATATAGTAAATACGAGAATACGTCTCGAACCTAGCTCATCTCCTGCAGCTCCAAACAAATCTAATGCAAACTTGGAAAATTTACGCTGTCTGACCCGAGCACATTTTGAGGGAAAACAAAAACACCCAAATCAGTCTAAAATACTTAATAGTGAGAAAACCTACATCACAAACAACTTGTTTAATTTTTGAAAATCCTTTTTCAAAAGAATGAAACTCTCGTAAAACATGACCATACATAAACATGGCACGTTTTTTTCCGTTACAATAACCAAAACACTTTTATTAAAAATCCATAATACTATAATAATGTCTAAATACAAATACTTATCAATCTAGCAAAAAATGTTACATTGTTAAATTCCAGCATACTAGGTATACAACTAAAACCTTAAAAGGCACGCATTGGAGTTTGGATTTCCATACAATGACAAGGCACCAGGGTATGACCTATCACAATACTGTTCTAGATAAGCATACTGAGAGCCTCATATGGACTCCTTGCGAATCAGGACCAGCCAACCCCTCTCTAGATTGTACCGAATATTTCATCCCTTTGGTTGTGATCAACAACCAACTATAACATACAAAAATCAAATGGTTATCTGATCTAGATTTGGGTGGTGATAATACCTACTTGGGTACTACCCACTTATCCCTAAAGCATATCCCTTGTTTTAGTCGTTACCGGTTGACGAGGCTAAAGGCTATGCTTTTACTTTTCATACATGACATACACCCATCTTTGGATGCTACATCATCATTCCGTTGATCGCTAGTTGACGTCCACAAAAATACAACCTCCGAGCACATACGTTTCATAGAAGCGTGTTAAGATAAGAGAAGTTGCCTTCTCCACCACTAGACAGATGTACATTTGTAAAAATCAACGTATGTGATCTAAGAATTACAATGTCATACATTCGTCCATTCAAGTTGTCCAAGAATAGGACAAACGGAAGAAACCCTTTTACTACATTATATCAGGAAAATCCCTAGGATTAGTAACAAGAAGTCCTTGCATCATGCAAAACCCCAGAACATAGGGACAAGTGCTACAAGTATAATCCCAGTAGCTAATTAGAGACATCAGCGAGCAACCCTCTTCGCTTCATAGGTTTACACCTTCAAATCATCAAACACAAGCATAGGCACATCTATAATTCATTTTCGGATGCAAAGTCGGTTCAATGTCGGTTTAAATCCAGTTCCAATCTTGGTTCCTCGAATCAACCCGTTTTAAGTTGAAAGGAAATTCATTGGTAATCGATTCTTTAATTATCAAATCGAAATAGTACGGTTAAGTACATTAGCAGTACATGCCCTTTTACTTAAAACCATTCATTAAAATAATTTCATCGATTCTTAAAAATCGATTACATATACGTATCTCGATGGGATAAGCATATTCACATATCTCTTATTTTCATTACTTTGAAATGATAACAATATACTTATCTTTATAGAATAAGAATATTCATAAACTATATTATTTTCCCTACTTTGGAAAATAGCGTAATACACATAGTTGAATGATATAAGTATATTTTGAAATTATATTCAACTAAAAGAATGTCATGGGATACATTGTATGCTCTAAAACCATAAACAGTTCATTTAACTTGTATACTTTAAAGATTAAAGTTCATAATATCATTTATGGAAATATTAATTTAATTTCCAACATCCACTTCCGTTTTAAATTAATAACATCCTTTGGATATAATGAAGTCGTTCAAGTTGGGTATTTTATTTACCTCTCAGACCTTGACTCGACAACATTCTTATCATCAATATAGATAGAAGTTTGTTAACACAAAACCTAACTTTTAGTGAATGTCACAATAAGTTCCACTTACTATTCACTTCAAATAGGGTTTTAAAACTCTTCCTTGCATTTGAAAATCTCTTCAAATAAATAAATTTTGCTTAATTCATTTAGTGAGTAAACTCATATTTAAAATCATTTAATTAGCTTTATATCTTTTTTTTAAAGCCATTTTACAAAACTTCGATTTGTTGCAAAATCCTTTTATAAAATCCTTTATAAAGTTTTCTTTATAAATTTTATTACAAAACTTGATCACTAAGTCTTGTTTGATTATCAATCAAATCATTTATAATTTATTTCGAAATCAAATTAAATCATTACACATCCTTTTATAAATATCCAACTTTACACAAATCTAACTTCTAAAAACCAAGATTATTTCTACATCATTTTACAAGTTCAAAAAAACCATTTATTAACTTATTCAAAACGATTTCTAAAATATTCGTTAAACTGCTAAACATATTTATAAAACTTGGTTAAGTTTTAACATTCAAAATCTCCAATTATAGAACTTATTTTTAAAACAAAAATTTTGCTACACAAAACATTTTATAATTCAATATAAAATCCAACTATAAATATTGATTTAGTTTAGAACCTTTATTTTATATAACTTGTATAAAATATAATTTAAAAACATTGCTTTATTAAAAAATAAATTTTATAACTACTAACTTTATCAATTCATCTCACGGTGAATCAGCGTCTTGAAAAGATGTGTTTTAAGCCATCTGCGAGCAATCACTTAAACAATACTGTTTATTAACTAATAATACATCAATGTTGAATTCTATTCAACAAGCATCATCCAAAAACATATTTTAATGTTACTTACGTTGGACAGTTCATATGTGTGATATATGAAAGCAAGTAACACTCAAAACAATGATGAATCCTATTGGATCCCTCCAACTTATCCCCCTGCATCATAACTCATATATCAATCTATATATGCATATAAATCAGATAATCTAATCAAATTCATTTAAGATGAATCCTCCGCTGAAAAGCTGGTAATGTCAAAGATCATCCGATCACAGACGGGAATATATAACCACAATTAACTAAATAAACAATAAATCATCTAAATAATCAATCAAACATATCACGAAAATAAATATTGATTCAATAATAGATATTTATAAATGCAATGTGATATAACAATGTGTCAAAAAGTGTGAGTTGTCAACTCACCAACCATTCCAATCAATGTTTGCATTATTTTATCCAATTTCAAATTGACATTTGAAATTAGGTAAAATTCTAAGTAGTTCTAAATTACACCAATCCAATTTGTATACGTAGTATTCGCGGATTAGATTCCTGCGCAACTTGATTCACTTAAATCTCGTATCGTATGAAATAAATACACATGTTATAAGTTTTTTAATGAATAGAATTAATTATAATTAAACTAATTGTGGTTGTTAGCCTAATCACCTAAGATTAAGCCGCCTAATCCATGTGTTTAAAAATGCGATACCAGGTTCAATAATTGAACAAAAAGCCAATCAAATCTCGATGGCTTCATCACACAGCCGCCGTCTCCCTACAGTGTTGGACCCGACATCAACATCACCACTGTGATGGCCCTCACACACACCACCCATGGCCGAAGACCCTTCCACCAAAGCCTCGCATATAGCCTGGAAAACAGGGATAATTGCATCTCGTTCAACTCCCTTTTCCGGTAGCCACAAACCTTCGAGTGCAACCAAACTCCGGCCAAGCCTCTACCTCGCCACCCCTTCACACTTCTCTAGTTGAGCCTTCACCCAAAATGGTCTGGATTGGCCTGAGTTCACCGTGATAGTCCCCAAACTGTTTGTGACTTCGAGATGACATTTCACCACCCTACATCACTACACAACGAACTACCACCACCAACCTACTCCAAGGATTCATGCACCCCCATTTGTAGTTGAACAATTCGCATGAAACAACTTAGATGGTTAATTGAATTGGGGCCATTGGATTTGGAAGAAGGAAGACTAAAACACACCACCTCCGTTAAGGTCACTCACAAAGGGAATGCCTTAACTTTGGTGGAGGTTTATAAGTAAAAGTCACAGATAAACACAAGACAGATATAAATACACATATTTTAAACAGCGGAAAACAACAGGCTTTTATTTCATCAGCACATGTTCATACAAAACATTTCCATAATTGTCTCAAAATACTTCCAACATTACAACCTCATTACTGTCATGATTATTAAAGAAGCATAAAAACATAAATAAAGTAACAAAAATCCCCATAGTGATATCTAAAACCATAATCCGAGCAAAAGAGATCCAAACCATACGTCTATAGTCTTGAAGCTTGCAAAAGAGTCTGACTAAGCTGGGTTGTTTCCTCCCTGTGAACCTGAGGGGGGGGAACGAAAGAAAAGAAGACGAAAAGAAAATAGAGTCCGACATAAACCCTGAGTAAATCTAGTGAATCTTCAGTATGTGAATAAGAAAAAGGGCATGATAGATATAACTGAAAACAGGAAAGTATCACAAGCTAAGGAAGTGTCGTTTAGAATCGAATGTACTATTGCACCCACACTATATCTCTGCACCTACTTGAGCTTATTCTAACTGGCACCCCATGCTGAGGGTGAAGTGATCCCCATTTTCTAAAGATCGGCTCCTACTCGTAAAAACATGTGTCATACGGCCCCCAAGAATTGTAGATACCTATGCTGGTCCCACCATGGGGTGTATCAAGACCCATGGTGGCGGCTCCGACACAATTCTAGAATACATAGGTTATACTACTGGTGCCCCCAGTGCCCTGTTTGTCTGCTCCGAAGTGTGTGCACGCCCGCACTCCGTTAGAACCCACACTGTTGCACCCACCGTCGTCGCTTTGACCGCTTACAATCAGCCCAGTAATCGTGCCCCACCCTGCCTAGTTTCAGGGTACCATGATACATAACTTGGGTTACTGCTGAAACGGGTCCCTCGTTACTAGGGTTTTCTAGTCAAACATGTTAAGTGGTTAAGTGTCTGTATTTACCTAGCCTCACCCATCAATTCTTGTTAACATGTCGAATTTGGTTAAGTGTTTTTGGTTGACTTAACCCTACCATCTGTCCTTAGCCTCTTAAAGCACCGACCACTCACATTAGACAGATATTGCTACAGTTACTGGATGTGCCGGTCGGTTCCGGGAAGGTTTACACCGTAGCTCAGTCTAACCTCGGGTCCTTATTGGGCTAAATGCTTAACCACCCACATTGGATAGGTATTGTTATGACTACTGGACAGTCGGGCGGGTCCGGGCAGGTTTACGTCACAACTCAATCCAACCTCGGGTTAAGCATACCGTGTTTTCTAAATTTACATATTTTTCACTTCTCAATTTTATATGTAAATGTCATGTCCTTTATTCTTGGGTATAACAATTCATACCGTTTAAATGTCATTGTCGTTGGCATGTGCCAAACATGCCAACATATATTTTTCATGTTTTACACCCAACGTTATTACCCCCGTTTGTACGTTCGCAACATTATAACAAATGTTGGGCTCGACACAATTCAGCCCAACTTTATAAACGTAAGAAAAGGGGAATTCAAGAACATGTAATATTTTACAATACATAAAGGTGTGTGGCGCATGAACTTGTAATTTAGCGATTCAACTAACATAAATTATGGGTCATGTGAACTTGCATTCAAATCAGAGTACAACTAAGTAGGTGCCATATGAAATGGCATAGTTTAGGCTTATACAAACTTGGGTTTAAACATGTTTAACTTGGCATAATGTCAACCACAAAACTAACATGTTGTATATTCACCAAAATATCCAATTTTAAACGTGTAATCATATAGCCTATTTCAACATGAACTTGCATAGTTTATGTAACCCAAACGGTACTTAACATAGATCCAATTATACTTGCAAATAAACATAAGAATGTGTTCATAGGTTTTGAGTCATGTAGGCATAAAAGGTCTCAAATCTAGAACATGTTTACATAAGCTTTAACTTAGACTTAGGGAATGTATATAGTCCATGCCATCGACATAAACATAAAGGGATCAATTACTAGTTTTTGCCACAACTTGCTAGTGCTATTATTTTCATATACAAATGTCCAATAGGCTTGCATCAATCAATTTATGCCACAAATATCAATACACAAGTCATGACATAATTATTACAATACACAGAATTCATATCATTATTATACAATAACACAATTCTATTTTCATTTACATCGAATCACGTCACAGTTTTATTCATATTCTGAAAGATCACTATACTTACAACAAATGCAGAATCAAGAATTCTGGATTCTGAGTTCTGAAATTGAGATGCATTCCTTTAGGTAGATTAACGTTGCATTGAATAATTTGATTAAGCTTTAGTTCTCTTCTTAATTTGATTCGTCTCTAAGCTCCTCTCTCTCTTGACAGCTATGCTCAATTCCTTCCTGGCAGCATGACGACTCCAATCTTATTTTTTTTTGTGAATTTTAGTTGAGACTTAGGGTGTATATATAGATTTTTAGATTGTTTTGAGCCGTCAGATGAAGACAGGAGGAATCTAGACCATACAAAGTCTAAAGAGCCAATCAAGAGGTGACATGTCAGCCCTAATGACACACCGAGCCACAGAAATTCGAGTCAGAGCCAGACCCAGCCAGCCAGGTCGACCAAGTAGGTCGACTGGCAGGTCGACACTATGGTCGACCTGGGGTGGGGTCGACCTGGGGTGACCAAGTCAACACCATGGTCGACCCTATGGTCGACCTGGTCCCTGGGCGGGAATTTTCCTGCCCAGCCCAGTTTGAGCTTATTTTTCGAATTTTGAATTTGAAACCGAGCTGTTTGAATTTTAAATTTTATTCTGAAACTTCCGAAGGTCATAACTCCTTCATACGGAGTCTAATTTACGCAAACTCAGACTCTATCTCAAGCAGAATTCCGAGACGAACGCAATGACGTAACCCGTTTCCCTTAATTCTTTCATGTAGAATTAATTACACTTTAATTTGTGAAACTTATTGTTATAGAATTCACGGGGTGTTACATTCTCCCCCTCTTAAAAGGATTTTGTCCACAAAATCTTCAAGTTAGGAAGAATGTATATCCTACTATCCAGTCGTCCATCTACTCAACCAAAAAACACAGGCATCCACTGTCCTAAAAAGACTTCTAATGCTTCATGATCATATGCACAGTGTGTGTACATGTCCTTATCTAATGCAGAAATCAGGCGGTCTACTGATTCAGTTGACCTCCTTAATGCGAATCATGTAAGTGTCATGAATCCATTATGTATGCAAATTTTTCCTACTCATAATTATACATGAGTGCACAACTTATTTATACAAATGCGACAACCATATGACAGCATATCAAGTTTCAACCATATACAAATGAGAATACATATATGCATATGCAATATGAAGTGACTGAGCCGATCTAAAACCTAGGGTGTGTGTGTGTATGCATCCACGAGCAACCACTAGCAATCACTACCAACCATTTGCATCCATCATCCATAACATGTTTTCAAATACATGTTTGCATCCATTTGTTTTCTACCTAAGGAGTTAGGAAAAGGACCGAGGAGATATACCTAAAAAGATAGATAAAGCATAACTTAAGTAAAAAGAGAGATCAAAGATGTACCCTCGAAAAGAAAAGGGTAGGCAGCGCGTATTCTGTCCTCAGTTTCCCAAGTCGCGTCTTCCTCGGCGTCGCTCCATTGAACCTTAACGAGCTTCAATTCGCGGTTGCGTAGCTTTTTGATTTTGGTTCCTACGATTCGAGTTGGAACTCTCCTCACAGTTGCTTCGCGTTCCACTTCGGCTTCTTCTAGAATGCTTGGCTCCACCACTTCCGCTGATTCATGTACACATTTCCGGAGATGAGAAACGTGAAAGACGTTGTGAATTCCAGCCAATTTTCAGGCATATCTACTCTATAAGCCATTTTCCCAATCTTCTCGATGATAGGGAACGGTCCTACAAATCTTGGTGCTAGCTTTCCTGCGGATCCAAAGCGAACGATGTTCCTTAAAGGGGGTACCTTAAGGAAAACCCTGTCCCCGACCTCAAACTCAAGGTCGGTCCTTCTTTTGTCGGCGTAGGATTTATGTCTGTCTTGGGCAGTCTTCATTCTCCTTCGTACCAAGTCCACTTTTTCTGAAGTCTCTCTGATCATGTCTGGCCCAAGTATAATCTTGTTAGTGGACTCCCACCAACAAGCTGGTGATCGGCAAGGTCTTCCATACAAAGCTTCGAAGGGCGCCATACCGATGGTGGCTTGGTAACTGTTGTTATAGGCGAATTCCACTAAAGGAAGGTGATCATCCCAAGTTCCTCCGAAGTCAAGAACGCACAGCCTTAGAAGATCTTCTAGTACTCTATTCACCCTTTCTGTCTGACCATCAGTTTGGGGGTGATAGGCCGTGCTCAAACATAACTGTGTGCCGACAGCTTCTTGCAGACTCCACCAAAATTCGCTCATGGAGATGGGGTCTCTGTCACTCACTATGCTGGAGGTTATTCCATGGAGTCGAACTATTTCCTTGAGATAAAGAGAAGCTAGAGACGAAGCAGTCCTTCTACTCTTGATAGGTATAAAGTGGGCGCTTTTAGTAAGCCTGTCCACTATTACACAAATGCTAGTATTGCCTCTTCTTGACCTAGGCAACCCGTCAATGAAGTCCATTGAAATGCTATCCCACTTCCATTGCGGGACTTCTAGAGGATGTAGTAGTCCTCTAGGTTTTTTCTGTTCCGCCTTGACCTGTTGGCAGGTCATGCACTTAGAAACGAAATCTGCCACGTCCTTCTTCATGCCGCTCCAAAAGAAAGTTCTTTTTATATCCTTGTACATCTTATCACCGCCAGGGTGTATAGTCATCTTGGAATGATGTGCCTCCTCAAGAACCTTATTCACAAAATCCCAAGCTTGTGGGACGCATAGTCTTCCATCTCGCCTCAGCCAACCCTTATCATCGATGGAGTATCTATTGAGGTGACTGGAAGTTTCACCCCTAATTAGTTTATCAATCATATCCACAAGCTGAGGGTCCTCACGTTGTGCAGCCCCTATTGAGTCCAAGAGAGTAGGGCGTACTTCGAGAGATGCTAACAAACCCGGTACAAAATCTGAGGAGGGCCTAAAGTTAAAACTGGTTATATACTCCAAGCTTTGCCTTTCCACAAAGAGAGGGCTTAAGGTTAGCTTCTTTCGGCTCAACGCGTCTGCTACTACGTTGCCTTTGCCGGGAGTATAGGAAATTTCAAAATCATACGAGGCAAGAAACTCCATCCATCTTTGTTGCCTTAAGTTAAGATTCTTCTGCGAGAAGAGATATTTCAACGATTTATGGTCAGTGTATAATTCGAACTTCTCACCTAGGAGATAATGGCGCAAAGACTTAAGCGCAAAGACGATGGCGGCCAACTCAAGATCGTGGGTTGGGTAGTTCTTTTCGTGCAATTT
This sequence comes from Allium sativum, assembly GCA_030737875.1. Classification (NCBI taxonomy): domain Eukaryota; kingdom Viridiplantae; phylum Streptophyta; class Magnoliopsida; order Asparagales; family Amaryllidaceae; genus Allium; species Allium sativum. Next base: position 780,518,715 of record CM060913.1, on the reverse strand, counting down.
CAATTGTCTTCCACCATAAGCTACTACCCACCCCTCTTGCATCAGAACATCGCCTAGCCTCGTACCGCAAGCATCCGTATATACTATGAACATTTTCCTTCCATCGGGCAAAGTCATAACTGAGGCTGTTGTGAGAGCCCTTTTTAATCGTTGGAAAGCAAACTCGCAGTCCAAATCCCAAGTGAACGCCAGATTCTTCTTTGTTAGCCTTGTGAGTGGAGCTGAGATCTTCGCGAAATCCCAAATGAACTTTCGGTAAAAACCATCTAGCCCAAGAAAGCTTCGAACTTCGGTTGCATTTCTTGGTGTCTTCCAATCCTGCACTGCCACCAATTTCGCGGGGTCCACAACCAATCCCTCTTTGGACACTATATGCCCCAGAAATCTTACCTCCTTTATCCAAAGGTGGCATTTGGAGAATTTGGCTTTTAGCTGATGTGCACGAAGAGTATCCATGATCTCTTTCAGATGTTGAGCATGTTCTTCCTCATTCTTTGAGAAGACCAAAATATGGTCTATGAAGACCACCACGAACTTATTGAGGAATTCTCTGAACACCTTGCTCATCAGGTCTACGAAATAAGCGGGTGCGTTTGTCAAGCCGAAAGGCATGACAAGCCACTCGAAGAAACCGTCTGGGGTTCTGAACGACGTTTTATCAATGCTGTCTTCAGCTACTCTTAGCTGATGGAACCCAGTTGCCAGATCAGGTTGGGAGAAGACCGTCTCACCTACAAGTAGATCAAACAAATCGTCGATTCGGGGAAGAGGGTGCCTATTTTTCTTGGTCAATTTGTTTAACTCCCTATAGTCGACGCAAAGGCGAAGCGAACCGTCCGCTTTGGTTGCGAACACCACTGTAGCACCCCATTCCGAAATGCTCCGTCTAATGAACCCCTTTTCTAGAAGTTCTTTAACCTGCTTACTGAGCTCCTTTCTCTCCTTTGGAGCCATGTGTCTGACAGGTAAAGCTATAGGCTTTGCATTATCCACAAGATATATGCGGAAGTCTATTTCCCGCCTCGGAGGTAAGCCCTTCACCTCCTCAAAGACATCCGGATACTCCCGGACTACTCTAACTGACTGCAAATCCTCATCAGAAGCATCAAGCGACTCTAGATAACTAAGCATAACAGCATTTAAGGGATTACAAGAAATTTCTAGAGTGTTACCAAGCCAAGTCAAGAGTCTAACTACTCTTTTCTCACAAACAAGAATGGCACCATTACTGGATAACCAGTCCATGCCTAAGATCAAACCATATCCCGAGAAGCCCAAAACAAAGGCATTATAACTAAACTCAACGCTGAGAATAGAGACTTTCAAACCCAAACAAACCATTGACAAGTAAGCGGAGCCCTCAATTGGATTTGAAACTACTAAGGGATCCTCTACCATACTAGTGTCTAGATGCAGAGATTCTACTAAGGCCGATGAAATAAAGGAGTGTGATGCGCCAGAGTCAAAAAGTGTGCAAACTGGATGATCATAAAGATAGACTACACTTTCTACAGAAATATTACTACCTCGTTTCTGTGGAGGTACCACCAGTGCATGAACTTGACCCCCTCAAGTGGATCCAGCCTTCTGTCCCTGCCCTCGCTTCTTTGGGTAGTCCTTAGCCAAGTGCCCAGTCTCTCCGCAATGGAAGCACCCACCCATCTTTGCTTTCCTCTTTCGGTAGTCTTTCAATATATGTCCAACAATGCCACAGAAATTGCACTTTCTCCTCTCACGGGGCTTATTATTCTTCCCTCCTTTCTTGAAGTCTATTTTCTTAGCTTGTAGACCCTCTTTCTTTTCTTCCACCTTAATCTCTTTCTTGCCGTTGTCTTCCTCATGTAGCAATGCCATGTCCACCAAGCTTTCATAAATCGCTCCCGTGGATACATGGGTCATAGCAAGGCTGTGTAGAGGCTCATTCAAACCTTTGACGAAGCGAAGCGCCTTCTTATGTTGGGTGTTTACTAAGTCCAGCCCAAATCTGGCCAGCTAATTAAACTGATTGACGTACTCCCTGATCGTCGTGCTCCCCTGTTCAAGAGTTAGGAACTTCTCCATTTGCAGGCTTCTTTCAACTTGGGAGAGGAATTTCATCTCAAATCTTGTCCTGAAATCTTCTCATGTTTCCACTGGCCTCTGAGCATTGGTAATCTCCCACCAATAGGAAACTTCATCTTTAAGCAACCACACTGCTAGCTGTATCTTTTGCCTGTCATCAACTCCGAAGATGACAAACAGATCCTCAGTCTCTTTTAGCCAGTTTCTTGCTCCTACAAAGGATTTTGTCCCATAAAAGTCTTTTCCACCCATAGCCTTGAAGTCTCTACAAGTTTTTGCGAAGGCATTTCCACGAGGAGGAGGAGAAACCGCAGCCACTAGAGGAGGAATGTCTACTGGGCCCGCGCCATTGGCCCTTGCTTCTAAGTACCTCCTAAACCAGCCGGGTATCGGTACTCCTTCTGGAAGGTTAAGGTCTCCAGACATGCTGAAACAGAAAGGAAAGATTCAAAACGAAGGATAGAGAGAGATAGTGCACATGGCTTTGGGGGATTATGCCTTTTAAAATATCAAAACTTTTCTTGAAAATATGCTACTTTAAACTTCTTTTTGAAAATAGTTTCAAAAACTTTTATCTAGTCTGGTAAACCTATTCTCTGATACCAAGTGAAACACCCCACCCCCGTTAAGGTCACTCACAAAGGGAATGCCTTAACTTTGGTGGAGGTTTATAAGTAAAAGTCACAAATAAACACAAGACAGATATAAATACACATATTTTAAACAGCGGAAAACAACAGGCTTTTATTTCATCAACACGTGTTCATACAAAACATTTCCATAATTGTCTCAAAATACTTCCAACATTACAACCTCATTACTGTCTGGATTATTAAAGAAGCATAAAAACATAAATAAAGTAATAAAAATCCCCATAGTGATATCTAAAGCCATAATCCGAGCAAAAGAGATCCAAACCATACGTCTACAGTCTTGAAGCTTGCAAAAGAGTCTGACTAAGCTGGCCTGTTTCCTCCCTATGAACCTAGGGGGGACGAAAGAAAAGAAGACGAAAAGAAAATAGAGTCAGACATACAGCCTGAGTAAATCTAGTGACTCTTCAGTAAGTGAATAAGAAAAAGGGAATGATAGATATAAACTGAAAACAGAAAAGTATTACAAGCTAAGGAAGTGTCGTTTAGAATCGAATGTACTATCGCACCCACACTATATCTCTGCACCTACTTGAGCTTATTCTAACTGGCACTCCATGCTGAGGGTGAAGTGATCCCCATTTCTAAAGATTGGCTCCTACTCGTATAAACATGTGTCATACGGCCCCCAAGAATTGTAGATACCTATGCTGGTCCCACCATGGGGTGTATGAAGACCCATGGTGGCGGCCCCGACACAATTCTAGAATACATAGGTTATACTACTGGTGCCCCTAGTGCCCTGTTTGTCTGCTCCGAAGTGTGTGCACGCCCGCACTCCGTTAGAACCCACACTGTTGCACCCACCGCCGTCGCTTTGACCGCTTACAATCAGCCCAGTAATCATGCCCCACCCTGCCTAGTTTCAGGGTACCATGATACCTAACTTGGGTTACTGCTGAAACGGGTCCCTCGTCACTAGGGTTTTCTAGTCAAACATATTAAGTGGTTAAGTGTCTGTATTTACCTAACCTCACCCATCAATTCTTGCTAACATGTTGAATTTGGTTAAGTGTTTTTGGTTGACTTAACCCTACCATCTGTCCTTAGCCTCTTAAAGCACCGACCACTCACATTAGACAGATATTGCTACGGTTACTGGATGTGCCGGTCGGTTCCGGGCAGGTTTACACCGTAGCTCAGTCTAACCTCGGGTCCTTATTGGGCTAAATGCTTAACCACCCACATTAGATAGATATTGTTGTGACTACTGGACAGCCGAGCGGGTCCGGGCAGGTTTACGTCACAACTCAATCCAACCTCGGGTTAAGCATACCATGTTTTCTAAATTTACATATTTTTCATTTCTCAATTTTATATGTAAATGTCATGTCCTTTATTCTTGGGTATAACAATTCATACCGCTTAAATGTCATTGTCGTTGGCATGTGCCAAACATGCCAACATATATTTTTCATGTTTTACACCCAACGTTATTACCCCCGTTTGTACGTTTGCAACATTATAACAAATGTTAGGATCGACACAATTCATCCCAACTTTATAAACGTGAGAAAAGGGGAAATCAAGAACATGTAATATTTTACAATACATAAAGGTGTGTGGCGCATGAACTTGCAATTTAGCGATTCAACTAACATAAATTATGGGTCATGTGAACTTGCATTCAAATCAGAGTATAACTAAGTAGGTGTCATATGAACTGGCATAGTTTAGGCTTATACAAACTTGGGTTTAAACATGTTTAACTTGGCATAATGTCAACCATAAAACTAACATGTTGTATATTCACCAAAATATCCAATTTTAACATCTAATCATATAGCCTATTTCAACATGAACTTGCATAGTTTATGTAACCCAAACGATACTTAACATAGATCCAATTATACTTGCAAATAAACATAAGAATGTGTTCATAGGTTTTGAGTCATGTAGGCATAAAAGGTCTCAAATCTAGAACATGTTTACATAAGCTTTAACTTATACTTAGGGAATGTATATAGTCCATGCCATCGATATAAACATAAAGGGATCAATTACTAGTTTTTGCCACAACTTGCTAGTGCTATTATTTTCATATACAAATGTCCAATAGGCTTGCATCAATCAATTTATGCCACAAATATCAATACACAAGTCATGACAGAATTATTACAATACACAGAATTCATATCATTATTATACAATAACACAATTCTATTTTCGTTTACATCGAATCACGTCACAGTTTTATTCATATTCTGAAAGATCACTATACTTACAACGAATGCAGAATCTTGAATTCTGGATTCTGAGTTCTGAAATTGAGATGCGTTCCTTTGGGTAGATTAACGTTGCGTTGAATAATTTGATTAAGCTTTAGTTCTCTTCTTAATTTGATTCGTCTCTAAGCTCCTATCTCTCTTGACGGCTATGCTCAATTCCTTCCTGGCAGCATGGCGACTCCAATCTTTTTTTTTGTGAATTTTAGTTGAGACTTAGGGTGTATATATTGATTTTTAGATTGTTTTGAGTCGTCAGATGAAGACAGGAGGAATCTAGACCATACAAAGTCCAAAGAGCCAATCTAGAGGTGACATGTCAGCCCTAATGATACACCGAGCCACAGAAATTCGAGCCAGAGCCAGACCCAGCCAGCCAGGTCGACCAAGTAGGTCGACTGGCAGGTCGACACCCAGGTCGACACTATGGTTGACCTAGGTTGACCAGGTCGACACCATGGTCGACCTGGTCCCTGGGCGGGAATTTTCCCGCCCAGCCCAGTTTGAGCTTATTTTTCGAATTTTGAATTTGAAACCGAGCTGTTTGAATTTTAAATTTTATTCTGAAACTTCCGAAGGTCATAACTCCTTCAAACGGAGTCCGATTTACGCAAACTCGGACTCTATCTCAAGAAGAATTCCGAGACAAACGCAATGGCATAACCCATTTCCCTTAATTCTTTCATTTAGAATTAATTAAACTTTAATTTGTGAAACTTAATGTTATAGAATTCACGGGGTGTTACAAAGATCGCGACTCCTTTCGATTTTAGGTCTAAAGAAAAGAAAATGTTAAAGTGTATTTATAGTGAATTTTAAAACACTGTTCACCCAAAATCTCACGATCTCCAAACGAAGCGTGCTTACAGTCGTTACCTACAAACTACTCATATTCCAAACTCAACGGAGTTAGTTTCAAAAGTCAATCAGACATATCTAACAGTTATTCTTAAAAGTAAATTATAAATTATTATTAATTTCAAATCAATTATCGATATATATTTATATCGTGCACGATCACATAAATACTCCAATAGATACAAAACTTGATATCTGACGATGATTCATTATCCCGGATCCGATGAAACTGGTTTTTTCGAAATTTGAGACCGTTTGAGAAATGGATATTTTCATGTGTTAAATTAAGTCAATAAAATATAAATTGATTTTCAAACCCTCAAATTCATTGATAATAACTTCTTATTATCGTTTTAATTCAAATAGAATTTCACACAACTTAAAATTAAACTTAACTTGATTTTAAACAAGATATTTTAAATTTCAAGTCAAATCTATAAGCATATTCTCATTTTAAATTAACTCAAGCAATTTATTCTTGAAAATCATCTTTTAAATATTTTAATTAATTAAATATTCTTATATAAAAATACAGGTTGTTACCAAAGTCCTCACGGCTATGTATGGATGGATCTTAGAAAATCATAAAAGGTATATAATTTTTTTTTTATAAAAAAACTGTCTTAAGTCCTTGTGGATATGTGCTTCCATTCTCATATAAGTTTCCTCACGGTTATGTATGGATCGAACTTATATTGAGAAAGGGTAAAAGTTTAAGTATTTTTCTAATCTCATTTAAAAGTCCTCACGATTATGCATGATTATACAATGCTTGATAATTTTCTTGGTTTACCTTAGTTAAGTGTACATATATAACATTAATCTCAATTTTTTTGTAAATAATAGTAAGAGAGAGTAAGTAATTGAAACTCAAGCATAATCTTAGATCTACCGATCTAATTTTTTATATGAAAAGAAATAAGGATATCACTATAAAGGCTTTGACGATCAATTAAAGACTTTATTTCATCTTCGCACAGTGATTCAACCAAAACATCTTGCCAAACTAGAGTCGAAATGTAACGAAAATTGAATTTTTTTTGAAATTTATCTTGCGAAAAACTAGAATTTCCCAATGATGTCCCAAACTTGTGTTTTACTAGTTCATGCCAATTTAAAAGAGAATTTTCATTTTGTAAATAAATTTGAATCTTTGAAAATAATACACATTTAGAATTTTTGTATTTTGCATATGGATTTTGTTGGTTGTATCTGTTGAAAACCTTCACAAGAGAACATTCGTCCTACTAGGAACATCCAAGATTTAACGGCTTATTGCATACGCTCAATGCAATCGTGTGTTGTATGAAAATAGATGAAAATGGAAGAGACTAGATGAAGATATGTGCATACTTAAGTGTTAAAGCCCAAAAGTATGAAGAAATAAATAATTCCTACAATATGGAGGAGTCTACCTATCCACCACTTAACATAAAACAAATCAAAAGAAAAATAAGTAGAGGATTAGTTAAAGGCTAATAATTACCGGAAACCTACACTTTCTCAAGGGTATTTTGGATAGTACGTTAGAATGTGTTATGCTTTTAGACATGCATAAATACCCTCTTATATTTCATGTAAAAATACTCTTCTTTTATGCAAGTTGTAAGTTAAAGTTGAGAATAATTGAGTTTCCTTTTTAATGGCTCCCTAAGCCTTGTCATTTTCTTTCATGTTCTTTTAATTCATGCCATTTCTTGTATACAATTTTATTTTTTACGTGTATACTCTATTTTATGCTTTATTTTCCTCTTATGTAAGTAGTGTAATTTCTTTTATGTAAGTTAGGTAGTTATTGTTATTCCATACTCATTTCTCTTCTTTTTTTTATGTTCAAATCACTTTATGTTATTATGTATTCAATTATGAGTTGCTAAATCTCTTTAATTTAGGGGCAATAAGGCTTTTATGTATCATAAAAAGTTAACATAAGTAATTTAATTATGCTCATATCTTTTGTGTTTAATATAAGCTATACGTTTATGTAAATTTTGTTGTTTAATATTGAGTTTAATAGCTTACGTTGTTCAAACCAAATAAGCTATACTTAATCAAAAATAGACAAAAAATACCCCTTGAGCAATATATGATTATGGTAATTAAATTGAGAGAGGAATCAAAATTTGATGTTCTATGTTACCAATTAATAGTAAATACAACATACTTAAAATAGATTTCATTTTTAATTTCATTTCGTTTTCATGAGACTTGAAAAGTGGATTAGATGTTATATTACAGCTTGGTGGTTTAAACTGTGTTAATTAATAATACAGTTAGTCATGCACAAAATAAATACGCCCACTAATTACACAAAAAATAAGAAAAAGAGAACATGAAATTATTCTACGTTGATTTTTGTGATCATGAGAGTGAATTTGCCTCTAAATTGCTCTTTATTCTCATAGTTAACTCTCAAGTTCTTTTCAAGTTTTGTTAAATTTTTTTTGGTTAGTCAACACATGAAACGATGATGTAGCCTGAAGAAGGCGATGAGACTATTATGTTACTATTAACTATCGTTGCTCTTTTACTTATGGAAACTCTGGATTATGAATAACAATGGTGTACTGCTATAAACAAATGTATATGACATTTTGTATTGAATCTGTGGCTTCTAATAAATGGTGCATCTTATTTGCTATTATACTTTCTCGTTCTTTTGTGTAAGATTCCATCATGTTATATTATCTGTTTTTTCTATGCAAATGTGATTCCTTATAAGAACCGACGACCATTTAGAGTGCCTCTAAGTTTCAATGGTCTTTTCTAGATCGAAATTTAACTACTAGAAAAGGTGCAGAATAACAATGCATATTTACAACAATTTGTGACGCCATTCCGACGCCCCACCTTTTTTGGCATCGCAATGGCGTCGAAGTTATCAAAAAATTATCGTCACTATTCTGCACCTTTTCTAGTAGTCCCACTCCGGGTGGGTTGTTACATTGATGATCTGATTTATTAACAAGTTATTTCCTATCATTGGAAGTTAATACTATAAATGACTGTAGCATCTGCATCGTTTAGCTTTCAGCAATAGAAAATGGGGTGTTGCATGGGTAAAAGAAGAGTGTAGACGTGTATGAATGGTAAAACCATACATATAACACTCTTTGATTGCAATGCTACTTTAAATTTAGGGTTATTAAATAGTAGAGCCGCTTTAAGCCATGATGTTTCCAATAAAGTCGTGCCAAGACCTAATTTTAAAGTACAAGTGCATAATGTAAATTAGAAAGTCATCACCAATTCTAGTCTTGATAAGTCTTAACATTTATCAATTTTTTGATATAATACCAAATAATATTTCTTTTTTCAACACAAATGACATAGAAGGAAATAAGGATAAATTAAATTCAATATCGGGTTTAATATCTACTTAAGTTTATTTCTGTTCTAATTTTTTATGCGTTCATCAATATAGATATGCTAAACGTTTTAACCGTACAAGGTTTAACAATTATTCGTATAATATACACCAATAATATATTTTGTTGCCCAAGATAGATAATATAATCCAATAATTTGATTGTCAAATTTACGAAATTATTTATAAAATCTACTGTGTGAAGAAAAAAAAAAAAAAGAGTGTAATGATACTTACTCAAATTTGAAGAATAGTATGGTTTAAAGTGGTCGATTTTGATGTTTTCTTAAATAAGATTTTTATTTTATTTTATTTTCAAAATCATATATCGTAGATAACCTGGTCTGAACAAGTTGAGTGAGTTCTTTTTGACAATATAAATGAATAAATAAGTGAATATACCGGGGATAGCTTATAAAATATTTTCTTGTTCAAAGCCCAACTCTCTCTGCCTATAGCAATGGCCTTACCGGACCATTTTACAATTTGCTTTCAACTGATAATGAGATTCAAACCAACTGTGCCCATTGACGTCTATGTCAAACCTATTTTATAGCGCAAGTCCTTATATATGCATACGGTCTTTGTTATAAATATAATCATAGACTTTAGGGAGATTCTTCAACATGACAACTTGAAGTAGTTAACTAATTTACTTGTTTGTAAACTGCATCTCATGTTAATTTAAGACTTTACTGTTTCGATGAAGCTTCTTAAAGTCTTCTTTGGCATCATACATAGTATAGTTTAAACCACTGTCATTCTGAGTAAATTAAAGGCTTGAAGCATAATACAATTTAAGAAGTCAGAATCAAAAACGGAAACCATGGCCTCAACCTCAGCTCTGGAACAGTGTGAAAACCATGGCAAAGAACTAACATCATCATGCTTCAAAGAGGAAACTGATGGTGATTCAACTGGAAGGAGTAACCCTCTTTCTTCCTTTCATTTTCCTTTTCTTCTTCTCATAAAACTTAAATTACTATTCACGTTTCATTTTTTCAAATTTGTACTGGGTTTGTGTTTAAAATATATTCACAACATTAATTATAGTAAAGTTCAAATATGTGTGAATCATTGGATGTTGTCTTACCTACAGTGCCGAACTCGGAAAATGGTTTGGACATGGCGAAATATTCGTGGACTCAAACACTTCAAGATGTTACAGTTAACATTCCTTTCCCGCAGGGGATCAAATCAAGATTTGTAGTATATGATTTGAGGAAAAAACATCTTAAAGTTGGGATTAAGGGTCAGCCTCCTGTGATTGACGTGAGTACGTAGTATATTTTCTACTTGTATGCTACTTCATGAACTTCTCTTTTCCTCATATATATTTGAATTCATCACATATGTATGAATTACTGATTTGAATACGGACTCATTTGAACTGTCATGGTATGGTTACAGGGTGAACTGTACAACACTATCAGACCTGACGACTGTTTCTGGAATATTGAAGATGGCAAAAATATGTTGATAATGTTAACCAAACTGAATCAAGTGGAGTGGTGGAAATCATTGGTGAAAGGTGACCCCGAAATCGATACTAAGAAGATTGAACCTGCAAATAGCAGACTGTCTGAATTGGATCCACAGACTCGCCAGACGGTTGAAAAGATGATGGTAATTTTAAGTTACAATCGTCTTATTTATGATCGACTATCTTTCGATTTTGTGATGTAAAATTTCCATCTTGTTTTGTTTGTGAAAAATGTACTGAAGTTTGATCAGAGGCAGAAACATATGGGCCTTCCAAGTAGTGAAGAAATGCAGAAACAAGAATTGCTCAAGAAATTTATGGTTCAGGCGAGTAAACTCTTTTTAATCATCCTCCTCCCCCCTCCTCCTTTCATTCTTTCTTTCCTTTTTTTTTATATGTAGTAACTACTGACACTTCTTTATGTATAATTTACACACTGCAGCATCCAGAGGTAGATTTCTCCAATGCAAAGATTGCATAACAGCGCAAGTTCTATTTGTTTGCCTTGAGTTCCTTGTGTACTTTTCTTAAACGATTATCTTGACTTGTTGTTTATGAAAATTTGTGGTTTGCTTGAATATCCTAGAATCGAAGTATTGGTTTGGATATATTTGAGTTCAAATGGATTTTGCAGATGTAATTTGCCTTCTTAAAATTCATGTTGTAACAAGGTGAACCAGAATACATCTCCAATGCCAAACCTGTAAACTCTTATAAACAAATTTTACTAATAAACATTGAACTCAGTTTTCATCTGATAATTATGTATAACTATAGAATAAATTAAGATGATGGAAATTAATAATAGTCACGCACCTGAGAATATGTAAACAATATCCGGATGTAAAGAGAGTATATTTCACATCCGTCGGTTAAAACAAAAAAACAAAAAAAGAGTTACCGATGATATTTAGTAAGGCTGGACATTTTTACCATATTACCACTTATTATCATTACCAATGTTACCAATTAAAATGATACCGAAAAAATTGGCATCCAATTTGTTGGTACGGTTGTCGAACCGTATAAAATTACGTGGTATGGTAATAGCAATTAACTACAAAATATGCTAATTGCCGTACCTGCCATATTTTATTTTATTTGAACTTGTTCAAGAGGAAAACGGACCGGAGTCGTAAAACCCTCCCTGTGCACCTTTCTCGGTCCGCAAGCACCACATAAGTGGCTGATCTTAGCGTATGTACATGGTAAGCTCTTAGCATGTCATTCCAGATTTCAAACCCACGCCACTGTTACCATGGTGCAGTACATAACCCACGCCACTCTTAGCACATGGTAATTACCGTACGTACCTACCATATTTCTTCGTACACATAAACATACATACGTATACATACAGATATGTATAAGTAGTATTTCTATTATGTAATACCGCATTTAAAGTATAATGATTTAATAGAAAATATAGCAAAATACTATTATGTTATCAAATTGAATGCAATTCTTATTGTGTATTTTTTAAAGATAATATGACTTTGTGCAATATTTTAACTTCTTGCCTACACATAATAAAAGTGATAAATAATCATATAATAGAAAATAACAACTCTTAGTATTTGCTTTTTTAGCAAGAAAATTTGTAAACAAATAGATATCAAATTAGCAAACGGTGAAAAGCAATTACCGATCTCTACCATCCGTTACCAACCAAAACCGAATTACCGGCTTACTAATTAATTTGATTGGTAATGGTACGATTTTTCTATTACCATATATATTGGTATGGTAATGATTTTGAATATGAATTTTCGGTATCGAAGCAAATCCACCCCTAACATTTAGAGCTAAATTATTTAACCAATACATGTGAGTTTAACTGCCCAAATAAGAAAAATGATAAAGCTGATGTAATGCGTCGGGTATAAGCTTTATATATCTTAATTTACACTACAAGGTAGAAGCCCTATTCCAACTGCAAATAGATGTCGAGAACTGTTGCTCGTTGGTAGTCATTGCTATATGGTGCGTGCAATGCCGCGCCTAGTATAATGGTTGCCCTAGGCAAAGCTTACGGGGAATAAGCCGACTAAAGGAGAAATAAAACCTGTTTCAAAACACTATCAAAGGCAACAATCGAACCATACCCAACCCACCAAAGATTCAGACATCAAATTGCTCGACCAAGCAATCTTTACTAAAAGAGTTGCCCTTCTACTTAGAAATATAACTTATTTTCCAAAGCATCAACCACCACCTGAAGTCCTTCTCCGCCACTTTCGATGGCGTAGTCCTAAACGAATATCTGGACTGTCTTGCCTCTAGATCGGGCTGGATACGTGGTTTCTTTCGACCGATTGACGACCACATTTCGACAGCTATTCTAACGGTCTCTAACGGTAATTAGAAACGACTTTCCAACGTTTATTGACTACCACGTGGGTACAGATTCACCAATAAGCCGTTAATAGCCGTTTGAGACCGTTGGAGTTTCGTGACCTATTACCCATCGAAAGTCGTTTGTAGTCGTTGGTGAGTATTTTAAAAAAATTCCAACTAGCCATTTAACTTCTAACCAATCCACGCATATCAATATAGTTTTCAACTCCATCGCAGATGTATAATAACATATTATACCAACGACAACATAAACAATCCAACATATGCCAAATCAGTTCCAGTATAAATTAAATCAAACTTCCAATGTTCTCAAGCTTAACTCATCAACGTCACACATTATCAAAACAAGCGTACAGTCTTATAATACATGCAGTCCCACATAAAAGTGTATCAGACATATCAAAACACAAACTCCAAGTAAATATATACAATATATATGATATTCAAGCACAAGCACGAAAAATCATACCTATCAAGCATCGTTCTCACCTCTAGAAGCAGCAGACGACAAAAGAAAGGAACCATGCTACTGCACATGCTCCACCAAGCGCTGATTCAAATGTGCTCCATCTGTATAGCGCGAAGACAATCCTACTTCTGTAGCTGTTCAACCATGGTTGTAAGATCTTTTAATTCAACTTTGTCTTGCGCTTTTTCATATGGCTTTGGGAATGCCCTAGTATGCAAATAAAAAAAACTGTTATATAACTTTTTGACGAATTTTATATCAATTGTGCAACATTTATAGGATAGTTTATTTTTATAGATTACTGCTTGATTCCCATAGACATAATGCACTATAAAAAAAAGGTATTTAACAGTGCTGAAAAATGTTGTTAAAATACATTAAAGACATTAATCCTGTCGTTGTCATATCCATAGCTGCATAAAATATTTATCTTTCTCAACATTCAATTATTGTTGCACATGCCATTGTAAATAGCGTTTCTGCAACATTTACTGACCATGGTGGATATCTAAAAAAATTACAAAAAACACTTTACACAATGGTTTCTAAGTATTGCAAAACACATCTTTTACAATGTATTATGAACATCAACGAATCCTTTTACATAATGTACTTACACCATTGCATTTTAATTTTTAAAAATACTTTTTATACATCGTAAATTTAAATATTAAAAATAATATTAAATATTGTGAAAAATAACATACAAAATGCTTCCAAGAAGTCATGTTACATATATAAATATTGTTAAAATCTCAATATAATGTTTTGTATTAATTACTGTAATTATGTTAAACAACTATCGAATAAATGCTTTTGATAACCTTTCTATGTATTTTAAAATGTAATGTTTACAACACCACATAAAGGTAGTACATGTTTTAACTTTGAAAGCGTTTCTTTTAACCACATAAAGGTTGTAATCTTATATCGTTGCCGAAATGATGAAAACTTACGTGTTGCTACCATCATTTAGCATGTGTCTTCACCACCATTTAGAGTCACTTTACCTTTCCATTTCAACTGCCAAGAATTTATCCTTAGTTGACCAACCTATCACCTAAATGCAACAACTTATTCCTTTGAACACTCAACACCTATTCGCTTTCTCAACTCCACACCTTTGGCATCTTGAACTCCCATAGAATTCCTTTATCGAAGTGCAATAGCTCATCGCAATATCATTGTATTCTTCTAGTTCAGCAACTAACCCTTTATATCATGATATTCCACCATCGTCCAACTCATCATCCTTAACTGATAATACCATCTAATAGAAAAGCAGAATTGAGATGAACCAACATTTTATTATTAAAGAATTGTAATACAAGATAATACAAATTGTATAGAGGAGTCCTCTATTTATGATACAAGAAATAAATGTAAATAAGCTTGAATAATAGGCATGTGAACGTTGCTTTGTTATAATGGGCATGCGCCGTTGCTTCGTTACAATAGGCATGTGACTGTTGCTTTGTTATAATGGGCATGTGACTGTTGCTTTGTTATAATGGGCATGTGACCGCTGCTTTGTTATAATAGGCATATGACCATTGCTTTCTTATTATTATTTCTTTCCTTTATTACCCCCCCCCCTAAAATTAGGGCTAGGGTTTGCAACCCCAATTTGCCATTTCGTGGACTAACGTTGGGAAATAGTAAACAATTTCAATCCTTCGTCATACTGGTGAAGATACAGGTAAGATCCAGGTATGAAGTTCCATCTTTTACTTGGTATTTTTTTTTGTAACTCTTCGATTCCAAGTGCATCTATGAATCTACGAAATTTTTTGGTTGAGAGTGATTTTGTAAGCAAGTAGGCCCTTTGATAGTAAGTTGGAATATGATTCACTTGTAAAATTTTCTTTTGAACTTGCTCTCAAACAAAATAGATATCAATTTCTATGTGTTTGGTTCTATTATGCTGAATAGGATCTGATGTCATGTAGCTTATGTTCAAATTGTCATAGTTTTAGCTCCTTTAACAATGATTGTAGCCATAAAATTCTAGCTGTAGTACTAGCAACACTCCTATATTCCACTTTTATGCTTGATCTCGAGATGGTTGTTTGCTTTTTAGAGCACCAAGAAATAAATCTTTCTCCTATATAAATGCAATAACCAGAAATTGATTTTGTATCATCTATGTTTATAGCCTTGTTTGCATCTTAATAAGCTGTCATGCTTAAGTCTTTGCTGCCTTTTAATGATAAGCCAAAGTTGATTGTTGCTTTCAAGTATCTGGGTATTCTTTTCACTGTTGTCCAATGCTCACTTCTGGATTCCTGCAAAAATTGAGATACTTTGTTAACACTGAAAGAAATACCAGGTCGTGTTATAGTAGCATATTGTAAGGCTCCTACAACACTCCTGTATTGTTTGATATTTGAGATAGATCCCCTGTTCTTTGACAAGTGTTGGTTTGATATCATAGGAGTTGGTTGTCCATTTGCTTCAATCATGTTTGTCTTGTTTTGAAGCTCTGTAATATACTTTCTTTGACAAAGATGAATTTCTTTATCTGATTTTCTTGTAACTTCTATTCTAAGGAAATAAGATAATTCACCAAATCTTTTATTGAGAATTGATTGTTCAAATAATCTGCCAATTTTCTGATTTCAGTTTCACTATAGCCCGCGAGAATTAAATCATCCATATATATTAATATATAAATTATAGATGGTTCACAGATTTTTGTGAATAGGGATGTGTCAGATCTGGTAGGTGAATAGCCTAGTGTTGTCAAAATTGCTTTAAGTCTTTCATGTTGTGATTTGTGACATGAAATCACATATGTTGATGGAGACGAGGCGTGGATGTGCTTAGCGATAGAGGAGATTGTGCAGCAGCAGAGAGAAGGAGAAATTCTGTGTCGAGCTTCAGCTCAGACGTCTGAGCTATGCCTGTCAGACGTCTGAGCATACAGGATTTTTAACCCGAGAGCAATGACAGACGTCTGACCAATCTGGGTCAGACGTCTGAGCGGGGTTTCCTGCGTTTTTGACTTGGTCTTTTCTGTGACTTATTCTGTAAGTAATGAAGGGGCAAATTGGGTATTTGCCGAGGGCTTCTATTCTCCTATAAAAGCAGCATCTAGGGTTGGATTAAAGATATGGTATGACCGAATAGAGTGTCGACTGCGTGCCTCTAGGGCTTGGTGCCCTAGAGAGGATTGGTGTCTACAATTAATCCAAGGGTTAGCCGTCGTTCTTCATTGTTCTCCTTCTCCAACAAAAGTTGTAGTCATCTAGATATTCTTTCCCTTTCTAAATAAGGTTATTGATTCTTGTAGTTTGTTTATTGTTGGTTGTTGAACCAGTGTGTGTAAACAAAATTCGTTTTGGGAATCAATAAAGAGGGTGGCTGGGTGGAATATTTTGTGTTTGCGCGTGTGATTTCATATCTGTGTATGTTTCCATAGAAATCACCTTTAAGTATTTGGGTGAATAAGATCCTGGACGCTTCCGCAAAGGCGCAGTTTTCACAACAGTTGGTATTGTAGCTAGATCATCGCAAAGCTTAGAGTGATTTTGGATTGGAAAAATCAATTTTTTGATGACGGATATGATGGCGTTTCCGAAGATGACTGTTTTTGACGGAAGAAATTGGGGGATTTGGAAGCATAAGATGGAGGATGTGCTTTACCTCAATGATCTTCATGATTCGTTTATTGGAAATGCGGAGAAGCCCTCAGATGTGGATGACGGAAGATGGAAGAAAACGAAGATGTTGGCAATTGGTTTGATTTGCCTGTACCTTGGTGATTCGGTTCATGTTTTCGACAGAGGTCTTCACGTTGATGATGCTCGAGGGATCAGGAGGGATCAGGAGTGATCGAGGAAGGAGCTTAGGTCAAGTGGTAGACGGGTGTCGATGTGGAAGGCGGGTGACGGTTGAAGAACCTAGTTCACAGCAAGGTGGAGAGGTTAGTTTGGTCACTGCTGATGTGTTCGACAGGGGTCTTCATGTTGATGACGCTCGAGGGATCTGGGGTGATCGAAGTAGTAGCTCAGGTCAAGTGGTAGACGGGTGTCGATGGAATTGCAAGCACTTTTAGACCGTTGGTTCATGCAAGAATTTTATTGAAATCAACCGCCTGGATAATACGTTAATCATAAAATTGGTTTCATCATACTTAAATTTGTTCATAAATGAAAAGTCAATTTTCCCTTGAATATGTATAGTGTTGGAAGAAACAATAATATAGGTTGCTAGCTAGGCAGCTCATTGCAGAATCAGTATGAGAAAATGATGTTCGTTGAAATAATAGCCGATGGAAGGGTAAAAAGTGCTTTTATTTTTGTTATCAGAAGCTATGTGCAGGTAAAAAATTTAGGGAAAAACTGTTGACAGTCGTGAGTAGAGCTGTGTGTCTATGGGTACTGTAGGGAAGTGAAGATTGTTGGCTGTGGGAATTAATAGGTGATGTAGATGGCACAGTTACATTGAAGTATTGAACTGTCTAAGTTATGAAGGGTACTGCAGGGAAGTGAAAATCGTTGGCTTTCCTTGTTTTCCGCCTAACTGTTTTCCAGGTGGGTCTGGATTTGAGTGGTGGCAAGTTGTAGCGCGGTTGAAAAGTTATGGTGTCTTTTAAATAGATTTTGCAGAAAAAAAAACAATATTTGACTCCACACGAGATGCATAGTATAATATAAATAAAATATATTTCAAAGGCAATCGTCGATAAGAAAATTTTCAATTTGACAACAATTAAATAGTCCATGAAATTTCACCTGTTTGGCCAAAGTACATGCCCTGTACGTGAGTTAAGAATCTCATAGTAGTAGCACACAGAGAAGTTAAGTACCAATCCTACACGAATGGGGTGTGTTGATGCCAATTCTGCAGTCATAATGTCCTGCACCACAAAACAATTCACAATTTCCCTTAGTGATAGTATATATCTTCCCATTTATAGACATTATCAATTTAGAATTTAGTACTGAGAATAAAAAATAATGAAGAGTTGGATGTATTTCAAACTAAAAATGCTAGGTATCCTTGAATTTTGTAAAGGTAGGCCCACGCCCAAGTGAAACTGTATTGTGACCCCCACATGTGAAGCACACTGCGTGCTTTCTTGGGAGTATGATTCCACCATGCTAAGCTCATGTTATATAAGAAAAGATAACATGGACATTATAATCAAGAACCTGTCGGGGAACAGCTTTTTTTCTCTTAAGTTTTTAAAAGTGTTTTTAAATAAGAACTTTAAAGTAGTTCTAAACAAAAGTGATATGTAAATGTATTTTAATATATAGGTTGCAACTTCAATAAAATTTAGCAGTAAAGGTTGAAATATGCAATAAGCAGGTATTTATTGCAACTTCTAAGTAATTTATTTTGCCTTCAAATACCTTGTTGCAAACATGAATAATAATAAGTAATGAACTGCTTTAGATATTAATAAGTTGATGCCAAACATGCTCTAAGTGGCTGTTTAGAAGCAAATTTAAACCATTTAAAAACAAAAAAAAGACGGAAAAAGGCATTAGCATATATTTAAATTTTGATTTAATTTAGTTGAAGAAGATGAATAAAGTTGAAAGAAACTATTTTTTGTTTATGATTACCTCTTTATAGGCTTGTCCAACATAAAAACACTAACAAGCAATCTATAAGTTGTTAGGACTACTTAAGTACTTCTTAAACATGTTTAAAAAACATGCAGATGTAAACAAAAACAACAAACTAACAAATTCTAAACATATCATCTTTTTTACTGGAGCAAATTGCTATTTAACTGTCTGACATTTAGCATCAAATGATGTGATCTGCAATTTGTGTGCATTGCAAGTTATGGTGAGTTGTTGATAGGATTTGTGTTGTTTGGAGATGTGTGATGGGTCTGAAACGAATTAATTTTGGTTAGAGATGAGTAATATATTTTTGGTTGGAGAAATTAAAGCAACAAATATAGGATGATAATATCTCCATAATTTTAAATCAATTACTGCAATGATAAGCGAGTTGGATATGTACGTAGAAATGGCTTTGGTATTTTGCAAAGCAAGCTAACAGATATTGGCATTGCTTTAAAATGCGGACCGCTTAGTTTTGAGTCATAAATAGTCTTCAGTTTTTACGTCATCTCCATGCTTCCTGGCTTCCATCACTAGTGTTTTTTTTAAGTTGGAATAATTTTCGTGCAAATGTTTGACACGTAGTATAAACATGGGAATTTATTAGGATATAATAAATTCAAACATAGGTATTTATTGGAAGATAGAATACATCTTAAGTTTGTTTATATGAATGCATGTAGGTTTCACTCTCTGTAGGTGGGATTTAGTTCTTTGTGGAATGGGTATTGATTGTATTTTGGAACAACCTTGAATCTTGGTAATTGACTGCTGCTGTGCTACTTGCCATGCTACTTTTTCTTTGCATTTTCACAGTTTTTCCCTCTTGAATCATTTTTCAATTATGTTATGTCTCTGTGTGTGTGTATGAGCACGCATGCGTATATATATCTGCAAGTTTAAATATTATGACCATAATATTGCTTATTTTTGTTGTGACAGGACCAAACTGCTTATGTTTTGGAAAAAATATCAAAAGCAAAGCAAGATTAAATGAAGTATTTGACTACTTTGTAAGTTACTTGTTAATGCAGGTATACATGATGTATTATGGACATGGAAGACTTGAACAAACTATGTATGAATTGTTAAGTTTAGATATGTGAGTTGTAATTTGAATTATATGTATGAAATATTAAGTTTGAATAAATGAATGTGGTTTCAGTGATATGTATGAAATATTATGTTGTAGTTTATATGTTTGTTTGTAAAATGTGTTATGCTTGTATACATTTGAGAAATAATAATGATATATATATATATATATATATATGAACGTTGTTAGAATGATATGTGTATTTAAAATTAACGAAAGAGCCGAAATGGTAACATACGAATGGTAATTGCTATGGATTTGTAGGCGATATTATAGCACTTTTAAAACACTATAAAATTATCCGACTAAACGCTATTAAAAACATATAGTAAACGCTATTCAAATGTACTTCTAAATGCTATAGAAATAAACCCAACGCTATAGTAGAATCTGAAAAAACGCTATAAAAATTAGGTACAAACGCTATAACAAGTTGTTGTTGGCTATGATTCCATAGGGTTTATGTTTAATAGCAAATATAAACGCTATAAAAGTTGTATTTTTAATAGCGTTTTCTCTGTGCTATTTGAAGTCGATAGTCTAAGATAGCATGTCGTTACATGGCGTTCTTTGAAATGCTATGTTATGTTATAATAGCGTTTTTCAAACGCTATTAAAGGCCCATTTTGTTGTGAATATTCTACCAGACTTGTCTATACATCTAAACTCTTTTTGATTATTACAATAACCTATGAAAGTGCAGGGTTTAGATCTATAGTCAAGTTTATGATTATTATAAGGTCTTAAGTAAGGGAAACACAGGCAACCAAATGTTTTTAGACTGTTGTAATCAGGTTTGACATTAAATAGCTTTTCGAGAGGTGTTATGTCTTTCAGTACTTTAGTGGGCATTCTATTTATTAGATACACAACAGTATTGAAAGCATCAGGCCAAAATTTAAGTGGCAAAGATGCTTGAGCTAACAAAGTTAAACCTGATTCAACTACGTGTCTATGTTTCCTCTCAACTATGCTATTATGTTCAGTAGTATAGGGACATGTTACTCTATGCATAATACCCTTACTTTTAAAATAATCTGTCAGGGGTTTGTATTCTAATCCTCCATCTGATTGCACGACTTTAATTTGACAGTTTATTTGGTTTTCAAACATGTTGATAAAACTGATGACAACACTTTTAGTTTTAGATTTATCTTTTAAGAAAATAAATTCAATTATATCTAGTGTAAGCATCAACAAATGATATGTAGTATTTGTATCCATAATCAAAAAATATAGGAGATGGACCCCAAATATCAATGGTAATTAATTGACCAGGTTTGGAATACACAGTTAATGAATCAAAGAATAGAAATTTGTGGCTTTTTCTCATCTGACAATAAGTACATACATAAGGTAATTTTACAGGAATAAATTTTATTATCATCAAGATTTTTTTTACAATGCAAGCACTAGGATGTCATAACTTATAATGCCATAAATCAAAAGTACTCCTAGTTTGAACTTCATCAGTTATACCAGTCAGATTATAATATGGGTAATTATTGATAGTAGTATTGTGGTTGCTGAAATTGAATTCATAGAGTCCATTCACAGCATTACCCTGAAGAAGAATTTCCCTAGTTATTATGTCTCTAACTACACATTATTTAGGGAAAAAAAATTCAAAGTATGCATTATTATCTTTAGCAAATTGAGACACACTAATTAGGTTTTACTTAATAGTGGGTACTCTTATTAAATTATGCAAAAATAACTTCCTTTTACCAATAATACTACCAGTGCCAGTATGAGATATTTTAACACACTTACCATTGCCCATGCTTATAGTTTAATTACCTTTTATTCTTTGTTTCCAAGATTCAGGTTTTTTGGATAGTTAGTGATATGATGGCTAGCTCCTGAGTCTGGGTACCATGATTCATCTTGAATATGATCAGTGTTGTCAGTATGATTAGTTGTATCTCTCTATCCTTATGCTAAATTAGAGTGAAATTGGTGTTTCTTTGACTGTTGTTGCTGGCTTGGCCTGCTGAGTAGTTTGAATTGTATCTGAAATAACACTTGATAGAAGTATGGCCAATCTCCTCACATATTTGACATTTTGATCAATTGTTGTTGTTGTTAGTCCAACGTCCTCTACCACCTCTGCCTCTAGTGGCAGGGTTGCCCCTCTGAAAGGTTTTCTCATTTCTATAAATATTACTTATCTGATTTTTGTTATTCTCATTACTTTTATTAACTGCATAGTTAATAGAGAATTCACTTTCCTGAGCTTTCTTGCCTTCAAACCTAGCTTCATGTGCTAATAAAATAGAGTGAACATTATCAAGAGATGAGAATTCCTTTTGTGAGTAAATTATGGCTTCTACAGCCTCATATTCTTTACTTAAGCCATTGAGAATAGTCAAGATTTGTTCAGAATCTGGCACTTTATGGCCAGTAGCTTCTAACATGTCACAAACAGATTTAATTTGCTCAAGTACTCTCTCATGGTAATGTCGTCCTTCTTTATTTTATGCAATTGTCTCTTATAAAACATGACTTTAGCAGCTGACTGGTTGTTAAATAATTTTTCTATTGTTGTCCATATCTCGTTAACACTTTTGCAACCAATCACTTGTTGTAATATGCATTGATTGATAGAGGATAGTAGCCATGAACTGATTAAACGATCTTGCATGTGGTATTTCATGTTTTCTTCATTACTGACTATTTTATTCTCTTGATCAGTAATGAATTTTGGTGAAGCTGATAAAGTCTCCATGATGAAGCCTTCAAGGCCATAACTTCGGATTGCAATCTCGATCTGAAGTTCCCAAAGCAAGTAATTGTTTTCATCCAATTGCACCGCAATTAGTTGTGATTGAGAACTAATTACAGTTTTGGTGAGTTTGTCAACAACAATGAGGCTTTCAATCGTTCCAGTACCATTGTCAGAAGCTGATGAAGCAGTATCATTGGCCATGATGACGAAACGATGAATAATCAGATGGTTGTAAAGCCTTAATAAAGCTCTGATACCGTGATAGAAAAGCAGAATTAAGATGAAACAGAAGTTTATTATTGAAGAATTGTAATACAAGATAATACAATTTGTAAAGAGGAGTCCTCTATTTATAATACAAGAAATAAATGTAAATAGGCCTGAATAATAGGCATGTGACCATTGCTTTGTTATAATGGGCATGTGACTGTTGCTTTGTTATAATGGGCATGTGACCGTTGCTTTGTTATAATGGGCATGTGACCGTTGCTTTGTTATAACGGGCGTGTGATTGTTTCTTTGTTATAATAGGCACGTGACCGTTGCATTCAAATTTTGCACCTTTTGTCAACGTGCTCCACCTTTTGCATCTTTAAAATGTGAAGCATGTCGTGCATATAATTTTTTAAAATATAGAAGATGAAAAATTTATTTTTCCACCTTAATATGTAAGCAAGGACGGAGCTGTGTGTTTGTGACCCTGGGCTATAGCCCGGTTGAGATCTCGAAAAAACATGGTTATCCCATACAATAATCTTTGCCTTCAATATCCATTCTCTTTGGTAAAACTAGTGTATTGTTTACATTTAGATTAGTTCTGTTATTTTAAAATGTAAACTGATCAGACTAGACCAAACCAAAATCTGTCATATGAGATATTCAGTAAAACATAGACTGAATCTCATTAAACTCGAACAATATTAGTATAAGACGAACGATAGACGGACGCTATTCGAATAATGGGAAAACCATTAAATATTTTTGAATGAATATATACTTGTATTTTATTATTATTATTTTGTAATCTAATTTAGAGTCGTATGAGCATGGACTAAACTCCTTTCACTCTCGGACCAAGTCAGACGTTGGATAATCATAACAATTTTAAAGTTTTACCACTTTTAGATTCAGTGTGATGCTAAGGGCGTCGGAGTTTGTGCTAGGGGCACAGGGCAACCGCCGACGCGAGGCTGTTTGGGTGGCTGTTGACCGCCGAACGCGGCAAAAAAATGTTGGTCGGTAGTCGATGTGGTACCGCAAAGCACAAATCGCGGTGCCCTTAGCATCACACACTAGATTTATATTCATGTTGGCAGAGGACATCTTTTTACAATTTAACATTTGCATGGAATATTTTAGCAAATATATCATTTAATTATTAAAGAACGATATTTGCATTAATAATCAACAAATGTAGTATTAATATCATTTTTGCGGTTTTATATTCAATGTTATTTTTCATAAGTACTATCTTAGCCCGAGACAGTCTAAAATCCTAGCTCCGTCCCTATATGTAAGTAAACATTGCTATGCCATTTTTCTCATGGAGTGGCTTCTCGCTAAACTGCTTTCAGTCATGTCCATACTCCCGGATGATGTGCAAGAAGATCATTATGGAATATCTTGCCAAGATTAAAATTAGGAATCAATAAAATTACTAAACAAATCATGTAATGGAGCATAAAAACTAGTATCCTCAAATACTACACTTGACACACCAGAAATTAATAGGTTCAAGTGTTGTATGTTTAATGATTGTTAATACTCTTTTAAGAAGGATCTTTCTTCACTACACAAGAATTAGTTATTTTATGCAAATCCAGTTCATAACCACAATAGCTAATAAACTCTTGAATGTATGAAGGTGATAGTTGAAATGTATCTAAATTGTTTATCATGTCTTAATTCACCATAGAAGAAAAACATCAGTAGAGGGGCTAGAAACATTATCAGAAAAATACTGTAAATGGTAATCTATAATACATGTACATATTATTACTATTATTGTTTAGTTATACACAGGCTCGACCCAGAGAACAGCCCACCAAGCCCTCGGGCTAGGGTAGCCCACTGGGCCGGAGCAAAATAAACTAGTTTAATTTCTTAAATACTGTTAACATTTAATCTGTGGCAACCCTTATTTGTAAAGAAAGTTGCAGTTGAGTGGTAACTGAAGCGTAGTAGAGTATGCTTTGGTATTTCCTTCAATATTGTATCAGCAGCTTGAAACAAAAATGATATAACCATCATAATTCTCCAAAAGAATCTAGAATTTTGAAAAGAAAGGCCACCGTCAACTTCATTCATGACAATAATAACTGCATATATAACTACAAAATGAAATCCAAATCCAATAATTTGATTTGGACGATATAGTCTACCAAGGATAGCGGTAGACAAAATAAGCTGGTAAACAAGAAAGGTTTGAGACAGTATTGGAATTGATACCCCCGAAAGAATAGCTCCGACCACCATTCCTGAAACTGCACCTAGGGCTTCAAGAAGTCCTACATCTATGAATGGCATCTTCGGAAGCGAAGGCATTTCATCGGTGACAATCCCCGCTTGATAACGCCAATAGAAAATGCAGAAACAAACGACAACATAACCAAACGTAGCTAGCCAAGCGCGGCACCAAAGCCAACTAATACAGCACATGGTTTCCCATCCCAAGAATAACCATGGCCGCCGCCGCAATCGCTACGTCAATCTTCTGGATCCTCTTCGCATTCACTTTCCCCCGAATCGAGTTGGAGCAACACTTAACGATAAGCTACTTCATTGTTGTTCTATTGTCGTAACCATTTTTGCAGACAACCGGGCAAGGATTGAGAATTGGACTTAGTCAGATCGATATCGCATGAGCTGGAGTGGAGATTTGGATGCGGCGGCCGTGATTCGTGGAGCAAAAGGTTGAACAGGTGCTGTGATGGCGTCGTCTTTTGGTGGTTCAGTCCTTGACGACAGTAAAATGACGTCATTTTCGGTGGTGAATAATAGGTGGAGGAAAACTGATTTTTTAATTTTGGGAAAAGTGAAGGAAGACGTATGATGATGAGTCTTACACATGTTTCTTATAAAAAAACAGAATGAAATCTTATCACTTAACTAAACAATGAACAAATTAACAACACAAACGTGAAAACAAATGAAATGAGATGACTTTAAACATCTATTCGTATTTCATTTTTATTTTGGGAAGAAAAAATGAAAGGGATATTGAAATTTTACTCGGAAATAACAAATCTTGAATTCCTTTTCAGTTGAATTGGAGCACATACATTTTAGACATGTTCTACTGCAATCAAAGTTAAAAAACTCATTTTAGTTTATCAATCCTATCCCTTTTTGTTATCCATCATATTTCATTCCAAAGTCTTTGCATTTTTCCAAAGGTAGCACAGAATAGAAGTCCTCTAATACAATTAAACAAACTAAATTACATTAGACATTTACAATAAGCTTTATTGATGCCACATTCAATGGGATTGCATGTAAAATGCAGTGCAAATTCAAAGCTTGATTAGACTATGGCACTATTTTTTATATAACAAAAACTCATTTGTTAATTGTAATTTAAGTTCTAGTACCTCCCAATGTGGGTTTTGAATAGAGAGACAAAGCCAAAGGCAAAATGAAGGGTGCAATGGTTTTTAGTTTGTACCATCTTAATGAATTTCATCTTTTATCATGTTCTTGTGGTTTATATTGTGAACAAGTTAGGAAAATCAATGTGCAATGCTAATATGAACTTATCTTTTATATGGTCAGGTTTTTTCCCTTAAACATTAATTTGACATGATCATTGCATGTATTTAATGTACAGTCAAATTAAGTTGTGCCTTTCAATTAGTTGGAAGTTGCAAAGAAAATATATATACAAATACACATTCCATTTATGGAAATCTTAACTCTCAGGTTTGATATGAGAATTTAATGTTGAAAGTGCCAACTTCACCTCGTATCATCTTGCATTTTGTAATGGCTCGGATTTCCGTACAATCTGAGTTGACTGAATACAACGCATGTCCAGCCCAAATTGCACAGAAATACGAATCATGAGTAGAAAAAAGTTAGAGGATGAGAAATAGAAAGAAAGAAAATTAAAATAGAAGAAAATAGATAGGAGACAGAACATAACAATAATACAGAATCTCACATCGCAGTAAAATAAAATATAATATATATAACAACTTTTGGGATACAAAATTTGTTCTGTATATACATACCATTATCAGAGTACAACGTTTATAACACAACAGAAATAACAATAACTAAACAACGCTTAAGCCTCCTGCTCCAAGCTCCTCCAAGTATATCTGTAAATACCTGAACTACTTGACTACCCATACAAATTTGGGCACCCAAGAGTTTATGGTAAAACAAAAAAAATAAACTATGGGTCAGTCATGGAACTGGTGTGAGTAAACTCCAACCACTTGGTTTAACTTTTAAAAGAAGGGATAATCATAAGACCGATCCACACATAAATACGGATGGTTTTTACCTTACGATAGCACAAAACATTCTTTGAAATCAATATTCTTCTGGTATTATAATAGTGTCTAAAACAATAAAATAACAATCTAGCAAAACGCTTGCATCTCACGCTCTACATACGTTGTATACAATCAAAACTACGGGCTCTTATTGGATAATGGATTTCAACTGGCAAGGTATGAGACCAACTTCCAATAGTGTATCTCTAGAGAGGAATACACTGGGTTCAACAAGAACATCTTGCAACGCAGGCTAAACATGACCGACCCATCACTTCGCTTGAGAGTACCGAATGTATTGTCACCAACGGTTGGGATCAGCAATAATTCCGAAGCAACAGTAGCGATAAGATAAGGAAGCAAAAGGATTTTCTCTAGATCAGGTGACAATACACCCTACTTGGGTGCGACCCACTTAGCCATGTGACCTACCCGATTTTATACTATTTCCTGGTTGTGAGACTTGAGGTTACGGTTACTTAGCTTTCATTGATAGCACAATCAATTTGAATGTCAAATTGTCAGCTCTGTTAATCACTAATTGATTTGCACAAAGATATTCTTGATATTATGCTAAGAGAATAAATTCTCTGCCACCGGATGTATATTTGTACAGACCAACATATGCGATCAATGGAAATACTCTGTCAGACATTAAATCATACATGTTCATTCTGGGACTGAACGAAACCGAAGGCACAATTTCCACTAATTCATCTTAGGAAATTTCTACCTAGGATTAACAGAAAAAGACCTTGCACTTCACTCCGTCTTCGATTGTCTTTATATAATCTGATTCATAATGTACGGAGTCGTTCTCGGATAATAATCCAATCGATCTCCCCATATTGACAACGATATTGACCAATACTTCGATAGTTAGTTATTTAACTATCGAAGAAAAACAAACATTCATCCAAAGCATCAAACAATTACTAGGCCTGTAACAACCCGGAATTTTGGATCCAATTTAAAATTTATTTTTAATTGATTTACATAGATATTAAATATTTTAGATGAATTATTTGGAGAATAAACGATTTAAAATTTTGTTAAATCGAAGTTAGAAGTTATAAACTTTAAAATTTAATTAAAACGAGCTTGAAATGGCGCGGTAGTTTGAAAATTCGAGTTTAAACTTTGAATGAAGATATATAATTTAATATAAATCGAAATTGGATAAAACAAGAAAATTGAGATGTTTTGAATTATAACTTTCTAATGAGTATATGAAATGGAGATTTCACTTTACACATTATAAGTTATGACTAAATTTAAATTTAGAATAGTTGCTACAGAATTTGAATATATTTTAAAAAAGGTATAGATGTCCCGTAGAAAACTCACATTTTGCATATGGATGAATTTGAACTCGAAACCACTTGCATTAAGCTCAGATTGCCGTTTGCGTGTCCGAAACTATAAGCACCGATACCTTTGGAATTGGAGAAAGTTTGGCCTCTTTCATTGGATATAAGACCAAAATGTCACTTTTTGCATATGGATGAATTTGGACTCGAAACCACTTCCATTGAGTTCAAAACGTCGTTCACGTGATCAAAAAGTATAAGCTTCGATGTATTCCGAGCTTCGGAGTTTTGGCACTTGGGTTGGGTCTTGGTTGAGCCAACCTAGCCCACTCCATATAGCTCCCAACTTGGCCTCTTCCTCTTCATTCATTCCTCACTTCATCAAAAATTGAAGTTACGGGAAAAAGATGGGAAATTAAAATCCCTAAGCTAGGGTCTTCAATCTAGAGCTCAATTCTAGTGCAAATCCAATTCTAAGACATAGGAAAACTTCTCCATCTCCTTCTCCATCTTATTTCCTCCTCAATTTGTGATGATTCATATGACCTAACTTCTAGGAAATTTGCATATTCATGTTTATATTGGAGATTCATGAGTAATATTGGAAGAGAGGTTGTTCTAGCTTGCCATTGGATTGATTTCTTGCTTCTAACCATCAAAGGTGAGAGCTTTGTGAGTTCTTGATGTACATGCCACAAGCTATTAGCTTGTATGGTGTAATATAGAGTTCATTTGGGTTTACATATGCATATGAATTAGTTAGATAAGTATACACTTTCTGGTTTATTAGTTTATGTTCCATTGAAATGGAAATTATAATGAAGATTGTCCACACAATCTAATTCATAAGCTACCAGCAGATTTGGTGATCTTGTGAAGCTCCATTGTCGCCCCGGCAAAGTTTTAAGTCTTCACAAGTCACTTAAATCGCATTTGCATGCTTTGGTTTGGAATTTAGTTCACGTTTGAATTTATAAGCCGAATCATTTCAAAACTCTTGTATGAATATTTGTGTATGTGCAGTTGGGTGTTATAAGTTGTTTCGGAAAGTTTTTGAAGCCTCATTTGCATGTATATAACATCATAGGCCTTCGGGCATTTGTCGATGTTGTTTTGAATATGTTTTCAAGCCAAATTGTGCCTTGGAACAGGATTCTGACATCTGAATATTTTTGGGTAGACGTCTGACCTGCTCTAAATAATTATAGAATCAAGCAACAGAATTGAGATGTCTGAAATTTTTAGTTCAGAAGTCTGAATTTTAATTCAGACATCTGACCGGAAAAATTCAGACGTCTGAAATGGCACCAAAATGAACTAAATCCTTGCTGGTTTCTGAAAATCCTAGTTCAGACATCTGACCTAAATGATTCAGACGTCTGAATCTGTTTTTGAACTGTTGACTAGTGGAGGCCATAGTCAACAGTTTCGATGCATCTAGGCTCTTTCCCGGCCGAGTTTCGGCCCATTTTGACTCCGTTTGTGACTTGTCAGTTTCACTAATTCGTAGATCTCAGCAGCCAGATTCTTACTAAATCCTTTTAATAAAATCGTCAATTAAAGAATGACGGAGTGGAAACTAAAGGTGAGAATTCTCTCACTCAAACTATTTTTACAGTTATTATAACTGTGACGAAATATATATGTTGATTGCCTGTAATTGCAATATTTGTTTGATGGTTGCTGGATGTTATAGTTTTAATGTTATCATTATTAAACTGTGAAAATAATATATAAGTTCACATGGCTTGAGATGTAAACCCCACATGGGTATCAGGACGATAATTTTACACATCGGCCAAGTGTGCAAATGATAATCATTGAATGTTGATTGAAAACCCCATATGGATCTGGGGATGATAATAACTTCACACATCTCCCTTGTGTTCAGTTGTATGTCAATCGATTGATCGACAGACCTTAGTAAGCGTTAGTTAATTACTTAATGC
Source organism: Allium sativum (assembly GCA_030737875.1). Classification (NCBI taxonomy): domain Eukaryota; kingdom Viridiplantae; phylum Streptophyta; class Magnoliopsida; order Asparagales; family Amaryllidaceae; genus Allium; species Allium sativum. Next base: position 780,488,074 of record CM060913.1, on the reverse strand, counting down.
TTATATAGTTGTAGATTACACTCTGGATGTGAATTAGATGTTTAATTGTTGTTCACTACTATTTTTGAATTCATGAGATGTATGGAACTCATATAAATAAATTTATACGGTAATTGATTGAGTCACATTCCAATTCAGAGTATATACGAATATTTTAAAACAATATTCAGTGAAGAAGCAAAAAATGATTTTGATGTCCGATTTTGAATGGACATGAAAAGGAACTGAAATGGTTCTGATAACCAAATTTTTTCCAACGTATAAATTGGAATGGATTTGGATGGGAATAATCTTCGAAATATTTCGATATTAGATTCCGTGATTATAAATATATTGTTGAGGAATTTGGAAGATACAGATATCGTTATTCCCAATACAATATCCGTTGATCTCAGAATTTGATATTGAAGATAAGTTGATATGATTTCTATTTAGAGACGTATATTTAATATCAAATTGGATTTTGGGTTTGTCGTAAATGGTGTCTTTAATAACACTCTTCTTAAACCCAGTTGAGAAAAGGATAAATCTTTTAACTGAGGTTTAATGAAGTTTTCCAATTAACAATTATAATTGGAATTAAACGGTAGTTGATTTTGGGTTCGTCGTGAGCTGTGTTTTAAATGACACTAGTTCTTATACCCAATTAACAGTGAAGATATGATTTGGAATTTATAAATCTTTATTCTAAGATTTAATGGAGATTTTCCAAAGTAAAGTTTTCCAGTTTAATAAAATAAATTGGAATTGAATGGAATTCGATTTAGTGATAATTGAGATGAGCTTCTGTGAAGGAAGACATTTACTATCTATGGAATTTAAAAGGCTTTGCCGTTATTCCATTTATGGTATTAGTCCAATACGTAAATTTATATCGATTCTATATGGTTATGATTTCCGTGAAGATTCCATTTTGATGGAAGATGATTTTGGGTTTACTGTGAACTGTGTTTTAAGTGACTTTGGTTCTTTAACTCAAGTAAAGGCAGGATTAATTTCCAGAAAGTTGAATGATCATTAAGTAATGATTTTTTAGATTAAAACTAAATGTAGTTTTAATGAATCTTAATTAGATTGGAATGTGAATGAGGTAACTAAATTTACCGAATTCAAGGATATTTTGAGAATGGAGAACCGCTATTTTTACTCTATGCGATTGTTAAATCTTTAAATAGATTTGAAGCGTTGAATGGTAATTAATTTTACCGATAACACAATGGGTGTTAAATATGGAGCACTGCGGTTTTGCTCCATGGGATGAATAGGTTGGGATTGGGATAATAAAACAAATGATTACTTCGATAAGATTCGTTAATCCCGACTAGTTGATAAACCTTAATTTGGTTTAAGTTGTCGAAAGATAAAATAAAATCTTTTGAAATGATATCCAAAGGAAGATTAAAGAAATAGTTTAAATGAACTTATCTTTGATAAAATTAATGGGAACCTTTCCCTAGAAATGTGAATATTTGATTAAAAAAATATTCTGGATTGGAATGAGACGTATGATGTGTTTTTATAGCACTTGATTATAAGATATACAAGTTATTCAGAAAAATCGGGTTTAACCCATTCTGAATAACTATTACAACGATTAAAAGTCAATGATGAAGACGATGGTTGAAGACTGTAGATCTTCACATCGTACGGATGGTTACTGATGTCTTGATTGGGTTGTACACCCAAGATGAGGTAATAAGTGGTGACCGTCCAGACGTACTTGGAGGTCAACCGGATATGCGAGGACCTCTCTCCTGTATTGGACATATGGAACGAGGAATAAGGTGCCTCCGGTTTTTGTTCAAACCTAGAACGAACTTGTAAATGGATTATGTCTGACATTGTATTGCATTCTTTATTGAATGATTTCTATTAAATATGTACCTATTTGGTGGCGGAGAATTTATTCTATTGCTTAACACCCTTCTCTGAGACGTATGAGCTTACAGGTTATATATTGATAGAAATAAGTTGTATGGCATGAATTGACAATGTGGCATGTTAAGATGCAAATGATCAAGGCTTTTGTTGAAAAGCAAAGTCTTATGGATGATGATCAAAGCACAGCTTTAAGTAGCATAGCTTTAATTCGCGAGCCTCACACCCCGGTATGAGTCAAAAACAAGATAAGGGACCCAGGGAGTGCATGACGTTTCTTTGTAGTTAGAAGTGGTGTCATGGTATGGAGCCTAGGCATTTTTACTTATGTGGATGATAGAATGAGGCTCCTTGGATATTTAGTCTCCAATGGCTCAGAGATAGGTCCGATAGGACCGTGAAACGTGTGTTCAGCAATAACCAATCCTCAAACGTAAGAGAGGACCGGGCTTAGAGGATCTAAGGGCCCACTACAGGGTGGGGGTGGGGTGGGGTGGGGGGGGTTCCTGTGTCATCTTGCCAGAGGTGATCCGAATCGGTATGGAGACCATCCCTTGGCTCGACTCATAGATGGAATCCAATTTTCAATACGACATTGTGCAGTTTAATTGTAAACCAATATGGCGACATCGTAGGATGGGGTACTATGGCATCTAAGATTGATACATTTATGTTGAAATTGCTTTTGAAACATCTAGACACTAATGATAGTATCAAATGATTTTTGTTTTATGCGTATCAAGCATGTTTGGCCATTATAGGGAAAAACTCTATCCTCTGATTTGTGTTTGCATTGTGTGATGGGACCTGAGTCTTATAATGGCTTCATTTTTCAAAAAGCATTGCATTGTTTACAAATATTTTGGAGTATTTATGGGAATAAACCCATTCCATGACATGCGATGTGGTCCCGTGAAGTACCCTACTTTTAAGTAAAGTTTAATAACTGTTTTGAGTTCTCACATCCATCCCATGACTGACTCGGGGTTTTTTGTTCTAACCTAAACTTTGGGTGCCCATATTTTCCACACGGGCAGCTATAGTTTTGGATTTGCAGATATTTCTTTTCGTAGGATCCTGGATTACAGCTGGAGTTATATTCGGAAAGCTTTTTATCTTGTATTCTCTTCAGTTGTGCTAGTTGATGTATTTTCCGCTGCACATTGTATTCATACATTTTAAATTTGTGTATTTTAATCTCTGATATTTTTCCGCTTTATATTATTTATTCAAACTCTGATATCTTGTACTCTGATGTAAATTGTTGTAATAGCAATGAAATGTTCTCATATTTGTGTTCTGATGCGTCGTGTTCTCAACACAATCCGGGCTCCTCCGTCTCTTCCGTGATCGGGGAAGTCTGGTGCATGATAAGGCCCCTTAATTAATATTTCCTTAATTAAATCACTTCTCCATTTCCTTATCAATATTTTTTAACCCAATATTTCAACAATCATCTTGGCCTCTTACGCTATTTGGAAAACATTTCCATATATCACCTTCTTTTATTTTCTGTACTTAGAAATATTTTCTATTAATAATTGGAAAACATTCCAATTACTTTTCCCATTCATGACCTTTCATTTCTATACTTAGGAAATATTTATTATTATATTTCCAAAATTCCACTTACTGGTTAAAACGAATGTTGTGTAAAACATCGTTACAACAACCCAAAATATTGCATTCAACTAAATCTCTTTTGTTAGACCAAAAAGTGGTTCTAACACCCAAATTAGCAATAATTCTACTAAAATGAAATCAATAAGCTAAGAAAAACACACAATTTATAGTGGTTCGGCGTTACAGAGCCTACGTCCACTTTATACTTGTTAGATTGATGATTTGAATGCAAGTACAATAATGATTCTCACTTAACTTCACTCAATCTTCTCAAAAATATACTTTGAAAGATGATTGTAATCTGAATAAAGTGGTGGAATTCGGTTATGGAGGAAGCTTAGGTTGATAGGTTGCCAAAAGATCCTTTCAAATGACCCTTGGCGGTCTATTTATAGGCGAAAAAACTCTCTGAAATGGCTCCAGTTCGGATGCACTTGGCACTTATCCCTTAAGAGTCGGGTTTGGATGGAACGAGACGGTGATAGCGCACAACAGTCGTGGGGGAACGTGTGCACAACCGCTCCGCATCTCTAGGGATTATGGTATGTAACTGCTGCTGCTTCTAGCTTGGATCGGACGTGTAGAAAAGAGGGTAACGGATCGGGGTGGTCCGAACTGATTTGATCCCATCTGGGCTCCTTTGTTTTCTTTCTTTTCACTATCTTGGTTTGGCTGGAGATCACCGATCCGGACCAGTCTTCGAGCAAATGTTATTTTAGTTTGAGTTCTTCATTGATTGACTTCTTACCTTTGTATAGCCTAGTTCACAAAGTAAGCTAAAATTTTGCCCCTTCGAAGTACACTTTTATCGAAGATAGGGTGTGCTTACAAATAGTCCACACATTGGTTTCCGAATCATAATCATTGAACAATTGCTTCCATTCGCTTGTAGAGTTGCGTTGCTTCATCATGTCACATCTCTTGGTGTCCAATATATACACTACGGAATGCATAAATTGCTTCTATTGTGTTAAAATAAATTCGACAGCTCTGCTTAATTTTAGAATAGCTATTCTAGGTAAACTCTTATGATATATACTTGTTAGCTTGATGCATCTTCTTTCGAGTTGGTCTTACATGTTGACTTGTCTCTTGGATATCACATTCGTCCAGTCCGATCCGAAATTAACCCGCGTTGCATCACAAGGCTGGAAGGGTGCAGGCTTCTCCTCCAACGGGTCAGCCCAATCACTAGGGGCCTACGGGGAATATGAAGAGCCCCTTCACTTTATATAAATTTGCTAAAATCCTCCTTTCCCTTCACTTTAGTTCGCTCTCTTCTTCGTTACTCAGCAAAAAACCCTAGCCCCCAAATTTTGTAATTCCCTTCAATCTTCAAATCGAATTAACTGGTATGGTTTCAATCTTTAATGAGCTCTGTTTTAACCGAATCTATTCTGGATTTAGGAGTAACTTAAATGATCTCGCTCGCCGTCACATCAGTCGTTTCCCATCCCCTCACCATCGTCGTTGGTAGTCCTATTGCCACCTCGAGATGGTTATGGAGGAGGTCGAAGCTAGCGTTGGATATACTGGTTTATGGGTGCTCGGTCACAAGTGTTTTTTTTAAGGAAAATGGGTTATATGGCATTGAAGAAGCAGGAAGGAAGAAGAAAGGAACGAGATCGGTTCAAAGTGGGAAGCACAAGAAGGAGGAGAAACAGATTTATCCAACTGGGTTGGGTCGAAGTGAAAAGCATGGGCACATAAAGGATCAGGTTATAATATATGTTATCGGATCAGATCGGACCTGTGAAGAGCGCTGGACTTTAGCACCTTATACGAATTTCATCCGATCCAGATCGCACTCATTCTATTTTCATCTTCTACCGATCCGGAATATATAAGATGTGGACTTCTGACATGGGTATGCGACCCGAACCGGATTGCTCAGCATGCTAATTCCCGTTCCGAACTGAACTGTCTGTATGACATGAGTTGCTGTCTTGCACCACACGAGGCCTTAACTTCCGACCCGAACCTTTTAACTTGTGAATGCTCGATCCGAACCGAACATTCAACATGGAGTATAAGCACACTTAATCTAACCAAGACTAAGCACTACTTGCCAACTCAAGGACAGTTAGGATAGAGCCTTGTAATTATGACTAAAATTCTAAGGCTACCCTATACATATAATTGCTTTAACTTTCCTCATTGCTTTCTTTTGTGTGGATCTTGTATATTCTAATTTCATTTCATTGCATATACACACTTTAGCTCACGCACATGCACAGGGGGGATACGAGCAACTTTACTCTAATCCTTGCTATTGTTTCTTCAATAGTACGTCAGGTACGACCGAGAGACGTTCATCCAGATTAGCAGAGAGAAGAGAAACCATGGGGACATCTGAAAATCCTATTGAAGATGTGTCTTCTACTTCATATCCAGATTGGGGTAGTGAGGGTCTAGATTACGAGATGGAAGCTCATAATAGTAAAGTATCTTCTGGAGGTGATGTCTCTCTAGGTGAGGAAGAGGAAGGAGGGGTAGGAGATGATCGTGCCCTAGATGAGTTTGGAAACGTCGAATTCTTGGATTTGCCTAAGGATTCAGTCGAGTCAACAATTGACAATGACTGACTTTTACGAATACGTCTAAAGCATGGGAATCTCCAAAGAGATACTCAGTTGCCCTAAAAAACAGATCGTACCCATAATCCACCGGAAGGATATATGGCTATAACCAGATTAATGTGTCTAGTTGGGGCAATACCTCCATTTCCGCCTTTTGTTGTCGATTTTCTGAGACAACTGCGGATTGCCCCCATGCAACTGCATCCCAACTTCTATGCTTATTTGTACACTCTGTATATAGCCTACAAAGAGATTCTAGGTGTAGAGCTTACCTTTGACGATGTTCATTTCTTTTATAATTTCAAGCATCGGACCCAAGAGTCTCTATCCTTTTCATACTTTGAATCAGTTCCAAAAAAGGAAAATCATCACTGTCCCATATAGCAGCAAAGCTCGTGACTCAAAACCCAAATAGTTATAAATTAAACAGAAACCTAGGTACGCTAGGAGATGGATCAAGTCAAGTAAGGCACCAATTTTTTGGATTTCAACTTCGAATACTTGCGTCAGCATAATAAATGACTCTTATTTTTATTCGCAGTTCCTATTCTAAAGCAAATGATGGGTCAAGTATACCTCGATCGCTTGCACCAGCTACTCACCGGCGAACAAAAGTTCTTGACCATCGATGAAGTCCTTAAAGATGAGTACCTCCATCTTCACGGGTTGTTATATATCACTTGTAGTATAGGCCATGGGAAAGGCCCTTATGTATACATACCCCCAGTCGGTATTACTCCTAAGACGGGAGGAAGCTCAAAAGGTCCAACGGTACCCCTTAGGGACCCCCTTCTCCATCTTTGACTCAGGATGATGAGCTAGCAAACATAGCTGAGAAAGACAGAGATAGATATATCACTCCTGAGGACGCGGCTACCCCTGAAAGGCCAATTTCTCCAAAAGAATTGTCGTCAGTCATTCCTTTAGGAGATAATACAACACTGGATGACTTTATATATCGGGGTTTAGGAAATCTTCCCTTGTCCGCGACCCTTTATATTGCAGGAGATTTCACAACAAATCCTCTTGCTCTCACTTCTGAGGTAGAAGTTACTCCCGTAAATTCCGAGAAAACTGCACATACCAGCCTCAGTCCGGGCTCTGGTCTGTTTGGAGGGAATCACTACTTAGGAAACACACTGCACTTTAGTAGTGCACGTCACAACACTTGAGTTTCATGATAATGTTGATTCTAATATTCTCTTATTTCATCTTATAGGAAAAATGGTGAGGCAGCGTTACTATATGAGGGATGTTCGTTCGAGTATGCCCCGATGGATCCTAATGAGAGACATGACCAGAATGAGAGTAGAGGCAGAGATAATAGGAGGGATTGACCTCCGAGGCCTTATCGGTCCTCCCATTCTCGATCCCTACACCATAAAGATTCAGACAAATGTAAGAGTCAGCCTTCACATCATGAGAGGGAAAAGCATGGCGTCAAACCTTCTGCCTCATCCGAAAATAAAACTCCTCAAGATAGCTCTTCGAAGAAAGTACCCAATCCAATAGAAAAACAAAAGGAATCGGGGAAAGAAACATAAAAGGATAGTCCCATCGTGAAACTCAAGCGTCGCACCGTCGACATCACCACTACGAGGCCAGTTATTCTTAATGACGAAAACCAGGCCAGATTGGAAGTTTTGAAGTAACAATTTCCCATCACCATTTCAGGCACATGCACTTCGTCCCAAAAATGAAACCGGTTAATCCTGATTAGGCCAATGACGTTAAGGCTTCCATATACTTTTTGGATGAACAGTATAAGGAGATGAAGAAGTATGCAACGACTCTCTCCAAAATCATTAGCGATCTGATGGCAGATGTAAAAACCTTGGCCGATGCAGCTGAGTATGACGCAAGGGATATCGAAAATTCTGAGAAAGATCTGGAGGATGCCCAAGCTAAACTTGCTCTTGTACAACGTGACGCAGATAATTATAAGAAGAAACTTGAAGAATTACAAAAGCGCTATCATTCCGAGCTTGAGTCCCATAGTCAGGAGCGAATAGATTTAAAGAAGCAGGCTGAGGATGCTAAGTTTGAGAGCACTTGTCTCGCCCAAGAGAAAATGGACTTAGCCAAAAAGAACGCAGAGCTTGAGGCTAAATTACTGGAGGTTGAAACGAGGGTATATCTTGCCGAAGGGAATGCAAACACGGCTTTGCAGCAAGTTGAGAAAGTCAATGAACAGGTTAAGGGCACTCAAAGCGAGCTGGATGAGAGCGGTGAAACCATGGTTGGATTTTTTGCTCAGGTGATCCATTACCGAAACCTTGCTTGGCTTAAGAACTATCCTATCCCCCTTGTGTATGCATGGGACCAATTGGTCGAATGGGAAAAAGCAGAATTTGGAGTGGATTCGATCGATGAGGACAAGTTGATGAAGAAGTACTTGAGGGGCGAAGAGACAGCTCGCTTGGCTGAAGGGCGAAAACTTATTGTCGCTGCTATGGAGGAGGAAAGGCGTCAGGCCGAGGGAAAGGATACCCTTGAAGTTGGTTCTTCTTCTGCCATAGTTGGGGCTGCTTTAGTAAAGGGGTATGATCCAGAAAGGCCAGAGATCCCTGGGGCTTCTTCCTTACCTCCTACTGCCGGATTGACTCCTGAAGTTCCTACTCTCAAGTCGAGAAATCTGCTGAGGGTATTTCTATTTTTTAACCTTATTTTACCAAAGCTATCTCAACCTTTCGTCACATTATTGGACAAACAATTGAAAGTCCCGCGTTTTCTCCTGAGTTAATAACCATTACTTCTCGTTCTGTAGGTACCAAGCCAACTGAGAAGATTGATGATTCACAAAAGACAACTCCAGGTGAAGGATCTACTGAAGAGACTCGGGAGAAACGAGATGAAGTCATTCGTACAAAACCTGGAAAGGGAGATGAGGGAGAGAAGGAGGAGGTTATCGACAAAGCTCCCGTGCCACCCATTACTAAGACTTCTCACCATGGGGAGATGATAGATGCTCTGATAGAAGATGACGGTGACAATGGACATGAAGAGGATGATGACGTTGTTGTGACTGGAGATTCGGGGAATGTTGATGACATGACTTTGGCTGAGATGAAGGACAACCAGGACAAGCGCATGTAACTGAGGGTTGAGGAAACAGACCCCGAAAGTTTTAAGCCTCTTGCAGTGGTGCCTCCTGGATCAAGGTTAGTTGTCAAACTTTCAACTAGGTCAATTACGGAGGAACTTGCTAAAAAATCTTCTATTAATCCCAGTGCTCCAATTCCTGGGAAGAAATCCGTTGACTCTAGCACCCCAATTCTGTAGAAGAAGAAACAAAAGCGTATTATTAGTGAAGCTAACAGAGAGGAGAAAGAAAAGCTTAAGGCTGCCACGAAGGCGAAGTCTACTCGAAGTCCAAATAAAGGGTAGCTTTGTCCTTTGTTTTGTTTATCTCTTGGTCCGCTGTTGTTGTAGTGAGTGCGGCCCTCGCATCTTTTGTTTAGTTTTCCTGTGTAAATTCACATACTTGTGAATAAAATAGTTTGTTCCCTGTAATGTCAAATGTTTGTGAATCCATTATTTAAGTAAAAATGCAGATAAACAGCATGTCATATCACAGTTATACAATAAAGTCATTATTACTAAACAGTAAACAATATACATTGGGAACATGTGAATGTGTATGCCCCCAATCAATCTTGAATATACTGACTGGCTAAGGCTTGTTCGAGATTGATTAAGCTTAGCGTTCAATTGACCCCGACTCTCTGGCGGGGCTAACTTTCCTTTGTCGTTGATGCTTATTATCTTAGCATCTTTATACTCTCCCGTCTCATAACCAGGTTTGAGTACCGTAGAGGCAGTCTCTTATCGGGGTGCACCTTCACGCCTCAAGGGACATCGTCTTCCTGTCCTTTATACTCTCTCCGTTTCATGAGAGTTAGAGTTAGGAATGTCATCTTCCTATTCCTTCTATCATGTTACGCAAATAGTCGTTTTGTTTGCTCCTGCATATGAATTTTCCTCAATCTTTTAATGTTAATTTAATGTTTAGCATTTCGTAGTCAAGGCAGAACAGTCACAGAAGATAAAAATAATGCAGGAAAATAAATGACACACGATATTTTTATAGTGGTTCAGCTAAGTCGTTGCCTACATCCGCTTTATAATCTTTTGTTCATATAAACAGACTTTTCTAGGCAAGTCGCGCCTTTTTACATAGTTTATAAGAACAAAAGAAAACACTACATTTTTAACTCAAATATCGCCGCAAATGCTAAACATTCCAAGCTCTAGGAACTTCTTCACCGTCCACGGTCGTTAACTTGAAGGCTCATGTTTCAAGTTTCCATTAGATGGCGTATGGTCCTTCCCACTTTGGGCCTAGATGGGCTGGAGGTGGAAAGACTTGCCTCAGTACCGAGTCTCCTGGTTTGAAAGTCTTAAAAGGAACCTTTCTATCATTATAGCGTGCCACTTGGCGTCGATGCCTCGATGCACGCAAATCCGCTTCATCCCTCTTCTCTTCAACCATATCCAGGGACTCTATGAGGAGTGCTTTGTTTGTCATTGGGTCATAATACGTTACCCTGTGAGAGGGGACATCAAGTTCTATTGGAATTACCTCTTCTAACCCAAAGGAGAGTTAAAAGGGAGTATAGCCAGTAGCCATCTTAAAGGTTGTTCGATAGGCCAACAAAGTTAGCGGCAACTCATCCACCCACATGGCTTTGGCCCGCTCCAACCACTTCTTGAGAATAGACTTAATGACTTTGTTTATTACTTCAACCTGTCCATTCGACTGCGGGTGAGCTACGGCGGTATACCTCTTATTAGTCTTGTATTTCTAATAGAAGTTTCTAAATTCAGCACTATTGAATTGGGTTCCATTATCAGTTATAATGGTTTTTGGAATCCCAAATCGGAAAATTATATTTTTGACCATAAAGCTTATCACCTTCCTTGCCATGATCGTGGTTAAGGGTTCGGCTTCCACCCACTTTGTGAAATAATCCATGGCGACGATCGCATACTTTGCTCCTCTTTTGGCGATTGGTAAAACTCCAATAATATCGATTCTCCACATGGCAAACGACCATGGACTAACCGTTGACTTAAGCTGAGTCAGAGGAGCTCTGGGAATTTTGGCGAATCTTTGACACTTGTCGCAGCGTCGTGAGTAATCAGCCGCATCTTTATTCACGGTAGGCCAAAAATATCTGTACCGCAATACTTTCTTTGCTAGGGTTTGACCCCCGGTGTGATCTCCACACTCACTTCATGTATTTCTCTTAGTACACGCTTGACGTCGTCGTGTGCTATACACCGTAACAAAGGCATAGAAAATACTTGGCGATAAAGGACGTCGTCCTGTAAAATGGATCTTGCAGCTTTATGTGTTACAGCTCGTCTCTCGCTTTTCTTCGATGGGAGAATTCCGCTCTTGAGGAAGTTTTTGATTGGTGTCATCCATGACACCCTTTCTGGCTCAACTTCTAACGCTAATTTGATTTCCATTAGGTCGAAGCTTGGTGACTCCAATATCTCTATTGTAACCATTTCGGTTTCTTCAGGGTTGTCAAAACTCGCAAGCTTAGCCAGTCGGTCTGCCTTCTGACTCTCCACTCTCGGAATGTGTGTTATACTGTAATGTTCCAAATTGCCCAGTAACTCCTCTACTTTTCTAAGATAAGTAACGAGTCGAGGTCCCTTGGTCACAAACTCCTTCTGAACCTGGCAGACAACTATCTTGGAGTCACAGAATATGTCCAATGTTCTTACTCCTAATTCCTTAGCAAGTTTCAGCCCGACAACCAGGGCCTCGTACTCGGAATCATTATTAGTGGAAGGAAATTCCAATCGCAGGGCGTAGTAAATGGATCGTCCATTAGGAGTGATCAAAACAACTCCGATGCCAGATCTTCGATCATTTTTGGCCCCATCCGTAAATAACTTCCACGAACTAAGCTCTAACTCGTGCTCTGAAGTAACAATTTTGTCATTCACTATTTCTTCTTCAGGAATCGTGAATTCTGCTATGAAGTCGGCTAAGGCCTGCCCCCTTATTGATCTCCTTGGTTGGAAATTCAGATCAAATTGGCTCAATTCGATATTCCAATTAAGTAATCGTCCTGATGCTTCGGGTCTTTGCAAGACCTTTCTTAGAGGTTGATTGGTATATATAACTATCGGATGAGCTTGAAAATAATGTTGGAGCTTTTGGGAGGCAATCAAGAGGCTGTAGGCAAGCTTTTCTATTCTTGGATAATTACGTTCCGCTGTCGCTAACTTCTTGCTTACGTAATATACTGGCCTCTGGACCTTGTCTTCTTCACGCACTAAAGGTGCGCTGATGGCATGAGATGACACCGCCAGATAGACGAACAGATCTTCATGATCCACCGACTTTGACAATATTGGGGTTTCTCCAATAAATCCAATAAGTTTTGGAAGGCCTCTACGTAATCTAGAGTCCATTCGAAATTACGTTTCCCCTGCTTGATTAAGTCGAAGAATGGGACACACTTGTCCATGGGATTGGAGATGAACCTGCTTAATGCGGCGACCTTCCCTGCCAAGCTTTTAACGTCCCTAATCTTTCGTGGTTCTTATGTATTTCTTATTGCTGCTATCTGGCTAGGATTAATTTCAATTCCTCGAGAACTTACGATGAAACCAAGAAACTTCCTAGATGCCACTCAAAACGAGCACTTTAAGGGGTTCAACTTCATTCCTTACCTCCGTAAGATATCAAACATCTCCACTAGATCTTGTGTATGACAAGAGGACTGCCTGGATTTTACGAGCATGGCGTCTACATAGACTTCCATGGTTTTTCCAATCTGGTTATAGAACATTCGATTTACCAGGCACGGATATGTGGCTTCGGCGTTCTTTAGTCTGAATGGCATCACCATATAGTAGTACAATCCCAAATTTGTTATAAAACTCATGTGCTCTTGATCTGGCACATGCATGGGCATCTGGTTATATTCTGAGTATACGTCCAAGAAGGGAAGGAGCTTGTGTCCAGCTATTGAGTCCACTAGTTGGTTAATCCTATGGAGCGGGAAACTATCTTTTGGACAAGCTTTGTTTAAATTCAAAAAATCAATGCACGTCCGCCATTTTCCATTTGATTTCTTGAACAAAACAGGATTCGATATCCAGTCAGGATACACTGAATCCCTAATGAACCCGTTATCTTTCAACTTCTCCACTTCTTCCTTAAGGGCACTCGACCTTTCCGGGCCTAATGTACGTCTTTTTTGTTTAACAAATGGATGCTTTAGATTAATACTCAATGAGTGGCTCATAACGGAAGGAGATATCCCACACATGTCAGCATGGGTCCAGGCAAACACGTCCAAGTTTGCCTTTAATAAGTCAGTCAATTCTTTTGCTCGGAATGGATCCAGTTGGGATCCAATCTTTAGCACCTTTGTCGGATCAATATCATCAATGGAGACGTCCACAGTCGTTTCATTGGGGGTCGCCTTTCTGTCCCCAGGCTCTTCATCCTATCTGTGATCTATGTCCTCGGACAGTTCTCTGGGCAACTCCCTCTAGGTTGGTCCCTTTAATTACTATGTTGAACCCTCCATCGGAGGGGGGGGAGTACCTTTAGCATCTATACTTAATCCCTTCATCAACATCTTTAGTTCGACCATGTAGCATGCTCGTCCGGAGACCTGATCACCTCTCATTACTCCCACCCCGGCTTCGGTTGGAAACTTCAGCAATAGGCACCAGGGTGCGATGGAAGCCCTAAATTCCGCGAGAGCCGGTCTACCCAAGAAAGCGTTATAGGGCGAGTCGATGTCCAAAATACAAACTGAAGAATTCTTACTCTCCGACGGTCTCCTTGTCCCAACGTCACTAACAACTCTATATATCCCAGTGGAGCCGTTGATGCCCCATTGAAGCCGCGAATCCATCCCTCATAAGGCTTCAAATCTTCTGGCTCGAGTTTCATCTGATCGAACGCTTTCTTGAAAAGAATATTGACTGAACCTCCATTGTCCACCAATACCTTATGAACTAGAGCGGGACCAATAGTAGTAGTGATTATCAATGGGTCTTCAGTAGGTGATTGAACTCCAACATCGTCTTTGTTACGGAACACAACATCGTCAAAATCGTCTTCTGTTGCTTCATCGGAGCGATATCTTCAAGGTTATTGCATTCCTCCATATCGATGTGTTTAGCTGCATTGATATATTGGTCCATCGCTCTGTAACTATGGCTGACTGGATGAGGCCCACCTACTATAGTGTTGATGACAATCCGTTTACTTTCTGTTGAGCTATGGGTTTAGGAGCAGGTTGATTTTGGTTTGGGGTCTGTCCCGTTTGCCCCCTGTCTCTCGGAGCGACTTTATACTCGTCTAGCTTTCCTTCCTGTAATAGCTTTTCAACGACGTCTCTCAAATGCCGACATTCATTGGTTGAGTGTCCGTGAGTTCCATGAAATAGGAAATTTTTTTCCATTCACGGTCTCTTTTTCGGTTGAGTCTCCGGGTGGCGGCCTTTTATATTGTAAGGCGTTTTAAGTATCCAGGTAGATGTTTTCCAATGTGTCATTCAATGGCGAATAGTTCTCTAAGGTTTGGAATCATGGTCTTTTGCTGGAGTTGTTTCCTCGGTTCCAATTCCTCCTATTGTCGTTTCCATTTTTGTTGTTATTACCTTTGTTCTTCTTGCCAACGTTCACTTCAACCTTCCCCGAATTATCGCCGGACTACTTTACTGCGACATTGCTTTGAATATCTTCCTTAGAAACCCCTTCAGATTTTCTCTTTCTATTTTCATAGGCTTCCTCTCACCTCAAGCGAATATTGGCTTTCTCGTAGAACAATTCCCTAGTATGGGGTGGTTTTCCGGATAGATAATCCCCGAATTCTGTGTCAGGATCGACTCCTTCTATTAAGGCCATCAAAATAGTAGGTTCGTGAGGGTCACTGACTTCGGTAACAGCCAGGTTGAAGCGGTCTAAGTATGATTTCAAAGATTCACCTGGAGTCTGCTTAATCCTCGACAACTCAATTACGCATTTAGATTTTCGAGCATGAAGTCGAAACTGATTCGTAAAGCGTTCACTCAGTTCTTTAAAAGATAATATTGATCGTGGAGGGAGTCGAGTGAACCACATCAACGCCACATCTTCTAGATAAATCGGGAAGGACTTGCATTTTACAGCGTTTGGAGCTGCTGTTGCATTCACGAACCATGCATATCTCATCAAATGTTGTCTTGGGTCGGTTCTCCCAGAATACCGATCCATTTGTGGAAAATTAAATCGCTGGGGAATTGAAAGTCCAGTATGTCATCTATAAAAGAGGTATGACTTCGTTCAATGCCCCAGTCCTCATTGGCATAGCGTCGGCTATCAGCCATGATTTGGTGCACCATTGCCTCTACATCAGCATTCGTTAATGTTGGTTCAGGCTCTCTGGCCCTAATGTTTGGATTTCCCCTGGGCTCCTGACCAGGGGATGTTGTTTCTTGCAGTAGCTGCTATACTTTGTTCCCTACGATCCCGGCCATTCACGGGAGGAAGGGGTTGAAGGAGTTGTCCTTGTGTAGGATTGATAATATTAGGATCCCTGGGTAGGACGTGAGATCCACGCATGGGCAGCAGCATGGGCTCTCTCAAGCTCGGGTTGTCAGGCCCTAGCATGAGCAACTTCTTCACGGGATCCCAAAGATCCAAAGGTCAGCTGATAAAGATTTTTAGCTCGCTCATACGGCCTTCTTTCACGAGGGCGCTCTTTATCCGAAGAGGATAACTGGTCTGCTATGAGGCGGCGAATGGAGAGGGTGTCTTCTACCTACAAAGTTCACTGACTTCCCTACTCATAGTGATCATGTTCTCTTGCATACGAAGACAGTCAAGTTTGTGAGCTTCCAAAGAATCCTTGTGCTCTTAAGCATATAAAGAAGGTGCCATGCGTGACTGGTGCAGATGGAGCGGGTTGATCACTAGTCGTCACGGCCGGTATCGGAGCATTAGTGGGTGCTCGAGTAGATGTACCAGTTTCAGCCGCGTTCGGATCGGATCAAAGTAGGATATCAGAGCTGGATTGGTTCAAAGGGGGTACGGGCAACATCAGAGCCTCCGGATCTGTTCGGGTTCATGTCATCAACCTGGTGCGGAGCGCCCGGTTCGGATCGGCCTGTTCCAGAGCTCTGTCCCCGCGACCTCGTCATGACTATGGCCTACTGATTTTCGCTAGCCTCATTCTCCTGAGCGCCTTGTACTTCTTTCCCTTTTCCTTTGGCCATAATATCCAATTCCTTAGTGATTAGTCAGCAAATACTCGAGAATGCCGAAAACAGAGGAATAACTTCTTTGAACTCGAGGGTCCAAATAGTAGAATGATAATCCCAAAAAGTGGAGAATTCAAATACTTCCCAGTGAAAGCACCAAATTAGTAGAATTATTTTGCATCAGCATATTAAATGACTCTTATTTTTATTCGCAGTTCCTAATCCAAAGCAAGTGATGAGTCAAGTATACCTCGATCGCTTGCACCAGCTACTCACCGGCGAACAAAAGTTCTTGACCATCGATGAAGTCCTTAAAGATGAGTACCTCCACCGTCACGGGTTGTTATCTATCACCCGCAGTATAGGCCATGGGAAAGGCCCTTATGTATACATACCCCCAGTCGATATTATTCCTGAGACGGGAGGAAGCTCAAAAGGTCCAACGATACCCCATAGGGACCCCCCTTCTCCATCTTCGACTCAGGATGATAAGCTAGCAAACATAGCTGAGAAAGATAGAGATAGATATATCACTCCTGAGGACGCGGCTACCCCCTGGAAGGCCAATTTCTCCAAAAGAGTTGCCGTCAGTCATTCCTTTAGGAGATAATACAACAGTGGATGACTCTATATATCGTGGTTTAGGAAATCTTCCCTTGTCCGAGACCCTTTATACTGCAGAAGATTTCATAACAAATCCTCTTGTTCTCACTTCTAAGGAAGAAGTTACTCCCATAAAGTCCGGGGAAACTGCACATACCAGCCTCAGTCCGAGCTCTGGTCTGTTTGGGGGGAATCACCACTTAGGAAACACACTGCACTCTAGTGCTGCACGTCACAACACTTGAGTTTTATGTTAATGTTGATTCTAATGTTCTCTCATTTCTTCTTATAGGGAAAATGGTGAGGCAACGTTACTATATGAGGGACGTTCGTCCGAGTATGCCCCCGATGGATCCTAATGAGAGGCATAACCAGCATGAGAGTAGAGGCAGAGATAATAGGAGGGATCAACCTCCGAGGCCTTATCGGTCCTCCCGTTCTTGTTCCCCACACCGTAAAGATTCAGACAAACGTAAGAGTCAGCCTTCACATCGCGAGGGGGAAAAGCATGGCGTCAAACCTTCTGCCTCATCCAAAAATAAAACTCCTCAAGACATCTCTTCGAAGGAAGTACCCGATCCAACAAAAAAACAAAAGGAATCAGGGAAAGAAACAGGAAAGACAGGCCCATCATGAAACTCAAGCGTCGCACCGTCAACATCACCACTATGAGGCCAGTTATTCTTAATGACGAAAACCAGGCCAGATTGGAAGTTTTGAAGAACCAGTTTCCCTATCACCATTTCGGGCAACTGCACTTCATCCCAAAACTTAAACCGGTAAATCCTGATTGGGCCAACGACGTTAAGGATTTCATAGACATTGTGGATGAAAAATATAAGGAGATGAAGAAGTATGCAAGGACTCTCTCCAAAATCATTAGCGATCTAATGGCAGATGTAAAAACCATGGCCGATGCCGCTGAGTATGACGCAAGGGCTATCAAAAATTCTGAGAAATATCTGAAGGATGCCCAAGCTAAACTTGCTCTTATACAATGTGATGCAGATAATTATAAGAGGCGACTTAAAGAATTACAAAAGCATTATCATTCCGAGCTTGAGTCCCATAGTCAAGAGCGAATAGATTTAAATAAGAAAGCTAAGGATGCTAAGTTTGAGAGCACTCGTCTCGCCCAAGAGAAAGCGGACTTAGCCAAAAAGAACACAGATCTTGAGGCTAAATTATTGGAGGCTAAATTACTATTAGTGTATAGTGTCAAAAACAACTTCAATATAAATATATCAATCATAGACGACATAAGCGCCCCATCCCACTATGTCGTCGTATAGGTTTACATCTAAAGCCAAAAAATGTCGTACTGGAAATTGGATTCCATCTATGAGTAAAGGCAAGCAATCATCCTCACCGATTTCAAGACATTCTGGCAAGTGCCTCAGGGTTACATACTGCGGGGCAACCCTGGTTAGCGGTAGGGCCGGTCCACACATACTTTTGTGGATTAATTATTCCTGAACAACACGTTTTCCCGGTCCTATCAGACCTATCATTGAGCCACTAGGGACTCATATCCGAGGCGCCTCGCAGTCCATCATCCACATAGGTAAAAATGTCTGGGCTCCATACCATGACACCACTCCCAGCTAGAAAGAAACTCATGCACTCCCTGCCTTCCTCATTCCATTTTTGACTCATACCAGGGTGTGAGGCTCGCAAATTAATGCTATACACAAAGCTATGCTATTTAAAGCCGTGCTTTGATCATCAACCACAAGACTTTGCTTTTCAACAAAAGCCTTGATCATTGGCATCTCAGCATGCCACACTGACAATTCACGCCATGAAACTGATGTCTATCAATATATAACCTCTAAGCTTGTACATCTCAGAGAAGGGTATTAAGCAAGAGAATATATTCTCCGCCACCAAACAGATATATATTTAATAGAAATCAATCAACACAGAATGAAATCCAATGTCAGACACACATCGATTTACAAGTCCGTTCTAGGTCTGAACGAAACCGGAGGCGCCTTATTCCTCGTCCCATTTTCCCAATACAAGAGAGAGGTCCTCGCATATCTAGTCGTCCAAGTACGTCTGGACGATCACCACTTATTACCATGTCTTGGGTATACAGCCTAATCAAGACATTAGTAATCATCCAAACGATGTGATGATCTCCGGTCTTCAACCACCGTCTTCATCGTCGACTTTTAGTCGTCGTATTAGTTATTTAGAATGTGATAAACCCGGTCTTTTCGAATAACTCGTGTATTTTATAATCAATAATCAAGTGCTATAAAAATACATCATACGCCTCATTCCAATCCAGAATATTCTTTTATTCTAATATTCACATTTTTAGGGAAAGGTTCCCATTAATTTTATCAAAGATGAAATCTTTTAAATTTATTCTTTAATCTTCCATTTGATATCAATTCAAAAGATTTGATTTTATCCTTTATCGATTCTATACCAAATTAAGGTTTATCAGCTAGTCGGGATTAGCGAACTTTACCGAAGTAATCACTTATTTATTAATCCCAGTCCCAACCTATTCATCCCATGGAGCAAAACTTGTAGTACTCCATATCTAACACCCACTGTGTTATCGGAAAAATTAATTACCATTTCACGTTCAAATCTAATTAAAGATTTAACTATCGCCTGGAGTAAATCTCGTGGTACTCCATTCTCGATCATTTCATGAATTCGATAAGTTCAATTATCCCATTCTCATTTCAACCTAATTAAAGATTCATTAAAATTCTAGTTCAGTTTTAATCTCAAAAGTCATTACTTAATGATTATCCAAATTTTAGGAAATAAATCCTGTTTTTAACTGGGTTAAAGTACTAATGTCATTTAAAACACAGTTCACAATAAACCCAAATATTCTTCCATTAACTATGGAATCTTCACGGAAATCATAACAGTATATAATCGATATAAATTTCCGTATCAGACTAACATAAATGGAATAATGGAAAAGCCTTTTAAATTCCATATATAGTAACGGTCTTTATTCACAGAAGCTCATTTCGGTTATTATTAAAACAAGTTCCATTCAATACCAGTTTATCCTATTAAATTGGAAAACTTTACTTTGGAAAATTTCCATTAAATCTTAATAAAAGATTTTCAAATTCCAAATTATATCTTCATTGTTAATTAGGTTAAAGAACAAATGTTATTTAAAACGTTGTTCACGATAAACCCAAAATCAACTTCCATTTCAATTCCAATTAAATATTAATTAATTGGTAAACTATCCCAAATCTTAATTAAAAGATCTATTCTTTTCTCAACTGGGTTTAAGAACAGTGTTATTGAAGACACTATTCACGAAAAAACCCACAGTCCAATTTGATATTAAAAGCAAGGCTCTAAATAGAGATTATATCGGCTTATATTCAATATCAATTTCCGAAACTAACGGATATCATATTGGGAATAACGATATCTGCATGTTCCAAATTTCTCAACAATATCAGTAAAATCCCATAATCCAATATCGAAATATTCCAAAGATTATTTCCATTCCAATCATACGTTGGGAATTTTTGGTTAAATTAAAACCCATTTACAAATCCAATTTAGTTAATAACTAGATCATTTAGATAAAAATATATTTTTGTCTTTCCAAACTTGGAATTTTTCATTCAAAAACTTTTCAAATCATTTATTATGATTTTATACAATTTTTCCATATTTTTAATAATTTTATTAAGGCCCTTACAGTCGGTTTCCAATGATGGCCACCGAACTGCATCTATAACAAAATTTTCTAAAATTGATTTGGACAAATTTTGAAATCCATCCTCTAAAATTTAAATCTCATATATATATTGGAAAGCTCTTTTCGATACGAACTTAATAGTTCCGGTTTTAGGAGAATCCGACGGTCGGATCTCCCGTTACATCCATTTGAAGTTAATGGTCGAAATTCGCGAACGGTCGCTGCGCGGCGTGTTCAATTTAGGCCACTAAATATATATATAATATATATCATCGATTTCTATTTAAAACGTATTTTATAAATCGTTTATAAATTCGTTTTAAAACGATTTCAACTTCGTTTTCAATTTTAAACCAAAATTGAATATTCCATATCATTATAATATTAAAATGATATTATCTTCAAAATATCTGATTTTGAAATCATTTCCTTATCGTATTCATTAAAAATGAATAAAATCAATAAACAAATCGTTCGAGTTGAAAATGACATATATACTTAACTCGGCTTCATATATTTCAAAATTTTTGTGTCCATCCCAAATCGGACATCAAAATCATGTTTGACTATTCATTGAACATTATTTTAAAATATTCGTTATTTTAAAATATTCTTTATTTCTGAATCATAATGCGACTCAGTCAATTACCATATAATTTCAGTTATATGGATTTCATACATAACATGTATACAGCCATAATGATAAATAATCATTAAACATTCAACCATCATCCACAGTGCGTTCAACAACTGTATAAGCATTAAAATAAATAAATATCGCTTACAACAGTCTGTTAATTAATTGATCGACATACAACTAAATGTTGGGATTAGTGCATGTCGAATATCATTCCAATACCCGTGTGGGGTTTTCAAACAACATAGTCAATTTAAATAAATCATTGGTTAGTAAATTTAACTAATTCTAATTCGGTTTAAATTATTTTTCAACTTTACCAATTTTCACTGCTTAAATTATAAATAAATATTTATAATTTAATTTCAATTACCATATAAATGTTAACATTATTTTTAATATTTATATCATCACAACATCACAATCAAAACACAATACAACCAATTAAACGTCCATGGTATGTGGACGAGGGAGGTGAGCTAACAGGCACCGTATACAATTTATAATAATTAAAACTGATAAAAATCTACATTGGCAATTCTATATATTTTTATACATGAATACAAAAACATGATAAAATATAATTTAGTGGGAAGGAGCTCCCACATTGGGTTCCACTCCGTCAGTCTTTATTTGGAGATTTTATTTTGAACCAAATTAAACGATCGTTTAATTTAGCCAAAAATCCAATTTGCTTTATTTCTTTTCTGGTTAGTCCCATGTTGTAGAGTTCGTTGTTGCGAATCCAACGCAACTTGTTTCACTAAATTCCGATATCACATGAAAGAGTTACACAATTTTAAATATTGTACAATTTAATTAAATAATTAATTAAATTAACTAAATCTTAATTAACCTTAATAAAAAAATTAAGCCGTGCCTTTCTTCTTCCAGGCTTTGGCCTTCTTTCTCAAAGCGTAGTCCACTCCTGGGGCTCCAGATCGCTCGTCAACAAGACACTCCGCCGCCCATCAGATGTTACCACGCCATCGGCGCCAAGCTCCTCCATCAGCGCGCCAACTGAGGTGCAACTCGCACCTCTCTCCGCCACAAAAAGTGACCCTGAACCCAACGACTTCAAGCACGAAAATCATAAAATCCAAGACCCTAAAATCGATCAAACCTAGGCTGGCAATTAGAACCGAGAACCAAAAAAACCGACCCGACCCGAAAAGACCCAGACCCAAACCGAACCTGATGGGTCTTGGGTCGGGTCTAGGCGATGAAAAATACAATAAAGACGCGATAAAACCCAATCCGAATTGACCCGACCCGAAAGTCCCGACCAAAAAACATTGAAATATATGTATTTTTAGTGCTGTTTCCCAACAAAACCCGAACCAACCCGACCCGACCCGAACCGAAGCTCGGGTCGGGTCCAGATTTTTGAAATGTATGGTTTAGACCCGATAAAACCCGACCCGCCTAGACCCGAGACCTGACTTGGTCAGGTCCGGGTCTGTCGGGTCAGGTCTAATTGCCACCCCTAATCATACCCTTACCAATATGAAGAGCAAACCAATCTCTACCATTCTTCTTTTGATTCCATGATTTAATTCTGCTTAGATGGAAAATGATTAACGAATGAAAATTGAAAAATATTGGCCCTTAAATCGCTACCGGCGGCGCTTTTGATATTGGGTGAATGAGTTAGGGTTTTCAAAAATTATAATTATATATATATATATATATATTAATAATTTTGTAATATTAAATTCCAATTATACTTGTTTAACGTTCCCAACTCCAAACGAACCCCAACGACTATTGCCCTAGCCAAATACCCCCATTTCGAACACAATGGGATATGTTTCGTAAGCCAATTCGACTGTTTCTGACATTTTTTATCAAAATATAAATCAATATATATTGAATTCAAGCGTACATTTTAATTTATCAGGGCCACATACTGACTCCAAAAATTACAAAAAAAATCTAGCTATGTTTTGACGATACGATCCTAACAAAACTGATTTCGTCGAATTTGGAGACCGTTTGAAAAATGGCCTTTTTCCAGTCGATTAAATCCAAACTGAAATTAGCAAACACGTTTAAATTCACCACGCTCACATATTAATTCCAAAAATTATGAAATTTGAAACCTAGCAATAATTTGACATTCCGGATCCAAAAAAGTGGTTTCATCGAAAACGGACGTCGTTTGCAAAATAGCTATTTTAAGGGCTTATATTATATTAGAATATATATAAATTCCATAGCCACTATTTTAAACGTTAAAATGGACATAACTTTTAATTTATAAAGTGAAATCCCAGTTTCTTACATTCTTAGAAAGATATAATTAAACAGATTCTAAAGTTTCTGGTTTCGTCCAATTCTGACTTATATTGAATTCTTTATATTCATTTGAAATTTAAAAACGAGTTTTCAAACTACCACGCCATTTCAGGCTCGTTTTATAATTAAAATAAATGTATATGTTCTAACTTCGATTTAAATAAATTTTTTGTCGTTATTATTTAAAATTAATTATTTTAAATATTCAAAACCATTAAAATAGCTAAAATACAAATTTTAAATTGGTTCTGAAATTCTGGGTTATTACAATCTCCCCCACTTAAAATCTTTTTGTCCTCGAAAAGGAACGGAGCTGAAAGTTGTTTAACTAACCAACTCAATTTTCATTCTGGCTTTCATTCTTCTTTCTTCAACTTTTCAGTTTCTAAGAATTTTCTAATTTCTCAAAAATTTGGCTAACACTCTAAATTTTCGAAAAATTTCTCCATAACCTCCTTTGTACGGGCTGATCGGTAAAACCACAACTTTCCTCATAGGGCCCTGATCAATCAAGAAGAAAAAGCCAAGCAGCTCATAAAATCATCAAAACCCAAGAAATACAATAAACACATACCTATTTGTCGGACATACAATTTTATTCCTCTTCTTAGCTTCAATGTTATGACCTGTTCACACATATATATATATATATATATATATATATATATATATATATATGTACATGTATGCAATTCAAATCAATTTTCAATTTAGTTCAATATTTTATTTGATTTAGCTTAATTTATCATTCATTCACATATTGGTTAAATTAATTATCATTCCAAAATTTTAAATAGTTGAACTAATAATCACACATCACAACCAGCAATTAGTTAGTTGATTAGCTTTTCAATCATATAACTTTCTATATATTCTTAAAAATCATACTTTTAATGCCAAATCACAAACAATAAAATCTAACTAAGTTTTGGTTCTCACACTAGTCAATTGGAATAATATAGATATCCCACTTTCGAAACTCGAACATAAACACTGATGATGAGGCCTCAATCATCAGAATCATCTCCGGGTGACTAGAGTGTGATTCTATATCTATCCTGTATATTTGGGACTTCGAATACACGTTAATTATGTGTATATTCAAAATTTTCATATACCCGAAATATAAAATAAAGTAATCATCTACGTATTGTAAGATATAATTTTCAAAATCAAATTTGTTTTATAAATAATACTCTTCTAACTCATTCTAGGGCATTACTAAACCTATCTCTAACGAGTCATTCTTATAAGATGTTACTAATCCTATCGCTGATGAATTCTTTCGTTCGGCTCTAATGTGTCTTGTTCTCGTGCTTTGTAAACCAAAGCTCTGATACCATGCTGAAACAACCCAAACCCCCTTACGGGAAAGCCTGGATTTAATTGAGAACACGACAAATCAGAACATGAACAATAGAACATTTCATTGCTTATTACAACAATTTACATCAGAGTAGAAGAATATATCAGAGTATGAATAAATATTACACAAAAAAATATCAGAGATTTACAAGTTGCAAAACATCGGAA
Source organism: Allium sativum (assembly GCA_030737875.1). Classification (NCBI taxonomy): domain Eukaryota; kingdom Viridiplantae; phylum Streptophyta; class Magnoliopsida; order Asparagales; family Amaryllidaceae; genus Allium; species Allium sativum. The sequence goes on along the minus strand of CM060913.1, from coordinate 780,462,994 downwards.
AATACATCAACAAACACAACTGAATGAAATTCACGGATACAAAGCTTTCCGAACATAGCTCCAGTTGTAATCCAGGATCCTATGGAAAGAAATATTTGTGAAAACCAAAACTACTAGCTGTCCGCGTGAAAAATATGGGCACCCACAGTTTAGGTTAAAACAATGAACTCCGAATCAGTCATGAGACTGGTGTGAGATTTAAAACAGTTATTAAATCTCTACTTTAAAAGTTGGGAAATCATGGGACCATGCCGTATAACACGGAATGGGTTTACTCCACATGAACCTCAGTTTAAAATAAAACAACGCAATGCTTTTTGGAAAAATGAAACTATTACAAGACTCAGGTCCCATCACACAATGCAACGCAAGACGAAGGATAGTAATTTACCTTATAATAGCCAAACATGCTTGCTACGTTTTAAGACAAATCATTTTGATATTACTATAAGTGTAATGTTAAAAACAACTTCAATATAAATGTATCAATCATAGACGGCATAAGCGCCCCATCCCACTGTGTCGCCATATAAGTTTACATCTAAAGCAGAAAAATGTCGTATTGGAAATTGGATTCCATCTATGAGTCGAGGCAAGGAATCATCCTCACCGATTTCGGGACACTCTAGCAAATGCCTAAGGGTGACACACCGTGGGTCAACCATGGTTAGCAGTAGGGCCGGTCCACACATACTTTAGTGGATTAATTGTTTCTAAACAACACGTTTCCCGGTCCTATCGGACCTATCACTGAGCCACTAGGGACTCATATCCTAGGCACCTTGCAATCCATCATCCACATAAGTAAAAATGTCTGGGCTCCATACCATGACACTACTCTCGGCAGAAATAAACGCATGCACTCCCTACCATCCTCATTCCGCTTTTGACTCATACCGGGGTGTAAGGCTCGCGAATTAATGCTATACAAAAAGTTATGCTATTTGAAGTCATGCTTTGATCATCAACCACAAGACTTTGTTTTCAACAAAAGCCTTGATCATTTGCATCTCAGCATGCCACAATGACAATTCGTGCCATGCAACTGATGTCTATCAATATATAACCTCTAAGCTAGTACGTCTCAGAGAAGAGTGTTAAGCAAGACTTGATCTTCCTTTTGATTTCAATTCAAAAGATTTGATTTTATCCTTTATCAATTCTAAACCAAATTAAGGTTTATAAACTAGTCGGGATTAACGAACTTTACCGAAGTAATTACTTATTTATTCATCCCAATCCCAACCTATTCGTCCTATGGAGCAAAACTAGTAGTACTCCATACCTAACACCCAATGTGTTATCGTTAAAATTAATTACCACTTCATGTTCAAATCTAGTTAAATATTTAACTATCGCCTGGGGTAAAACTGGTGGTACTCCATTCTTGATCATTTCATGAATTTGATAAATTCAATTATCCCATTCGCATTTCAATCTAATTAAAGATTCATTAAAACTCTAGTTCAGTTTTAATCTCAAAAATCATTACTTAATGATTATCCAAATTTTTAGGAAATAAATCTTGTTTTTAACTGGGTTAAAGAACTGATGACGTTTAAAACACAATTCACGATAAACCCAAATCTTCTTCCATTAACTACGGAATCTTCACGGAAATCATAACAGTATATAATCGATATAAATTTCCATATCAGACTAGTAATATAAATGGAATAACGGCAAAGCCTTTTAAATTCCATATATAGTAACGGTTTTCATTCACAGAAGCTCATTTCGATTATTATTAAATCGAGTTCCATTCAATTCCAATTTATTCTATTAAATTGGAAAACTTTATTCTGGAAAATTTCCATTAAACCTTAATAAAAGATTTATAAATTTCAAATCATATCTTCAATGTTAATTGGGTTAAAGAAAAAATGTTATTTAAAACGTTGTTCACGATAAACCCAAAATCAACTTCCATTTCAATTCCAATTGAATATTAATTAATTGGTAAACTTCCCCAAATCTTAAATAAAAGATTTATTCTTTTCTCAACTGGGTTTAAGAACAGTGTTATTGAAGACACCATTCACGACAAAGCCAAAATCCAATTTGATATTAAATACAAGGCTCTAAATTGAAATTATATCGGCTTATATTCAATATCAAATTCTGAAACTAACGGATATCGTATTGGGCATAACGATATCTGTATCTTCCAAATTCCTCAACAATCTCCGTATAATCATGGAATCCAATATAGAAATATTCGGAAGATTATTTCCATTCAAATCCATTCCAATTCATACGTTGCGAAATTCTAGTTATTTTAAACCCTTTTAAAAATCCAATTTAGTCAATAATTAGTTCATTTAGATAAAATTATATTTTTATCTTTCCGAACTTGGAATTTTTCATCCAAAAATTTTCCAAATCATTTATTATGATTTTATACAATTTTTCCATATTTTTAATAACTTTATTAAGGCCCTTATAGTCGGTTTCCAATAACGGCCACCGAACTGTATCCACAGCGACCTTTTATGAAATTGATTTGGACATAATTTGAAACCCAACCGTTAAAATTTAAATCTCTTATATTCGTTGGAAATCTCTTTTAGATATGAACCCAGTGGTTCCAGTATTAGGAGAATCCGACGGTCGGATCTCTCGTTACGTCCATTTGAAGTTAATGGTCGAAATTTGCGAACGGTCACTGCGCGACGCGTTCTATTCAGGCCATTAAATATATATAACATACATCGTCGATTTCTATTTAAAACGTATTTTATAAATCGTTTAGAAGTTCATTTTAAAATGATTTCAACTTCATTTTCAGTTTTAAACCAAAACTTAATATTCCATATCATTATGATACTAAAATGGTATTATCTTCAAAATACCTAATTTTGAAATCATTTGCTTTTCATATTCATTATAAAATGAATAAAATCGATAAACAAATCCATTCGAGTCAAAAATGGCGTATATACTTAACTCGGCTTCATATATTTCAACATTTTCATGTCCATCTCAAATCGGACATCAAATCACATTTTGACTATTCACTGAACATTATTTTAAAATATTCTTTATTTCTGAATCGGAATGCGAGTCAATAAATTACCATATAATTTCAGTTATATGGATTTCATACATCACATGTATACAACCATAATGATAAATAATCATTAAACATTCAACCATTATCCAGAGTGCGTTCAACAACTGTATAAGCATTAAAATAAATAAATAATGCTTACAGCAGTCTGTCAATCAATCGATCGACATGCAACTAAATTGGGATTAGTGTATGTCGAGTATCATCCCAATACCCATGTGGGGTCTTCAAACAACACAGTCAATTTAAATAAATTATTGGTTAGTAAATTTAACCGATTCTAATTCGGTTTGAATTATTTTTCTGATTTACCAATTTTCACTGTTTAAATTATAAATAAATATTTATAATTTAATTTCAATTACCATATAAAAGTTAACATTATTTTTAATATGTATATCATCACAACATCACAATCAAAACACAATACAGCCAATTAAATCGTCCATGGTCTGTGGACGTGGGAGGTGAGCAAACAGGCACTGTATACAATTTATAGTAATTATAACTGATAAAAATCTACACTAGCAATTCTATATATTTTTATACATGAATACAATAACATGATAAAATATAATTTAGTGAGTAGGAGTTCTCACATTGGATTCCACTCCGTCAGTATTTATTTGGTGATTTTATTTTTGAACCAAATTAAATGATCATTTAACTTAGCCAATAATCCAGTTTGCTCCGTTTCCGTTCTAGTCAGTCCCATGTTGTAGAGTTCGTTGTTGAGAATCCAATGCAACTTGTTTAACTAAATTCCGATATCACATGAAAGAGTTACACAATTTTAAACTTTGTACAATTTAATTAAATAATTAATTAAATTAACTAAATCTTAATTAACCTTAATCAAAAATTAAGCCATGCCTTTCTTCTTCCAGGCTTCAACCTTCTTCCTCAAACCGTAGTCCACCCCTAGGGCTCTAGATCGCTCGTCAACGAGACACTCCACCGCCCATCAGATGTTACCACGCTATCGCCGCCAAGCTCCTCCATCAGCGCGCCAACTGAGGTGCAACTCACACCTCTCTCCGCCCCCAAAAAGTGACCCCAAACCCAGCGACTTCAGGCACGAAAATCATAAAATCCAAGACCCTAAAATCGATCATACCCTTACCAACTTGAAGAGCAAACCAAACTCTACCATTCTCCCTTTGATTTCATTATTTAATTCAGCTTAGATGGAAAATGATTAACAAATGAATATTGAAAAATATCGGCCTTAAATCACTATCGGCGGCGCTCTTGATATGGGGTGAATGAGTTAGGGTTCTCAAAAATTATAATTATATATATATTAATAATTTTATAATATTAAATTCCAATTATAGTTGTTTAAAGTTCCCAACTCCAAACGAACCCCAACGACTATCGCCCCTAGCCAAATCCCCTCATTCCGAACACAATGGAATATGTTTCGTAAGCCAATTCGATTGTTTCTGACAGTTTTTATCAAAATTAAAATATAAACCAATATATATTGAATTCAAACGTACATTTTAATTTACCGAGACCACATACTGACTTCAAAAATTATAGAAAAATAAATCTAGCTATGTTTTGACGATACGGTCCTAACAAAACTGATTTCGTCGAATTTGGAGACCGTTTGAAAAATGGCTTTTTTCCAGTCGATTAAATCCAAACTGAAATTACCTGTGACGGCCCGCCCCGCACCAGCCGACATTTCCTCCGAAAGTGCGCTGTACACATGCCCGACTAGCTCGGAACGGTCGCCAAAGAAAGAAAAGAAGAGAATGAAATAATCAAGAACATGTAGAATGTCTCACAGCGCATGGAACAAAGTATAATAATAATATACTTGACATAAAACAGGTGAGACAGTGCATAAGCTGATAACTAAAACCAACATCAACATCATCATCAGAGCAGCGGAAACCCAAATACAGCTTTTTACAACTTTCCAAATTACTGTCTCTAAAACAAAAGAAAGCTAAAGTAGAAGATGCACTACTAATGCCCAAGCAGTGGTCTTTAACAACACAGGGAGAATACTATATGTATCATATGTGGAAGCCTCCTGCTCGTCTCCGGATCAGCTACCCGTACATACCCAGCTAACCTGTCTCTAGTCTGCTCGTGAGAGCACCCAGAGTAATAAGAAGAGACATAAAACTCTGGGTCAAACAAAAAGTCTTGTATGAGTGATAAGCAGCTAAACAGAATAATAACATGTATACTAAACCATATCTGAACCTGGACCTGCAACCAAAGAGTTAGCACTACATACCGTACAATACTCTAAGGTGCCACTAACATATGGTGTAAAGAATACGGGGGTGGGGGTGTGCATGTCATAATGATGGCAAACAAGTCAAACATAGTAACCATCCTCACATCTCTCACTCAGTGCGTATAGCATACGATATCTACCGCTTCGATCACTAGACCCATCGAAGTAGTGACGGAGTTAAACTTGTACAACTACTGCTACTACCAAGCTTACCACATGGAGTCATGACCAAACCTTTACAAATGACCCCACTTCATTGGTCTATAGCTCTTTAGTCGTACCTAGGCCACTGTGGCCCTGAATCCGTCCACGTACCTCCCATACATAGTGATCCAAAGTCATAGACATCGACAACCCCTTGGCACACGTCCCGCAGCAGAGCCCAACTCATGAAGTCGACTCATTGGTTCCCAACTGGATCTTGAGTTCTACTTCCTATTTGGAATTCCTTTACATCTCGGGTTTTGGTCGAATTGGAGTTGGTCTTCAGAAAAGTCGTCGCGCAGTAGTAATAGCACTCGGTTCGGATATGCATAGTGCTCCAGTCCTCATCGGTTCGGTTCGGTCTAGTGCCTCTTAGTATGCTCCTGGGTGCGGTTCGGTTAGTATGTTCCCCATTAGCTCGGTTCGGTTCGGATGCCCTCTGTCTGGGTGCGGCTCGGTGGTTGCATCCTGGTTCGGTTCGGTGGTTGCTCCCTCTTAGATATCCCGATACGATCCCATCCCTCTTCATTTGCCCGATCCGATCCCATCCTTTTGGTCCCTCCGATCCGATCCCCTGTCCAACTCAACTCTAAGCAAATGGCCTTCCTTCTCGCCAAGCCCCTTATGCTAAGTTCCAATCCGAATCCAGATCACTTTCCCGGTTCTCTTATCCGATCCGAGCCCAATAATCCGATCCGGTCCGGTTTAAAACCTTGCATATTTCCTGCGGCTTTCCAGCGACTGTTTTACGCCATACGACGGCGTTTTCGACCAATCTAATAGTTCTAATCAATCACAAAACATACTATACAGTCAAAGCAACATAGAGAATCAACCATAAACATCAAAACAACAACCATAGCATGTAAATTGGATCAAACATAGCCAAAATCCCATATTTTCCCTTAAGCATGTTTAAGAAAAACTAATGATATGATTAGTAAAACTTAACCAAATCAAACCAAATTTCTAACAGAAGTCTAAAACATTATTTAAGAATTTATAAATATTTTTCCAGAATTTTATCGTGTTTAATTTCGTTAATCTTCACTAATTACCCTTAATCGACCGTAATTAGTGCAAAACTATGCAAATCACTCACTTTGGCCACAAATAAAATTTTCAAAACCGAAACCTCACTGATTTGGGCGAATATTGATGTCTAACAGCAGCTCTAATACTGATTTGGTGAAGATCTTCTTTGATTTGGTGTTGATTAAGCCAAAACTTGATTAGAAAGTGATGTGGGCGTTGGAGGCCATTGCTAGGGTTCCAAGAATGAAAGTGGCGGCTGAAAGAAATGTTTTCTAACCCTAATCAGTCCCTATACATCTCTAATCCCGAAATGGGTCATGGGCCCTCTTGCTAATCACCCTAATTAGGCCCGGTTAAGTTGTTTTTCACCTTCTAAACCTTGTTTCAGCCATATCTCCCAAACGGTGAGTCCGTTTGGCTAATGTGACCACTCTACGGAAAGGTAATCCATCATCCGGAGCCAATGGAAGTGGTTTCAGGTCAAAACTCCTTTCTAATCAAAAGTTATGGCCAAAACAGTATCAGCTAGGGGCAAAATGGTCATTTAAAAATCGGGAAAAATCATGAACATGGGAAATGGCGCAAATAGTCGTCTCCCAAAGTTACATGACCGTAAGACTTCGTATGTGAAAGAAATAAATATTCTACGATCCTTCGATGCACAGAATGCGGGTCGTTACATTACCAAACACATTTAAATTCACCACGCTCACATATTAATTCCAAATATTATGAAATTTGAAAGCTAGCAATAATTTGACATTTCGGATCCAACAAAAGTGGTTTCGTAAAAAACGGAGGTCATTTGCAAAATGGCTATTTTTAAGGGCGTATATTATATTAAAATACATATAAATTCCATAGCGACTATTTTAAATTTTAAACTGGACATAATTTTTAATTTATAAAGTGAAATCTTAGTTCCTTACATTCGTTAGAAAGATATAATTAAACGGATTCTAACGTTTATGGTTTTGTCCATTTCTGACTTATATTGAATTCTATGTGTTCATTTGAAATTTAAAATTGAGTTTGAAACTACTTCACCATTTCAGGCTCGTTTTATAATTAAAATAAATTTATATGTTCTAACTTCGATTTAAATATATTTTTAATCGTTATTATTTAAAGTTAATCATTTTAAATATTCAAAACCATTAAAATAGCTAAAATAAAAATTTTAAATTGGTTCTGAAATTCCGGGTTGTTACACTACTCTACGTCCCTGCCTGCTTCCCAATGTCGAACCCAGATCATTTTGATGCCTTGTAGGGGTCATAACCTGGAATCCCTAAATTGAGCCCCTTTGAAAAACGCATGACTCTTTTTCGATCAATTTGCCACCAAACTCCGGCAACAACACTGACTTGCCACCAGAAACTCGACGCCTAACCCAGATTCCCCTCCAACTTCACCAAATTCAAGTGCTTGACAACCCTAGGCGACGATGAGCTCCAAACAATATTTTTGAATCCAGTAATAAAAATACCGTTTTGTAGAGGGTGAACAGACGAGTTGAAGGGATCCACCATTAAGAAATTTCGTTGAGATCGTGATTTTTAATAATTGTTTGAAGATTCAAATTGAAAGGGGAAAATCGATTTTTATTTCGTTTTACAGAGGGAAAGAGTGTAAAGTGAATGGCTTGAATTATTTTGTGGTGACATGTAAAATAAGAACGAAGGGAAAATGGCTTGATTTATATAAGAGAAAAGGAGACATAACGTACCTCAGCATTAAAATTGTGTTTTGCTTCGTATTGAAGGTGGGGAGCATCGGGTACGTGAAATGAAAGATGAAACATCTGAGCTATATTTAGGCTCTGCGTTGTAAGGATATAGGTTGTCCTCTATTATATATTTTTATTTTAATTTGAACTAAAGTAATTTTAACCATTTTAAAATATCATGTGTTGTCGAACTCCTGTTTAAACGCAACAACTGGCATTATAACATTATTCTGAATGCACTCGTAATCCAATTCGATCGTATGGAGAAGATATTAATTTAAACGATATAATATATATTAAACTCTAAACCATTAATTCCTCAATAATAAATTATTATTATCAATTATAAACAAATAAAATTTATATTGATCATCTGAATTGTTCAGATTCAATTTTAACTTCAAATTCAATTATTAGTTGTTTTCAGTATTACGATAATTCAATATATTCGAAATTTTATCGTATATCGATTATTATTTGATAACTCAATATAAAAATCCATTTATATTAATCAACACAACATTTAAACCAATATTAAATCTTTAAAATAAATCGACCAAAAATCTGGATTGTTACACATTTGATAGTTGAACTCTGCTATGGAGGTCGAATTATATTATATTGTTTAACTCGACTCCAGAGTTGTTAGGCTTAAATTGGATTAAGATAACGTACTCATCAACCTGCTTTACAACCAGTGTGATCTTCATATTTTTAGGATTGCTTTATTTTTTAAAACTTGCATGTGCATTTCGCATGTACTATTTTTATCATCTATAACTTGTGTTTTATGCAAGTAAGTCTTGAACAATAAGAGGACCACGTACGATGGTATACCTGTTCCCTGATAGTATGTATTCTACATATTTGGTTAGTATCAATAATTAAAGTATTAAAAATGCACTCAGACACACACACACACAGATATATATATATATATATATATATATATATATATGTGTGTGTGTGTGTGTGTGTGTGTGTGTGTGAATTTGTTGCAAGTAACATACCAGATACTTATCATCAGATCATGTCCACGACAGTTTATATTAATTCATGTAGTTTCAGAATTTTCAACTTTTAAGAAGTATACAAGTAACTTCCCCACATCTCAAACTTAAGTACGAGCATGAAATTGGAAAATTGTTTTAATATCATTAATAGCATTGCAAATTGGAACAAAATTCACCAGTAAATGACTGCTGAAATAAATTTTAACTATTTTGGCCTTATTGGAATAGTAACAACTAGGATATAATTTCAATAAATTTATGAGGGATCAAAGGATAGAACAAGATAGATCCCGTCATTAAAATAAATAGAGTATAGATAGATTAAATTTATCAAACATTTTGAAGAGACATACTTGTTAACCAGAAGAAATAACTAAAATCCTATTGTTGCATCACAATCACAACTAAGTAGCAAATTATAACCTCCAGTATGAATTCTCCTAGAAGAACTATAGCACAAAAAGGGTCCAAAAAGACAAATGAATTAAGAAAATGCCTATTTTCCATGTGCCTTCATATGCGTGCCATAAACGCAAAAAGGCATAATTTTATAATTTTAAAGGAGAAGTAGTAGAAGATGAGACAATTATCTATCATCGAATGCCCTTGTATTATTTTAGTTAATATAAGTACATTTATGCCATTTTGACTTATTACAGGTAGTAATAACGAGAATAATTTGAACTGCTTAGGTACTTACCCAAATGCCACAATGATAAGTGGTGCTGCAAGTTGCAACATCAGTAGTACCTTTGCAAGCCAAAAATCAAAGATTGATCAACTGTACTAGTATAAATTATTGTGAAGATTTCATGTTTTGAGTTTCATATCCATCGCTCGACCAATAAAAAACCAACACTTCATGTCGCTCTGAAATATACACGGACAATTGACCTGGTACTGAACTAAGAAAAATAGCAACGTTATGGAATAGATATGAGATATTATTGGCAATAGTAGTACTGGTACGTGGATTAATATATATATATATATATATATTACTGTATAAGTCTGACAATGTGTTGATCATACCTATTTACATAAATAAACAATTACTAGATCCAATAAAATGTTAGTAAGGTCATCTACCTCATCAGCCACCATTGACCACCTGTAAGAAAATGTAACGACCAGCAAGAATTCGACACCCGAATTCTAACAATAATACATAAATCCTGTATTCCTTGCCAAAACTCGAGTATCGAAAACACAAATAGTTATTGGAAATAAACTAGAGGGTGAGATAAGAAAGAAATATTAGAATAGAAGAAGAATAACTAACATAGAATCAGAGTCTCATATCGCAGCGGAACAAAATATAATATAGAAATAAATCTTTACTTTTGCTTTAAAATATTTACAACCATCAGAGTACATCACACATCTGGACAGTTATAATAACATGTCCTCATATACAATACACAGCGGAATAATAATCATATATCATACGTCTGGACTTCCCCAGCTCGTCTCTTCACAATATCCAATAACCTGAACCTGTACAACCCGGTCTAACCTGAGCATTACAAAGCTGGATCAGTTTGGTGAACCAAAGTGAGAAAAACATACTAAGTTTATGGGTAGAATCCATATTGATTTTTAAAGTTAAAAATCTGTTCGAAAGAAAGGATAATCGTAAGACCAAATCCACACGTAAATACGGACGGTTTTTACCTTACGAGAACCCAAAACGTTTTTAGAAATCAGTATCTTTTCTGATATTATAATAGTGTCTAAATACAAGTAAATATCAATCTTGCAGAACGCTTTCATCTCATGCTATACATATATAGTATACAATCAAAACCGCAGGCGCTTATTGAAGAATGGATTTCCTGGCAAGGTATGGGACCACCATCCGACAATGTACCTCTAGAGATGAATACATTGGGGTTCAACAAGAGAATCTTGCAACCCAGGCTAAACATGACTGACCCCTCACTTTCTCTTGAGAATACTGAATATATCATTACCACGGTTGGGGGCCAGCCAACCGAACCGATAGCATATATATAAAAATAAAAGGGACAACTGAAGGCATATGATTTCACCAGATCAGGTAATGATATGCCTTTTTGATGGGTGCGACCCACATAGCCATGCGACCTACCCGATTTTATGCCATTTCCCGGTTGATTAGGCTAGAGGTTAAACTTATTCTTCTGCACAGTGCATCTCTATTCACTTTGAATGTCACATCATCAGATCCCTCAAATCACTAATTGACGCCCACAAAAATACTCTGCAGCTAACAGTAGTACGTTTGTAAAAATCAATGTATGTGTTTCTTAAGATATGCTCTGTCAGGCATTCGTCCATACAAGTCATCCAGGAACAGGATGAACCGAAGGCACCCTCCTACCACATCCTATATAGGTATCACCCCAAGGATCAATAGCGAGTAATCCTTACAAATCCGAAGATTTCAACCACGACAAAACTACCCTTAGAATATCTCCAAGCGCGACTCCAAAGAATTCGACAAGTAGTCCTTCCGGTTATGAAGATCCACATTTTTCGTTGCTCCATCTTTAATCAGCATCTTCACGTATTTGCTGGTTCGGATTGGTTTCAAATATAAGTTCAATCCCGGTCTTTCCATAACAACAATCGTATTGGCTAGATTTGATAGTCGGTTATTTAAATATCAAATAAACAATCATGGGAATACAAAGCTTATTGATTCAGTACTTGGCATTACTTGGTCTCTTTAATTAAAACAATTAAAGATGGTTAATTTAAGACTCTTAAATCTTTCATATTGACAAATAAAGCTTTCACTTCATATTTATCGTACGATTATTTCAAAACTATTCTATTTCAATACTTGGGAAAATATCTTATAATCATATTTAATTTTCTATTTTACTATCATTTGCAAAACATTAGTTATCTCATTACATATTATCTATAATTGGGAAATAAATTCATCTTATCTTTCGTAAAACAACATTATGAAATCTTTCTTGTTTTATTATTAAATAATAACCAACCCTTATAATAAATCCATTTCAAAACTCCTTTTATCTCAAAAATCCCATTATAATTTCACATAGTGTCCTTTGATTTTGTCTTGCTTTGGGAATATCATTATATATGTATTCTACAATCTTTCCATTCCGTTACTTTGGAAATCTCATTATTCGTATTTCAAATTTCTTATTTCTGTTACAGCACTATTAGCGCTATTATTTCTCATATGGAAATAATAAATAATTCTATACCACTTTACCATTACACCTAATATCATTATCAGATAATCCTGAAGTCGTCCAAGTCGGGGTATTTTAATTACCTCTTAGACCTTGATCAATAACGTTCTTATCTTAGGATAGAAATGAGTTGTAATTCAAAACCGATATTCTTTCTAATATCAAAAAAAATCTCACTTAACCATTTTACTTTAACTGTGACCTTTTAATCCATTTCTTATTTTAGAAAAAAAAATCCTTTTCAAACACAACTATTATTACTTAACTCATCGATTAAGTAAATACTTATTAAACATCTCCTTTTCACTTTAAATTCCATTTACCAATTAGTTTTATAACGCAGATTCTTATTACAAAAATCTTATTCAGAAATCCTTTACCAAATTCACTTTTAACAATCCTTTTCCTAATCCATTCAACCATTTCCCGCTTTGAATATATTATTTCTAATTCCTTCATTTTTCTTAATTCCATTATTAAGTAACATTAATTAAAATTAACGATATAACACATCATCGCTTTTTTTTTTTATAAACCTTGTTTGAATAAATTCTTGTTTCATATAAGGCCTTTTCAACTCACTTTCCTTTTAACTTAATTCAAATATTAAGTCAACATAATTTAAGCTATCGTATTTGCTTAAATTCTTTTTTTAACTTTGTTATAAAAAATCAGGTATTAATATAAAACCCTTTTATAAACTCCTTTCACAATTCAATTAGATATCACTTCGTTTCGATTACTTTTTAATGAATTCTAATTAAAAAGAAGTCTCGTAAATTATTGTTTAATTAAAATAATAATTTACTTTAATCATTAACTATTGCAGAAGTAGTTAATTCCTTTATTAAATAAATAAACAGTAAATTCCTTTTTAAAATCTTATTAAAATTAAAACAAATATTTGTCAAATTATTTCATTACATTAATTCAAAACAAAATAATTAATTCCAGTTAAAACGGTTAACTAAAGTCAACTCACAAACATAGTTATCACGGTAACCAAATTCAATTGGTCATTCCTTTAAATTAAATAATAATATAATTAATTTAAATAATTTCATTTGATTGTTTTTCTTAAAAACAATTATCCAATTTTTAACTGTTAGCTTAATTTTATACTCTCTTGTTTATAAATCTGATTTAACATTAGAATTTGCTACATAAAATTATTTAATAATCACTTATAAATTTAAATAATAAATATAAATATTTATTTCCTTTTAATATACTTTTATTCAAAAATAATAGATTTAAACATCGATCTTCAGTTATAAAATAAATTTTATAATCTTACTTCTATCGATTCAGCTGACGGTAAATCCATATTTAGAAAACGATTGATTAACAGGCCATATACTATCAATTACTCAACCAATATTTCTGAATAGTTAAAACAAAACAACCGTTGAATTTCAGGTCAACGGTCACCAACCAAATCAATCATCTCATCAGAACAGTTCATATAATGATAATATGGAAATAAACACCATTAAATATATTTGAGGAATCCCGTTGGATTCCTCCAACCTGTTCTTCCCTGTATACAGACATGTAAATTCAAATAATTTAATTCATTTAATATGATGATATATCATTGGCAATGATAAACATGAACAATCAATCCAATAAATAACGGTGAAATAACCACAATACCATCATCCAATTAAATATAATACATTTACATTATTATAAACGTAATCAACAAGGTAAGTTACCTCGTTTGGAAATAATTGTTATAAATAGAGATTTGGTTTTGATTAAATTAAACGAACATTTAATTTAAATCACTGATAAATAAAGTATTCAGTATATAGGCAAACAATCATCAAATCAACCAACAACTAGCAAACATAACACACAAATAATAAACCCAACTTATATAAAATATAAGTGAGATAACTGAGTGAGTTTAACTCACCTTCATCTGGTTCGTTGTTTTGAAACTATTCAGTTACAATTAAATTAAATAATCGTTTAATTTAACTATAAATTTCTGCCATCCTCATTTCTGTCTAGAATTAGTTCCATTTTGTTGATCTCGTTAATACGGTTCCATCGTATTTTGAATTGTGCAATTCTATTAATATATGAATGATTTATACCATTATAAGCATCCATGGTTATTTTAAATAATTATTTCCTAATTAACTATTAATTAATTTAAATAAATTACGTGTTGCTAATTTCTTAGGCAATAGGAAAAATACATTCCTGAACAATCCTTCCATCTCTCGTTCATTCCATTCTGTGTATAAGACAAACGGTGATTAGAGATTTTAAGTCAAAACTAATTAATTATAAAAATTATTCTTTCATAAATGACTTAACTTAATTACTTTTAGAAATAAACATTGCCTAGACAAAACCCTTATTCCCGTAACCCGTTGTTTCGTCTGCTCCTCGCGCAACACATCCCAACATCGTTAAAACTAATTTAATTAAACAGCTTATTATTAATTCACCCATTTGTATAAATAATCAGTTGACAAACGTTATGTTGAATATATGAGGCCGATCCTCTTTTATTTCTTTCCCTTCGTTAAAACTGCTTTGGTTTCATCTGCGATAATCACCAAAAATGATTTATTATTAACTACCGATGGGTTTCAAAGTGATCACTTTTTACATATTGGTTAAATTATATAATTACTCTATTAAAATGATAAGACCGAACATATGTCTCCTCATCCCGTTCACAATTCGTTCCAGCACCTGCTCCTTTACAACGCAAGCACCACCACGTCATGAAGCCCAACTTCTTCAAAAAAATACACACGCTGCTTCATTGTAACACTGAGAACCCACGCACCGTTCAGTAGGCCGCCACTCCAATTTCAAATCATTGGAGTTCGATCAGGTACAACAGGCTTGAGCGCCTTTACATTCTCCATCCACACTCTAAAAATATCTTGGCTCGGTGCTGAAATGAACCTTTTGGAACCCTAAGGCTACCGCGAATTTTAGATGGTTTTCCTGACAAACCGCTTTGCAATTTCCAATCATACCCGTTAAATTCCGGGATCTCATCAAGCTTAAACACTTTGCTGAATAAAGTTTTCAGAATTGATGTAATAAATTTGGAGAATTTTAGGGAGTGGATTGGAGTGTTTTGGTTCGCTGGTTTAGGGTATATGGAGGTGGCAAATGCAGTTGACCGCGACTTCAGTTTGACTGGAAAAAATAGAGTTTACGTTTGCCTTATATATAGAAGTTGGACACAATTTTATACTATATTATTATATACCAATCTTACCAATGAAGTGCTGTACAAAAATCCACCCATATGATCTTCGTTTTTGACAAAATATGGTAATCCAAGCATAAAAAAAATATTCCGGACCCGATGGGACAGGTTTCTCGAATTCGGAGGTCTCTTGTGAAAAGTCCTTTATAATTATCGATAAAAAATCAAGCATTTAAAATTCCTATAATTACAAAAAAAAAAAAAATCAAAAAAAAATTGAAACCTTAACATTCTACTAGACCTTTTCCTAACGGATCCAATGAAATTTGTTTCGTTAAAATTGGAGTTCCTTAGACCAGTCATTTGTTCGTTTAAAGTTACCCCTGTCAAATAATATAAATGGTTAAATAAAAACAGAGGCGTTAACTGTTGCCACGATCAACCGGTAAGTCCGATTGACAAAAAATTGAAACTGTACAATAATTAACTGATACAATTCCAACGGCACACATTTCTCGCATTCCGAGACAGTTTCCCAGTACGTTATTTTTATACGCACGATAATACTATTTTGGACACCAAATTACTCGGTCTCCAAAGTAACAAACTATATATCTATCTTGACTCTAATCGTCGATACGAACTCAACAGGTGGTTTCGTGGCTTAATTCGATCGTTTGTTCAAGTTATACGCAAATACCCCTTTAAATATATTAAATGTTATAATTTAATAACGATTTCCATAGTGACTATTTTAAAATTTGATTTGGACATAACTAACAATCTATAACACGAAATCTGAATTTTTCTCTTTTATATGAAAATTATAATCAACAAGATCCCAGCGTTTCTTGTTTCGCAGAATCCCGACTTAATACGGATTATGTATATTCAATTGAAGTTCAAAACTCAATATTATGAACTGCAGTGCCATTCCGAGCTCAATTTATATTATATATAAATTTAACATTCAAACTTCGTTTTAAATAAACAAATTCAATAATAAAATCCATTAATATTCCAAATATAATATTTAAAATAATAAATTAAATATTTGACTACCAAAAATACGGGACATTACAATCTTCCCCCTTAAAAGAATTTCGTCCCCGAAATTAATAAAGTAAGAAAAATGCCATAAACCCATTATATTCAAAAATCCAATTTATTTTAAATCAAAAAATAATTTATTATTGTTAATAAAAATTTCAAAAAAATCGAAAATATTCTATCACTTTAAATTCCTGGAAAAAATCAGCAGAGTATCCCCTGTATGGAGTGACATCCGCGATATCACAGGAACAAATAATATATATACATCAACCCACACGGTCGGAAAACAAAAATTGAAACCCAAAATTTATATTTTTGCGTAGGCGTACCTTTTTACGAGCGCTATTGAGCATACTTGCTCAATTACGTGCAATTTATTTTAACCAAATCATTCTCAAAGCCTTCCAGCACCTGTGTTTAACCCAGTTCAACATGTAAGTAATCCAATACATGAAATTCTTAAATAAAACTTCATTTATTAACAGGTATAACTATACAGATTTCCAAAATAAAAAAGGTGGCATCACTTCATTTTAAATGGTATATGCAAATACAGGTTTTTAATCATCCAGTTTAATTTATATGTCATTCCATTCTAATTTATAATACTGAAATTTAGTTTTCGATTCATTCATTCTCTTGCTAAATCGTTGATGAATATATAAACAATCAACCTTAATCAACAATCAAAACATACCCAACTCAATTGAATTTATATTCAGTATTCATATTTACTTTGGGGTTAACATATTTGAATATTAATTGGTTAATATCTAATTGAGTTCTATTTAACAATCATTCATTCAATTTCTGCATTCTAAATCCATTTATTTAATTCCAATATCATTCTTACTTTAATTTCACTTAACCAATTCAGTTCCAATTCAAAATTTTCAATCCAATTTGAATGTCATTCAAAACAATCAAAACATCAATATCTCAATAATATGATAAAATTATTTCTTTTCTATACCAAAATAAATTTTGGGTAAAATTATTTTATTTACCCTTTTTTACAAAATAATAATGTATTCATCGTTAGTTTAATACTTCTCAACACTTGAACCGATCAAACCACACAATACAAAACATTTGTATATAAAATTTACAAATATGCTCTCTTATATATACACTCAACTCAATCTAGGGTATTACTAACCCAATCTCTATCGAGTTACACCATAGAGCCAATGTTATTACTAAACCGATAGCTATGATACCATTGTAACGACCCACAAGAATTCGACATCCGAATTCTGAAAATAATACATAAATCCTGTATTCCTTGCCAAAACTGGAGTACCGAAAACACAGATAGTTATTAGAAAGAAATTATAGGGTGAGATAAGAAAGAAAGAAATATTAGAATAGAAGAAGAATAACCAACACAGAATCAGAGTCTCATATCGCAGCGGAACAAATTGTAATATAGAAATAAATCTTTACTGAGAGCTTTAAAATACTTACAACCATCAGAGTACATCACACATGTGGATAGTTATAACAACATGTCCTAATATACAACAGACAGCGGAATAACAATCATATATCATACGTCTGGACTTCCCCGGCTCATCTCTTCACAGTATCCAATAATCTGAACCTGTACAATCCGGTCTAACCCGAGCATTACAAACGCTGGATCAGTTTTGGTGAACCAGAGTGAGAAAAAAACGCTAAGTTTATGGGTAGCATCCATATTGATTTTTAAAGGTAAAAATCTCTTCGAAAGAAAGTATAATTGTAAGACCAAACCCACACATAAATACAGACGGTTTTTACCTTACGATAGCCCAAAACATTTTTGGAAATCAATATCTTTTCTGATATTATAATAGTGTCTAAATACAAATAAATATCAATCTAGTAGAACGTTTGCATCTCACGCTCTACATACATAGTATACAATCAAAATCGCAGGCGCTTATTGGAGAATGGATTTCCTAGCAAGGTATGGGACCACCTTTCGACAATGTACCTCTGAAGATGAATACATTGGGGTTCAACAAGAACATCTTGCAACCTAGGCTAAACATGACCGACAGCTCACTTTTTCTTGAGAGTACCGAATAAATCATTACCACGGTTGGGGGCCTGCCAACCGAACCGATATCATACATATAAAAATAAAAGGGACAACCGAAGGCATTTGATTTCACCAGATCAAGCAATGATATACCTTTTTGATGGGTGCGACCTACATAGCCATGCGACCTACCCGATTTTATGCCATTTCCCCGTTGATAAGGCTAGAGGTTAAACTTATTCTTCTGCACATTGCATCTTCATTCACTTTGAATGTCACATCGTCAGATCCCTCAAATCACTAATTGACGCCCACAAAAATACTTTGCAGCTGACAGAAGTACATTTGTAAAAATCATGTATGTGTTTCTTAAGAAATACTCTGTCAGACATTCGTCCATACAAGTCATCCAGGAACAGGATGAACCGAAGGTGCCCTCCTACCATATCCTATACGGGTATCACCCCAAGGGTCAGTAGTAAGTAATGCTTGCAAATCCGAAGATTTCAACCACGACAGGATCACCCTTAGAATATCTCCGGGCGCGACTCCAAAGTATTCGACAAGTAGTCCTTCTGCTTATGAACATCCACGTTCTTCGTTGCTCCATCTTCAATCAGCATCTTCACGTATTTGCTGGTTCTAAATGGTTTTCAAATATAAGTTTGATCCCGATCTTTCCATAACAACAATCATATTGGCCAGATTTAATAGTCGGTTATTTAACTATTAAATAAACAATCATGGGAATACCGAGCTTATTGATTCAGTACTTAGCATTACTTGGCCTCTTTAATTAAAAAAATTAAAGATGGTTAATTTAAGACTCTTAATTCTTTCATATAGACAATTAAAGATTTCACTTTATATTTATCGTAAGATTATTTCAAAACTATTCTATTTCAATACTTGGGAAAATATCTTACAATCATATTTAATTTTCTATTTTACTATCATTTGCAAAACATTAGTTATCTCATTACTTATTATCAACAATTGGGAAATAAATTCATCTGATCTCTCGTAAAGCAACGTTACGAATTCTTTCTTGTTTTGTTATTAAATAATAACCAACCTCAGAATAACTCCATTTCAAAACTCCTTTTTCATTTTCCTTTTATCTCAAAAATCCCATTATTATTTCACACAGTCTTCTTTGATTTTGTTTTGCTTCGGGAATATCATTATATATTTATTCTACCATCTTTCCATTTCATTACTTTGGAAATCTCATTATACATATTTCAAATCTTCATATTTTCGTTACTATGCTATTAGCGCTATTATTTCACATATGGAAATAATAAATCATATTATGCCACTTTACCCTTACAATTAATATCATTCTCAGATAATCCTGAAGTTGTCCAAGTCGGGGTATTTTAATTACCTCTCAGACCTTGATCAACAACGTTCTTATCTTAGGATAGAAATGAGTTGTAATTCAAAACTGATATTCGTTCTAATATCAAAACAAATCTCACTTAACCATTTTACTTTAATTATGATCTTTTAATCCATTTCTTTTTTTTGGAAAAATCTCCTTTTCAAACACAACTATTATTACTTAACTCATCAGTTAAGTAAATACTTATTAGACATCTCCTTTTCACTTTAAATTCCATTTACCAATTAGTTTTATAACGCGGATTCTTATTACAAAAATCTTATTCAGAAATCTTTTACCGAATTCACTTTTAACAATCCTTTTCCTAATCCATTCTACCATTTTCTGCTTTGAATATATTATTTCTGTTTCCTTCATTTTACTTAATTCCATTATTAAGTAACATTAATTTAAAATTAACGATATAACACCTCGTCGCTTTTTTTTATAAACCTTGTTTAAATAAATTCTGGTTTAATATAAGGCTTTTCAGCTCACTTTCCTTTTAACTTAATTCAAATATTAAGTCAACATAATTTAAGCTATTGTATTTGCTTAAATTCTTTTTTTAACTTTGTTATAAAAACTCGGGTATTAATATAAAACCCTTTTATAAACTCCTTTCACAATTCAATTAGATATCACTTCATTTCGATTACTTTTTAATGAGTTCTAATTAAAAAGAAGTCTCTTAAATTATTGTTAATTAAAATAATAATTTACTTTAATCATTAACTACTGCAGAAGTAGTTAATTCCTTTATTAACTAAATAGACGGTAAATTCCTTTTTAAAATTTTATTAAAATTAAAACAAATATTTGTCAAATTATTTCATTACCTTAATTCAAAACAAAATAATTAATTTCAGTTAAAATGGTTAACTAAAGTCAACTCACAAACACAGTTATCACGGTAACCAAATTCAATTGGTCATTCCTTTTAATTAATTAATTATATAATTAATTTAAATAATTTCATTTAATTGTTTTTCTTAAAAACAATTATCCAATTCTTAACCGTTAGGCTAATTTTATACTCTCTTGTTTATAAATCTGATTTGACATCAGAATTTGCTTCATAAAATCATTTAATAATCACTTATAAATTTAAATAATAAATATAAATATTTATTTTCTTTTAATAAACTTTTATTCAAAAATAATAGATTTAAACATCGATCTTCAGTTAAAAAATAAATTTTATAACTTCACTTCTATCGATTCACCTGATGGCAAATCCATATTTAGAAAATGATTGATTAATAGGCCATATACTGTCAATTACTCAACCATAATATTGGTCAAAACAAAACAACCGTTGAATTTCAGATCAACGGTCACAAACCAAATCAATCATCTCAATAGAACAGTTCATATAATGATAATATGGAAATAAATACCATTAAATATATTTGAGGTATCCTGTTGGATTCCTCCAACCTGTTCTTCCCTGTATCCAGATATGTTAATTCAACTAAGTTAATTCATTTAATATGATGGTATATCATTGGCAGTGATAAACATGAACAATCAATCCAATAAATAATGGTGAAATAACCACAATACCAACATCCAATTAAATATAATATGTTTATATTATTATAAACGTAACCAACAAGGTAAGTTACCTCATTTGGAAATAATCGTTATAAATAACGAAGGTTTTGATTAAAATAAATGAACGTTTAATTTAAATCACTGATAAAAAAAATATTTCGTATATAGGCAAACAATCATCAAATCAACCAACAGCTAGCAAACATAACACACAAATAATAAACTCAACTTATATAAAATATAAGTGGGATAACTGAGTGAGTTTAACTCACCTTGATCTGGTTCGTTGTTTTGAAACTATTCAGTTACAATTAAATTAAACAGTCATTTAATTTAACTGTAAATTTCTGCCGTCCTCTTTTCTGCCCAGAATTAGTTCCATTTCATCGATCTCGTTAATACAGTTCCAACGTATTTTGAATCCTCTAATTCTGTCAATATATGAACGATTTATACCATTATAAGCATCCATGGTTATTTTAAATAATTATTTCCTAATTAAATATTAATTAATTTAAATAAATTACATTTTGCTAATTTCTTAGGCAACAGGAAAAATATAGTCCTGAACAATCCTTCCACCTGTGCGTTCCATTCTGTGTACGAGACAAATGGTAATTAGAGTTTTAAGTCAAACCTAATTAATTATAAAAATTATTCAATCATAAATGACTTAACTTAATTATTATTAGAAATAAACATTGCCCAGACAAAACCCTTATTCCCGTAACCCTTTGTTTCATTTGCTCCTCGCGCAACACCTCTCTACATCGCTAAAACTAATTTAATTAAACAGTTTATTATTAATTCACCCATTTGTATAAATAATCAATTGACAAACGTTACGTTGAATATATGAGGCCGATCCTCTTTTTTTCCATTCCCTTCATTAAAACTGCTTTGGTTTCATATGCAACAATCACCGAAACTAATTTATTATTAACTATCGATGGGTTTCAAAGTTATCACTTTATACGTATTGGTTAAATTATATAACTACTCTGTTAAAATGATAGGGCCGAACAGAAGTCTCCTCATCCCATTCACAGTTTGTTCCAGCGCCTGCTCCTTTACAACGCAAGCACCACCACGTCATGAAGCCCAACTTCTTCAAAAAAATACACATGCTGCTTCATTGTAACACTGAGAACCCATGCACCCTTCAGTAGGCCGCCGCTCCAATATCAGATCACTGGAGTTCGACTAGGTACAACAGGCGTGAGCACCTTCACGTTCTCCATCCACACCCTAAAGATCGCTTGGCTAGGTGCTGAAATGAACCCCTTGGAACGCTAAGGCTGCCGCGACTTTCAGATGGTTTTCCAGACAAACCGCTTTGCAATTTCCAATCATACCCGTTAAATTCCAGGAGCTCGTCGAGCTTAAACACTTTGCTGAAGAAAGTTTTCAGAATTTATGTAAGAAATTTGGAGAATTTTAGGGAGTGGATTGGAGTGTTTTGGTTCGTTGGTTTAGGGTATATAGCGGTGGCAAATGCAGTTGATCGTGGCTTCAGTTTGGCTGGGAAAATAGGGTTTACGTTTGCCTTATATAGAAGTTGGACACAATTTTATACTATTTTATTATATACCAATCTTACCAATAAGGTACCGTATAAAAATCCACCCATACGATCTCCATTTTTGACAAAATAAGGTAATCCTAGCATAAAAAATATTCCGGACCCGATGGACAGGTTTCCAATCGAATTCCGAGGTTGTTTGTGAAAAGTTCTTTATAATTATCGATGAAAAATCAAGCGTTTAAAATTCCTATAATTACAAAAAAAATATAAAAAATTTGAACCCTTGACATTCTACTAGACCTTTTCCTAACAGATCCAATGAAATTTGTTTCATTAAAATCGGAGTTTCTTAGACCAGTCGTTTGTTCATTTAAAGTTACCCCTGTCAAATAATATAAATGGTTAAATAAAAACAGAGGGGTTAATCGTTGCCACGATCAACCGGTAAGTCCGATTGACACGAAAATTGAAACCGTACAATAGTTAACTGATACGATTCCAACGGCACACATTTCGTTGCATTCCGAGAATGTTTCCCGGTACGCTATTTTTATACGCACCATAATACTAGATACCAAATTACCCGGTCTCTAAAAATAACAAACTATATATCTATCTTGACTCTAATCGTCGATACGGACTCAACAGGTGGTTTCGTGGCTTAATTCGATCGTCTGTTCAGGTTATACGCAAATACCCCTTAAAATATATTAAATAAACGTTATAATTTAATAACGATTTCCATAGCGACTATTTTAAAATTTGATTTGGACATAACTAACAATCTACAACACGAAATCTGAATTTTTCTCTTTTATATGAAAATTATAATCAACCAGATCCCAACGTTTCTTATTTCACAGAATTCCGACTTAATACGGATTATGTATATTCAATTGAAGTTCAAAACTCAATATTACGAACTGCAGCGCGGTTCTGAGCTCGATTTATATTATATATAAATTTAACGTTCAAACTTCGATTTAAATAAACGAATTCAATATTAAAATCCATTAATATTCCAATTATAATATTTAAAATAATAAATTAAATTAAATATTTGACTACCAAAAATAAGGAACATTACAAAAAAAGTGATATTACAATCATTTTCCACTATCCGTCTTTTTCCATTAACCCAATTCAGCTGCTTATATAACCTAAATATGATGGATGCATATATTTATGTAAGTAAAATAATATGAATTCTATAATGCTAAACAAAACATTATGTAAAATAAACAAATGAACTAAACAGAGATGAAACTGGTTGAAAATGAGATACCGCAAACCATCAATATCATGTCAATTCTTCCTTCTCCTTTATCCGGGCTTGGGACCGGCAATGCATAACACATTGGCGGAGTTAAAAAAGGTTTACATATGCTACAAAGTGTGTCAGAAAAAAAAAAACAGGAATCGTCTATTCATAATAATTAAATATAATGTCTGAAAGGCATAAATATCCAAATGCTGAAATAAATAATTAGCATAAGCTTTCACACTAAAATGTAAAATATTTTATGGTGATCTTACCAACATAAGCATCCAAAGATTCTTTTTATGAGTACTAAAAACGTCTCTCCAATCATCAAAAGTTATTGGAAATTTATTTCGAACTAAAGCACCTATAAAAGTTATTAAACTGGTAGAACTATCACATATAGATTATCCTTTCTTGTAGAAGCCCTTTCAACGGTGTTATGGATCTTTTCATTCCTTTGGGTTTAGGTTGATTACCATTGTTGCCAAAGGTATTATCTTCCTCGAGCTGAACATTTGCATGGGAAGGAGGCTGTAGACAGGAAGGTTGTGGAGATTGAGTTCAAGAAGCGGTTGGAGGCAAAGAAATAGTTGGTGATGAGGATAGAGGTGGAGATGGGACAGAAGGTGTAGGTGTAGACAATGGTTATGAACTTCTCGTGAGAGCGCCTATTGAGGACATCTTTTGAATATCATCCTTCTCAGCTTCATGCTTTTTAATAGAGGAAGAATGCATCTTTTATTGAGGAAGAGTACATCCTTTTTTCTTACTTGTTCCTGGCTATTTTTATTTTTCGAATCAGCAAAAAAACAATCTATATGTATAACATTATACAAAGTAAACAAATGAAATTAAATTAACATCAAGTCTTAAGTAAATCCATGTAGTCAAGCTCTGTGACAATTTATTCTTTTTAAGAAATAGCTAGATGATTGATTTTCTTTACTGGTTTTGCGATCAAACACACATGGATGAGTAAGGAATGTAATAACCACAAATTACGGATCTATAGCAACATAGATTAAGAAATATAGCTAACTAGACCGCTGTGATATAGTGCCTTTTCTGTAGATAATTATACCACTCAGGGCATCTATGCAACCATGTATAAAGGATGACTAATTTAGATAAAACCTTACACGTACTTTTAAGGAATAAAAAATCTACAGTATGAATTCAAGTATTACTAAACTGTTATAGATTATTGTCCTCTGTTTTGCATCGTTTGCAATTTAAACATGATCAAAAATAATGCATTTTTTAATATTTCTCTAAATACTAAACACAATCATCATTCGATCGGTGACACCAAAAGATTAAACAGATAATGAATTTACATATTTGCACATATTTGCAAGTTATCCATTGAGATATACAAAACGATTATTTAACATTTTGAGCAACATTACTCAGTCATGATATGTAATGTGATTTCTCTAGGTAGAAGTGCAAGGTTGTTACATATTATGGCTTTATATTCCAGTCATTAACCAATGCGAACTTTAAATTTTACCATGTGAAATTCATTAGCGAACTTTGATGTTTAAAAAAATCCACGTGACAAGAAGCATTTGTTCTTGCAACTTAAAGAGCATCTTCAGTTGGCATTTTTAGGCATGGGTAGTATTTTGTGTTTATTTTTTGTTTTCGTGTGAGAGAGAGATCCTCTTCACGGATAAAACATGTTTTCTCGTTTTATTATTATAAGTTAGCGCAACTGCAATAGAAAGTGATATTTAGACTTATTATTTGTTAGAACATTTTATCCATCTTTTTGAAGTTCTGAAAACATTATGCTAAATTGCAATGTAAATCTTGATTGATCTATATAAAATACAAAAAATGGTACATTATTCATTCCTACAACTGTTTTTTCTCAGTCTGAACTAAAAATATAAAGCATCCAATGGGCTCAATTTAAAGGGAGATAAATAGTGCTACAAGAGAAAATAAAATATTGACAAAACTGTAAGAAACTCAAACGGCGTTCTCATTTACTACAATTAGGGCTGTTACGGTAACGGTAAATTTACCATTACCATACCATTACCAGTCAATCGGTAACCTTTTTTGATTGAAATCGGTATACCAGTTGAAACAGTATGATAATGGTAAATTTACCATTTTTAACGGTAAATTATCGGTAACAATTCTTGAATACCAGCGGTAACAGTAATTTTACCAGTTAATTCAAAACATAAGTATACGCATCTAATATGGTTTATTACATGCATGTAGAACCAAAAAAATGATTATATTTAGTTTAATAATCAGGTGAAATAATTTTGGTTACACTTATTTTCTTTCTCATTTGTATTTTTTATAAATTAACATTACATATACTAAAATAAAGATGCACTGTATTCAAAAAATATGTCATGATATAAACTTTGATGGACAAACGGTAATTTACCATTACCAGTGTAACGGTTAACAGATTATCGGTATACAAGTCTTTGGTATACCAGTCGATCGGTAACGGTAACGGTAAGCAATTCTGGTTTACCAGTGAAAACGGTATGGTAACGGTATTTGCTAATCGGTAACGGTAACCATTACCATAACAGCCCTAACTACAATATGACATAAGTGCAGTTCAAGAAGAAATATCTAACAAAATACATATTACGAAACTGTTTCATTTGACGGTAGCCTAATCAACAATCAAGCTTCCATCTCCAATTAAAAGGTTTAAACACTAGATGCATGTAGTATTATAATCATAAATTACGAAAAATTAAGCAGATAAGAAAGAAAATATAATCTAAATGAAGAATTCAAATACCCGAAACATAATAATTTGGTGAAACAAATTGTAGCGCACCCAAAATATCAAGTAATCTATCAACAGGAAAGCTAAACCAGACCCATGTAAATAAGCAAAACCCAATTCAAATAAGATAATCTTTTGCTTACGGAAATTTACAAATAAAAATTAATACCTTTTTTGATTCATAAGAGAAACCCATCTACCTGTGAAACTAGATTCGCTTCTACCCTTCAATTCATCATGATGCCTTTGCACCTAAGTATTCATCAAATATTTGTGATAAAATCTGAAAGCCACATAACTCCGTACAATACATCCATGTCAATCAAATGTTTAATCGATGGGAGATTTTGATAGCTTGTTAAAAACCTGATCGACGTGAAGAAAATTTGATTAGGAAGTTGAAAGTCGAATTAGGGTTTTTGCTATATGGGAAAGAAGAGGCAATAGGGGGCCGGGAATGAAGAAGATTACCACACAAACCTTGTTTTTCTTCCCCACTCAAAGATGGCGATTTATCTAATATACACTGTTCATTATATAATCGATGATTAGAAATAGTTACCCATGTCATGTTGTTTCGCTCTTTTCAATATATGATACGAATCACTACTTTCAAATACAATGGGGTAAAATGGTTTATTTTTTGTAGTGTTTTTGTAATATTTACCGTTTATTGTCTTTATTAAGACTCTGACGACACCACATAAAAGCTACAAAATACCCTTATGATTGTGTTAATAATATATATTACTCAAATAAAAGAATTAATAACATCGGCCAATATTTTTTAAATATAATAATGGATATTTGTTTGAATGACACATTTGAGAAAAAAATTAGATCTAAAAACAAGTAAATTTTGCTACTTAAATTGAGGACAACTTTCATGTTTAATTTGGAAAAAGTCCAAACATTTTGAATTAAGGACACACATTGACATCTTGCAAATAATAATAAATAAAAAATGTTTTTCTGTGATTATTACATTAAAATTTAATTAGAAAATGTTTTTTGTTTTACAAATATAGAAAAAATGAATATAAAAAATTCCAGGACGGAAAGCTAAATGAATATTGCTTCGTTTTTACATATAGCTTTTTTTGGTGTAAACAATATTAGCTTTAAAATGACTTGGTTATGTGTTTACGTGATATAATATAAAGCTATATATCTAAGTTATAAAGCTATATTCATTTATCTTTCCGAGCTGATTATTTTTTATATGTTTATAATTACATTTATAATTTTGAAATTACATTTTCTTTTCAACAAAAATTTTGAGGGTTATTTTTTATTCATTAATTGATTTAGTAATGATGAGAAATCAAAGTGAATTTCATGTTGATATAGTACAATTTGTGGTCTTTGTCCTTGATTTAATTATGAAACTTAGTTGTCTTTTGATCTAACTTTTTTTTAAATGTGTCCATAAAACTAAATACCCAAATATA
This sequence comes from Allium sativum, assembly GCA_030737875.1. Taxonomy (NCBI): domain Eukaryota; kingdom Viridiplantae; phylum Streptophyta; class Magnoliopsida; order Asparagales; family Amaryllidaceae; genus Allium; species Allium sativum. The sequence goes on along the minus strand of CM060913.1, from coordinate 780,434,248 downwards.
ATATCAATGAAAAAATGTAAAGTGAACATTATTGCCTTAAATATAATTATGATTGCATTATGCAGAAATCATAATGTAAGAAATATGTAGAATTTATAATTGTTCTTTTCAGTTGTTGTTTAATTTTGGGTTTGCGATACTTGATAAACATGGATGAATGCTATAAATTTACGACTTTTAAAAATTGTTTCATTTACATATTTCAATAACATTACATATACGTTATGGAAAAAATACAATGTAAAAAATAATTGTTTATAATCATTCTTACAATAGTTTTAGCAAACATTGTAGATATTTGTATTTTACAACATTTGTATAGTGAACGTTATTTGGAAAAATCTATTACAACGTTTTTCTTTGCAAATGTTTTGAAAAATCTGCTACTTTTAACACATTTCAATGAATTATTGCAAAATCAATGTTGTAAAATGGTATATTTGTTGTAGTGTCGTCCATTGAGTCGCTACCCGATCTATTAACCTGTTGGACATGTTAAGGAGAGGGGCAGAACATAAAGTCATGTGTGACTGAAAACAACATTTGCTTAAAGACTACACTCTAGATTTGGATATACGCCAATGTATGTCTACGAAAAAAACAGGCACGCACATACAAGTAAATAATTTAATTAGTGAGGTGGATATCCGAGTCAATCACTTAAGACCTTCATTGATGCATTTAGGGTGAAGATCCAACGAGGTGGACATTCTCGGTCATTTAAGGCCCATTCTAGTCTGTTCATTAAGAGTGGATTCTTATGATCTCTTATGACCCTAAGGCGGACCCTAGCCACTTAAGTCCCTATCCTAGCATGTCAACGTTCCTATATACATATATATATATGTATATATATATATATATATATATATATATATATATATTCTCACAAGTAATATGAGAAGTAGTATCTTGCTGCTTAATATCGGTTTAGGGTAGGCCCACATATAGCCATTTAAGACCCCTTCGGCGGACGCCTCATGTTACTACTTAACTGATATTATGATTAAACACCTATGTCACTTAAGACTTCTCTTAGACAATTGGTTAATTAAAAAGCATGTTGCGTTCCACGTATACCAAATCTGTCGCTAGGTTGGTACTCACTATGCTCATAGAGGAAGTAGACATTCAAGTAGACTACCTTACTCCGTTATCGCCATGACTAAACCACTTTTTAGAGGAGGACCCATAGATTAACTACAAAGCTAATAAAGGTGAGCCTCATGACTTTGGTCCAAATTCAAGGAATAAACCTTCGGAATGGCCCTAGTCGTTGACTGCTTAAGACCCGAACTAGATAAGAAAAAAGTTAGGCACTTAAGACCTTCCCAAGACATAGTAAACCTATCTATTTGCACACATAATAGGTATATATATACACTAGACCTCTCATATTAAACCGTCTAATTGTAGATGCTGAATATGTTGGGAGGTTCCAACTACATTTCTACTATAAGAAGGCTTAATCTTGCATCATAGTGCACTAAGTTAAATGACTCATGGTACTCAGACCTCTCACATTAGCCTAACTCACTTGTGGTTGCTGGATTTGTCGATTCGTCCCGGGCAGACTTCTACCACAATTGATGACTAAACTTGTGTCTATGTGTCATTATTATATATATATATATATATATATATATATATAAGCCATTTTATACACATACAAGCAACAATTTATATGGGGACATTTCAAATTCTAACCTTATAGTAATGTATTTATTACGTCATTATTACATTTGATTATGTTGATTACGCTATATAAATATAATATTTAATACGTACTATAAACGTCAATTTTCGTTTGAATGAAGAAACGTTTTAACAGTGTAAATTGTCAATCCGACTCACATCAAAGGTATTCAAGCCTAATTCCCACATCAAACTACTTAGTGCGTGGAATAATTAATAATAGCCGCAAGTGGAAAAATTAACAATATAACTATCAAAACTTGTATCCTAGGCTTGATAAAAAAAATTTGGAAATGAATTAGGAACAAGGTGCTAATTACAAACATACATACATATTTAACATATATACATATACACACATACATAGATACATATATATATACACACACATATATACATAGACCTCTATTTAATCCAGTTTACCCCTTTCTGTGTCGTACATTAAAACTTTAACATTTGATTTATTTCAAATTTGAATACGTTCAAATTATCCATTTTAGAATGGAAATCTAAACATATTCAAGTAAAAAAAAACAAATCCAATCTTTAGTCTTTTTAGATCACAACACTTTTTAATAAAAAAGAGGTAAATCAACCTAAAGAAAAGTAATGTTACCATTCTTCATTCTTATAACCCGAACAATTCACAAACCCAAATATTGATTGACAACTTTGTTGTATATACAAAAATAGGAGATTTAGAGGTTTTATAATATAATGTTACCGTGAAACCAAATCTTCTTAGGCATACTAATTAATATAAAAATTTAAATAAAAGTAGAATTTAGCCTAAAAGAGTATTATTTCCACTCATAGAGATTTTGATGAAGAGATGATATTGATTAGAGTGCTGAAATCGTCATTCTTCGATTCTACTGTAGATCTATATAAGAGAATCATATAGATTTGAATCTCACATATAAATTATAGAGAATTTTAGATTAAAAACTAAATAGAATTAGATTGGAAATGAAATAGGTTAGAGATAAAAGAAGAAACCTAAATTCCTAGAATGTCAGCAGCAGAATGGAGACACGGAGATTGAGAGGATTTAGATATTTGTGAGGTGAGTTAGGTGGCATTTATAGGTGTCTAGATGAATAGAAACCATTAGATTAACATAGATTTAATCCAAGCTATCCATTTTATAAAAACCAACCTAAAACACCTTCTAAACCAACCCTCACTGGGCTCTAGTTGCACCAGGTGTTCGACATCCTTCCAAGGAGGGAGGTCAACTGGCGGTCGTCACCCCTTCTAAGGGGGCGATCGACCTCCTAGTCGTGAAAATAACCAGTGGCCTGCATTGATTGTTCAGAAGATATTTTATATAATGTTATTTATATTTAGTTAGATCTTACCTTTTATGTAATGTCCTGTATTTTTGGTAGTCAATATTTAATATATTTTATCATTTAATTATTATATTTGCAATATAAATGGATTTATAATTTTTAATTCGTTTATTAAAAATGGAATTTAAACGTTAAATTTATATTTAGTTTAAAACGAGCTCGTAATGTCGCGGTAGTTCGTAATTTTCGATTTGAACATAAACTGAATATATAGAATCCGTTTTAAGTTGGATTTTTGTGAAATAAGAAACGTTTGATTCTAATCGATTATAGTTTTCATATAAAGGGGAAAAAAAATCAGATTTCATGTTATAGATTGTTAGTTATGTCCAAATCAAATTTTAGAATAGTCGATGTAGAATAGTTTATAAATTATAACGATTAATTATATAATTTAATTTGATTTGATAGGAAATTATTGATAACATGAGATAACGATCGAATTAAGATGCAAAAAAACTCCATTGAATTCATATTAACGTTTAGAGTCAGGAAATATTTTGTTTGTTATTTTTGAAGATCGGGTATTTAGGTGTCCAAAATAGCATTGTTTAACATAAAAAATAGCGTACCGGGAAACAGTCTCGGGATGCAACGAAACTTGTGCCGCTGGATTCGTATTAATTAATTATTGTAGGATTTTGATTTTCATGTCAATCGGACTTACCGCTTGATCGTGACAACGTTAAACGCCTTAATAGTTTATATTATTTTGGCCAATTTGGATAGGGGTAACTTTAAAGGAATACACGGCTGGCCAAATGAACTCCAAGTTTAACGAAATAAATTTTATTGGATCCATAAGGAAGAGGTCTAGTAGAATTTCAAAGTTTCAAGTTGATTGGATTTATTTTGTGATCGTAGGAAATTTAAATACGTGATTTTTCATCGATAATTAGAAAAGACTTTTTACAAACGACCTTGGACTTTGATGAAACCTGTCTCATTAGGTCTGGAATATTTTTTTATGCTAGGATTACATTTGTTTGTAAAAAACGTAGGTCGTATATAGGTGTTGTGAGGCGATACTTCAATGATAAGTTTCATTTAGAATAAAATAATATTATATATTCCCACCATCTATATATACACCATACGTGTATTTGCGGAAACCTAATTTGTGGTCAGCATTATTGCGTGGTCAACGTTATGCCTCCACCAATGCTATTCACGGTTGAGATTTTTTGATCAATTCTTCTCCTTTCTCGTAAAATCCAGTGACCAATTCATCGAGATTCCAACTAGAAATATGTTTGCCTCTACGAGCTTTACATTTTGTTCGTGGAGATTGCCTCAGACGAGCTATGGCGACCGGAAATCGGTTTGAAAGGCGGCGACTTTGGCCACATTTTCTAATCAAAAGGGAAGCTTCGAATCATGCTCTGTTCATGGCGAAGATTGAGGACGTCGAGGCATGCTGGGTGGCGGCTTCTGATTGGCCGAAAGTAGGCCATGGTGGATGGAGGCTGCTGATGTTTGATGGCAAGGTGAAGGACCTGGAACGTGAATCATTTAATACGAAGCAGCTGATAAAAAGTTTATCAACAAAATAACCAACCGTTATTATTTATATAACTTGATAATTAACGCCTTAATTAATAGTTTAAATAAATTGTGAACAACTGTAGGTATTGAGTGGAATTCATAAATCATGGAGCGGGAAAGGTTTACAGCATGAGTCGAGCGAAGGTTTGAACTGGGAACGAAGCACAGTCAATTGGTTAGAAGGAACCCGGGTCGTAATGATTACAGTAAAATGATTAAATTTAAGTAACGTTTAATTTAGTGATAAATATTATTAGTTATAACCATTAACTTGAATCGGGAATTTTAGCAGGCTCCTGTCGGGTAGTTATGCAGAACATGGAGCAATGGAAGTAATTTGTCTGGTCAGCTAATTGATTTGGCCAAATTAATTAAGAAAATTTATACTAATTAAAATGTTAATTGGTTAATTTAAAATTTCATAAACTTATAATATGTATATATATTTCATGTGATATCAAAATTCGACGAAATAAGATATGATGGAATCATATCGAAGGACACTACATCATGGAACAATCTGGATGCGTCTAGAATTCTCAGTTAAATTAAACACTCGTTTAATTTAACTGTAATTGAATCACTTCAACGATAAATGAAATCAAGGTGAGTTAAACTCACTAGTATTTCCTACTTATATTTTATATAAGTCGGGTTTTTATTTTTGTGTGCTATGGTTGCTAATTGTTGACTGTTTGTTAACTTATATTTATATATTGATTAAACCCATGGAATTAAACAGTTATTTAATTTCAGTGAAACACCAAATCGTTATTTTAACGGTTGGTCCTAATTAAGGTAACTTACCTTATTGGTTATGTTATAAAATAAACGTGTTTAATTGGATGAATTTGTTTGAATTGCTATGGTTGTGTTAAACAAACTGGTTGATATTGAATTGTCGTTATTGACTGTTATGAAACCATTATTTATTTGAATTGAATGATTATATTGAGATAACACATTTGGCCACAAGGAAGAACAGGTTGGAGGAATCCAACGGGATTCCTTAAATATATTTAATGATATTTATTTTCATATTATCATTATATGAACTGTTCTGATTAGATGATTGATTTGTTTGTTGACCGTTAACCTGAAATTCTACATTTGTTTTGTTTAAACCAATAGGTAATATTGGTTGAGTAATTGGCGGTATACGGCCTATAAATCGATCATTTTCCAATTATGGATTTACCGTCAAGTGAATTATTATAAATGAAGTTATAAAAATTATTTTAATAACTGAAGATAGATTTTGAGATTTATTGTTTTGAATAAAAGTTATTAAAAGGAAATAAATATTTATTATGTATTATTTAAGTTTATATTCAATTACTAAATAATTTTATGAAGCAAAATCTAATATTAATTAGATTTATAAGTTAGAGTATAAAATTAACCTAACAGTTAAGAATTAGATAATTATTTTTAAGAAAAATTAAATGGAATCATTTAAATTAATTATATTATTAATTAATTTAAAGTGAGAATTAATTGCAAACCGTTCATGAGATATTCGTGTTTTTAGTTGGCTAAGTTGACCATTATAAATTGGGATTGATTATTAAATTAGTTTGTCGTTGATTAACCTAATGTAATAGTTTAACGAATATTTGTTTTAAATTTGAAATACAATTTTAAAAAAAGGAATTTACTATTTATTTTAGTTAATAAAGAAATTAACTACTTCTACAGTAATTAATGATTGAAGTAAATTATTCTTTTAATAATAACATAAGAGATTACTTTTTAATTGGAATTAATGTAAATAGTAATCGAAGTTGAAATAGAATCTAATTGAATTGTGAAAGGAGTTTATGAACGGGTTTTATATTAAAACCCAAGTTTTTATAACAAAGTTATAAAAGGAATTTTAAGCAAATACAACAACTTAAAATAAATGTTTACTTAATACTTGAATTAAGTAAAGGAAATTGAGATAAAAAAGGTTTATATTAAACCACTGTGGTATAAACAGTGGTATAAGCAAATACGACAACTTAAAATAAATGTATGCTATCGGTTCAGTTGGCTGGCCCCCAACTGTGGTAATGATATATTCGGTACAATCAAGAGAAAGAGAGGGGCCGGTCATGTTTAGCTTGGATTGCAAGATGTTCTTGTTAAACCCCAATGTATTCATCTCTAGAGGTACATTGTCGGGAAGGTGGTCCCAACCTTGCTAAGAAATCCATTCTCTAATAAGAGCCTGTGGTTTTGATTGTATACTATATATGTAGAGCATGAGATGCAAGCGTTCTGGTAGATTGATATTATTTGTATTTAGACAATACCATAATAATATTGTTTTCAAAAATGTTTTTTGTTATCGTAAGGTAAAAACCGACCGTATTTATGTATGGATTCGGTCTTACGATTATCCTTTTATTTTGAAAATATTTTGATGTTAAACTCAAGATGTGTGATGCCAATAAACTTAGTGTGTTTTTTTCACTCTGGTTCACTAGACAGATCTAGTGTTTTTAATGCTCGGGTTAGACCGAGTGTACAGGTTCAGGTTATCAGATGCTATGAAGAGATGAGTTGTAAGAGTTCAGATGTATGATATTATATATTCCGCTTTGTGATTGTATATGAGGACATATTATTATAACTGTCCAGATGTGTGATGTACTCTGATGATTGTAAGTTTGATTTCAAGCTCTTAGTAAAGATTGATTTCCATATTATATTTTCTTCCGCTGCGATGTGAGACTCTGTGTTGTGTTGGTTCTTCTTCATCTTCTTCTATTCTAATATTTCTTTCTTTATTATCTCACCCTCTAATTTCTTTCTAATAACTACCAGTATTTTGATACTTGGGTTCTGGCTAGTAATGCGAGTTTTTTATGTATTATTGTCGGAATTCGGATGTCGAATTCTTACCGGGTCGTCACATTTTAAATAATATTTTTGTCCCCAATTGTATTTATATATATACACACAAAATTTTGGATTGAATGGAATATTATAATAACCCATTAACTAGTTATATTTTATTCCATATATTTAGATTATGATTCAAAATTCAAACATTATTGCATATATATTAACGTACAACATCTTTTAAATGTAAACCCTTCGTACGGACTCAGATTCTGACCTATTATATATGAAACTTGATCAAAATCTCGCCATAAATATAACTGTGATATTTTCGTGGACAAATTCCTGATGTTGTAAAATTTCATTTTTCAACCGATTAATATATTAATATTTTATTGCTGTTTTTTATTGCTTATTATTATTATTATTTATTTTGAATTGGATTATCTTAAGATTGATTAGGTATATTCTTACGGGGTGTTACATACTTCCCCCTTAAAATAGATTTTGTCTCGAAATCTGTCAGAAGGGGAGAAGAACACAACTCCCTTTAAACATCCATGTTATACACACATGTTGTTTTTAATTCATCCATAAACATCCATGACTCGCAGTGATTATGAACTGCAGATAAAGTGAGCTCAATCCTAGCGTGTATATGAAATAACTGATGCAGTATGTATGTAAAACATACTAACACGCATATATTTCTATATGAGTGCGTTGTGCAGTTCTGTTGCATCTATTTCCCTAACATCCAATCTAGCAACCACAATGCATCCATAAAAGTAATTTAGAGAAAAATTACCCAAGAAACGCTATGGATGGGTCTATCTCATCTTGTCCTCAGCTTCCCATGTGCTTTCCGCAGGATCATTTCCCAATTGTACTCGAACAAGGCGAACAGTCTTATTAAGGAGTCTCTTGATACTGTTCTTTACAACCTTTGCAGCGGCACGGGGCACCATGAACTCCAACTCAAGTTTTCCTATGTCCCCAATCTCATTCAGCTCGAGTCTAATAGCATAATCATGAAGACACTTCCTTAAATGAGATACATGAAAAAAATATTATGGCTCCCTGATAGCCGTTCTGGATGATCCACTTGATAAGCCAAAGATCCTAATCTCTCGATGATCCGAAAAGGTCCAATAAATCTGGGAGCCAACTTCTCAGTCTTTCCAAACCGAACAGTCTTCTTGAGAGCGGAAACCTTTACGAATACTAGGTCTCCTACATTGAACTCAAGTTCCCTCCTCCTCTTATCCGCAAATGATTTATGGTGGTCTTGAGCTGCATTCATCCTCTACCTAATCAAAGAAATATTCTCCGTGAAATCACGAACAAAGTCTGGTCCGAGTAGAACCTTGTTGGTAGTTTCCCACCAACAAATTGGCGATTTGCATAGCCTCCCGTAAAGTGCTTCAAAAGGGACCATACCAATCGTTGCTTGAAGACTATTATTATACGTAAACTCCACAAGTGGTAGGTGCTTCTCCAAAACTCCTCCAAGGTTGATAATGTAATGCAAGCTTTGAGCAAGTCTTCGATGATCTGACTTACTCTTTCCATTTGGCCATCAGTTTGTGGGTGGTAAACTATACTTAAGTTGAGGTTCGTTACCAATCCTGTCTGTAAACTTCTCCAAAATTCACTTGTGAATAAGGGTCTCGATCGCTCACTATACTAGATGGGATACCATGCAATTTGACTACCTCTCTGACATACAACTGGGCCAATGAAGCTGCAGTCCTATTCTTTTTTACCGGTATAAAGTGAGCACTCTTGGTTAAACGGTCTATTATAACCCAAGTAGCCTCATTTCCCTTCTGACTTCTAGGCAGCTCATCCACAAAATCCATGGAAATATGTTCCCACTTCCATATTGGAACTTCTAAAGGTAACAGTAACCCTTTGGGCCTTCCTTGCTTTGATTTAACTTTCTGGCATTTTAGACACTTAGCCATGAACTCAGCTGTCTCTCTTTTCATTCTTCCCAATGGAGATTCTCTTCGTATCCTTATACATTTTATCTCCACTGGGGTGTATGGTCATCCTCGACCTATGAAATTCCACTAAAAATTCCTTTCTTAACTCCTCATCTTTAAGGACAATTTTATTGGTTCGGTCTAAGGGTTCAGGGGGGCATGCGGTCCAGAGGATCTGCTCCCCTTTACGCCATATATGCTTTCACATGTATTCTTCGATTATTCAACTTTAGCAAGTTGCTTGAACTGAAAATTGTTGGATATACCTCGTGTCGTTCGCAACTCATCGTTGGATATTCAAACCAAACCGAATGAATGAATTTCCCATTGGACCGTTGGATATATTCATCGTCGGAGGGCTTCAAGTGTGGATTACAATGAACTTCCATTCAAACCAAACGTTGGAAATCATTGTTTCGAGTTCGACGGGAACGGTTGAATTTTTCAATGTTCAAATAATCCACCTCCCCTCCTCCTTATTCCTCATCCCCAAATTCGAAAATTCTACTATTTTATTTATCTTTCATGGTCGATCTTTTCGAGTAAATTTTAATATAATTGTGTTATTCATATATTCCATAGCTTTTTTTCCTAATTTTTTCAACAATCTTTTTTTGATATTTTTGCGGAATGTCAAGCTACTATGCTGCTTTATCCATTCGCACTATTGTCGAATGGAACGTCGATAGAGCCAACACTTTCTGGATGTATGCTACGAGAACAACGAATCTCGTCCACACCGTGTTGCTCGTTAGTACGAGCAGATTGCTACTATTTTCAATGAACACACGAGCCTAGACTACAATGTTGGGCATATGAAAAACAAACATGATAATTTAAAATGGGATTGGAACTCGTGGGAAAAGCTGCTTCAGATTCATAGGGGCTATTGGAATGAGAAGAAGAACACCATCGATGGATTTGACGAACAGTGAGATACAACTACAGTTAGGTATATCGCAAATACAAATATGCCTCGTCTGCTCGGTTTAATGTGTTGGTTGTGATATTCGGCGGCTGCATTCGAACTAACAATGTCAGTTTATTATTCCACCACAACCCCCCATTCAGCTGCAGTTCAATGCACAACTTTATGTCGACTATATCAGGGGTGATACTGAGACGATCAGCAGTCGTAGAGCGCCGCCTAGACATCGGTCAGTTGGTGGTCCGTCTGGAGGTGGTAACACCTCTTCGCATGATTCGATTCTCGATAGGTGCATGGAAGCGAACCGGAAGGAGGAAGAGTGCGAGGAATGTGAGATTGCATTTTGTTTGGCTGATTTTGACGGCAATGGTTACAATCCTTTGCATGAATTGATTGACAAACCTCACGAGCTTAGGAAGTTGGTTATTTTTCTTGTTAATAAATTGAGAAGGAATATGTTGTTTGTTTTGTTTATTATTTATGCATCTGTAATAGGAAGCATGAACTATGTAGTTTGTTATGTTTTTTATTTCTACATTTGTATTTAGAAGCATGAACTATGAATTTTAATTTTGTATGGTGTATTATGTATTACGTATTTTATATTTTATGTTCAGTATTTTGAAAAAATTAACATAAATTAAATTATAACGTAAACAAACAATGAAATAATAACTTTCTCATTTTTGGGTTGCCCATTTCATTAAAAAATGCTTTCCTCTTTCGCTAACATTCCTCTTTCCCATCCCCTTCAAAATTTCCCTTTAGGTTCAAAAAAGAACAAACCCGAAAAGTCTTTGCTAAAAGATATGGCTATGTATATAAAGAATTTACATTGAAGTTGGATCACTGGTAGATGGATCTCAGGCGTGCTCCATTTCAGCTAAATTAAAAACAAATAATAAATAGAAATAAAATAAAAAATTACCTCATTTCACTCGTTTGATCGTCAATATTTTATTCATCGGTAATATAACATCTGTAGTAATATAAAATATATTTTGTAACACTATATTTTTGCAATGTCATTAAGTGAGAAGATTGAAAAATGAAAGGACAAATTACTGATTAAATTTTATGAAGTGTTTAATTTGAATTAACAAGGAAAAATATTTTAAGATTTAATGGGAATTTACCCTGATGCTACCTTTTGACATAGGAAATCCCCAAGGCCCGATGATTGACCAATGAACCCTCGAATAAGAATCTACTACTATAAATGGGAAGGAAGGTTTCCAAAATGAAGGCTAGTCTCCTCTCCAAGGTTTGAGATTAATTAACAAGGTATGCTTGGACCCTTGCTAAATTAATATGTAAATATTAAAATTATATTCAAGTTATGTTTTTATTTTAAGGAGAAGGAAATATTATTTAAGTATTAGAAAGGGTTAATGGGTCTAAAGAAACAAATAAGGGAATGCCACTCATTATCTCATTCATTTGTCGTATTGATAACTAGAACAAAACTTAAAAGTTTATTTAGTGGAAGCATAATTATAAAGGTTAAGGTAATAATTAGAAAAAGAAATCAGCTCAACTTCACAACTTAGTACATATTTTTAGTGACTAATATAACAGCATATCCATTTTTCTATGATATAATATATATTCAAAGATGTGAAAATTACGATAACACATGGTTGATATATTACCATGCTACATAAATACGAATAGATATGCTAAAATATGGTTGAAAAAAGGGTTTTTAGATCAAACCTTATGTTAATGACACCCCAACCTTATAAAACTTTCATATGTTATTTATGAACATAGTTCAGAGATGGTTTTGTATTACGATTAGAGTTTTTCATTCGAAATCAGTATTATCTAAATTTTTAATAGGTAAAATGGTAATTTCAGTATTATCTAATATGAAATAATTATGAGAAATATTTGTTAAATTCTGAATATTTAACATGACGTAACAATTTCATTTTACAGTTTTTGTGAATTTTCATTATTATTTTTGTATGATATGACTAATAGTTGAGAATATTAATAATTAAGGGAAATATAGTTAATTAATAAAAGTAATTAATATATGAAACGATACTAATTTCATTCAAAGAAAGCAAAAAGAAAATTATGTTCTAATGCTAAAACTAGTGTCCTTGTGTTTACCCGCTTTTGAACCAAAGCAGCTTTTGTTGGACTTTAAGGATTTAAATAAGATCAATTTGGAATCAAACTTAGCAAAAGTACTTAAAAGATATTACGAAGAAACTCAAGAAAATGTGGACTAGGTTAGAGCAAAAGATATGGATCAGCACTAATCCATACCCTGTGGATTAGAAGTCCGGTCATCTGATCCATAACATATGCTCTTGTACACATCTACGTTGCATATGTGAAGTTTCTTGTGATTTGGATAAGTATTGTGCAAATTATGGATAACTCTTCCTTAGATTTGAGTGGATTTTAATGGCTCGTAAAGAAGAATGATCAGACGAACTCGGTATGACTTAAAATATGACGTGTCGATTCAACATAAAGCAAGGAAGACGTACCAAAAGGCGAAAAAAGAAAAAAAATATAAGGAATGGGATAGAGACGATCCATTCTCTATGGATCAGCACCAACCAAAAAGTATGGGTTTTATGAGGGTGTGATTATTACCTCTGGACTTCTCTTCAACACTCTCTCTGACCCAATGTTGAAGGATTTGTCCATAAATACTGGTTGACTTGCAACTAAAAAGAGGAAGATTCTATTGGATATGCCAAACTTTGATGGGTCTGATCTAGTAAAAAGACGCAATTGCTTTGCAAGATTGCTACTTCTTCACTTCTCATCTTCATAAACAACTCACTAGCACTTGTTAGCTATATCTAGGGATCAAATAGTTTAGACGCAAAGAGATCTAACTAGTGAGAATAATAAAAGATGGGTTAAAGTGGATGTAAGCCAGAGTCAGTCAAACCACTATATAAACTCATGTGTCTCTTCTATATTTTTTATGCTTTTTTACTTGTTGTTCTTTAGATCCATGTCTAAAAATATATGAATTATCACTAAGGCTAATGCTTTCATGCTCATTTGGTTCCATTCCATTTTTGGATTGTCTTTTGGTACTTTTATTGAGAACAAAAAGGAAAGAATATGAAAGTTGAAGACTTGAATAAATTACAAGACCTAAACTAGATTTAGGGCAGACGGAAGATCTAAAACTAAAGGAAATCAATCTGAGCATAGGGGAAGTCTTCTCTAATTCAAACTTATCTAGTTATGTCATTGGGGATGAGATGGAAAGAATGGTGAAAGGGATGCAAAACGGGATCTTGGCTAGCTGAAGGGAGATGATATAAGGCTTTCTTCAAAGGATGGAGATACTAGAGATGACTGGATTTGGAAGGAATCAGAACTAAACTCCAAGAATCGATGTGAGAACTTTTGAAGCAGAAATAGGACAAGGTGGAACAATCCCCTTGCATGTAGCAAGCCTGATACTTTGGGAAATCTTGGAAATGCTGGCAATGCTAACGATGATGAAATCAATGCTAACATCGAAAATGTGAGAACTAATATTGAAGTAACTGTAGAAACTGCATAAACTAGAGAAAGAAATATAAACTTGAATGCTAGAAGGTTAAAGATGGAAGACTACATACCAGAAATCCCTAGAAGAAATAATGCTCAGAATGGAACTAGAATTGTTGATTGAAACTTGAATTTATAGAGATCAGAGGAATATTTACTTGAATTTGTGTTCGAAGCGTTCTGCAGAACTAGGTTGCAGGACGCTATTATGGATCAGATGCTTTTGGTAAACAACATGAATTAAATGACTAAGAGAGTGCTTTTCTTTTTTGATTTGGAAGTTATGTGATATAAAAAATTGAAGAATGAGTCAATTTGTTATTGAAATGATTTGGTGGACAAGTTCTTGAGACAGTTCAGAGTGCATGTATCAAGGTCGAAGAATGTGATATTATTGTCTAGTGTGAATAAAAGTCCCAAAAAGAGCCTAGGTAATTACATAACAAGATTCAATGCATCGATTGTTGTAACAATCCCCTTGGAATGGGCCTAAAACATGTTCCAGAAAAGGCCCATCGGAATATGGAGCCATTTTAAGAAAGTCATTGGTTTCTATAAGAAATAAACAACAGAGCCAAACTAAAAACGAAATCAGAATCTCACAGCGGATGGGACAAAATACAATAACCAAAATAAATGTACCCTTTCATAAAAGCACAATAATGTCGGTTACATGAAAATTTCCAAATATCATAAGAAGGTATATTAATAATATCCCTAAAATGCAGATAACTACTAGACATAATAATAAAGTAAGATAAAATCTCCAATACCAATCTCTAGTCTTCATATATCATTAATCAAGCATTCCACCTACTAACCTGTATTATTGACAGGAGGTGGTGGGCAGAACAACATTATTCAGGTGAATGAAAATCACATAAGTTTAGTGGAATCTATTTCCTATACATAGCAGTATAAATTTATCAGGTTAGGTTTAAGCGAATTAAGCACATAATTAAATATGACATTAATTAGGCGGACTATCCTAAAGTCACTTAAGGCCTAACATGCATATGTAACGATGGATCTCTACTATCACTTAGTACTCTTTTAGGTGAACAACCATTTGGTCACTTAAGGCCATTTATATATTTATTTATGGTGGATTCTTGTGATCGTTTAATACCCTATGGGAGGATTCTCTTGATCACTTAATACCCTGTGGCGGATCCTGGTCACTTAAGACCACGTTTTCTAACCGTCAACATTATTAAATATATTCTCAATATAAATCGAGAGATAGTAAGCAATCACTTATTATTTACAATTCAAGGAGACAACTAATCATCATTTATGACCTTCCCTTGTAGATCCCTGTGTTAATATCTAGCGTCATTATAGGTGAACTCCTAGCCATTTAATAATTCCCTTAGACAAACGGTTCACCTTACTTGGTCGACGATACTCTTATTAGCCATCCCTAAGTCAGCCCTTATATGGCCCCTAAATAAGAAGCGGTGGAAAACTTAAGGAGAACTAGCTCACTCAAATGTTATCGCATTTATTTAAGATCATTTGATACCTCATAAGTTCATACGGGAAAGGCAGACCGAATGACCGCTTAAAATCAAATAATGGTGGGTCCCATGACATTAGTCCAGAACCAAGGAGTGAACCTTAGGAACACACCTAGTCCTAGCCACTTAATACCCAAACAAGATGGTTGATGCTCACCAATTATTTTAATATTTTTTACCATTATTTTCAGAATGATATTTTATATGATACTGCTAATATTTTTATGGAATTTCCATTGGAAAACTCTTAGAAAAACAATCTCAGCATTTGTCAGAAGACACTGTATACTTAGTTAAAAAGCCTCCCGGTGGTTGAGACATCAACCAAGCAATATATTTAGACAACAGATTGAGCAATCAATTTTTTGATATTGATTATAAATCAATTATCATAAAATAATTATTAGTTTATGCAATATAATTAAGTCTAACAGAAAACAATTTTAGAGGTAAAAACAGTCAGTTCTTATGATAACGGATACGTGCCGAACATTTACAACATCTACTTGAGATTCTAATAGATACATTCATGCTACTTTTATTACTAGGAATTTTTAATTTATGGCTTTTCTATCTGTCAGCAATGGTTTTATTCTCAGTGTTATGTATAAGATTTATATAAAACTCAGGCTTTTTTTCCTTTTCTTTTTATGTTATGGTTATTGATGAACTATTGTATCATATAGTTAGCTATGTTTCATGAGTTACAACTTCATTTTCCGATGATTGATACATACCAATTAATTTAGGGGACTCCATTGAAAAAACTTCACCTAACAAGCTCAGGCTTCTGCTGGAGACAGTGCATAATTGTATGACTATAAACCCTCCTATGGGTATATTATCAACAGATTTGGCTGCTCAATTTTCTGCTCAACCTTATAAAGGTATGTAAATATATGTTTACGATTTTGATACCCTTATTTCGGTATTCTCAGCCGTTTTATGATACACTTATCAAATATGTATACAGTTATTCCTCACTTCCTTCCTATGACTATTATAAATATGGCATGTTCATCTAATTTTAGTTACTTATTATTATGATAAGACAGCTGAAGTTTTATGAATGAATGCTTCTACCTTTATGATCGTTATATCCATCTCTTTTTAGATGACAAGCATGTGATATGTTTATTTTTATTTCCATGAACTGTCTTTTATATCCTTCAATATAGATTTTTCAACTATCCGTATATAACACATCCACAATTTTGTTGGGTTTATCTAATTAAATGCATCTTCATTTAGGAGATATCTGTTAGTTGTCAGTTAAAATAATAACATTACTACTCAGAATGTGGATTTATGTGCTGATGTTTTTCCCCCGTTTAGAATGTTTGTTTTTCTATATTGCTGCCATGTTTCAACTCCTACGTTCTAATGTCCTATGACTTTCACTGTTCTGATTTTAACAACAGACTTTAAATTGGCATTTTCTGAAACAAAAATTGTATGTTTATTGAAATTTCAGTGGTAATGAACAAAAAAAAACCATAATAGATGATGTGGTTGGGGTGGGTGCTGCACATGGAGAGAAAAATGAATAGCAATGCATAGTAAACTTCACACTTTTTGGGATCCATTTCCATATGCAAGAAAACCTGTTAACTCGGCTGTTGGTACATTTGAAGTTTTGAACCAATTTGTTGTTCACTCTAACTTTTCCATTTTAAGGTGGGTCTTGAAGTATAGAAGTAGAGATGGAAAGCTGAGTGTGCTTACCAATTTTTTTACTGTTTAGGATATAGAGGTAAAACGATTGTGGATGAGCCGTTTATCATCTAGATTATTTGTCCAACAACAGTTATCCTTTTAACATTCCACCATAAATTAGAACATGATGCTTATTTTATCATGTCAAAATTAATTTCATTTGTAAGGTTGTTATGATATATTAAATTGCACTTTTCTTACCAAAGCATTAGCTATTTCACATTCGTCTAATAGAACTTTCTACATAGTTAAGCATATCTATACATCATTTTCATTTTATTTTTTTAAATCCAGCCTAACTTGTTGTTACATAATAAGGATTATTAATAACTTTATAATTTGGTGCTTTGTCTCCTGTCAGTAATTTTCACATTTTACAAACCTATCACCGATGGTAAAACTCGCTGTATGCTCATTTAGTCAGTTTATATAGGATTCTATTTTGCAACTGGAGGTTGATGGATCGTGGTTTTAATAAAAGCAAGTTAGAAACGTGGTAAGATCTTAGTGTTGATTTGCACTATTTTAATATGATTATGTTGTTAAAACATATTTCACTTTTGAGCAATTATGAATACAGGTAGCATTACTGCTTCACATTGGAAGACAAGTTAAACCGCCAAATTGATAGCTCAGTATTATGCTTAGTCGGTTAAACGGTACTCACTGAAGACTTTTCTGCTTTCATCTCCATCGTTTAGATCTTTCAAACTGTCATGTGATACATATATTGCATGAGCGTAGTTTATTTATGATGATAATTCATATTTTCTAACTATTTATAGATTTTCCAAGTCTTTAAATCCTTTTTGAATGATTTTCCGGCTTATATGTCTGATATTTATATATTGTGTGTAATTGCAGTTATATGAGTCATATTTTCTATTTGGATATCTCTCTTCCATTATTATTTCCATCATTTTGATATTTGAAACTGTCAAGTAATACACTTAATATGTGATGCATTTTTATGTGTTGCACTGTGTTTATCTACTGAAATTCATTGCCCCCTATGCAAACTGAAGATTTCTTTGACTATCCTCATAGTAGTTTAATTTCTGCTAAAAAATGCTTTAATGCTGTGCTATTTTTGGCATGTATATTTTTAGGAACTGAATTAACTTTTATGTTATTCTAGACATGACACATTGCGTTTTTCATTTTTGCAGGTTGAAGTTTCCTTCAGCTTCCTGAAACCATTGCCTGAAAGTCTACTTTAATTTGCTATAACTATTCTTATATTGTTTATATACAGCATATCTAACCACATGTTTCAATCAAAACAAATTGTAAAAAATATAAGTATACTTGGTTTATTGTAAAATGTTTTATAGCTTTTCATTATTATTCAGTTCAACTGACTGCTTTAGTTCATTGCATAATAATTTACAATTACCTAACCGTTGACTGCTTCCTTTTTAATTCTTTTCTCATCCGCTATGCTTTTCTTTTATACTGTTTGAATATCTGTTTTACAGTTACCACTGTGAATTGGGCACGCAAATGGGAGACCTTTTGAATTCACTTTTATGGGTATATTATCAACAGATTTGGCAGCTCAATTTTCTACTCAACCTTATAAAGGTATGTAAATATATGTTTACGATTTTGATACCCTTATTTCGCTATTCTCAGCCGTTTTATGATACACTTATCAAATATGTATACAGTTATTCCTCACTTCCTTCCTATGACTATTATAAATATGGCATGTTCATCTAATTTTAGTTACTTATTATTATGATAAGACAAGCTGAAGTTTTATGAATGAATGCTTCTACCTTTATGGTCGTTATATCCATCTCTTTTTAGATGACAAGCATGTGATATGTTTATTTTTATTTCCATGAACTGTCTTTTATATCCTTCAATATAGATTTTTCAACTATCCGTATATAACACATATCCACAATTTTGCTTATACAGATCATGTTTTTGGGTTTATCTAATTAAATGCATCTTCATTTGGGAGATATTTGTTAGTTGTCAGTTAAAATAATAGTATTACTACTCAGAATGTGGATTTATGTGCTGATGTTTTTCCCCCACTTATCAAATAATAGTAAACACTGAGAATTGAGGCATATTTAATAAATATCTGTCACTTTATTTGCTTGTACTTTTAATGGTATGTATGAAACTTTTCTGCTTTTATCATCATTTAATGATCCCTGAAACTTGATACACTTCATTATATTTTCTAAATAAAAAAATTTATCTTTTAATAATGGATACTTGCCAAACAGCCACATTAGTTTCTAAATTTAGTGCAAATATTCTAATTATGTATATTTAATTTGATTTAATTTGTGATAATTTTTACTTGAAATAAATTTATATTGCTTCCAGAGATACCTCTTTGATAAACAACACTAAAAAAAGTATCGAAAGATATGTTAATTCCATATCGACATGAATTGATTATGAGCCAGATTTATTAGCTCATGTAATGCTCAGGCTTTTAACAGTATACTTTTATGACATTTTTCCTCCTTTTGGCAATTGTTACCACATTACACTTTTATTACTTGAATTTTTAAATTTGTCATTTATATCCTTCAGCAATTTCAGTTTCCATTTTTTATGTATGTCAGTGAATAAATTTCCTTTGTGCATTTCCCTTTTAACCATTTCCATTTTAAAACTTATACAAATATGAATTTACCACTTCACATTATGATTTATACTTACCATAATATGCATTTTCAATGACTAATACTTTACAGTCATTGTTTTCATTTAGTTTTTTTACTGATTGTACCATTACATTTTGTACTTATCACATTTGACTGTATTGATTATATTGCTCACATAATGGTTTCTCATTGATTGTTTTACTTTTACATCCATTGTTTTAATTTAATTTAAGTTTACTAATACCCACAATCTATTTTCATCATTTCCGTTTTCAAAAACTGTCCTCTATATCACTCTTGAACATTTAATGCAATTCACATCTGTTTATGTACATGTTTACAAATGTTAGTTCAGTTTGATCCTCTAAAGTTTTGATGATATTTTTAAAACGCCAACCACTATATAAATTGACAGTTAAAACAAAAAATGAAGAACAAATTTGTATTTATACCCAAATGATAAAATTCCTGTTATTTTTTTCCCAACTTTAGCTCTTATCTCACTCTTCAACATTTGTCTTTCCTTTGTTAAAAAACAGATCTCATTGCCAGAATATAAATTTGCCTAATGGCTTAATTTTTTGATAGATATGACAGTCGAAGTAGTTCGACAACGATAGCTCAATGCAAGCGAGTTGAACAATGGAAGCAGACAGTCTTCCTGAGGTTTTGCCCCACTCTTACATCAGGTACAATATGAAATCCTCATATTATCATCCCTAAGCCATTAATTTCCTATAGTAGCATTTTTAGAATTGGTTTACATGTTTGTGAGAATTTAGTTGAAGCATTACGTAAATATAAGTATAAATATTTGGATTCTTTTATAAATTCAGATTTACAATAAATAAATATTTTGCTTAAGCTTTTATATAAATAATCAATTATTTTAAAATTTTGCTTCTATATAAATGATGGATAATGACAGCAAATTTCGCTTCAAAATATGGAAATAATTTTAATTGAACTATTAGCAATTTTTATTTACTATGAGAAGTTACTATTTCACATGCATGTCCTAATGTTTTCAACTCCTTCTCTACTGCCAAGTTGGTTTTATCTTTGCTTTTTTCTGTTATTTGTCCAAAAGTGATATGGGTTGTTCAGGTTTGGTATCATCATTTTCAAACCATTTACACGTAATAACCTTATAAAGTAAGATTATATAGCTAGAGCAATCTTTATTCATATTATTCATGTACAAAAACATTACTTTTAAGTTCAAGCTGACTCTTTTTTTTATGAGAAGTGTCTGATTGATCCAAATGATGGATGTTGGGATTGGCATAACTGGACATGAAGGGAGACAAGTTGTTTCGGCATCAGATTTTGCATTGGCACACTTAAAAATTTTGGTTCATGATCTTTGAAATCATCACATAAGGGCTTAATATGATCTTATTAGGCTTCCATTTAAATGTTGTATTTATTTTATTGCCTCTTCCGTGCTACTAGGAAATAAACTCATTTCTGCGTTTTCTTATCTGTTTTGATAATTATATTTGGTAGATATATATACTAGGTCAAATATATCATGCGTGATTCTCAATTTCTACATGATTATGTTCTGTACACAATATTCTATTTAGCCACCGTAGTCAAATGATGGAGCAATGTATCATATTATATCATTTACACTACTGTATTATAACACTTAGTTGTACTATGCTTTCATTGTTCTTTCAATAACTTCAACAGCTTATTATATTACTTTACGTGTGCTACTACTACTGAATAACTTGGACCTGTTTGGTTTGCATAATAACTTGGTTTCTACTGTCCTATCTTTTCCATCGGCTTCTACTTAAACAAAGCTTTACTTTTGCACCTTCTTTTGCACAAAACCAACTTTTCGTTCTTCATATAATTAATGACGCAGCATGCTTTTTTTCCCTGCACAAACTGTTTACTGCTGTGTTTACATGCTTTTCCAAAATTCCAGCAGTTATGTGAATGCATATATGTAATTACTGCTCATTCTATACTTCATATTCATCTTTGGTCAAATGCATCTATGCACACGCCCATCGGGCGTGCATATGTTTTGGTATATATATATGTATGTATGTATGTACACACACATATACACATACACGCACACACACACTAAACGTCCCACATTAAACCGACTACTTGTAGATGCTGGATTAGTCAGACAGTTCCTAATAGGCTTCCACTACAAGTGGGCTTAACCTCTCATCTTCGTGTATTTATCATAATGGAACATGGCACTAGATATCTCACATTAACCCGACTTCTTGTAGATGCTGGATATGTTGGTCAGTTCCGTGCAGGCATCTACTACAAGTGGGGGTTAATATCATGTTTATATGTCATTAGTATTAATATCACATGCATACAAATTTCCAATGGGGAGATTTAAATTTGAATTCCTAATTGAATGCATTTAATGCACATTTACAGTACGTTAATTATGCTAGTAATAGTAATAAATACTACGTAGCTAAAGCATGCATAAAGAAATGTCCTATAACGTAGAAATGTCAATCCTAACCAAAATCAAGGTTTACAAGTTTTGTTTCCCTAACTTTCTTAGCATAACATATGATGTTTATTCATGTTCAAATCAATAATAAAGAAATAACATAATATAAACAAAATAACTTGCAACCTAAGTTCTAAGGATTAATTCAATAATAAAAGAAGGGACAAGGTGTAATATGCCAATATAATATGTAATTTCCTTCTAGTAATATATACTTTCATATAACACATTTACACGAAAACTAAGATTTTGGTAATATGTGTCTTATTATAGTTAAACTTTCTATTTTATTAAAACAGAGATATAAGCATAAATAAATTACAATACCTAAATCCATGTTTTATATAAATTAATAAATCAAATAAAAAGTAAATCATACTAAATGATAAAATCACATAACACCCAAAAATCCAATCTTTCTTATATCCACAATCCAAAGCCCAATATTATCACAATGATTAACCATTTCCGAAGTTATTAGGGGATTTGTATGTGTTTTGTTTTCCTAAGAATACGAAATCACTTTTAGGCATAACAATCCAAACTCTACACCAAAAATTATAGAAAAGAGTAAACTTAATATAAATCTCACTCACAGAACTATGGGAAAAGGTGGATAGAGCTGTGTAGAACAAGATTCTGGATTATTTCCACAAAATGGCATACACTAAACATTCCTCCTAAATTATATATATATATATATATATATATATATATATAAATATGAATCAAGTTAGAATCTTATATACATATAAATCTAATTCCAAACTGTAACAAGAAATTAGATTAGAGAAGAATAGAAAATTGGTTAGAGAAGAAGAAGAATCTAACCTGACCTAATTTTGAAATTTAGATAGAATAATGGAGAAACAGAATGGAGGAGGAGCAGAATGGAGGAGGAGAAAAATGAAGGAGGAGTTTCAAAGAGAATGTAGAGTTTAGGAAGGAGGCTAGGGCCTTATTTATACTTGTTGGAGTGTGTGTGGATTGTTAGATTCGTTTTATAAAATCTCAATAGTTCGTTCCAACAAAATTATATAAAAACACAAACTAAAATGGACCTCTACCCATCCTTCTCCCTTAAGGGCGATCGACACCTTCCCTAGAAACGCGGTCGACCCCCTTAAGGGGAGGCAGTCGACCGCCCTTGAGGAAAGGGCGTGGAGAATTCATTACTCTTAGACATTGGTTTTTATATTAGTTCGTTGTTAATGCTCATTAATTCTTTTTGTTTATTACAAATGTTGTCC
The DNA here is from genome assembly GCA_030737875.1 of Allium sativum. NCBI lineage: Eukaryota > Viridiplantae > Streptophyta > Magnoliopsida > Asparagales > Amaryllidaceae > Allium > Allium sativum. The sequence goes on along the minus strand of CM060913.1, from coordinate 780,410,743 downwards.
CCATCTTATATATATATACACACACACACACGAGTTTGAAATCCAAAAGGAATATTCTATTATGCTATAGGTATTTATTTTTATTCCAGTTTTAAATTTACCATTTGAATTTCAAATGCTATATGTATATTTTTTTTTTACAACCTGTTTTATTCGTAATTTTACATATGAACTCTGTTATCGATAAATAAAATATGAAAACAGGCTAGAATCTCACCACAAATACAATGGTAATATTTTTATGGTTCAATTCTCAATTATTAAATATTCGTATTTTCAGCCCATCAATATTTTATTAAGTACTATTATTTATTCTACAGTTAATTATCTATGTCTATTTACGACATATTTCTACAGGTTATATTCCCCTTAAAAGAGATTTCTTCTCAAAATCTTTTCAAAGGGGCGAAAATCACAACTAATTCTATCAAACATGTCATACAACCAAGTTATAATGTGATTATGTATTGCAGACTTGCTAAAGTGAGCTCTATCCTAGCGTGAAAGTAGTAATGTTGTATGTATGCAAAACACCATAATATGCATAAAATTTCTATATGAGTGTTCGGTGCAGTTGTGTTGCAAACAATTCTTGCCATCCAAGCTAGCTATCACAATGCAACCATAAAATCCTAAAATTTTCAAGAAAGAGTACAAAATTTAAAAATCTCTATATGCCTTCAATCGAATTTTCTCCCTAACGTGCTTGAACCAATCTAACTAAAAGTTGCGGAGCCTTGAAATCCCTTACTCCATAATATCTATAATGTCCCGAGATGCCAAGGATTCCATCTTTATCCTTGTTTTCTGATTAGGTACTACCAAAATTTGTCATGGTGTGAAGATATCTTATCAAAAATAAAAGTATAGAAAATGTAATGGGCTCCTAACATCAACATCCTCTTTTATTTCCCTAATATTGGGAAATTTCAATGTATCTGTTGACTCTCTAGTCTTTACAAGTTGCTTAATCAAATTAGACTTTCTTCAAAGTCTCATCACAAAATCGGTTCGAGTAGAAATTTGTCAGTGGTTATCCCATCAACACTTTGGTAATTCATATACCTCCTTGAAATACTTCAAGAGCGCCCGCCAAGTATCAAAGGAAATCTTATGCTAATCCTATAAAAATAAATTTTAGTCCTACTGTCTACAATGGACAAGAAATCCTAAGATTAAATAAATTTCCTACACTTAATTTTTCTAAATTAAACTAATTCACGTTCTAGTCCATACTAATAACTAGAACAATCTTTATATGTTCTGTTTTTTTAAAAATCAAGTCTTATTAAAGTTCCTTTGCTATAATTTTCATAAATCTGCCTGAACAATAATAAATAGAGAATATCACATATTAAAATTACAAGAAATAAGTATTCTTTTATTTGGAATAGACAGTATAAACTACATGCAAACACATAAATGTACACATCTCTTTCTTTATATTTTATGCATATTCCCTATAATTTTAAAGACAGTCTTTTATTAAAAACTACAAAAGTTCTAACTTATAAACGTTAAAAAAATGTACTAAGACAAATCAAAACGCAGATAGATTCAAATCAAAGATGGGCATTTTACGCAAATCCAAAATTTATGCCTATTTCTTAAATCCATGTATATACAGTTTTGTTCTAGAGGATGAAATTCTCGAAGCTAAATTTCTTCTTTATTCAATACTTTGAAACCTTGAATTCAATATATTTTCTCATTATGGGCTGCAAACTCAATTCCCTTATTGACTTTCAAATTCCAAATGTAGTTATCCGCTAGTTAAGTGTCCCCAAAAAAATTTCTTACTCAACAGTAAATTTACTAAGTGGTTTAAATCCAAAATGAACACAAGCACAAATAAGGATCATTACTTTCACTACTTTATACCATTTTCCAGTCATCACGGGAGACTACTATAGTGATTAAAATAAAAACCTAAGAAAAGAAAAAACTTTTGGAATTTATCACTTATAGTCATGGTATAAATGGTATTTATTTCTTAATCCTTTATTCCAAACTTAACATGCCATTCCAATACCTTTTGTCCTCCTCAAGTTTCCATTTTCGCTTCTCTCAAAGATGTGGTCCATCCGTAATCTTAATTAATATCCATAATAGTCGAATTTTAGACCATTTATCAAATACTTATTTAATTTCTTTAACTTCCTTGAGAATATCTCAAAATTTAGTTCACTTTCAAGTTCTTTCAAGTTTGGAAATTCATCCACCTTCCTAAATCAATTTCTCTTTAAATATGTCCCTATAAATTATATTCTTCTCTTATTAATTACAAATTTATTGCCCACTAAATTTGTGGTTAGCATCCAGGCATCCTAAATTCGAAAATCATAAATTTTGTAAATTACACTATACTTATGTATTACTAATTGCTAGATACAATTATAAATGTAATAGTTCCTTAACTAAACTACCTAGGGTAACCTAGTTTACAACCAATCCGTAATTTTGGAAATCCTTACTTCATGTCAATTTTTGAATATAGATCTTTGGGACCGATACAAAACTTTCCAGAATAGGTTGTACAACTTGTTCTTATATAATCGTAGAATCTAACTCTAACTTATCTATTTGTCACCAATTTACTCCAAGATTATTTCCGTTAGAAGTATAATCTTGGTAGCAACACAAAATAAATATACTTATATGTTGTTTTCATTACTATATATATTTTTCATTATTATATATACATATAACTAATTCTAAAATTCGCAACTTATTGTCTCATTGAAACCTGAAGTATTAATTTTTTTTTTGTTGGCAGAGCTGATCAATTTTTATAGTGGCCGCAACCACTTTTCATTACAACTAATAATAAATAGATAAGCACAGGATCTAAGCACATCACCAAACTACACAATCTGATTTTAACTTGGCCAGACCACATAGTACAAAAATAGATAGACAAAAATGCCAAAACTACTATAACAAGGGGATCACTCATCCCCTTTGTCGTTACTGATATCTACATCAGTACCAGGGCCTATGACATGCCGAAAGGTTGTGAAAAAAGATGCAAGAAGAAGATCATAACATCTTGAGAGTGGGGAGTACAAATGTTTCCTATCCCAGAAAGTTTATATAAGTAACAACCATTTGTTGAAACCTTCATTTCCAATAGATGACAAGAGTATGTCGTCACCATTATCATGATACAGTAGTATCCAAAGTTCAATGTCCTCTGCTATAAGCTTATAAAATCTATCTACTACTAGATCATACTTCATTTCAGTCTTTTCGGGCATCCAAGTTCTCTTATGGTCATTCCAAAAGATATGTCGGTCAGTAGAAAGGTCAGAAGAAATAACATTAGAAGATTCAATAGCTGATGGAACAATAGGTAAAGCAACTGGATTACTTGGAGTGACAATGGAATCTGAAGGAGAATGAGGCTTAGGGACCCACATAAAGTTAATTTAGGTAGAGGAGGTCTGAAGTGTTAAAATTTCATTTTCTTTTTAAACTAAAAATCTATTACAAAGAGTGTAATGTTTCTTATTTTCTTAATGTGTTAGCACTCATTTTTTTAAAATAAACATTCTTTAATAAGAATTCATTTATTCCTTACAAAATGTTTTATTGATGAACAATAAATACCTTTTTTGATTTGTAACGCTTCGAAAACATTTATTAAATGTCCATAATTTCTAAATTAAGTATGAAATAACTTCTCTTCTAAATAACACCGGTCTTTACTATTGAAGGTCAGTTTTAATATTTTCTAAAATGAAAAATATTTTAAGTTTAACAAAATAAATGCTTGTTTTATTTTTGAAATAAAACCTTAATAACTAAGTGTCTAAAATTAAAAGAAGTGTCAGTTAAGTACTTTAACAACATTCATTGTTATATTCTTAAATGATGCTGCAACTTTTAAAAATACAATTTAAATTATTATTCAAAGTTTATATTCTTTTTAGCAATAAGGTTTAATAACTTCTTTCTATAATTATATTTTTAAACCTTTATTAGGATGCATATCAAACTTCACATTAATTTATGTTTGAATTTTGAAAAGCCTTAATTATTCATGAATGCTTTTATCAAAAGCATAACTATTCATTATATCTTATTTGCACAGTAAGGGTACTTCACAAAATATATTTTATTGTTGTAAACAAGCCATGACTTAATTTATTGGAGTTTCCAATTTTCATTTTCTCTACTCCTATTATTACTTTCTGAAATATTCTCCATATATTTTTAAGTATTGAAATAATCAAAAATTTATTTAGAATACAAATAACACTTAATTCCAAGTCATTATTGACAGTTAATGCTTATAAATAAAATATTTGGAATTAAGCGATTGATTTGGAGTAGTTAATTCCAGAAATAATTTTCTCTATCTTTTCTCTTTCAAGGGAGTATATCCTTTTCGTCTATCCTACCGAACGTCTAAACAATATACTTTTCTATATTTCTACATCTAATGAAAAATCTTGAGGAAAATAATCTTTTTAATTTCATCTATTTCATTGGAAATCTAACATAGAATATCGATAAAGCAAGAAAAAGTTGAAACATTTCAATTCAGTTTTTTTTTATAAAGTCGTTACATCAATATTGTGATAATTATAATTTTACCCTTATAATTGTTCACTTCTTGTCACTTCTAGAAAATTTCATTTCTTGTTTATTTTCTTAAGGCTAATGAATGCAAACTTTCTTTTTAGTTCGTTATTAAATACTTGTTCTTTTTTTAAAGAATTCATCTCCTGATTTTTCAAAGATTTACATTTTTAATTTATCTATTAGAAGAAATGGAAATTTTCAAAAGCCTTCTAGAAATATTTTTATTTATAATTTTTTTTATCTTTTATCTTCTTCCTAATCAAGAAAAGTTTCATAACTTAAGATTATTTAAAAAAATGTTTCACGTTTTATATAAAATTTCATTTTTACCAATAATTTTGTTGTACCATCAAGAATCCATTTTTATATGTTTTCTTATCGAAGCCTTTTCGCAAAAATAAAAAAATACTTATTTTCTTGAGGAAAATAGGGAGACAGACAAACTTAACAAAAAATTAGTGAAAAGTATGGAACGTTTAGAATTTAGTGAGAAGGTCAAATTATAGCATAAATGTGTCATTCTCCCTAATTATAAAACTTCTCATACTTTTCACCAAAAAAAATCCAAAGTTTGTCCTTTAAAAGAAAATCCTCTCTTTTCTTCGTCTAAACTTTCTTATTTCAACTATTATCCTTCTGGCACACGATTCTATGGAAGAATGTAACTATTCTTAAAAACAATTTCTTTTGTGTTCCTATCTTTCCATTTCTTGACATCGTTAATTGTTGCTTTTATAAATGTCATTTATGTCAATTTAATCTATTTAAGTAACGCTCTTTTTTATGGACCTTTTAATTTCCTATTCAAATTCAAATATTCATATCTTCACACGAATGGTCTTAGTTATCTCATTAATATTTTTCGTTTCTATTATCCTATCATTTATTAACCATTCAATGCTCTTTCAAAGTTCAAATTCTACATTTTTTATTAGGAAAATTTAAACCATTAACAAAAGATGTACTTCGTTTCTCCTTACATACTTATTTGCAAAGGATGCCAATTTATTGTATTATGGTTAGCCTAACGGACATCTATTATCAAATTCTTTCCATTTATTTCTTCCTTATCTCCTTCATAGATGATAATTAAGCCAATAAGTTTATTTCCATTTACAACATGTTAAATAGGGATTTTTAGTCCTTTTCGCTTTTCCAACTTTGTGGTTCTTACAACCATTATATGCTTATAGATTTTTAAATTGATAAGGAGGATGTTAAATCTCCAAGTGGTTTCTAGGTTATTTCTAGAAATTAACATCAATCCTTTCCTAGAAGGACCTAAAAATACTATTTTATAGGGATACACATACTTTATATAAACATGTGTGTGTGCATATATACACACACATATACATGTTTATAATAAAACCTTTGAAACTCCTTTTCGAAATAATAAGTATGCCTCTCATACGTATATTTTCCCGTAATCGAGTAACCTAGGCTCTGAGATCTAATTAACAACGTGCCCAGAATATGCCTAAATCCCAACATAGAAAATGTCGATCGGAACATAGAGTCCTTCTAAGCAAGTCGTTGGCTTCTATAAGAAATAAATAACAGAGCCAAACTAGAAACAAAATTAAGATCTCATAACGAACTGGGCAAAAACAGAATAACCAAAATGAATGTACTCTTTCATAAAAACCACAATAATGTCTCTTACATCAAAATTTCCAAATGTCATAACAAGGCACAATAATAATATCCCATAAATACAAATAACTGGTAGACATAATAATAAACTAAGATAAAATCTCCAATGCCAATCTTCATCATGTCATCAATCAAGAATTCCCATCTACTAAAGAGGACCGGGAGGGGGAGGGGTCAAAATAAATGTTTTGGTGAATGAAAATCACATAAGTTTAAAGGAATCAAATGTTTATACTGGGCAGTATAAATTTATCAGGTTTGGTCTAAGCGAATTAAAGATACAATCCCATATGACAATAATAAGAAAGACTATCTTAAAGTCACTTAAGGCCAAAATTCATATTTAAAGGCGGATTTCTACTACCTCTTAGTATCCTTCGAGGTGGACTACCATTTGGTCACTTAGGGCCATTTATGTATTTATTTATGGACGTATTTTTATGATCACTTAATACCCCGTGGGCAGGTTCTCTTGATTACTTAATACCTTATGGAGGACACTAGTCACTTATGACCTCGTTTTCTAATCATCAGCATAAATAAATATACTCCCAATGTAAATCGAGAGATAGTAACCAATCCCTTATTACCTGTAGGCTAGGTAGACGACTGATCATCATTTATGACCTTCCCTCGACGGACCTCTATGTTATTATCTAGCGGTCATTACGTGTGAACTCCCAGTCATTTATTACTTCCCTTAGACAGGCGGCTCCCCTTACATGATCAATGGAACTCTTAACAGTCTATCCCTAGGTTTTCCGTCACTTGGCCCCTAACAAATAACCTACAGAAAACTACTTCACACAAACGCTATCGCATTTATTTAAGACCATTTAGCACCTCATAAATTTATAAGAGAAAGGCAGACCCAATGACCACTTATGACATAATAATGTCGGGTTCCATGACTTTCGTCTGGAACCAATTAGTGAACCTTATGGATAGACCTTGTCCTAACCACATAGTACCCAAAACAGGTCGGTCAACCACTTAATACCTTCTCGAGGCATACCTATTTCACACACGCGCGCGCGCACGCGCGCGCACACACACACACACACACACACACACACATATATATATATATAGATACACATACACACTAGATGTCCCACATTAAACTGATTACTTGTAGATACTGGATTTGCCGGGCGGTTTTGGGAAGGCTTCTACTACAAGTGGGCATAACCTCACATCTTCGTGTATTTATTATAATGGTCCACGACACTATAGACATCTCATAATAACCCAAATTCTTGTTGATGTTAGATATGTCAGTCGATTCCGTGTAGGCTTCTACTAGAAGTAACGGTTAATCTCGTGTCTATGTGTCATTAATATTAATAAGTGCCATTAATACTCATAAGCGTACAAGTTTTACTATGTGGGCATTTAAACTCCATGTCCTAATTAAACGCATTTATAGTATGCTAGTTACGCTATTAATAGTAATAAATACAACGTAGTTAATATGTGCGTAAAGGAACATCCTAAAATGTAAAAATGTCGACCTTAACCAAAATCAAGGATTACAAGTTTAATTTCCTAACTTTCTCTACATAAACTATGATGTTTATTCACATTCAAATCAATATTAGGTAAATAACAGAACATAAACAAACTTAGTTGACACCTAGGTTCTAAGGATTACTTTAATAATAAAAGAAAGGACAAGGTGCAATATGCCAATATAATATGTAATTTCCTTCTAGTACTGCTTTACTTTTGTATAACATATTTACACAAAAACCAAGATTTTGGTAATATGTGTCTTATTACATTTTAAATGTCTATTTTACAAAAGCAAAGATTTAAACATATATAAATTACAATACCAAAATCCGTGTTTCTTTATAAACTAATAAATAAAAAAGAAAGTAAATAAGACTAAATGATAAAATCACACAATACCCAAAGATCCAATCTTTCTTATATCCATAACACAAAACCCTATATTATCACAATGTTTGACCATTTCTGAAATTGTTAAGAGATTTGGGGGATTTATATGTGTTTTGTTTTCATAAAAATCCAAAATCTTTTTGAGGCATAAAAATCCAAATTCTACATTAAAAATTATAGAAAACAGTAAACTTAATATAATTCTCACTCTTAGAACTACAGGGAGAAAGAAGAGAAAGCTATGTAGATTAAAATTCTGGATTGTTTCCTCGAAACAGCATACTCCAAATATTCCTCCTAAATATTATATATATATATAAGAATCAAATTAGAATCCTATGTAGATATCAATCTAATTCCAGGTTCTAACAAGAAATTAGATTATAGAAGATAGAAAATAGGTTAAAGAAGAAAAAGATTATAACTTGGCCTAATTCTTGAATTTAGACAGAATAGACGAGAAGCGGAATGAAGGCGGAGTTTAAAAGAGAATGTAGGGTTTAGGGAGGAGGCCAGGGCTTTATTTATGATTGTTGATTGCGTATGGATCGTCAGATTCATTTTATAAAATCTCAACAGTCTGTTCCAAAAAAATTATATAAAAGCCGAAACTAAAATGGATCTCCACTCATCCTTTTCCCATAAGGACGGTCAATACCCTCCTTAGGAGGGTGGTCGAGCCCCTTTAAGGGAAGGCAGTTGACCCCTCTCCCCCAAGGAAAAGGCGTGGAGAATTTATTTCTCCTGGACATTGGTTTTTATATTAATTCGTTATTATTGCTCATTAATTCTTTCCATTTATTACAAACGTTGTCCCCATCTTACTTATATATATATATATACACACAAATGTTTGAAATCCAAACGGAATATTCTATTATGCCATAGGTATTTATTTTTATTCCAGTTTTACATTTAGAGTTTGAATTTCAAATGTTGTGTGTATATTATTTTTGTACAACTTGTTTTATTCGCAACTTTTTCATATCCATTTTCGATAAATAAAATATGAAGAATGGCTAGAATTTCGCCATGAATACATCGGTAATATTTTCATGGTCCAATTTTCAATTATTAAATATTCATATTTCAAACCATCCAAATTTTATTAATTATTACTTATTCTTCATTTAATTATCTATGTCTAATTGGGGTATATTGTTACAGGGTGTTACCCGCTGCTGTAGTTGATAGGAAAGATCCATCAATTATCTTGATGACAACAATTTTTGGAATTTGGAAAAGATGAACTTATAAGTAGCTTTGGCGAGAAATTCACCATTGGATTTGACATAGTTTTACAATGAGGTGAGAGATATATGCGGTAGGAGATGTAGAAGTGGAAGGTTCGAAACTTTTTAGAGGAAATCAATCCTATGGAAGGCGAGAGATCTCCTAAGGCTAAGTTTGGAAAGAATAAAGGAAAGAAGAATGCCGAGGCTGATGGCGTGGAACGTCGAGGAGCCAAGGGGCCAAGAAGAGAAACCAAGAACCTAAGTTTACCTTTTACACGGAGCTGAATGAAACCCTAAATTGGTTCTACTTCAGCAGTATAGAATATCTCCCCTATAGGAAGCTGACGAGAAGGGAGCCCGTGGATCATAAGCGAACCCCTCGCCAATCCACATGACTTGGATGGACACCACACAAATGAATGTAGGTATCTAAATGACTTGATTGAAGAACATGTTAGGAGGGATAGCTTTAACAGTATGTTGTGAATCATACTATAGTGGTGTAAACATAGCAACCACCATCTACAGCTAGAAACAACCAGGGATTATTTTGGTGATGTCTCATCCCATTATTGGGATGGATTAGGGGCATGTTTGTCTCTTATTCCCTTCTCTCTACACTCTACTTTTTATGTTTTTGATAATTAAGATAATAATCACTACAAGAAAACCGCAAATAGCAGCAGCGTGATCCACTGGTAATCGGTCGCTATATAGGCTTTGCCACGCATTACAGGTAAATACTAGTGCTCGGTAAATTTCATGACGGTATCTATGTCAAAATTTTGTGATGGGTTTTAGCGAGAGTTCTCCAACCATTTTCCGTTATTTCACTCAATATAAAATTTAATTTTGAATTAATTTAAAATTTATTTACCGATGTTTTAGCAATGGATACGTATTTTCCAGAAATTATTGTTTATAAATAACCGTAGGTAAACCCTTGCTAGTTATTAGTAAGGGATCCATGACAAAATATTTTTCATTTAAAATATTATTATCGGTAATCCGTCGCTATTCCCCTTTTGATCTACTAATACACACACATACATATATATATATATACATATATATATATATATATATATATTTATCAAACTAATATCAATCAACCTTGAACACTGAAATAAATAATAAATAGCATATCCAAGAAACAAGAAAAAATGTAGTTATGATTTATTTCTTCGCTCAATACAGTCGACTTTGACAAATGCATATTGTCATGAACTTTTTAATACGTCCAAGCATATACTGGTAATATACATATGAACAAAAGTAGTTTAATCGGTTAACATCTAACATTACAAGAGACTGCTCTATTACCATTCATAGAAGTTGCTATAGTGAATAGTAGATGCTTCTACTTTCCTCTTGATGGAAAGGTCAAGTGAAGCCATGGTTTGTTATCGCCTAAATCAATGTTCGTTCTACTCCTTGATTTAAGGTATTTGCCATAGCCTACTGTTACGCCACTTGCTTTCGTTCCTGGATTGTTGAACCATAGATATGAAGGAACGTGATGCATAAACACACATCAAAACAATTAATAGATTAAAACATAAACACACACTATTTATATGTAAGCATCTTGGGCATTGGCAGTCTTATGATCAGTTTCATTACAAAGCTTAGAAACATCAAACCTAGCCTAAAAACTGGGAATACAACAAAACTACTGTCAAAATTCAATGCTACTTAATCAGGCAAAGAAATAAAAATCCGTATTTATAGGTAACAGCCAACCTTAATATTTATGCATTACATAGGTTTCTGAAAATTGTTTTACTCAAATTCCACCAATTTTACACTTGGAAGCCAACTGACTGGCTCACTCAAGGAGACCAGTGTTCTTGGTTTTTTCATGAAAAAACATGAAGTAATAAAATAGAAACCATATCATCCAATTCATAGATAATCAAGGCCATATCATCAGTGAAGAAAGAAAAGAAGTTAAACTAAGATAATCAAAATATGAATCCTTAAGATAGTGAAAATGCCATAATTTAAAATCTTGTCAAATCCAGCAAGTTAGTAACAGCGGTAGGCAAAGGACCAATTAAAGATACAGCATAAACCTCTCTACATGTGATCATCACAATAGATAATTGAAATCATCATACGTTGGTCATATATTCCAATTATGTTACAAATATCGGTGTTTGATTACACTATAATACCAAGTCACTGGCGCAAGTTCGATGCAAACTTATTATTGAGTTGCTATATTAAGAGGGGAAAAAAGGATATGTATTGCTTCAGTGAGGTATGAAGAAGCAAAAAAACAGATATGATATAAAATAGTTTCGTGTGACACTTTGCCTAACTTAAGACATACAAGATTTATTAGCATCTCCACAAATGGCATCTCCTTCACCGGAACTCCTCCACAAATGGCATCTCCTTCACCCAAAAAAAAAACTATTTTTCAAATTATCTGAAACGCGTTCGCACTCCATTAACTTACTCCTTAAACGCCAAATTGATTAGATATTAAACCATAGTCATGAGCCACCAAAACAACACCTTTGATTTCATTTTCAATTTATATCAAAACTAAAAATGTATCGATAATGAGAAATCAAAGAGTTAGTAAAACTTGTTTCTAAGAAAGAATCAATTAAGGCAACGGGATCATGACTAGATGCATCGTTATCGCCATACTCGCACAGATCTGGTGCAACTCGTTGTTCCCCTAAGTTATAGAGGATAAATCGAGAAGGGCAGAAGATAGGTATGAGGAAATGTCAGGATCGAATGGGAAACGAAAGAAAAGAAAATGGCAGAAGAAACTGATTGTGGAAGAGGCAACTTAACATAGTTCAGGTGTTAAAAGGAACATTTTAAAGGGGAAATGAAAATAACTAGCGGGAAAAGAAAATTTACTAATTCAACAGACAACCAACTCAAGTATATAAACTGTTATTTAATTTATTCGCCAAAATTTACTAATTTACTTCTAATGTATTAGCTACTAAATATTTTTCTTAATTATTAATAATTCAACGACAAAAAATTTCATTGCCAAACTTTGCCGCTATTTTAGCATTCATGTTTGATTTCATTTACGAATTGTTTAAATTAAAGGAAAGCGAAGCGATCGAACTGCGAAATAATTAAAGGAACCGGACATGAACACATTGAAGCGGGTAAGAAATTATTTGGTAGCCCGCCCTTTTAGTTTTTTCAGTTTCCATTTTAGTTTTTCTTTTCCGGATTGTCTTCTGAAGTTGTATAGTATCAATTAACAAATTGAATTTCATACTTTTGAAGTTGTACAATATTTCATAAAGTTTAAATATTAATCGTTGAATTATAAAAATTTGCAACATAATATACACATCCAACAATTCTGGATAAATAATCAATAATGCATAAAATACAAAATTTCCAAAGTTGAGTAATTCAGAGTTCTTTAATATTTATAAAATTTCTTATTTTTAATTTTTGAAAATTTTATATTTATTTCAAAATTATGAAAATTTCAAAAGTTTATATTAAAACTTTGTACTTGTTTTAGAAAATACGAACATTTTAATTTTTTATATTAATACGCATTAAACATAATTATCAATTATAATAATTGAATTTTAGATATTATTTAATAAATTTTCCTTCTTAATTATTAAAAATTACTCATTAATCATTGATTATTAAAGATTACTTATCAATTATTATTACCTCTTAACTATTGTAATTGTTATTTAATCTATACTAACTATTGAACTTTATTTACTATTAATAGTAATTATATTTTTTTTGTTATTAGTATATTATTATTAACATTAATTATTTAAAATTATTTTTTTTATCAATTACTTATTAAAAAATAAAAGTAAAACATTTTATGAAGAATAAGCATACCAGTCCCTTGCAAATCCATTGAAAATCTGCTGCAAATGGGCTTCAAAAAATATATGATGGTAAATTGTCTCAAATTGCAATGGAATTCAGGGACGAAAAAATAATGATGTTAAACCATTGCAATTTATAATGGTTTATCAATGGAAATTAGAACCTGACGATAATATTTAAAACAAGTTGAAATAAAAAATCTTACAGAATATCCCTTACGAATTCCACGAAAATCCATCTCTAATTTACGATGGAATTTTCCGCTGCTAAAATTTTTCATAATTTGCGAATTTTCTTATAGTGAACCTCAGAGTACTTACATTTGTATAGAAACCAAATCTCCCTAGGTATGCTATGAGTTAGATATCCGGGGTGACCAACTAGGATTTGCTACTTGTTTTTCTTCGACATGAACAACCTAAAAAAGGAAATATAAATATACCGGAAGGTGATGAATGAAGTTGAAGTGGTAAGGAGTAGAATGCTTCATCGGAAATTGATTGGATCGAACTACTTGTCGCCAAGTCCTTTTTATTGGAAACTGACTGAATTCGACTTGGTAAGGGCTCGTATATACCATGATAGGCCTGGAAGGATATGTGAATAAATAGTCCAGAGATGGACTATGTATCGGTCTGGAGACGCTACAAATCGATTCATTTTAACTAAGAATGAGCTCATCAGCCTTGAGAGGCTATGAGCTTGCTTAAACAGAAATCCATTAATACTTAATGGTCTGGAGAGATAGCTTGATCAGGATTCAAATTCGAGACAACATAGAAAGGTGGTCAATGTAAAACTTTATCTATGAAGAATTGTATAAAGAGGCCACAGCTCAAATTAAGAATGGGAAAACTCGATGAGGTCATGACTCAGATTAGATGCAACAAAGTTGGAGGATTTGGACTCAAGAATTTGATATTGGAAAGCTAAGAAAGATTGATTCTTAATCAGTTGACTTTGAGCGGGATTGAGTCTTGGTCGGTTCGCCATGAGCAAGATCAAATCTTAGTTAGTGTTGACAATGAGGCAGGTCTAGGATCCAAACCCAGTTGACCCGCCCCTGTTTTGACCCATTTAGACCCGCCCCAATGGGTCTTCGGGGAGGGTAGACCCGCGACCCACTTTTGAACATCCGGGTCTAGGGTCGGGTCTATGGCACGACTAACCCTCCCTAACCCGACCCGCATTATTGAAGCTTCATCATAACACTTTATTATTATACTAATTACTTGTTAATCTTTTTAGGTATACATGGTTATGACTTGAATATTTTTTTTTCAATCAACAAGTATAAAATTTTCATAGTATTAAGTTGCATTAATGACAATCATACAATAATAAATGCATACATTTTGAACAATTATCTTACAACTAATTTTGCTATATTCTCTTATCATTGTAAACACATTATTGGTTATATATATTTTATTGTTTAGTAATTCCAAATATAAGTATATAAATTTGTGTACAGTATGACACAATTTTACCGAGTTGTGGGGCGAGTCTGGTGTAACGACCAGGAAAATTTGACATTTAAAATTATAAATTAAAGTAAGATTTAACGTAAATTTAATAATTATATTTGGAATTTTGTCCATTTTAATGATATTTAAATAAACCATTTCATAGGTTTACAAACATTTTTAAAACAAGATTTACATTTGTAACCGGTTTGAATATTTAACGCTAGAGTTCCTCTGTTGAATTTAATATGAACATTTTTTGAAACAACCGTATTAATTTTGTAATTTAATAAATATAATATTAATTGTGTATTTTAGTTTAAGGAAAATGTATGCTTTTATTTGAAATCCAAAATGGAATCTGGACCTTTATTTCGAACGTAGTATTCAATTTTAGAAATGAAATTACATTTGTAAATATAATCTTAGTTTAAATCAAGATTTGGCGTTTAAATTAAATATCTATATTTGGTATTACATTTGTAAATATAATCTTAGTTTAAATCAAGATCTGGCGTTTAAATTAAATATCTATATTTGGTTTTCGGCTTAGAATTGAATTTTTTTATTTTGAACCTAATATATAAGGTCCAAGTTCTATGTTTAATGCTTTTGCTAATAAGAATTAATTGCATAAATTAGCGATCAATTGTGCATTAATTGTCAATATATTCTACTTATTAGATATTTATGGATGATTTATATTTTATTAACTTTATATATTATGGAAAGGTTAACTGCACATCTTGCAATTAATTAGTATAAATTCGAATTATCTTATATTTGTATACATATAAATGTCTTTAATTTTATATATGGCAAAGGTTTAAATGTGCATGTAAGAAATTAACTGGGCATTGATTGACACATATGTCAATTAATAGGTTGTAAAATATATCCATTTATTACCATTTTCAAATGGTATATTCAAATTTTTTTTATCATAGACTGGATGAAAACAATAATGAACATATAAAATTTATTCTAAAATCTTACTTCTCTACAAAGTAATTAATATAGCGGTTGTGGTGTAGCTTAAGAATTCCTAGTTTTAATATAACGCACTAAATTAAGCTTTACACATATATATGTATTATTTTGTGAATTTAAATTCTTAAATATGAACGATTTACTAATAAAGAACATTTTAACTTTACATGTAATTTAACTTTGAATTACAAGAAAAGAAAAAATATTAAGAAAGGAAATTTTTATTGTTGGCAATTTCAAATTGAAGTTTAATATAAATAGTGAATATTATTGTTTTAAATAAACCGCTAAATTTATTTCATGATAGGACAATTTATAATACAAGCGGTGTAATCAAACTAGAATCTAAACCTTATTTATATAAGGAATGCGTAATAAAATGGAAAGAAATAAATTGTGAAATAAATTCATGCATTTTGCGTTACCATTTGAATTTAATTTACGGTGAATAACGGATGAATTTATAATGTTTTGAAATAACGCTGTATGTTTATGTTTTGGCCCAGCGTACCGTTATAAGGAATAAATCAAGTCTTTTCCCATTTTAAGAGTTATGGCGGGCAATGATATCTGATTAATTCTGGCCTAAAATCTTTCCATATCAGTGCAAAGATTTGTGGAATGGTAACTAGAGAATGTGAATTTAATTTACAGTGAATAATGGTTGAATTTATAATATTTTGAAATAACGCTGTATGTTCATGTTTTGGCCCAGCGTACCGTTATAAGGAAGAAATCAAGTCATTTCCCTTTTTAAGAGTTATGGCGGGCAATGATATCTGTAACGACCTGAGTTTTCAGATCGGGAAAAAAAATTTAATTAACGATAAATTCCGAGAAATAAACAAGAAAATAGATTAAAACTATAAAATTTTAGTTATTAAAATGAATACATTCAAAGTTTATTGAATTTATAAATAAATATAAATATTTGTATACAAAGAATTTGAAGACAAAATTTGTAATCGAAACGTTATAAGTTCGTTCCGTTAAATTCTGATAATTTAAACTGAATAAATTTAAATGACCGTTCATTAAATACAGTGAAATTAAAAATAAAAATAGACCTTTTATAAAATGTTCAAAGCACTGATAACTGTGTGTCGTTGTGTTTGTCTCGACGTCCTGATTCCAATAATATATTTATACTGATATTTTGGTGTCCGTAAAGACAAATGGGTAGACAGTTATTTCCATATAGGTGACCGTATAAAGGAGTGCAACGTAAATAATTGGACTGAAATAAACCTACGGAGGCTTACAGACAAACCAAAAGAAAAGGAAAATATCTCCACATTTTTCCTTCATTGCATTTAATGAGGTGTGATGGAGTACATCATTTGCACGCCACATTTTTTTATCTTCCTTGCATTAAATGAGACATGATGCAAGACATCACTTCTTCTGTGCCAATGTAAACCACAATAATTCACCTACCACCCTACCACCATTGTATGTATACTTATAAGCTTCCAAATCTCCATCTGCACTCTCTCTCCACTTTCATCGTTCTCTTCTCCATTCATTTTTCTTACTTCTGGAAATTTGTCTCGAAAAAAAGAAAGAAAAAAAAAGCACAAAGATAAAAATGAAAAACAACATGACAGACGCATGAAGTGAAGCAGCACCATCCCGCTTGCTTGCGTCCTCAGCTCACCAACTCCCTTCTCCTCTCCATCCTCTTACTTCTGCATCCTCTTGCTCCCGCCTCTCTCTTTCCACCATGTTTAGCAACCACTCTCCTCTTCGCACCACGCACTGAGTTCCGACAGTCCGCTCCGAGTCCGACAGCCATCGTCTCAAGCTCCGGCAATCTCGACAACAACCGCGGCAGTGGTTCCGTTCTCTTACCGTGTCCATCTCGACGTTTAGCTCTCGGAACCAAAAGTAAGTTATTACTCACGTCTAAACATTTTTTTAATGTGTTCGTTAGGAAAACAAAACAATTAGTTTGTCCAAAATAAGTTATTTTATCCTCTATGCAATGCATGTATGAATCAGCTCAACTTTGCTTGCCTTCTATATTCATGCGTTTATGATACTGTGTGTATACCTCAGCATATATTAACATGTGTGCAAAAAAAAAAAAACAACCAAAACGCAAGCAACAGGGGATGGAAAGGGATTCACTTCCTCTTCTCTGGAGACCTTCATTTTCCCATTTGCTTTGCATGAAATATAGTACAAAAAAAAAAAAGCTAGTTGTTTGTGTGTGCATATTTGCTGCATGTATGAAGTGTTGTGTGTGCATATTTGTCGCATGTATGAGTGTATGTATGTTGAGTATATATAAGTGTGTGAGTGTGACGTGTGGTGCATATGCTCAGTGCATGTGTGTTATCTGTATGGCGTGAGTATATGTTTGTGCGATGAGTGTGTTAAGGGGGTTAATTCATTTTGGTTTCAAAAAGCATGATTCATTTCTATTCAAAAAAAAAAAAAAAAAAAAAAAAACTTGCCTGCGCATGAATCTGAAGGAGTAATTCATTTTTTTTCTTGCCTTTTTGCACTAACGCAATAGGAAAGGAAGAAGGCACCATTTTCTAATGTTTGGGTTCTCCTCCTGGAAGCATTGATGTATGCAGGCACTTATATATGCATGCGGGAATTTACATGAGTGCATTTTACGTGAGTGAGTGCATGCAAGTGTGTGTACATGTGTATTTTAAATGTGTGCATGTGTGTTTAAAAGAGTGTAGGTATGTGTGGTATATACATGTGTGTAGCGTTTGCGTGTAAATATATATATATGTGTGTGTCAGCGTGTGGTGCTTGGCTTTAAAATGAAAGCATAGCTTAAATATGTTAAGTTCACCATATTTTGGAAGAAAATTAAATATTTAGGTAGCTTAGTGAAATAAAAAAACATCTTTTTCAGATCCAAAATATTTAGGAAGATATGTAAGATCGTAAAAGGGACACATCGAACTCAAATGGCTCTATTTCAAAAATGAACTGTGCAAGCTTTTTCACAGTTTCAGCGCAAACCGAACACCGAAACTGGCAAATGAATATGTTTCGGTAATAAGCACGACAAGACAGACACAACGGTATATAATTTGCAGTGTCTGCATGCTCCATTCAAAAACGTGTTACGGACCCCTTTGACGTAAAAATGCGGACATGAAACAGTGGTCAAAACGTCCGATTTTCGCGAAACGAATTCCACCGTTTGATTACTGTCAACGAATAGAATATTTTTCATGTTTGTCTGAACTTGTTTTGAAGAGATTTTAAAATCACTAAAAAATTGAACTGTTATGCGCAGCTTTGCACAGAAAATTGCACGACCGACGACATTCAAATTTTCCGACGAAATTTTCCCAACTGCTACATTTCACTATACGTATTTCAAATATCAAATTCCCATTTTGAAAAAAAATAGAATTGTTTCAAATTTCGAAGATTAAACTTTGGTTTAAATTATATACATGAAAATTTGATTTACATTGATAAATGAAATATTAAGTGATTTAAAATTTTATTTGAACTTATTGAAATAACCATGGTTGAACCTCTTATTGGAAAAAAAAACGTAAGCCTAAATATTTAAGGAAATAAATCTCAAAATTGTAAATTTTGAATACAAATTTAGTTGAGTAAAAACAATTTAGTTGAATGAAGTAAAATTATGAAATTTGAAAGTGAACTTAAGTGAAATATTCAATATTTGAAAATTGTAAATTTTATAAAAGAAAATTACAACTTTAGTTTATTGATTTGGAACTTTGGAATTAAACACAAAGTTAAGTGTATAATTGCAAACGATAAAAATGTTGTTAATATTTCAAATTTAAATATTTGATAGTTCAAGTTTAAATAAGAAGTTGAAATACAAATTTTGTTTTGATCTATTCGAAATTAATCAATGAAAAACAAAATGAATGACGTTAGTTGTCAAAGAGACCGGAGCCTGTTATGGACACATTCTCTGTCGATACTGGAACCACTTTGATAACTATGTTCGTGAAGTGATGATCCAGAATGAAGTGGTTGTTTCTGGTGTATATTTGCTGGATTGAAGAAAGTGAACAATAATGGATGACCGACACTTGTGTCAAATTTGAAATGACTAAAACAGGAGCCGTGCCGGGCCATTGAGGCTAGTTACCTCTAGCAGACACACTTCTTCATGTATTCTATTTTTTTGTTATTTGGTAATCACCCTTGATTTTGGAAGTGTTGTGTTGCGGTGGGCCGTTAGGGGTTACCACCAGTCCGGATCAGGCAAACTGGTAGTATTCTACCTTGGGCATTGCCTCACGTGCCTTGTCATACGTTTTATCCTTATGCGCGACCACTACGAGTTTCTATTTAACATGTGCCTATTGGGGACTCACTGGCTACCGACGTTCTACTGGTTGTGTTACAAGACCTGTATAGAGCACATTGTTTAAAAATGTGTTAAGGGGGATCAATGTAAAGCCTTAACGCTATTTTAATATTTTATATTACTTATAGACATTACATATAATAGCGTATCATACTATATATAGATATTTTAACGGATCCTTAAGAGATGGAAAATACCGTAACATCTCTTGAGTTATTTGCATTTGAGTTTAGATCTAATCACATTAGAATGTTTAGACCTGACTCGAGTGTTTTGTGTTTTTCTCATTTCGCTCGGGTCAGACTGAGTATTGCAGTGTTCTCGAGGAGCACTTTATCTAGAGCCGAAGACCTAGTCAAAGACTCCATCCTATCCGGTATTAGTTCCTATTTCCGTTTGGCTTGTATTTGCGAACTTTATGAGTCGCTATATTGTATAATTAAATTGTAACTGTTAAAGTAGCTTTATGAACTACTTATGTATATTATTTCATTTCCGTTGCGAGATTCTGTGTTATTCTGTATATGTGATTCCATGTTCAGATTCTATTATACACCCCAAATTGATTATCTGAGAGTTTTGAATAGTTCGAGTTGGACATGTGTGGTTTTATTGTCAACTTGGGTTATTCAGAAAAGGCGGGTTGTCACAGTTGGTATCAGAGCCAAGGTTTAGAAACACCTTAGCCTAGGGGTAAATCTCATTATAGACAGGGTGAGAAATACCCTAGAATGAGTAGAATCATTTTCGAGAGAGCGTATTTTGAAATTATAAAATGTTTTAAAAAAAAAATCAAACCTATTTTCAGAATCCTTTTAAAAACTTTAGCCTATTTTCTTTAATTAGGATTCTCTTCAGTTTAAATTTCTCAAATTTTGTCCTTATCTTTTCCTGGACTTTTCAGGATGAATCGAGGAAGAGGTAGAAATGCTAGAGGTAGGGGAAGAGGATTTGGTCCCATACCTGAAGCACCAGTTGTTCCAGTTCCTCCAGTTAGATTCACTATTTTGTGCAAGGAATTTTCTCAACTAGGCGGCACCAAATTTATTGGATCAGAAGGAATTATAGAAGCCCAGCAATGGCTTAAGAGTATTGAAAGAATCTTTACTGGCTTGGAGATTACTAAAGCCCAAAAGCACCAATTAGCTATTTGGCAGTTGGACGAATCAGCTCGTGATTGGTGGGAAACTGTCACAGCTCATACTCTTGATGAGAACATCACTTGGGAGTTGTTTAGGTAAAATCTATTGGAATTCATATTCGAAATGTTTATCTTTAGAATCTATCTAATCGTGCCTACAAATCTTTAGGGAGGCATTCGCGACTAAGTGGATGCCAGAAGCTGGAAAGTCTCAGTTGTACCGTAGTTTCATGGACCTTAAGCAGGGAACCATGACATTCTTTGATTATGAAAGGAAGTTCAATGAACTGTCCAAGTTCGGCCCTGGTCTGATTGACACTCCTTTGAAGAAAAACGAGAAATTCGTAGCAGGAGCCCGTCCAGAGTATTACAATCTCCTCACTGCTCACATTCATGGCACCTTCACAGCTCTCATTGACATGGCTCTTCGTCATGAGAACCTTGATTCTGGGGAAGGGGTTGTTCATTCTCAGACTACTCAGAGGGAGTCAAGCAATGCAAATAAGAGGAAACCGAACTTTCAGCAACAGAAAAGAAATTGGCAGAATAGAGGTGGAGGGGACATCCACAGAGACAGCCCGTTGACTTGTCCAAGATCACATGGTTCAAGTGCAAGCAGCTGGGACACTATGCCAACAGTTGCCCAGTTTCGGCAGGAGCTACTGTTCCCCCAGTTCAGATGACTAGGCGAGACCTTTGCTTTATTTGCTTACAGCCTGGCCACCAGAAGAAGGATTGCCCAACCCAGCGGAAGGGTACACCATCGGGAGTCTTTGATGTTACCACTCCTAAGACGGAGGATAACAAAGGTACACTCCAAGGCACCTTTTCATTACATAATTTACCTGTTCACGTCTTAATTGATACTGGTGCTTCCCATAGCTTTATATCTGTTGATTTATGTGATAAACTTAATCAAGTCCTAAAACCCGAACACGCGTCTAAATTCCTATGTGTATCAAACCCTATTGGTGGACCTGCACATCTTGAGATGATTTGCAAAGAGGTTAAACTCCTTAAAGGCATGATTTTTATGTTCTTGGCTTCAAGGCATTTGATATATTGTTGGGAGGAGATTGGTTAAGGAAGTTCGACGCCATTATTTCTTGCAAAGCGCGAACTGTCTCTTTACGTTGTGACAAAGGTAAACCCTTGAAGATCGAATGTAAATTGCCTCAAGATATTGCAGGAAGTTTCATTTTCTCTCTCGATTCTCATATTAGCGATTTTAGCACTACTCCTGTTGTTCAATATTTTCCTGATGTTTTTGGAGAAGTAACTTCCTTACCGCCTCATCGTGAAATCGAATTCCGTATTGATCTCATTCAAGGAGCTAGACCCATTGTACTTGCCCCAAGAAGAATGGAACCTAAGGAGAAGATTGAATTAAAGGTGCAAATAGAAGATCTATTCTCTAAAGATCTAATTCATCGAAGTCATTCAGAATGGGGAGTTGCAGTTGTATTTGTTACTAAGTCAGACGGTTCTCTGAGAATGTGCGTTGACTATCGAGAACTGAATAAGCTTACTCACAAGAACCGATATCCAATGCCTCGCATTAATGACCTATTTGATCAACTGCATGGAGCCAAGATATTTTCTCAACTCGACCTTGCCACAGGTTTTCACCAACTTCGAATTTCTGAAGATAGTATTCCTAAAACAGCTTTTCGAACAGAAGACGGTTTCTATGAATGGTTAGTTATACCATTTGGTTTAACTAATGCCCCAGCTTACTTTGTTGACCTCATGAACATAGTATTCCGGGATGTTCTGAATAGGTTTGTCCTTGTCTTTATTGATGATATTCTAGTCTTTTCTAAGACTAAAGAAGAACATGAGGAGCATCTCAAGTTTGTTCTTAAAACTTTGAGAGATCATCAACTGAAGGCCAAGTTTTCTAAGTGTTATTTCTGGAGAGATGAAGTTAGGTTTCTTGGACATATTGTTTCGGAGAATGGAATTTCAGTCGATCCAGCTAAGATCGCCGTAATCAAAGTAAGCCCTTTATTTGAAACATCCATTCTTTCTTATTCGATTTATCTTATCTCTCTTATATAGGTATTCATAATTCTTTAACTTTTAGGATTGGAAGACTCCTGAAACTTCAACCGATATTCGTAGTTTCCTCGGCTTAGCTGGTTATTATAGGAGATTCATCGAAAATTTTGCTCGAATTTCTTCACCACTCACAACTTTGACTGGAAAGAATGTTAAGTTCGATTGGAGCGATAAGTGTATAAAAGCATTTAATGAACTTAAACGCAAGTTAACTTCTGCTCCCGTTCTTACTGTTCTGGATGGAAGTGAAGGTTTGACTGTTTATACCGATGCTTGCGAAGAAGGTTTGGGAGCTGTTCTTATCCAACATGGTAAAGTTATTGCTTATGCTGGCAAACAACTCAGAGTCCATGAGGTTAATTATGCAGCGCATGACTTAGAACTACTTGCTGTAGTTTTTGCGCTTAAGTTGTGGAGGCACCATCTTTTGGGAATTAAATTTGAACTCTTCACTGACCACAAATCATTGAAGTATATCTTTTCTCAGAAGGATCTGAATCAGAGGCAAGTCAGATGGCTCGAGTTCTTAGCATCCTATGACCTCAACATCAACTATACCCCCGGAAAGGCTAATGTGGTAGCCGACGCTTTGAGTAGAAACAAAGCAATGTTATTCCAAATTACTGCTTCTCCAGCTCTTATGGATCGCATTATTGCTAAGCAAGAAGAAGATGAAATGCTTAGGCGAATAAAGGAAAGCGTTCTCAATAAAGAAGTTGTTAATGTGCAGAAGGGATGGGGCGCTGAAATTGGTACCAATGGAATTTTGAGGATCAACAATCGTATTTGTATTCCGAATGTGGATGGTCTAAGACAGGAGGTGCTTAGAGAGAATCATCAGTCTAAACTTTCTATTCATCCTGGGTTCACTAAGATGTATCAAAATATGAAGAAGCTTTATTGGTGGAGTGGAATGAAGAGAGACATTTCTATTCATATCAGTAGATGCGCCACTTGCCAGCAAGTAAAAGCCGACCATCAGAAGACGGCAGGTTTGTTACAGCCTTTAGAGATTCCTAACTGGAAATGAGATCAAATTACTATGGATTTCATAGATGGATTACCAAGGACCAGGAGGGGAAATGAAAGCATTTGGGTTATTGTTGATAGACTAACCAAATCAGCCCACTTTATTCCTGTAAAGACAACTCGAATTGCTTCAAGTTTAGCCGAGCTCTATATGAAGGATATAGTCCGACTTCATGGTGTTCCGTCTAGCATAGTATGTGATAGAGATCCCATTTTTACTAGTAAGTTCTGGAAAGCTTTCCAGATAACTTTGGGAACTCAATTGAACCTGAGCACCACCTATCATCCTCAAACAGATGGTCAGACGGAAAGAGTAAATCAGATTCTGGAGGATTTGCTTCGTGCTTGTGCTTTAGATTTTGGGGGATCTTGGGAAGATCATCTCCATCTCGTTGGATTCACCTATAATAATAGCTATCAGGTAATTTAATTCAAATTAAAATTCATGTTTAAATAAATGTAAATCTTGAATTAATCTTTGAAATTCAAGCGAGTATTAAAATGGCACCATTCGACGCTCTATATGGACGACCATGTAAATCTCCATCTTGTTGGATTGAATTTGGGAATCGACTTGTTCTAGGCCCCGAAATGATTTTGGAAGCTTCTGAAAAAGTTGGAGAAATCAGACGGAGGATGAAGATTGTCCAGGATAGGCAAAAGAAGTATGCCGATGGAAAGAGGAGACATTTGGAATTTGTTGTTGGTGATCTTGTATTTCTGAAAATTTCACCTTTGAAGAACGTGATTCGTTTTGGGAAGTAAGGGAAGCTTGCTCCGAGATTTGTTGGTCCTTTTCCTATCTTAGAAAAGATTGGCAGTTTAGCTTATAGAGTTGATTTACCGGAGAAACTATAGGGTGTGCATAATGTATTCCATGTTTCACATATTCGCAGATATGTACATGACCCATTAGCTATAGTCCAGCCTGCTTTATTTGAAGACATGGATGTTGAGCCAAATCTTTCGATCGAAAGAAGACCACTTCGTATAGTCGATAAAGATACGAAGCAGCTTAGAAGGAAGATAGTTAATTTCGTCAAAGTTCAGTGGAGTAGAGATGACCGAGATTGCACTTGGGAAACCGAAGAGAGTATCCGTGCCTCAAATCCTGAATTATTTGCATAAGGTACCCAAATCGTCTTTAATTATTCTTACGTTTCTGGTTATTTCTTTATTTTTCCTTGTTCCGTTCTTTTCGAGGACGAAAAGACTTGAGTAGGGGAGAATGTAACGACCTGAGTTTTCAGATCGGGAAAAAAAATTATTTAACGATAAATTCCGAGAAATAAACAAGAAAATAGATTAAAACTATAAAATTTTAGTTATTAAAATGAATACATTCAAAGTTTATTGAATTTATAAATAAAAATAAATATTTGTATACAAAGAATTTGAAGACAAAATTTGTAATCGAAACGTTATAAGTTCGCTCCGTTAAATTCTGATAATTTAAACTGAATAAATTTAAATGACCGTTCATTAAATACAGTGAAATTAAAAATAAAAATAGACCTTTTAAAAAATGTTCAAAGCACTGATAACTGTGTGCCGTTGTGTTTGTCTCGACGTCCTGATTCCAATAATATATTTATACTGATATTTTGGTGTCCATAAAGACAAATGGGTAGACAGTTATTTCCATATAGGTGACCGTATAAAGGAGTGCAACGTAAATAATTGGACTGAAATAAACCTACGGAGGCTTACAGAAAAACCAAAAGAAAAGGAAAATATCTCCACATTTTTCCTTCATTGCATTTAATGAGGTGTGATGGAGTACATCATTTGCACGCCACATTTTTTTTTCTTCCTTGCATTAAATGAGACATGATGCAAGGCATCACTTCTTTTGTGCCAATGTAAACCACAATAATTCACCTACCACCCTACCACCATTGTATGTATACTTATAAGCTCCCAAATCTCCATCTGCACTCTCTCTCCACTTTCATCGTTCTCTTCTCCATTCATTTTTCTTACTTCTGGAAATTTGTCTCGAAAAAAAGAAAGAAAAAAAAAAGCACAAAGATAAAAATGAAAAACAACATGACAGATGCACGAAGTGAAGCAGCACCATCCCTCTTGCTTGCATCCTCAGCTCAGCAACTCCCCTCTCCTCTCCATCCTCTTACTTCTGCATCCGCTTGCTCCCGCCTCTCTCTGTCCACCGTGTTTAGCAGCCACTCTCCTCTTCGCACCAATGCACCGAGTTCCGACAGTCCGCTGCGAGTCCGACAGCCATCGTCTCAAGCTCCGACAATCTCGACAACAACCGTGACAGTAGCTCCGTTCTCTCGCCGTGTCCATCTCGACGTTTAGCTCTCGGAACCGAAAGTAAGTTATTACTCACGTCTAAACATTTTTTTAATGTGTTCGTTAGGAAAACAAAACAATTATTTTGTCCAAAATAAGTTATTTAATCCTCTATGCAATGCATGTATGAATCAGCTCAACTTTGCTTGCCTTCTATATTCATGCGTGTATGATACTGTGTGTATACCTCAGCATGTATTAACATGTGTGCGGAAAAAAAAACCAAAACACAAGCAACAGGGGATGGAAAGGGATTCACTTTCTCTTCTCTGGAGACCTTCTTTTTCCCATTTGCTTTGCATGAAATATAGTACAAAAAAAAAAAGCTTGCTGTTTGTGTGTGCATATTTGCTGCATGTATGAAGTGTTGTGTGTGCATATTTGCCGCATGTATGAGTGTATGTATGTTGAGTATATATAAGTGTGTGAGTGTGACGTGTGGTGCATATGCTCAGTGCATGTGTGTTATCTGCATGGCATGAGTATATGTTTGTGCGATGAGTGTGTTAAGGGGGTTAATTCATTTTGGTTTCAATAAGCATGATTCATTTCTATTCAAAAAAAAAAAAAAAAAAAATGCCTGCGCATGAACCTGAAGGAGTAATTCATTTTTTTTTCTTGCCTTTTTGCACTAATGCAATAGGAAAGAAAGAAGGCACCATTTTCTAATGTTTGGGTTCTCCTCCTGGAAGCATTGATGTATGAAGGCACTTATATATGCATGCGAGAATTTACATGAGAGCATTTTACGTGAGTGAGTGCATGCAAGTGTGTGTACATGTGTATTTTAAATGTGTGCATGTGTGTTTAAAAGATTGTAGGTATGTGTGGTATATACATGTGTGTAGCATTTGCATGTAAATATATATATATATGTGTGTGTGTCAGCGTGTGGTGCTTGGCTTTAAAACGAAAGCATAGCTTAAATATGTTAAGTTCACCATATTTTGGAAGAAAATAAAATATTTAGGTTTAGTAAAATAAAAAGACATCTTTTGCAGATCCAAAATATCTAGGAAGATAAGTAAGATCGTAAAAGGGACACATCGAACTCAAATGGCTCTATTTCAAAAATGAACTGTGCAAGCTTTTTCACAGTTTCAGCGCAAACCGAACACCGAAACTGACAAATGAATATGTTTCGGTAATAAGCGCGATAAGACGGACACAACGGTATATAATTTACAGTGTCTGCATGCTCCGTTCAAAAACGCGTTACGGACCCCTTTGACGTAAAAATGCGGACATGAAACGGAGGTCAAAACGTCTGATTTTCGCGAAACGAATTCCACCGTTGGATTACTGTAAACGAATAGAATATTTTTCATGTTTGTCTGAACTTGTTTTGAAGAGATTTTAAAATCACTAAAAAATTGAACTGTTATGCGCAGCTTTGCACTGAAAATTGCGCGATCGACGACATTCAAATTTTCCGACGAAATTTTCCCAACTGCTACATTTCACTATACGTATTTCAAATATCAAATTCCCATTTTGAAAAAAATAGAATTGTTTCAAATTTCGAAGATTAAACTTTGGTTTAAATTATATACATGAAAATTTGATTTAAATTGATAAATGAAATATTAAGTGATTTAAAATTTTATTTGAACTTATTGAAATAAACATTGTTGAACCTCTTATTGGAAAAAAAAAACGTAAGCCTAAATATTTAAGGAAATAAATCTCAAATTTGTAAATTTTGGATACAAACTTAGTTGAGTAAAAACAATTTAGTTGAATGAAGTAAAATTATGAAATTTGAAAGTGAACTTAAGTGAAATATTCAATATTTGAAAATTGTAAATTTTATAAAAGAAAATTACTACTTTAGTTTATTGATTTGGAACTTTGGAATTAAACACAAAGTTAAGTGTATAATTGCAAACGATAAAAATGTTGTTAACATTTCAAATTGAAATATTTGATAGTTCAAGTTTAAATAAGAAGTCGAAATACAAATTTTGTTTTGATCTATTCGAAATTAATCAATGAAAAACAAAATGAATGGCGTTAGTTGTCAAAGAGACCAGAGCCAGTTATGGACACATTCTCTGTCGATACTGGAACCACTTTGATAACTATGTTCGTGAAGTGGTTGTTTTTGGTGTATGTTTGCTGGATTGAAGAAAGTGAACGATAATGGATGACCGACAATTGTGTCAAATTTGAAATGACTAAAACAGGAGCCGTGCCGGTCCATTGAGGCTAGCTACCTGTAGCAGACACACTTCTTCGTGTATTCTATTTTTTTGTTATTTGGTGATCACCCTTGATTTTGGAAGTGTTGTGTTGCGGTGGGCCGTTAGGGGTTACCACCAGTCCGGATCAGGCAAACTGGTAGTATCCTACCTTGGGCATTGCCTCACGTGCCTTGTCAAACGTTTTATCCTTATGCGCGACCACTACGAGTTTCTATTTAACATGTGCCTATAGGGGACTCCCTAGCTACCGACGTTCTACTGGTTGTGTTACAGGACCTGTATAGACCACATTGTTTAAAAATGTGTTAAGGGGGATCAATGTAAAGCCTTAACGGTAATTTTAATATTTTATATTACTGATAGACATTACATATAATAGCGTATCATACTATATATAGATATTTTAACGGATCCTTAAGAGATGGAAAATACCGTAACATCTCTTGAGTTATTTGCATTTGAGTTTAGATCTAATCACATTAGAATGTTTAGACCTGACTCGGGTGTTTTGTGTTTTTCTCATTTCGCTCGGGTCAGACTGAGTATTGCAGTGTTCTCGAGGAGCACTTTATCTGGAGCCGAAGACCTAGTCAAAGACTCCATCCTATCCAGTATTAGTTCCTATTTCCGTTTGGCTTGTATTTGCGAACTTTATGAGTCGCTATATTGTATAATTAAATTGTAACTGTTTAAGTAGCTTCATGAACTACTTATGTATATTATTTCAATTCCGCTGCGAGATTCTGTGTTATTCTATATATGTGATTCCCTGTTCAGATTCTATTATACACCCCAAATTGATTATCTGTCAGTTTTGAATAGTTCGAGTTGGACATGTGTGGTTTTATTGTCAACTTGGATTATTCAGAAAAGGCGGGTTGTCACAATATCTGATTAATTCTGGCCTAAAATCTTTCATGCATTTTGCGTTATCATTTGAATTTAATTTACAGTAAATAACGGTTGAATTTATAATGTTTTGAAATAACGCTGTATGTTCATGTTTTGGCCCAGCGTACCGTTATAAGGAAGAAATCAAGTCTTTTCCCTTTTTATGAGTTATGGCAGGCAATGATATCTGATTAATTCTGGCCTAAAATCTTTCCATATCAGTGCAAAGATTTGTGGAATGGTAACCAGAGATTGTGAATTTAATTTACAGTGAATAACGGTTGAATTTATAATGTTTTGAAATAACGCTGTATTTTCATGTTTTGGCCCAGCGTACCGTTATAAGGAAGAAATCAAGTCTTTTCCCTTTTTAAGAGTTATGGCGGGCAATGATATCTGATTAATTCTGGCTTAAAATCTTTCCATATCAGTGCAAAGATTTGTGGAATGGTAACCAGAGATTGTGAACAGTTTGTATGCAGAGAACCCAATACCGCATGTATTCTTTCTCCAGTTTTGTTCCCCTTCTCTACACTATAAATTGTGTTTCTCCTGCTTTTGTTCACAAAGTATCTCCTCATCTCTGCTGTAAATATTTTCTCCCCAAATACTAATATCACAACCCCTTTCTCTTGTTCAAAAAACCCTCTCTTCACTTCCTTTGATAGCCGAAACATTTCTTCCCACTGTAAACCTCCTGCTCACCCACTTCTCGACCTTCCTCCGCCCATTTCAAATAAAAGAAAAGAACGCAAACATAAGCTAGAGTGAGGTGGATATACACGAGTTTCGGGGTAGAAGTAGCGCACGTCGTCCGTGAAGTCGCACGAGTTAATTTTTCAATTGTCGGTAGTTGATACGGAAGCATTTTGACGGTAAAGAGTTGGAAAGCAATATTTGGTGAGAACATTTATTTAAATTTGTTTTATTAAGTAGAAATGTTAAAATTGCTAGTAGTTGATTGGTTAATGATTATCAAGTTGATATTGATGATTTCCATTGTTGCGATGATTGAATGGATGTTTGCGTAGTTAAATCACTAAAAGACTAAGCGTTATTTAATGTTACGCTTGCGCAAAAATTTGATGGTTGTTAAATTTTGCAATGTTGGTGGATGGACTAGTGTTTATATGGATTGATATTGTTGTATCACACATCATAGTGTGGAGTATATGGGTAAGTCGATTTAAATCTCCTTCTTATGTGAATAGCGATTTTTAATAAAATTTAAAAAAATTTAAAAAATTACTTTTGAAGTTAAATAAAAACTAATTCATGAATAATTAAACTATTTTCCATAAGTATGAAATGATTTTGGAAATATCTTAAAATTGTTTTGGATTCTTAAGGTTGTAAACAAGTTTTGAAATCTAACTAAAATTTGATTTTTGAGTTGCATGTAAATGTTTAGTTTCATAACCATCTTTAAGCTTTAAAATTTGACTTTTGAGTTAAGTTGTTTATGTAAATGTTAGCTATCCATAAGCTTTAAAAGTTAATTAAAGAAAATTTGATTTAAGCATGTAACCAAGTAGGTTTATTAAATACATTTGGTTTCATTATTTTTTTAATACCATTTGTAAGTTTAAACAATTAAACAAATTTGGTAACATTACATTAAGCTTCCAAGGAAATTTAAATGATGGTTTAATTGAAGTTATATAAAACTTTAATCATGACTTTAAAGAAGATTGTTGAACCGTTATCGAATATATATATATATATATTAGTGATATTTCTTCCAATAATACATATATATACTGGAACGTTCTAGGGTGACAGAGAGGATAATGTCTAAGGCTTGGGTTTGGAAAATACAGTTTCCTGCTCACCCTAGCTATCCCTAACTGATCCGACGAATGGAATGGTGGTTTCAAAATATAATTTTGGAATTTAATTAAACCTTATATTTAGAACAAGTTTGGAATTTTAACAAGCATTACTCATTAATTAAATGATTTGAGTGAAGGATTCAAACCACTAAATGATTTTGGACTTAACTGGTTTAAACAACTATTCTATAGTACTTATGTAATGTTTTACTATTTCCATGGAAAAAAATTGATTTAATTTGAGATTTGTGATTCAAGAATTATGATTTGAACTAAAAAGGGATTTATGGAGTTTGAAAGGTTTTGAAATGGTAAATATTTGTGTATGAAGCTTTCAATCCAAATTTGAAAACACGAATGGAAACAATAACAACGAATAGAGAGTTTTGAATAGGGGATTTGTAAAGAAGAGATAAGATGGAAATTAAGGAAATTATTCCAACCTTATCCAGAAATGAATTGATAACAACTGGAAGGAGATTTGGATTGAAATCGGTATAGTCCATAGCTTTGTTTTAAAATACGCTTATTACTTAGGAAGACCGGGATCAGATGTAAGTCTGAAAACCATTCCAAGTAATGATACGACATTACAAAGCAAATTGAAGACCTGGAAATGACAAATGAAGATCGGGAATCTTTGGACTTGTTTGGATTGATTCCTGATGTCTCAAATCGGGTCGTACACCCGATACGAGGTTATAAGCGGCATGAGGTCTGAATATATTTGAGGATTTTCATATTTTGTTCCGTTCAGACCTAGAATGGACTTGTGTGGATTGTGTGTCTGACATTGTAATTGACTGCATAGCACTGACTTCTGTTAATATATATCGGATTTGTGGCAATAATTATTCCCGTGTCTAAGTTTTACGTGCGTAGAAGCTATGTATTGATAGAAATAAGTGATATGTTGTAAATTGACCAATGTGGCATACTCAAGTTATATAACGAGCTAGCGATGATCAAAGCATGGCTTATTGAAGCGTAGCTTTGTGTATATCATGACTGATGAGAAACTAGCGGTTAGGTTGTTATATATATATATATATATATATATATATATATATATATTGTGTTGATAGCTGCGGCGGTGGTACCACTTGTGAATTTGGGGGAATTAGGTATGCTCGGTGTCCGAATCTGGATGAAAACCGGTGATTTACCTCGCGATTTGTAGTTGATGTCTGGGTTTGGATGGAAAAACCATGTTACACTTCGCTTGTGCTCCTGATTGATCTTTCGTGCCAGGAATCATCAAGTTGGAAACCCAATCTCCAATACGCGCCCTACGGTTTTATTTGTATACCTATGGCGACATAGTAGGATGGGGTACTATGCCGTCTAAGATTGAAACATTTATTTTCGAAGTTGTTTTCTACACTATGAACTCATAATATAAAGAGGATTTTCACGTATGAAGGCATTTTTGGTTATCATAAGACAAAACTCGCCCATCTGGTATGCGATTGCATGGTGTGATGTGGGACGAGCTTATGACAGCTTCATTTTTCCAAAAGTCATTGCGAATTTATATGCATGGGAAATCACACGGAGTAAACTCGTTCTGTGCTAGCGGCATGGTCCGGTGAACTTCCCCAACTTTAAAATAAACCCTTAAGATAAATGTTTTATGTTCTCACACCAGTCCCGTAACTAACCTGGAGTTTATTGTTCCTTCCTAAACTCTGGGTGCCCACTAATTTTCATACAGCCAGCTAGTCATTTAGTTTTATAGTTATAGACCCTTGGAGCAAGATTTGGAGCGCTTTCTGAGTCGGAGCTTCGAGATAAAGTTGGAGCCTGCGCTATATCGTATCGCTTCTTCCGCAAAGAGTATATTTTCGTTTTCCGTTGCTATATGTTGTAACTTTGATGTAATATTGTATTATGATATGAAAAGTTCTTTTATTTTTTTCAGTATATGTTAGTACCCATAACAATCCGCCATTATGAACGGTTTATGTTGGTTTAATTACCGACGAAAACTGGGCAAAAAGACGGGTCGTTACATCGGGTCTACCCTGACCCGTACAACTTTTGGGTATAGGGCAAAATTCCAGGCTAGCACTGGTTCTATGGGGCAGGTTCAGGGCGGTGTTTAAAAAGTTCGGGGTGGGCCTGGGGCACGAGAAACCCACCCCATTGTCATTCCTAATCTTAGCTGACTTAACTTAAAGTTTTTAGCATGAGCACATATGGTCGTGGTCACTTTAGCATGAGAAGGATTCGGTCTAAATTTGCTTTACCTTAAGAAAATTTAGCAATGGCGGGTTTACGCAGAGCGGGATAATCTCATAGTTAGCTTAGCTCGAGGAATTTGCTTTAAGCGGATTTGGTCAGCTTTACCGTGAGTGGATTTGGTCCGTTTAGGCTAGCAAATTTTCCTTGAGTAGATTCCATTCGTTTTTCATTGATAGAGTTTGGCCGGTTCAGCATAACAACTTTACCTTGAGTAGATTTAGTATGCTTCTCCTAGAGTAGATTTAGTTGGCTTTGCATAGCGACCTTGCCCCGAATGGATTTAATTGTCTCTTTCTTAAGCTAATTCTATTAGATTAACAAAAGAATTTCATAAATTGAACATTGATTGGATAAGGATTTAGATTTAAATTTAAAAGTTAGAGAACCTCACTACGGCCAACCAGAATGCTTTGCTGGAATTATGCTTGGATTGGTCATAGAACCTAATCTTAACTCGAACCTATCAAAAATCGTGTATACTGGAATTTTGCTAAGTACTTGGATGGGAAATCAAATGTTATTCTCGATCATCGAATTTGGATTATTTGGATCTGTTGCCATCAAAAGGATGTCTTTTCATCCAAAAGACGTACATTGGCTCGCGGTTGTTTACCTGTTTTTTAACGAAAGCGTCGAGACATATAGGAATTAAATGAAGTAGGATTGGAACCGAACTTGGTAGCAGTGCTTATAAGGCATAAAGAAGAAACTTAGGAAAATTTGGACAAGGTTAGAGTAAACGATATAGATCAATTCTGATCCACATGGGCTTGGATCTAGGTAATGCATGCCATGATGTACATTCTTGTGCACATTTACATTGTACATGCGGAGTTTTGTGTTATTTGGATAAGTTTTATCAGAGTTATGGATGACTTTTCCTTGGGTTTAAATAAATTTTAATGGCTTATAAAGAAGGATGATCAAGCGAACTCAAAACAATTCAAAATTGGACTAGTCGTACGACTGCACAAAGTATGGGTTGGGTTGGGTTAGACTAAATACTATATCCGACTCGCATTGGTATGGGTTTAAGGTAGTTCAACCCGTATCCGACCCTATATGAGGTTGGATATGGGTTGGGTTGAAGTATGGGTTGGGTCGGGTTTAGTAGGGTTGGGTTGGGCTGCTTGAATATTATAAAAAAAAATGAGAATATAAGGGAATTTTCTTAAAACTTATTGTAATAACCCGGAAAATCTGGGCCAGTTTGAAAATTTTATTTTGGCAATTTTAGCGAATTTTGATTATTTAAAATGAATTATTTTAAATAATATCGACAATAAATTTATTTTGAATATAATTCGAACGTATATATTATACGCGTCGTCGTTAGAATATAAATAATTATATATAATTATAAATAGAATTGAAAATGGCGCGGTAGTTCGATAATTCGATTTCAAACTTCAATTGAATGTACCGGGTGCAAAACAATCCGGATTTTAGTGAAACCAAAAATAATGGAATCTAATAGTGAATATCTTTCCAACGAATCCGAAAAATCAAAAGTTAGTAGCGGGAATCAAAAGTTATGTCCAGTTGAAAATTCTGAATAGTCGCTATGGAATTCAGGCCCTTAAAAATGGACATTTTGCAAATGACCTCGGATTTCGACGAAACCACTTTTGTTGGATCCGCAGTGTCAAGTTATCGCTAGGTTTCAAATTTCATAATTTTTCGAATCAATATGTGAGCGTGGCATAGGAAAACGTGTTTTGACCATTTCAGTTGATTTTAATCGACTGGAAATTGGCCATTTTTCCAACGGTCTCAGAATTCAACGAAACTAGTTTTGTTAGGACCGTATCGTCAATACGAAGCTAGAAAATATTTTTCTGGAATTTTTCTAGTTAGTATGTGACCCCGGTAATTTGAAATGTACGTTTAAAATTCAATATATAGATTTAAATGTAAGTTCAATGGAAACTGATCGAAACGGTCGATTCAGCTTGCGGTACATATCCCATTGTGTTCAGAATGGGGGTGAAACGCTATGGGCGACAGGCGGTGGACCTCGTTTCGAGGTCATATGTAAAAGTCAACTATATGCAAATAAAATAATTATAAAAAAAAAAAAAAAAAAAAAATATAAACCCTTTCCTCCTATACCTCCTGGCCCCCCCCCCTAATTTTCATTTCAATCGATTTCTGGGAAAAAAAAAAGAAAAAAGAAAAAAAGAAAGGGGAGGCGCGGCGGAACCCTCCAGCCACCACCGGAGGCGTGCGCCCCAATCCAGCGCCGTCCTCCCCCCTCTACTTCTCCTCCTTTCCCCCCCCTTCGACTGGCGCCTGGCGCGAAGGCCCCACCCCCTGCGAGTTCCGCCGACGCGAGGCACCGCACCACCACCCCAGCCGTCGAGACCCCTCCCGCCACCATCAGAAACCCTCCCCCCCTCTTGCCGCGACACTGAAGACACCCCCCCTCTCGCTGGTATGTTTTTTTTTTTATTTTTTTTTTATTTTATTTTCTTATTTTATTTTTAATTTAATTTAATTAAAATACAGAAAAAAACTGATTTTGTTTTGTTTGAAAAAAAAAAAAAAAAAACTGATTTAATAATGATTTATAAACTGAAAGAAAAAAAGAATTTTTAAAAAACTGCATTTTTGTAAAAAGAAAAAAAAAAAAACTGATTTTTTTTTTTTTAGTTAAAAATAAAAACTGATTTTTGGTTAAAAATAAAAACTGATTTTTTTGGGTTAGAAATAAAATTAGAACTCTTTTGAAAATAAGATTAGAATTGGTTTTTAAATTTGTAAATAGCATTGATTAAGAAATATATAAATTTGTTAAAGAAAAATATAAAAACTTTGCTAAGACAAAATATATATATACCTTGTTTAGGAAAATATATTTTGTTTAGAAATATAAAAAGGTACATTGTTTTAAATTAAATTTAGCATGGGGTTTTTATAATGAGGTTGGAATAAAAATATGATTTTTTATCTATTGAACTTCGAATAAAAATATGATTTTTTATCTATTGAACTTCGAATAAAAATATGATTTTTTATCTATTGAACTTCGAATAAAAATATGATTTTTATCTATTGAACTTCAAATAAAAATATGATTTTTATCTATTGAACTTCGAAAGAAAATATGGTTTTTATGTTTTGAAATTCGAAAGAAAATAGAATTCTTATATATTGAACTTCAATAGAAAAATAGAATTTTTGTATATTGAACTTCGAAATAAAATGTGATTTTTATATATTGAATAACATAGTAAAAATTCGATTTTTATATATATTGAATAGCGAAGTAAAAATGTGATTTTTACGTATGTAGTGAAAGCAGCAACGAAGGTGACAAAAAGGCGAAACGACGAAGACTTCTGCAAATGAAGTGCCGTGGAGCTAGGATAGCTAATATGTGAGAATTTCTCACCTTTCAATTTATTTTTCTAGTTATATATATACTAGGATGCAGACGGTGCTTAGTAGCACCCGACACCCGTCCACAGACCATGGACTTGTTTGTTTGACTGTTTGGTAATTGATTGCGATATTGGTTTGAATGTGATTTGTGGTGTGAAAAATCGAATCGATAAATTGGTTAGGATTAGACGTGCGCCGTTATAAGGCGAAGGAGTAAGGCTAGGTTAGACCCTTACTCCAAGTTTTGTGGTTTGCAAAATGAAATTGATTTGATTGATGTGTGAATGGCGTGGGCCTTCACTAGACCGGGGATAAGGCTAGGCCTTGTCCCGTTTCTAGTATCGTGCCGTTATGCCGCCGAAATTTTCTAAAATATGTTAGAAAAATAAAAATATCATTTTATTTAATAAATGAATTGAATAGAAATTCATAGGTTGAAATAAAATGTGTTATCGTTAAAAATATAATTTTTAACGTGAATGTGAATAAATAAATATTCATTTACAAACCAGACGGTTTGTTTATGTACACTTATTTGAATGACATTGATTGGGACGATAAATTCTACACATCGCCCAACTGCACAAATAAAATATGCGTTTGATTGTTTGAAACCCCACACGGGTGTTGGGATGAAATTTGAAGTTCACTCATCCTGATTGATTAAATGTGTCGATCGATTGATTGACAGGCTGTTATAAGCGTTGAATATCTATATTTGATGCTTATACAGTGTAGTGCACTTTGGTTGATGGTTGATTATTTTTCAATGTAATTATATACATGTGTTGTCTGAAAATCCATATAATTAACTTTATATGGTAATTGATTGGGCCTCATTCCAGTTTCGAAAAAAAAAAAAAAAGAAATATTTGAAATAGAAATATTTGAAGTAGAAATATTTGAAATAGAATATTTGAAAATAGAAATATGTGAAGCCGTGAGGATTAGATTGACGCCATTTTGACGTGAATCGATATTTATATCGATTTTATTCATTTTAAAATGAATATTGAAACGTGATTTCGAAATCGAATATTTTAAAATGAAATGAATTGAAAACGATTTCGAAATGAATTGAATTGAAAACGATTTCGAAATGAATTGAATTGAAAACGATTTCGAAATGAATTGAATTGAAAACGAATTGAAATGAATTCAAATTGAATTGAAATTTGAATTGAATAGAAATGAATTTTGAAACGAATTTATAAAGAAGAATTCAATTTTGATTTGAATTGAAAAGGAAGTTGAAATTGCTTTTGAAACGAATTTAAAACTATTTATATAATTCGTTTTAAATAAAAATCGACGAAATATATATTATATATATAATATATATAATATAATGGCCTGAATAGAACGCGCCGCGCCGCGGCAGTTCGTGAATTTCGACCATTTATTTCAAACGGACATTACGGGAGATCCGACCGTCGGATTCTCCTAAAACCGGAACCGTTGGGTTCGTATCGAAAAGAGCTTTCTAACGAATATTAGAAATTAGAAATCTAACGGTTGGATTTGGAATTATGTCCAAATCAAATTTGAAAAAGGTCGCTGTAAGTGCAGTTCGATGGCCGTTGATGGAAATCGACTGTACGAGCCTTGATAAAATTATTAAAAATAGTAATAATTTGAGTAAAATCATAAGAAATGATTTGTGAAGATTTGGGATGAAAAACTCCATATTTGAAAAGATAAAAATAGATTTTTATCGAAATGAACTAGTTTTGAACTAGAATTATAATTCTATTTATTTTCAAATAAATAAATTGAATTCGAAAAGGGTTTTAAAAGTAACCAAAATTCCAATGATTGCATTGGAGTGGATTTGAATCGAAATTGTCTTCGGAATATTTCGATGTTGGAATTCGTGATTATACAGGTGTTGTTATGGAAATTTGAAAGATATATATGTATATCGTTATTTCCAATACGACATTTGTTAGTCGTAGAATTCGATATTGAATATAAGCCGATATATTTTCTATTCAGAGCCTTGTATTGAATATCGAATGTGATTTGGGTTTGTCGTGAATGGTGTCTTCACTAACACTGTTCTTGAACCCAGTTGAGAAAAGATTAAATCTTTTTATTTAGATTTAATGAAGTGTACCAATTAAATAATATTTAATTGGAATTGAATTGATATTGATTTTTGGGTTTATCGTGAACAGTGTTTTAAATAACACTTGTTCTTTAACCCGATAATTAATGAATGTGATTTGGGTTTGTCGTGAATGGTGTCTTCACTAACACTGTTCTTGAACCCAGCTGAGAAAAGATTAAATCTTTTGATTTAGATTTAATGAAGTGTACCAATTAAATGATATTTAATTGGAATTGAATTGATATTGATTTTTGGGTTTATCGTGAACAGTGTTTTAAATAACACTCGTTCTTTAACCCGATAATTAATGGAATGATTTTTGGGTTTATCGTGAACAGTGTTTTAAATAACACTCGTTCTTTAACCCGATAATTAATGGAATGATTTTTGGGTTTATCGTGAACAGTGTTTTTAAATAACACTCGTTCTTTAACCCGATAATTAATGGAATGTGACTTTGGGTTTATCGCGAACCGTGTTTTTAGATGACACTGATTCTTTAACCCAGTCACAGATTAAAACTAAGTGGAGTTTTAATGAATCTTTAATTAGATTGAAAAGATCGAGAATGGAGTATCACCAGTTTTGCTCCAGGCGATAGTTAAATCTTTAATTAGATTTGAACGTGAAATTTAGAAACTAACTGTCGGTTAGCCAAGCAGAATGGTTTTCTGGATATTGATCTGATGTTGGTTTCGGCCTTCGGGGTTAATATTTGGGGAATTATTCTCTTGATTAATTTACGGTTAGTGACTAATGAATTGGAATGAGGCGTATGTTGTGTTTGTGTAACACTTATTTAAATATACGCGAGTTATTCGGAAAGACCGGGTTTATCCCATTCTGAATAACTGATACGACGATAAGTCGAAGATGAAGACGATGGTCGAAGACCGGAGGTCTTCACGTCGTTTGGGTGATAACTGATGATCTTGATTGGGCTGTACACCCAAGAAGATGGAAACAGTTAGTGATCGTCCAGACGTACTTGGAGATCGATGGATATGCGGGGTACTAGGTGCCTCCGGTTTCGTTCAGACCCAGGACGGACTTGTAAATGGACTGTGTGTCTGACATCGGATTTCATTCTGTGTGACTGATATCGGTTGCATAGGATGGTTTGCCTGTGTGGCATGCTAAGATGCAAATGATCAAGGCTTCTGTTGAAAAGCAAAGTCTTGTGGTGATGATCAAAGCACGGCCTTTGTGGCGTAGCTTTGTGTAACGTTTACCTCGCGTGTTTCACACCCGGTATGAACCAAAAACGGGAGACGGACCTCAGGGAGGACTTGCGTTTCTTTCTAGCTAGAAGTGGCGTCAGTGGTTTTTCACGCCCTGACGAGTTTGACTTATGTGGTTGTTGCTGTTGCGAGGCGCCTCGGTTATATCGGTTTCGGCCGATGCTTCTGGTCGGCTGACGGACCAGACTTACACCCCATAGGGTGGGGAAACGTAGTGTTCAGGCATTTTAATCCACATCGGTGGACCGGCCCTGTCGCTCCAAGGGCCCACCTGAGTCTGGGTCCTGTGGCTCGGGCTAGAGAGTCACGAATCGGTTGAGGACTATCTTTTGCCTCGGTTCATAGACGGAAATCCAATTTCCAAATACGTGACATTTGCGGTTTTATTTGTAAACCTATATATGGCGACATGATATATGGTACCCATGCCGCCTATGATTGATACTTATGATTTGAAGTGTTTTATACACTATGCACTTATGATAGTATCAAATGATTTGTTTTAAACGTATCAAGCATTCTTTGGCTGTTATAAGGGAAAACCCTATCCTCGACTGCGTTGCATTGTGTGATGGGACCTGGGTCTTATAACAGCTTCATTTTTCTTTATTTAGCATTGCACTGTTTGTTTTATGCACTGGTATTCTTGGGAGGAAACCCGTTCCGTGTTATACGGCGTGGTCCCTTGATTTACCTAATGATTTGAAATAAAGATTAATAACTGTTTTAGTTCTCACACCAGTCACATGACTGACCTGGAGTTTATTGTTTTAACCTAAACTCTGGGTGCCCTTATTTTGACACGGGCAGCTAGTAGTTTTGGTTTTGCAGATTTATATTCACAGGATCCTGGTTTACAGCTGGAACGATATCCGGAAAGCTTTGTATCCGTATATCTCATTCTAGTTGTGTATTGTATTATTTTCCGCTGCTATGTATTTAAATGTAATTTAAATCTCTGATATTTCTGTGTAATATTGTTTCATACTCTGTATATTCTTGTAATCTGATGCATTGTTGTAATATACAATGAAATGTTCTTCTATATGCGTTCTGTTGTGGTTTGTTCTCGAACTATCCGACGCTTTCCTTTACGGGGAAGTTACGGGTTTTCACAGTTGGTATCAGAGCTTTGGTTTACAAAGCTCAGAGAACAAGACACATTAGAAACATACGAAAGAATTCATCAGATATTGGATTAGTAATATCCGATGGGAATGACTCGTTAGAGATGGGATCAGTAGTATCCTAGAACGAGTGTGAAGAGTATATTTTTGAAAATGAAAACAATTTTTGTTTTGAAGATTTAAATCAATTATTCGTATTTGATTATCTATTTATATAGATGTGGACAATCCAGTATATATAGATTTTGCGTATACGTCTGATCCGCGTGTATTCGAAATTTTAATATATTGGATAGATATAGCATCACACTCTAGTCGCCCGAAGATGGTACTGATGATTGTCATGACATCATCAGTATTTATGTTCGTGTTTCGAAGGTGTGATTTTCTATATATTTCCATTAGACTGGTGTGAGAACCAAAACTAATATAGCTAGAATACATTGTTGTGATTTGGAATCAAAAATCTGATTTTTGTATATATATCAAATTATGAATTTGAAACGTTAAATTCACTAATTGATTGATGTTTGTGTTGTTTGTTAAATTGTTTGATAATTTTTAACGAATTAGCCTGATTGAATCATATATTGACTTATATTGAAAATTGGTCGCATTTGCTTGCATATACATATATATCATTGAACAGGTCATAGCAAGGAGGCTAGAGCAGAGAATAAAATTTGTTTGCCCGACAAATAGGTACATGTTTACTACATAATTTCCTGTTTTGTTTGGGTGATGATGATTTTGTGAGCCTATTGGCTAGCCGCTTGGCTTTTTCTTTTTCTTTTTGAGATCTGAAGGACCGGGAACGCTATTTGCAATTTCCCGATGCTCCCATTGCAGGGGAGGTTATGGCGAAATTTTTCGAAAATTTAGGGTGTTAGCCAAATTTTTGAGATTTTAGAAAATTCTCAGAAACTGAAAAGTTAGAGAATAGAAGCCAGATCGAGCGTAGAGCTGAATAATCAAACTACTTTCGACTTTGTTCCTTTTCGGGGACGAAAAGTTTTAAGTGGGGGAGATTGTAATAACCCGGAAAATCTGGGCCAGTTTGAAAATTTTATTTTGGCAATTTTAGCGAATTTTGATTATTTAAAATGAATTATTTTAAATAATATCGACAATAAATTTATTTTGAATATAATTCGAACGTATATATTATACGCGTCGTCGTTAGAATATAAATAATTATATATAATTATAAATAGAATTGAAAATGGCGCGGTAGTTCGATAATTCGATTTCAAACTTCAATTGAATGTACCGGGTGCAAAACAATCCGGATTTTAGTGAAACCAAAAATAATGGAATCTAATAGTGAATATCTTTCCAACGAATCCGAAAAATCAAAAGTTAGTAGCGGGAATCAAAAGTTATGTCCAGTTGAAAATTCTGAATAGTCGCTATGGAATTCAGGCCCTTAAAAATGGACATTTTGCAAATGACCTCGGATTTCGACGAAACCACTTTTGTTGGATCCGCAGTGTCAAGTTATCGCTAGGTTTCAAATTTCATAATTTTTC
Organism: Allium sativum; assembly: GCA_030737875.1. Classification (NCBI taxonomy): domain Eukaryota; kingdom Viridiplantae; phylum Streptophyta; class Magnoliopsida; order Asparagales; family Amaryllidaceae; genus Allium; species Allium sativum. Next base: position 780,367,610 of record CM060913.1, on the reverse strand, counting down.
GAATCAATATGTGAGCGTGGCATAGGAAAACGTGTTTTGACCATTTCAGTTGATTTTAATCGACTGGAAATTGGCCATTTTTCCAACGGTCTCAGAATTCAACGAAACTAGTTTTGTTAGGACCGTATCGTCAATACGAAGCTAGAAAATATTTTTCTGGAATTTTTCTAGTTAGTATGTGACCCCGGTAATTTGAAATGTACGTTTAAAATTCAATATATAGATTTAAATGTAAGTTCAATGGAAACTGATCGAAACGGTCGATTCAGCTTGCGGTACATATCCCATTGTGTTCAGAATGGGGGTGAAACGCTATGGGCGACAGGCGGTGGACCTCGTTTCGAGGTCATATGTAAAAGTCAACTATATGCAAATAAAATAATTATAAAAAAAAAAAAAAAAAAAAAATATAAACCCTTTCCTCCTATACCTCCTGGCCCCCCCCCTAATTTTCATTTCAATCGATTTCTGGGAAAAAAAAAAAAAAAAAAAAAAAAAGAAAGGGGAGGCGCGGCGGAACCCTCCAGCCACCACCGGAGGCGTGCGCCCCAATCCAGCGCCGTCCTCCCCCCTCTACTTCTCCTCCTTTCCCCCCCCCTTCGACTGGCGCCTGGCGCGAAGGCCCCACCCCCTGCGAGTTCCGCCGACGCGAGGCACCGCACCACCACCCCAGCCGTCGAGACCCCTCCCGCCACCATCAGAAACCCTCCCCCCCTCTTGCCGCGACACTGAAGACACCCCCCCTCTCGCTGGTATGTTTTTTTTTTATTTTATTTTTATTTTATTTTCTTATTTTATTTTTAATTTAATTTAATTAAAATACAGAAAAAAACTGATTTTGTTTTGTTTGAAATAAAAAAAAAAAACTGATTTAATAATGATTTATAAACTGAAAGAAAAAAAGAATTTTTAAAAAACTGCATTTTTGTAAAAAGAAAAAAAAAAAACTGATTTTTTTTTTTTTAGTTAAAAATAAAAACTGATTTTTGGTTAAAAATAAAAACTGATTTTTTTGGGTTAGAAATAAAATTAGAACTCTTTTGAAAATAAGATTAGAATTGGTTTTTAAATTTGTAAATAGCATTGATTAAGAAATATATAAATTTGTTAAAGAAAAATATAAAAACTTTGCTAAGACAAAATATATATATACCTTGTTTAGGAAAATATATTTTGTTTAGAAATATAAAAAGGTACATTGTTTTAAATTAAATTTAGCATGGGGTTTTTATAATGAGGTTGGAATAAAAATATGATTTTTTATCTATTGAACTTCGAATAAAAATATGATTTTTTATCTATTGAACTTCGAATAAAAATATGATTTTTTATCTATTGAACTTCGAATAAAAATATGATTTTTATCTATTGAACTTCAAATAAAAATATGATTTTTATCTATTGAACTTCGAAAGAAAATATGGTTTTTATGTTTTGAAATTCGAAAGAAAATAGAATTCTTATATATTGAACTTCAATAGAAAAATAGAATTTTTGTATATTGAACTTCGAAATAAAATGTGATTTTTATATATTGAATAACATAGTAAAAATTCGATTTTTATATATATTGAATAGCGAAGTAAAAATGTGATTTTTACGTATGTAGTGAAAGCAGCAACGAAGGTGACAAAAAGGCGAAACGACGAAGACTTCTGCAAATGAAGTGCCGTGGAGCTAGGATAGCTAATATGTGAGAATTTCTCACCTTTCAATTTATTTTTCTAGTTATATATATACTAGGATGCAGACGGTGCTTAGTAGCACCCGACACCCGTCCACAGACCATGGACTTGTTTGTTTGACTGTTTGGTAATTGATTGCGATATTGGTTTGAATGTGATTTGTGGTGTGAAAAATCGAATCGATAAATTGGTTAGGATTAGACGTGCGCCGTTATAAGGCGAAGGAGTAAGGCTAGGTTAGACCCTTACTCCAAGTTTTGTGGTTTGCAAAATGAAATTGATTTGATTGATGTGTGAATGGCGTGGGCCTTCACTAGACCGGGGATAAGGCTAGGCCTTGTCCCGTTTCTAGTATCGTGCCGTTATGCCGCCGAAATTTTCTAAAATATGTTAGAAAAATAAAAATATCATTTTATTTAATAAATGAATTGAATAGAAATTCATAGGTTGAAATAAAATGTGTTATCGTTAAAAATATAATTTTTAACGTGAATGTGAATAAATAAATATTCATTTACAAACCAGACGGTTTGTTTATGTACACTTATTTGAATGACATTGATTGGGACGATAAATTCTACACATCGCCCAACTGCACAAATAAAATATGCGTTTGATTGTTTGAAACCCCACACGGGTGTTGGGATGAAATTTGAAGTTCACTCATCCTGATTGATTAAATGTGTCGATCGATTGATTGACAGGCTGTTATAAGCGTTGAATATCTATATTTGATGCTTATACAGTGTAGTGCACTTTGGTTGATGGTTGATTATTTTTCAATGTAATTATATACATGTGTTGTCTGAAAATCCATATAATTAACTTTATATGGTAATTGATTGGGCCTCATTCCAGTTTCGAAAAAAAAAAAAAAAGAAATATTTGAAATAGAAATATTTGAAGTAGAAATATTTGAAATAGAATATTTGAAAATAGAAATATGTGAAGCCGTGAGGATTAGATTGACGCCATTTTGACGTGAATCGATATTTATATCGATTTTATTCATTTTAAAATGAATATTGAAACGTGATTTCGAAATCGAATATTTTAAAATGAAATGAATTGAAAACGATTTCGAAATGAATTGAATTGAAAACGATTTCGAAATGAATTGAATTGAAAACGATTTCGAAATGAATTGAATTGAAAACGAATTGAAATGAATTCAAATTGAATTGAAATTTGAATTGAATAGAAATGAATTTTGAAACGAATTTATAAAGAAGAATTCAATTTTGATTTGAATTGAAAAGGAAGTTGAAATTGCTTTTGAAACGAATTTAAAACTATTTATATAATTCGTTTTAAATAAAAATCGACGAAATATATATTATATATATAATATATATAATATAATGGCCTGAATAGAACGCGCCGCGCCGCGGCAGTTCGTGAATTTCGACCATTTATTTCAAACGGACATTACGGGAGATCCGACCGTCGGATTCTCCTAAAACCGGAACCGTTGGGTTCGTATCGAAAAGAGCTTTCTAACGAATATTAGAAATTAGAAATCTAACGGTTGGATTTGGAATTATGTCCAAATCAAATTTGAAAAAGGTCGCTGTAAGTGCAGTTCGATGGCCGTTGATGGAAATCGACTGTACGAGCCTTGATAAAATTATTAAAAATAGTAATAATTTGAGTAAAATCATAAGAAATGATTTGTGAAGATTTGGGATGAAAAACTCCATATTTGAAAAGATAAAAATAGATTTTTATCGAAATGAACTAGTTTTGAACTAGAATTATAATTCTATTTATTTTCAAATAAATAAATTGAATTCGAAAAGGGTTTTAAAAGTAACCAAAATTCCAATGATTGCATTGGAGTGGATTTGAATCGAAATTGTCTTCGGAATATTTCGATGTTGGAATTCGTGATTATACAGGTGTTGTTATGGAAATTTGAAAGATATATATGTATATCGTTATTTCCAATACGACATTTGTTAGTCGTAGAATTCGATATTGAATATAAGCCGATATATTTTCTATTCAGAGCCTTGTATTGAATATCGAATGTGATTTGGGTTTGTCGTGAATGGTGTCTTCACTAACACTGTTCTTGAACCCAGTTGAGAAAAGATTAAATCTTTTTATTTAGATTTAATGAAGTGTACCAATTAAATAATATTTAATTGGAATTGAATTGATATTGATTTTTGGGTTTATCGTGAACAGTGTTTTAAATAACACTTGTTCTTTAACCCGATAATTAATGAATGTGATTTGGGTTTGTCGTGAATGGTGTCTTCACTAACACTGTTCTTGAACCCAGCTGAGAAAAGATTAAATCTTTTGATTTAGATTTAATGAAGTGTACCAATTAAATGATATTTAATTGGAATTGAATTGATATTGATTTTTGGGTTTATCGTGAACAGTGTTTTAAATAACACTCGTTCTTTAACCCGATAATTAATGGAATGATTTTTGGGTTTATCGTGAACAGTGTTTTAAATAACACTCGTTCTTTAACCCGATAATTAATGGAATGATTTTTGGGTTTATCGTGAACAGTGTTTTTAAATAACACTCGTTCTTTAACCCGATAATTAATGGAATGTGACTTTGGGTTTATCGCGAACCGTGTTTTTAGATGACACTGATTCTTTAACCCAGTCACAGATTAAAACTAAGTGGAGTTTTAATGAATCTTTAATTAGATTGAAAAGATCGAGAATGGAGTATCACCAGTTTTGCTCCAGGCGATAGTTAAATCTTTAATTAGATTTGAACGTGAAATTTAGAAACTAACTGTCGGTTAGCCAAGCAGAATGGTTTTCTGGATATTGATCTGATGTTGGTTTCGGCCTTCGGGGTTAATATTTGGGGAATTATTCTCTTGATTAATTTACGGTTAGTGACTAATGAATTGGAATGAGGCGTATGTTGTGTTTGTGTAACACTTATTTAAATATACGCGAGTTATTCGGAAAGACCGGGTTTATCCCATTCTGAATAACTGATACGACGATAAGTCGAAGATGAAGACGATGGTCGAAGACCGGAGGTCTTCACGTCGTTTGGGTGATAACTGATGATCTTGATTGGGCTGTACACCCAAGAAGATGGAAACAGTTAGTGATCGTCCAGACGTACTTGGAGATCGATGGATATGCGGGGTACTAGGTGCCTCCGGTTTCGTTCAGACCCAGGACGGACTTGTAAATGGACTGTGTGTCTGACATCGGATTTCATTCTGTGTGACTGATATCGGTTGCATAGGATGGTTTGCCTGTGTGGCATGCTAAGATGCAAATGATCAAGGCTTCTGTTGAAAAGCAAAGTCTTGTGGTGATGATCAAAGCACGGCCTTTGTGGCGTAGCTTTGTGTAACGTTTACCTCGCGTGTTTCACACCCGGTATGAACCAAAAACGGGAGACGGACCTCAGGGAGGACTTGCGTTTCTTTCTAGCTAGAAGTGGCGTCAGTGGTTTTTCACGCCCTGACGAGTTTGACTTATGTGGTTGTTGCTGTTGCGAGGCGCCTCGGTTATATCGGTTTCGGCCGATGCTTCTGGTCGGCTGACGGACCAGACTTACACCCCATAGGGTGGGGAAACGTAGTGTTCAGGCATTTTAATCCACATCGGTGGACCGGCCCTGTCGCTCCAAGGGCCCACCTGAGTCTGGGTCCTGTGGCTCGGGCTAGAGAGTCACGAATCGGTTGAGGACTATCTTTTGCCTCGGTTCATAGACGGAAATCCAATTTCCAAATACGTGACATTTGCGGTTTTATTTGTAAACCTATATATGGCGACATGATATATGGTACCCATGCCGCCTATGATTGATACTTATGATTTGAAGTGTTTTATACACTATGCACTTATGATAGTATCAAATGATTTGTTTTAAACGTATCAAGCATTCTTTGGCTGTTATAAGGGAAAACCCTATCCTCGACTGCGTTGCATTGTGTGATGGGACCTGGGTCTTATAACAGCTTCATTTTTCTTTATTTAGCATTGCGCTGTTTGTTTTATGCACTGGTATTCTTGGGAGGAAACCCGTTCCGTGTTATACGGCGTGGTCCCTTGATTTACCTAATGATTTGAAATAAAGATTAATAACTGTTTTAGTTCTCACACCAGTCACATGACTGACCTGGAGTTTATTGTTTTAACCTAAACTCTGGGTGCCCTTATTTTGACACGGGCAGCTAGTAGTTTTGGTTTTGCAGATTTATATTCACAGGATCCTGGTTTACAGCTGGAACGATATCCGGAAAGCTTTGTATCCGTATATCTCATTCTAGTTGTGTATTGTATTATTTTCCGCTGCTATGTATTTAAATGTAATTTAAATCTCTGATATTTCTGTGTAATATTGTTTCATACTCTGTATATTCTTGTAATCTGATGCATTGTTGTAATATACAATGAAATGTTCTTCTATATGCGTTCTGTTGTGGTTTGTTCTCGAACTATCCGACGCTTTCCTTTACGGGGAAGTTACGGGTTTTCACACTTATACTAAAATATTCAGCATAATATATCAAATTTTAGTTGGCATAATGCATTTAAAATAACTGATTCGTTATATGACATATTTTATTAAAGTACCATTGTAAAACACATCATATGAAATTAATTTACTACATAGTAGAACAAGTGTTTCATTTTAAAATACATAGAAATGCTCTTTAAAATATATTTGTCAAATTCTATCTGGTTTGGATTGATATGAAATATATTATTTGTATATTTACTACAGAATAAATAAACATTATTCCAGGACTATATTATTCTAATTTTATGTAGGCTAATATCAAATTAGTTTTTTAATATAGGGTTGGGTTGGGTTAAAATAAGGTTGGGTTGAACAAAATATCAAACCCGACCCATATATAGTATGGGTTACAAATTGTAACCCATATCCGACCCGAACTAGGATGGTTTGGGTTGGGTTTATGTGGGTTGGGTCGGGTTGGATATTGGTTGTGTGCAGCCCTAACTAGTCGACTCAACATGAAGTAAGGAAGATGAATAAAAAGGAAAAACCATAAAGAAGTATAAGGAATGGGGTTCGTACCTATCCATCCCCTATAAATTGGTATCGACCAAGAAATATCAGTTTTATGAGGTTGCTAATTTTGAGGGCCAAGTCGACATCATATCTGGACTTCTCTGCAAATCTCTGCCTGGCTCAACGATGAAGGATTCACCGATAAATATTGGTTCATTTGCAACTAAAATAGGGAGGGTTCTATTGGATATGCCAAGACTCTACTGGGTTGGATCTAGAAAAGAGATGTCATTGCTTTACAAGATTGCTACTCCTTCTTCACTTTTTTCTCCATAAAAAACTCTCTAAAACTTACAACCTAGATCTAAGGATTAACTAGTTTAGATCCGGAGAGATTTAACTAGTGAGAATAATACAAGATAAGTTAAAATGTATGTAGTGCAGAGTCAGTCGAATCACTATAAATGTTCCCGTGTCTCTTCTGCTTTTTTGAGTTTTTTTACTTGTTATTTCTTTGGATCTATGTTTAATATTATCAAAATTGGCTTTAAGTCTGGTGCTTTCATAATCATTTGAGGTTAATTCCTTTTTCGGGTTAACATCTTGGTTAGGTAAAAGATATCCATAAATAAGTATTAGAACAATTTTGCATTTAATTATGGAACTACCAATACATAAACACTTTTCTCTCCATGCTCGAATTTTCCTTTTCACTATTTGGACCTTTATCCGATTTCATTAGTATTAACAACAATGGAAAAGCAGTACAACATAATTTACAACTATGTAAAGAATGCAACATTTGGATTTACCAAAATAGGTGTTATATTTATCGGAAATTGGTACGAATATGTAGAATAAGTTAACATTTAGAAATTTCTTTGACTGAAAGCAGTTGTACCCACACTTTCAGTACCCTCTAATCTCAAATGGATAATCTTCAATGTCTGAAATTATAGGTTGAAAAATGGATAACTATGACTTCCAAATGCTTCTGGTTTCATCTAAATCGAGGTTCGAATTGGGAGATATAATGCATCTAAGAAAGGAAAAGAATATTTCCTAAAAATACTGAAATTGGTTCAAATTCATGGTTTTGGTGAAAAATAACTTTCAATCTGTGAATCGTGCCCAAGTGGTATTTGGTTCATTGAAAAGTAGAGTTTTCATACTTTTTAAGTATACCAAGATCATATAAAGCAGAATTATAAATCAGTGGTCAACTCACTATAGGAAATTATGTAAAAATTTCAAATATCACAGCATGTAGTTTGTATAATACCACAGGGTTGTTAAACTATCCCCAAACAAAATTAAGATTATCAAATTCCCTAGTGCAAAATCAAAGGGTGACTAACCGCATTTGGACATAAGATGCTTCCCTTAGTGGAACCTAACCGGTTGTTATAGAGAATGACGAACCTCTTCTTATAGGATTGACACAAATCTTGTAAGAAGGCACCAGAGGAAGAGTAAAGTGTGTTATTTTAACTGAAATGGATGAAAATCACAAGGATACTCACTCGAGTCCAAAGAAGTAAGGTTTGAACTACGAATCGTTCATCTATGGAAATGATCATCATCGTTGTCTACATCATCGAAGGAATGACTAGGATGCATATTGTGACTAACCTAGTGATGAAGTGCTTGACATGCTAAATATCATCTTATGAAAATGGTTATATTTTTTGTAATGAATATTAGAATCAAAAGTTGAAGGAGTGAAATTTAAGTCTATTCACTTTACACATTTATCACACAAAAAATCCAACAGAAAACTCCCTTTCGTAAAATAATACGACAGAGCTATTAATATGCTAATTAATTCATTAGGATCGAAGAATTAATGGATATTGTTGGTGCTAAGAGGAGGTTATGGGAACATATCTCTTCGTTTAATTAATAAAACTATCAACATTGAGTTTCTTTAGGTATGAAGTAGGATCAATTGATTCAAAAAGAAATGGATTAGTAATTCCAAGATCTAATTAACAGTTCACACAATATAATTGAAAGATGTTATATTTCTGGATAATGTCATGCAAAATACAATGACCTGTATTTTCAACAGTTTGAAATATCAAGTTAAATATAACTTTCTATTGATATCATCAAAATTAATATTTATTGATTTATAATGTAATTCAGATAAGTTCGGCTATAGTAATATTAAAATAACAATTGAATTAGTAATTTATATATTTTGTTGAATTACTATAATATTTTTGTTTTCATCAATTAAAATATGTGATAACTTTAAATATTAAATTTAATTGCAATTAATTTAATGTGAAACTTTCAATCCAAAAGCAAGAGATGTAAGATTGTAATTAATGAGTTAATATTTGTTACTTACGTTTAGAATTAAATAGAATAATGTTTTTAATTTAAATTAAAAGAATATTTTTAGAAAAAACAAAACAGATTTTGTCTTTTGAATGCAAGTACAATTCTATAAAAAGAAAACGAAAAATTGAAGTTCTAAACAATATTTTATATTCCATCAAATAATAGCCATGGGTAGTCATTTAAAATTGAAATTTGATGGTTGAAGGAAATGTTGAGCAGAACTGTGTTTTAAGGGTTTAGTTCATTTGGATTTAGAAATGTCGGAAGCTTACATTTCAATTTATATGGGAGATATTCCGGTTTGGTAATGAAAAAGGTTTTTCGAGTCTTTGGTTATCACTTTGGCCCAACAAATCTTTCTCTTGCCTATAAATAGATTGTCATGGAGAACACTCTCAGTCACCATTTAATCGCTAATTTTTGTTTTACAACCTCAATCTCAAAATCACTTATTTAACTGCTAGTAACGATTAACAAACCAATTAATAAGGTGATTAAAATTCAAGCTATCTAGACCATATCAAATTACATATATTGGAAAGCTATCGACAAGGCAAAGTAGTTTTAGGATTCATTTTTTGGTTAAAGGCCCTAGTTGATCAGAAATCAGTGAACTAGTTTCGACCGCTCAAATCAGGGTTTTGGACTCAACAATTAATTGACGATCATAGAATGATTAAAGGGCAAAGATTTATAGTGGATGCTTAGGGTAGTTGGTATATCAAGTCAGGTCGAAGAGTTTATGCTTAGGTTTGCCAGAATTGATGATTTAGGCCTACGATTGAATGTTTGGTCAGAAGCGAAAGGGATGGTTGATGATAGCAGCATGGCTAGCATAGGTGAAGGTAGGTTTAGCGATCACAATGCTAGGATCTGATCGGAGGTTAGTTGGAAGTATGGTAGTGAATGGTGGTGAAATTCGATGGCTGATAGGTTGTCTTGCATGATTAGGGTTTGGAATTATAGCGTTGAACGAGAGAGGCAAGTTGCAATGATAAATTATTATTTTTCCCTTGATTCAAATTTTAGTTTTTTTAAGTTATTGAAGTCTTATAATCATAATAGCCTTTGCATACTAACTCAAAATTACATGTGATTTCTTCTGCTAGGCTCGTATCGAGGTTTTGGACAACATAAAACTTGTTTAGCTAAGATTAAAGACTATGGAAAAATGCATTTGTAATTAGATTTTTATGTGCTAAAAATAAAAGGTGAGTGTTTGAACTCTCTCATGAATTATTGAGAATACTATTGCAAGTTAAATCAAGCCACAATGTGACATTAAAATAGAATATATATATATATATATATGGGGAATTCTAAACGAACACAAAATGTTGACACAAAATCTGAGACATAAGATCTCCCCTTGAATTCCACCTCACACATAAAGACAATCAAATCTTGTGGTCTAAATTTTGTATCTATATACCCGCTCCTTATATATATATATATATATATATATATATATATATATATATATATATATATATATATTTGACATTTAAGTATGGGTTGAAGTAATATATACTAATGTAATTGATATTTAAAATCAAATAGATCAATTGGCTAAAGGATGGAGAATTAACAATAAGCACCGAACTTGTATAAATAAAGTTGCTTTGAAGATTAATTTGAAATTATAAAATTTTAAAGTTCAAATTCAAAGCTTAAATGGAATTATTTAAAATTTCAAATTTAAACAAATTCAGAGGTAAAAAAACCAGTTTGAATTTATCAGATTTAAATCTTAAAGTTAAAATTGAATTTTGATTTATTAAAATTAAGTTATACAAAAGGTTTAAAATTTTGTAATTTGAATTACTTTAAGATTTTAAACTTTTGGAAATTGAAATTAAGGATTTGAAAGTGTTTAGAAAAAAAATTGTTTTAAACTAAATTTGTAATTTAAATCTCTTTAAATTAAATTTGTAATTTGAATTAATAAATTAAAAATTGAAATTTAAATATGTTTAAACTGAAATTTAAGTTTAAATTTACTTAAAAAGAAATATGAAATTCAAAATGTTTTAAATTAAAATTCAAGTTATTTTAAAATGAAATATGAAATTTAAAAATATTTATATTGAAATTTTATGTTTTTGCTTTGAATTAAATTTGAAGTATTAATCTGTGTAAACTGAAATTTATATTACAAACTTATTCAAATTAAAATTTGAATCTTGGTATGTTTTGAATTAAATTTTGAAATATAAATTTGCTTAAACCCGAAATCTGAAATTTTGATGTGCTTTAAATTGAAGTCCAAAGTTTTTTGTTTTATAGTTAAATTTGCAATTTAAAACTGGATTAAACTTATTTTATATACACGTGTTTAAAATTAAATTTTGTTTAATTTAAATGATGATATTTTTGAAATTAAATTGGGATCCATTTCTTGAAATTTTAAATGGACTATTTGTGCGTAAAATGGGATTTAGTTGTTACAGAGGCCGAAGCCAAATATTGGCATTCTCTTTTTGAATACCAAAACCATTTTAATGACCATGTATGCGGAGGATGTTATTCAAAATAAAGTGATTGAATTTTATAATGTTTGCGAATGAAGAAAGAGAATGATGATGAGTGACCTCGGCTTAACTATTTGAAATGACTAAAACATGATCCTAAGTCTAACCATGTGGCTAACTACCTTTAGTGAGAATCCTTCTCTAATATTATTATCTTGATTTTTGATTTGATTAACACATCTTTGATTTGATATCTTTAGGGATGGGTGTGGTCGGCCATTAGGGTTTACGCCCAGTCAAAAAAGATAACTAATAGAATCCTACCATAGGCATTGTCTCACATGCCCACATGCCCTTTCATATAGTTATCCTTATACAAGACCATTACGACTTTATTTTTTATGTACCTCTAAGGGACTAACTAACACCTACCAGTTCACGGTGGTGTTACGATACTTGCATAGATTTATCACTTACAGAGCACGTTAATGGAGATTATGGATAACACATTAATGTAATATTTAGTATTGTCTGATGTGCCTTTTCATATTATTATGATCGTATCCACTACGATTTTGATTTGTGTCATACATTATGGATTGCCCTTTGATGCCACTAGTTTATGGTGGGTTTGCGGCACTATATATACAATGACTTTATAAACGTGTAAGTTTAATAATAGTAATCTTTTTTATGCTATTTTCAATAGTATATTTACCGTAGACAATATTATAATAGCGTATTGTATTATATTACATCAAGTTTAACGGATCCTTGGAGGATGAGAATACTAAACATTCTTTAATTTGCCTGAACATTTCATTGCAATATTTCACCAGAGTTAATTCAATTTCATGAGAATGTTAGTCTTAACTCGAGTGTTTTGTTTTACTTTATGTTCGGGTCGAACCGAGTATTACAGTATTGAGATTCCACCTTTCGGAGTTGAAGATTTGGTGAAGACCTCATCTTTATCTATTTTATTTCAGTATTCTTTATGTATTGTTAATCCAGTGTATTTAGAATTCCACTATATTTGATTTTGTATATGTATAAATTTTGAAAATTTTATTTAGTAGCTTTATGAAGTACTTCTGTATTTTATTTATTCAACTGTGAGATATTCTGCTTTTCTGCGTCTGTGATCTGTCTGTGATTATGTGATAATTTTATATTTAACTGCATAATAATAACAATATGTTGTTTCAAACGATTTGAGTTGGTTTTATTATCGACTTAATTAGTCTAAAAGTGCAGGTCATTACATGTGTGTGGATCACATTTAATATATTAATATATGTGACCATTGATGGGTTTAGTAACAATAAATGTAACAAAGGCCCCTTTGATTCTTTGATAACACAATAATATAAGAGATTTTTTTTCTAATACACATATGTTATAAGCAAAAAATTTGGAGCTCTTAAATTTAAACACATTTTAAAGATTGTTATGTATATGATCCAAAGGGAGAATATTGCAAATTTCAACATGTAACCACTATAAATACTGCATGCAATTTATGTTTATTGCACTCTGTGATCTGATTTTTCACATCATTTGTGATTTGTTCTGTGGCTTTCATTCATTTGGTGTGTTAAGCACAATTCGACCAAAATCAGGATAAATATAAAATAGACGTTTTATGATATTTTGTTGTAAATCCTAACTAATTGCTCAAATAAAGTACTATAATAAATAAGGCATAAAGATGTAATTATTGTAAAAAGAAGGCATAGAGATTAGGGTGACTTTTGATTTGTTGAATGGTCAAATTAAAAATATCATGCTATCATAAATAAGAGGTTACCGTCTCCAAATTACATAAGCTTTGGTTATTCTCATAATCTATTCTATGTGAAAAATACAGATTTAGGGTTTATGCAAAATCGAAAGATCAGATACAACTCTTACCTTTTAGATCTACCTCTTTCTCTCATCCATTTGAAGAAAGCAGGAATTTTTGATTGAGATTCAGTACAAATCTAAGCTTGTTTCAATTTGGTAGATCTAAATTAGGTTAATGTAACAACCCAAATTTCAACCAGTCCGAATTTTTTATAAAATGTTAAAATCCAAGTCTACTGAAATTCGAGTTAGTTATTTGGTATCCTGCAGAAAGGAAACAATAAATACACCAGAGCTCATAACAAAATATCTCATAGCTGAACTGAATAATACATAATAATAAGAAAATACTCACTATAATAATGACATCGACTAGAAAGTGTCTCTAAGATATTAAGTCTTTACCGTCTGTCTAACTTGTGGGTTTGTTATGAGGAGCGGATCAGAACAATTTTTTTGGTGAATAGAAAAATTATACCTTTTAAAGATAACACGACATGTATCATTCTATCACTAATTTTATAACAATCTCGTCTTTGCACATACATTGTATCCATCTACTTCCCAATAAATCAAACCCAATGATCCACATATATATAGCTATATGCCCAATATATCTAGGTACTATCCATAATACCCTTCTCGAAATGTCTCCATCGTCACGCTACGAAAGCATACTAGATCTCCAATGCTACGCTACGAAACCATCCTAGATCTCTAATGCCATGCTGCGAAAGAATATAATCCACTATCTAAGCTCTGATATCAGGCTAAACCCTTGCACGGAAGTAATGCTCGGATATCCAAGATGCACCACCCAGTGGGTACATCAAGGACCTACTTGCAACCATACTGTCTACTATCTAAGTTTCTCTATCATGCTAAACCCTTGCACGGAACTTAGCTAGGGGATTTCTATATCTTCCTACGATAAAGATGTCAATATATTGGTCTATCCCTTTTTCTCAGTGGTTATGGCCCTCGTTCGGCTGTCCATCAAGTAATGAAAGGCCATGTAAAGAGCTAAGTGATCGCGCCCCTAATAAATATTCTAAACATCCAATCAGCGCTGTCCCTTAAATGTCTCGATAGTGAAAGACTCTTTCTTGTACACCTTTTGACTAACGATGATCGGTATCTGACGATCTACTATCCTTAGTCGTCACCATGAAGTCTGCTCTTGGAATCGAAACAATCGCCGAATCCTAAAACCATCCCATTAGTCTTTTAGCTGCCCTCAACAAAAATGTAGCCAAGGCATACTATATGGATAGAACTGTATAGACCTGCCTCTGGGTAGCTTGCCATGGGCATCCTCTAGATGGCCATCTCAGAGTACCCTCGCATCCCACAGAAATCTCGCACTTTCTTCCAGTCCTATCAAAAATTAAGTTAGACATGTTTACACTATGTCTTCAAACACCTACAATGATCTACCCTGTTGGGGTCTTCATTCAAGAATCCTTTAGAGTGGTCCAAACGCATCTCATTATTTTATTAGACTCCATGTCTAATCTTTTGTTATGCGTTTATGTCACTTTTTTTTCATTAATTGATATTATTGTTCAATAAACATAACTTGAACTTTAATTACTTGTTTGTCAACTTTATTGACCACCATAGAACTATCGAATAACCATAGAATGCCTAATCACAAGGCCACTATAGAATGCCTAATCACAATGCTACCATAGAACTATGCGTATTAAACTTAATTCACAATTTTTAAGTTTATTCATAATAAGTCTTTCTTATTTCATTTCACTTTTATTTATAATTTTCATGTTATAGTCTTATTAATTTCTACCATAGAATTATGCTTTTTAAACTTAATTTACAATTGTAAGTTTTTTTTGTTAGTCTTCATTTCACTTTTAATTATAGCATTCATATTATAATCTTGCTTGCACATATATCAAAACTGCCTATTATAATTCATTTTCGTATCTACACAATTAACATAATATTATTCTTGCAAACATGTTCAATTTTCTATTATGATCTATTTATGTGCCTGTACAATTATAATAATATTAATCTTGTCAACATGTTCAATTTTTCCATTATAATCTATTTATGTGCCCATACAATTATCGTAACAGGTTACATTCATTTCTGTCTATCACATGTCATCTTGACTTCTTACACTTTTCCTTTACCTTACACTTTTTATTCTGTTACTCTTTTACTTATCGTCTTTGTAAGTTTATCCTTTTAGGAAGTTATGATTATTCCTAATTGATTAGTTATTGAAAATGTACTATTAAGGGATGAGGAGGAGAGTTATTAGAGAGGAACAATTGCAATTTTTTATTGATGCAAAACATGATACAAAGTGCACATATATATAGTGCTATGAGCCCAACGGCTAGTACAAAATATACCAAATATGTATGAGCATAACGGCTAGTATTAAATATACCAAGTATGCATGAGCCTAACGGCTAGTAGATAATGACAAAGCATGCTAAATATGATAAAACCATGTTCACACTCTAACGGCTCTATTGTAACGGCTCTATTGTCTTCATTATTCCCCCTCAGTTCGAACTGGGGTTTACTTGCTCATTCTGGCTTCCGCCTGCACTGATAACGCGAAGTTCCTCTCTCATTCTGATAAAATTTTTGGTCGAAAGGGCCTTTGTGAGAGCATCAGCTCTCTGATAGTATGCGGGCACATGACATATTGCAAGTCTTCCTGATTGCGTTCTTTCTCTCACAAAGTGGAGATCAATTTCAAGATGTTTCGTCCTTGAATGTTGAATAGGGTTTAGAGATAAAGATACTGTGCTCTTATTATCGCACCAAATGACTGGCTTTCGTCTTGGAGTGAAACCAAGCTCCTCCATCAGTGATTCTATCCACATGATTTCGGCTGTAGCGCTTGCCAGTGCACGGTACTCAGCTTCTGTGCTAGATCTTGATGTGGTATGTTGTTTCTTCGTACACCAGGAAATGATATTGGAACCGAGGTAAACACAGTATCCTGAGACAGACTTTCGATCGTCAATATCGTTGGCCCAATCGGCATCGCTAAAGCACTGTAGGTTAAGTTCCTTTTCTGAATTTAGGCGTATGCCGTAATGTTTTGTGCCTTGTAAGTATCGTAACACCCTCTTTAATGCTGTCCAATGTTCTGATAAAGGGTTCTGCATGTATTGACTGAGTTTATTGACGTTGTAGCATATGTCTGGTCGAGTAATAGTTGCATATTGTAACGCTCCTATTATGCTTCTATATTGTTTGGCATTGTCGGTAGCTTCTCCTTTATGCTTAGATAGTCTTAGGTTACTAATCATAGGCGTAGGTAATGAGTTTGCCTTGTGCATATTTGCCCTTTGCAGTATTTCAGTGATATAATTTTGTTGGGATAATATTAATTCACCATTGTTTTTCCTAATCACTTGTATTCCAAGAAAATATTTTAGTTCCCCCAAGTCTTTAATGGCGAAATTTTGATCTAGCTTGTGAACGATTCTGTTTATTTCTTCGTTGTTGTCTCCTGTTATTAGCATGTCATCAACGTGTACTAGAATGAACAAAGTTCCATGTATGCCCTTCTTCATATATAGAGAATTGTCCGATTTAACTTGTGAGAAACCCATGTTAGACAAAGTTGACTTTAGCTTTTCATACCAAGCTCTCGAAGCTTGTTCTAAGCCATATATTGCTTTGTGTAGTTTGCATACTTTATCACCAGCACCATATCCTTCAGGCTGTTGCATGTATACCTCTTCAGTCAATTCCCCATTCAAAAAAGCATTGTTGACGTCCAGTTGCCTCACATTCCACCCTTTATTTAGAGCAATGGTCAGTATAATTCTGATGGTTGTGGGTTTTATGACTGGGTAAAAAGTTTCATTGAAATCAAAACCAAATTGTTGCGCGTAACCTTTTGTAACCAGTCTGGCCTTGTATTTGTCAATAGATCCATCTTCTTTTCTTTTTATTTTGTATGTCCACCTACAACCAATCACATTTTTGTGTTTTGGTTGAGTCACTAAGCTCCAAGTGTTGTTTTTTATGAGAGCTTTATATTCAGTGTCCATTGCCTCCTTCCATTTGTTTGATCTTATAGCCTGAGTGAAATTCAATGGTTCGATCTCATTGGCAGAAATATTATATACTTTGGGTTTGAAGATGCCTCTCTTTGACCTGGTGATCATGTGATGTCCAGTTGATTGTGGTGGTGTTTGCTGCTGTGTATCATTGTTGCTGGTATTGTCAACATTGTTGTTGTTTTCTGTATCTTCACTATGCTGCATGTTTTGATGTATGTTTGTATCTTCTGAGTCATTGTGTGTCTCGTTGGTTTGCTCGTTTGTTTGATCCATAGTTTCTTCCTAGGTGTTTAAATTGCTTGTGCGTTGTTGCTCTTCATTTCTATCGATTGAAGGTGGTTCAGTAATGAATGGCTTGAACCGTATGTTATTGTTTATGTTTTGTTCCCCATCCTTTTTGCCGATTTGCTTTTCTGCATAAGGAAACTTGTTTTCATCAAATATCACATGTCTAGATATATATATTTTTCCATTTTTGTCCATGCACTTATAACCTTTTTGGTTTTGTGCATACCCAATGAATGTGCATGGGCTTGATCTAATACTTAGTTTATGATTGTTATAGTCTCTCAAACATGGAAAACATAGACACCCATAGGCTTTCAGAAAACCATATTCTAGTCTAACACTGTATATCATTTCATGTGGGCTTTTACTGTTTAAGACTTTAGTTGGCAACTTGTTAATGAGGAATACAGATGTGTAGAAAGCTTCATTCCAATATTTCATGGGTAATGAGCTTTGTGATAACAAAGTTAGACCAGTCTCTACTATGTGTCGATGTTTTCTTTCGACTAAACCGTTTTGTTCGGACGTATGCGGGCAAGTTAATCTATGTTTGATCCCTCTTTTGAGAAAGTAATTAGTTAGAGGTTTAAACTCAGCTCCCCCATCTGTCTGAATAACCTTAACAGTACTGTTCATTTGTTTTTCGACATGAGTTATAAATTGCATAACTGTATTGCAAGCTTCTGATTTAGTTTTCAGCATGTATATCCAAGTATATCTAGAATAAGCTTCCACAAAAGAAAGATAATACCTGTGTCCCTGGTATGAATTTAGAGGCGCGGGTCCCCACAAGTCAGCGGCTATAAGTTCCAGTGGCTCATTATAGCTGGTTTCAGAATCACTAAAAGGGAGCTTGTGGCTCTTGCCGAGTTGGCAGTGCGTGCATGTGTGTTTGATAGGTACATTTTTATAATGAATGTTATTATTACGCAGAACAGTCTTAACAGTTTCCAGATTAGGATGTCCTAATTTTATATGCTAAGAATTAATGATGTTACATTCATCGCTATTATTGTCATAATCAACATTATTGCAACTATTCCTAATACAGTCATTGTCACTACTAGCATCTACATTATTATACCAGAATTCTCCACTTGAGTTTGCAGTCTTGAATTTGTATAAACCATCGTATAGGTTACCTCGAAGTAATATTTCATGATTTAGGGAATCTTTAACTAAACAAAACTTAGGATGAAATTCAAAGTAAACATTATTGTCATTGGAAAATTTTGATACACTTAACAAATTTTTATTAATCGTTGGTACCCTAAGAAGATTGTTTAATTTGAGTTGTCTTTTCCCAAAGATAGTCCCTTTGCCTATGTGTGTGATACTAGCAGTACTACCATTACCCATATGCAAATTTCTCATACCTGAGTAATTTCTGCTCCCAATGTTTAAATTTTGAAGATTGCTAATTATGTGGTGAGTCGCTCCTGAGTCAGGGTACCATTCTTCGAAGCCATTGTCTTCATTTTTTACTTCATCATCATCTGCAGCATTATGTCTTCGGTTTGCATTATTATTATTTTGAGTTGAATTCCCTGTTGTTGCCATATTTGCTTGTGCTCTTCTTTGTGAAAAGTAATTTTGTCTTGCCTGTTGTTTACCTATGTCTAAATTATACCTGAAGTAACATTTGTTCGCCATGTGACCAAACTTTTGGCATATTTGACATTTCACACGATAGTTGTTGTTATCTCGTTGTATCTTCTTATTTCTGACTGTGGTATAATTGGAAGATAACTTATTTTGTGCTGTTTTTCTTTGGTCGATTCTGCCTTCATGAGCAAGGAGTGCTGATCGAACGAACTGTAAATCAGGTAAAGCTTGTTGTGTGGCTAACACAGTTACTAGAGATTCATATTCTTCATCTAATCCATCAATAATAAATAGGATTTGCTCATTGTCGCTGATCTTATGACCAACAGCATTTAGCTTGTCACACAGATTTTTAATTTTTTCCTAGGTATTCTTTCATGCTTGCCTCCTTTTTTCTAGAATTTTGTAATTCCCTTCTATATTGCATGATTCTAGCAGCTGATTGTGAACTGAAAATTTGTTCAACTGTTTTCCATATTTCATAAGACATGCTACATCCAACTATTTGTGATAATAAATTCGAACTTACTGACGATAGGAGCCATGAGGAGAGGAGGCTGTCTTGTTTTTGAAACTTTGTGTAGTCTGTGTTAGGCACAATTTCTCCTTCCGAATTGGTTATCGTCACTGGTGGGACTGTTATTGTCCCATTAATGTACTGCAGTAAATCATAGCCTCTTAAAGCGATCTCTACTTGATATTTCCATAGAATGTAATTGTCTTCGTCCAGAGATGTGGTGATAATTTGGCTTTTTGGTTTAATCAGGTCATGATGGTTAGGTGGAGCACTGTACCCCAAGCTTCCTGAAACAGAGGAGGTTACTTCATTGTTGTTGGCATAAAACAAAAACAACTTTCTGCTTGATGATTAAGCCTTTCGGCAATTTGGCTCTGATACCATATTAAGGAATGAGGAGGAGAGTTATTAGAGAGGAAAAATTGCAATTTTTTATTGATGCAAAACATGATACAAAGTGCACATATATATAGTGCTATGAGCCCAACGGCTAGTACAAAATATACCAAATATGTATGAGCATAACGGCTAGTATTAAATATACCAAGTATGCATGAGCCTAACGGCTAGTAGATAATGACAAAGCATGCTAAATATGATAAAAACATGTTCACACTCTAACGGCTCTATTGTAACGGCTCTATTGTCTTCATTATGTACAAAAATCTATTTTCATAGTATAAGACAATTGTGTCAATAGAAATTCATAATTACATGACATTTCTTTATATTTATTTGTATGCTATTGAATAGTGCGTCGTGCGGCTAAATCCCTATTTCGCACTAATCTGAGTTCTTTTACTTTTATTCTTGAAATTGTGTTTTCTATTTTACTTACATACCAAACTATGGAAATATATCATCTTTTCTTAACCAACTTATTTAGGCTATTCCTAACTTTCTATTTTAATAGGTATACATTAATTCTTATTTTTAATTTATTTCCCTAAATTTGTCATATTTACTGTAAATTCGTACACAATTAGGATTATACTTGTAATACTCCTCTTAAAACGTTAATACAAAGGCTTCTTAGCCCTATGGTTAGTGCATTGCACTGCCTTCTGAGAGGTTGGGGGTTTGAATCCCACTGTCGTCATATTTTCCCTTCTTTAACTTTCTGGTCTTATATTTGTCTAAAATTATTTCTAAACAATTAATTTATGCATATACATATGAATTTATAAAATTTACATTATATTTACATAATTACAGTAGATAATCCTAATTACGAAATGTAAAATTAAATTACTCATAAGTTTAATAGGGAAGATAAATTACAACGAATAATTTTAAATTAAATTAGTCCTAAATTAGATTTAATTAACAGGAATCAAACAATAATATATACCATTACTAAAAAGAATAATTCAAATCTACTCACCCGACATCCTAAGCTTTAAGCCTTGACTACTGAAAATCCTATCTCCAAAATACGATATAAAAATATTTAATTTAATAAACCTTCTCTCCTATTAAAAATTTAGGTCAGGTCCTTCTCAAAAAGAGTGAACCTAAAGAGAAAAAGATAGTGTAGCGAGGACTTAGCTTTGTCTAGGTGTCTATTTATAGGTTAGATTAGTAATCTCAGACCATTGGATTCCTAGATCTAGTCTAGACTAGCTATGTCATTTAGCCAATAGGAATTTGCCATACTCTTAACCCTCTTTTTGGTAAAAGACGCAGCGGGCGAAATCGAAGTCCAAAAGCGCAACCAATCGAGTTAGACATATCGCATTCCAGGAAGCCCCGCAGAAGCTCGACCCGAAGTAGCTGCATATCGAACGCTACTTCGGGCCAATAAAGTCGATATCTCACCCCGGAGGACCCGCTCTCCCAGTCAACCGAGAGAACCGCTCTCGCACAGGGCATATCGACCAAGTATTTCGGATCTACATGAAATATCCAGCTGAGCTGTTCAAATACTTGGCCTGACTCTCAAGGAAGAAAAAGCGGTCAACCATATCTGGACAAATCTCTACTCTTGATATACCTCATCGTGGATGCCACGTCGGCCACAACTTCCGAGGATACTATTTATGAATAGTGCAATCAGTCTTCAGCTGCTATTCTAACCAAGTGATGGACTCCACGTGTCCGAACTTTCCCGGAAAGGCGGGCCACGTCACAACAGCCCAAGCTGCTATCCCCGCCTATAAGTACCTCAAAGCTTAAAGAGGAAAAGAGGACTTGGAGAGACTTCTCTGACCTTTTTTTTTCGGCTCATACTTCTTCTTCTTCTTCTCAGAAAACATTGTCTGGAAGAGAAAATAGTCGCCTTCTCTCTTTTCTCCAAATAGAGAAAGCATTGTACTTGTAATCAAAAGCAAAAGAAATATATATAAAGTGGACGTAGGCACCATCTTTGCCGAATCACTATAAAAATTCTATGTATTTTCCATGTTTCCTTTACTTTTTTTGCATTTTATAATCAGTATTCATGTGTTCTACACACGATTGGGGGTTGATTGTCACTAGTGACCAACTTTTGACGTCAACACTTTAGCGTGCCAGGAATGGGGGATTTGTCTTAATCCATGACGAACAAACGAAAGAAAGATACAACATCCTCTCGTCCCGCAAACACCGATGCAGCCGATACTAATGCTATGGAAGCCAGTCACGAAATTTCCTCTCATGAAGATATGTCTCAATTTCTTACCCGAGACGACATGGATAAAATCATGATTGAGTTCAGAGACCATATGACATCTCAGGATAAACTCCTCGAACGACAGCAGCAGTTGATGGATCACCTTCTCGGTCGACTACAGATAGGATTGAACGCTTCAACATCAATTCCTCCACCAGCCGAGACTGGGGCAACAACTGATCTTCGGTCTGCACAGAATCAGGCCACTGATCAGGCTACACCTTTATTTCATCCTGGTTTGGTCCCACCAACCGATCGATTCCAGCCGGCTGTATCGCTTCTAGCAACGAGCGCAGTTGTAGCAGCAGAACCTCAGGAGGCTCGAGATTGGTCGAACACTTTGCCCCCACTCTTGGGAATAGCTCAACCTATCGAACCAGTCGAGCAGCCACCGGGTCCCTCAGAATCAACGCCATTCCCATTACAACCTGGAATCTTACCACAGACCAGTCTAACCACTCTTCACCTTCATCAAAGAGCTGGTGCGGTCTTCCCTTCGAACCAGGGAAGCCACTTCCACTATTCCGGTCCTCATAGCAGTAGAAGAAAACACTACTGTAGACCCTACTAAGCTCGCTCCTACCAGGGGCACCTCTGAGCTCCGAACATCACATGCTATGCTGGATCAGCCTAGGCCCTCTGTTATGGGTACAGCTCGACCCACTACTCATTAGGTTCCCGAGGGGCAATTCTCCCCAAAACCACTTATTGTGGCTCACTTTCCTTTACATCTTCACTCAACTCTCGGAGGGCGGGCCCAGCCAACGGCCGCCCTTCCGAGCATGCTTTTTCCAGATCCTCCCACTGAAGCTTCCCCGGATACTAAGCTAAATTCATGGCAACGACTCCTCGGAGATGGAAGCCAGCTTGCAAACATCATTCGACGCTTTCCTCGAGGCACTTCCTCGCAGTGAGACATAGATAATGTCAATCGCAGCCCTTTCACTAGGGAAATCAGAAACTCCCGAAACCCTCCAGACCTCAAGTTCCCGGCTATCGAGGCATACAATGGTCGCACTGATCCAACCATCCACCTCATGTGATACAAGCGATATATGGAAGTACTCGGTGCATCGACCAACGTCATGGCTAAGTGCTTCCCTCCCTTTCTCACTGATATAGTCGAAATGTGGTTTCGACAGCTAACAACGGAGTCGATCAACAGTTGGAACACATTGGTCACCACTTCATCGAGCAATTCAGATTACATATCTCTCGGCCGAAGAGCGTTATGTTCTTATCCACTATCAAGTAGCGATCAGGAGAAACGCTTAAATCCTTCCTCGAAAGATTCAACGCAGTAGCAGCAGCATCAGTTGATCGGCCCAAACCATCGATGGTACTTATGGCCGCCATCGTAGGAGTTTAGAAGAGATCAGAATTCTCAAACTCCTTAACCAGAGATCCCCCTAAGGATATAGATGACTTATATTCCGTGGTAGAGCGATTCCTCCAACGAGAAGATGCCAACATTGAGATGGAAAACCTTAAGGTCTTAGCCGCCAAACAATAGGGTCCACTCAACAACAACGACAAGAATAAAGGAAAAGGAAAGGCCCCGAAAAAGAGTGAGCGTCATGTGCAACCTCAGATCAAAAGTAAGTATGACCAGTACACCGAACTTAATTCCTCTCTGCTCGATATCTACCTTGACATATGAGAGTCCCTGCCCTCTCCAAGACCACCTCGACGAGAACCAACCCAAATGGAGCTCGATTCTGGCAAACATTGCGTGTTCCGCAACGTAGCTGGACATAGCACCGATGAATGCCGCCATCTGCACGATCTCATTAAGGATCGAGTCAGAAAAGGGGAGCTTACCGAATATATCAAGAGTCTTGCCCCAGCCTTGCCGCCATGGCCTTCTGCCCAAGCTCCTCAAGTCAATCCACGAGCTCTTAGAAACGTAAGGGACCCTAAGACTAGCGCTCGCGGCATTATCATTAATTAGATTTTTCTGATGTATTTCTTTCAGTAAAAAGGACATCTTGATGTACACATGTATGGGGTTAGGATTTAGCTCCTAGGCATGCTCTGTAATCAATCGATGTTCTCTTAGAATTTCTTTAAACTGTAATATTTCTTTAGTTGCTATGAATGCTCATTTACAAATATTGATAATGTTCGGGAAACTCTAAAGCCGAGCATGGATAATGCTCCCCCCTCTTTTAATGTGGTCAGCGCGAAAGCCTACCGCTATTTCTTATTACCTACTCCCCTAGCTGAGTGTGGTATACTTCTTTAAGACGAGTATGGATGATACTCAACCCTTCATTCTCTACACCACGAGCTTCTGCCGCTCGCTAGATAAACTAATCTAACATGAGTCGAGCATGGAAAACACTTGCCCTAAGCTGAGTATGGCCAATACTCGCCTCCTCTAAGCCGTGTATGGTTAATACTCGCCTCCTCTAAGCCGAGTATGTTTAATACTCGCCCTCCCTAAGCCGAGTATGGTTAATACTCGCCACTAAGCCGAGTATGGTTAATACTCGCCACCTCTCAATGCCAAGTGAAATAAAATGCTCGACCCATTAGCCTTCTCCAAGTCGAGAATGGTTTATTCTTGTCTTTGCAGTAACTAACACTCATGAAGGCGATCATCCTCTCGGCCTTAATACGATTTCCGATAGTTGTCGGTTTTCCAGCCTTAATACGACCCAGTTCGATCGTCGATTTTCTGGCTTTAATACAACATCGGAACTGTCGGATTTCTAGCCTTAATATGGTCCGGCGCGACCATAGCTGCTCGAGCAATTGTGCTCGATTCATATTTCAAAAAACACCTCCCTCTATCGAAGAAGATGCATTCTGAGGGGCAAAGTGTTAACGCTCTTTTTGGTAAAATACGCAGTGGGCCAAATCGAAGCCCAAACGCGCAACCAATCGAGTTAGACAGATCGCATTCCAGGAAGCCCCGCAGAAGCTCGGCCCGAAGTAGCCGCATATTGGGCCAATCAAGTCGTTATCTCACCCCGGAAGACTCGCTCTCCCAGTCAACCGAGAGAACCGCTCTCGCACAGGGTATATCGACCGAGTATTTCGGATCTATATGAAATATCCAGCTGAGCTATTCAAAAACTTGGCCCGACTCTCAAGGAAGAAAAGGCAGTCAACTATATCCGGACAAAGCTCTACTCTTGATATACCTCACTGTGGATTCCACGTCAGCCACAACTTCTGAGGATACTATTTATGAATAGTGGAATCAGTCTTCAGCTGCTATTCTAACCAAGTGATGAACTCCACGTGCCCGAGCTTTCCCGGAAAGGCCGGGCCATATCACAACAACCCAAGCTGCTATCCCCGCCTATAAATACCTCAAAGCTTAAAGATGAAAAGAGGACTTTGAGAGACTTCTCTGACCTTTCTTTTTTCGGCTCATACTTCTTCTTCTCAGAAAAACATTATCTGAAAGAGAAAATAGCCGCCTTCTCTCTTTTCTCCAAATAGAAAAAGCATTGTACTTGTAATCAAAAGAAAAAGTAATATATATAAAGTGGACGTAGGCACTATCTTTGCCGAATCACTATAAAAATTCTGTATGTTTACCAGTTGCCTTTACTTTTTCTGCATTTTATAATCAGTATTTGTGTGTTCTACACACGATTGGGGGTTGATTGTCACTAGTGACCAACTTTTGACGTCAACACATACCAACCTAGATTTGAAAATATACCAATAGAATCAAGCCACGTAAGCAATAGCGCGTCACCACTTTGTACCTGGACAAATTAATGTCTAGGTTCAAGGGTATGTTGATGTAGGCATGGTATAAGTTGACATAGTTAATATAGTTATTTCAAGATTGTTAGTAGTGCAGTGGTAAAGTGCGTACTTCCCAAATCTGAGGTCCTAGGTTCGAGTGCTAATAGTTACATTTAATTTTTATTTACTTTTTGTGTTTGTTTTGACACATCTTTTCGTGATTACTTCTTTGTTTTAAGTCCATTTTTTTGTAGATTAAAGGTCTAAATTAATCAGAAATGCTTCCATGACTCAATTCTGAAATTTTTATGAATTTTACTTTTATTATTCAACTAAAAATGTGGCATGTTATTTTCTCCCACCCTTTAGGAAATTTTGCCCCTAAAAATTTGTTAGAGTAAATTTATGTAATTCCTCTCATAATTTACTACCATCATGGCATCATGTGTACATCCAATTTTGTAATCATTCGTTACTTATGCAATGTGCAATACATCATAAAAATTCATGAATGCAATGAATGCCTAAGTGGTACCTCCTTTATGAATGCACTTTTCTTTTAAAAATTACTTGAAAACTTGATGCAAACAACCTAAATATACCGGTAATTTTTATATGAATGCAATAATTTAAAAAATAGAAATATCTTTTCAACCAATTTTTCCCACATCTTTACTGGGTAATGGCATAGTTCGTCCAATTTTTGTATCCAAACCCTACCAACACTTTAAATTTGCGAATTTTAGAAAATCCAAATTTTCCAAATTTGATTTCTTATGCTAGAAAAAGATAGTAAATGGAAAATTTTATGTTTTCTCATTTCACTTTTACGTGTCCTCTTCCCCAAACTTTGAACCTTTTATCGCTACTCTATAAAAAAAATCTATAGTTTTTTCCAAGCCTAGTTTACATCAGTTTTTTTTTTCAATTCCCCAAATTTTATTTTGGAAGAATTTATTTTCTCTTGTTGGTCTCATTTATTACAATTATCGTCTTGGGTTTTTTATTTATATTTTTCTTTTTTTTCTTTTAGTTGTTCAACTTTCGCTTCCATTGTTATTTTCTTTACAATATCTTATGTTTTTTTCTTTTCTAGTGATCATCACAAACACCTAGAAAGATAAAAGCACCCTAAACTATTCTATTTTTCAATAATAAAACATAATACTACATAGGAGTGTAAATTTGTACTAAAAGAAAACATGCTCTACTATAGTCACTTCTAGGTAAAAGATACAAAAGATGAATGCAGCTATCCACTAGGACTAGGAGGCCCAGAACCATGTCCCATTGACATAAAAAGTTCATCATCATTTTATCTAGATAACCATAGCCTCCACTTTCCACTTACCACTCTCTACAAACTCATGTTGTGTATCCTTAGTTCTCATTTTATCATAAAGTGAGACAACATGTTGAACTTTATTCTTTCGCAATAAATGCTGAAAAAGTATTTTCATTAATTGCAAACTATGACATAATTTCTCTTATAAAAATCCCAAACTTTCTCTTTCAAATCCATTTGATCTTTATTTCAATTATATACGTGCTAGCCTTTTTCTTGAAGATTTAATTTTTTACCGTTATATTACTGAACTGCATGAGAGATTAATTCTCATTAGAATTAACCAACCTTTATCACTTAACTTGTAACCTGGATTAAATTTTCATTTATATGGAATCCATCTCATTCTATCCTTTCCACGTGAACCATACAAGTCTTAAAATTTCTTTAACTTTTCTTCAGTAAAATAGTTACCACTTGGGAGACATCTTTTCAAAATTTTCTTTTTCTTAATCCTTATACATTTTTGTGTAACTATTGAATATTGACAATTTCTTTTTTCTATTCCTCAAAGCTCCACACACTACTGGATTCTATACTAAACCGTGTTTAATTCTCTAAAATTTTGTCTTTTCAAAACCTCTCTCAAAAGTTATAAACTAGGGAAGATAGAATTGATTACTTCTATTCATTCATTATGTTTTTCTCCTTTTTGGAAAGGACTATGCACTTTAACTCAGTTGGAGTTACTTATCTATTTTAATACATATTTCCTTCCAAGAGGAATCAATAAGATCAAGTTTGTATGAATATTTTGTAAAGAGGTTTTTTGTGCACTGTGTAAAGCAACAAGGAACTTCATTATTTTAATATTTTTCATTTCTTTGTTAAAATAGGTAGCACAAAATATGAAGTTTCACCTATATTTTCTACACCTCTTTCGCTGCACGTTTCCTTGCCGCTTTAACAAAGCATGCTTACTTACAAACATATTGATCCATAAAACCAGTTAATTTTTCAAATCTTAGTATTTTTCCAAAAAAAGATTATTTTATTGAAAATTTCAATATCACAAACCAGTTAATTTCTAAAAATTATAAACTTTTAAACATGAAGCTTGAAAACTCTTCCAGAAATCTTTTTCTATATCTATATTTCCCGGGTTCTTTTTAAAAGTTTAACTGTGGGGCTAAGTACAAAGTGGTTTCTTAACTGTCATTTCCAAATCCTTTGTGCGAAATTATATTTCTTCGTCTAAATTTCCCTTTCATACTTATTCCTCCAAAGTTATGTTTGAATTGTAATCTAAACCAAATGGCAATTTTGCGCCAAATGTGTGTATGTATATATATATATATATATATATATATATATATATATATATATATGTGTGTGTGTGTGTGTGTGTGTGCGCGTGTGTGTGTGTGTGTGTGTGTGTCTGTATGTGAGTATATTCCTATCTCACTCTCACTTGTTTTATCATTGTAATTATTCCTAACAAGTCTTACAAACCATTTATGGAGAACAAAATTCAAGACACAACATGGAGGAAATCATTGATTACCTGCTGAACATCTTGAATCGCAAAGTCATGATGACCGAGGTAAATTGCATCTCCTTCACAACTATCACATGGTGGATTTGGAAAGAACGCAACAACAGAGTTTATCAAAAAGGGAGAAAAACAGTGGAAAACATCAATCGACACATAACGAATGACATTAACAACATGAGAAGACCCAGAATAAGGAGCAAACTTACATCGCCCCTGGAACATAGTGTAGGTGACGAGACACTCGAGGATCGTAGGGGGATAAGCGCTAGAAATCAAGATAGGTGGAGCTGCTTTCGGCCACCATTAAATTAGGGATTGATTGCAAGGTTTTTGTGAGTTAATTGGGGAAAGTATCTGTTAGTGAAGCCAGTTGAACTGTTTGTTTCCTTTTTAATGTGTTGGACTCGCTAATGGGTACCGGGTGCGTTTTAATTTTTATTTGAAGCATCTTGGGCTGAAATGCCTAATAAAATATATACCCGTTTTCAAAAAAAAATGTGTGTATATTCCTAATCCATTTTCCTTGTTAATCATTCTTAATTTACAAGGCTCTACAACCCATCCCACTAATCTGAAATACTAAGATTTCAGATAATAACACATGAAATTCTCTTTTTTATTACAAAACATATTGTACACTTCATATTCTAGCCACTCATGGGGCTACTATTCTTAGATTTTGCGTAATTATTTCCTTAGTGTACAAAACTATAACCTAATTTTTCCTACGTGTTGCTTTACTTATTTAGTAAGTTCCTCTATGGATCTAAGCGTATATATTTAAAAATATAGATATAAATATATATATATTTATATTTTGAAAATACAAATATGCTCACTCACTATCTACGTAGGAATCTGTAATGGCCCGAATTTTCGTACCCTTGGAGTTGACTTATTACACCACACGTCCAACACAAATTACACAGAAATACGAATCATTAATAGAAAGAAGTTTGATTAAGAGAAATAGAAAGAAAAGTTAGAATAGAAGGAAACAAAGAAACACCAATCTCACATCGGAACTAATAAAATATATTATGTAACATAACTTTTGAAATACAAATTTGTTTTGTATATACATACCATTATCAGAGTACAACATTTGTTCATCACAGCGGAAATAAATAATATACAGCTATATAACGCCACATGCTCCAAGCTCCTCCAGGGGTATCTGTAAATACCTAAACTACTTGAATGCCCGTATAAATTTGGGCACCCAAGAGTTTAGGGTAAAACAAAACAAATAAACTCTGAGTCAGTCATGGGACTGATGTGAGTAAACTCCAACCATTTTCTTAACTTTCAAAAACCTTTTCGAAGGGAAAGATTATCATAAGACCGATCCACACATAAACACGGATGGTTTTTACCTTACGATAACCAAAAATAGTTTTGATATCGAATCCATTGATATTATAATAGTGTCTAAATCAAATAAATAGCAATCTAGCGGAACGCTTGCATCTCACACTCCATATATAATATAAAATCAAAAACCGCAGGGCGCTTATTGGAGATTGGATTCCAACTATGGCAAGGTATGGAACCACCTACCGATTAGTGTACTCTAGAGGGGATACGCTGGTGTTCAACAAGAACATCTTTCAACCCGACCACACATGACTGGCCACTCATTTAACTTGAGTGTACCGAGCATATTATCACCAACGGTTTTGATCATCAACCGTTACCGAAAGCATATAGCAGCGAATATAGTAAGAAGCAAAATGAAAATTCTCTAGATCAGGTGATAATACCCATAATGAGAATGACCCACTGAGCCATGCTTCCTGCCCGTTTTTTTTCATTTCCCGACTGATTAGGCTTGAGGTCACGGTTATCTTTTAGAACATCTTGTCGTCATTTACTTTGAATGCCACATATTTGGATCTATCAAATCACTAATGACGTCCATAAATATACTCTGGGTCTTAAGCTTAAGAGAATAAATTTCCCTCCACCATACTTTGTATGTTTGTACAAATCAACGTTCATGACCATCTAGAAATACTTTGTTAGACATTCATCCATATACATTGCCCTGGGACTGGACAAGCCGAAGGCACCATTCTGTTAATCCGTTTTGGGAAATTTCTACCTATCATTAATAGAATAGCCCTTGCAATTCACTCCATCTTCAGTTATCTTTGGCGTATTGATTCGTAATGCTTATGCCAATACGGAGTGGATTCCAGATAATAAAACTAATCCCAGTCTCTTCGTATTGACAACGGAGGTATAAAATAAATTAAAAACTTTGATAGTCAGTGATTTAACTATCAAAGGAACATCCGTACAACCAACGATCCTATTTCTAAATGGGAATTCTACCAATCAACCATCAAGCAACACTTGGGCCCCTTTTTAATTAATTTCTTATCAAATTATCATTTCTAAATTTCCCGATATCTTCGCAGATATTTCTCAAAACCGTTTTAGCCTCTCACGATTCTTGGAAAAATATTTCCAAATATTATGAATTCTTATTTTCCATATACCAGGAAAAATACGTTATTAACGTGGGAAAATATTTCCTTCTCTAGACATTTCTTATTTTCTATATTTAGAAAATATATGTTATTAACATTGGAAAACATTTCCAATTTCCATTTCTAAACTTCTCGTTAATCAAATCATTTCAGTTTCTATTATTAAAAAATATCTCGGATTTTATTTGGAAAACATTTCCAAATTCCATTTGTTCAGATTTAATGGATGTCATATAAAACATCATTATTATAACTCAATTCATTAACCATTTACTAACTGTATCACTAACCAATCCTTACCACCGAACCTTAACCATTCCTCTGTTGATCATAAAGTCAGTCAAGTTGGGGTATAATTACCTCTCAGGCCTTAACTGACCAACATTCTCAACTTCGAAATAGTCAAAGCCCACAACTTCGAATAAACCATCACTTATGCGACTCCCGGATTCAATTTAAGAATCTACTTCTTTACAAAAAAAATGTTGATTATAACGATACCGCTATAATCCTTGCTTCCAAAGTATATTAATTTAAATAGAACTTTAATTCATTGGTTTATATGAATAAATAAATAAATAATAGATTTTTTTTGAGGCGAAAGGTAGTGAAACTCAATAGAGTTTCACGCCATATATAAATAACACCATAAACAAAGTAGTAGCTACAACCCAAAATAAGCTTGCATATCAACAAGACATATACACCAAACTACTACAAAACATGCCCACGCAGGAGCTAAAACCATGCAAAATACAATACACACTACCCAAGCTATTGCATCCACCCGTTATGCTCTCTATTGCCAAAGCAATCTTCAAGCAAGTCAGCATACTGCCAATACTCTACTCCTACCCATGTATAAAGAAAACTTTAGCACTTGAAAAAGAATAGCATTAGATGATTTAACAATGTTGTTAAAGCATCTATAATTTCTCTCACGCCGCATAACCCAACATTAAGAAAAAATTAAGTATGTTAATTCTTTAATGTTGCAGGTGTCCCAAAATGTAAATTGATCATGAATAGCATCCCTCCAACGTAGATCAATTCCCAATTGCACTAATGACTTACTCCACACATAAAACGCCACATCATAGTCACAAAATAAGTGCACATAATTTTCCACCAACTCTCCACAAATCCAGCATTTCTCTTCGATATTTAAATTCTTCCTTTTAAGCTTACTCATTGTATTAAGCTTGCCATGCATCAATGTCCACATGTGCAGCCTGACTTTCGATGGAACTTTCTGATGCTTCCACATATTTTTAGAACCATACAATTCCCCGAGAAGTTTATCAGTTTATAGCAACTATTCACTGAAATTTTTTGCTTATCACCCCATTCAATTATATCATCTTCAGAATTCATCCCCACCGACTCCAGTAACTTGAACAAAGCAAAAAGTTGCCTCAAAGCTCTCCCTTCAATGATGCGATTAAAACTTAGCTTCCATTTAAAACTAACCAGCTCATTATCATAAACATCGGCTACACAAAAAAATTTATCACTTGAAATTTCGAACAAACTATCAAATTCAGAGGACAATGGTATTGACAGTATCCATCTATCCAGCCAGAAAGAACACCATTTTCCATTGTTAATCTTGAAATTAACATTTAATATGAAAACATGAATAGAACTCAGAACCCCCTTCCAAAATGAAGATGGACGCCTAACATCTTCATACAAAGAGAAAACTCCATTATAATAAGTGTTGGACACCCACTCGCACAACAGAGCATTCTTATGAGGAAGCATATTCCATACCCATTTACATAATAATGCACAGTTCATCTCTTTCAAGTTCACCACACCTAAACCACCATGAATCCTTGACTTGCACACCTGATCCCAAGCAACTAAACAAGCAACAACACTTGAATCAGTCTTGCCTGACCAAAGAAAGCTTCTCTTAATGCTATTAATCTTATTCAATGATCAATCTTATTCAAAACCCATTGAGGGAATATATAAAATGATACCCAATATAGTGGAACCGCTGATAAAACTGAATTCACCAAGATCAATCTACCAGCTTTGGATAGTGAATTGCCTTTCCATCTAGATAACCTTGAATACACTTTATTAATCATAGAAAACCAATCATCTTTCAAAAGCTTACCTGACCTAATGCATAACCCCAGGTAATTAATAGGAAATGTACCTGTTTCGCAATTCAACATTTCAGCAATGCAGTTGCTCAACTCTTCATGAACCCCCACTGTCATAACAGAACTTTTATGAAAGTTAATCTGAAGACCAGACAAGCTTTCAAAAGCATAGAGAATAAATTTCAAAGTGGCAATGTATTTCCACTCCGGACTACTAAAAATGATAGTATCATTTGCATAATGCAAAGAGGATATGCCACCTGAAATGAAATCATTTCCAAAACCCTTTAGCAAGCCATTCTCACAACTAATTCTTAGAATTTGTGAAAAAAACATCTGCCGCAAGATCAGACAATAATGGAGACAATGGATCACCTTGCCTCAAACCTCTTCTAGAACAAATAGTCTTCCCTGCAACTCCATTAACAAAAACACTAGCCTTGCTAGCTAAAAAAATTCTTTTAATCCAAGAAATCCATTTCCCACCAAAACCTCTAGCTGTCAGCAAGTCAATAATAAAACCCCAATCTACCGTATCAAATGCTTTTGCAAAATCAAGCTTCAGGATAGCACAAGGAATTGAATTATAGGAACAATAAGAAACCACCTCTTGTACCAAAGCAGCACCCTCTAAAATGTATCTTCCTTTGATAAAAGCAGTTTGGGATCTGTCAATTAATTCATCCATCACCATTTTGAGTCTATTTGCCATCACTTTAGTAATTAACTTGTAAGTGCAATTAAGCAAGCTGATTGGTCTAAAGTCTGAAGGAGATGTACATCCTTCTTTTTTAGGAATAAGCACCACATTAGCATACATAATTTTCTCAAAATCAATAGAACCATTCTCCAAATCTCTGAAAAGCCTTAAAACATCAGTTTTAATCCAACTCCAGTACTTCTTAAAGAAAAAATTAGGAAATCCGTCAGGACCAGGAGCCTTCTCATTTGGCGTATCATTCAAAGCACCCCAAATTTCCTCCTTAGAAAAATTATTATCAGGAGCAGATAAATCAATATTATTTGGATATAAGAGATTCCAATGCACATTAGCTTTTATGTCATTGCAGGACCCAAAAATCCCTTTATAATATTCAGTGAAGACCTTGTTCAGCTCAACTTGATTGCATACTTTAACACCATTCTGTTCAATGCTACATATCATATTAAATCTTCTTTTACCATTAGCAATGCGATGAAAGTATCCAGTATTTTTAACCCTCCTTCACCCACTGATCTCTCAATCTCTGCTTCCAATAAATTTCTTTCTGGTCAATCAATTTCAATAATTCTTTCTCTTTATCTTTCAAAATGCAACTTTCATCAATGGTCAGAGAACGTTGTTCTGCAATGATAAATCTTCCTTCTTCTTTTTGATAGTGCCAAAAACTTCTTTGTTCCACTTCTTGAGAAAACACCTCAACAGCTTCAATTTTTTTGCTTAAAGAACTAGCAGCATTCATTGAATTAGGAAATTCAGACCATTTTGACTTGATTAAATCATCAAAACCTTCCTCCAAGCACCACATTTTCTCAAATATAAAAATAGCTCTCCTCTTCTCTCCATCACCCGACTCAAATATAATTGGGCAGTGACCAGAAATCAATGAAGCATGACTTCTCTGGGAAGACAGAGGATGAAGATCTTCAAAAACAGGATTAATAAAAAACTTGTCTAATTTTACCAGATTTGGATCTTCTCTTCCACTGCTCCATGTATATTTTCTATTAGTTAAAGGCAAGTCAATCAAGTTACAATTTCTCACAAAATCATCAAACTCTTCCATGCCTTCCCCATAATTCTCCGTTCTTCTATTTCTCTCAAAATGAAATCGAGTAACATTAAAATCACCTCCAATCAGCCATGGGCCTTGAACAGAGGCTTTAAATGACATACATTCACACCATAGTAGTTTCCTCTCCTCTCTAGTGTGTGGTCCATACACATTTGTGAAGAAATAAATCACCCGTGAACTCTTCAAACAAAGTGCCACATGCATGCAGTGAATTCCTTTGCATTCAAGTTTAAGCTCCCACTTATTGCAATTCCAGCCCATCAGCAAGCCACCATGTAACACCCCGCCTCCGCTAGGGTCACTCGCAAAGGAATGCACTAGCTTTAGAGGGGCATTATTGGTAAACATGCACAGAAATATCACAAGACAGAACATATAAAAATAGCGGAAGTAAAATCAAACTTTCATAACATGAATAAATAAGGTCTAAAGCCTTTTACATCAGAGTACATCAAAACCTGTCTTGCAATAGTAAAGAAGCATAAAGACATTTTCATAAATTATTCCCCAAGTAAAAACAGTAAAGTAGCCATTAGCCAAGAAAAGTCCAAGCCATCCATGATGACCTTCAAGCAGAAGAAGTCCGAACTAAACAACAGTATTTCCTCCCTGTAACCTGGGGGGGGGGGAAACGGAAGAAAAGAGGCGAAACAAAACGGGTCAGTCAAAAAGACTGAGTAAGCCCTATCTACTATTAGCATAAAAACTAGTAAAGTTAACTGACATGAGAAACTGACATGAACATAAGCATGATGACAAGATAGATAAGCTAAATCAAAATAACAGGATGAACTACTGAACTCAGATAAACTAAGGTGTCATGATAAATTACGATGTCAAGATAAAACAAGGTATCACATCGTCAGGTTTCTATCAAGTATAATATCCCCAAGATATCTATCACGTATAACGTCCCATGATATCTATCCTGCATTTTAGCTCTGCACCTACCGTACTAGTATCCCCACCGTATCATGTGTTAACCAAGAATGACCCTCACTCAAAAGTCGTGTAATGGTCCATGTCAACCTAATATATCGCATATATAGGTTACTCAACTTGTATGTTTTATTCCATGTAAATGTTTAGTCCCTTGCCGTAGACCATACGGGCTTTCCCATGAGATTCTACATTACTTTAACATAGTTCCATGATCCTTAAGATCGGTTTGGACTGTTACCCTAAACCTAGCTAGGGTCTTCCAACATGAATTATCGTTTGTACAACTAGGACTTATGCTACCTAGGGCCACTAGGGATTACGCTTACCTATTGCACGTTTTCGTATCTCGGTTTTGGTTCAACCACCCAGGGCCACTGGGATTTACGCTAACCGTCAACCGCGCCCTTTTTCCCACGCATTCATCGTGAATCGTTTTCCATGACTGTATGCACATGTATCACATCGTGCCATCCGAGTCCTGTCACAGGGCAGATCGAGAAATACAGGACTCGGTCGGGAGCTTTCGATTTATCTGCCGATGCAGATGCTAAGGTCTGTTTTTCTATACGTGGCTATGGTCCCACGCGACCCCTCCCTCAACTAGTGAAAGACAAGACAGGATAAATCCTGTATGAGAACACACTACTGGCCAACCCACAATCCTAGCCTTACCGCAACCATAATTAGATAGCAATTATGGTCTATTGGGTGTTCTCTGCCTTTCCGTACGTACACGCTTGACCAAAGATGGTAGGTAGTCTGACGAAATGCTATCTAGGGTACGACCGTGTATCGTCGACTATCCCCTATCCATCCCCGTCTTTAGGTTGCTCGTATAGAAACCAAGGCATACTCTTGGTCCTTCTAACGCAGACCTTAACCTCTCATGAGCCTAGTATAATTACCTGGCAGCCCATAGAGGGATCCCAAGAATATCCTCATGTTCCCCGAAGCCGCTGCTTCGTTACCCAGTTCGCTGGAGCCTTTATCTAAATCAGATACTTGCTCCTACCCGTATACTTAAACGATGACCTACCGTATCAGGTTACTCATCTATCTATGAACTGGTCTAAATTTCATTGACTAAGAATCATTACTTAGTTATCCTTCAACTAAGATTTACCACTTAGCCTTATTTCCGTTATCCTTGTTAATTACGGTTACCCACCTAATTCTCCGAATTAGGGTTTATATAACAGATTAAGTGTCACTTAAGTTCATGACTTAATCCCGTCTACAAATCATGTCCAAATTGGCTAAGTATCCAAGTTCAAGACTTAACCCGTCTACAAATCATGTCAAAATTGGCTAAGTATCCAAGTTCAAGACTTAACCCTACAAACCATGCTCAAGTTGGTTAAGTATATATTAACTTGACCCTATCAAATTTCTTAGTCAAACCGGTCAAGTGTATTCAAGCGATTCGTGACTTAGCCTTATCATGTTTTCACGTTACATTGGTTAAGTATGGGTTAACTTAACCTCAATAAATTAACGAGTTAGATTGGTTAAGTTTAGGTCACTTAACCACATCAAATTAACGGGTTAGATTGGTTAAGTATAGGTCACTTAACCACATCAAATTAACGGGTTAGATTGGTTAAGTATAGGTCACTTAACCACATCAAATTAACGAGTTAGATTGGTTAAGTGTTTAACTTAACCCCATTAAACTACCAAGTTGGATTAATTAAGTTTAGGTTAACTTAACCCCATCAGATTACCATGTTTAGACTAATTGAGTCTAATCTTAGCCCCATCCATTAACTGTATCTTTCGGTTAAGTGTCATTAAGGAAGCTTACTTAACCTTACCAAGTTATCGTGTTGGATTGATTAAGTGTTGATTAACTTAACCCCGTCCACTAGTCGTATAAAAATGGTTAAGTGTCATTAGGCAAATCAAGTTACTTAACCTACCCAACTTTGTCATGTTTTGTTAAGTATCATTAGCCCAATCTAATTACTTAACCCACTTGTCCATGTCATATTTGGTTAAGAGTCATTAATCCAATTTTGACTTAACCCTATTATGTGGCATTAATTACTTAATGCACCTTCACCTCTCACATTAGACTTTGTTGTGGTTACTAGTTAAGCCGGTCGGTTCCGGGTAGCTTTACACCACAACTTGGTCTAACCTCGGGTTCAAGCACAACATGACCAACTTCTCACATTGGGTCCTATTGTTTGCAACTACTAGTTAGGCCGGTCGGTTCCAGGTAGTTTTACGTTGCAAACTCAACCCAACCTCGAGTTGGCCACTTTCTTGTTTAGTCTAGTGTCATGTTCATAGTCAAGTTTTCAAGCAATTGGGTAGACCTAACTTAATAGGTAAATTCCCAATGGGTAGACCTAACTTAATAGGTAAATTCCCAAGCTTATGTTTTTATGCACACTTACATGTCAACTTCCATGTTATATTTCAAATCATGTTCTCAAGTTGTATTTTCATGTCATTAGAAATTACCCATAACATAACCCAACGCTTTTAAACTCGCATATACGTTCGCAACAACGTAATGGACTAAAAGAAGAGACTTGACAAAGGCATGACAAAAATGGATATTAAGCCACAAGTTAATCATGGTGGCAAATGAGGCACAAATGTGTTCATTAGCTTGCATATTACATTCTTAAGCCTCAAAACATGCATAAAACCGAAACTTGGCACATAAGCGAATCATGGTGACAAAAGACATGGAATGATGACTAGAAACTCGCATATATCATCATATAAGGGTTATGACTTCATATGCAAGTAGACATAATGATTATGAAGGTTCTCATGTTGCATAATGCAACATTTCAACATAAAGGTTGTAGCTTTTAGCTCATAAGATCAAGATAATGACTTCATAAACTTGCATGACATGATAGCATATATCATTCTCAATGATCAAACCCAAACTTGCAACATGAACATTTAACTTCATAGTTAATATCTAAGAGTAGGGAAGGGCTTACTTTGCTATGAAGGCCTAAATCGATTAAACTAGAGCTTGTGATGAAGCTTATGCATGCAATCACCCAAAAACCCAAAGATGAACCCTCCAAATCAATGAAAACCCCCTCTTTATGAACAAAGATCAAAGCTTTTGCCTTGGAATCAACTTGAGAAGCTCTCATACTAACATAGGGACTCTCTAATACTCTCATGATCATGAAACCTCTCATAGAAATGAAGTGGAGGCTAGGATAGTTGAGTGGAGGCCATGAGAGTAGAAATTTTGCCATAGTTTAGTTACATGAGTGAATAATGAGGGTTTAGGGGAGGGTTAGGGGCTTATTTATAGAAGATTAGGCTAGTTAGGACCCTTAGATTAACCCTAGGACCAACCTGAACCGTCAGATCTCAAACCAGGCCCAAAAACCTAGCCAAGATAGAAACAGGTGCACCAGGCAAGACTGCTCGTCTGAGCCAAGTCGACAGCCAAGTCGACAGGGCTGTCGACTTGGTCAGACCAAGTCGACTCCCAAGTCGACAGGGCTGTCGACTTGGGTACTGTGGCGGGAATTTTTCCCGCCTGGCCCAACTGGCCCAATTTTCCAAATTCAAGTTTGAATTTGAAATCTGTTTTTTTTTTTTCTTAGAAATTTTCTGAAAACTTCGTTGGGCCTTAATCGGGTCATACGGACTCCGATTTTCGAAAACTCGGACTCTATTTCGCGTATTTTTCCGAGACGAACGCAATGGCATAGCCCGTTTAACTTGATTCAGAATTTAATTTTAAATTCTGCCTTGATTCTCGTCTTAATCATGGTATCGAAATACGGGTTGTTACATTCTCCCCACCTTTTAGGATTTCGTCCCCGAAATCTCCAAGTTAGGAAGAACATATCCTACCATCCATCATCCATCTACTCAAAACATCATCCACAAGCGACCATTGTCCTTAGATGATTTCTAATGCTATATGAATATATGCAAAACGTGTGTGTACATGTTCCTTAGCTAATGCTAATGACCAGGCCTGAATAATCTTTCTAATGCAAAAATATGCATAGTGCCATGAATCCAACATGTATGCAAATAGTCCTAGTCATATAGATACTATATGCGTGCACAACTATTCATTCATATGCAACAACCGCATGATAACACATTCAATTTCATCCATAAACAAGTATAAATACTCGTGCATATGCAATATGAAATGTGACCGAGTCGAGCTAGCATCTAATGTGTATTCGCGCATCCACGAGCAACCACTTGCAACCACTTGCAACCATATCAATCATAACATGTTTCAAATACATGTTTACATCCATAAGGTTCTACCTAGGATTCCCTGAAACAGGGTCGAGAAAATAAACAAGACAAACTCCTTACAGGGTTTGTAACAGAAAATAGGACCGAGA
Source organism: Allium sativum (assembly GCA_030737875.1). NCBI lineage: Eukaryota > Viridiplantae > Streptophyta > Magnoliopsida > Asparagales > Amaryllidaceae > Allium > Allium sativum. The sequence continues at coordinate 780,326,894 of CM060913.1, read as the reverse complement.
GGGTGTCCACAAAAGATAGCCTACAAGTAAGCTCTACAGAAAACAGGGATCAAGGATACACTCCCAAAAAGAGATATCGTGCGCGTATCTAGTCTTTGACCATCAAAGTCGTACTTCCTTGAGCTCAATTCCATTGTGCCTTGACCGTCTTTTAACTTCGCGATTTCGTAGCTTCTTATTTCCTGTTTCCATAACATGAGCTGGAACTCATTCCTTCGTCGCCTCTCGTTCCACTTGCACTTATCCTTTTTCTAAAATACTTGACGCACACATGACTGCGTACTCATGATCTCATGCAAGCTTTCCAAAATTCACTAGTGAATCTCGGACCTCGTACCATAAGGTATTCCACGTAGAAGAACTTTCTCTTGAAAGTAAACAGATGCCAACCAGGTTATCAAGCGCACTTACTAGGGTGACTTCTATAACCCATGCATAAGTGAAATAAACCATCCGTCTTATCGGCGAACACCACTCGATCGGGCTCCAAATTTCCAATAAAGGCATCCAGGGATTCTAAGTAACTAGTCATGACAAATCCTCAAAAAGGTTACACGATACTTCGAGGGTATTACCAAGGCTAGTCAAAAGTCTAACTACCCTCCTATCAAAACCGGGAGTGGCACCCCTTACTGGATAACCACTTTATCCCTAGAATCCATCCATAGCTTATAGACATAAGCATTATTTCCAAACTCAACACTTGGCCTAGACATTCTCAAATCCAAACAAGTCATGTATACATGGACTGACTCTCCAATAGGACTTTGAGACAAAAATTGGGATTCTCTATTACGCTAGTACTTAAGGTGCAGAGACTCCACTATCGAAGAAGACTTAAATGATACGATGATCAAAACAAAGTCCTAACGGGATGATAGAGAAGAAAAGCTAAACCTTTAACAAGATCGTTACCCTCCTTCCGAGGTACCCTAGAAATGAGAGCATACTACTGCCCTCCCGATGATCTTGTCCTTGTCCCATGATACTTAACTATCCACCCCGTTTTACCGTGCCAAAGGTACTCTCTCGTCATGGGTTTAATTGTTCATCTTTCTCCCTCCTTTGAGGACTAAGCTTATGCCAACAAGTTGCTCATCCTTAAGCTCGTATCCTTTATCCTCTTTCTCACTATCCTTTCCTACAACGCGGCCACTGGTCTCTCGAGAACCACCTCCATCGCATGGAAAGCACTTTCGTAGATGGAAAAGACTAGTCGCAGTTAAAACCACTGTGACTACAGATGGAGAAAAGAAAGGAAAAGAGATTAAATTAAGGAAACAAGGATAGTGCTAATGGCCTTTGGGGAATAGCCTTTTTCTTTTAAAAGAAAATTTTCTTGAAAAATGCTTCTTTGTAAACGGGTTTCAAATAGTTTTCAGAAGGTCTTTAAAAACTTTTGCCCAGTCTGGTAACCTTCTGCTCTGATACCACGTGTAACACCCCGCCTCCGCTAGGGTCACTCGCAAAGGAATGCACTAGCTTTAGAGGGGCATTATTGGTAAACATGCACAGAAATATCACAAGACAGAACATATAAAAATAGCGGAAGTAAAATCAAACTTTCATAACATGAATAAATAAGGTCTAAAGCCTTTTACATCAGAGTACATCAAAACCTGTCTTGCAATAGTAAAGAAGCATAAAGACATTTTCATAAATTATTCCCCAAGTAAAAACAGTAAAGTAGCCATTAGCCAAGAAAAGTCCAAGCCATCCATGATGACCTTCAAGCAGAAGAAGTCCGAACTAAACAACAGTATTTCCTCCCTGTAACCTGGGGGGGGGGGAAACGGAAGAAAAGAGGCGAAACAAAACGGGTCAGTCAAAAAGACTGAGTAAGCCCTATCTACTATTAGCATAAAAACTAGTAAAGTTAACTGACATGAGAAACTGACATGAACATAAGCATGATGACAAGATAGATAAGCTAAATCAAAATAACAGGATGAACTACTGAACTCAGATAAACTAAGGTGTCATGATAAATTACGATGTCAAGATAAAACAAGGTATCACATCGTCAGGTTTCTATCAAGTATAATATCCCCAAGATATCTATCACGTATAACGTCCCATGATATCTATCCTGCATTTTAGCTCTGCACCTACCGTACTAGTATCCCCACCGTATCATGTGTTAACCAAGAATGACCCTCACTCAAAAGTCGTGTAATGGTCCATGTCAACCTAATATATCGCATATATAGGTTACTCAACTTGTATGTTTTATTCCATGTAAATGTTCAGTCCCTTGCCGTAGACCATACGGGCTTTCCCATGAGATTCTACATTACTTTAACATAGTTCCATGATCCTTAAGATCGGTTTGGACTGTTACCCTAAACCTAGCTAGGGTCTTCCAACATGAATTATCGTTTGTACAACTAGGACTTATGCTACCTAGGGCCACTAGGGATTACGCTTACCTATTGCACGTTTTCGTATCTCGGTTTTGGTTCAACCACCCAGGGCCACTGGGATTTACGCTAACCGTCAACCACACCCTTTTTCCCACGCATTCATCGTGAATCGTTTTCCATGTTTGTATGCACATGTATCACATCGTGCCATCCGAGTCCTGTCACAGGGCAGATCGAGAAATACAGGACTCGGTCGGGAGCTTTCGATTTATCTGCCGATGCAGATGCTAAGGTCTGTTTTTCTATACGTGGCTATGGTCCCACGCGACCCCTCCCTCAACTAGTGAAAGACAAGACATGATAAATCCTGTATGAGAACACACTACTGGCCAACCCACAATCCTAGCCTTACCGCAACCATAATTAGATAGCAATTATGGTCTATTGGGTGTTCTCTGCCTTTCCGTACGTACACGCTTGACCAAAGATGGTAGGTAGTCTGACGAAATGCTATCTAGGGTACGACCGTGTATCGTCGACTATCCCCTATCCATCCCCGTCTTTAGGTTGCTCGTATAGCAACCAAGGCATACTCTTGGTCCTTCTAACGCAGACCTTAACCACTCATGAGCCTAGTATAATTACCTGGCAGCCCACAGAGGGATCCCAAGAATATCCTCACGTTCCCCGAAGCCGCTGCTTCGTTACCCAGTTCGCTGGAGCCTTTATCTAAATCAGATACTTGCTCCTACCAGTATACTTAAACGATGACCTACCGTATCAGGTTACTCATCTATCTATGAACTGGTCTAAATTTCCTTGACAAAGAATCATTACTTAGTTATCCTTCAACTAAGGTTTACCACTTAGCCTTATTTCCGTTATCCTTGTTAATTACGGTTACCCACCTAATTCTCCGAATTAGGGTTTATATAACAGATTAAGTGTCACTTAAGTTCATGACTTAATCCCGTCTACAAATCATGTCCAAATTGGCTAAGTATCCAAGTTCAAGACTTAACCCGTCTACAAATCATGTCAAAATTGGCTAAGTATCCAAGTTCAAGACTTAACCCTACAAACCATGCTCAAGTTGGTTAAGTATATATTAACTTGACCCTATCAAATTTCTTAGTCAAACCGGTCAAGTGTATTCAAGCGATTCGTGACTTAGCCTTATCATGTTTTCACGTTACATTGGTTAAGTATGGGTTAACTTAACCTCAATAAATTAACGAGTTAGATTGGTTAAGTTTAGGTCACTTAACCACATCAAATCAACGGGTTAGATTGGTTAAGTATAGGTCACTTAACCACATCAAATTAACGGGTTAGATTGGTTAAGTATAGGTCACTTAACCACATCAAATTAACGAGTTAGATTGGTTAAGTGTTTAACTTAACCCCATTAAACTACCAAGTGGGATTAATTAATTTTAGGTTAACTTAACCCCATCAGATTACCATGTTTAGACTAATTGAGTCTAATCTTAGCCCCATCCATTAACTGTATCTTTCGGTTAAGTGTCATTAAGGAAACTTACTTAACCTTACCAAGTTATCGTGTTGGATTGATTAAGTGTTGATTAACTTAACCCCGTCCACTAGTCGTATAAAAATGGTTAAGTGTCATTAGGCAAATCAAGTTACTTAACCTACCCAACTTTGTCATGTTTTGTTAAGTATCATTAGCCCAATCTAATTACTTAACCCACTTGTCCATGTCATATTTGGTTAAGAGTCATTAATCCAATTTTGACTTAACCCTATTATGTGGCATTAATTACTTAATGCACCTTCACCTCTCACATTAGACTTTGTTGTGGTTACTAGTTAAGCCGGTCGGTTCCGGGTAGCTTTACACCACAACTTGGTCTAACCTCGGGTTCAAGCACAACATGACCAACTTCTCACATTGGGTCCTATTGTTTGCAACTACTAGTTAGGCCGGTCGGTTCCGGGTAGTTTTACGTTGCAAACTCAACCCAACCTCGAGTTGGCCACTTTCTTGTTTAGTCTAGTGTCATGTTCATTGTCAAGTTTTCAAGCAATTGGGTAGACCTAACTTAATAGGTAAATTCCCAATGGGTAGACCTAACTTAATAGGTAAATTCCCAAGCTTATGTTTTTATGCACACTTACATGTCAACTTCCATGTTATATTTCAAATCATGTTCTCAAGTTGTATTTTCATGTCATTAGAAATTACCCATAACATAACCCAACGCTTTTAAACTCGCATATACGTTCGCAACAACGTAATGGACTAAAAGAAGAGACTTGACAAAGGCATGACAAAAATGGATATTAAGCCACAAGTTAATCATGGTGGCAAATGAGGCACAAATGTGTTCATTAGCTTGCATATTACATTCTTAAGCCTCAAAACATGCATAAAACCGAAACTTGGCACATAAGCGAATCATGGTGACAAAAGACATGGAATGATGACTAGAAACTCGCATATATCATCATTTAAGGGTTATGACTTCATATGCAAGTAGACATAATGATTATGAAGGTTCTCATGTTGCATAATGCAACATTTCAACATAAAGGTTGTAGCTTTTAGCTCATAAGATCAAGATAATGACTTCATAAACTTGCATGACATGATAGCATATATCATTCTCAATGATCAAACCCAAACTTGCAACATGAACATTTAACTTCATAGTTAATATCTAAGAGTAGGGAAGGGCTTACTTTGCTATGAAGGCCTAAATCGATTAAACTAGAGCTTGTGATGAAGCCTATGCATGCCATCACCCAAAAACCCAAAGATGAACCCTCCAAATCAATGAAAACCCCCTCTTTATGAACAAAGATCAAAGCTTTTGCCTTGGAATCAACTTGAGAAGCTCTCATACTAACATAGGGACTCTCTAATACTCTCATGATCATGAAACCTCTCATAGAAATGAAGTGGAGGCTAGGATAGTTGAGTGGAGGCCATGAGAGTAGAAATTTTGCCATAGTTTAGTTACATGAGTGAATAATGAGGGTTTAGGGGAGGGTTAGGGGCTTATTTATAGAAGATTAGGCTAGTTAGGACCCTTAGATTAACCCTAGGACCAACCTGAACCGTCAGATCTCAAACCAGGCCCAAAAACCTAGCCAAGATAGAAACAGGTGCACCAGGCAAGACTGCTCGTCTGAGCCAAGTCGACAGCCAAGTCGACAGGGCTGTCGACTTGGTCAGACCAAGTCGACTCCCAAGTCGACAGGGCTGTCGACTTGGGTACTGTGGCGGGAATTTTTCCCGCCTGGCCCAACTGGCCCAATTTTCCAAATTCAAGTTTGAATTTGAAATCTGTTTTTTTTTTCTTAGAAATTTTCTGAAAACTTCGTTGGGCCTTAATCGGGTCATACGGACTCCGATTTTTGAAAACTCGGACTCTATTTTGCGTATTTTTCCGAGACGAACGCAATGGCATAGAACGTTTAACTTGATTCAGAATTTAATTTTAAATTCTGCCTTGATTCTCGTCTTAATCATGGTATCGAAATACGGGTTGTTACACACCAGCAGTTCCATTTGCATTTAAAAAACTCCAACCATCCAATTTAACACCTCCCACAGACATAAAAGGAAAATTACATAACTAGCAATTTTAGTTTCTTGTAAGAACACAATATCAGGGTTTAAAGATGCAAGCAAATTTTTAACCCTAAGGCATTTTTTGGGTTTTCTAAACCCCTTACATTCCAAGAAACTATAATCATTTGAATGAGTTATCTCTCTCTAATTCTTTCTTTCTAAAATCAGCAATAACATTCTCAGCATCATTAAGATCAAAACTAGACTTAACAGCTAGTTTATACAACTGATCATTAGATAATGAATTAAGAACAGCTGATAAAAAAAACACTACCTTCAAGTGGATGGTCAGTGTTCGTGCTTCTCCTTGCACTTCGTCTAAGCATTGTAACTCCAGATGAACTAGCCACTTCCTTTCCTTTCATGGACCTTGTTTGAGTACCAACAGTTCCAAACTATCCAACATTATCACCATGCACTGCAGAATCATCAACATCTAAAACAGAGACATCAGATTCTTGAGCAACAGACTCCTCCAAATGAACATGAATAACTTCCTTTTCACTTCAGTTCACATTCTCTATTCTTCTCACCATCCTCCGAATGCACCTCATCACTTTCATTTAGCTCAGAAAGAACAGAAAAAGGGTTTGATGAAGATGCACCCACTTTAACAGAAGCCCTTGATTTCTTCAAATTTCATTTCGGCTTCCATACCTTCAAAAAACCATTTTGATCCTTCTGAAACACCCAAGTACAGAAATCAGAAGGTACAGAGGAATCATTTATATGACCCAAAAATCTATCAGCCACAATTTCATGGTATGAATTCCTTGTGAACAGCCTTATCAGTGAGGGAATATTAATTGGAGAAGGAACCACCACTTCCACTCGAAGATATGTAAAACCTGCAGTGTCCCAAGCATCTTCTTACAATTTAATGACTCTCCCAACCTTAGATAAGATGATCCTTACCATTCTGAGATTTCTGAATATCAGAGGAAGGCTCTTTAAAGTGATCCACAAAGAAACCTCCGCTTTCGGTCGAGAAGACCCATAATTCAAACTCCATGGTCTAACATGCAAAGTCCCCATTTCATTCAAGATGGAATAAAAGTCACGCTCAAAAAAATTCCTAGGGAACTTAGCAAGAAATACATTACCATATTTCTTCACTTTCCACTCCCAAGCATGGAAATATCCAAACTCCTTCTTCAATGCATTCTCAATATGCACAATCAAGAATTCCCCCAAGAAGATCGAAATAGTCGCCCAAGAACCAAATCGTTAAACATCCTCATCAAAAACAAAAGGCGAAAGATAAATTTCATTACTTGTCGCCATGATTCTAACATTGCCTGTCTCCTCTTTTCTAGAATTGTTAGAATTTGAATTAAGAAAGAACTGAAATCCCTTATGCCCTGTTTTCTTGCATTTGAAGCAGACGATCAGATTATGACAATCTTTGATCCAATGGTCAGATTCTCCACAACGAATTTTTTTTTCCGCGATTTAACATCACTCAGAATTTCGGAATATGAAGAGACTTTGCGCGCATGTGATGATGGAAGCTTTTCTCGATTTTCGAAACTGGATTTAATAGTATTTCCTTGAAAGAAGGCACGTGAGGATTAGCATATGACTCTTGTGAAGCACGCAGGAATTTTAGATCAGACTGGATTAATGACGAAGCAGATTTAACCCAATCCTTGAAGCCATTAAAGAACGCAAGAGAAGAGGAAGCGAATGCCATCTCGTGGGGATAAATAAATAATAGATAATTTAAATAATTAAATCATGATTAAAACAGAAAGTTAAAAGTATTTTCCCTGAGTTCGATACACTCGAATTCCACTAAATACTCCATTTCTAAATAATCTTTATTTGTTTAATATTTTGAGCTTCGAAATAAATCCACCATTTTATATTAACTCAACTTGCCTTATAATTACTTCTATTCACAAAAACATTTGCTTCAATTCGTTACTCACTTCCATCGTGAATATTATTTGTTTTATATAATCAAATTCGTTATAATTGAAAATAACATTTCAAATGTAATCTCCATTGATAACTTCAATTTGGAATTATATATTTATGGAAAATCTCATTGCTCTTATTCCAAAACATATATATAATCTGTTTGTAATTTTCTTTATAATAGCCGACTTCAAGTCCATTTACAAGTGTCAATTTCAAACCCGATTTTCACTTTTCCACAAATTCAGACTTGAATTGACATTTTAATCTATCCCAAGATAAATAATTTACCAAATTTATAAACGTCATTTAAAATTTAATCTTTTTAATTTGTCTATTAAAAATAATTTTTTATTTAGAATCTCCTTTTAGAACCTTATAACGAATTTACATTCAACTATAAAATATCGATTTCAAACCCAATATTTAATTATCCAATGATAAACATTCCATTCAATTATAAATATCGTTTATAAATTTAACTACTCGTCTTATCCAGTAAACAAGCGTATATTTTCAAATCTATTAGTGATTCAATTTCTATAAGAAAATAAATTTAAATTTCAAAAATCCTTTTCTACATTTGAAATTATTTCATTATATTAAATATCAAAATTTAAAGGGCTAGTGGAATTCAAGACAACATATCAATCACAATATATAAATATTACAATAAATGATAAGTAGTAGTATAATGTTGAGGAATCAAGTTGGATCCATCCAACATGTTTTCCCCGCATCCACAGGTGTTAACCAATGTATATAACATCAATTTCACTTCAATATATGATATCATGGTAAACAGAATCAATATTTAACCAACGGTTAAATATTTATAACTAACCGGTCATTTCAACCAATTTATCAACCATTCATCCAATCAACCATCACACAACATAAAATATTAAATATAAATTTAAAACTCATTTATAAAAATATAAACGAGCTAGAGTCAGCGAGTTTACTCACCTTTGTTCGCAGTTGACGATTCTGCTTCGTTTTTCATCTAGAATCAAACAGTTTTTGATTTTTCCTGAAATTCCAGGATGAACCGCTTGTCACGATGATTTCAATGTCCCCTCTGTTTTATTCAAACTGTTAACATATAAGTATGTTATGCAAATTAAAATTCACGGTTTTATTTATTAAAATAATTTAATAATTTAATTGAATATGATATATGTTAACGTTAACGGTTAATTATTGAATTTAAACTAATTAGACTAGGTTATAACTTCAATACGGTATTCCTTATTTAATATTATAAAAACCTAAATTATATTTTAAATAACTACATCTACTTACATTCATCATTATCATTATAAAACGCTACTGGACACAATATAAACTAGACTGGACTACGCATATTCTAACTGTGTTAGGCATATATAAAAATATCAACTACCAGGATACGTAATCCTACTTGATTGTATAATTTAACATTTATAAATCCCAAACATTGCTTACTTTAGTACCAACTCAATTAGGCATTAAAAAGATTTAGGCGCACCCATATGAAAACTATTGGCCATGTTATAGTGTATTAAGCAAGATTAGGAATTTTTTAATCAAGTTTAGGCAATATAAAACAGCATTAGTCATAGGAAATCCAAGTGGCCACATTTTATGTGTTAGTTGTTTGGGCCGCGATATATATATATATATATATATATATGTATATATATATATAATAGGCTAAATTGTATATAATCAAATTATATGGCCTTACATATATTCAGCCAAACCCACGTAATAGTCTTTTCTTCCCTATTCAATCATTTCGAACTGCTGATCCCATTTTCCAGTGACCTTCCGTGCGCGTGTATTTCTTCCTACCGATGTCGTTCCCATACTTATTCTCCTCTATGTGCCCTTTATCTCCATCACCCATACAACAAACAACCGCAAACCCTTGCTTCAAACTCTAGTCAACACAGCACGAGTTAATTCTCCTTCCTCTTCCACTGCTACTCATACTATGGACATCAAAACCCACTTCCATGTCATAACCATACTCCTACCTCAACCATTGTCATCCACGCTGAATGGAGCCAACTTATCACCGATGAACTCATGTTGCCTGCTTCCTTGTATGGACATTACCACACCAACGAATGCTCACCTTCCTGAACCCCAAAACCGCCGCGACCATCGACATCCCGTTTTCACTCTCCACCTTACCACTACCACTACGTCACGCTTGAAGCCATCGGTGGATTCGCGATTGACGGAAGCAAACTCAGCTTTAGTAGAGAAACAGGCGAATTTTTTTGTCACCATTTCCCTACAAAATTTTCTTGTATTTGCGCCTCGCGCCCCTGATCGCCTCACAGTCCTCCTCGTCGCCATAAAACCACCCAGCCACCGTTGAAGCTCAAACCTAGCTATGCTGCTGAAGGAGGCCGAAACTAAAGTTCCATCGAGACATATAAAACTCGTATCAGCATAAAGCTCTTGAATTTAGGATCCCATCGGTGTAAAATTCATAACTTATAGTGGAGTATTTGTATAGAAATTAAATTTGGAAGATCTATGCTTTCGTGTTTTCTCTTATGCTGATTTCGTTTTGTAATGGAAGAGCAAGTCCATATTTATAGAAGCAGTAGCTTGACGCGCACCGGTTGAGATGGATTTGCGGCCATGTAAACTAGGGTTAGAATGTAGACTAGGCATATGCGTTAATTTCCTTTGTCTGCACATTTTCACTCATAGGATTGCATAACTTTTGTTTCTTGTACCGTAGGAACGGTTGTCACCCTCTTTTTGACATACTGGGAAAGTCTGCCTTAGTGAAATTTATGTATCAGTGAAAGATTTTTTTCTATTATTATTGGTAGATGTTATTTTCATGACCATTGATACAGTTAAATTGATTTTTATTTTAGAATTTAAGCTTTTGTGAATGACTAGGTATGTCCTTAATCAATGCATGTAGTTGCCAAGGTTAATTTAACTACTTCTTATGCGTAGTCTGACCGAACACCGGAAACAAGTTAGCAGAGTAGATTTATATGAAATTTACGCACGAAGTAACACCCTTAAACAATCACATATGGCCCCAAGGATTGTGAAGAAAAATGCAATTCTGTAATAACTTAATATTACAGACATTATGAGACTGGTTTCATCGAATTCTGAGTTCGTTTGTAAAATGGCTATTTTTAAGGCTTAAGTAGATCAATACAGTATAAATGTATTCAAAAGCAATTCAAATTAAATAATAATAAATTATTACTATTGTATATATCGAAATGGAATATCATATAACCCCAAAACAAACATATTTGGAATTTAAACTCGATATTTCAAATTAAATTGACTTTCAGATTTTGAAATCGATTTATATAATAAATCGTTATAATTTATAAACGATTCCATAGCAACTATTTGAAAATTTGATTTGGACATAACCCATAATATATAAGACAAAATTTCGATTTTTCACTTCCAGTAAAAAAATACAGCCAAATAGATCCAAACGTTTCTTGTTTCAAAGAAATCCGACTTATATTGAATCCTGCGTAATCAATTGAAGTTCAAAACACAATATTACGAACTACAACGACGTTATACGTTCAAACTTCGTTTTTAATAAATAAATTCCTTATAAAATATTTTTAAATTTCCAATACGGCATTTAAACCCAATTTAAATGTTTTTTTAAATTAACGGTAAAAATTCTAGATCGTTACATTCTTCCCCCTTGAAAGAATTTCATCCTCGAAATTGCTAAGGTAGAAAGAATACTAAAACCCTATTAACTAAGCTAAAAATCATTTGTTTTACTTCTAAATTTCAGTTTTAACTGAACGATTACTTTCAATTAAAATATTAATTTATTCTTACTAATGAAAATTTTCAAAAATAATGAAAATTTCTAGCACCTTAAATTTTTGGAAAATTTTGGCATAGTATCTTCTGTATGGAGGGACTTCTACGATATCGCAAGAACAACAAATATATATACATTGATCCACACAATCGAAAACAAAATTCAAATCCCAATTTTTGTATTTTTGCATAGGCGTACCTTATATAAGCGTTATTAAGCGATCTTGCTTGATTTGTATGTTGTTTTCGTGGCCAAAATCAAGCTGATGTCTCCAGATACTTGTACTTACTCAATCTAATAGGTAAATTTCATTAACTGAGGTTTACATAATTATTCATTCCTTTAGCCAATATCACCCCAAAATTTTCAATCAGTATCCTCACATCCATATTATAATTTTCCATACACGTTCATATCCAATTTAGAATCCATATACAAACGTCCATGTTTATCCAAATGGGATTTAAATCAATTCATTTCCTTATATTTCAAGCTCATTTCACTTTTCGTTTATAAGCTACCGACTTATCTTAAGTTCATTTCAAATTCATTCGGTTCACATTAACTTATACGAGTTTAATTTTAAATTCAGAATTTGAATTCTCCTTTTATTTCCAAATGGTTTGGAATCATATAATCATACACAGATATTTATAATCATCTGAAAATTCAAAACATTTGATTTTTTTTAAAACAACCTGTTCTTTTCAAAAAAAAAAAATTCTATCAATGAATGATTGTAGTAGCAATCCGTCACTCAGAAACTTGAAAATGAATACCGATAATGTCGCGATCCATTATCTGAATTATTTTCTCGCCACTGAAGTTATTTCAGTGCTTAACCATTTTCAAATTACTTTAAAACCATTCTTATCCAAAATCCCTTCAAAGGATGTTATATTACTTTTAAAATACTTCAGTAAATATTTCTAAACATCCGGGATTTAATTCCAATTCTGGTCTGAATTTAATTTTATTTCAGTTAATTTGTATATTCTATTATACACAAGTTTCATTTGGTTATATATAATCATTTCAGCATTATAATCTCATTGGATTATGATAATGACAATCAACACATCAATAATTCAAAAAAATATTTCTTTATAACAAAATATAATTTTGAGTAAAATTATTTCATTTACCCACCTTAAAACAATATTATGTCGAACAATTCTGTTCAAATGTTTATAAATCCCTATTGATCACGTCAGCTAAACGTATCGATATGGAATTTAAACACCACTCAACAAACTAATCAACACAATATAAAATAATTTTATATTAATTCTACAAATATGCTTTCTCGTATATATACTCAAAATCAATCTAGGGTATTACTAACACCATCTTTATTGAGTAAGCCACAGAGCCAAGGTTACTACTTAACCTTCAACTCTGATACCAAATGTAATGGCCCGAATTTCCGTACCCTTTGAGTTGACTTATTACATCACACGTCTAACCCAAATTACACAGAAATACGAATCATTAATAGAAAGAAGTCAGAGGAAGAGAAATAGAAAGAAAGAAAAGTTAGAATAGAAGAAAACGAAGAAACACCAATCTCACATCGGAGCTAATAAAATATATTATATAACGTAACTTTTGAAATACAAATTTGTTTTGTATATACATACCATTATCAGAGTACAACATTTGTTCATCACAACGGAAATATAATATACAACTATATAATGCCACCTGCTCCAAGCTCCTCCAGGGGCATCTGTAAATACCTGAACTACTTGACTGCCCGTATAAATTTGGGCGCCCAAGAGTTTAGGGTAAAACAAAACAAATAAACTTTGAGTCAGTCATGGGACTGGTGTGAGTAATATCCAACCGTTTAGTTAACTTTCAAAAACCTTTTCGAAGGAAAAGATAATCGTAAGACTGATCCACACATAAACACGGATGGTTTTTACCTTACGATAACCAAAAATATTTTTGATATCGAATCCAGTGGTATTATAATAGTGTCTAAATCAAATACATAGCAATATATCAGAAAGCTTGCATCTCATGCTCCATATATAATATAAAATCAAAAAGCGTTGGGCTCTTATTGGAGATTAGATTCCGACTATGACAAGGTATGGAACAACCTTCCGATCAGTGTACTCTAGAAGGGATACACTGGGGTTCAACAAGAACATCGTGCAACCCGGCCACACATGACTGGACACTCATTTAAATTGAGTGTTCCGAGCATATTATCACCAATGTTTGTGATCAGCAACCGTTACCGAAAGCATACAGCAGCGAATAGAATAAGAATCAAAATGAAATTTCTCTAGATTAGGTGATAATATCCCTAATGGAAATGACCCACTTGGCCATGCTGCTTGCGATTTCTGTCATTTCCTAGTTGATAAGGCTAGAAGTCACGATTATCTTTTAGAATATCTTGTCATCATTTACTTTGAATGCCACATCGTCAGATCTGTCAAATCACTAATTGACATCCACAAATATACTCTGGGTGTTAAGCTTAAGAGAATAAATTCCCCGCCACTGTACTTGGAATATTTGTACAAATCAACATTCGTGACCATCTAGAAATATTTTGTCAGACATTCATCTATATACCATCTCCGGGGACTGGACAAGCCGAAGGCACTGTTCTGTTAATCCATTTTGGGCAATTCTACATAGCATTAATAAAATAGCCCTTGCACTTCACTCCGTCTTCAATTATCTTCGGCATATTGATTCATAACGCTTATGCCAATACAGAGTGGATTCCAGATAATAAACCTGATCCGGGTCTCTCCGTATTGACAAAGAAGGTATAAAATAAATTAAAAACTTTGATAGTCGGTGATTTAACTATCAAAGGAACATCCATACAACCAACGATCCTATTTCTGAATGGAAATTCTACCAATCAACCATCAAGCAACACTGGTACCCTTTTAATTAATTTCTTATCAAATTATCATTTTTAAATTTCCCGATATCTTCGCAGATATTTCTCAAAACCGTTTTAGCCTCTCACGATTCTCGGAAAAATATTTACAAATATTATGAACTCTTATTTTCCATATTCCAGAAAAAATACGTTATTAAAGTTGGAAAATATTTCCATCTCTAGACATTTCTTATTTACTATTTTTAGAAAATATATGTTATTAACATTGGAAAACATTTCCAATTTCCATTTCTAAACTTCTCATTAATCAAATCATTTCAGTTTCTATTCTTATAAAATATCTCTGGTTATATATGGAAAACGTTTCCGAATTCCATTTATTCAGATTTAATCGATGTCATATAAAACATCATTATTATAACTCAACTCATTAACCATTCACTAACCGTATCACTAACCAATCCTTACTACCGAACCTTAACCATTCCTCCGATCCATTGATCATGAAGTCAATCAAGTTGGGGTATAATTACCTCTTAGACCTTAACTGACCAACATTCTCAACTTCAAAATAGTCAAAGCCTACAACTTCAAATAAACCATCACTTACGTGACTCTCAGATTCAATTTAAGAATCTACTTCTTTACAGAAAAACGCTGATTATAACGATAGCGCTATAATCCTTATTCCGAAATATTTTAATTCAAATATAAATTTAATTCATAAATTTAAATGAATTAATAAATAAATAATATATTATTTAAATAATTAAATTTGATTAAATCGGAGAGTAAAAAGTACTTTCCCTAAATTCGATACACTCGAATTCCACTAAATACTCCTTTTTCGAATAATCTATATTCGTATAATATTTCGAGCTTCGAAAATAAATTCACCATTTTATATTAACTCAAGTTGCTTTTTAATTACTTCTACTCACAAAAACATTTGCTTCAATTCGTTATTTAATTCAATTGTGAATATTATTTCTTTTATATAATCAAATTCATTTTATACCTTGAAATAACATTTCAAATCTAATCTCCATTCATAACTTCTATTTGGAATTATTTATAGAAAATCTCATTGTTCTTATTCCAAAACATATATATAATCTAGTTAAAATTTCTTTATAATAGCGAACTTCAAGTCCATTTACAAGTATCGATTTCAAACCTGATTTTCGCTTTTCTATAAATTCAAACTTGAATTTACATTTTAATCTATCCCAAGATAAATAATTTACTGAATTTATAAACATCATTTAAAATTTAATCTTCTTAGTTTGTTTGTTAAAAACAGATTTTTATTTAGAATCTCCTTTTAGAACCCTATAACTAATTTACATTCAATTATAAAATATTGATTTCAAACCCAATATTTAATTATCCAATGATAAACATTCCCTTCATCTATAAATATCGTTTATAAATTTAACTACTCATCTTATCCATTAAACAAGTGTATATTTTCAAATCTATTCGGGATTCAATTTCTATATTTTGAAATAAATTTAAATTTTAAAAATCCTTTTCTACATTTGAAATTATTTTATGGTATTAATATCAAAATTTAAAGGCCTATCGGAATTCAACACAACATACTCAATCATAGTATATATATCACAACAAATGACAAACAATAATATAAATGTGAGGAATCCAGTTGGACCCCTCCAACCTATTTTCCCTGCATCCACAGATGTTAATCAACGTATATAACATCAATTTCACTTCAATATATGATATCATGGTAAACAGAATCAATATTTAACCAATGGTTATATATTTATAACTAACCAATCATTTCAGCCAATTTATCAACCATTCATCTGATCAACCATCACATAACATAAAATATTATATATAAATTTAAAACTAGTTTATGAAAATATAAATGAGCTAGGGTTAGTGAGTTTACCCACCTTTGTTCGCCGTTGATGATTCTGCTTTATTTTCATTTGAAATCAGACAGTATTTGATTTTTCCTGAAATTCCAGGGATGAACCGCTTGTCACGACAATTTTAATGTCCCCTCTGTTTTGTTCAAATTTGTTAACATATAATTATGTTATACAAATTAAAATTCATGGTTTTATTTATTTAAATAATTTAATTGAATATGATATATGTTAACGTTAACGGTTAATTATTGAATATAAACTAATTAGACATGGTTATAACTTTAATACGTTATTCCCTATTTAATATTATAAAAACATAAATAATATTTTAAATAACTACATCCTCCTTATGTTCATTAATTATGATCATAATAAAACGCGACCGGACACATTATAAACTAGACCGGACTAGGCATATTCTAACTGTGTTAGGCATATATAAAAATATCAACTACCAGGACACGTAATCCTACTTAATTATATAATTTAACATTTATAAGTCCCAAACATTGCTTACTTTAGTACCAAATCCATTAGGCATTAAAAAGATTTAGGCGCACCCATAGGAAAACTACTGGCCACGTTATAGGGTATTAAGCAAGATTAGGAAATTTTTAATCAATTTAGGCAATATAAAACGATATTAGTCATAGGAAATACAAGTGGCCCCGTTTTATGTGTTAGTTGTTTGGGCCGCGATATATATAATAAGCTAAATTGTATATAATCAAATTTTGTGGCCTTACATATATTCAGCCAAGACCACGTAATAGTCTTTTCTTCCCCATTCAATCACTTTGAACTGCTGCTCCCATTTTGCAGTAACCTTCCATGCGTGTGTATTTCTTCCTACCGATGTCGTTCCCATACTTCTTCTCCTCTACGTGCCCTTTATCTCTATCACCCATGCAACAAACAACCGCAAGCCCTTCCTTCCAACTCTAGTAACCACAACACTCGTTAATTCTCCTTCCTCTTACACTGATACTCATACTGCAGACTTCGAAACCCACTTCCATGTCATAACCCTACTCTTACTTCAACCATCATCATCCACGCTGAACAAAGCCAACTTGTCACTGATGAACTCGTGTTGCTTGCTTCCTTGTACTGACATTACCACACCACCGAATGCTTACCGTCTTGAACCCCAAAACCACTGCCACCATCGGCCTCCCCGTTTCCCTCTCCACCTTACTACTACCACTATGTCATGCTTGAAGCCACCGGTGGATTCGCGATACACGGCAGCAAACTCAGCCTCAGTAGTGAGATAAGCGAAAAAACTTGTCAACGTTTCCCTTGAAAACTTGCATGTACGTGCGCGTCGCGCCTCTGATTGCCTCGCAATCCTCTTCGTCGCCCTAAAACCACCTAGCCACCGTTGAAGGTCAACCCTAGCTATGCTGCTGAAGGACGCCGAAACCAAAGTTCCATCGAGACATATAAAACTCGTATCAACGTAAAGCTCTTAAATTTAGGATCCCATCAATATAAAATCCGTAACTTATAGTGGAGTATTAATACAGAAATTAAAATTTGAAGATCTATGCTTTCGTTTTTTCTCTTATGTTGGTTTCGTTCTGTAATGGAAGAGCAAGTCCGCATTTATAGAAGCAGTAGCTTGACGCGCACGGGTTGAGATGGATTGGCGGCCACGTAAACTAGGGGTAGGATGTAGACTAGGAATGTGCATTAATTTATTTTGTTTGAACGTTTTCACTCATAGGGTTGCATAACGTTTGTCCTTGCACAAAATGGTCGTCGCCCTCTTTTTGACATACTGGGAAAGTCTGCCTTAGTAAAATTTATGTATTAGTGAAAGATTCTTTTTTCTATTATTATTGGTAGATGCTATTTTCCTGACCATTAATACAATTAAATTGATTTTTATTTTAGACTTTCAGCTTCTGTGAATGACTAGGTATGTCCTCAATCAATGCACGTAGTTGCCAAGATTAATCTAACTACTCCTTATGCGTAGTCTGACTGAACATCAGAAACAAGTTAGCAGAGTAGATTTATACAAAATTTACGCACGAAGTAACACCCCCTAAACGATCACATACGACCCCCAAGATTGTGAATAAAAATGCAATTCTGTAATAACTTAATATTGCAGACATTATGAGTCTGGTTTCGTCGAATTCTGAGTCCGTTTGTAAAAAGGCTATTTTTAAGGCTTAAGTAAATCGATACAATATAAATATATTCAAAAACAATTCAAATTAAATAATAATAAAGTATCATTATTGTAAAATCGATTTATTTATATAATAAATCGTTATAATTTATAAACGATTCCATAGTCACTATTTGAAAATTTGATTTGGACATAACCCATAATATATAAGGCAAAATCTCGATTTTTCACTTCCATTAGAAAAATACTGCCAAATAGATCCGAACATTTCTTATTTCAAAGAAATCCGACTTATATTGAATCCCGTGTAATAAACTGAAGTTCAAAACGTAATATTACGAACTACCACGACATTATGGGCTCGTTTTAAATTTAATTATAAATTATACATTCAAACTTTGTTTTTAATAAATAAACTCCTTATAAAGTATTTTTAAGTTTCCAATACGACATTTAAACCCAATTTAAATGTTTTTTTTTAATTAACGGCAAAATTTCTGGGTTGCTACAGAATCTTGAACATAAGCTTTGATACTAGACGTAACAACCCAAATTTTCGCAGGTCCGAATTTTTCATAAAATGCTAAAATACAAGTCTACTAAAACTCGAATTGGTTTGTCTGGTATCCTGCAATAAGAATGCAGAAAAAGATAAATATATCAGAGCTCATAACAAAATATCTCACAGTGGAACTGAATAAAATATATAGTAAGAAAACACCCACCATAACAATGACATTGACTAGCAAGTGTCTCTAAGTTGTAAAGTCTCTGCAACCTGTCAAACCAGTAGGTCTGTTATGAGGAGGGGATCAGAACAAAAGTTTAAGTGAATGGATAAGTTATACTTTATAAATATAACACTACACATACCATTTTATCAATGATTCACTTTTATTAGGCTGTAATGACCCAGTTTTGGACTAGTTTCATATCTATAATGTATAGATTATACTTTTAATTTAATTTAACTTAATAAAATAAGATTTTATATATCTGGGAAAAATATCTGGGAAATTCCAAATATATTCTTGACGATTTAAATTTCCATAACCAATGTTATGTGTACATATATAAATTAGATAATTTATGTTTTATCATTTTTTGATGTTTTAATTACTTTTAAACTCCTACATATATAGATTTCTCAAGTAAGGCATATAAAGGGAAATGTGATTACTTAAGTTGTAATTTAATCTGGATTATTCACTTGAAATTGAAATAATAATTTACATACGTAAAATATCAATTTATTTTACATGAGAATATCATGACTTTAAATAATAATAAGAAGACGAGTGAATTCTAACTTTTGCCTTAATTTATATATAAGTGAAATACATACGTAGACAAGTTTACTTTTGTACAATCGTAGTATTTAAGCTTGTGTGTACACTTGCATATTAATAAATATAGTACGTATGGAAGTGTAGTATGTACATTATAGACATGTAAATAGATATATATTTGTGTATAAGTGTGGTATGAATTTAAAGTGTATATGGCATATTAATTTAACATAAATGTGTACATGAAGTATTAAAATAATACAAAAGTAAAATAGAAATCTAAACCAAGTTGAGAAAAACAAAGCTGTAACTTCTTGCTAATCAAATGGATAAGAAAACCATACATAGAGTAACCTAGACCTTATGAATCAAAGCTAAGGCAAATTAATTGAAAGGAAAGTTGCAGCCAAGAAAAGAAAGCCTATAAAAATATGACATGAAGACAACCTATGAAGTGGTAGGCCTACAAGTTGGCATTCTAGAGATTTAAGCCAACACTAGCTATGTGAAGCACATCTCTGTAGATTGCAATGACAAGCACAACTGAGAGGAGAAATGGTAACCGAAGTACACAAGATCTTGATATGAAATCAAGTCATTTATCAGTGATCTTGCCTTAGTGGCTAAGTTTACTTTATATATATAAAAGGACACACTTGCAGTAAGGAAACATGGCTAGGCTATGAAAACTTAGGAGAAAATAGAGGCAGTATAGGATTGTAAAATCAAAACATCAACATCACTTCTTCAATCGCCGCTGCATATGCAACCTTCCTGCCAAACACCTACCCGCCAAACATGTAACAACCTGGAATTTTGGGGCCAATTAAAAATTTTTATTTTAGAAATTTTAATGGAAATTTAATATTTAAAATAATTTATTTTAAATAATAACGACTACAAATTTATTTTGATAATGAATATAATTAATTTAATTAGAAAAGGAGTTAGAAACAGCGCTGCAGTTTGAAATTTTGATTTTGAACTTTAACTGCCTGTACAGGATGCAAAATAAATCGAATTTCAGTGAAAACCAAAAATATTTAAATATGTTTAATTATATCTTTCTAACGAATCTGAAAAATCTAAATTTCACTTTAAAAATAAAAAGTTATGTCCAGTTTAAAATTTAGAAAAGTCGTTATAGAATTTAATTTAATTTTAATATAATATATAGCCCCTAAAAATAGCCATTTTGCAAACGACCTCGGTTTTCGATGAAACCATTTTTGTTGGAACCAGAATGTCGAATTATTGCTAGGTTTCAATTTTCATAATTTTTCGAATTAATATGTGAGTGTGGCAAAGGAAAACGTGTTTTGTCAATTACAGTCAAATTTAATCGACTTGAAAATAACCATTTTTCAAACAGTCTCAGAATTTGACGAAATTAGTCTTGTTAGGACCGTATCGTCAAAACATAACTAGAAATAATTTTTTCTGGAATTTTTAGAGGTCGTATGTGGCCCCGGCATATTTAAATGTACGGTGGAAATTAAATTATTAATTCAATATTGTAATTTTAATTAAACACGCAACAGATTTCAGAATTGGGCCATGGGACATAGCCCATCGCGTTTAGAAGGCGTCAAAACGCTAAGGTAGACACTAGCTGGGCCTGATTTGGAGACAGTCCGAAAATTTCACTTTAAAACACGAAAAACGAGATTAAATATTAAAATAATATTAAAATTTTCGGAAACCCTAATCCTGAAAACATGGAGCCGCCAATCTCTCTTTTAATGGCCAGAATCATCCCGATTTCAAATGCTAAGTTCTTCCAATCCAGACAACGAAAATCAACAAACCATATATCAAATCGAAGAGTTTTCTGAGAGCTATCAATCGGTACAGGTATGATTGGGGTTCAATCATCAGATGGGCCGATTTCTTGCTCCAAAGCGCCGATGTTTGGAGCCATTGCTGGCACGGTGGGGACCTGGCGACGCGAAGGGTGGATGGCGGCAGTCGGCGCTTCGACGAGGTGATGTTGGATCCGGGTACGGCGAGGTGTATAGAGGGAATTTCTAACCCTAAGTCTGAGTGATGGGTTCGGTTCAATTCGATGGTAGCAGGAAGAAGAAGAACGTGGACAAAGGGTATAATTCTTATTTTTAATTATTTAATTAAAATAATTTATAACGTTTCTAACTAAATTTAATCGTAACTAATTCATTCGAAACCAGAATCAAACGAAACTGAAAGCATTGGAATCGCAATGAAAAATACTACGTCATGGAGCAGACTAGGACCATTTCTAAGCAAATCAAATTTTGGCCAAATTTCAGATCTGAATGGAAAGCTATTGGTGAGAATTCTATATTTAAAAATAATTAAAATATTTATTATTTCTCGCTATTTAATTCCATGTTTGTATGTTGAATTATTCAGATCTGTGATGTATGGAATTGTTGTGTATTGATTTTGATGATTGTGATGCGATGATTTAATTGATTTGTTCTGTGTTTTAATAACATAGCTTAGTTCGCTAAAATTATAGATCGATGTGTTTTAATTTAAATTAGATCATGTTGGAAATGTTTGTTGAATAATTGTAAAAATATTGTTTTGTCTATTTTATTGAATTGAAATAAAAGTGTCAATTCAATATAAAATTATCATTTTGCCTATTTTATTGAATTGAGATTAACTGTCAATTTAATAAAAAGAAATATTTTATTGCCATTTTCCCTTTTAGATAAAAAGAAACATTTTGTTGTTATTTCTTTTAATATTAAAAAGATCATTTTGTATCATTACTTTTAGAATTAAAAAGGTTTGCTTTTTATTTTTCTTTTTAAAAATAAAAAAATTATGAAGTTGAAAGTTGCATTATTTTTATTTACATTTTAGATAGAAGTATGAATTAAAAAGGATTATTTTTGTCGCCATTTCCTTTCAACATCAATAAGAACATTTTTTTTCTAGCTCTTCTTTGTAGAATTAAGGGTATCATTTTTGTTAACATTCTTTTTCCCTTTAGGGATTAAAAAAGAAACATGTTTGTGTCATTTTCCCTTTTTGATAAAAAGAAACATTTTTCTGTCAATTCCTTTTTAGATTTAAAGGTCATATTTGTAGCGTCAAAATTGTTCATATTTAAAAGTTACATTTTTATTTACATTTTAGATGTGAATAAAAACACGAACCTAATAGCTGCATTTTTTTTAATCTACATTTTAGATGTAAATACAAACTTGAATTGTTAATGTTGTAATTTTTATCGTCGTTTTAAGATGCGGTAAAATAGAAATGTTGATGTTACTATTTTATTGTCATTTTTGATGCGATAAAAATAGAAATGTTAATGTTATATTTTTATCGTCATTTTAGATACGATAAAAAGAATATATTTTTGGTGTTATATTTTTATTGTTATTTTAGAGAGAAAAAAAAAAGATTGGAATTGAGAACATTACTTTTATTGTCTTCCTAGAGACAAACAAAGGGATGGGTAAAAATGTCACTTTTGTATTGTCATTTTTTTTAGATGAATAGAAATGGTAGGATTAAAACATTAAAAATGTTAACATTAGATTAAAAACATTAAAAATGTTAACATTAGATTAAATAGAACATTTTGATTAGAAAATGTCCATTTAGTTAAAAAGTACATTTTGGTAGAAAATGTGCATTAGAAATAAAAGGAACATTTTGATTTAAATATGTCCTTTGGTTAGAAATTTTCTATTAGACTAAATCAGTCATTCTTGTTAAGATTTGAATTGACATATAAATTTTGTCATTTTTGTTAAGGTTAGATTGACATATAAATTTGTCGCTTTCGTCAAATTTAGAATTAAAAGAACATTTATGCTAGAAATAAACACTTATGTTAGAACCCAAGAATAAACATTTATGTTAGAATCCAAGAATAAACATTTATGATTTGAATCCCAGAATATCATTTATGATTAGAATTCAAGAATGTCATTTATAGGAGAATTTAAGAACGTCATTTATGTTAAAAATTCAAAACCATGTCTACACAGCCATTAACAAGTTTCCTGACTTGTTTATGTTGATTGGGACGATAATTTTTACACATCGCCCAAGTGCACAGATAATTTATTTGATTAATTGTTGTGTTATGTGTTGGTTGAAAACCCCACACAGGTCTTGGGATGATATTCACACATCTCCCTTGTGATTAGTTTCAAGCGTTATTTATTTGACGCTTATACAGTATTAATATTCACTTTGGATGTTTGGATGTTATTAATGATTTTTATCATTAGTGTAGAATACATTGCGGTGTTTGAAACCCATATAGTTAAATTATATGGTAATTGTTTGGGCCTCGTTCCAATTTTGAATTAAAATAATATTTTAATATAATATTCAGTTAAAGGAAATGAAATAATGGTGTTGATGTTTTTAACTCAAAAGATTTTATTATACGTGTTAAAAGGTCACCATGAAAAGGGTTGAGTTAAAATACGAACGGTCCATGACCCGAGGTTAAGCCCAACTTATGGGATAAGCCTTAATTATCTGTGTGACCCGAGGTTAAGCCCAACTGTATGATGTTATCGTGAAACCAAATCTCACTAGGCATACTAATCAATATAAAAATCTACAAAATGTAAAATTTAGCCTAAACAAGTATTATTTCCACTCACATAGATTTTGGAGAAGCGATAATACTGGTTTGAATGCTGAAATCGTCGTTATTCGATTCTACTGCAGATCTATATAAAAGAATCATATAGATTTGAATCTCAAATATAAATTATAGAGAATTCCAAAACAAAAACTATATAGAATTAGATTGGAAATGAAATAGGTTAGAGATAGAAGAAGAAACCTAAATTCCTGGAATGTCAGCAGCAGAATGGAGGCATAGAGAATGAGAGGGTTTAGAGATTTGTGAGCTGGGTTAGGTAGTATTTATAGGTGTGTAGATGAATAGAAACCACTAGATTAACGTAGATTTAATCTAGGCTATCCATTTTATAAAAACCAACCTAAAACACTATCCAAACCAACCCTCACTAGGCTCTGGTCGCACCAGGCGACTGACACCCTCCCTAGAAGGGAAGTCGACCGCGGTCAGCACCCTTCTAGGTAAGCGGTCAACCTCCTAGTCATGAAATTGGCCAATGGCCTGCATTGATTGCTGGGAAGATATTTTATATAATGTTATTTATACTTAGTTAGATCTTACCTTTTAAACAATATTCTTATCCCCAAATGTATGTATATATACACACAATTTTGAATTGAATGGAATATTTTAATCACCCATTAGTTAGTTATATTTTATTCCATATATTTATATTATAATTCAAATTTCAAACGTTATTGCATATATATTAACGCACAACATCTTTTAAATGTAACTCCTTCATATAGACTCAGATTCTGACATACTATATATGAAAATGATCAGAATCTCACCACAAATATAACTATGCTATTTTCGTGGCCAAATTTCTAATGCTGTAAAATTCCATTTTTCAAATCATTAATATATTATTATTTTATCGTTGTTTTTCATTGCTTATTATTATTTATTTTGAATTAGATTATTTTAAGCTTGTTTAGGTATATTTTTACGGGATGTTACAATCGGAGAACACAAAAATAAGAAAGAATTCAAAAACACGTTTATTGATAATATTCACTCATTACATTTGATTTCTATTGTCTCGTTCAGATCAAATATAATTATTATAAAATATAACCTCTGAGTGCGACATATGAGAATGCCCCTCGATTATTTAAAGTTTAAAGATATAGAACTAAATTTTCATGCCTTTACAAACATCTGAAATTAATGAAAACAATGAAAAAAAACTCCTAGAATAACTACTGCCTCATACATGCCTTCGGAAGCTTATACGTATAAGTGAAACTTGAAAAGCTTCAACCACCAGCCTATTCAAACGAGTACCCGATAGTTTAAGAAAAAATTAAAAACTTTGGGTCAATCAACAATGTGATGTGAATAATAATTTGTCTACTCGATTTAAATAGATATCTAGAGAAACCACGCCATATAGCGGAATAGATTTCCCATTACTAGTGTCAAACATATTAACCAAGCTCGTGCTCCTGCACTTTCAAATGTTTGGAACATAATAATATAATAGTTATATGGTACAATAAGTAACATGTAGTAGATTCCCCGTCTACGTTACCTTGACTAACCATCTTAACGATTTCGCGCGCGCGCTCGCGCGCACACACACACACACACATATATACACACACACACACACACACAAGTCATTCACTTGCACTCTAGTTTCCTACTTTGGTTGAACGATAATTTCCCCATCATTTTCTTTGTTTCGATTTCCCATTGTGTCAAGTAGATTAACCACCCTTTAGAAATCAAAACCTATATCATAGATGTGGATTAGTTATCACACATCCCATCGTTTTACACTCAGATAATTATGAACCTCTCAATAAAGCATTGCGAGTATCCCTCACATAAGACTTGGTTTTGCCTCCGGTTGAAAAAAAACCATGGAATTTTATGGGATTAATCATGCTAGATGTTTCGAAAAAAATTGCTATCCCAATATACCTTTCGTTTATCCCATTGGTATCCCCAATGTATTCCTTTAAGTTTTGATTGCAATTGATATTTCTAAATCTCATTTCCTACATCTCATTTGTACCCTTAATGTGCTCATATATGCATAAAAGCTTAACATGATTCCCTATCAAGTCTAAGTTAAAACTACAGATTTCGCCAAGCAAAGTATCAAATTTAAAGTGATGTATTTGTTCTCGACTGAAAGCATCATGTGTAAATAATAAATTCAGAATCCCCTTTCAAACCAAACCCCTTTCCAATTCTTTCTGTGGGTGTCGAAAGCAACATGTTATATCCTTATGAAAACAAACATCATGCAAAACCAATGCAAACAATTAAACCTAAGTAAACATTCATACACAAGTTGTTTGTTCGAAAGCATCCGTTGAAAGTCTTAATTTTGAAGCAACATTTAGGAAAAATAGTTGGTTTGTTAATTCTCGCATACCTGAAAATCGAACTCGTATGTTGATCCCTATGTATATGATTAATAGTCGTTACTTTCTCATATCACCAGCAAATCAAACAGTTGGACTATGGCCTTCTTTTAAGGCATACAGGCTATAGCACATTCTTAGGATAAAAATATTTACAAATTAAAGATTGGGCTTTTGTTTCTTTTGAACCAATGGTTCATAGAGGCTGCATGGTTCAGATCCAATTTCCGCATAGGGAAGACCTGAAACATTTTTAGACCATGATGGTGGATAGCATATTAGCATATGGGGTTCACCGCGGTTTATGTTGAAAATTTCCGGTATTTCATAGCAACTACTTCACCTATGACACACAAAAGTATTATTGTCAAAAATCTTAAAATCCTACGATTTGAATTCCTTTTTGAATCGAATCTCTCCCTTTACGATTCGATTTATATTTCGATTCAAATCAGGCTGATACAACACTTTAGAAATACCATTCAGTTCAAATTAATATATTCAGCGCACTTATTTGAATCTACAATTCCTATTTTAATGATTTAAAAATAAATTAAAATCGAAACAAGATAGAAAATGATGTTTTAGGTTTAGACGTAGAAATTTAAACACTAAAATTAATTTCAAAGTGTGTTCAAGCTTTAGAATGTATATTTTTTTGAATTCACGATTTACGATTTAAATTCCGTTTTGATTCATAGTTTAAACTTTACAATTTACGATTTAAAGAGTGTGTGTATAAGATCCAAATTAATCTCATACGCACTTTTTTGGATCACGCGCGTGCTCGCGCGCGCGCACACACGCACACACACACACACACATATATATATATATATATATATATATATATATATATAAAGAAAAAAAGAAAAATGAGCGTTCAATGTCACTCCAAATAGTGCAGCACCCCAAATTCCCTACGATTCCCACCACAATTTTCCTTTTAGTTGAAGAAGAGAGAGAGAATGAGTGGAACTAAAGAAAAGGAGGAATTATAGTGGAAATCATAGAGCATTAGGGGTAATGCACTGTTTGGGTGACATCTTAGTGTTCACCTTATTATTCACAACAACAAAGGTTTTTGTTCATCAAAGAACCCTCACCCTGTTCTTTTTCTTATATACAGAGCTACATTTTGCAAGTGGAGGTGTTCTAAAATAAAGAAATAACTAGATATAATTCCTATTGTTATATTCCAGCATGACAACACGTATTTTTACAGACTTATGAAAAAGGAGTATTTACATTAACATTTATAATTATAATTTGACCGATGCTAAATTTATATGTACTTGTATTCACATCAAATATCATACTTCACTGATTTATTAATAAACACCAAAGTTTTTGTAGCCTAGTTGTCAAAACTAGGCCAGGCTTGTTTAGCCTATGGCTCTTCAAAAATGACCCAAAACAGATTCAGGAGGAATAAACCGTGCAGTCTGTATATATTTGTACACAATTAAAAAAGAAAAAGATTTCTTGCCACCTCGTTTACAACCACGTTGCACGCTTGTAGCATGCTTCTATAGTTCTATTTTCATAAGCCACAACCTTACTAGGAGTTTTCTCCCTCGACCTGCCGTGGTCGAGCGAAGTGATCCTCTATTAGTTTGTATCATGTTTGTCTCTTTATTTTTGGATGCTAATCTAAATTCATGGTGGCATTAATGATAAATGATTCAGTTCGATTTAGGAAAAAACTTGTTATATTTTGAGTTTTTAACATTAGTTATATATAAAAGATGAATTATGTTAAAGAATGATGTAGGAAATGAAAGGAGATGGAGAGGACATCGGAGAAGATGAGAGGACGACAAAGAAGTGAACTGTTTGTCGTGTTTCTATTATTTCACAAGACCATAAAAACAAAAAACAAAAAAATTGTTTTTTTTTTGTCAACTTTATTTTCTAAATTAACAAATTTTCACAATATGCATGGATTATGCGCATTTTTGCATGAACAAAATTTCAATATTAAAAACAATAAATCAATCACACAATCCTTTATTGTGTTCAATTCAATGTCCTAGAAGGAAGGCAGTTCCCATAAAGTTCAGTAGAGAACTCTGATTTTTGAATTTTATAATACCTTATAAGAGGGTTTGGATACACATGAAAGAACAATTCTATATGAGAGCAAGCCAACCAAGAAAGTAGACTTCAAATGATATTTGAGTTTGAACCCAGCAAACAACCAAACCCATTTCAATTGGTAGTCTTTCGTCCATTGCTCTTTATTTAAAAGATGATATAGACTCACTGCAACATTAGAATATTATTGTCTTCTCGTGCTACGCTAAATGTAAGGTGAAAAAAGAAAATTTGTTTTATCGTTTCACTATATTAAAAGGCAGGAGGCATATAATATATTTTGATATCTTTAATCGTGTAGAGCAGATTTAATTTTCATCTTTTCATTCTTTTTTCTTTACTTAAAAAGAAATAAAAATGTACTTGGTATATTAATATCTTTGAGATTGATGCTTATTAACATTAACCAACAATCTTCAACATACCATAATATAAAACTAAGGAAAATAAAATGAAATTATTATACATATATGTTATATCAAACGACGCTTTTCTCATCCTTTCAGTTATATTAGAATAACTAACAATATTTTTCCAATTGCTATACAATCCAAACAATATATCCTGTCTACAATTTCAGATTATTAAAGAAAAAATATATTGCATATATCAAACACCGGCCTTTCTACCATAACAAAAAAAATATTTGATCGAAAGACAATGCTAAATATAATAATATTTTGTACAGTTTAAAACTTGTATTTAACATTTTGGTTCAGTCTAATCTTTTTTATAGTTTGTTATTCAATGTAAAAATTATACATAATGTCATTTTGTCTATTTTTTTTTCTTTTTTTTTCTAAGTTTGTCCGTTATTCTAGTTATCTCTGTCTGCCAATCTCTGCTTTTGTAGTTTTTTTCAATAGTCGAAAATTCAACCATAAACATGGTTTTTCTCTCTGTTAACATTAGCCTATTAGTTTAGTATAGAGACAGCATGCATACTTTCAACACTAACCTTGGCACAAATTTAGTTGTTGAAGTTTATTACGTCCCTTATTGTACAACTTCATGAAGTCAGCATGGCTTTTGTATCTTTACGCCGATGTCCCCTATTCCCCTGGTCCATACCAATGAAATTGCCCAATTTCTGGGTAATTTACACTTTTCCCTCTGAATTTCACCCGAAATTCGGGTGAAATCCAGGGGGCAAAGTGCAAATTTCCCGAAATAGGGCAATTTTATTGGTTCGGTCTAGGGGTTCAGGGGGGCATGCGGTCCAGAGGATCTGCTCCCCTTTACGCCATATATGCTTTCACATGTATTCTTCGATTATTCAACTTTAGCAAGTTGCTTGAATTGAAAATTGTTGGATATACCTCGTGTCGTTCGCAACTCATCGTTGGATATTCAAACCAAACCGAATGAATGAATTTCCTATTGGACCGTTGGATATATTCATCGTCGGAGGGCTTCAAGTGTGGATTACAACGAATCTCCATTCAAACCAAACGTTGGAAATCATTGTTTCGAGTTCGACGGGAACGGTTGAATTTTTCAATGTTCGAATAATCCACCTCCCCTCTTCCTTATTCCTCATCCCCAAATCCGAAAATTCTACTATTTTATTTAGCTTTCATGGTCGATCTTTTCGAGTAAATTTTAATATAATTGTGTTATTCATATATTCCATAGCTTTTTTTCCCAATTTTTTCTACAATCTTTTTTTGATATTTTTGCAGAATGTCAAGCTACTATGCTGCTTTATCCATTCGCACTATTGTCGAATGGAACGTCGATAGAGCCAACACTTTCTGGATGTATGCTACGAGAACAACGAATCTCGTCCACACCGTGTTGCTCGTTAGTACGAGCAGATTGCTACTATTTTCAATGAACACACGAGCCTAGACTACAATGTTGGGCATATGAAAAACAAACATGATAATTTAAAACGGGATTGGAACTCGTGGGAAAAGCTGCTTCAGATTCATAGGGGCTATTGGAATGAGAAGAAGAACATCATCGATGGATTTGACGAACGGTGAAATACAACTACAGTTAGGTATATCGCAAATACGAATATGCCTCGTCTGCTCGGTTTAATGTGTTGGTTGTGATATTCGGCGGCTGCGTTCGAACTAACAATGTCAATTTATTATTCCACCACAACCCCCCATTCAGCTGCAATTCAATGCACAACTTTAGGTCGACTATATCAGGGGTGATACTGAGACGATCAACAGTCGTAGAGCGCCGCCTAGACATCGGTCAGTTGGTGGTCCGTCTGGATGTGGTGACACCTCTTCGCATGATTCGATTCTCGATAAGTGCATGGAAGCGAACCGGAAGGAGGAAGAGTGCGAGGAATGTGAGATTGCATTTTGTTTGGCTGATTTTGACGGCAATGGTTACAATCCTTTGCATGAATTGATTGACAAACCTCACCAGCTTAGGAAGTTGGTTATTTTTCTTGTTAATAAATTGAGAAGGAATATGTTGTTTGTTTTGTTTATTATTTATGCATCTGTAATAGGAAGCATGAACTATGTAGTTTGTTATGTTTTTTATTTCTACACTTGTATTTAGAAGCATGAACTATGAATTTTAATTTCGTATGGCGTATTATGTATTACGTATTTTATATTTTATGTCCAGTATTTTGAAAAAATTAACATAAATTAAATTATAACGTAAACAAACAATGAAATAATAACTTTCCCATTTTTGGGTTGCCCATTTCGTTAAAAAATGCTTTCCTCTTTCGCTAACATTCCTCTTTCCCATCCCCTTCAAAATTTCCCTTTAGGTTCAAAAAAGAACAAACCCGAAAAGTCTTTGCTAAAAGATATGGCTATGTATATAAAGAATTTACATTGAAGTTGGATCACTGGTAGATGGATCTCATGCATGTTCCATTTCAGCTAAATTAAAAACAAATAATAAATAGAAATAAAATAAAAAATTACCTCATTTCACTCATTTGATCGTCAATATTTTATTCATCAGTAATATAACATCTGTAGTAATATAAAATATATTTTGTAACACTATATTTTTGCAATGTCATTAAGTGAGAAGATTGAAAAATGAAAGGACAAATTACTGATTAAATTTTATGAAGTGTTTAATTTGAATTAACAAGGAAAAATATTTTAAGATTTAATGGGAATTTACCTTGATGCTACCTTTTGCCATAGGAAATCCCCAAGACCTGATGATTGACCAATGAACCCTCGAATCAGAATCTACTACTATAAATGGGAAGGAAGGTTTCCAAAATGAAGGCTAGTCTCCTCTCCAAGGTTTGAGATTAATTAACAAGGTATGCTTGGACCCTTGCTAAATTAATATGTAAATATTAAAATTATATTCAAGTTATGTTTTTATTTTAAGGAGAAGGAAATATTATTTAAGTATTAGAAAGGGTTTATGGGTCTAAAGAAACAAATAAGGGAATGCCACTCATTATCTCATTCATTTGTCGTATTGATAACTAGAACAAAACTTAAAAGTTTATTTAGTGGAAGAGTAATTATAAAGGTTAAGGTAATAATTAGAAAAAGAAATCAGCTCAACTTCACAACTTAGTACATATTTTTAGTGACTAATATAACAACATATCCATTTTTCTATGATATAATATATATTCAAAGATGTGAAAATTACGATAACACATGGTAGATATATTACCATGTTACATAAATATGAATAGATATGCTAAAATATGGTTGAAAAAAGGGTTTTTAGATCAAACCTTATGTTAATGACACCCCAACCTTATAAAACTTTAATATGTTATTTATGAACATAGTTCAGAGATGGTTTTGTATTACGATTAGAGTTTTTCATTCGAAATTAGTATTATCTAAATTTTTAATAGGTAAAATGGTAATTTCAGTATTATCCAATATGAAATAATTATGAGAAATATTTGTTAAATTCTGAATATTTAACATGACGTAACAATTTCATTTTACAGTTTTTGTGAATTTTCATTATTATTTTTGTACAATATGACTAATAGTTGAGAATATTAATAATTAAGGGAAATATAGTTAATTAATAAAAGTAATTAATATATGAAACGATACTAATTTCATTCAAAGAAAGCAAAAAGAAAATTATGTTCTAATGCTAAAACTAGTGTCCTTGTGTTTACCCGCTTTTGAACCAAAGCAGCTTTAGTTGGACTTTAAGGATTTAAATAAGATCAATTTGGAATCAAACTTAGCAAAAGTACTTAAAAGATATTACGAAGAAACTCAAGAAAATGTGGACTAGGTTAGAGCAAAAGATATGGATCATCACTAATCCATACCCTGTGGATTAGAAGCCCGGTCATGTGATCCATAACATATGCTCTTGTACACATCTACGTTGCATATGTGAAGTTTCTTGTGATTTGGATAAGTATTGTGCAAATTATGGATAACTCTTCCTTAGATTTGAATGGATTTTAATGGCTCATAAAGAAGAATGATCAGACGAAATCGGTATGACTTAAAATTTGACGTGTCGATTCAACATAAAGCAAGGAAGACTACCAAAAGGCGAAAAAAGAAAAGAAAAAAAAAAGGAATGGGATAGAGACCGATCCATTATCTATGGATCAGCACCAACCAAAAAGTATGGGTTTTATGAGGGTGTGATTATTACCTTTGGACTTCTCTTCAACACTCTCTCTGACCCAATGTTGAAGGATTTGTCCATAAATACCGGTTGACTTGCAACTAAAAAGAGGAAGATTCTATTGGATATGCCAAACTTTGATGGGTCTGATCTAGTAAAAAGACGCAATTGCTTTGCAAGGTTGCTACTTCTTCACTTCTCATCTTCATAAACAACTCACTAGCACTTGTTAGCTATATCTAGGGATCAAATAGTTTAGACGCAGAGAGATCTAACTAGTGAGAATAATAAAAGATGGGTTAAAGTGGATGTAAGCCAGAGTCAGTCAAACCACTATATAAACTCATGTGTCTCTTCTATATTTTTTATGCTTTTTTACTTGTTGTTCTTTAGATCCATGTCTAAAAATATATGAATTATCACTAAGGCTAATGCTTTCATGCTCATTTGGTTCCATTCCATTTTTGGATTGTCTTTTGGTACTTTTATTGAGAACAAAAAGGAAAGAATATGAAAGTTGAAGACTTGAATAAATTACAAGACCTAAACTAGATTCAGGGCAGACGGAAGATCTAAAACTAAAGGAAATCAATCTGAGCATAGGGGAAGTCTTCTCTAATTCAAACTTATCTAGTTTTGTCATTGGGGATGAGATGGAAAGAATGGTGAAAGGGATGCAAAACGGGATCTTGGCTAGCTGAAGGGAGATGATATAAGGCTTTCTTCAAAGGATGGAGATACTAGGGATGACTGTATTTGGAAGGAATCAGAACCAAACTCCAAGAATCGATGTGAGAACTTCTGAAGCAGAAATAGGACAAGGTGGAACAATCCCCTTGCATGTAGCAAGCCTGATACTTTGGGAAATCTTGGAAATGCTGGCAATGCTAACGATGATGAAATCAATGCTAACATCGAAAATGTGAGAACTAATATTGAAGTAACTGTAGAAACTGCATGAACTAGAGAGAGAAATATAAACTTGAATGCTAGAAGGTTAAAGATGGAAGACTACATACCAGAAATCCCTAGAAGAAATAATGCTCAGAATGGAACTAGAATTGTTGATTGAAACTTGAATTTATAGAGATCAGAGGAATATTTACTTGAATTTGTGTTTGAAGCGTTCTGCAGAACTAGGTTGCAGGACGCTATTATGGATCAGATGCTTTTGGTAAACAACATGAATTAAATTACTAAGAGAGTGCTTTTCTTTTTTGATTTGTAAGTTATGTGATATAAAAAATTTAAGAATGAGTCAATTTGTTATTGAAATGATTTGGTGGACAAGTTCTTGAGACAGTTCAGAGTGCATGTATCAAGGTCGAAGAATGTGATATTATTGTCTAGTGTGAATAAAAGTCCCAAAAAGAGCCTACGTAATTACATAACAAGATTCAATGCATCAATTGTTGTAACAATCCCCTTGGAATGGGCCTAAAACCTATTCCAGAAAAGGCCCATCGGAATATGGAGCCATTTTAAGAAAGTCATTGGTTTCTATAAGAAATAAACAACAGAGCCAAACTAAAAACGAAATCAGAATCTCACAGCGGATGGGACAAAATACAATAACCAAAATAAATGTACCCTTTCATAAAAGCACAATAATGTCGGTTACATGAAAATTTCCAAATATCATAACAAGGTATATTAATAATATCCCTAAAATACAGATAACTACTAGACATAATAATAAAGTAAGATAAAATCTCCAATACCAATCTCTAGTCTTCATATATCATTAATCAAGCATTCCACCTACTAACCTGTATTATTGACAGGAGGTGGTGGGCAGAACAACATTATTCAGGTGAATGAAAATCACATAAGTTTAGTGGAATCTATTTCCTATACATAGCAGTATAAATTTATCAGGTTAGGTTTAAGCAAATTAAGCACATAATTAAATATGACATTAATTAGGCGGACTATCCTAAAGTCACTTAAGGCCTAACATGCATATGTAACGATGGATTTCTACTATCACTTAGTACTCTTTTAGGTGAACAACCATTTGGTCACTTAAGGCCATTTATATATTTATTTATGGCGGATTCTTGTGATCATTTAATACCCTATGGGAGGATTCTCTTGATCACTTAATACCCTGTGGCGGATCCTGGTCACTTAAGACCACGTTTTCTAATCGTCAACATTATTAAAAGTATTCTCAATATAAATCGAGAGATAGTAAGCAATCACTTATTATTTACAGTTCAAGGAGACAACTAATCATCATTTATGACCTTCCCTTGTAGATCCCTGTGTTAATATCTAGCGTCATTACAGGTGAACTCCTAGCCGTTTAATAATTCCCTTAGACAAACGGTTCACCTTACTTGGTCGACGATACTCCTAATAGCCATCCCTAAGTCAGCCCTTATATGGCCCCTAAATAAGAAGCGGTGGAAAACTTAAGGAGAACTAGCTCACTCAAATGTTATCGCATTTATTTAAGATCATTTGATACCTCATAAGTTCATATGGGAAAGGCAGACCGAATGACCGCTTAAAATCAAATAATGGCGGGTCCCATGACATTAGTCCAGAACCAAGGAGTGAACCTTAGGAACACACCTAGTCCTAGCCACTTGATACCCAAACAAGATGGTTGATGCTCACCAATTATTTTAATATTTTTTACCATTATTTTTAGAATGAGATTTTATATGATACTGCTAATATTTTTATGGAATTTCCATTGGAAAACTCTTAGAAAAACAATCTCAGCATTTGTCAGAAGACACTGTATACTTAGTTAAAAAGCCTCCCGGTGGTTGAGACATCAACCAAGCAATATATTTAGACAACAGATTGAGCAATCAATCTTTTTGATATTGATTATAAATCAATTATCATAAAATAATTATTAGTTTATGCAATATAATTAAATCTAACAGAAAACAATTTTAGAGGTAAAAACAGTCAGTTCTTATGATAACGGATACGTGCCGAACATTTACAACATATACTTGAGATTCTAATAGATACATTCATGCTACTTTTATTACTAGGAATTTTTAATTTATGGCTTTTCTATCTGTCAGCAATGGTTTTATTCTCCATGTTATGTATAAGATTTATATAAAACTCAGGCTTTTTTTCCTTTTCTTTTTATGTTATGGTTATTGATGAACTGTTGTATCA
This sequence comes from Allium sativum, assembly GCA_030737875.1. Taxonomy (NCBI): domain Eukaryota; kingdom Viridiplantae; phylum Streptophyta; class Magnoliopsida; order Asparagales; family Amaryllidaceae; genus Allium; species Allium sativum. The sequence goes on along the minus strand of CM060913.1, from coordinate 780,290,161 downwards.
TATAGTTAGCTATGTTTCATGCGTTACAACTTCATTTTCCGATGATCGATACGTACCAATTAATTTAGGGGATTCCATTGAAAAAACTTCACCTAACAAGCTCAGGCTTCTGCTGGAGACAGTGCATAATTGTATGATATAAACCCTCCTATGGGTATATTATCAACAGATTTGGCTGCTCAATTTTCTGCTCAACCTTATAAAGGTATGTAAATATATGTTTACGATTTTGATACCCTTATTTCGGTATTCTCAGCCGTTTTATGATACACTTATCAAATATGTATATAGTTATTCCTCACTTCCTTCCTATGACTATTATAATATGGCATGTTCATCTAATTTTAGTTACTTATTATTATGATAAGACAGCTGAAGTTTTATGAATGAATGCTTCTACCTTTATGGTCGTTATATCAATCTCTTTTTAGATGACAAGCATGTGATATGTTTATTTTTATTTCCATGAACTGTCTTTTATATCCTTCAATATAGATTTTTCAACTATCCGTATATAACACATCCACAATTTTGCTTATACAGATCATGTTTTTGGGTTTATCTAATTAAATGCATCTTCATTTGGGAGATATCTGTTAGTTGTCAGTTAAAATAATAGCATTACTACTCAGAATGTGGATTTATGTGCTGATGTTTTCCCCCCTTTTAGACTGTTTGTTTTTCTATATTGCTGCCATGTTTCAACTCCTACGTTCTAATGTCCTATGACATTCACTGTTCTGATTTTAACAACAGATTTTAAACTGGCATTTTCTGATACAAAAATTGTATGTTTATTGAAATTTTAGTGGTAATGAACAAAAAAAAACCCATAATAGATGATGTGGTTGGGGTGGGTGCTGCACATGGAGAAAAAAATGAATAGCAATGCATAGTAAACTTCACACTTTTTGGGATCCATTTCCATATGCAAGAAAACCTGTTAACTCGGCTGTTGGTACATTTGAAGTTTTGAACCAATTTGCTGTTCACTCTAACTTTTCCATTTTAAGGTGGGTCTTGAAGTATAGAAGTAGAGACGGAAAGCTGAGTGTGCTTACCAATTTTTTTACTGTTTAGGACATAGAGGTAAAACGATTGTGGATGAGCCGTTTATCATCTAGATTATTTGTCCAACAACAGTTATCCTTTTAACATTCTACCATAAATTAGAACATGATGCTTATTTTATCATGTCAAAATTAATTTCATTTGTAAGGTTGTTATGATATATTAAATTGCACTTTTCTTACCAAAGCATTAGCTATTTCACATTCGTCTAATAGAACTTTCTACATAGTTAAGCATATTTATACATCATTTTCATTTTATTTTTTTAAATCCAGCCTAATTTGTTGTTACATAATAAGGATTATGAATAACTTTATAATTTGGTGCTTTGTCTCCAGTCAATGATTTTCACATTTTACAAACCTATCACCGATGGTAAAACTCGTTGTATGCTCATTTAGTCATTTTATATAGGATTCTATTTTGCAACTGGAGGTTGATGGATCGTGGTTTTAATAAAAGCAAGTTAGAAACGTGATAAGATCTTAGTGTTGATTTGCACTTTTTTAATATGATTATGTTGTTAAAACATATTTCACTTTTGAGCAATTATGAATACCGGTAGCATTACTGCTTCACATTGGAAGACAAGTTAAACCGCCAAATTGATAGCTCAGTATTATGCTTAGTCGATTAAACGGTACTCACTGAAGACTTTTCTGCTTTCATCTCCATCGTTTAGATCTTTCAAACTGTCATGTGATACATATATTGCATGAGCGTATTTATATATTGTGTGTAATTGCAGTTATATGAGTCATATTTTCTATTTGGATATCTCTCTTCCATTATTATTTCCATCATTTTGATATTTGAAATTGTCAAGTAATACACTTAATATGTGATGCATTTTTATGTGTTGCACTGTGTTTATCTACTGAAATTCATTGCCCCCTATGCAAACTGAAGATTTCTTTGACTATCCTCATAGTAGTTTAATTTCTGCTGAAAAATGCTTTAATGTTGTGCTATTTTTAGCATGTATATTTTTAGGAACTGAATTAACTTTTATGTTATTCTAGACATGACACATTGCGTTTTTCATTTTTGCAGGTTGAAGTTTCCTTCAGCTTCCTGAAACCATTGCCTGAAAGTCTACTTTAATTTGCTATAACTATTCTTACGAGACGTATAGGCACGCGCTTTGCGCGTGGTGATGGCACGCGCTCCGCGCGTGGTGATGGCATGCGCTCTGCGTGTTGTGGTGACAAAATAAAAATATGTCGTTAATACATTGTCTGGTATATTTCTTGCTCATTTTATTTTTCTGCATATTTATTTGCTTGATAGTTTCTTTTTATTTTCCTATTTTCATTACTGCGCATTAATTTTCTTCTGTTTCTAATTCATGCATGTTAATTCATGTGACCGTTATTCAAAACATTTATTTTTATTTCTAGTTTTATTAAAAAAAATCCATTCTTAATACGTATGCACATTCTCTTGAAATAAATATGTCCACACATACGCGTGATTTAATTCCATTTACGATGCGCGTTTATTTTCGAATTCGAACATACGCGTGATTTAATTCCATTTACGTTACCCTTCTAGATTTAATTGTCTGCTTTCAAATTTTAACGTTATTCTCATTTACGTCTTTATTAATGTCATTAATGACACGCATTGCTAATTAAAGAAACATTGCTATTTAACTTTAATTACTTTCCGTTTCTTTCTTGATTTAATTCTTTTTATTATATGTGTTTGTTTTTAATAAAGGGCATTTTCGGTAGTTTGCGTGTACACCAAAAAAGTGTGACACCAAACATATTCCGATTATTAGTAAAGATGTGTTTGTTTTTAATAAAGGGCATTTTCGGTAGTTTGCGTGTACACCAAAAAAGTGTGACACCAAACATATTCCGATTATTAGTAAAGACGAGCGTCACGGCACGCGCTCCGCGCGTGGAATATTGTTCCTACAAATATTATATACATATGTCAATATTTCAGATTTGTGCATAGTTTGCACATATCCAAAGTTCAACATAAGATCTAACGCGTAAAAAAGAACTGAGAGAATATCTTATTAATTTAACATGATTCAATCGATGATATATACCTTTATTAAAAATAACAATTTACATCCGCTTATCTTGGTTTAGTTAGAAAGTTTGGACATCTAAATCTTGAATACACTGCATTTGCATTCAAATGTAGAGTGGATAGTGCATATCTTATAATTTTCCAGTTCTAAAGAATTTGGAGAAGAAAGGGAGTGGCAGGGCTTCAGCACGCGATCAAAAAATATGAATTTGAGAGCTATGACCTGTAAGTTTATTTATAGATGTCCAAACTTGTTGTATCCATCCGATATAAGATAATAAAATCTGAGTCATTCAACAAAATAAAAATATGTTGTTAGTACATGGCGTGATATATTTCTTGCCCATTTTATTTTTCTGCATATTTATTTGCTTGATAGTTTCTTTTTATTTTCCTATTTTCGTTACTGCACATTAATTTTCTTCTGTTTCTAATTCATGCATGTTAATTCATGTGACCATTATTCAAAACATTTATTTTTATTGAGAAAAATTCCATTCTTAACACAAATTAAACTTCAATTTCAAATGCGATTATTTCCGGAATTAATACGCATGCACATACTCTTGAAATAAATATGTCCACACATATTTACACGTATTTGTTTCAATTGTTTTGAATTAGAATGTTACTTGACTAACATAAATAAACTCCCTTTTATTGTGTGAATTAATTCCATTTATGATGCACATTTATTTTCAAATTCAAACATCCATTACTTCTAACATTTATGCTCTATATATTTATATGAAGTAAATATATACATGTGTATTAGCATGCATGTTACCCTTCTAGATTTAATTGTCTGCTTTCAAATTTTAACGTTATTCCTATTTATATCTCTATTAATGTCATTAATGACGCGCATTGCTAATTAAAGGAAAATTGCTATTTAACTTTAATTACTTTCCATTTCTTTCTTGATTTAGTTCTTTTTATCATATGTGTTTGTTTTTAGTAAAGGGTATTTTCGTCATTTCAGGTGTACACCAAAAAAGTGTGACACCAAACCTATTCCCATTATTAGTAAAGATTAGTAAAGATGTGTTTGTTTTTAATAAAGGGCATTTTCGGTAGTTTGCGTGTACACCAAAAAAGTGTGACACCAAACATATTCCGATTATTAGTAAAGATATTAGTAAAGATGTGTTTGTTTTTAATAAAGGGCATTTTCGGTAGTTTGCGTGTACACCAAAAAAGTGTGACACCAAACATATTTCGATTATTAGTAAAGATTATTAGTAAAGATGTGTTTGTTTTTAATAAAGGGCATTTTCGGTAGTTTGCGTGTACACCAAAAAAGTGTGACACCAAACATATTCCGATTATTAGTAAAGATATTGTTTATTTACGGTATATCTAACCACATGTTTCAATCAAAACAAATCGTAAAAAATATAAGTATACTTGGTTTATTGTAAAATGTTTTATAGCTTTTCATTATTATTCAGTTCAACTGACTGCTTTAGTTCATTGCATAATAATTTACAGTTACCTAACCGTTGACTGCTTCCTTTTTAATTCTTTTCTCATCCGCTATGCTTTTCTTTTATACTGTTTGAATATCTATTTTACAGTTACCACTGTGAATTGGGCACGCAAATGGGAGACCTTTTGAATTCACTTTTATGGGTATATTATCAACAGATTTGGCAGCTCAATTTTCTACTCAACCTTATAAAGGTATGTAAATATATGTTTACGATTTTGATACCCTTATTTCGGTATTCTCAGCCGTTTTATGATACAGTTATTCCTCAGTTCCTTCCTATGACTATTATAAATATGGCATGTTCATCTAATTTTAGTTACTTATTATTATGATAAGACAAGCTGAAGTTTTATGAATGCTTCTACCTTTATGGTCGTTATATCCATCTCTTTTTAGATGACAAGCATGTGATATGTTTATTTTTATTTCCATGAACTGTCATTTATATCCTTCAATATAGATTTTTCAACTATCCGTATATAACACATATCCACAATTTTGCTTATACAGATCATGTTTTTGGGTTTATCTAATTAAATGCATCTTCATTTGGGAGATATTTGTTAGTTGTCAGTTAAAATAATAGTATTACTACTCAGAATGTGGATTTATGTGCTGATGTTTTTCCCCCACTTATCAAATAATAATAAACACTGATAATTGAGGCATATTTAATAAATAACTGTCACTTTATTTGCTTGTACTTTTAATGGTAAGTATGAAACTTTTCTGCTTTTATCATCATTTAATGATCCCTGAAACTTGATACACTTCATTATATTTTCTAAATAAAAAAATTTGTCTTTTAATAATGGATACTTGCCAAACAGCCACATTAGTTTCTAAATTTAGTGCAAATATTCTAATTATGTATATTTAATTTGATTTAATTTGTGATAATTTTTACTTGAAATAAATTTATATTGCTTCCAGAGATACCTCTTTGATAAACAAAACTAAAAAAAGCATGAAAGATATGTTAATTCCATATCGACATGAATTGATTATGAGCCAGATTTATTAGCTCATGTAATGCTCAGGCTTTTAACAGTATACTTTTATGTCATTTTTCCTCCTTTTGGCAATTGTTCCCACATTACACTTTTATTACTTGAATTTTTAAATTTGTCATTTATATCCTTCAGCAATTTCAGTTTCCATTTTTTATGTATGTCAGTGAATAAATTTCCTTTGTGCATTTCCCTTTTAACCATTTCCATTTTAAAACTTATACAAATATGAATTTACCACTTCACATTATGATTTATACTTACCATAATATGCATTTTCAATGACTAATACTTTACAGTCATTGTTTTCATTTAGTTTTTTTTACTGATTGTACCATTACATTTCTTATTTATCACATTTGACTGTATTGATTATATTGCTCACATAATGGTTTCTCATTGATTGTTTTACTTCTACATCCATTGTTTTAATTTAATTTAATTTTACTAATACCCACATTCTATTTTCATCATTTCCGTTTTCAAAAACTGTCCTCTATATCACTCTTGAACATTTAATGCAATTCACATCTGTTTATGTACATGTTTACAAATGTCAGTTCAGTTTGATCCTCTAAAGTTTTGATGATATTTTTAAAACTTCAACCACTATATAAATTGACAGTTAAAACAAAAAATGAAGAACAAATTTGTATTTATACCCAAATGATAAAATTCCTGTTATTTTTTTCCCAACTCTAGCTCTTATCTCACTCTTCAACATTTGTCTTTCCTTTGTTAAAAAACAGATCTCATTGCCAGAATATAAATTTGCCTAATGGCTTAATTTTTTGATAGATATGACAGTCGAAGTAGTTCGACAACGATAGCTCAATGCAAGCGAGTTGAACATTGGAAGCAGACAGTCTTCCTGAGGTTTTGCCCCACTCTTACATCAGGTACAATATGAAATCCTCATATTATCATCCCTAAGCCATTGATTTCCTATAGTAGCATTTTTACAATTGGTTTACATGTTTGTGAGAATTTAGTTGAAGCATTACGTAAATATAGGTATAAATATTTGGATTCTTTTATAAATTCAGATTTACAATAAATAAATATTTTGCTTAAGCTTTTATATAAATAATCAATTATTTTAAAATTTTGCTTCTATATAAATGATGGATAATGACAGCAAATTTCGCTTCAAAATATGGAAATAATTTTAATTGAACTATTAGCAATTTTTATTTACTATGAGAAGTTACTATTTCACATGCATGTCCTAATGTTTTCAATTTCTTCTCTACTGCCAAGTTGGTTTTATCTTTGCTTTTTTCTGTTATTTGTCCAAAAGTGATATGGGTTGTTCAGGTTTGGTATCATCATTTTCAAACCATTTACACGTAATAAACCTTATAAAGTAAGATTATATAGCTAGAGCAATCTTTATTCATATTATTAATGTACAAAAACATTACTTTTAAGTTCAAGCTGGCTCTTTTTTTATGAGAAGTGTCTGATTGATCCAAATGATGGATGTTGGGATTGGCATAACTGGACATGAAGGGAGACAAGTTGTTTCGGCATCAGATTTTGCATTGGCACACTTAAAAATTTTGGTTCATGATCTTTGAAATCATCACATAAGGGCTTAATATGATCTTATTAGGCTTCCATTTGAATGTTGTATTTATTTTATTGCATCTTCCGTGCTACTAGGAAATAAACTCATTTCTGCGTTTTCTTATCTGTTTTGATAATTATATTTGGTAGATATATACTAGGTCAAATATATCATGCGTGATTCTCAATTTCTACATGATTATGTTCTGTACACAATATACTATTTAGCCACCGTAGTCAAATGATGGAGCAATGTATCATATTATATCATTTACACTACTGTATAATAACACTTAGTTGTATTGTGCTTTCATTGTTCTTTCAATAACTTCAACAGCTTATTATATTACTTTACGTGTGCTACTGCTACTGAATAACTTGGACCTGTTTTGTTTGCATAATAACTTGGTTTCTACTGTCCTACCTTTTCCATCGGCTTCTGCCTAAACAAAGCTTTACTTTTGCACCTTCTTTTGCACAAAACCAACTTTTCGTTCTTCATATAATTAATGACGCAGCATGCTTTTTTTCCCTGCACAAACTGTTTACTGCTGTGTTTACATGCTTTTCCAAAATTCCAGTAGTTATGTGAATGCATATATGTAATTACTGCTCATTCTATACTTCATATTCATCTTTGGTCAAATGCATCTATGCACACGCCCATCGGGCGTGCATATGTACTGGTATATATATATATATATATATATATATATATATATATATATACACACACATACACATACACGCACACACACACTAAACGTCCCACATTAAACCGACTACTTGTAGATGCTGGATTTGTTGGACGGTTCCTAATAGGCTTCCACTACAAGTGGGCTTAACCTCGCATCTTCGTGTATTTATCATAATGGAACATGGCACTAGATATCTCACATTAACCCGATTTCTTGTAGATGCTGGATATGTTGATCAGTTCCGTGCAAGCATCTACTACAAGTGGGGGTTAACTCATGTCTATATGTCATTAGTATTAATATCACATGCATACAAATTTCCAATGGGGACATTTAAATTTGAATTCCTAATTGAACGCATTTAATGCACATTTACAGTACGTTAATTATGCTAGTAATAGTAATAAATACTACGTAGCTAAAGCATGCGTAAAGAAATGTCCTATAATGTAGAAATGTCAATCCTAACCAAAATAAAGGTTTACAAGTTTTGTTTCCCTAACTTTCTTAGCATAACATATGATGTTTATTCATGTTCAAATCAATAATAAAGAAATGACATAGTATAAACAAAATAACTTGCAACCTAAGTTCTATGGATTAATTCAATAATAAAAGAAGGGACAAGGTGTAATATGCCAATATAATATGTAATTTCCTTCTAGTAATATATACTTTCATATAACACATTTACACGAAAACTAAGATTTTGGTAATATGTGTCTTATTATAGTTAAACTTTCTATTTTATTAAAACAGAGGTATAAGCATAAATAAATTACAATACCTAAATCCATGTTTTATATAAATTAATAAATCAAATAAAAAGTGAATCATACTAAATGATAAAATCACATAACAGCCAAAAATCCAATCTTTCTTATATCCACAACCCAAAGCCCAATATTATCACAATGATTAACCATTTCCGAAGTTATTAGAGGATTTATATGCGTTTTGTTTTCCTAAGAATAAGAAATCACTTTTAGGCATAACAATCCAAACTCTACATCAAAAATTATAGAAAATAATAAACTTAATATAAATCTCACTCACAGAACTATGGGAAAAGGTGGATAGAGCTGTGTAGAACAAGATTCTGGATTGTTTCCACAAAATAGCATACACTAAACATTCCTCCTAAATTATATATATATATATATATAAATATGAATCAAGTTATAATCTTATATACATATATATCTAATTCCAAACTCTAACAAGAAATTAGATTAGAGAAGAATAGAAAATAGGTTAGAGAAGAAGAAGAATCTAACCTGACATAATTTTGAAATTTAGATAGAATAACGGAGAAACAGAATGGAGGAGGAGCAGAATGGAGGAGGAGAAAAATAAAGGAGGAGTTTCAAAGAGAATGTAGAGTTTAGGAAGGAGGCTAGGGCCTTATTTATACTTGTTGGAGTGTGTGTGGATTGTTAGATTCATTTTATAAAATCTCAATAGTCCGTTCCAACAAAATTATATAAAAACACAAACTAAAATGGACCTCTACCCATCCTTCTCCCTTAAGGGTGGTCGACACCTTCCCTAGAAACGCGGTCGACCCCCTTAAGGGGAGGCAGTCGACCGCCCTTAAGGAAAGGGCGTGGAGAATTCATTACTCTTAGACATTGGTTTTTATATTAGTTCGTTGTTAATGCTCATTAATTCTTTTTGTTTATTACAAATGTTGTCCCCATCTTATATATATATATATGTGTGTGTATATATATATATATACACACACACACACACGAGTTTGAAATCCAAAAGGAATATTCTATTATGTTATAGGTATTTATTTTTATTCCAGTTTTAAATTTACCATTTGAATTTCAAATGCTATATGTATATTATTTTTTTACAACCTGTTTTATTCGTAATTTTACATATGAACTCTTTTATCGATAAATAAAATATGAAAACAGGCTAGAATCTCACCACAAATACAATGGTAATATTTTTATGGTTCAATTCTCAATTATTAAATATTCGTATTTTCAGCCCATCAATATTTTATTAAGCACTATTATTTATTCTACAGTTAATTATCTATGTCTATTTACAATATATTTCTACAGGTTATATTCCCCTTAAAAGAGATTTCTTCTCAAAATCTTTTCAAAGGGGCGAAAATCACAACTAATTCTATCAAACATGTCATACAACCAAGTTATTTCAAATACGTCCACTACATAATGTGATTATGTATTGCAGACTTGCTAAAGTGAGCTCTATCCTAGCGTGAAAGTAGTAATGTTGTATGTATGCAAAACACCTTAATATACATAAAATTTCTATATGAGTGTTCGGTGCAGTTGTGTTGCAAACAATTCTTGCCATCCAAGCTAGCTATCACAATGCAACCATAAAATCCTAAATTTTTCAAGAAAGAGTACAAAATTTAAAAATCTCTATATGCCTTCAATCGAATTTTCTCCCTAACGTGCTTGAACCAATCTAACTAAAAGTTGCAGAGCCTTGAAATCCCTTACTCCATAATATCTATAATGTCCCGAGATGCCAAGGATTCCATATTTATCCTTGTTTTCTGATTAGGTACTATCAAAATTTGTCATGGTGTGAAGATATCTTATCAAAAATAAAAGTATAGAAAATGTAATGGGATCCTACCATAACATCCTCTTTTATTTCCCTAATATTAGGAAATTTCAATGTATCTGTTGACTCTCTAGTCTTTACAAGTTGCTTAATCAAATTAGACTTCTTTCAAAGTCTCATCACAAAATCAGTTCGAGTAGAAATTTGTCAGTGGTTGTCCCATCAACACTTTGGTAATTCATATACCTCCTTGAAATACTTCAAGAGCGCCCGCCAAGTATCAAAGGAAATCTTATGCTAATCCTATAAAAATAAATTTTAGTCCTACTGTCTACAATGGACAAGAAATCCTAAGATTAAATAAATTTCCTAAACTTAATTTTTCTAAATTAAACTAATTCACGTTCTAGTCCATACTAATAACTAGAACAATCTTTATATGTTCTGTTTTTTTTTTAAATCAAGTCTTATTAAAGTTCCTTTGCTATAATTTTCATAAATCTGCCCGAACAATAATAAATAGAGAATATCACATATTAAAATTACAAGGAATAAGTATTCTTTTATTTGGAATAGACAGTATAAACTATGTGCAAACACATAAATGTACACATCTCTTTCTTTATATTTTATGCATATTCCCTATAATTTTAAAGATAGTCTTTTATTAAAAACGAAAAAAGTTCTAACTTATAAACATTAAAAAATGTACTAAGACAAATCAAAACGCAGATAGATTCAAATCAAAGATGGGCATTTTACGCAAATCCAAAATTTGTGCCTATTTCTTAAATCCATGTATATATAGTTTTGTTCTAGAGGATGAAATTCTCGAAGCTAAATTTCTTCTTTATTCAATACTTTGAAACCTTGAATTCAATATATTTCCTCATTATGGGCTGCAAACTCAATTCCCTTATTGACTTTCAAATTCCAAATGTAGTTATCCGCTAGTTAAGTGTCCCCAAAAAATTTTCTTACTCAACAGTAAATTTACTAAGTGGTTTAAATCCAAAATGAACACAAGCACAAATAGGGATCATTACTTTGCTACTTTATACCATTTTCCAGTCATCACGGGAGACTACTATAGTGATTAAAATAAAAACCTAAGGAAAAAAACTTTTGGAATTTATCACTTATAGTCATGGTATAAATGGTATTTATTTCTTAATCCTTTATTCCAAACTTAACATGCCATTCCAATACTTTTTGTCCTCCTCAAGTTTCCATTTCCGCTTCTCTCAAAGATGTGGTACATCCGTAATCTTAATTAATATCCATAATAGTCGAATTTTAGACCATTTATCAAATACTTATTTAATTTCTTTAACTTCCTTGAGAATATCTCAAAATTTAGTTCACTTTCAAGTTCTTTCAAGTTTGGAAATTCATCCACCTTCCTAAATCAATTTCTCTTTAAATCAGTCCCTATAAATTATATTCTTCTCTTATTAATTACAAATTTATTGCCCACTAAATTTGTGGTTAGTATCCAGGCATCCTAAATTCGAAAATCATAAATTATGTAAGTTACACTATACTTATGTATTACTAATTGCTAGATACAATTATAAACGTAATAGTTCCTTAACTAAACTACCTAGGGTAACCTAGTTTACAACCAATCCGTAATTTTGGAAATCCTTACTTCATGTCAGTTTTTGAATATAGATCTTTGGGACCGATACAAAACTTTCCAGAATAGGTTGTACAACTTGTTCTTATATAATCGTAGAATCTAACTCTAACTTATCTATTTGTCACCAATTTACTCCAAGATTATTTCCGTTAGAAGTATAATCTTGGTAGCAACACAAAATAAATATACTTATATGTTGTTTTCATTACTATATATATTTTTCATTATTATATATACATATAATCAAAAACTAACTAAAATTTACTAATTCTAAAATTCACAACTTGTTGTCTCATTGAAACCTGAAGTTTTACATTTTTTTTTGTGCAGAGCTGATCAATTTTTATAGTGGCCGCAACCACTTTTCATTACAACAAATAACAAATAGATAAGCACAGGATCTAAGCACATCACCAAACTACACAATCTGATTTTAACTTGGCCAGTCCACATAGTACAAAAATAGATAGACAAAAATGCTAAAACTACTATAACAAGGGGATCACTAATCCCCTTTGTCGTTACTGATATCTGCATCAGTACCTGGGCCTATGACATGCCGAAAGGTTGTGAAATAAGATGCAAGAAGAAGATCATAACATCTTGAGAGTGGGGAGTACAAATGTTTCCTATCCCAGAAAGTTTATATAAGTAACAACCATTTGTTGAAACCTTCATTTCCAATAGATGACAAGAGTATGTCGTCACCATTATCATGATACAGTAGTATCCAAAGTTCAATGTCCTCTGCTATAAGCTTATAAAATCTATCTACTACTAGATCATACTTCATTTCAGTCTTTTCGGGCATCCAAGTTCTCTTATGGTCATTCCAAAAGATATGTCGGTCAGTAGAAAGGTCAGAAGAAATAACATTAGAAGATTCAATAGCTGATGGAACAACAGGTAAAGCAGCTGGATTACTTGGAGTGACAATGGAATCTGAAGGAGAATGAGGCTTAGGGACCCACATAAAGTTAATTTAGGTAGAGGAGGTCCGAGGTGTTAAAATTTCATTTTCTTTTTAAACTAAAAATCTTTTACAAAGAGTGTAATGTTTCTTATTTTCTTAATGTGTTAGCACTCATTTTTTTTAAAATAAACATTCTTTAATAAGAATTCATTTATTCCTTACAAAATGTTTTATTGATGAACAATAAATACCTTTTTTGATTTGTAATGCTTCGAAAACATTAATTAAATGTCCATAATTTCTAAATTAAGTATGAAATAACTTCTCTTCTAAATAACACCTGTCTTTACTATTGAATGTCAGTTTTAATATTTTCTAAAATGAAAAATATTTTAAGTTTAACAAAATAAATGCTTGTTTTATTTTTGAAATAAAACCTTAATAACTAAGTGTCTAAAATTAAAAGAAGTGTCAGTTAAGTACTTTAACAACATTCATTGTTATATTCTTAAATGATGCTGCAACTTTTAAAAATACAATTTAAATTATTATTCAAAGTTTATATTCTTTTTAGCAATAAGGTTTAATAACTTCTTTCTATAATTATATTTTTAAACCTTTATTAGGATGCATATCAAACTTCACATTAATTTATGTTTGAATTTTGAAAAGCCTTAATTATTCATGAATGCTTTTATCAAAAGCATAACTATTCATTATATCTTATTTGCACAGTAAGGGTACTTCACAAAATATATTTTATTGTTGTAATCTAGCCATGACTTAATTTATTGGAGTTTCCAATTTTCATTTTCTCTACTCCTATTATTACTTTCTAAAATATTCTCCATATATTTTTAAGTATTGAAATAATCAAAAATTTATTTAGAATACAAATAACACTTAATTCCAAGTCATTATTGACAGTTAATGCTTATAAATAAAATATTTAGAATTAAGCGATTGATTTGGAGTAGTTAATTCCAGAAATAATTTTTTCTATCTTTTCTCTTTCAAGGGAGTATTTCCTTTTCGTCTATCCTACCGAACGTCTAAACAATATACTTTTCTATATTTCTACATCTAATGAAAAATCTTGAGGAAAATAATCTTTTTAATTTCGTCTATTTCATTGGAAATCTAACATAGAATATTGATAAAGCAAGAAAAAGTTGAAACATTTCAATTCAGTTTTTTTTATAAAGTCGTTACATCAATATTGTGATAATTATAATTTTACCCTTATAATTGTTCACTTCTTGTCACTTCTAGAAAATTTCATTTCTTGTTTATTTTCTTAAGGCTAATGAATGCAAACTTTCTTTTTAGTTCGTTATTAAGTACTTGTTCTTTTTTAAAGAATTCATCTTCTGATTTTTCAAAGATTTACATTTTTAATTTATCTATTAGAAGAAATGGAAATTTTCAAAAGCCTTCTAGAAATATTTTTTTATCTTTCATCTTCTTCCTAATCAAGAAAAGTTTCATAACTTAAGCTTATTTAAGAAAATGTTTCACATTTTATATAAAATTTCATTTTTACAAATAATTTTGTTGTACCATCAAGAATCCATTTTTTTTTATGTTTTCTTATCGAAGCCTTTTCGCAAAAATTAAAAAAATACTTATTTTCTTGAGGAAAATAGGGAGGCAGACAAACTTAACAAAAAATTAGTGAAAAGTATGGAACGTTTAGAATTTAGTGAGAAGGTCAAATTATAGCTCAAATGTGTCATTCTCCCTAATTATAAAACTTCTCATACTCTTCACTAAAAAAAATCCAAAGTTTGTCATTTAAAAGAAAATCCTCTCTTTTCTTCGTCTAAACTTTCTTATTTCAACTATTATCCTTCTGGCACACGATTCTATGGAAGAATGTAACTATTCTTAAAAACAATTTCTTTTGTGTTCCTATCTTTCCATTTCTTGACATGTTAATTGTTGCTTTTATAAATGTCATTTATGTCAATTTAATCTATTTAAGTAACGCTCTTTTTATGGACCTTTTAATTTCCTATTCAAATTCAAATATTCATATCTTCACACGAATGGTCTTAGTTGTCTCATTAATATTTTTCATTTCTATTATCCTATCATTTATTAACCATTCAATGCTCTTTCAAAGTTCAAATTCTACATTTTTTATTAGGAAAATTTAAACCATTAACAAAAGATGTACTTCGTTTCTCCTTACATACTTATTTGCAAAGGATGCCAATTTATCGTATTATGGTTAGCCTAACGGACATCTATTATCAAATTCTTTCCATTTATTTCTTCCTTATCTCCTTCATAGATGATAATTAAGCCAATAAGTTTATTTCCATTTACAACATGTTAAATAGGGATTTTTAGTCCTTTTCGCTTTTCCAACTTTGTGGTTCTTACAACCATTATATGCTTATAGATTTCTAAATTGATAAGGAGGATGTTAAATCTCCAAGTGGTTTCTAGGTTATTTCTAGAAATTAACATCAATCATTTCCTAGAAGGACCTATAAATACTATTTTATAGGAATACACATACTTTATATAAACATGTGTGTGTATATATATACACACACATATACATGTTTATAATAAAACCTTTGAAACTCCTTTTCGAAATAATAAGTATGCCTCTCATACGTATATTTTCCCGTAATCGAGTAACCTAGGCTCTGAGATCTAATTAACGTGCCCAGAATATGCCTAAATCCCAACATAGAAAAGGTCGATCGGAACATAGAGTCCTTCTAAGCAAGTCGTTGGCTTCTATAAGAAATAAATAATAGTGCCAAACTAGAAACAAAATTAAGATCTCATAACGAACTAGGCAAAAATAGAATAACCAAAATGAATGTACCCTTTCATAAAAACCACAATAATGTCTCTTACATCAAAATTTCCAAATGTCATAACAAGGCACAATAATAATATCCCATAAATACAAATAACTGGTAGACATAATAATAAACTAAGATAAAATCTCCAATGCCAATCTTCATCATGTCATCAATCAAGAATTCCCATCTACTAAGGAGGACCGGGAGGGGGAGGGGTCAAAACAAATGTTTTGGTGAATGAAAATCACATAAGTTTAAAGGAATCTAATGTTTATAATGGGCAGTATAAATTTATCAGGTTTGGTCTAAGCGAATTAAAGATACAATCCCATATGACAATAATAAGAAAGACTATCTTAAAGTCACTTAAGGCCAAAATTCATATTTAAAGGCGGATTTCTACTACCTCTTAGTATCCTTCGAGGTGGACTACCATTTGGTCACTTAGGGCCATTTATGTATTTATTTATGGACGTATTTTTATGATCACTTAATACCCCATGGGCAGGTTCTCTTGATTACTTAATACCTTATGAAGGACACTAGTCACTTATGACCTCGTTTTCTAATCATCAGCATAAATAAATATACTCCCAATGTAAATCGAGAGATAGTAACCAATCCCTTATTACCTGTAGGCTAGGTAGACGACTGATCATCATTTATGACCTTCCCTCGATGGACCTCTATGTTATTATCTAGCGGTCATTACGTGTGAACTCCCAGTCATTTATTACTTCCCTTAGATAGGCGGCTCCCCTTACATGATCAATGGAACTCTTAACTGTCCATCCCTAGGGTTTCCGTCACTTGGCCCCTAATAAATAACCTACAGAAAACTACTTCACACAAACGCTATCGCATTTATTTAAGACCATTTAGCACCTCATAAATTTATAAGAGAAAGGGAGACCCAATGACCACTTATGACATAATAATGTCGGGTTCCATGACTTTCGTCTGGAACCAATTAGTGAACCTTATGGATAGACCTTGTCCTAACCACTTAGTACCCAAAACAGGTCGGTCAACCACTTAATACCTTCTCGAGGCATACCTATTTCACACGCGCGCGCGCACACACACACACACACACACACACACATATATATATATATATAGATACACATACACATACACACTATATGTCCCACATTAAACTGATTACTTGTAGATACTGGATTTGCCGGACGGTTTTGGGAAGGCTTCTACTACAAGTGGGCATAACCTCACTTCTTCGTGTATTTATTATAATGGTCCACGACACTAGACATCTCATAATAACCCAAATTCTTGTTGATGTTAGATATGTCAGTCGATCCCGTGTAGGCTTCTACTAGAAGTAAGGGTTAACCTCGTGTCTATGTGTCATTAATATTAATAAATGCCATTAATACTCATAAGCGTACAAGTTTTACTATGTGGGCATTTAAACTCCAAGTCCTAATTAAACGCATTTATAGTATGCTAGTTACGCTATTAATAGTAATAAATACAACATAGTTAATATGTGCGTAAAGGAACATCCTAAAATGTAAAAATGTCGACCTTAACCAAAATCAAGGATTACAAGTTTAATTTCCTAACTTCCTCTATATAAACAATGATGTTTATTCACATTCAAATCAATATAGGTAAATAACAGAACATAAACAAACTTAGTTGACACCTAGGTTCTAAGGATTACTTCAATAATAAAAGAAAGGACAAGGTGCAATATGCCAATATAATATGTAATTTCCTTCTAGTACTGCTTTACTTTCGTATAACATATTTACAAAAAAACCAAGATTTCGGTAATATGTGTCTTATTGCATTTTAAATGTCTATTTTACAAAAGAAAAGATTTAAACATATATAAATTACAATACCAAAATCCGTGTTTCTTTATAAACTAATAAATAAAAAAGAAAGTAAATAAGACTAAATGATAAAATCACACAATACCCAAAGATCCAATCTTTCTTATATCCATAACACAAAACCGTATATTATCACAATGTTTGACCATTTCTGAAATTGTTAAGAGATCTGGGGGATTTATATGTGTTTTGTTTTCGTAAAAATCCAAAATCTTTTTGAGGCATAAAAATCCAAATTATACATTAACAATTATAGAAAATAGTAAACTTAATATAATTCTCACTCTTAGAACTACAGGGAGAAAGAAGAGAAAGCTATGTAGAACAAAATTCTGGATCGTTTCCTCGAAACAGCATACTCCAAATATTCCTCCTAAGTTATATATATATATATATATATATATATATATAAGAATCAAATTAGAATCCTATGTAGATATCAATCTAACTCCAGGTTCTAACAAGAAATTAGATTATAGGAGATAGAAAATAGGTTAAAGAAGAAAAAGATTATAACTTGGCCTAATTCTTGAATTTAGACAGAATAGACGAGAAGCGGAATGAAGGCGGAGTTTAAAAGAGAATGTAGGGTTTAGGGAGGAGGCCAGGGCTTTATTTATGATTGTTGATTGCGTATGGATCGTCAGATTCATTTTATAAAATCTCAACAGTCTGTTCCAAAAAAATTATATAAAAGCCGAAACTAAAATGGATCTCCATTCATCCTTTTCCCATAAGGACGGTCAATACCCTCCTTAGGAGGGTGGTCGATCCCCTTTAAGGGAAGGCAGTTGACCCCTCTCCCCCAAGGAGAAGGCATGGAGAATTTATTTCTCCTGGACATTGGTTTTTATATTAATTCGTTATTATTGCTCATTAATTCTTTCCATTTATTACAAACGTTGTCCTCATCTTACTTATTTATATATATACACAAAAGTTTGAAATCCAAACGGAATATTCTATTATGCCATAGGTATTTATTTTTATTCCAGTTTTACATTTAGAGTTTGAATTTCAAATGTTGTGTGTATATTATTTTTGTACAACTTGTTTTATTTGCAAATTTTTCATATCCATTTTCGATAAATAAAATATGAAGATAGGCTAGAATTTCGCCATTAATACATCGGTAATATTTTCATGGTCCAATTTTCAATTATTAAATATTCATATTTCAAACCATCCAAATTTTATTAATTATTACTTATTCTTCATTTAATTATCTATGTCTAATTGGGGTATATTGTTACAGGGTGTTACCCGCTGCTGTAGTTGATAGGAAAGATCCATCAATTATCTTGATGGCAACAATTTTTGGAATTTGGAAAAGATGAACTTATAAGTAGCTTTGGCGAGAAATTCACCATTGGATTTGACATAGTTTTACAATGAGGTGAGAGATATATGCGGTAGGAGATGTAGAAGCGGAAGGGTCAAAACTTTTTAGAGGAAATCAATCCTATGGAAGGCAAGAGATCTCCAGAGGCTAAGTTTGGAAAGAATAAAGGAAAGAAGAATGCCGAGGCTGATGGCGTGGAACGTCGAGGAGCCAAGGGGCCAAGAAGAGAAACCAAGAACCTAAGTTTACCTTTTACACGGAGCTGAATGAAACCCTAAATTGGTTCTACTTCGGCAGTATAGAATATCTCTCCTATAGGAAGCTGACGAGAAGGGAGCCTGTGGATCATAAGCGAACCCCTCGCCAATCCACATGACTTGGATGGACACCACACAAATGAATGTAGGTATCTAAATGACTTGATTGAGGAACATGTTAGGAGGGATAGCTTTAACAGTATGTTGTGAATCATACTATAGTGGTGCAAACATAGCAACCACCATCTACAACTAGAAACAACCAGGGATTATTTTGGTGATGTCTCATCCCATTATTGGGATGGATTAGGGGCATGTTTGTCTCTTATTCCCTTCTCTCTGCACTCTACTTTTTATGTTTTTGATAATTAAGATAATAATCACTACAAGAAAACCGCAAATAGCAGCAGCGTGATCCACTGGTAATCGGTCGCTATATAGGCTTTGCCACGCATTACAGGTAAATACTAGTGCTCGGTAAATTTCATGACGGTATCTATGTCAAAATTTTGTGATGGGTTTTAGCGAGAGTTCTCCAACCATTTTCCGTTATTTCACTCAATATAAAATTTAATTTTGAATTAATTTAAAATTTATTTACCGATGTTTTAGCAATGGATACGTATTTTCCAGAAATTATTGTTTATAAATAACCGTAGGTAAACCCTTGCTAGTTATTAGTAAGGGATCCATGACAAAATATTTTTCATTTAAAATATTTTTATCGGTAATCCGTCGCTATTCCCCTTTTGATCTGCTAATACACACACATACATATATATATATATATATATATATATACATATATATATATATACATATATATATATTTATCAAACTAATATCAATCAACCTTGAACACTGAAATAAATAATAAATAGCATATCCAAGAAACAAGAAAAAATGTAGTTATTATTTTTTTCTTCGCTCAATACAGTCGACTTTGACAAATGCATATTGTCATGAACTTTTTAATACGTCCAAGCATATACTGGTAATATACATATGAACAAAAGTAGTTTAATCGGTTAACATCTAACATTACAAGAGACTGCTCTATTACCATTCATAGAAGTTGCTATAGTGAATAGTAGATGCTTCTACTTTCCTCTTGATGGAAAGGTCAAGTGAAGCCATGGCTTGTTATCGCCTAAATCAATGTTCGTTCTACTCCTTGATTTAAGGTATTTGCCACAGCCTACTGTTACGCCACTTGCTTTCGTTCCTGGATTGTTGAACCATAGATATGAAGGAACGTGATGCATAAACACACATCAAAACAATTAATAGATTAAAACATAAACACACACTATTTATATGTAAGCATCTTGGGCATTGGCAGTCTTATGATCAGTTTCATTACAAAGCTTAGAAACATCAAACCTAGCCTAAAAACTGGGAATACAACAAAACTACTGTCAAAATTCAATGCTACTTAATCAGGCAAAGAAATAAAAATCCGTATTTATAGGTAACAGCCAACCTTAATATTTATGCATTACATAGGTTTCTGAAAATTGTTTTACTCAAATTCCACCAATTTTACACTTGGAAGCCAACTGACTGGCTCACTCAAGGAGACCAGTGTTCTTGGTTTTTTCATGAAAAAACATGAAGTAATAAAATAGAAACCATATCTTCCAATTCATAGATAATCAAGGCCATATCATCAGTGAAGAAAGAAAAGAAGTTAAACTAAGATAATCAAAATATGAATCCTTAAGATAGTGAAAATGCCATAATTTAAAATCTTGTCAAATCCAGCAAGTTAGTAACAGCGGTAGGCAAAGGACCAATTAAAGATACAGCATAAACCTCTCTACATGTGATCATCACAATAGATAATTGAAATCATCATACGTTGGTCATATATTCCAATTACGTTACAAATATCGGTGTTTGATTACACTATAATACCAAGTCACTGGCACAAGTTCGATGCAAACTTATTATTGAGTTGCTATATTAAGAGGGGAAAAAAGGATATGTATTGCTTCAGTGAGGTATAAAGAAGCAAAAAAACAGATATGATATAAAATAGTTTCGTGTGACACTTTGCCTAACTTAAGACATACAAGATTTATTAGCATCTCCACAAATGGCATCTCCTTCACCGGAACTCCTCCACAAATGGCATCTCCTTCACCCAAAAAAAAAAAACTATTTTTCAAATTATCTGAAACGCGTTCGCACTCCATTAACTTACTCCTTAAACGCCAAATTGATTAGATATTAAACCATAGTCATGAGCCACCAAAACAACACCTTTGATTTCATTTTCAATTTATATCAAAACTAAAAATGTATCGATAATGAGAAATCAAAGAGTTAGTAAAACTTGTTTCTAAGAAAGAATCAATTAAGGCAACGGGATCATGACTAGATGCATCGTTATCGCCATACTCGCACAGATCTGGTGCAACTCGTTGTTCCCCTAAGTTATAGAGGATAAATCGAGAAGGGCAGAAGACAGGTATGAGGAAATGTCAGGATCGAATGGGAAACGAAAGAAAAGAAAATGGCAGAAGAAACTGATTGTGGAAGAGGCAACTTAACATAGTTCAGGTGTTAAAAGGAACATTTGAAAGGGGAAATGAAATTAGCATTTTCTTATAAAGGACAAACCTTGCAAAAAAATTGGTCAAAAAGATAGAAAGTTTCAAAATTAGGCATAAGTCCACATTTGCACTAAACATGGAATTCAGGGGGCCCACAATCCTTTTCCCACTTGCACTAGCATTTGTCCTTTTGTCTAATTTCTAAACTTTTCATTTTTTTCACCAAAATTTTTGTTAAGTTTGGACTTCTCACTATTTTCCACAAATGAAAATAAATAGCGGGAAAAGAAAATTTACTAATTCAACAGACAACCAACTCAAGTATATAAACTGTTATTTAATTTATTCGCCAAAATTTACTAATTTACTTCTAATGTATTAGCTACTAAATATTTTTCTTAATTATTAATAATTCAACGACAAAAAATTTCATTGCCAAACTTTGCCGCTATTTTAGCTTTCATGTTTGATTTCATTTACAAGTTGTTTAAATTAAAGGAAAGCGAAGCGATCGAACTGCGAAATAATTAAAGGAACCGGACATGAACACATTGAAGCGAGTAAGAAATTATTTGGTAGCCCGCCCTTTTAGTTTTTTCAGTTTCCATTTTAGTTTTTCTTTTCCGGATTGTCTTCTGAAAGTTGTATAGTATCAATTAACAAATTTAATTTCATACTTTTGAAGTTGTACAATATTTCATAAAATTTAAATATTAATCGTTGAGTTATAAAAATTTGCAACATAATATACACATCCAACAATTCTGGATAAATAATCAATAATTCATAAAATACGAAATTTCCAAAGTTGAGTAATTCAGAGTTCTTTAATATTTATAAAATTTCTTATTTTTAATTTTTGAAAATTTTATATTTATTTCAAAATTATGAAAATTTCAAAAGTTTATATTAAAATTTTGTACTTGTTTTAGAAAATACGAACATTTTAATTTTTTATATTAATACGCATTAAACATAATTATCAATTATAATAATTGAATTTTAGATATTATTTAATAAATTTTCCTTCTTAATTATTAAAAATTACTTATTAATCGTTGATTATTAAAGATTACTTATCAATTATTATTACCTCTTAACTATTGTAATTGTTATTTAATCTATACTAACTATTGAACTTTATTTACTATTAATAGTAATTATATATTTTTTGTTATTAGTATATTATTATTAACATTAATTATTTAAAATTATTTTTTTTATCAATTACTTATTAAAAAATAAAAGTAAAACATTTTATGAAGAATAAGCATACCAGTCCCTCTCAAATCCATTGAAAATCTGCTGCAAATGGGCTTCAAAAAATATATGATGGTAAATTGTCTCAAATTGCAATGGAATTCAGGGATGAAAAAATAATGATGTTAAACCATTGCAATTTATAATGGTTTATCAATGGAAATTAGAACCCGACGGTAATATTTTAAAACAAGTTGAAATAAAAAATCTTACAGAATATCCCTTACGAATTCCACGAAAATCCATCTCTAATTTACGATGGAATTTTCCGCTGCTAAATTTTTTCATAATTTGCGAATTTTCTTATAGTGAACCTCAGAGTACTTACATGTGTATAGAAACCAAATCTCCCTAGGTATGCTATGAGTTAGATATCCGGGGTGACCAACTAGGATTTGCTACTTGTTTTTCTTCGACATGAACAACCTAAAGAAGGAAATATAAATATACCGGAAGGTGATGAATGAAGTTGAATTGGTAAGGAGTAGAATGCTTCATCGGAAATTGATTGGATCGAACTACTTGTCGCCAAGTCCTTTTTATTGGAAAGTGACTGAATTCGACTTGGTAAGGGCTCGTAGATACCATGATAGGCCTGGAAGGATATGTGGATAAATAGTCCAGAGATGGACTATGTATCGGTCTGGAGACGCTACAAATCGATTCATTTTAACTAAGAATGAGCTCATCAGCCTTGAGAGGCTATGAGCTTGCTTAAACAGAAATCCATTAATACTTAATGGTCTGGAGAGATAGCTTGATCAGGATTCAAATTCGAGACAACATAGAAAGGTGGTCAATGTAAAACTTTATCTATGAAGAATTGTATAAAGAGGCCACAGCTCAAATTAAGAATGGGAAAACTCGATGAGGTCATGACTCAGATTAGATGCAACACAGTTGGAGGATTTGGACTCAAGAATTTGATATTGGAAAGCTAAGAAAGATTGATTCTTAATCAGTTGACTTTGAGCGGGATTGAGTCTTGGTCGGTTCGCCATGAGCAAGATCAAATCTTAGTTAGGGTTGACAATGAGGCAGGTCTAGGATCCAAACCCAGTTGACCCGCCCCTATTTTGACCCATTTAGACCCGCCCCAATGGGTCTTCGGGGAGGGTAGACCCGCGACCCACTTTTGAACATCCGGGTCTAGGGTCGGGTCTATGGCACGACTAACCCTCCCTAACCCGACCCGCATTCTTGAAGCTTCATTATAACACTTTATTATTATACTGATTACTTGTTAATCTTTTTAGGTATACATGGTTATGACTTGAATAATTTTTTTTTTCAATCAACAAGTATAAAATTTTCATAGTATTAAGTTGCATTAATGACAATCATACAATAATAAATGCATACATTTTGAACAATTATCTTACAACTAATTTTACTATATTCTCTTATCATTGTAAACACATTATTGGTTATATATATTTTATTGTTTAGTGATAAAATATAAGTATATAAATTTGTGTACAGTATGACACAATTTTACCGAGTTGTGGGGCGGGTCGGGTGTAACGACCAGGAAAATTTAACATTTAAAATTATAAATTAAATTAAGATTTAACGTAAATTAAATAATTATATTTGGAATTTTGTCCATTTTAATGATATTTAAATAAACCATTTCATAGGTTTACAAACATTTTTAAAACAAGATTTACATTTGTAACCGGTTTGAATATTTAACGCTAGAGTTCCTCTGTTGAATTTAATATGAACATTTTTTGAAACAACCGTATTAATTTTGTAATTTAATAAATATAATATTAATTGTGTATTTTGGTTTAAGGAAAATGTATGCTTTTATTTGGAATCCAAAATGGAATCTGGACCTTTATTTCGAACGTAGTATTCAATTTTAGAAATGAAATTACATTTGTAAATATAATCTTAGTTTAAATCAAGATTTGGCGTTTAAATTAAATATCTATATTTGGTATTACATTTGTAAATATAATCTTGGTTTAAATCAAGATCTGGTGTTTAAATTAAATATCTATATTTGGTTTTCGGCTTAGAATTGAATTTTTTTATTTTGAACCTAATATATAAGGTCCAAGTTCTATGTTTAATGCTTTTGCTAATAAGAATTAATTGCATAGATTAGCGATCAATTGTGCATTAATTGTCAATATATTCTACTTATTAGATATTTATGGATGATTTATATTTTATTTACTTTGTATATTATGGAAAGGTTAACTGCACATCTTGCAATTAATTAGTATAAATTCGAATTATCTTATATATGTATACATATAAATGTCTTTAATTTTATATATGGCAAAGGTTTAAATGTGCATGTAAGAAATTAACTGGGCATTGATTGACACATATGTCAATTAATAGGTTGTAAAATATATCCATTTATTACCATTTTCAAATGGTATATTCAATTTTTTTTATCATAGACTGGATGAAAACAATAATGAACATATAAAATATATTCTAAAATCTTACTTCTCTACAAAGTAATTAATATAGCAGTTGTGGTGTAGCTTAAGAATTCCTAGTTTTAATATAACGGACTAAATTAAGCTTTACATATATATGTATTATATTGTGAATTTAAATTCTTAAATACGAACGATTTACTAATAAAGAACATTTTAACTTTACATGTAATTTAACTTTGAATTACAAGAAAAGAAAAAATATTAAGAAAGGAAATTTTTATTGTTGGCAATTTCAAATTGAAGTTTAATATAAATAGTGAATATTATTGTTTTAAATAAACCGCTAAATTTATTTCATGACAAGACAATTTATAATACAAGCGGTGTAATCAAACTAGAATCTAACCCTTATTTATATAAGGAATGCATAATAAAATGGAAAGAAATAAATTGTGAAATCAATTCATGCATTTTGCGTTTCCATTTGAATTTAATTTACGGTGAATAACGGTTGAATTTATAATGTTTTGAAATAACGCTATATGTTTATGTTTTGGCCCAGCGTACCGTTATAAGGAAGAAATCAAGTCTTTTCCCTTTTTAAGAGTTATGGTGGGCAATGATATCTGATTAATTCTGGCCTAAAATCTTTCCATATCAATGCAAAGATTTGTGGAATGGTAACCAGAGATTGTGACTTTAATTTACAGTGAATAATGGTTGAATTTATAATGTTTTGAAATAACGCTGTATGTTCATGTTTTGGCCCAGCGTACCGTTATAAGGAAGAAATCAAGTCTTTCCCCTTTTTAAGAGTTATGGCGGGCAATGATATCTGTAACGACCTGAGTTTTTAGATCGGGAAAAAAAAATTATTTAACGATAAATTCCGAGAAATAAACAAGAAAATAGATTAAAACTATAAAATTTTAGTTATTAAAATGAATACATTCAAATTTTATTGAATTTATAAATAAAAATAAATATTTGTATACAAAGAATTTGAAGACAAAATTTGTAATCGAAATGTTATAAGTTCGTTCCGTTAAATTCTGATAATTTAAACTGAATAAATTTAAATGATCGTTCATTAAATACAATGAAATTAAAAATAAAAATAGACCTTTTATAAAATGTTCAAAGCACTGGTAACTGTGTGTCATTGTGTTTGTCTCGACGTCCTGATTCCAATAATATATTTATACTGATATTTTGGTGTCCGTAAAGACAAATGGATAGACAGTTATTTCCATATAGGTGACCGTATAAAGGAGTGCAACGTAAATAATTGGACTGAAATAAACCTACGGAGACTTACAGACAAACCAAAAGAAAAGGAAAATATCTCCACATTTTTCCTTCATTGCATTTAATGAGGTGTGATGGAGTACATCATTTGCACGCCACATTTTGTTATCTTCCTTGCATTAAATGAGACATGATGCAAGGCATCACTTCTTCTGTGCCAATGTAAACCACAATAATTCACCTACCACCCTACCACCATTGTATGTATACTTATAAGCTCCCAAATCTCCATCTGCACTCTCTCTCCACTTTCATCGTTCTCTTCTCCATTCATTTTTCTTACTTCTGGAAATTTGTCTCGAAAAAAAGAAAGAAAAAAAAAGCACAAAGATAAAAATGAAAAACAACATGACAGACGCATGAAGTGAAGCAGCACCATCCCTCTTGCTTGCGTCCTCAGCTCACCAACTCCCCTCTCCTCTCCATCCTCTTACTTCTGCATCCTCTTGCTCCCGCCTCTCTCTTTCCACCATGTTTAGCAGCCACTCTCCTCTTCGCACTACGCACCGAGTTCCGACAGTCAGCTCCGAGTCCGACAGCAATCGTCTCAAGCTCCGGCAATCTCGACAACAACCGCGACAGTAGCTCTGTTCTCTCGCCGTGTCCATCTCGACGTTTAGCTCTCGGAACCGAAACTAAGTTATTACTCACGTCTAAACATTTTTTTAATGTGTTCGTTAGGAAAACAAAACAATTATTTTGTCCAAAATAAGTTATTTTATCCTCTATGCAATGCATGTATGAATCAACTCAACTTTTCTTGCCTTCTATATTCATGCGTTTATGATACTGTGTGTATACCTCAGCATATATTAACATGTGTGCGAAAAAAAAAAAAAAAAAACCAAAACGCAAGCAACAGGGGATGGAAAGGGATTCACTTTCTCTTCTCTGGAGACCTTCTTTTTCCCATTTGCTTTGCATGAAATATACAGGGCCGGCCCTGGCCTAGTGCGAGTCGTGCGATCGCACAGGGCCCACTAGGTCAGGGGGCCCCAAAAAAACTGTATTACATTTACTAGAGCTGCTTTTTCTTGTCATGATGCGTGTACTTGATAGTAATTTATATATGCAAAAGTAGATATGATTGTATGCTTTGTTGTCATCAATCAATATATTAAAATGGAGATGTGGCTTGTGTGGACCTCTAGTTGACAGGTTGAAAATGCGGGTAAAAACTTTATGAATTTGCTGAAACACGCAATTTTCTCAATGGAGATGCACAGTAGAAAAAGCACATTTTCATTTAAGTTCAATTTCATGAAAAAAAATTAAAGACCCAAAATTTTGGGTCTGCACTAGGCCCATAAATACTCAGGACCGGCCCTCGAAATATAGTACAAAAAAAAAAAAAAAAAAAAAAAAAACTTGCTGTTTGTGTGTGCATATTTGCTGCATGTATGAAGTGTTGTGTGTGCATATTTGTCGCATGTATGAGTGTATGTATGTTGAGTATATATAAGTGTGTGAGTGTGACGTGTGGTGCATATGCTCAGTGCATGTGTGTTATCTGCATGGCGTGAGTATATGTTTGTGCGATGAGTGTGTTAAGGGGGTTAATTCATTTTGGTTTCAAAAAGCATGATTCATTTCTATTCAAAAAAAAAAAAAAAAAACTGCCTGCGCATGAACCTGAAGGAGTAATTCATTTTTTTCTTGCCTTTTTGCACTAACGCAATAGGAAAGGAAGAAGGCACCATTTTCTAATGTTTGGGTTCTCCTCCTGGAAGCATTGATGTATGCAGGCACTTATATATGCATGCGGGAATTTACATGAGTGCATTTTACGTGAGTGATTGCATGCAAGTGTGTGTACATGTGTATTTTTAATGTGTGCATGTGTGTTTAAAAGAGTGTAGGTATGTGTGGTATATACATGTGTGTAGCGTTTGCGTGTAAATATATATATATATATATGTGTGTGTGTGTCAACGTGTGGTGCTTGGCTTTAAAATGAAGGCATAGCTTAAATATGTTAAGTTCACCATATTTTGGAAGAAAATAAAATATTTAGGTAGCTTAGTAAATTAAAAAGACATCTTTTGCAGATCCAAAATATCTAGGAAGATATGTAAGATTGTAAAAGGGACACATCGAACTCAAATGGCTCTATTTCAAAAATGAACAGTGCAAGCTTTTTCACAGTTTCAGCGCAAACCGAACACCGAAACTGGCAAATGAATATGTTTCGGTAATAAGCGCGACAAGACGGACACAACGGTATATAATTTGCAGTGTCTGCATGCTCCGTTCAAAAACGCGTTACGGACCCCTTTGACGTAAAAATGCGGACAAGAAACGGAGGTCAAAACGTCCGATTTTCGCGAAACGAATTCCACCGTTGGATTACTGTCAACGAATAGAACATGAAAGAACTTGTTTTGAAGAGATTTTAAAATCACTAAAAAATTGAACTGTTATGCGCAGCTTTGCACTGAAAATTGCACGACCGACGACATTCAAATTTTCCGACGAAATTTTCCCAACTGCTACATTTCACTATACGTATTTCAAATATCAAATTCTCATTTTGAAAAGAAAAAATAGAATTGTTTCAAATTTCGAAGATTAAACTTTGGTTTAAATTATATACATGAAAATTTGATTTAAATTGATAAATGAAATATTAAGTGATTTAAAAT
Source organism: Allium sativum (assembly GCA_030737875.1). Lineage (NCBI taxonomy): Eukaryota > Viridiplantae > Streptophyta > Magnoliopsida > Asparagales > Amaryllidaceae > Allium > Allium sativum. Next base: position 780,260,696 of record CM060913.1, on the reverse strand, counting down.
TTTATTTGAACTTATTGAAATAACCATTGTTGAACCTCTTATTGGAAAAAAAACGTAAGCCTAAATATTTAAGGAAATAAATCTCAAAATTGTAAATTTTGAATACAAATTTAGTTAAGTAAAAACAATTTAGTTGAATGAAGTAAAATTATGAAATTTGAAAGTGAACTTAAGTGAAATATTCAATATTTGAAAATTGTAAATTTTATAAAAGAAAATTACAACTTTAGTTTATTGATTTGGAACTTTGGAATTAAACACAAAGTTAAGTGTATAATTGCAAACGATAAAAATGTTGTGAATATTTCAAATTCAAATATTTGATAGTTCAAGTTTAAATAAGAAGTTGAAATACAAATTTTGTTTTGATCTATTCGAAATTAATTAATGAAAAACAAAATGAATGACGTTAGTTGTCAAAGAGACCATAGCCAGTTATGGACACATTCTCTGTCGATACTGGAACCACTTTGATAACTATGTTCGTGAAGTGATGATCCAGAATGAAGTGGTTGTTTTTGGTGTACGTTTGCTGGATTGAAGAAAGTGAACGATAATGGATGACCGACACTTGTGTCAAATTTGAAATGACTAAAACAGGAGCCGTGCCGGGCCATTAAGGCTAGCTACCTCTAGCAGACACACTTCTTCGTGTATTCTATTTTTTTGTTACTTGGTGATCACCCTTGATTTTGGAAGTGTTGTGTTGCGGTGGGTCGTTAGGGGTTACCACCAGTCCGGATCAGGCAAACTAGTAGTATCCTACCTTGGGCATTGCCTCTCGTGCCTTGTCATACGTTTTATCCTTATGCGCGACCACTACGAGTTTCTATTTAACATGTGCCTATAGGGGACTCACTGGCTACCGACGTTCTACTGGTTGTGTTACAAGACCTGTATAGAGCACATTGTTTAAAAATGTGTTAAGGGGGATCAATGTAAAGCCTTAACGCTATTTTAATATTTTATATTACTTATAGACATTACATATAATAGCGTATCATACTATATATAGATATTTTAACGGATCCTTAAGAGATGGAAAATACCGTAACATCTCTTGAGTTATTTGTATTTGAGTTTAGATCTAATCACATTAGAATGTTTAGACCTGACTCGAGTGTTTTGTGTTTTTCTCATTTCGCTCGGGTCAGACTGAGTATTGCAGTGTTCTCGAGGAGCACTTTATCTGGAGCCGAAGACCTAGTCAAAGACTCCATCCTATCCAGTATTAGTTCCTATTTTCGTTTGGCTTGTATTTGCGAACTTTATGAGTCGCTATATTGTATAATTAAATTGTAACTGTTAAAGTAGCTTCATGAACTACTTATTTATATTATTTCATTTCCGTTGCGAGATTCTATGTTATTCTGTGTATGTGATTCCATGTTCAGATTCTATTATACACCCCAAATTGATTATCTGTCAGTTTTGAATAGTTCGAGTTGGACATGTGTGGTTTTATTGTCAACTTGGATTATTCAGAAAAGGCGGGTTGTCACAGTTGGTATCAGAGCCAAGGTTTAGAAACACCTTAGCCTGGGGGTAAATCTCATTATAGACAGGGTTAGAAATACCCTAGAATGAGTAGAATCATTTCCTAGAGAGCGTATTCTGAAATTATAAAATGTTTTAAAAATAAAAAAAAATCAAACCTATTTTCAGGATCTTTTTTAAAACTTTAGCCTATTTTCTTTAATTAGGATTCTCTTCAGTTTAAATTTCTCAAATTTTGTCCTTATCTTATCCTGGACTTTTCAGGATGAATCGAGGAAGAGGTAGAAATGCTAGAGGTAGGGGAAGAGGATTTGGTCCCATACCTGAAGCACCAGTTGTTCCAGTTCCTCCAGTTAGATTCACTATTTTGTGCAAGGAGGCGGCACCAAATTTATTGGATCAGAAGGAATTATTGAAGCCCAGCAATGGCTTAAGAGTATTGAAAGAATCTTTACTGGCTTGGAGATTACTGAAGCCCAAAAGCGCCAATTAGCTATTTGGCAGTTGGACGAATCAGCTCGTGATTGGTGGGAAACTGTCACAGCTCATACTCTTAATGAGAACATCACTTGGGAGTTGTTTAGGTAAAATCTATTGGAATTCATATTCGAAATGTTTTTCTTTAGAATCTATCTAATCGTGCCTACAAATCTTTAGGGAGGCATTCGCGACTAAGTGGATGCCAGAAGCTGGAAAGTCTCAGTTGTACCGTAGTTTCATGGACCTTAAGCAGGGAACCATGACATTCTTTGATTATGAAAGGAAGTTCAATGAACTGTCCAAGTTCGGCCCTGGTCTGATTGACACTCCTTTGAAGAAAAACGAGAAATTCGTAGCAGGAGCCCGTCCAGAGTATTACAATCTCCTCACTGCTCACATTCATGGCACCTTCACAGCTCTCATTGACATGGCTCTTCGTTATGAGAACCTTGATTCTGGGGAAGGGGTTGTTCATTCTCAGACTACTCAAGGGGAGTCAAGCAATGCAAAGAAGAGGAAACCTAACTTTCAGCAACAGAAAAAAAATTGGCAGAATAGAGGTGGAGTGGGACATCCACAGAGACAGCCCGTTGACTTGTCCAAGATCACATGCTTCAAGTGCAAGCAGCTGGGACACTATGCCAACAGTTGCCCAGTTTCGGCAGGAGCTACTGTTCCCCCAGTTCAGATGACTAGGCGAGACCTTTGCTTTATTTGCTTACAGCCTGGCCACTAGAAGAAGGATTGCCCAACCCAGCGGAAGGGTACACCATCGGGAGTCTTTTCTGTTACCACTCCTAAGACGGAGGATAACAAAGGTACACTCCAAGGCACCTTTTCATTACATAATTTACCTGTTCGCGTCTTAATTGATACTGGTGCTTCCCCTAGCTTTATATCTGTTGATTTATGTGATAAACTTAATCAAGTCCTAAAACCCGAACACGCGTCTAAATTCCTATGTGTATCAAACCCTATTGGTGGACCTACACATCTTGAGATGATTTGCAAAGAGGTTAAACTCCTTAAAGGCATGCATCGTTTTACTTGGGATTTTTATGTTCTTGGCTTCAAGGCATTTGATATATTGTTGGGAGGAGATTGGTTAAGGAAGTTCGACGCCATTATTTCTTGCAAAGCGCGAACTGTCTCTTTACGTTGTGACAAAGGTAAACCCTTGAAGATCGAATGTAAATTGCCTCAAGATATTGCAGGAAGTTTCATTTTCTCTCTCGATTCTCATCTTAGCGATTTTAGCACTACTCCTGTTGTTCAATATTTTCCTGATGTTTTTGGAGAAGTAACTTCCTTACCGCCTCATCGTGAAATCGAATTCCGTATTGATCTCATTCAAGGAGCTAGACCCATTGTACTTGCCCCAAGAAGAATGGAACCTAAGGAGAAGATTGAATTAAAGGTGCAAATAGAAGATCTATTCTCTAAAGATCTAATTCGTCGAAGTCATTCAGAATGGGGAGATGCAGTTGTATTTGTTACTAAGTCAGACGGTTCTCTGAGAATGTGCGTAGACTATCGAGAACTGAATAAGCTTACTCACAAGAACCGATATCCAATGCCTCGCATTAATGACCTATTTGATCAACTGCACGGTGCCAAGATATTTTCTCAACTCGACCTTGCCACAGGTTTTCACCAACTTCGAATTTCTGAAGATAGTATTCCTAAAACAGCTTTTCGAACAGAAGACGGTTTCTATGAATGGTTAGTTATGCCATTTGGTTTAACTAATGCCCCAGCTTACTTTGTTGACCTCATGAACAGTGTATTCTGGGATGTTCTGAATAGGTTTGTCCTTGTCTTTATTGATGATATTCTAGTCTTTTCTAAGACTAAAGAAGAACATGAGGAGCATCTCAAGTTTGTTCTTAAAACTTTGAGAGATCATCAACTGAAGGCCAAGTTTTCTAAGTGTCATTTCTGGAGAGATGAAGTTAGGTTTCTTGGACATATTATTTCGGAGAATGGAATTTCGGTCGATCCAGCTAAGATCGTCGTAATCAAAGTAAGCCCTTTATTTAAAACATCCATTCATTCTTATTTGATTTATCTTATCTCTCTTATACAGTTATTCATAATTCTTTAACTTTTAGGATTGGAAGACTCGTGAAACTCCAACTGATATTCGTAGTTTCCTCGGCTTAGCTGGTTATTATAGGAGATTCATCGAAAATTTTGCTCGAATTTCTTCACCACTCACAACTTTGACTGGAAAGAATGTTAAGTTCGATTGGAGCGATACGTGTATAAAAGCATTTAATGAACTTAAACGCAAGTTAACTTCTGCTCCCGTTCTTACTGTTCTGGATGGAAGTGAAGGTTTGACTGTTTATACCGATGCTTGCGAAGAAGGTTTGGGAGCTGTTCTTATGCAGCATGGTAAAGTTATTGCTTATGCTGGCAGACAACTCAGAGTCCATGAGGTTAATTATGCAGCGCATGACTTAGAACTACTTGCTGTAGTTTTTGCTCATAAGTTGTGGAGGCACCATCTTTTGGGAATTAAATTTGAACTCTTCACTGACCACAAATCATTGAAGTATATCTTTTCTCAGAAGGATTAGAATCAGAGTCAAGTCAGATGGCTCGAGTTCTTAGCATCCTATGACCTCGACATCAACTATACCCCCGGAAAGGCTAATGTGGTAGCCGACGCTTTGATTAGAAACAAAGCAATGTTATTCCAAATTACTGCTTCTCCAGCTCTTATGGATTGCATTATTGCTAAGAAAGAAGAAGATGAAATGCTTAGGCGAATAAAGGAAAGTGTTCTCAATAAAGAAGTTGTTAATGTGCAGAAGGGATGGGGCGCTGAAATTGGTACCAATGGAATTTTGAGGATCAATAATCGTATTTGTGTTCCGAATGTGGATGGTCTAAGACAGGAGGTGCTTAGAGAGAATCATCAGTCTAAACTTTCTATTCATCCTGGGGTCACTAAGATGTATCAGAATATGAAGATGCTTTATTGGTGGAGTGGAATGAAGAGAGACATTTCTATTCATATCAGTAGATGCGCCACTTGCAAGCAAGTAAAAGCCGACCATCAGAAAACTTCAGGTTTGTTACAGCCTTTAGAGATTCCTAACTGGAAATGGGATCAAATTTCTATGGATTTCATAGATGGATTACCAAGGACCAGGAGGGGAAATGAAAGCATTTGGGTTATTGTTGATAGACTAACCAAATCAGCCCACTTTATTCCTGTAAAGACAACTCGAACTACTTCAAGTTTAGCCGAGCTCTATATGAAGGATATAGTTCGACTTCATGGTGTTCCGTTTAGCATAGTATGTGATAGAGATCCCATTTTTACTAGCAAATTCTGGAAAGCTTTCCAGATAACTTTGGGAACTCAATTGAACCTGAGCACCACCTATCATCCTCAAACAGATGGTCAGACGGAAAGAGTAAATCAGATTCTGGAGGATTTGCTTCGTGCTTGTGCTTTAGATTTTGGGGGATCTTGGGAAGATCATCTCCATCTTGTTGAATTCACCTATAATAATAGCTATCAGGTAATTTAATTCAAATTAACATTCATGTTTAAATAAATGTAAATCTTGAATTAATCTTTGAAATTCAGGCGAGTATTAAAATGGCACTGTTCGACGCTCTATATGGACGACCATGTAAATCTCCATCTTGTTGGATTGAATCTGGGAATCGACTTGTTCTAGGCCCCGAAATGATTTTGGAAGCTTCTGAAAAAGTTGGAGAAATCAGACGGAGGATGAAGATTGCCCAGGATAGGCAAAAGAAGTATGCTGATGGAAAGAGGAGACATTTGGAATTTGTTGTTGGTGATCTTGTATTTCTGAAAATTTCACCTTTGAAGAACGTGATTCATTTTGGAAAGAAAGGGAAGCTTGCTTCGAGATTTGTTGGTCCTTTTCCTATCTTAGAAAAGATTGGCGGTTTAGCTTATAGAGTTGATTTACCAGAGAAACTATCGGGTGTGCATAATGTATTCCATGTTTCACATATTCGCAGATATGTACATGACCCATTAGCTATAGTCCAGCCTGCTTTATTTGAAGATATGGATGTTGAGCCAAATCTTACTATCGAAAGAAGACCACTTCGTATAGTCGATAAAGATAAGAAGCAACTTAGAAGGAAGATAGTTAATCTCGTCAAAGTTCAATGGAGTAGAGATGACTGAGATTGCACTTGGGAAACTGAGGAGAGTATCCGTGCCTCAAATCCTGAATTGTTTGCATAAGGTACCCAAATCGTCTTTAATCATTCTTACGTTTCTGGTTATTTCTTTATTTTTCCTTGTTCCGTTCTTTTTGAGGACGAAAAGACTTGAGTAGGGGAGAATGTAACGACCTGAGTTTTCAGATCGGGAAAAAAAAATTTATTTAACGATAAATTCCGAGAAACAAACAAGAAAATAGATTAAAACTATAAAATTTTAGTTATTAAAATGAATACATTCAAAGTTTATTGAATTTATAAATAAAAATAAATATTTGTATACAAAGAATTTGAAGACAAAATTTGTAATCGAAACGTTATAAGTTCGCTCCGTTAAATTCTGATAATTTAAACTGAATAAATTTAAATGACCGTTCATTAAATACAGTGAAATTAAAAATAAAAATAGACCTTTTATAAAATGTTCAAAGCACTGATAACTGTGTGCCGTTGTGTTCGTCTCGACGTCCTGATTCCAATAATATATTTATACTGATAATTTGGTGTCCGTAAAGACAAATGGGTAGAAAGTTATTTCCATATAGGTGACCGTATAAAGGAGTGCAACATAAATAATTGGACTAAAATAAACCTACGGAGGCTTACAGACAAACCAAAAGAAAAGGAAAATATCTCCACATTTTTCCTTCATTGCATTTAATGAGGTGTGATGGAGTACATCATTTGCACACCACATTTTTTTTTCTTCCTTGCATTAAATGAGACATGATGCAAGGCATCACTTCTTCTGTGCCAATGTAAACCACAATAATTCACCTACCACCCTACCACCATTTTATGTATACTTATAAGCTCCCAAATCTCCATTTGCACTCTCTCTCCCCACTTTCATCGTTCTCTTCTCCATTCATTTTTCTTACTTCTGGAAATTTGTCTCGAAAAAAAAAAGCACAAAGATAAAAATGAAAAACAACATGACAGACGCATGAAGTGAAGCAGCACCATCCCTCTTGCTTGCGTCCTCAGCTCAGCAACTCCCCTCTCCTCTCCATCCTCTTACTTCTGCATCCGCTTGCTCTCGCCTCTCTCTTTCCACCGTGTTTAGCAGCCACTCTCCTCTTCGCACCAACGCACCGAGTTCCGACAGTCCGCTCCGAGTCCGACAGCCATCGTCTCAAGCTCCGGCAATCTCGACAACAACCGCGACAGTAGCTCCGTTCTCTCGCCGTGTCCATCTCGACGTTTAGCTCTCGGAACCGAAAGTAAGTTATTACTCACGTCTAAACATTTTTTTAATGTGTTCGTTAGGAAAACAAAACAATTATTTTGTCCAAAATAAGTTATTTTATCCTCTATGCAATGCATGTATGAATCAGCTCAACTTTGCTTGCCTTCTATATTCATGCGTGTATGATACTGTGTGTATACCTCAGCATATATTAACATGTGTGCGAAAAAAAAACAACAAAAACGCAAGCAACAGGGGATGGAAAGGGATTCACTTTCTCTTCTCTGAAGACCTTTTTCCCATTTGCTTTGCATGAAATATAGTACAAAAAAAAAAGCTTGCTGTTTGTGTGTGCATATTTGCTGCATGTATGAAGTGTTGTGTGTGCATATTTGTCGCATGTATGAGTGTATGTATGTTGAGTATATATAAGTGTGTGAGTGTGACGTGTGGTGCATATGCTCAGTGCATGTGTGTTATCTGCATGGCGTGAGTATATGTTTGTGCGATGAGTGTGTTAAGGGGGTTAATTCATTTTGGTTTCAAAAAGCATGATTCATTTCTATTCAAAAAAAAAAAAAATGCCTGCGCATGAAACTGAAGGAGTAATTCATTTTTTTTCTTGCCTTTTTGCACTAACGCAATAGGAAAGGAAGAAGGCACCATTTTCTAATGTTTGGGTTCTCCTCCTGGAAGCATTGATGTATGAAGGCACTTATATATGCATGCAGGAATTTACATGAGAGCATTTTACGTGAGTGAGTGCATGCAAGTGTGTTTACATGTGTATTTTAAATGTGTGCATGTGTGTTTAAAAGAGTGTAGGTATGTGTGGTATATACATGTGTGTAGCGTTTGCGTGTAAATATATATATGTGTGTGTCAGCGTGTGGTGCTTGGCTTTAAAATGAAAGCATAGCTTAAATATGTTAATTTCACCATATTTTGGAAGAAAATAAAATATTTAGGTAGTTTAGTAAAATAAAAAGACAACTTTTGCAGATCCAAAATATCTAGGAAGATATGTAAGATAGTAAAAGGGACACATCGAACTCAAATAGCTCTATTTCAAAAATGAACCGTGCAAGCTTTTTCACAGTTTCAGCGCAAACCGAACACCGAAACTGACAAATGAATATGTTTCGGTAATAAGCGCGACAAGACAGACACAACGGTATATAATTTGCAGTGTCTGCATGCTCCGTTCAAAAACGCGTTACGGACCCCTTTGACGTAAAAATGCGAACATGAAACGGAGGTCAAAACGTCCGATTTTCGCAAAACGAATTCCACCATTGGATTACTGTCAACGAATAGAATATTTTTCATGTTTGTCTGAACTTGTTTTGAAGAGATTTTAAAATCACTAAAAAATTGAACTGTTATGCGCAGCTTTGCACTGAAAATTGCGCGACCGACGAAATTTTCCCAACTGCTACATTTCACTATACGTATTTCAAATATCAAATTCCCATTTTGAAAAAAAAAAGAATTGTTTCAAATTTCGAAGATTAAACTTTGGTTTAAATTATATACATGAAAATTTGATTTAAATTGATAAATGAAATATTAAGTGATTTAAAATTTTATTTGAACTTATTGAAATAACCATTGTTGAACCTCTTATTGGAAAAAAAACGTAAGCCTAAATATTTAAGGAAATAAACCTCAAAATTGTAAATTTTGGATACAAATTTAGTTGGGTAAAAACAATTTAGTTGAATGAAGTAAAATTATGAAATTTGAAAGTGAACTTAATTGAAATATTCAATATTTAAAAATTGTAAATTTTATAAAAGAAAATTACAACTTTAGTTTATTGATTTGGAACTTTGGAATTAAACACAAAGTTAAGTGTATAATTGCAAACGATAAAAATGTTGTTAACATTTCAAATTTAAATATTTGATAGTTCAAGTTTAAATAAGAAGTCGAAATACAAATTTTGTTTTGATCTATTCGAAATTAATCAATGAAAACAAAATGAATGACGTTAGTTGTCAAAGAGACCGGAGCCAGTTATGGACACATTCTCTGTCGATAATGGAACCACTTTGATAACTATGTTCGTGAAGTGATGATCCAGAATGAAGTGGTTGTTTTTGGTGTACGTTTGCTGGATTGAAGAAAGTGAACGATAATGGATGACCGACACTTGTGTCAAATTTGAAATGACTAAAACAGTAGCCGTGTCGGGCCATTGAGGCTAGCTACCTCTGCAGACACACTTCTTCGTGTATTCTATTTTTTTGTTATTTGGTGATCACCCTTGATTTTGGAAGTGTTGTGTTGTGGTGGGCCGTTAGGGGTTACCACCATTCCGGATCAGGCAAACTGGTAGTATCCTACCTTGGGCATCGCCTCACGTGCCTTGTCATACGTTTTATCGTTATGCGCGACCACTACGAGTTTCTATTTAACATGTGCCTATAGGGAACTCACCGGCTACGACGTTCTACTGGTTGTGTTACAGGACCTGTATAGACCACATGGTTTAAAAATGTGTTAAGGGGGATCAATGTAAAGCCTTAACGCTAATTTTAATATTTTATATTACTGATAGACATTACATATAATAGCGTATCATACTATATATAGATATTTTAACGGATCCTTAAGAGATGGAAAATACCGTAACATCTCTTGAATTATTTGCATTTGAGTTTAGATCTAATCACATTAGAATGTTTAGACCTGACTCGAGTGTTTTGTGTTTTTCTCATTTCGCTCGGGTCAGACTGAGTATTGCAGTGTTCTCGAGGAGCACTTTATCTGGAGCCGAAGACCTAGTCAAAGACTCCATCCTATCCAGTATTAGTTCCTATTTCCGTTTGGCTTGTATTTGCGAACTTTATGAGTCGCTATATTGTATAATTAAATTGTAACTGTTTAAGTAGCTTCATGAACTACTTATGTATATTATTTCATTTCCGCTGCGAGATTCTGTGTTATTCTGTATATGTGATTCCCTGTTCAGATTCTATTATACACCCCAAATTGATTATCTGTCAGTTTTGAATAGTTCGAGTTGGACATGTGTGGTTTTATTGTCAACTTGGATTATTCAGAAAAGGCGGGTTGTCACAATATGTAATTAATTCTGGCCTAAAATCTTTCATGCATTTTGCGTTACCATTTGAATTTAATTTACAGTGAATAACGGTTGAATTTATAATGTTTTGAAATAGCGCTGTATGTTCATGTTTTGGCCCAGCGTACCGTTATAAGGAAGAAATCAAGTCTTTTCCCTTTTTAAGAGTTATGGCGGACAATGATATCTGATTAATTCTGGCCTAAAATCTTTCCATATCAGTGCAAAGATTTGTGGAATGGTAACCAGAGATTGTGAATTTAATTTACAGTGAATAACGGTTGAATTTATAATGTTTTGAAATAACGCTGTATGTTCATGTTTTGCCCCAGTGTACCGTTATAAGGAAGAAATCAAGTCTTTTCCCTTTTTAAGAGTTATGGTGGGCAATGATATCTGATTAATTCTGGCCTAAAATCTTTCCATATCAGTGCAAAGATTTGTGGAATGGTAACCAGAGATTGTGAACAGTTCGTATGCAGAGAACCCAATACCGCATGTATTCTTTCTCCAGTTTTGTTCCCCTTCTCTACACTATAAATTGCGTTTCTCCTGCTTTTGTTCACAAAGTATCTCCTCATCTCTGCTGTAAATATTTTCTCCCCAAATACTAATATCACAACCCCTTTCTCTTGTTCAAAAAACCCTCTCTTCACTTCCTTTGATAGCCGAAACATTTCTTCCCACTGTAAACCTCCTGCTCACCCACTTCTCGACCTTCCTCCGCCCATTTAAAATAAAAGAAAAGAACGCAAACATAAGCTAGAGTGAGGTGGATATACACGAGTTTCCGGGTAGAAGTAGCGCACGTCGTCCTTGAAGTCGCACGAGTTAATTTTTCAATTGTCGGCAGTTGATACGGAAGCAGTTTGACGGTGAAGAGTTGGAAAGCAATATTTGGTGAGAACGTTTATTTAAATTTGTTTTATTAAGTAGAAATGTTAAAATTTCTAGTAGTTGATTGGTTAATGATTATCAAGTTGATATTGATGATTGCCATTGTTGCGATGATTGAATGGATGTTTGCGTAGTTAAATCACTAAAAGACTAAGCGTTATTTAATGTTACGCTTGCGCAAAAATTTGATGGTTGTTAAATTTTGCAATGTTGGTGGATGGACTAGTGTTCATATGGATTGATATTGTTGTATCAAACATCATAGTGTGGAGTATATGGGTAAGTCGATTTAAATCTCCTTCTTATGTGAATAGCGATTTTTAATAAAATTTAAAAAAATTAAAAAATTACTTTTGAAGTTAAATAAAAACTAATTCATGAATAATTAAACTATTTTCCATAAGTATGAAATGATTTTGGAAATATCTTAAAATTGTTTTGGATTCTTAAGGTTGTAAACAAGTTTTGAAATCTAACTAAAATTTGATTTTTGAGTTGCATGTAAATGTTTAGTTTCATAACCATCTTTAAGCTTTAAAATTTGACTTTTGAGTTAATTTGTTTATGTAAATGTTAGCTATCCATAAGCTTTAAAAACTTAATTAAAGAAAATTTGATTTAAGCATATAACCAAGCAGGTTTATTAAATACATTTGGTTTCATTATTTTTTTAATACCATTTGTAAGTTTAAACAATTAAACAAATTTGGTAACATTACATTAAGCTTCCAAGGAAATTTAAATGATGGTTTAATTGAAGTAATGTAAAACTTTAATCATGACTTTAAAGAAGATTGTTGAACCGTTATCGAATATATATATATTAATGATATTTCTTCCAATAATACATATATATACTGGAACGTTCTAGGGTGACAGAGAGGATAATGTCTAAGGCTTGGGTTTGGAAAATACAGTTTCCTGCTCACCCTAGCTATCCCTAACTGATCCGACGAATGGAATGGTGGTTTCAAAATATAATTTTGGAATTTAATTAAACCTTATATTTAGAACAAGTTTGGAATTTTAACAAGCATTACTCATTAATTAAATGATTTGAGTGAAGGATTCAAACCACTAAATGATTTTGGACTTAACTGGTTTAAACAGCTATTGTATAGTACTTATGTAATGTTTTACTATTTCCATGGAAAAAAATTGATTTAATTTGAGATTTGTGGTTCAAGAATTATGATTTGAACTAAAAAGGGATTTATGAAGTTTGAAAGGTTTTGAAATGGTAAATATTTGTGTATGAAGCTTTCAATCCAAATTTGAAAACACGAATGGAAACGATAACAACGAATAGAGAGTTTTGAATAGGGGATTTGTAAAGAAGAGATAAGATGGAAATTAAGGAAATTATTCCAACCTTATCCAGAAATGAATTGATAACAACTGGAAGGAGATTTGGATTGAAATCGGTATAGTCCATAGCTTTGTTTTAAAATACACTTATTACTTAGGAAGACCGGGACCAGATGTAAGTTTGAAAACCATTCCAAGTAATGATACGACACTACAAAGCAAATTGAAGACTTGGAAATGACAAATGAAGACCGGGAATCTTTGGACTTGTTTGGATTGATTCCTGATGTCTCAAATCGGGTCGTACACCCGATACGAGGTTATAAGTGGCATGAGGTCTGAATATATTTGAGGATTTTCATATTTTGTTCCGTTCAGACCCAGAATGGACTTGTATGGATTGTGTGTCTGACATTGTAATTGACTGCATAGCACTGACTTCTGTTAATATATATCGGATTTGTGGCAATAATTATTCCCGTCTCTAAATTTTACGTGCGTAGAAGTTATGTATTGATAGAAATAAGTGATATGTTGTAAATTGACCAATGTGGCATACTCAAGTTATATAACGAGCTAGCGATGATCAAAGCATGGCTTATTGAAGTGTAGCTTTGTGTATATCATGACTGATGAGAAACTAGCGGTTAGGTTGTTATATATATATATATATATATATATATATTGTGTTGATAGCTGCGGTGGTGGTACCACTTGTGAATTTGGGGGAATTAGGTATGCTCGGTGTCCGAGTCTGGATGAAAACCGGCGATTTACCTCGCGATTTGTAGTTGATGTCTGGGTTTGGATGGAAGTGTTACACTTCGCTTGTGCTCCTGATTGATCTTTCGTGCCAGGAATCATCAAGTTGGAAACCCAATCTCCAATACGCTCCCTACGGTTTTATTTGTATACCTATGGCGACATAGTAGGATGGGGTACTATGCTGTCTAAGATTGATACATTTATTTTCGAAGTTGTTTTCTACACTATGAACTCAAAATATAAAGAGGATTTTCACGTATGAAGGCATTTTTGGTTATCATAAGACAAAACTCGCCCATCTGGTATGCGATTGCATGGTGTGATGTGGGACGAGCTTATGATAGCTTCATTTTTCCAAAAGTCATTGCGAATTTATATGCATGGGAAATCACATGGAGTAAACTCGTTCCGCGCTAGCGGCATGGTCCGGTGTACTTCCCCAACTTTAAAATAAACCCTTAAGATAAATGTTTTATGTTCTCACACCAGTCCCGTGACTAAACTGGAGTTTATTGTTCCTTCCTAAACTCTGGGTGCCCACTAATTTTCATATAGCCAGCTAGTCATTTAGTTCTATAGTTATAGACCCTTGGAGCAAGATTTGGAGCGCTTTCTGAGTCGGAGCTTCGAGATAAAGTTGGAGCCTGCACTATATCGTATCGCTTCTTCCGCAAAGAGTATATTTTTGTTTTCCGTTGCTATATGTTGTAACTTTGATGTAATATTGTATTATGATATGAAAAGTTCTTTTATTTTGTTCAGTATATGTTAGTACCCATAACAATCCGCCATTATGAATGGTTTATGTTGGTTTAATTACCGATGAAAACTGGGAAAAAAAAAGGGTCGTTACATCGGGTCTACCCTGACCCGTACAACTTTTGGGTATAGAGCAAAATTCCAGGCCAGCACTGGTTCTATGGGGCGGGTTCAGGGCGGAGTTTAAAATGTTCGGGGTGGGTCTGGGGCACGAGAAACCCACCCCATTGTCATTCCTAATCTTAGCTGACATAACTTAAAGTTTTTGGCATGAGCACATATGGTCGTGGTCACTTTAGCATGAGAAGGATTCGGTCTAAATTTGCTTTACCTTAAGAAAATTTAGCTATGGAGGGTTTACGCAGAGCGGGATAATCTCATAGTTAGCTTAGCTCGAGGAATTTGCTTTAAGCGGATTTGGTCAGCTTTACCGTGAGTGGATTTGGTCCGTTTAGGCTAGCAAATTTTCCTTGAGTAGATTCCATTGGTTTTTCATTGATAGAATTTGGCCGGTTCAGCATAACAACTTTACCTTGAGCAGATTTAGTCTGCTTCTCCTAGAGTAGATTTAGTTGGCTTTGCATAGCGACCTTGCCTCGAATGGATTTAATTGTCTCTTCCTTAAGCTAATTCTATTAGATTAACAAAAGAATTTCATAAATTTCACATTGATTGGATAAGGATTTAAATTTAAAAGTTAGAGAACCTCACTATGGCCAACCAGAATGCTTTGCTGGAATTATGCTTGGATTGGTCAGAGAACCTAATCTTAACTCGAACCTATCAAAAATCCTGTATACTGGAATTTTGCTAAGTACTTGGATGGGAAATCAAATGTTATTCTCGATCATCGAATTTGGATTATTTGGATCTGTTGCCATCAGAAGGACGTTTTTTCATCCAAAAGACGTACTTTGGCTCGCGGTTGTTTACCTTTTTTTTAACGAAAGCATCGGGACATAGAGGAATTAAATGAAGTAGGATTGGAACCGAACTTGGTAGCAGTGCTTATAAGGCATAAAGAAGAAACTTAGGAAAATTTGGACAAGGTTAGAGTAAACGATATAGATCAATTCCGATCCACATGGGCTTGGATCTAGGTAATGCATGCCATGATGTACATTCTTGTGCACATTTACATTGTACATGCGGAGTTTTGTGTTATTTGGATAAGTATTATGAGAGTTATGGATGACTTTTCCTTGGGTTTAAATAAATTTTAATGGCTTATAAAGAAGGATGATCAAGCGAACTCAAAACAATTCAAAATTGGACTAGTCGTAGGGCTGCACAAAGTATGGGTTGGGTTGGGTTAGACTAAATACTATATCCGACCCGCATTGGTATGGGTTTAAGGTAGTTCAACCCGTATCCGACCCTATACGAGGTTGGATATGGGTTGGGTCGGGTTTAGTAGGGTTGGGTTGGGCTGCTTGAATATTATAAAAAAAATGAGAATATAAGGGAATTTTCTTAAAACTTATACTAAAATATTCAGCATAATATATCAAATTTTAGTTGGCATAATGCATTTAAAATAACTGATTCGTTATATGACATATTTTATTAAAGTACCATTGTAAAACACATCATATGAAATTAATTTACTACATAGTAGAACAAGGGTTTCATTTTAAAATACATAGAAATGCTCTTTAAAATATATTTGTCAAATTCTATCTGGTTTGGATTGATATGAAATATATTATTTGTATATTTACTATAGAATAAATAAACATTATTCCAAGACTATATTATTCTAATTTTATGTAGGCTAATATTAAATTAGTTTTTTAATATAGGGTTGGGTTGGGTTAAAATAAGGTTGGGTTGAACAAAATATCAAACCCGACCCATATATAGTATGGGTTACAAATTGTAACCCATATCCGACCCGAACAAGGATGGGTTGGGTTGGGTTTATATGGGTTGGGTCGGGTTGGATATTGGTTGTGTGCAGCCCTAACTAGTCGACTCAACATGAAGTAAGGAAGATGAATAAAAAGGAAAAACCATAAAGAAGTATAAGGAATGAGGTTCGTACCTATCCATCCCCTATAAATTGGTATCGACCAAGAAATATCAGTTTTATGAGGTTGCTAATTTTGAGGGCCAAGTCGACATCATATCTGGACTTCTCTGCAAATCTCTGCCTGGCTCAACGATGAAGGATTCACCTATAAATATTGGTTCATTTGCAACTAAAATAGGGAGGGTTCTATTGGATATGCCAAGACTCTACTGGGTTGGATCTAGAAAAGAGACGTCATTTCTTTACAAGATTTCTACTCCTTCTTCACTTCTTATCTCCATAAAAAACTCTCTAAAACTTACAACCTAGATCTAAGGATTAACTAGTTTAGATCCGGAGAGATCTAACTAGTGAGAATAATACAAGATAAGTTAAAATGTATGTAGTGCAGAGTTAGTCGAATCACTATAAATGTTTCCGTGTCTCTTCTGCTTTTTTGAGTTTTTTACTTGTTATTTCTTTGGATCTATGTTTAATATTATCAAAATTGGCTCTAAGTCTGGTGCTTTCATAATCATTTGAGGTTAATTCCTTTTTCGGGTTAACATCTTGGTTAGGTAAAAGATATCCATAAATAAGTATTAGAACAATTTTGCATTTAATTATGGAACTACCAGTACATAAACACTTTTCTCTCCATGCTCGAATTTTCCTTTTCACTATTTGGACCTTTATCTGATTTCATTGGTATTAGCAACAATGGAAAAGCAGTACAAGACAATTTACAACTATGTAAAGAATGCAACATTTGGATTTACCAAAATAGGTGTTATATTTATCGGAAATTGGTACGAATATGTAGAATAAGTTAACACTTAGAAATTTCTTTGACTGAAAGCAGTTGTACCCACACTTTCAGTAGCCTCTAATCTCAAATGGATAATCTTCAATGTCTGAAATTGTAGGTTGAAAAATGGATAACTATGACTTCCAAATGCTTCTGGTTTCATCTAAATCGAGGTTCGAATTGGGAGATATAATGCATCTAAGAAAGGAAAAGAATATTTCCTAAAAATACTGAAATTGGTTCAAATTCATGGTTTTGGTGAAAAATAACTTTCAATCTGTGAATCGTGCCCAAGTGGTATTTGGTTCATTGAAAAGTAGAGTTTTCATACTTTTTAAGTATACCAAGATCATATAAAGCAGAATTATAAATCAGTGGTCAACTCACTATATGAAATTATGTAAAAAATTCAAATATCACAGCAAGTAGTTTGTATAATACCACAGGGTTGTTAAACTATCCCCAAATAAAATTAAGATTATCAAATTCCCTAGTGCAAAATCAAAGGGTGACTAACCGCATTTGGACATAAGATGCTTCCCTTAGTGGAACCTAACCGGTTGTTATAGAGAATGACGAACCTCTTCTTATAGGATTGACACAAATCTTGTAAGAAGGCTCCAGAGGAAGAGTAAAGTGTGTTATGTTAATTGAAATGGATGAAAATCACAAGGATACTCACTCGAGTCCAATGAAGTAAGGGTTGAACTACGAATCGTTTATCTATGGAAATGATCATCATCGTTGTCTACATCATCGAAGAAATGACTAGGATGCATATTGTGACTAACCTAGTGATGAAGTACTTGACATGCTAAATATCATCTTATGAAAATGGTTATATTTTTTGTAATGAATATTAGAATCAAAAGTTGAAGGAGTGAAACTTAAGTCTGTTCACTTTACACATTTATCACACAAAAAATCCAACAGAAAACTCCCTTTCGTAAAATAATACGATAGAGCTATTAATATGCTAATTAATTCATTAGGATCGAAGAATTAATGGATGTTGTTGGTGCTAAGAGGAGGTTATGGGAACATATCTCTTCGTTTAATTAATAAAACTATCAACATTGAGTTTCTTTAGGTATGAAGTAGGATCAATTGATTCAAAAAGAAATTGATTAGTAATTCCAAGATCTAATTAACAGTTCACACAATATAATTGAAAGATGTTATATTTCTGGATAATGTCATGCAAAATACAATGACCTGTATTTTCAACAGTTTGAAATATCAAGTTAAATATAACTTTCTATTGATATCATCAAAATTAATATTTATTGATTTATAATGTAATTCAGATAAGTTCGGCTATAGTAATATTAAAATAACAATTGAATTAGTAATTTATATATTTTGTTGAATTACTATAATATTTTTGTTTTCATCAATTAAAATATGTGATAACTTTAAATATTGAATTTAATTACAATTAATTTAATGTGAAACTTTCAATCCAAAAGTAAGAGATGTAAGATTGTAATTAATGAGTTAATATTTGTAACTTACGTTTAGCATTAAATAGAATACTGTTTTTAATTTAAATTAAAAGAATATTTTTAGAAAAAACAAAACAGATTTTGTCTTTTGAATGCAAGTACAATACTATAAAAAGAAAAAGAAAAATTGAAGTTCTAAACAATATTTTATATTCCATCAAATAACAGCCATAGGTAGTCATTTAAAATAGAAATTTGATGGTTGAAGGAAATGTTGAGCAGAACTGTGTTTTAAGGGTTTAGTTCATTTGGATTTAGAAATGTCGGAAGCTTACATTTCAATTTATATGGGAGATATTCCGGTTTGGTAATGAAAAAGGGTTTTCGAGTCTTTGGTTATCACTTTGGCCTGACAAATCTTTCTCTTGCCTATAAATAGATTGTCATGGAAAACACTCTCAGTCACCATTTAATCGCTAATTTTTGTTTTACAACCTCAACCTCGAAATCACTTATTTAACTGCTAGTAACGATTAACAAACCAATTAATAAGGTGATTAAAATTCAATCTATCTAGACCATATCAAATTACATATATTGGAAAGCTATCGACAAGGCAAAGTAGTTTTAGGATTCATTTTTTGGTTAAAGGCCCTAGTTGATCAGAAATCAGTGAACTAGTTTCGACCGCTCAAATCAGGGTTTTGGACTCAACAATTAATTGACGATCATAGAATGATTAAAGGGCAAAGATTTATAGTGGATGCTTAGGGTAGTTGGTATATCAAGTCAGGTCGAAGAGTTTATGCTTAGGTTTGCCAGAATTGATGATTTAGGCCTACGATTGAATGTTTGGTCAGAAGCGAAAGGGATGGTTGATGATAGCAGCATGGCTAGCATAGGTGAAGGTAGGTTTAGCGGTCACAATGCTAGGATATGATCGGAGGTTCGTTGGAAGTATGGTAGTGAATGGTGGTGAAATTCGACGGCTGATGGGTTGTCTTGCATGATTAGGGTTTGGAATTATAGCGTTGAACGAGAGAGGCAAGTTGCAATGATAAATTATTATTTTTCCCTTGATTCAAAATTTAGTTTTTTTTAAGTTATTGAAGTATTATAATCATAATAGCCTTTGCATACTAACTCAAAATTACATGTGATTTCTTCTGCTAGGCTCGTATCGAGGTTTTGGACAACATAAAACTTGTTTAGCTAAGATTGAAGCCTATGGAAAAATGCATTTGTAATTAGATTTTTATGTGCTAAAAATAAAAGGTGAGTGTTTGAACTCTCTCATGAATTATTGAGAATACTATTGCAAGTTAAATCAAGCCACAATGTGACATTAAAATAGAATATATATATATACATACATACATATATATATATATATATGGGAAATTCTAAACGAACACAAAATGTTGACACAAAATCTGAGCCATAAGATCTCCCCTTGAATTCCACCTCACACATAAAGACAATCAAATCTTGTGGTCTAAATTTTGTGTATATAATTTTGTGTCTATATACCCGCTCCTTATATATATATATATATATATATATATATATATATATATATCTGACATTTAAGTATGGGTTGAAGTAATATATACTAATGTAATTGAAATTTAAAATCAAATAGATCAATTGGCTAAAGGATGGAGAATTAACAATAAGCACCGAACTTGTATAAATAAAGTTGCTTCGAAGATTAATTTGAAATTATAAAATTTTAAAGTTCAAATTCAATGCTTAAATGGAATTATTTAAAATTTCAAATTTAAACTAATTCAGAGGTAAAAAAACCAGTTTGAATTTATCAGATTTAAATCTTAAAGTTAAAATTGAATTTTGATTTATTAAAATTATGTTATACAAAAGGTTTAAAATTTTGTAATTTGAATTACTTTAAAAATTTAAACTTTTGGAAATTGAAATTAAGGATTTGAAAGTGTTTAGAAAAAAAATTGTTTTAAACTAAATTTGTAATTTATATCTCTTTAAATTAAATTTGTAATTTGAATTAATAAATTAAAAATTGAAATTTAAATATGTTTAAACTGAAATTTAAGTTTAAATTTACTTAAAAAGAAATATGAAATTCAAAATGTTTTAAATTAAAATTCAAGTTGTTTTAAAATGAAATATGTAATTTAAAAATATTTATATTGAAATTTTATATTTTTGCTTTAAATTAAATTTGAAGTATTAATCTGTGTAAACTGAAATTTATATTACAAACTTATTCAAATTAAAATTTGAATCTTGGTATGTTTTGAATTAAATTTTGAAATACAAATTTTCTTAAACCCGAAATCTGAAATTTTGATGTGCTTTAAATTGAAGTCCAAAGTTTTTTGTTTTATAGTTAAATCTGCAATTTAAAACTGGATTAAACTTATTTTATATACACGTGTTTAAAATTAAATTTTGTTTAATTTAAATAATGATATTTTTGAAATTAAATTGGGATCCATTTCTTGAAATTTTAAATGGACTATTTGTGCGTAAAATGGGATTTAGTTGTTGTAGAGGCCGAAGCCAAATATTGGCATTCTCTTTTTGAATACCAGAACCATTTTAATGACCATGTATGCGGAGGATGTTATTCAAAATAAAGTGATTGAATTTTATAATGTTTGCGAATGAAGAAAGAGAATGATGATGAGTGACCTCGGCTTAACTATTTGAAATGACTAAAACATGATCCTAAGTCTAACCATGTGGCTAATTACCTTTAGTGAGAATCCTTCTCTAATATTATTATCTTGATTTTTGATTTGATTAACACATCTTTGATTTCATTTCTTTAGGGATGGGTGTGGTCGGCCATTAGGGTTTACGCCCAGTCAAAAAAGATAACTAATAGAATCCTACCATAGGCATTGTCTCACACGCCCACATGCCCTTTCATATAGTTATCCTTATACAAGACCATTACGACTTTATTTTTTATGTACCTCTAAGGGACTAACTAACACCTACCAGTTCACGGTGGTGTTACGATACTTGCATAGATTTATCACTTACAGAGCACGTTAATGGAGATTATGGATAACACATTAATGTAATATTTAGTATTGTCTGATGTGCCTTTTCATATTATCATGATCGTATCCACTACGATTTTGATTTGTGTCATACATTATGGATTGCCCTTTGATGCCACTAGTTTATGGTGGGTTTGCGGCACTATATATACAATGACTTTATAAACGTGTAAGTTTAATAATAGTAATCTTTTTTATGTTATTTTCAATAGTATATTTACCATAGACAATATTATAATAGCGTATTGTATTATATTACATCAAGTTTAACGGATCCTTGGAGGATGAGAATACTAAACATTCTTTAATTTGCTTGAACATTTCATTGCAATAGTTCACCAGAGTTGAATCAATTTCATGAGAATGTTAGTCTTGACTCGAGTGTTTTGTTTTACTTTATGTTCGGGTCGAACTGAGTATTACAGTATTGAGATTCCACCTTTCGGAGTTGAAGATTTGGTGAAGACCTCATCTTTATCTATTTTATTTCAGTATTCTTTATGTATTGTTAATCCAGTGTATTTAGAATTCCACTATATTTGATTTTGTATATGTATAAATTTTGAAAATTTTATTTAGTAGCTTTATGAAGTACTTCTGTATTTTATTTATTCAACTGTGAGATATTCTGCTTTTCTGCGTCTGTGATCTGTCTGTGATTATGTGATAATTTTATATTTAACTCCATAATAATAACAATATGTTGTTTCAAACGATTTGAGTTGGTTTTATTATCGACTTAATTAGTCTAAATGTGCAGGTCATTACATGTGTGTGGATCACATTTAATATATTAATATATGTGACCATTGATGGGTTTAGTAAATAAATGTAACAAAGGCCCCTTTGATTCTTTGACAACACAATAATATAAGAGATTTTTTTTAATACACATATGTTATAAGCAAAAAATTTGGAGCTCTTAAATTTAAACGCATTTTAAAGATTGTTATGTATATGATCCAAAGGGAGAATATTGCAAATTTCAACATGTAACCACTATAAATACTGCATGCGATTTATGTTTATTGCACTACGTGATCTGATTGTTCACATCATTTGTGATTTGTTCTGTGGATTTCATTCGTTTGGTGTGTTAAGCACAATTCGACCAAAATCATGATAAATATAAAATAGACGTTTTATGATATTTTGTTGTAAATCCTAACTAATTGCTCAAATAAAGTACTATAATAAATAAGGCATAAAGATGTAATTATTGTAAAAAGAAGGCATAGAGATTAGGGTGACTTTTGATTTGTTGAATGGTCAAATTAAAAATATCATGCTATCATAAATAAGAGGTTACCGTCTCCAAATTACATAAGCTTTGGTTATTCTCATAATCTATTCTATGTGAAAAATACAGATTTAGGGTTTATGCAAAATCGAAAGATCAGATACAACTCTTACCTTTTAGATCTACCTCTTTCTCTCATCCATTTGAAGAAAGCAGGAATTTTGGATTGAGATTCAGTACAAATATAAGCTTGTTTCAATTTGGTAGATCTAAATTAGGTTAATGTAACAACCCAAATTTCAACCAGTCCGAATTTTTTATAAAATGCTAAAATCCAAGTCTACTGAAATTCGAGTTAGTTGTTTGGTATCCTGCAGAAAGGAAACAATAAATACACCAGAGCTCATAACAAAATATCTCATAGCGGAACTGAATAAAACATAATAATAAGAAAATACTCACTATAATAATGACATCGACTAGAAAGTGTCTCTAAGATATTAAGTCTTTACCGTCTGTCTAACTTGTGGGTTTGTTATGAGGAGCGGATCAGAACAATATTTTTGGTGAATAGACAAATTATACCTTTTAAAGATAACACGACATGTATCATTCTATCACTAATTTTATAACAATCTCATCTTTGCACATACATTGTATCCATCTACTTCCCAATAAATCAAACCCAATGATCCACATATATATAGCTATATGCCCAATATATCTAGGTACTATCCATAATACCCTTCTCGAAATGTCTCCATCGTCACGCTACGAAAGCATACTAGATCTCCAATGCTACGCTACGATACCATCCTAGATCTCTAATGCCATGCTGCAAAAGAATATAATCCACTATCTAAGCTCTGATATCAGGCTAAACCCTTGCACGGAAGTAATGCTCGGATATCCACGATGCACCACCCAGTGGGTACATCAAGGACCTACTTGCAACCATACTGTCTACTATCTAAGTTTCTCTATCATGCTAAACCCTTGCACGGAACTTAGCTAGGGGATTTCTATATCTTCCTACGATAAAGATGTCAATATATTGGTCTATCCCTTTTTCTCAGTGGTTATGGCCCTCGTTCGGCTGTCCATCAAGTAATGAAAGGCCATGTAAAGAGCTAAGTGATCGCGCCCCTAATAAATATTCTAAACATCCAATCGGCGCTGTCCCTTAAATGTCTCGATAGTGAAAGACTCTTTCTTGTACACCCTTTGACTAATGATGATCGGTATCTGACGGTCTACTATCCTTAGTCGTCACCATGAAGTCTGCTCTTGGAACCGAAACAATCGTCGAATCCTAAAACCATCCCATTAGTCTTTTAGCTGCCCTCAACAAAAATGTAGCCAAGGCATACTATATGGATAGAACCGTACAGACCTGCCTCTGGGTAGCTTTCCATGGGCATCCTCCAGATGGCCATCTCAGAGTACCCTCGCATCCCATAGAAATCTCGCACTTTCTTCCAGTCCTATCAAAAATTAAGTTAGACATGTTTCCACTATGTCTTCAAACACCTACAATGATCTACCCTGTTGGGGTCTTCATTCAAGAATCCTTTAGAGTGGTCCAAACGCATCTCATTATTTTATTAGACTCCATGTCTAATCTTTTGTTATGCGTTTGTGTCACTTTTTTTTTCATTAATTGATATTATTGTTCAATAAACATAACTTGAACTTTAATTACTTGTTTGTCAACTTTATTGACCACCATAGAACTATCAAATAACCATAGAATGCCTAATCACAAGGCCACTATAGAATGCCTAATCACAATGCTACCATAGAACTATGCTTATTAAACTTAATTCACAGTTTTTAAGTTTATTCATAATAAGTCTTTCTTATTTCATTTCACTTTTATTTATAATTTTCATGTTATAGTCTTATTTCTACCATAGAATTATGCTTTTTAAACTTAATTTACAATTGTAAGTTTTTTTTTGTTAGTCTTCATTTCACTTTTAATTATAGCATTCATATTATAATCTTGCTTGCACATATATCAAAACTGCCTATTATAATTCATTTTTGTATCTACACAATTAACATAATATTATTCTTGCAAACATGTTGTGACGGCCTAGAATTTCGCTCGATCTGAATCAGTCGTTAAACCGATCTAAACCGTTCGAAACCCCTGACTGTTGAGAACAGGACAAATCAGAACACAAACAGAAGAACATTTCATTGTATATTACAACAACGCATCAGATTACAAGAATATACAGAGTATAAATGAATAAATATTACACAGAAATATCAGAGATTTAGATTACATTTAAATACATAGCAGCGGAAAAATAATATAAAGTACAACTGAAGGTGATATACGGATACAGAGCTTTCCGGATATCATCCCAGCTGTAAACCAGGATCCTGTGAATATAAATCTGCAAAACCAAAACTACTAGCTGCCCGTGCGGAAAATAGGGGCACCCAGAGTTTAGGTTAAAACAATAAACTCCAAGTCAGTCATGTGACTGGTGTGAGAACTAAAACAGTTATTTTAAAACTTTACTTTAAAAGAGAGTAATTCAAGGGACCACGCCGTATAACACGGAACGGGTTTCCTCCCAAGAATACCAGTGCATAGAATAAACAACGCAATGCTTTTTCGAAAAATGAAGCTATTATAAGACCCAGGTCCTATCATACAATGCAACGCAAGTCGGGGGATAGGGTTTTCCCTTATAATAGCCAAACATGCTTGATACGTTTTAAAACAAATCATTTGATACTATAATAAGTGTATAGTGTCAAAACATTTCAATCATAAGTATAAATCATAGACGGCATGGGTACCATATATCATGTCGCCATACTAGTTCTACAATTAAAACCGCGATACACGTATTGGAAATTGGATTTCCGTCATGAGTCGAGGCAAGGGGCAAGCTCCTCTCCGCGTTCGAGACACTCTAGCAAATGTCCCCGGGATTACGCACACTGGGTAACCCCTGGATGCGGCTGGGCCGGTCCTCACTTACGTTAGAGGATTAATTATGCCTGAACACACGTTTCCCGGTCCTTACAGACCTATAATCGAGGCGCCTCATTCCAACAACCACAAAGGTGAAAAGTATATATATGTCAGGGCTGGTAAGTCACTGACACCACCAAAGCTAGAAAGAAACGTGCGCTCTCCCAGCGGTCCGTATCCCGTTTTTAACTCATACCGAGGTGTGAGGCTCGCGAATACACGCTATACACAAAGCTGCCACGTAGGCGTGCTTTGATCATCAACCACAAGACTTTGCTTTTCAACAGAAGCCTTGATCCATGCAACTCAGCATGCCACACAGGCAATTCATGCCATGCGATTGATATCTATCGATATATAACCTCTAAGCTCGTACGTCTCAGAGAAGGGCGTTAAGCAAGAGAATAAATTCTCCGCCGCCAAACAGATATATATTTAATAGAAATCAATCAACACAGAATAAAATCCAATGTCAGACACACAATCCATTTACAAGTCCGTTCTGGGTCTGAACGAAACCGGAGGCACTTTCCTCGCATATCCATCCATCTCCAAGTACGTCTGGACGACCACCAACTATTTCCATCCTCTTGGGTGTACAGCCCAATCAGGATCGTCAGTAATTACCCAAACGATGTGAAAACTTCCGGTCTTCGACCACCGTCTTCATCTTCGACTTATCGTCGAATCGGTTATTCAGAATGGGTATAAACCCGGACTTTCCGAACAACCCGCGTATATTGAAAACAAATGTTACACAAACACAACATACGCCTCATTCCAATTCATTAGTCACTAACTGCAAATTAGCAAGAGAACAATTTCCCAAACATTAACCCCGAAGGCCGAAACCAACATCAGATCAATACCCAGGAAACCACTCTTCTTAGCCAACCTACAGCTAGTTTCTAAATTCCACATTCTTAGGGAAAAGTTCCCATTAATTTTATCCAAGATAAATTCTTTAAAATTTATCCTGTAATCTTCCTTTGGATGTCATTTAAAACCAAATTATGGTTTTTTCCAACTAGTCGAGATTAGCGAACCGTAACGAAGTAATTATTTATTTTATTTCCCAATCCCAACCTATTCATCCCATGAAGCAAAACTGGTAATACTCCATATCTAACACCGTGGTGTTATCGGTAAAATTAATTACCATTTCCCGTTCAAATCTAATTAAAGATTTAACTATCGCTTTGGAGCAAAACTGGCGATACCCCATTCTCGCTCATTTCTAAATTTGGTAATTTAGATTATCAATTCGAATTTCAATCTAATTGCAGATTCAATAAAACTCCTTTTACTGGGTTAAAGAACTAGGTGTTATTTAAAACACAGTTCACGACAAACCCAAATCACATTCTATTCGTTATCGGGTTAAAGAACTAGTGTTATTTAAAACACTGTTCACGATAAACCCATTTCAAATTTAATCAAATATATTAGAAATTCGATGATTTAAAACCCCTTTTTAAATCTAATTCATTTATTTAAAAATGATTGGGTTTTAAATTAGTTCAAAACTAGTTCATTTCGATAAAAATCTATTTTTATCTTTTCAAATATGGAGTTTTTCACCCCAATTTTTCCCAAATCATTTCTTATGATTTTACACAAATTATTGATATTTTTAATAATTTTATCAAGGCCCGTACAGTCGATTTCCAACAATGGCCATCGAACTGCACTTACAGCGACCTTTTTCGGATTTGATTTGGACGTATCTCCAAATCCAACCGTTAGATTTTGAATTTCTAATATTCGTTAGAAAGCTCTTTTCGATACGAACCCAACGGTTCCGGTTTTAGGAGAATCCGACGGTCGGATCTCCCGTAATGTCTGTTTGAAATAAATGGTCGAAATTCACGAACTGCCGCGGCGCGGCGCGTTCTATTCAGGCCATTATATTATATATATAATATATATAATATAAATTTCGTCGATTCCTTTTTAAAACGAATTATATATTTAGTTTTGAATTCGTTTCAAAAGCAAATTCAACTTCCATTTCAATTCAAATCAAAATCGAATTCTTCTTTATAAATTCGTTTTAAAATTCATTTCTATTCAATTCAAATTTCAATTTAATTTGAATTCATTTCACTTCATTTTAAATTCAATTCGAATTCGTTTTTCAATTCAATTCAATTCAATTCAAATTGGTTTTCTATTCGATTCAAATTCATTTTCTATTCAAATTAAATTCGTTTCGTTTTCTATTTGAATCAAGTTCATTATATATATTCAATTTGAAATCAAATTGGTTTTCCATTCCATTCAATTCGAAATCGTTTTATATTCAACTCAAATCGAAATCGTTATATATTCAATTCATTTCGAAATCGTTATATATTCAATTCATTTCGAAATCGTTATATATTCAATTCATTTCGAAATCGTTATATATTCAATTCATTTCGAAATCGTTATATATTCAATTCATTTCGAAATCGTTATATATTCAATTCATTTCGAAATCGTTATATATTCAATTCATTTCGAAATCGTTATATATTCAATTCATTTCGAAATCGTTATATATTCAATTCATTTCGAAATCGTTATATATTCAATTCATTTCGAAATCGTTATATATTCAATTCATTTCGAAATCGTTATATATTCAATTCATTTCGAAATCGTTATATATTCAATTCATTTCGAAATCGTTATATATATCGTTCGCGTCAAAATGGCGCATCACTATTCAACACGGCTTTATATATTCTATTTCAAATATTTCTTTTTGTCAACACACGACTAATCTCAACGAATGAGTACCGTCCGTGTGTGACTATTTTTGTTAAAATACTTCGTTCAACACATGACTAATATCAACGGATGAATATAGTCAACACATGAACCTTTATTTTATATTGATAAAGATGTAAATTTTATTATAAAAATAATTCGTTCAACACATGACTAATATCAACGGATGAATATAGTCAACACATGAACCTTTATTTTATATTGATAAAGATGTAAATTTTATTATAAAAATAATTCGTTCAACACATGACTAATATCAACGGATGAATATAGTCAACACATGAAACTTTATTTTATATTGTTTATTTTTCAAATTGGAATGAGGCCCAATCAATCACCATATAATGTTAATTATATGGATTTTCATACAACACATGTATTTAATAGCATTGAAAATAATCAACCATCAACCAAAGTGCACTACACTGTATAAGCATCAAATATAGATATCTAACGCTTATAACAGCCTGTCAATCAATCGATCGACATATTTAATCAGTCAGGATGAGTGAACTTTAAATTTCACCCCAACACCCGTGTGGGGTTTCAAACAATCAAACACAGATTTTATTTGTGCAGTTGGGCGATGTGTAAAATTTATCGACCCAATCAATGTCAGTCAAATCAGTGTGCATAAACAAACCGTCCGGTTTGTAAATGAATATTTTATTTTATTCACTTCACGTTAAAAATTTTATTTTTAACGATAAAACATTTTATTTTAACATATGAATATCTATTCAGTTTATTCTTTAAATAAAATGATATTTTTATTTTTCTAACATATTTTAGAAAATTTCGGCGGCATAACGGCACGATACTAGAAACGGGACAAGGCCTAGCCTTATCCCCGGTCTAGTGAAGGCCCACGCCATTCACACATCAATCAAATTCACTTTCGTTATGCAAACCACAAAATTTGGAGTAAGGGTCTAACCTAGCCTTACTCCTTCGCCTTATAACGGCGCACGTCTAATCCTAATCAATTTATCGATTCGATTTTTCACACCACAAACCACATTCAAACCAATATCGCAATCAATCACCAAACAGTCAAACAAACAAGTCCATGGTCTGTGGACGATTGTGTCGGGTGCTACTAAGCACCGTCTGCATCCTAGTATATATATAACTAGAAAAATTAAATTGAAAGGTGAGAAGTTCTCACAAATAGCTATCCTAGCTCCACGGCACTTCATTTGCAGGAAATCTTCATCGCTATCGCATCTTCGTCATCTTCGCTGCCCGTATTCACTACATATATAAAAATCGAATTTTTACTTCGCTATTCAATATATAAAAATCCATTTTTCTATCGAAGTTCAATATATAAAAATTCTATTTTTCTATCGAAGTTCAATATATAAAAATCGACTTTTCTATCGCTATGTCAAATAGATAAAAATTATATTTTTATCACGCTATTTTCCACATAAAGATTTCGCCTTTTCTAAAATAAAGATTTAGCCTTTTCAAAAATAAAGTTTTCGCTTTTATAAAAATAAAGTTTTCGCCTTTATAAAAATAAAGTTTTCGCCTTTATAAAAATAAAGTTTTCGCCTTTATAAAAATAAAGTTTTCGCCTTTATAAAAATAAACACTTTATCTCAACGTATATAAAATAAAAATCAGATTTTTATTTCGCTACATATACAAAGATGATATTTTTATATTCTCTATCCTATAAAGATTATATCTTTAATACTTTAAAAATATAAAAATCATATTTTTAATATTTCTATATAGTAAAGACTATATTTTTAATTCTTTAAAAATATAAAAACTATATTTTTACTTCTTCTACTCAATAAAAATTCCGCCTTTTCTACTTTAAAGTTTAAACCCTTTTTTTTCTATTTCAAACCTTTAAAATAAAAATCAATTTCAAAATTCCTTTTTAAATCAGTTTTTATTTTCTTTTATAAAAATGCAGTTTTTTTTTTTTTTTTATTCTTTTAAAAACAGTTTCATAATCCTTTTAAAAAATTCTGTTTTTATTTTCTTTTTAAAAAAAACAGTTCCTCTTTTTAAATTTCTGTTTTTAAAATTCAGTTTTATTTTCTTTTATAATTTCAGTTTAAAAAAAAAAACAAAAAAAAACACAGTTTTCAAATCATATGAAAAAAAAACAGTTTTCAATCATATATATAAAAAAAACAGTTTCAATTCACTGTAAAACAAAATAAAAGCAAAAATAAAATAAAATTAAACGCTCACCGAGATTTCGAATGGGAGGAGGAGTGGTTCTTCTTGTTCGTAGTCGGAGAAGCGGTGCCAGGGTTTGATGGGAGGTGGCGCGGCCTAGGAGGCGCGCGCGGTGGTGGATCTGATGGGCTCGGTGGTTGATTTGGTGAACGGGCTTTGGGGTGCGGATTCGAGGGAAGAAGAGAGGAGGAGCTCGGGAAGAGGAGAGGCCGACGCGGGGATGGGGGAGGTTGCGGTGAGCGGGGCGGCGAACGGTGGAGGCGGCGGCTCGAATGATTTAGGGGTTTTTTTTTTTTTTCTTTTTTTTTTTTTTTTCTGAATACGATTGCTACGGGGGGGGGGGGGGGGGGCTGGTTAAGGGGAAGAGATTATTATTTTTTTTTTTTTTTATTTAATTATTTTATTTCAAAAAGTTGACTTTCTCATACGACCTCTAAACGAGGCCCACCGCCTGTCGTCCATAGCGTTTAACCCCCATTCCGAACACAATGGGATATGTATCGTAGGTTGATTCGACTGTTTGAATTAGTTTTCGTTGAATTTACATTTAAATCACTAAATTGAATTTTAAATGTACATTTCAAATTACCGGGGTCACATACTAACTAGAAAAATTCCAGAAAAATATTTTCTAGCTTCGTATTAACGATACGGTCCTAACAAAACTAGTTTCGCCGAATTCTGAGACCGTTAGAAAAATGGCCAATTTCCAGTCGATTAAAATCAACTGAAACTGGTCAAACGCGTTTTCCTTCAACACGCTCACATATTGATTCGAAAAATTATGAAATTTGGAATCTAGCAATAACTCGACATCACGGATCCAACAAAACTGGTTTCGTCGAAATCCGAGGTCATTTGCAAAATGGCTATTTTTAAGGGCTATATATTATATTAAAATATATATAAATTCCACAACGACTATTTCTAATTTTCAACTGGACATATCTCATCATTTCTAAAATGAAATCTCAGTTTGTTAACTTCGTTACAAAGATATAGTTATACAGATTCAAGTATTCTTGTTTCGTTCAATTCTGACTTATATTGAATTCTGTATATTCATTTGAAATTAGAAATCGAATTTTCGAACTACCGCGCCATTTTCAATTCCTTTTATAATTATATATAATTATTATATATTCTAACGACGACGTATATAATATATACGTCGTTTCTATATTCAAAATAAATTTTACGTCGATATTAATTAAAATAATTCATTTTAAATATAGAAAATTCGCTGTAATTGCCAAAATAAAAATTTTAAACTGGCCCAGATTTTCCGGGTTATTACACATGTTCAATTTTCTATTATGATCTATTTATGTGCCTGTACAATTATAATAATATTAATCTTGTCAACATGTTTAATTTTTCCATTATAATCTATTTATGTGCCCATACAATTATCGTAACAGGTTACATTCATTTCTGTCTATCACATGTCATCTTGACTTCATACACTTTTCCTTTACCCTACACCTTTTTATTATGTTACTCTTTTACTTATCGTCTTTGTAAGTTTATCCTTTTAGGAAGTTATGCTTATTCCTAATTGATTAGTTATTGAAAATGTACAAAAATCTATTTTCATAGTATAAGGCAATTGTGTCAATAGAAATTCATAATTACATGACATTTCTTTATATTTATTTGTATGCTATTGAATAGTGCGTAGTGCGGCTAAATCCCTATTTCGCACTAATCTGAGTTCTTTTACTTTTATTCTTGAAATTGTGTTTTCTATTTTACTTACATACCAAACTATGGAAATATATCATCTTTTCTTAACCAACTTATTTAGGCTATTCCTAACTTTCTATTTTAATAGGTATACATTAATTCTTATTTTTAATTTATTTCCCTAAATTTGTCATATTTAATGTAAATTTATACACAATTAGGATTATACTTGTAATACTCCTCTTAAAACGTTAATGCAAAGGCTTCTTAGCCCTATGGTTAGTGCATTGCACTGCCTTCTGAGAGGTTGGGGGTTTGAATCCCACTGTCGTCATATTTTCCCTTCTTTAACTTTCTGGTCTTATATTCATCTAAAATTATTTCTAAATAATTAATTTATGCATATACATATGAATTTATAAAATTTACATTCTAATTACATATTTACAGTAGATAATCCTAATTACGAAATGTAAAATTAAATTACTCATAAGTTTAATAGGGAAGATAAATTACAACGAATAATTATAAATTAAATTAGTCCTAAAGTAGATTTAATTAACAGGAATCAAACAATAATATATACCATTACTAAAAAGAATAATTCAAATCTACTCACCCGACATCCTAAGCTTTAAGCCTTGACTACTGAAAATCCTGTCTCCAAAATACGATATAAAAATATTTAATTTAATAAACCTTCTCTCCTATAAAAAATTTAGGTCAGGTCCTTCTCAAAAAGAGTGAACCTAAAGAGGAAAAGATAGTGTAGCGAGGACTTAGCTTTGTCTAGGTGTCTATTTATAGGTTAGATTAGTAATCTCAGACCATTGGATTCCTAGATCTAGTCTAAACTAGCTATGTCATTTAGCCAATAGGAATTTGCCATACTCTTAACCCTCTTTTTGGTAAAAGACGCAGCGGGCCAAATCGAAGTCCAAAAGCGCAACCAATCGAGTTAGACATATCGCATTCCAGGAAGCCCCGCAGAAGCTTGACCCGAAGTAGCCGCATATCGGACGCTACTTCGGGCCAATAAAGTCGATATCTCACCCCGGAAGACCCGCTCTCCCAGTCAACCGAGAGAACCGCTCTCTCACAGGGCATATCGACCAAGTATTTCGGATCTACATGAAATATCCAGCTGAGCTGTTCAAATACTTGGCCTGACTCTCAAGGAAGAAAAAGCGGTCAACCATATCTGGACAAATCTCTACTCTTGATATACCTCATCGTGGATGCCACGTCGGCCATAACTTCCGAGGATACTGTTTATGAATAGTGCAATCAGTCTTCAGCTGCTATTCTAACCAAGTGATGGACTCCACGTGTCCGAACTTTCCCGGAAAGGCGGGCCACGTCACAACAGCCCAAGCTGCTATCCCCGCCTATAAATACCTCAAAGCTTAAAGAGGAAAAGAGGACTTGGAGAGACTTCTCTGACCTTTCTTATGAATGCCTAAGTGGTACCTCCTTTATGAATGCACTTTTCTTTTAAAAATTCCTTGAAAACTTGATGCAAACAACCTAAATATACCGGTAATTTTTATATGAATGCAATAATTTAAAAAATAGAAATATCTTTTCAACCAATTTTTCCCACATCTTTACTGGGTAATGGCATAGTTCGTCCAATTTTTGTATCCAAACCCTACCAACACTTTAAATTTGCGAATTTTAGAAAATCCAAATTTTCCAAATTTGATTTCTTATGCTAGAAAAAGATAGTAAATGGAAAATTTTATGTTTTCTCATTTCACTTTTTCGTGTCCTCTTCCCCAAACTTTGAACCTTTTATCGCTACTCTATAAAAAAAAATCTATAGTTTTTTCCAAGCCTAGTTTACATCAGTTTTTTTTCAATTCCCCAAATTTTATTTTGGAAGAATTTATTTTCTCTTGTTGGTCTCATTTATTACAATTATCGTCTTGGGTTTTTTATTTATATTTTTCTTTTTTTCTTTTAGTTGTTCATCTTTCGCTTCCATTGTTATTTTCTTTACAATATCTTATGTTTTTTCTTTTCTAGTGATCATCACAAACACATAGAAAGATAAAAGCACCCTAAACTATTCTATTTTTCAATAATAAAACATAATACTACATAGGAGTGTAAATTTGTACTAAAAGAAAACATGCTCTACTATAGTCACTTCTAGGTAAAAGATACAAAAGATAAATGCAACTATCCACTAGGACTAGGAGGCCCAGAACCATGTCCCATTAACATAAAAAGTTCATCATCATTTTATCTAGATAACCATAGCCTCCACTTTCCACTTACCACTCTCTACAAACTCATGTTGTGTATCCTTAGTTCTCATTTTATCATAAAGTGAGACAACATGTTGAACTTTATTCTTTCGCAATAAATGCTGAAAAAGTATTTTCATTAATTGCAAACTATGACATAATTTCTCTTATAAAAATCCCAAACTTTCTCTTTCAAATCCATTTGATCTTTATTTCAATTATATACGTGCTAGCCTTTTTCTTGAAGATTTAATTTTTTACCGTTATATTACTGAACTGCATGAGAGCTTAATTCTCATTAGAATTAACCAACCTTTATCACTTAACTTGTAACCTGGATTAAATTTTCATTTATATGGAATCCATCTCATTCTATCCTTTCCACGTGAACCATACAAGTCTTAAAATTTCTTTAACTTTTCTTCTGTAAAATAGTTACCACTTGGGAGACATCTTTTCAAAATTTTCTTTTTCTTAATCCTTATACATTTTTGTGTAACTATTGAATATTGACAATTTCTTTTTTCTATTCCTCAAAGCTCCACACACTACTGGATTCTATACTAAACCGTGTTTAATTCTCTAAAATTTTGTCTTTTCAAAACCTCTCTCAAAAGTTATAAACTAGGGAAGATATAATTGATTACTTCTATTCATTCATTATGTTTTTCTCCTTTTTGGAAAGGACTATGCACTTTAACTCAGTTGGAGTTACTTATCTATTTTAATACATATTTCCTTCCAAGAGGAATCAATAAGATCAAGTTTGTATGAATATTTTGTAAAGAGGATTTTTGTGCACTGTGTAAAGCAACAAGGAACTTCATTATTTTAATATTTTTCATTTCTTTGTTAAAATAGGTAGCACAAAATATGAAGTTTCACCTATATTTTTTACACCTCTTTCGCTGCACGTTTACTTGCCGCTTTAACAAAGCATGCTTACTTACAAACATATTGATCCATAAAACCAGTTAATTTTTCAAATCTTAGTATTTTTCCAAAAAAAGATTATTTTATTGAAAATTTCAATATCACAAACCAGTTAATTTCTAAAAATTATAAACTTTTAAACACGAAGCTTGAAAACTCTTCCAGAAATCTTTTTCTATATCTATATTTCCCGGGTTCTTTTTAAAAGTTTAACTGTGGGGCTAAGTACAAAGTGGTTTCTTAACTGTCATTTCCAAATCCTTTGTGCGAAATTATATTTCTTCGTCTAAATTTCTCTTTCATACTTATTCCTCCAAAGTTATGTTTGAATTGTAATCTAAACCAAATGGCAATTTTGTGCCAAATGTGTGTATGTATGTATGTATATATATATATATATATATATATATACACACTACAAGAAAAATACCCTATTGCAACTAGCTATTTGCAACAGGCTTCAAATGACAGTTGCAGTAAATGATATTTAGCAACAGGCCTTTTGTTGCTGTTGCAATAGATAAGATTTAACAACAGGCTTATTCTTCCTGTTGCGAAAAGCATATTTTTCGCAACAGTGATTTCGGGCCTGTTGCAAAAACATACTTTCAGCAACTGGACCTCCATTCCTGTTGCAATAGAAATATTATTTGCAACTACACCTTTAAACTATTTGCAAGAAATATAGATTTAGCAACTGTCTTTACCAGTTGCGATAACTGTAATTTTTTTGCAAGTGGTAAATCCTGTTGCGAATAACGTACTTTTGAAAATTATTTTTTCTCCAAGTAAAATCATGTTTTGTAATATAAGAATTATAAGTATAATAGTTTATATATTTATATATCTGAAAATTATATGATTAACATTTGGTAATGTATGATATTTATTAATAGTTTAATTAATGTATGATATTTGTTAATGTATGATATTTGATAATCATAATTTAGTTTAATTAATAGTTTAATAGTTTAATTAATAAGTAATTATATAATAGTTTAATTAATAAGTTTAATTAATAAGTAATTATATAATAGTTTAATTAATGAAAATTATATAATTTGGTATAATATTTATTAAGTAATTAGCATAATAGTTTAATCATAATTTGGTAATGTATGAAAATTATATAATTTGGTATTATATAATTAGCATAATATTTATTAAGTAATTAGCATAATAGTTTAATCATAATTTGGTAATGTATGAAAATTATATAATACGTATACTTAACACGTATGCAATTAGTCATCTGTCCAGGAGCACTCTCACCAAGTAATAACGCGTTTAAGTTTTTAACCCTTCTGTTGCGTGAAACTTTATCAATCTCCTTTCCTCGCATTCCACTTCGTAACCCTAGTTTGCCATCCCACGTTTCCTCCGTCTTCAATCGATCTGCCGCTATTTGACATCTCGTTCAATAGATCCGTCCAGGATCTCTCAATTCGTGCCAACGTTCAATCTCCAGTCTCAAAATCGATCCACTTCGTGTCAGCGTTCTGGTATCAGGTAAAATTCAAACCCTACGTTTCCTTCGTTGTAATTTTTTTCTCGATTTCGATTAATCCCCATCCTGTTCAAATCTGTGATGAAACGAATTTAAGATTCAATTTTTTATTTTATTTTATTTTACTGTAGAAGCTGTTCTCAAATCAGTATGAAACTTTTATGTATGAAACTGTGATGAAACTATTATCTGTTTCATCGAGAAGAAATAAATTCAGTGATGGATTCCTTGAATTTTGGCATTATAATTATGGTTGATTGTAAATTTTTGGTACTGTTGTATGCGTTGTATCTGTTGAACACACAAAAAAGTTCAATAATTTGGTAGTCTATCAAGTAAACCCATGTTATTAAAACAACTAACATTTATCAACTCATGTTAGTTGAATTCCAAGTAGTTCTCTTTCTCCGCAGTTGAATTTATAATTCAGACAGAACATCTATATTTCATAGCAAATATGACAGAGGTTCTTGTTGCAAGGGATATAATCGAATCTTCCTTTAGCAGCACACCTGATGATAATTAAGTGGCAAGAAAATAAAAATAAAAATAATTAAGTGTAAGTTTTGAACTCTGCTTGCACCACAACTCTCATGCCACCTTTTCCACCACAATTAAGTGTCATTGAGTTTTGCTCTGTCTCAGTTGCTGCATCAACTCGAGGACTTGGAATTATCCAATCACCTGTGTATAGATATTATATATGAACATAGCCCAATGGATCCTCACACCTACCTTTAGAAAAGAAAAATGAAATAAAGAATAAAGAACAAATAGTACGAAAGCTTCTTTATATTTTTCACCTACTTTGACATATGCTACAGTTTTATAAAATGGAAGGACGACGATGAAGAAATTTTCCTTGATTCCTGACGAGAAGCCTGAAGTGGAATTCAATGATTTAGGTCAACCGGTAGGTGTCAATTCTCGTCACTTGTCATCTTACATCGGTATATTAGTAAGAGAAATGGTTCCTATGACCGTTAGTGAGTGGAAAAAAGTCGACAAGCACCTAAAGGATGATTTATGGACTTGTATACAGGTATGACCATCGTGATTTCTGTTTTTATATTTTTATTGGTTTCTGTCAAGTTTTCGTATTTTACCTTAATTGATTTCTTTTTGTAGAAACTATGTTAGATAAACCATTAAATCGAAAATTCTAAACAATTATTGCTATTTTCTTAAAAATAAAAATTACGTAATGTTAGCCATTGAACCTATTTTATTATAAAAAAACGAAGATGAGTTCGGATCCAGAAAATAAACTCAACCATACTGATCATTAATTTGACTTTTGTTTTAAATAAAAATTACATAATGTTAGCCCTTGAACCTATTTTCACTTGGATTTATATAGTATCTACGCATTTGTTATCGACGGCATTAGAAGATTAAATCTAACGAACATACAAAGCAATTTCGTTAGTTATACATTTTTATTTTTATTTCTATTTTATTGCTGTTTCTAAACATATGATGCTGTTTTATTGCTGTTTCTGCTGTGCAGATGAGATTCAAGGTAGATGCAGTTTACAAGGACTTGCTGTTTCAGATGATAGGAGCACGATGGAAAGAGTCAAAATCGAGATTGGTTTTTGCTATTAAATCGGCGTCTGCTTCTCCCGACTCTTCTTCTATGTTAGCCATGCTAAAACCAGTAAACATAAAGAGTGATGAAGAGTGGAATGACTTTATAAAGGAAAAACTGTCAGAAAACTTTGAGGTAATAAGAGCTTTATCGGTTATAAATTCAAATGTAAATTACATTTTACTAACGAAATTGTCTTGTGTAGCAAACCAGCAATAAATTCAAAGCAATTAGAGAAAAGAACAAAACTCCACACACAATGGGTAGAAAGGGTTACGCAAGGTTAGCAGAAGAAATGGTAAGAAAATGCATGTTTGGGTTATGTTTACATCCATTATATATATATTTTTTCTTCGTTTCTTACTTTTTTTTGGGTAGAAAATGGAAAGTGGAATATCGGATGTTAGCCGAGACGAGCTATGGTGCAAAGCCCACATCAAAAAAGATGGAAAGCCGCCGAATTCTATTGTGGCTAACTGCATTGTAAGAATTTATTTATATTAATATTGTAATTTTGTTACATATATGCTTCTGTTTCCTCTTTTTGTCATGAAGATGATGATTCTGGAGGTTATTAGATGAAACAACTTTAATTAATCAGTCAGTTTAGAAAATTCAAAAAAATTCATATCATTTTTGCATATATGCTTATTGTGGCGTAACTAGGCAGTTTTATTTCAAAATAGCTAGGGACTGTGTCAGAACTTAGAAGCCGCGTTCCAGCTGTTTCTTGGTCTAAACTTGTGGCATAAGATCAACAACCCTAAATGGTCAATTCCTTGATATTGAGAACTGAATGACAAGTTGTCTGCAATATTTTAATCAAGGGCTAACACGTCTGTTGACAGCAAATCTGCAATATGTCTAAAAAATCTCCAAAGAAAAAAAAACAAATAAACATGTTGTCGAGAATTTTAAAAAAAGTAAATATAAAGAAATATACTTGAAAAAAAATGCGTTATCAAAGCTGAAAAACAAAAACTAAAATAAAATAGCTAATAACTTTAATACCTTATGTTCTATCCTAAAATTTTGACTTGACTCCTTCTGGTTTCAGTTTCGTTTATCTATTTTCTTATGCCTGGTTTCTAACTGAATCAAGAATATTTTATTACTTCCATGAATGTTAAATTGATTGGTTTACTCTTTACTTTAGTAATATGTATTTATGATATGAGTTACAAATGGATGATGCGCTCGTCTGAACAGTTTTTCTAATTTTGTTCAATCTGGTACATTTGAAATTAATTAACACTTCTGGAAGTTTGAATCTTCATTCTTCGTGTATATGCAATGTTGAATAATTTTTTGGTTTACTAATTTCATGATTTGTACGTGATCTTCAAGAATCTGCATTATGATGATTTTTTTCTTTAAAACCATTGGTCGATTGGTCGTTTGTTGTATGCCTTTCAGTTCGAGAAAACGGTAGAGTCTTCAGCTCAAGTTTACAAATACTTAAAACTTGCTTTTATGATGCCGAATATCTGACCATCGACCTTTCATCCACCGCCAGGGAAGCCAATTTACATTATTTCTCTTTTTTGTCACAAAACAAATGACAACTTCTTCTAATTAACGTGTGTTTGTTGGGACTAAACAACATATGTTAATTAGTGGAAAAACAAAGCAGATATTTAGAGTATAATTTTTAGTTGATGGGGATATGAGCATATAGCACATGTTAAGGTTTCTCCCGTTGGCACATGCATCATACAACTTGCAAAATCTCTGTAATAACATAGTAATATGTAACTGTCATCTAATTTTGTTACATATATGCTTTAGTTATCAACTGATGTACATTTTAATTTTGTTTATAAAAATTCATTTCTATTTTTTTTTACAAAAATCTGCAGGCTAAGATAGAAGAGCATAAGAGTAGCACTCATAGCTCTCAGGGAATGTCATCGATAGGTGAAGATGGAGTGTCGAAGGTTTTTGGCACCGAGCATAAGGGAAGAGTGAGAGGACTAGGCTTTGGCATTGTACCATCTCGAATTGGTATTCATGTAAGCAATTCAAAAAAGGTGTCTGTATTGGAAAACCAAGTTGCTAGCTTGATGGCTAAAGTAGAAGAGTTAACTAAATTGGTCATTACAGTAAGTTATAGATAGTTAGCCCTATTTATGAATATATGATATGTTACAGTAAGTTATAGTAACATTATACATTTTACAGAACACGAATGAAAAGAGGATCGATAATGCACCACAATCAGAGACTCCTCTTACTCATACGGCACAGGTAATATATGATATTTTTGCCTTGTTCCGCAGTTTTACTTAGCTTCAGTGAACTCTAATATAAGCCGGTTTCATAGCAAAACCTATTTGGTTATGATTATAACCTTGGAATGGACCTGTCAGTCATAAACTTGAAGTTTTGCTACTGATGGTTTTATACTTTTATTTTGTTGAGTTATATCAAAATGTGACCAGTAGCCAAATAGTGGAGTATATCTGATTTGAGTAAAATAATTAAATAGCATACCAGGTTAGGTCGCTGGCTCATACTTGCAAGCATAGGTAAATTAGGATGACTCTGCATGTAGAATACTGAATTCCTTTACTATTATTTGTGTGATGTACATTGGATACTTAAATGTGTAACAGTCTACTAATCAGCAATTGATTTGGTGGAATGTGTAAATCAATATGGACAAGAAGAAATGATTTACCTCAGAGAAAGATTTAGAAGTTCCATGGTTGCCCCTAGATGATAAATGATATGCCTTCTGTTTTAAGATAACATTTTCATCTTCTAAACTTGTAAGTTTCTTCTCCAATCTAGATGATTGAACGAATGGCACAATCATGATCAGGTCACGAAATGATAATTGAAAGATGATATAAATAGAACATAAAACATCGTATAACTTTGCATTTCTGTGGTTAATTGATGGTCAGTGAGTTGGGATACATGAATAAATTTTATGAATATCGACTTCAAAATCTGAAAGGTGTGACAATATAAAGAAAACTGATATTTATAGTGGAGTATTTCGTGTTCAAATTTAGTTATGCACAGACAAAAAACACTACAATAACATCGCTCAACTAAATTCAGACAATTGTGAAAGTCACGTTCAGAAATTTTTTGACCGCTAGAACTGAATCTAACTCAGGTGAGGAAGAGAGCTAATTAAGATTTTAAATAGTTCCACAGAATAAAGTTTGTGTGTCATAATATAATTTGCCAAAACGAACAAAGAAAATACTTGTGCAAATTTTGTTGGACTTGCAAATATTTTGATTCAGCATTATGCAACTTGTCCACGGTGTCATGACTTCCATTTTGCATCTTCAAAAGTTCTTGCTCCATTTCGGCATTTTTCTTGACAGCAGCTTCCAATGAATTCTACATAAATATAACAACAGTTCAGTTAATTTAAGAGCAGCCCTATAACCTATCTGCACCTACAACATATAAATTTGTATAAAAGCAAATTTACGATGCTGATAATTCCAAATGCATGGGAAAAAAATCAATACCTTAAGAATTAATTTTTCCTTGGTCGTTTCTTCAAGAGTACTCCGCAATGTGGCACTTTCTTTGGATGATAAGTCTATCTGATCCGAAAGTAAGGCACACATTCTTGACTGTAAGCTAATCTGGCAGCATCCAGTTCGGCTTTCACAGATTCAAAGGCACTTTGGAGTTTGGATGTGTCCACCAACTTTGACTCCTCACTAGCGATCTGTATTCGGAAATATTAATATATCACCAGTGATACATACCAGGTCATAGTGATATAATTTTCAGAATATGTACAATCATTTCCATCTTTGACCGGCACCACTGTCGAAATGGGTAGATCTCTCGACCTTGGTGCTTGGGGTCACAGATTCAAAATTTGCATATTGGAATGTATAGTGTCAATTATTAAGGTATATACTGTATTGACTTGTAGTACTAATACCTACTGTCATCTAAAGTGCCTAATTTCAAAAAAGCCATTTCCATCCATATATTATACATTTATCAGAGACGCGCCTTGTACAAGGTTTTTTTTATACAAGATTCATGTAAATAATTACTAAGAAACAGATTGAATGTTAGCAGCACACCATCCGTGGCTCGTATCATATTGTAGATGGGGAAAAAAGTTGTCTATGGAAAGTACTATGTAAATTAGGTCTCTATTGCGTTTTCCAAATAGAAAATGCAAGTTACACATTTCTAAATGTTTTCCAAAATAAAATAACTGAATTACGTGTGACTCGTAAGGAGGTGTAATTGTTATTTATATTGTTTTATCTAGCAATAACATTTTATTTTTTTACCGTTAGCAAATTTAATTTAGTTTATGAAATAGTGCATTACAGCATAGTGCAGGCACTG
Organism: Allium sativum; assembly: GCA_030737875.1. Taxonomy (NCBI): domain Eukaryota; kingdom Viridiplantae; phylum Streptophyta; class Magnoliopsida; order Asparagales; family Amaryllidaceae; genus Allium; species Allium sativum. Next base: position 780,217,644 of record CM060913.1, on the reverse strand, counting down.
TTACAGCATAGTGCAGGCTCTGTTTCAATTCTCTTTCTATTTCAGCCATTTTTTTTTTGTAGTCGCACCGTGAAAGTAATAATGTGCAAATTGAAGATCGTCAAAATAGCAAAAGTCCCGAAAGTTTACTTAAAACGAAGTGCAAGCTATTGGGTTTGAACAAGAACATAGTTGCAGAAGGAACGATTGCAAGCACCGATCCAAATGCCGTGGTACACTTTATGAAACTTGGGCAGGACTTCTGGAAGGTATGGGTTAATATCTTTCTAATGCACGTTTTTTCAGTATGTTGGTCTTTTCTTTCACTATTTGCGTTAAAATTAGAGTTTTAATGTGTACTGTATTGCTTTTGGAAGGTATGGGTTAACGTAGCCGTGGATCCTGAAGCTTTTCTACTAAGGCCTAATTCGGAGATGTACACCATTAAAGAGGCCGTTGGAACAACCGTGGCGTGGCACAAAGAGTTCATTTCACTAGAGTAATATGTGCTGCTTAGCTTTTAGATGTTATGCTATGCTATATTTTGGACTTGTTGGTACGGTGTAACGGTATGCATTTATATTATGTATGGATCGCGTTTGTTACTATGCTAATTTTGGAATGTAACTTCAACTAATCTTTTGGAATGTTCTAAAGATAGTGAATCTATTGTTTTGTCAATGTCTTTTCGAATGCACGTGTATTTATTTGTAATGTCTTATCGTTACTACAGTAAATTATTGAATTTAGATATTGATGAATTGAATGTAGTAACTGCAACTGTCAGTTGCAGGTGAGTCATTAGCAACAGTAAATAGCAGTTGTACTTGAACTTATTGCAACGGTCAAAAACTGTTGTGGTATCATTGTCCTTTAAAAATTAGAATTACCTATTGCAACGGTTATTAACTGTTGTAATTTGACTTACTGCAACTGTCAAAAATAGTTGTGATATCTTGTTTGTTGATACCTAATATGGACTATGCAACGGTCATTTGTTGTTGCAAAAGGAGATATTGCAACAACAACAGTCCGTTGCAAAAAGGTTTACTGCAACGTTCTATTGCAACGGGCTAAAACTCTTGCAGACCTTTAGCAACTTCGGCTATGCAAACGGGCGCTGGCCTGTTGCAATAGGCCTACTGCAACAGATTTTGCCTGTTGCGAAATGTGTTTTTTGTTGTAGTGATATATGTGTGTGTGTGTGTGTGTGCGTGTGTGTGTGTGTGTGCGTGTGTGTGTGTATGTCTGTATGTGAGTATATTCCTATCTCACTCTCACTTGTTTTATCTTTGTAATTATTCCTAACAAGTCTTACAAACCATTTATGGAGAACAAAATTCAAGACACAACATGGAGGAAATCATTGATTACCTGCTCAACATCTGGAATCGCAAAGTCGTGATGACCGAGGTAAATTGCATCTCCTTCACAACTATCACATGGTGGATTTGGAAAGAACGCAATAGCAGAGTTTATCAAAAAGGGAGCAAAACAGTGGAAAACATCAGTCGACACATAACGAATGACATTAACAACACGAGAAGACTCAGAATAAGGAGCAGACTTACATCGCCCCTGGAACACAGTGTAGGTGACGAGACACTCGAGGATCGTAGGGGGATAAGCGCTAGAAATCAAGATAGGTAGAGCTGCTTTCGGCCGCCATTAAATTAGGGATTGATTGCAAGGTTTTTGTGAGTTAATTGGGGAAAGTATCTGTTAGTGAAGCCAGTTGAATTGGTTGTGTTTTTTTTTAATGTGTTGGACTCGCTAATGGGTACTGGGTGCGTTTTAATTTGTATTTGAAGCATCTTGGGCTGAAATGCCTAATAAAATATATACCCATTTTCAAAAAAAATGTGTGTATATTCCTAATCCATTTTCCTTGTTAATCATTCTTAATTTACAAGGCTCTACAACCCATCCCACTAATCTGAAATACTAAGATTTCAGATAATAACACATGGAATTCTCTTTTTTATTACAAAACATATTGTACACTTCATATTCTAGCCACTCATGGGGCTACTATTCTTAGATTTTGCGTAATTATTTCCTTAGTGTACAAAACTATAACCTAATTTTTCCTACGTGTTGCTTCACTTATTTAGTAAGTTCCTCTATGGATCTAAGCGTATATATTTAAAAATATAGATATAAATATAATATATTTATATTTTGAAAATACAAATATGCTCACTCACTATCTACGTAGGAATCTGTAATAGCCCGAATTTTCGTACCCTTGGAGTTGACTTATTACACCACACGTCCAACACAAATTACACAGAAATACGAATCATTAATAGAAAGAAGTTTGAGTAAGAGAAATAGAAAGAAAAGTTAGAATAGAAGGAAACAAAGAAACACCAATCTCACATCGTAACTAATAAAATATATTATGTAACATAACTTTTGAAATACAAATTTGTTTTGTATATACATACCATTATCAGAGTACAACATTTGTTCATCACAGCGGAAATAAATAATATACAGCTACATAACGCCACATGCTCCAAGTTCCTCCAGGGGTATCTGTAAATACCTAAACTACTTGAATGCCCGTATAAATTTGGGCACCCAAGAGTTTAGGGTAAAACAAAACAAATAAACTCTGAGTCAGTCATGGGACTGATGTGAGTAAACTCCAACCATTTTCTTAACTTTCAAAAACCTTTTCGAAGGGAAAGATTATCATAAGACCGATCCACACATAAACACGAATGGTTTTTACCTTACGATAACCAAAAATAGTTTTGATATCGAATCCATTGATATTATAATAGTGTCTAAATCAAAAAAATAGCAATCTAGCGGAATGCTTGCATCTCACACTCCATATATAATATAAAATCAAAAACCGCAGGGCGCTTATTGGAGATTGGATTCCAACTATGGCAAGGTATGGAACCACCTACCGATTAGTGTACTCTAGAGGGGATACGCTGGTGTTCAACAAGAACATCTTTCAACCCGACCATACATGACTGGACACTCATTTAACTTGAGTGTACCGAGCATATTATCACCAACGGTTTTGATCATCAACCATTCCCGAAAGCATATAGCAGCGAATACAATAAGAAGCAAAACGAAAATTCTCTAGATCAGGTGATAATACCCATAATGAGAATGACCGACTGAGCCATGCTTCCTGCCCATTTTTTTTTCATTTCCCGACTGATTAGGCTTGAGGTCATGGTTATCTTTTAGAACATCTTGTCGTCATTTACTTTGAATGCCACATCTTTGGATCTATCAAATCACTAATGACGTCCATAAATATACTCTGGGTCTTAAGCTTAAGAGAATAAATTTCCCTCCACCATACTTTGTATGTTTGTACAAATCAACGTTCATGACCATCTAGAAATACTTTGTTAGACATTCATCCATATACATTGCCCTGGGACTGGACAAGCCGAAGGCACCATTCTGTTAATCCATTTTGGGAAATTTCTACCTATCATTAATAGAATATCCCTTGCACTTCACTCCGTCTTCAGTTATCTTTGGCGTATTGATTCGTAATGCTTATGCCAATACGGAGTGGATTCCAGATAATAAAACTAATCCCAGTCTCTTCGTATTGACAACAGAGGTATAAAATAAATTAAAAACTTTGATAGTCGGTGATTTAACTATCAAAGGAACATCCGTACAACCAACGATCCTATTTCTAAATGGGAATTATACCAATCAACCATCAAGCAACACTGGGCCCCATTTTAATTAATTTCTTATCAAATTATCATTTCTAAACTTCCCGATATCTTCGCAGATATTTCTCAAAACCGTTTTAGCCTCTCACGATTCTTGGAAAAATATTTCCAAATATTATGAATTCTTATTTTCCATATTCCAGGAAAAATACGTTATTAACGTTGGAAAATATTTCCTTCTATAGACATTTCTTATTTTCTATATTTAGAAAATATATCTTATTAACATTGGAAAACATTTCCAATTTCCATTTCTAAACTTCTCATTAATCAAATCATTTCAGTTTCTATTATTATAAAATATCTCTGATTTTATTTGGAAAACGTTTCCAAATTCCATTTGTTCAGATTTAATCGATGTCATATAAAACATCATTATTATAACTCAATTCATTAACCATTCACTAACTGCATCACTAACCAATCCTTACCACCGAACCTTAACCATTCCTCTGATGATCATAAGGTCAGTCAAGTTGGGGTATAATTACCTCTCAGGCCTTAACTGACCAACATTCTCAACTTCGAAATAGTCAAAGCCCACAACTTCGAATAAACCATCACTTATGCGGCTCCCGGATTCAATTTAAGAATCTACTTCTTTACAAAAAAATGTTGATTATAACGATACCGCTATAATCCTTGCTTCCGAAATATATTAATTTAAATAGAACTTTAATTCATTGATTTATATGAATAAATAAATAAATAATAGATTTTTTTGAGGTGAAAGGTAGTGAAACTCAATAGAGTTTCACGCCATATATAAATAACACCATAAACATACAAAGTAGCAGCTACAACCCAAAATAAGCTTGCATATCAACAAGACATATACACCAAACTACTACAAAACATGCCCACGCAGGAGCTAAAACCATGCAAAATACAATACACACTACCCAAGCTATTGCATCCACCCACAACGCTCTCTATTGCCAAAGCAATCTTCAAGCAAGTCAGCATACTGCCAATACTCTTGTAATAACCCGCAAAATCTGAGCCAGTTTAATTTTTTTTATTTTGGCGATTTTAGCGAATTTTGATTATTTAAAATGAATTATTTTAAATAAAATCGACGAGAAATTTATTTTGAATATAATAGAACGTATATATTATATACGTCGTCGTTAGAATATATATAATTATTTATAATTATAAATAGAATTGAAAATGGCGCGGTAGTTCGATAATTCGATTTCAAACTTCAATTGAATGTACCGGGTGCAAAACAATCCGGATTTTAGTGAAACCAAAAACATTAGGATCTATTCGTGAATATCTTTCCAACGAATCCGAAAAATCAAAATTTCATAGCGGGAATTAAAAGATATGTCCAGTTGAAAATTCTGAATAGTCGCTATGGAATTCAGGCCCTTAAAAATAGATATTTTGCAAACGACCTCGGATTTCGACGAAACCACTTTTGTTGGATCCGCAGTGTCAAATTATTGCTAGGTTTCAAATTTCATAATTTTTAGAATCAATATGTGAGCGTGGCAAAGGAAAACGCGTTTGACCAGTTTCAGTTGATTTTAATCGACTGGAAAATGGCCATTTTTCCAACGGTCTCAGAATTCGACGAAATTAGTTTTGTTAGGACCGTATCGTCAATACGAAGCTAGGAAATATTTTTCGAGGATTTTTAGAGTTAGTATGTGACCCCGATAATTTGAAATGTACGTTTAAAATTCAATATAGTGATTTAAATGTAAATTCAACTGAAACTAATCGAAACGATGAAATCAGCATGCGATACATATCCCATTGTGTTCGGAATGGGGGTAATTAGCTAGGGGCTACAGCCGTTGGGTTCGAAACAGAGTTTGAATGAAAAGTCAACTCTAACAGGATTAAATTAAATAATTAATTAATTATAAATTAACACCTATACCTCACCATCTCTCTCTCTTCCCTTTATCATTCTTTTCCAGATCGAAGAAAAAAAAAAGAACAACGTCACGCCGCCCCCCCCCCCCCTACAGCAGCCGCCACCATCCACCGCGACCCCCCCCTTGCCAGCGCCACCGCTCGTCTCCACACCCTCCCTCCTCTTAATCGAACCACCCATCAAACCGAATGGAGCCCCTTTCCCAATCGGATCCGCGCCTCAGCCCTAAGACCTCCATCGCTCGTCAGGACCGCCGGAAGACTGAGCCGCGCCACCTCCCCTGCCGGTCCCACCACCTGAAGCCGCGAGCTCCCCCTGACCAGCAGCCCCCAATGTCGTTTACCGCCCTTCCCCCTCCGCCCGGTTCCTCTACCGAACGCAGTAAGCCTCTTTTCCTTTTTATATGTTATACCACTGATTTTAAATTCAATTTTTATAGAAACCGTAGTTGTAAAACTGAATAAAATTATGATTGTTTATTTAAACAAGGAGTCAATTTTCATTTAGGGAAAGTTTTGATTTTTAATATAGGAAAAATACGATTTTTGCATAGGAGAAAAATACGATTTCTCATTGTACGAAAGGTATGATTTTTCCTATATGAAGAGTTATAATTTTTATGTAGATAAAGGTTTGATTTTTATCAGATGGAGAATAAATTTTTAGTTAGAAGGAAATATGAAGTTGGAATTATAAAAACTCAATTTTTATATATATGAAATAACGAGATAAAGATACGTTGTTGATATGAATAAAAATATAGTTTTTATTCATGTAGAGTAACAAAAATATGATTTTTACATATGTAGCGAATACGGGCGACGAAAGTGGCGAAGGATTTGCACGATAAAGATTTCCTGGATATGAAGAGTCGCCGAGTTGGATTTAGCTTTTGAGTGAGAACTTCTCACTCTAAATTCTCTTTTTCTAGTTATATATATATACTAGGATGCAAACGGTGTTTAGTAGCACCCGACACCCGTCATCCACAGACCATGGATGGCTTGCTTGTTAAATTGTTTGGTTGAGTAGTTGGTTGGTTTATTTGGTTGGAATTGAATTGTTTGGTGAAATGGAATGGATTTGATTGATGTGTGAATGGCGTGGGCCTTCACTAGACCGGGGATAAGGCTAGGCCTCGTCCCGTTTCTAGTATCGTGCCGTTATGCCGCCGAAATTTCCCAAAATATGTTAGAAAAATAAAAATATCATTTTTATTGTGTAAATGAACTGAATAGAAATTCATGTGTTAAAATAAAATGTTTATCGTTAAAAATATAATTTTCAACGTGAAAGTGGATAAATGAATATTTATAAACAAATCGGCCGATTTGTTTATATACACTGATTTGACTGATATCGATTGGGTCGATAAATTTTACACGTCGCCCAACTGCACAAATAAAATCTGTGTTTGATTGTTTGAAACCCCACACGGGTGTTGGGATGAAATTTGAAGTTCACTCATCCTGATGGATTAAATATGTCGATCGGTCGATTGACAGGCTGTTATAAGCGTCAGATATCTATATTTGATGCTTATACAGTGTAGTGCACTTTGGTTGATGGTTGATTATTTTTCAATGCTATTATATACATGTGTTGTATGGAATCCATATAATTAACATTATATGGTGATTGATTGGGCCTCATTCCAATCGGGAAAATAATGAATATTATAAAAGAAAATTCATGTGTTGAATATAAAAATAGTCATGTGTTGACAATGATCATGTGTTGAAACTATTCATGTGTTGAGTAAAATATTTTAAATAAAATAAATTACATCTTTATCATATTTACAATTAGAATCTACTTCACGGTGGAGTCTAATTAAAATCAAACGATAGATACCATAGTTTATAAAATATTTTACATAACAACAATAGTGATGTGTTGACAGCACTCATGTGTTGAGATTAGTCGTGTGTTGAAAGAAATATAGATTCATGTGTTGAATGGGAAAAATATTCATTTGTTGAATAGAATAAAGAAGTTGTGGAAAATATAAAGCCGTGTTGATTAGTTTTGCGCCATTTTGACGTGAACGATATTTATATCGATTTTATTCCAATTGAAATGAATATTATAGCAAATTCGAATTGAAAAGAAGACGAATATGAATTGAGTATAAAAGGACTTCGAATGGAATTGAATATAAAACAAATTCAAGTTGAATTGAAAATGAACTGAAATTTAATTGAATTCGAATCGAAATTAAATTGAAATCAATTTGAATTAAAACGAATTTGAATTTGAATTAAATTGAAACGAATTTGAATTTGAATTGAATTGAAACGAATTTGAATTTGAATTGAATTGAAACGAATTTGAATTCGAATTAAATAAAATTGAAATGAATTCGAGTTGAATTGAAATCAAATCGATTTGAGATTGAATATAGAGTTGAAAAGGTTTTGAAAACGAATTTAAAACGATTTATAAAATACGTTTTAAAAAGGAAATTGACGAAATATATATAATATATATATTATATATATAATGGCCTGAAAAGAACGCGCCGCGGTAGTTCGTGATTTTCAACCATTAACTTCGAATGGACATTACGGGAGATCCGACCGTCGGATTCTCCTAAAACCGGAACCGTTGGGTTCGTATCGAAAAGAGCTTTCCAATGAATATTAGAAATTTGAAATCTAACGGTTGGATTTGGAATTATGTCCAAATCAAATTTGAAAAAGGTCGCTGTAAGTGCAGTTCGATAGCCGTTGATGGAAATCGACTGTACGGGCCTTTATAAAATTATTAAAAATATCTATAATTTGTGTAAAATCATAATATATGATTTGGGAAAAATTGAGCTGAAGAATTCCACATTTGAAAGGATAAAAATAGATTTTTATCGAAATGAACTAGTTTTGAACTAGAATTAAAAACAATTCATTTTTGAAATAAATAAATTGAATTTGAAGGTGATTTTAAAAATAACCAATATTCCCAATATGTGGATTGGATTGGAGTTGAATCGAAATTATCTTTGGAATATTTCGATGTTGGATTTCGTGACTATACAAATATTGTTATGGGGATTTGAAAGATATATTTTATATCGTTATTTCCAATACGATATATGTTGGTTTCAGAATTTGATATTGAATATAAGCCGATATATCTTCTATTCAGAGCCTTGTATTTAATATCAGATATGATTTGGGTTTATCGTGAATCGTGTTTTAGATGACATTGGTTCTTTAACCCAGTTAAAGGCAGGATGTTGATTTCTGAAAAGATTAAAACTAAGTGGAGTTTTAATGAATCTCTAATTAGATTAAAAATGTGAATTGATAATTTAAATTATCAAATCTAAAAGTGATCGGGAAGGGAGTACCACCAGTTTTGCTCCAAAGCGATAGTTAAATCTTTAATTAGATTTGAACGTGAAATGGTAATTAATTTTACCGATAACACCGTGGTGTTAGATGTGGAGTATTACCAGTTTTCTCCATGGGGTATATAGGTTGGGATTGGGAAATAAACTAAATAATTACTTCGGTGTGGTTCGCTAATCCCGACTAGTTTGAAATGATATCCAAAGGAAGATTAAAGAATAAATTTAGAAGAATTTATCTTGGATAAAATTAATGGGAACCTTTCCCTAAGAATGTGATTTTGTGAATAAAAGAATATTCTGAATTGGAATGAGGCGTTTGTTGTGTTTGTGTAACATTTGTTTATCATATACGTGGGTTATTCAGAAAGGCCGGGTTTATACCCATTATGAATAACCGATTCGACGAAATGTCAAAGATGAAGACGGTGGTTGAAGACCGGAAGTCTTCACATTGTTTGGGTGATTACTGATGATCTTGATTGGGCTGTACACCCAGGATGAGGGAAACAGTTGGTGATCATCCAGACGTACTTGGAGATGGATGGATATGCGAGGAAAGTGCCTCCGGTTTCGTTCAGACCCAGAACGAACTTGTAAATGGATTGTGTGTCTGACATTGGATTTTATTCTGTGTTGATTGATCTCTATTAAATATACATCTGTTTGGCGGCGGAGAATTTATTCTCTTGCTTAACGCCCTTCTCTGAGACGTACGAGCTCAGAGGTTGTATATCGATGGACATCAGTCGCATGGAGTGAATTGCCAATGTGGCACGCGTAAGTGGCAATTGATCAAGGCTTCTGTTGAAAAGCAAAGTCTTGTGGTTGATGATCAAAGCACGGCCTGTGTGGCGTAGCTTTGTGTATAACGTGAATTCGCGAGCCTCACACCTCGGTATGAGTCAAAAACGGGATAGTGACTGCAGGGAGAGCACGACGTTTCTTTCTAGCTAGGGTGGTGTCAGTGACCTACCAGCCCTGACATTTATATACTTTTCACCTGTGTGGTTGTTGGATACGAGGCGCCTCGGATATAGGTCTGTAAGGACCGGGAAACGTGTGTTCAGGAATTGCCAATCCTCAAAAGTAAGAGAGGACCGGCCCTGAAGATCCAAGGATCATAGTGGGGTCCTGAGACATTTGCTAGAGTGTCTCGAATCGGAGAGGAGCTTGCCCCTTGCCTCGGCTCATGACGGAAATCCAATTTCCAATACGTGATATTGCGGTTTTAATTGTAGAACTAGTATGGTGACATGATATATGGTACCCATGCCGTCTATGATTGATATTTATGATTGAAATTGTTTTGACACTATACACCTATAATAGTATCAAATGATTTGTTTTAAACGTACCAAGCATGTTTGGCTATTATAAGGGAAAACCCTATCCTCCGGCTTGCGTTGCATTGTGTGATGGGACCTGGGTCTTATAATAGCTTCATTTTTCCAAAAAGCATTGCGTTGTTTTGTTATATGCACTAGTATTCTTGGGAGGAAACCCGTTCCGTGTTATACGGCGTGGTCCCTTGAATTACTCTCTTTTAAAATAAAGATTAATAACTGTTTTAGTTCTCACACCAGTCACATGACTGACCTGGAGTTTATTGTTTTAACCTAAACTCTGGGTGCCCCTATTTTCCGCACGGGCAGCTAGTAGTTTTGGTTTTGCAGATTTATATCCACAGGGTCCTGATTAACAGCTGGAACGATATCCGGAAAGCTCTGTATCCGTGTATCACTTCTAGTTGTGTTTTGTATATTTTTCCGCTGCTATGTAATTTATTGTAATCTCTGATATTTGTTGAAGGTAATTTAATCATTTATACTCTGTATATTCTTGTATCTGATGGAATTGTTGTAATAACAATGAAATGTTCTTCCGTTTGCGTTCTGTTTTGTCTTGTCCTCAATTCTATCCGTGCTTTCCTTCACGGGGAAGTTCGGGTCGTCTCAGTTTGGTATCAGAGCTTTGGTTTACAGAGTTCGAGAACAAGACACATTAGAACCATACGAAAGAATTCATTAGATATTGGATTAGTAATATCCAATTAGAATGACTCGTTAGAGATGGGATCAGTAGTATCCTAGAACGAGTGTGAAGAGTATATTTTTCAAATGAAAACAATTTTGTTTTGAAAATTTAAATCGTTTTAAACGTATTTGAATATTTATTTATTTTGAATATGGACAATCGAGTATATATAGATTTCGGGTATACGCGTCATGAACGTATATTCGAAGTTTTAATATACTGGGTAGATATAGAATCACATTCTAGACATCCGAGGATGATTCTGATGATGGTGCATCATCATCAGTATTCATATTCGAGTTTCGAAGGTGTGATTTTCTATATATTTCCATTAGACTGGTGTGAGAACCAAAACTAATATAGATAGATTCATTGTTGTGAATTGGCATCAAAAACATGATTTTTTGTATATAGGTATCAAAATTTATGAATTTGAAAACTCTAATTCACTAATTGATTGATGTTTGTGTTGTTTGTTTATTTGTTTGATAGTTTTGAACCATTATGCCTAATATCGAATTGTATTGAAAATTGGTCGCATTTGCTTGCATATACGTATACTTATATTGAACAGGTCATAGCAAGGAGGCTAGAGCCGAAGAATAAAATTTGTTTGCCCGACAAATAGGTACATGTTTACTACATAATTTACTGTTTTGTTTGGGTGATGATGATTTTATGAGCCTATTGGCTAGCCGCTTGGCTTTTTCTTTTTCTTTTTGAGATCTGAAGGACCGGGGAAGCTATTTGAAATTCCCCGATGCTCCCGGTGCAGGGGAGGTTATGGCGAAATTTTTCGAAAATTTAGGGTGTTAGCCAAATTTTTGAAAATTTGAAAATTCTCAGAAACTGAAAAGTTGGAGAATGGAAGCCAAATCGAACGTAGAGCTTAATAATCAAACCACTTTCGACTTTGTTCCTTTTCGGGGACGAAAAGTTTTAATTGGGGGAGATTGTAATAACCCGCAAAATCTGAGCCAGTTTAAAAATTTTTATTTTGGCGATTTTAGCGAATTTTGATTATTTAAAATGAATTATTTTAAATAAAATCGACGAGAAATTTATTTTGAATATAATAGAACGTATATATTATATACGTCGTCGTTAGAATATATATAATTATTTATAATTATAAATAGAATTGAAAATGGCGCGGTAGTTCGATAATTCGATTTCAAACTTCAATTGAATGTACCGGGTGCAAAACAATCCGGATTTTAGTGAAACCAAAAACATTAGGATCTATTCGTGAATATCTTTCCAACGAATCCGAAAAATCAAAATTTCATAGCGGGAATTAAAAGATATGTCCAGTTGAAAATTCTGAATAGTCGCTATGGAATTCATGCCCTTAAAAATAGATATTTTGCAAACGACCTCGGATTTCGACGAAACCACTTTTGTTGGATCCGCAGTGTCAAATTATTGCTAGGTTTCAAATTTCATAATTTTTAGAATCAATATGTGAGCGTGGCAAAGGAAAACGCGTTTGACCAGTTTCAGTTGATTTTAATCGACTGGAAAATGGCCATTTTTCCAACGGTCTCAGAATTCGACGAAATTAGTTTTGTTAGGACCGTATCGTCAATACGAAGCTAGGAAATATTTTTCGAGGATTTTTAGAGTTAGTATGTGACCCCGGTAATTTGAAATGTACGTTTAAAATTCAATATAGTGATTTAAATGTAAATTCAACTGAAACTAATCGAAACGATGAAATCAGCATGCGATACATATCCCATTGTGTTCGAAATGGGGGTAATTAGCTAGGGGCGACAGTCGTTGGGTTCGAAACAGAGTTTGAATGAAAAGTCAACTCTAACAGGATTAAATTAAATAATTAATTAATTATAAATTAACACCTATACCTCACCATCTCTCTCTCTTCCCTTTATCATTCTTTTCCAGATCGAAGAAAAAAAAAAGAACAACGTCACGCCGCCCCCCCTACAGCAGCCGCCACCATCCACCACGACCCCCCCCCCCCTTGCCAGCGCCACCGCTCGTCTCCACACCCTCCCTCCTCTTAATCGAACCACCCATCAAACCGAATGGAGCCCCTTTCCCAATCGGATCCGCGCCTCAGCCCTAAGACCTCCATCGCTCGTCAGGACCGCCGAAAGACTGAGCCGCGCCACCTCCCCTGCCGGTCCCACCACCTGAAGCCGCGAGCTCCCCCTGACCAGCAGCCCCCAATGTCGTTTACCGCCCTTCCCCCTCCGCCCGGTTCCTCTACCGAACGCAGTAAGCCTCTTTTCCTTTTTATATGTTATACCACTGATTTTAAATTCAATTTTTATAGAAACCGTAGTTGTAAAACTGAATAAAATTATGATTGTTTATTTAAACTAGGAGTCAATTTTCATTTAGGGAAAGTTTTGATTTTTAATATAGGAAAAATACGATTTTTGCATAGGAGAAAAATACGATTTCTCATTGTACGAAAGGTATGATTTTTCCTATATGAAGAGTTATAATTTTTATGTAGATAAAGGTTTGATTTTTATCAGATGGAGAATAAATTTTTAGTTAGAAGGAAATATGAAGTTGGAATTATAAAAACTCAATTTTTATATATATGAAATAACGAGATAAAGATACGTTGTTGATATGAATAAAAATATAGTTTTTATTCATGTAGAGTAACAAAAATATGATTTTTACATATGTAGCGAATACGGGCGACGAAAGTGGCGAAGGATTTGCACGATAAAGATTTCCTGGATATGAAGAGTCGCCGAGTTGGATTTAGCTTTTGAGTGAGAACTTCTCACTCTAAATTCTCTTTTTCTAGTTATATATATATACTAGGATGCAGACGGTGTTTAGTAGCACCCGACACCCGTCATCCACAGACCATGGATGGCTTGCTTGTTAAATTGTTTGGTTGAGTAGTTGGTTGGTTTATTTGGTTGGAATTGAATTGTTTGGTGAAATGGAATGGATTTGATTGATGTGTGAATGGCGTGGGCCTTCACTAGACCGGGGATAAGGCTAGGCCTCGTCCCGTTTCTAGTATCGTGCCGTTATGCCGCCGAAATTTCCCAAAATATGTTAGAAAAATAAAAATATCATTTTTATTGTGTAAATGAACTGAATAGAAATTCATGTGTTAAAATAAAATGTTTATCGTTAAAAATATAATTTTTAACGTGAAAGTGGATAAATGAATATTTATAAACAAATCGGCCGATTTGTTTATATACACTGATTTGACTGATATCGATTGGGTCGATAAATTTTACACGTCGCCCAACTGCACAAATAAAATCTGTGTTTGATTGTTTGAAACTCCACACGGGTGTTGGGATGAAATTTGAAGTTCACTCATCCTGATGGATTAAATATGTCGATCGGTCGATTGACAGGCTGTTATAAGCGTCAGATATCTATATTTGATGCTTATACAGTGTCGTGCACTTTGGTTGATGGTTGATTATTTTTCAATGCTATTATATACATGTGTTGTATGGAATCCATATAATTAACATTATATGGTGATTGATTGGGCCTCATTCCAATCGGGAAAATAATGAATATTATAAAAGAAAATTCATGTGTTGAATATAAAAATAGTCATGTGTTGACAATGATCATGTGTTGAAACTATTCATGTGTTGAGTAAAATATTTTAAATAAAATAAATTACATCTTTATCATATTTACAATTAGAATCTACTTCACGGTGGAGTCTAATTAAAATCAAACGATAGATACCATAGTTTATAAAATATTTTACATAACAACAATAGTGATGTGTTGACAGCACTCATGTGTTGAGATTAGTCGTGTGTTGAAAGAAATATAGATTCATGTGTTGAATGGGAAAAATATTCATTTGTTGAATAGAATAAAGAAGTTGTGGAAAATATAAAGCCGTGTTGATTAGTTTTGCGCCATTTTGACGTGAACGATATTTATATCGATTTTATTCCAATTGAAATGAATATTATAGCAAATTCGAATTGAAAAGAAGACGAATTTGAATTGAGTATAAAAGGACTTCGAATGGAATTGAATATAAAACAAATTCAAGTTGAATTGAAAATGAACTGAAATTTAATTGAATTCGAATCGAAATTAAATTGAAATCAATTTGAATTAAAACGAATTTGAATTTGAATTAAATTGAAACGAATTTGAATTTGAATTGAATTGAAACGAATTTGAATTTGAATTGAATTGAAACGAATTTGAATTCGAATTAAATAAAATTGAAATGAATTCGAGTTGAATTGAAATCAAATCGATTTGAGATTGAATATAGAGTTGAAAAGGTTTTGAAAACGAATTTAAAACGATTTATAAAATACGTTTTAAAAAGGAAATTGACGAAATATATATAATATATATATTATATATATAATGGCCTGAAAAGAACGCGCCGCGGTAGTTCGTGAATTTCAACCATTAACTTCGAATGGACATTACGGGAGATCCGACCGTCGGATTCTCCTAAAACTGGAACCGTTGGGTTCGTATCGAAAAGAGCTTTCCAATGAATATTAGAAATTTGAAATCTAACGGTTGGATTTGGAATTATGTCCAAATCAAATTTGAAAAAGGTCGCTGTAAGTGCAGTTCGATAGCCGTTGATGGAAATCGACCGTATGGGCCTTTATAAAATTATTAAAATATCTATAATTTGTGTAAAATCATAATATATGATTTGGGAAAAATTGAGCTGAAGAATTCCACATTTGAAAGGATAAAAATAGATTTTTATCGAAATGAACTAGTTTTGAACTAGAATTAAAAACAATTCATTTTTGAAATAAATAAATTGAATTTGAAGGTGATTTTAAAAATAACCAATATTCCCAATATGTGGATTGGATTGGAGTTGAATCGAAATTATCTTTGGAATATTTCGATGTTGGATTTCGTGACTATACAAATATTGTTATGGGGATTTGAAAGATATATTTTATATCGTTATTTCCAATACGATATATGTTGGTTTCAGAATTTGATATTGAATATAAGCCGATATATCTTCTATTCAGAGCCTTGTATTTAATATCAGATATGATTTGGGTTTATCGTGAATCGTGTCTTTGATGACATTGGTTCTTTAACCCAGTTAAAGGCAGGATGTTGATTTCTGAAAAGATTAAAACTAAGTGGAGTTTTAATGAATCTCTAATTAGATTAAAAATGTGAATTGATAATTTAAATTATCAAATCTAAAAGTGATCGGGAAGGGAGTACCACCAGTTTTGCTCCAAAGCGATAGTTAAATCTTTAATTAGATTTGAACGTGAAATGGTAATTAATTTTACCGATAACACCGTGGTGTTAGATGTGGAGTATTACCAGTTTTCTCCATGGGGTATATAGGTTGGGATTGGGAAATAAACTAAATAATTACTTCGGTGTGGTTCGCTAATCCCGACTAGTTTGAAATGATATCCAAAGGAAGATTAAAGAATAAATTTAGAAGAATTTATCTTGGATAAAATTAATGGGAACCTTTCCCTAAGAATGTGATTTTGTGAATAAAAGAATATTCTGAATTGGAATGAGGCGTTTGTTGTGTTTGTGTAACATTTGTTTATCATATACGTGGGTTATTCAGAAAGGCCGGGTTTATACCCATTATGAATAACCGATTCGACGAAATGTCAAAGATGAAGACGGTGGTTGAAGACCGGAAGTCTTCACATTGTTTGGGTGATTACTGATGATCTTGATTGGGCTGTACACCCAGGATGAGGGAAACAGTTGGTGATCATCCAGACGTACTTGGAGATGGATGGATATGCGAGGAAAGTGCCTCCGGTTTCGTTCAGACCCAGAACGAACTTGTAAATGGATTGTGTGTCTGACATTGGATTTTATTCTGTGTTGATTGATCTCTATTAAATATACATCTGTTTGGCGGCGGAGAATTTATTCTCTTGCTTAACGCCCTTCTCTGAGACGTACGAGCTCAGAGGTTGTATATCGATGGACATCAGTCGCATGGAGTGAATTGCCAATGTGGCACGCGTAAGTGGCAATTGATCAAGGCTTCTGTTGAAAAGCAAAGTCTTGTGGTTGATGATCAAAGCACGGCCTGTGTGGCGTAGCTTTGTGTATAACGTGAATTCGCGAGCCTCACACCTCGGTATGAGTCAAAAACGGGATAGTGACTGCAGGGAGAGCACGACGTTTCTTTCTAGCTAGGGTGGTGTCAGTGACCTACCAGCCCTGACATTTATATACTTTTCACCTGTGTGGTTGTTGGATACGAGGCGCCTCGGATATAGGTCTGTAAGGACCGGGAAACGTGTGTTCAGGAATTGCCAATCCTCAAAAGTAAGAGAGGACCGGCCCTGAAGATCCAAGGATCATAGTGGGGTCCTGAGACATTTGCTAGAGTGTCTCGAATCGGAGAGGAGCTTGCCCCTTGCCTCGGCTCATGACGGAAATCCAATTTCCAATACGTGATATTGCGGTTTTAATTGTAGAACTAGTATGGTGACATGATATATGGTACCCATGCCGTCTATGATTGATATTTATGATTGAAATTGTTTTGACACTATACACCTATAATAGTATCAAATGATTTGTTTTAAACGTACCAAGCATGTTTGGCTATTATAAGGGAAAACCCTATCCTCCGGCTTGCGTTGCATTGTGTGATGGGACCTGGGTCTTATAATAGCTTCATTTTTCCAAAAAGCATTGCGTTGTTTTGTTATATGCACTAGTATTCTTGGGAGGAAACCCATTCCGTGTTATACGGCGTGGTCCCTTGAATTACTCTCTTTTAAAATAAAGATTAATAACTGTTTTAGTTCTCACACCAGTCACATGACTGACCTGGAGTTTATTGTTTTAACCTAAACTCTGGGTGCCCCTATTTTCCGCACGGGCAGCTAGTAGTTTTGGTTTTGCAGATTTATATCCACAGGGTCCTGATTAACAGCTGGAACGATATCCGGAAAGCTCTGTATCCGTGTATCACTTCTAGTTGTGTTTTGTATATTTTTCCGCTGCTATGTAATTTATTGTAATCTCTGATAGTTGAAGGTAATTTAATCATTTATACTCTGTATATTCTTGTATCTGATGGAATTGTTGTAATAACAATGAAATGTTCTTCCGTTTGCGTTCTGTTTTGTCTTGTCCTCAATTCTATCCGTGCTTTCCTTCACGGGGAAGTTCGGATCGTCTCAACTCTACTCCTACCCATGTATAAAGAAAACTTTAGCACTTAAAAAAGAATAGCATTAGATGATTTAGCAATGTTGTTAAAGCATCTATAATTTCTCTCACGCCACATAACCCAACATTAAGAAAAAATTAAGTATGCTAATTCTTTAATGTTGCAGGTGTCCCAAAATGTAAATTGATCATGAATAGCATCCCTGCAACGTAGATCAATTCCCAATTGCACTAATGACTTACTCCACACATAAAACGCCACATCATAGTCACAAAATAAGTGCACATAATTTTCCACCAACTCTCCACAAAACCAGCATTTCTCTTCGATATTTAAATTCTTCCTTTTAAGCTTACTCGTTGTATTAAGCTTGCCATGCATCAATGTCCACATGTGCAGCCTGACTTTCGATGGAACTTTCTGATGCTTCCACATATTTTCAAAACCACACAATTTCCTCCCCGAGAAGTTTATCAGTTTATAGCAACTATTCACTGAAATTTTTTGCTTATCACCCCATTCAATTATATCATCTTCAGAATTCATCCTCACCGACTCCAGTAACTTGAACAAAGCAAAAAGTTGCCTCAAAGCTCTCCCATCAATGATGCGATTAAAACTTAGCTTCCATTTAAAACTAACCAGCTCATTATCATAAACATCGGCTACACAAAAAAATTTATCACTTGAAATTTCGAACAAACTATCAAATTCAGAGGTCAATGGTATTGACAGTATCCATCTATCCAGCCAGAAAGAACACCATTTTCCATTGTTAATCTTGAAATTAACATTTAATATGAAAACATGAATAGAACTTAGAACCCCCTTCCAAAATGAAGACGGACGCCTAACATCTTCATACAAAGAGAAAACTCCATTATAATAAGTGTTGGACACCCACTCGCACAATAGAGCATTTTTATGAGGAAGCATATTCCATACCCATTTATATAATAATGCACAGTTCATCTCTTTCAAGTTCACCACACCTAAACCACCATGAATCCTTGACTTGCACACCTTATCCCAAGTAACTAAACAAGCAACAACACTTGAATCAGTCTTGCCTGACCAAAGAAAGCTTCTCTTAATGCTATTAATCTTATTCAATGATCAATCTTATTCAAAACCCATTGAGGGAATATATAAAATGATACCCAATATAGTGGAACCGCTGATAAAACTGAATTCACCAAGATCAATCTACCAGCTTTGGATAGTGAATTGCCTTTCCATCTAGATAACCTTGAATACACTTTATTAATCATAGAAAACAAATCATCTTTCAAAAGCTTACCTGACCTAATGCATAACCTCAGGTAATTAATAGGAAATGTACCAGTTTTGCAATTCAACATTTCAGCAATGCAGTTGCTCAACTCTTCATGAATCCCCACTGTCATAACAGAACTTTTGTGATAGTTAATCTGAATACCAGACAAGCTTTCAAAAGCATAGAGAATAAATTTCAAAGTGGCAATGTATTTCCACTCCGGACTACTAAAAATGATAGTATCATTGCATAATGCAAAGAGGAGATGCCACCTGAAATGAAATCATTGCCAAAACCCTTTAGCAAGCCATTCTCACAACTAATTCTTAGAATTTGAGAAAAAACATCTGCCGCAAGATAAGACAATAATGGAGACAATGGATCACCTTGCCTCAAACCTCTTCTAGAACAAATAGTCTTCCCTGCAACTCCATTAATAAAAACACTAGCCTTGCTAGCTAAAAAAATTCTTTTAATCCAAGAAATCCATTTCCCACCAAAACCTCTAGCTGTCAGCAAGTCA
The DNA here is from genome assembly GCA_030737875.1 of Allium sativum. Taxonomy (NCBI): domain Eukaryota; kingdom Viridiplantae; phylum Streptophyta; class Magnoliopsida; order Asparagales; family Amaryllidaceae; genus Allium; species Allium sativum. Next base: position 780,197,705 of record CM060913.1, on the reverse strand, counting down.
ATAATAAAACCCCAATCTACCGTATCAAATGCTTTTGCAAAATCAAGCTTCAAGATAGCACAAGGAATTGAATTATAGGAACAATAAGAAACCACCTCTTGTACCAAAGCAGCACCCTCTAAAATGTATCTTCCTTTGATAAAAGCAGTTTGGGATCTGTCAATTAATTCATCCATCACCAGTTTGAGTCTATTTGCCATCACTTTAGTAATTTACTTGTAAGTGCAATTAAGCAAGCTGATTGGTCTAAAGTCTGAAGGAGATGTACATCCTTCTTTTTTAGGAATAAGCACCACATTAGCATAAATAATTTTCTCAAAATCAATAAAACCATTCTCCAAATCTTTGAAAAGCCTTAAAACATCAGTTTTAATCCAACTCCAGTACTTCTTAAAGAAAAAATTAGGAAATCCGTCAGGACCAGGAGCCTTCTCATTTGGCGTATCATTCAAAGCACCCCAAATTTCCTCCTTAGAAAAATTATTATCAGGAGCAGATAAATCAATATTATTTGGATATAAGAGATTCCAATGCACATTAGCTTTTGTGTCATTGCAGGACCCAAAAATCCCTTTATAATATTCAGTGAAGACCTTGTTCAGCTCAACTTGATTGCATACTTTAACACCATTCTGTTCAATGCTACATATCATATTAAATCTTCTTTTACCATTAGCAATGCGATGAAAGTATCCAGTATTTTTATCACCCTCCTTCACCCACTGATCTCTCGATCTCTGCTTCCAATAAATTTCTTTCTGGTCAATCAATTTCAATAATTCTTTCTCTTTATCTTTCAAAATGCAACTTTCATCAATGGTCAGAGAACGTTGTTCTGCAATGAAAAATCTTCCTTCTTCTTTTTGATAGTTCCAAAAACTTCTTTGTTCCACTTCTTGAGAAAACACCTCAACAACTTCAATTTTTTTGCTTAAAGAACTAGCAGCATTCACTGAATTAGGAAATTCAGACCATTTTGACTTGATTAAATCATCAAAACCTTCCTCCAAGCACCACATTTTCTCAAATATAAAAATAGCTTTCCTCTTCTCTCCATCACCCGAATCAAATATAATTGGGCAGTGATCAGAAATCAATGAAGCATGACCTCTTTGGGAAGACAGAGGATGAAGATCTTCAAAAACAGGATTAATAAAAAACTTGTCTAATTTTACCAGATTTGGATCTTCTCTTCCACTACTCCATGTATATTTTCTATTAGTTAAAGGCAAGTAAATCAAGTTACAATTTCTCAAAAAATCATCAAACTCTTCCATGCCTTCCCCATAATTCTCCGTTCTTCTGTTTCTCTCAAAATGAAATCGAGTAACATTAAAATCACCTCCAATCAGCCATGGGCCTTGAACAGAGGCTTCAAATGACATACATTCACACCATAGTAGTTTCCTCTCCTCTCTAGTGTGTGGTCCATACACATTTGTGAAGAAATAAATCACCCGTGAACTCTTCAAACAAAGTGCTACATGCATGCAGTGAATTCCTTTGCATTCAAGTTTAAGCTCCCACTTATTGCAATTCCAGCCCATCAGCAAGCCACCAGCAGTTCCATTTGCATTTAAAAAACTCCAACCATCCAATTTAACACCTCCCACACACATAAAAGGAAAATTACATAACTAGCAATTTTAGTTTCTTGTAAGAACACAATATCAGGGTTTAAAGATGCAAGCAAAATTTTAACCCTAAGGCATTTTTTGGGTTTTCTAAACCCCTTACATTCCAAGAAACTATAATCATTTGAATGAGTTATCTCTCTCTAATTCTTTCTTTCTAAAATCAGTAATAACATTCTCAGCATCATTAAGATCAAAACTAGACTTAACAGCTAGTTTATACAACTGATCATTAGATAATGAATTAAGAACAACTGGTAAAAAAAACACTACCTTCAAGTGGATGGTCAGTTTTCGTGCTTCTCCTTGCACTTCGTCTAAGCATTGTAACTCCAGATAAACTAGCCACTTCCTTTCCTTTCATGGACCTTGTTTGAGTACCAATAGTTCCAAACTGTCCAACATTATCACCATGCACTGCAGAATCATCAACATCTAAAACAGAGACATCAGATTCTTGAGCAACAGACTCCTCCAAATGAACATCAATAACTTCCTTTTCACTTCAATTCACATTCTCTATTCTTCTCACCATCCTCCGAATGCACCTCATCACTTTCATTTAGCTCAGAAAGAACAGAAAAAGGGTTTGATGAAGATGCACCCACTTTAACAGAAGCCCTTGATTTCTTCAAATTTCATTCCGGCTTCCATACCTTCAGAAAACCATCTCGATCCTTCTGAAACACCCAAGTACAGAAATCAGAAGGTACAGAGGAATCATTTATATGACCCAAAAATCTATCAGCCACAATTTCATGGTATGAATTCCTTGTGAACAGCCATATCAGTGAGGGAATATTAATCGAAGAAGGAACCGCCACTTCCACTCGAAGATATGTAAAACCTGCAGTGTCCCAAGCATCTTCTTACAATTTAATGACTCTCCCAACCTTAGATAAGATGATCCTTACCATTCTGAGATTTCTGAATATCAGAGGAAGGCTCTTTAAAGTGATCCACAAAGAAACCTCCGCTTTCGGTCGAGAAGACCCATAATTCAAACTCCATGGTCTAACATGCAAAGTCCCTCTTTCATTCAAGATGGAATAAAAGTCACGCTCAAAAAAATTCCTAGGGAACTTAGCAAGAAAGACATTACCATATTTCTTCACTTTCCACTCCCAAGCATGGAAATATCCAAACTCCTTCTTCAACGCATTCTCAATATGCACAATCAAGAATTCCCCCAAGAAGATCGAAATAGTCGCCCAAGAACCAAATCGTTAAACATCCTCATCAAAAACAAAAGGCGAAAGATTAATTTCATTACCTGTCGCCATGATTCTAACATTGTCTGTCTCCTCTTTTCTAGAATTGTTAGAATTTGAATTAAGAAAGCCCTGAAATCCCTTATGCCCTATTTTCTTGCATTTGAAGCAGACGATCAGATTGTGACAATCTTTGATCCAATGGTCAGATTCTCCACAACGAATTTTTTTTTCCGCGATTTAACATCACTCAGAATTTCGGAATATGAAGAGACTTTGCGTGCATGTGATGATGGAAGCTTTTCTCGATTTTCGAAACTGGATTTAATAGTATTTCCTTGAAAGAAGGCACGTGAGGATTAGCAGATGACTCTTGTGAAGCACGCAGGAATTTTAGATCAGACTGGATTAATGACGAAGCAGATTTAACCCAATCCTTGAATCCATTAAAGAACGCAAGAGAAGAGGAAGCGAATGCCATCTCGTGGGGATAAATAAATAATAGATAATTTAAATAATTAAATCATTATTAAAACAGAAAGTTAAAAGTATTTTCCCTGAGTTCGATACACTCGAATTCCACAAAATACTCCTTTTCTAAATAATCTTTATTTGATTAATATTTTGAGCTTCAAAATAAATCCACCATTTTATATTAACTCAACTTGCCTTATAATTACGTCTATTCACAAAAACATTTTCTTCAATTCGTTACTCACTTCCATCGTGAATATTATTTCTTTTATATAATCAAATTCGTTATAACTGAAAATAACATTTCAAATGTAATCTGTATTGATAACTTCAATTTGGAATTATATATTTATGGAAAATATCATTGCTCTTATTCCAAAACATATATATAATCTCGTTGTAATTTTCTTTATAATAGCCGACTTCAAGTCCATTTACAAGTGTCGATTTCAAACCCGATTTTCACTTTTCCACAAATTCAGACTTGAATTGACATTTTAATCTATCCCAAGATAAATAATTTACCGAATTTATAAACGTCATTTAAAATTTAATCTTTTTAATTTGTCTATTAAAAATAGTTTTTTATTTAGAATCTCCTTTTAGAACCTTATAACGAATTTACATTCAATTATAAAATATCGATTTCAAACCCAATATTTAATTATCCAATGATAAACATTCCATTCAATTATAAATATCGTTTATAAATTTAACTACTCGTCTTATCCATTAAACAAGCGTATATTTTCAAATCTATTAGTGATTCAATTTCTATAAGAAAATAAATTTAAATTTCAAAAATCCTTTTCTACATTTGAAATTATTTCATTATATTAAATATCAAAATTTAAAGGGCTAGTGGAATTCAAGACAACATACTCAATCACAGTATATAAATATTACAATAAATGACAAACAGTAGTATAATGTTGAGGAATCAAGTTGGATCCATCCAACATGTTTTCCCCACATCCACAGGTGTTAACCGATGTATATAACATCAATTTCAATTCAATATATGATATCATGGTAAACAGAATCAATATTTAACCAACGGTTAAATATTTATAACTAACCGATAATTTCAACCAATTTATCAACCATTCATCCAATCAACCATCACACAACATAAAATATTATATATAAATTTAAAACTCATTTATAAAAATATAAACGAGCTAGAGTCAGCGAGTTTACTCACCTTTGTTCGCAGTTGAAGATTCTGCTTCGTTTTTCATCTAGAATCAAACAGTGTTTGATTTTTCCTGAAATTCCAGGATGAACCGCTTGTCACGATAATTTCAATGTCCCCTCTGTTTTATTCAAACTGTTAACATATAAGTATGTTATGCAAATTAAAATTCACGGTTTTATTTATTAAAATAATTTAATAATTTAATTGAATATGATATATGTTAACGTTAACGGTTAATTATTGAATTTAAACTAATTAGACTAGGTTATAACTTTAATACGGTATTCCTTATTTAATATTATAAAAACCTAAATTATATTTTAAATAACTACATCTACTTACGTTCTTCATTATCATTATAAAACGCTACTGGACACATTATAAACTAGACTGGACTACGCATATTCTAACTGTGTTAGGCATATATAAAAATATCAACTACCAGGATACGTAATCCTACTTGATTGTATAATTTAACATTTATAAATCCCAAACATTGCTTACTTTAGTACCAACTCAATTAGGCATTAAAAAGATTTAGGCGCACCCATATGAAAACTATTGGCCATGTTATAGTGTATTAAGCAAGATTAGGAAATTTTTAATCAAGTTTAGGCAATATAAAACAGTATTAGTCATAGGAAATCCAAGTGGCCACGTTTTATGTGTTAGTTGTTTGGGCCGCGATATATATATATATATATATATATATATATATAATAAGCTAAATTGTATATAATCAAATTATATGGCCTTACATACATTCAGCCAAACCCACGTAATAGTCTTTTCTTCCCTATTCAATCATTTCGAACTGCTGATCCCATTTTCCAGTGACCTTCCGTGCGCGTGTATTTCTTCCTACCGATGTCGTTCCCATACTTATTCTCCTCTACGTGCCCTTTATCTCCATCACCCATACAACAAACAACTGCAAGCCCTTGCTTCAAACTCTAGTCAACACAGCACGAGTTAATTCTCCTTCCTCTTCCACTGCTACTCATACTATGGACATCAAAACCCACTTCCATGTCATAACCATACTCCTACCTCAACCATTGTCATCCACGCTGAATGGAGCCAACTTATCACCGATGAACTCATGTTGCCTGCTTCCTTGTACGGACATTACCACACCAACGAATGCTCACCTTCCCGAACCCCAAAACCGCCGCGACCATCGACATCCCATTTTCACTCTCCACCTTACCACTACCACTATGTCACGCTTGAAGCCATCGGTGGATTCGCGATAGACGGCAGCAAATTCAGCTTCAGTAGAGAAACAGGCGAATTTTTTTGTCACCATTTCCCTACAAAATTTTCTTGTATTTGCGCCTCGCGCCCCTGATCGCCTCGCAGTCCTCCTCGTCGCCATAAAACCACCCAGCCACCATTGAAGCTCAAACCTAGCTATGCTACTGAAGGAGGCCGAAACAAAAGTTCCATCGAGACATATAAAACTCGTATCAGCATAAATCTCTTGAATTTAGGATCCCATCGATATAAAATTCATAACTTATAGTGGAGCATTGGTATAGAAATTAAATTTGGAAGATCTATGCTTTCGTGTTTTCTCTTATGTTGATTTCGTTTTGTAATGGAAGAGCAAGTCCATATTTATAGAAGCAGTAGCTTGACGCGCACCGGTTGAGATGGATTTGCGGCCATGTAAACTAGGGGTAGGATGTAGACTAGGCATATGCGTTAATTTCCTTTGTCTGCACATTTTCACTCATAGGGTTGCATAACGTTTGTTTCTTGTACCGTAGGAACGGTTGTCACCCTCTTTTTGACATACTGGGAAAGTCTGCCTTAGTGAAATTTATGTATTAGTGAAAGATTCTTTTTTCTATTATTATTGGTAAATGTTATTTTCATGACCATTGATACAGTTAAATTGATTTTTATTTTAGAATTTAAGCTTTTGTGAATGACTAGGTATGTCCTCAATCAATGCATGTAGTTGCCAAGGTTAATTTAACTACTTCTTATGCGTAGTCTGACCGAACACCGAAAACAAGTTAGCAGAGTAGATTTATATGAAATTTACGCACGAAGTAACACCCTTAAACGATCACATATGGCCCCAAGAATTGTGAAGAAAAATGCAATTCTGTAATAACTTAATATTACAGACATTATGAGACTGGTTTCATCGAATTCTGAGTTCGTTTGTAAAATGGCTATTTTTAAGGCTTAAGTAGATCAATACAGTATAAATGTATTCAAAAGCAATTCAAATTAAATAATAATAAATTATTACTATTGTATATATCGAAATGGAATATCATATAACCCCAAAACAAATATATTTGGAATTTAAACTCGATATTTCAAATTAAATTGACTTTCAGATTTTGAAATCGATTTATATAATAAATCGTTATAATTTATAAACGATTCCATAGCAACTATTTGAAAATTTGATTTGGACATAACCTATAATATATAAGACAAAATCTCGATTTTTCACTTCCAGTAAAAAATACAGCCAAATAGATCTGAACGTTTCTTGTTTCAAAGAAATCCGACTTATATTGAATCTTGCGTAATCAATTGAAGTTCAAAACGCGATATTACGAACTACAACGACGTTATACGTTCAAACTTCGTTTTTAATAAATAAATTCCTTATAAAATATTTTTAAATTTCCAATACGGCATTTAAACCCAATTTAAATGTTTCTTTTTAAATTAACGGTAAAAATTCTAGATCGTTACATTCTTCCCCCTTAAAAGAATTTCGTCCTCGAAATTGCTAAGGTAGAAAGAATACTAAAACCCTATTAACTAAGCTAAAAATCATTTGTTTTACTTCTAAATTTGAGTTTTAACTGAACGATTACTTTCAATTAAAATATTAATTTATTCTTACTAATGAAAATTTTCAAACACTACAAGAAAAATACCCTATTGCAACTAGCTATTTGCAACAGACGACAAATGACAGTTGCAGTAAATGATATTTAGCAACAGACCTATTATAGCAGTTGCAATAGATGAGATTTAGCAACAAACCTTTTTTTCCTGTTGCGAAAAGATTATTTTTAGCAACTGCGCTTCCCTTCCTGTTGCAAAAACATACTTTTAGCAACTGTGCTTCCATAACAGTTGCAACAAACATAGTATTTGCAACTGCGCTTCCAAGCCAGTTGCGAATAAATATCTTTAGCAACTGTTTTCGCCACTTGCAATAAATGTAATTTTTTACAACTGGTAAAACCAGTTGCGAAAAACATACTATTAAAAATTAATATCAGCTTTTAATGATTAACTTTTACTAATTGATTTTAAATAGTTACTATTAAATGATTAACTACTAGTAATTATATAATAATTAAGATTAATATTTAATAATTATTAATTAATAATAAAATTTAAGTATTATAAAGTGATATTTATAACTGATAATTAAATATTAACAATTACTAATTAGTAAAATAATAATTAATAAATTATTATAATTAACATTTTAAAAATAATAAAATAAATAAATAATTATTAAATAGTAATAAATCAATAAAAAATTAATGGATAATAATTAATAATTAATTTGAAATATGAATATGTTTAAATATTAATTGAATAATTTATAATTAATAAATTCATAATAAATAAATAAACGATAATTGATTAAATATTAAAAATACCTTATTTAGCAATACGACTTAGTAGTCATTATTAAATAGTAAAGAAGTAATAATCAATTAATGACTAATAATTAATTTTTAATAGTTATGAAGTGGCATTTATTATTAATTTTTAATAATTATAAATACTAGTTATATTTAACAGCTAATATTCCCAAAAAATATAATTTTTTAAAATTTTAAAAAATAAATGTATATATGTCATAAAATATATAATTAAAGTTTGAAACTTAATTTTGATAGAACCCAGAAATGAAAAGTAAAAACCAAAATTTTATAAAATGTTTAATATTTCATAAGATTCGAAAATCTTGAAATAATTTCAAAATAATAAAATATAAATATTATGTCTTACATATTCATCCAAATAATATATCGATGACATCATCATTGACATATTGATTTTATTTTGGTACTAAATATACAAGCCGCCTCCCTTAAAATTTGGCTCCAACGTTAGAATTTTGGCTCAACAGTTTGGCTCCACCTTTGTAAATTCTGCCGCTATCATTTTTCTCCCCTGCCTCTTTTCTAGACTTTTCCCGTTCCCGTTTCTTCTTTCAAACCCTAAAACCCAAATTTGTTCTTTTAGATCCTTTCTGATTTCAACTGCTATCAATGTTAACATTCGGTGATTTCTTGAAGGATTCATATTTCGGTTCTCCATAAACAGTTCTCTTGTTCCTCTCGCAGCTCTACCCCATACTTCATCTCAAGCCACGGATCCCAGCACCCCATATTTCATCTCAAGCCACGGATCTTGCAGTCTCTAGTACGTAATTTTCTCAACATGTTGGGTTTTTTGGTTTGGGTTATTTTTGGGCTTGGCGTTGATCTTCGGGAGGAGGCTATTTGGGATTTGTGTTTTTGTGTGTTTAGTTGGCTTGCGTTTGCCTGAAGTTATGACTAAATGCTGGGTGTTTCTCAATGAGGTGGATGGATAAATTTTAAAATGATTATTCGATTTATCAGTCAATTCATCTGCATGTGCTGTTTTGGTACTACGGCCTATCATGCTAATGCATAAGCTGTTCGCATCTAAACTTTTTTTAGCTCATGATTCAGTATTTGCTTACTGAATTCAAAACTTGACATTCAAGTTAGTTTTGTCTAGTTATTTGTGCCTGTAGACTTGTCCAGCTAACTGACCATGCGAGCTGTTGTTTGGTAGGGTGAATGGAGCATACATTGTCAGAGATTTATGCAGGCGATTCAGATCAATGAGAACAGAACAAGTAGAAGGCGTAATAGCAAATGTGGGTGAATTGGATACTGATATGTCTGGCGTAGAGTGCGGGATAACAGACGTTGCATGAGTAGGTGAAAATTCTTCTGACAAAGTTGAATTTGCATACAGGACCTTAAGTGGACTGGGAAGAATGGGTAATGAATTGGCTGCGCTGGGTAGTCAAATTATATGATTGACTAGTATTTATATTTTACTTGTTTTTACAGCTTTCTTCGGGTAATTTTCTATCAGGCTTAGCAATGATACTATGACTTTTTCCATCATTAGGTGGCAAGGAGTATGTAAGTTATGTTTACTTCAATCAAATTGTATCTACAGCTTGAAGTTTTAGCTTTTTTTTTATTGCTACGATACTATTTTATGCATAGATGCTGCACCAAGGCTTATCTATGTACTCAACTTTGCTTTCTGTGATAAGTTGCCGGGAAAAAATATACATACTGATGGTTTTATTTGCTGGGACAACAACTCCTTTTGTCAACTTAAGATGGTATGTCATGTTTTCATCTATTTGAGTCATCCAACATATTTTTTATGAATTTCGATGCCCTTAACTTCAATGTTACATAGGTATTTGGATGTTGATGGTCGAAATAACTCTACCTTGTATATTTACAATGGGTTTGCATATTTTTTTTGGTTGGTTGGTAAGTTAATAGATCAATTCTGTTCTAGTTCAAAAGCATTCAAGTGAAATATGTCAAACATAACACCAACTGTTTACAAATTAAAGATTAACATTTTTGACTGAGTGGCATTACAGCTTGTCTACAATTCTACCACAGCTTGCAACTAATATGGATTTTATTGTATGTTTATTGTAGAAAGCAGGGACCATTCTCCATTAATACTTCTATGTCCACGGTACCTTCACTTTGATCAGGTATGGTTTAAATGTTCCAAATTATATGAATGATGAAATCAGGTTCCTTTATATTTTATATGTTATCGCTGTTTAAAAATAAAGAAGGAAAGTGTAGCAATCGACATCGTTCCAAATTTTATATAATTCTTGTGTAATGCTTGTAGCAACAAAGAAATCTAAACCGTTTTGAAGTTTCTTTTGAATTAGAGCATAAATGGGTATTTATCAGACTGACCTGCATATTTGTAAAATGGGTATTTTACTTTCCCATTGAAATGGTCAGACTTTTAGTGTACCACAAAGCTTCTGATTTGAATTTAGATTCCTGCAATATATAGTAACATGATAAGTGTATTTAGCTTTTACTTTCTCCTATGAAGAACTTAAAATCTATACCCTAGAACTCTAAAGTGTAATGAGGTTAGTATTGGCCAGTATACTTACTTTATATGGATTGGTCCATCACCAATCTCGGGATTGCAAACATGAGGTTGTAAAAACCACTTTGGAATGTTGCATTTACACCTATTTCAGTTTGGGTTTGGACTAGCATTTAGATAATATTGAGATTGTTGCGTCCCTTATGATAATATGGAGAATATCATACAGTGTAAGTGGTGTTCTTCCTTCTTCCTCGAAAATATGCATGTACGTAGATAATGGTGAAATAAATATGAAAGCATATGAAAATTATAGCTCAATGTTAATAAAGTTATCTAAGGTTTTAAAACACATGATTTTCAATGCTTTCAACATAAAAATTCAGAAAGTAGATTTCATGTAGTAGGAATGTATGATGTCTATATTGCACCTACAAGTGTTTGTGCGCATACAGAATCGTAGCCTGTTCCATTTAATTCATTTATCGTCATCTTGGTAACTTTACACGTTGATCATCTTGCCATAGATGTATAGAGCTGTAGTTTATTGTTAAACTGCTATTCAAAGTTACTACATTGGGAAAAAATTGCTTGATCAATTTTGTGGCCTTACACTGATGATTGGTTCATCAAAATTCTCTTGAATTAGAACAGGCTATGATAATACGGTTAGACTGAGAAAATAATAATGAATAAGAATATGTTTTGTTATTTAAAAAAGTGTAGAGTAATATGGGAAGGCTGCAACCTTGTTTATATTTTATTTAGATTTTTTTGCCCCCATGCAGCAAGTACATATCTGGACCCTATTTATATGGGACGACCAATAATACCATTTCATATTCTCACTTGACATAAACTCCAACATTTGAAGACAGAAACTCCAACATTTGAAGTTGGTCTGAACACTTGAATTTCGCTTTTTACTTCTATAGATAAGAAATAAATATCTTATGCATTCTATGCATCTTAGGCACACCAAGGCCTAAAGCTCAAATTGGCGACCTTAGTTTTCCACACATGCTAAAAAATTATACAATGGTCCAAGCATTAACTTCTGCTATTTTTACCAATTTATTTGTACTTTATATTTATTTCTAGATATGCAAGTTTGCTCGAGCTAAATATCAGTTGGTTCATGCATTGAAAAGGCTTTTAAAAAAATCATATTACTACTTGAATGAGGCGCAACTACTAGCGCCAAGATTTTGTTCATTTATCGCTAAAAATATGCCTTTCTTTGCAGGCTGAAATTAAACTTGTTTGCGTTGTGGTGATGAGATTACCGAGGAAGTGTGGCTGTTTGAGTGAGTGTTTTTTGGGTGGAAGAGGAAGGTGAGTGTTATTCTTGTGTTTTCATATCGTTTTTGATGATAGGTTTATTGTGCTGATGCCAAATAATTGCACAAGTTGCTAGCTAATATCAAAATATCTTTATTCCGCAATATGATCCATTTAAAGTTTGAACGTAGAAAACTGTGTTTCCTGCCTCATATATTGTACTGTTTGCACTTTGTACTCCATAAAAACATGTCTCCTTATCCATTAGATACCATATTTAATTTAGATATATGCTTAGATTATTTTAAAAATTGTTTTCTTCCTGCAAATGGTGAAAATAAACCTTCTGTCTTTTGTTTTATAAATCTATGGCATGTTCGTTTCAAGAAGAGGTTTTCTCTCTCTCAATATGATTATGTATTCATAAAGTAACAACCAAATTAAAATTTCATTGCAGCTTTGAAAACAAATTTACACTTAAACTGCTGCTGTTCTTTTGAATGCTAAAGACTTGACTTTTTTACATTATAAAAATTTATAACTGTCACTCATTTTACCAGTGCAGAACTGGTCTTACATGAAGAAATAGACTATAATGATCTTGTTCCTTCTGTTGAGCATGAGGATACATCAACTGGGTCTGATAATAAAGATAACCTTGATTGTAAGTGGATTTGTATTCAAATCTTGGTTCTACCCTTCTTCAAATTTATTATATTTTGTTCAAATAGTAGCTGTGCATATTTTCTATTTTTATAAAGTTGTTAACCATACAGTTTCATGTATTATTCTATCTGTTATGTAGGTTGTCTTTGCAGTGAACCCAAACGGGGTATTGGGTGGGATATTGGTAAGGGTATTGGGCATGATAAATTGGTGAATTGGGTACGCATTTGCAGCAATTGAGTGAAATGTTTAATTCGTGATTTTTAACTTAATTGTAAGATGCATTTAATAATTGCAGATAATAAAGTCATAAATTTTTAGATTTTCCATTATACACTGCATATCATAGATTTATTAGTAATTGCAGATAATAAAGTCATATTTAACTAGGTTTCTCACCATTTGCCATGAACGGTAAAAATATAATTATCACATTCCTGTGTCGGACGCATCGTCACAAACGCGAACGTGGCACAATATGGCTGCGAACGGTACAATAGTTTATTTAGAACTTTCCTGAATTTTTGTTTATTCAATATTGTGCTTTTTATATGAATCTAACTTGTAATGTTTGGGTATAAACTGTATATTGATTCAGTGGAAAAGACAAGCGATAGCGATCGTGGAGATCCTATGATCCCCAAGTGAGATTGAAGCGTGATTGTGTTGGTATACTCGCTGCATTTAAGCATAACAACCCCTTTCAGCATGTAGTGATTGTGGCAAATACTCACATATACTGGTAGTAACTGTTCCTTGGCTTTTCATGCAAAGCAAAAGATCACCTTTCCTTCCTATACAAATATAAGCAATTCTGATTGATTTTTTCTTTGTATAGGAATCCTGAATGGATAGATGTGAAATTAGCTCAAGTGAAGTATCTTGTACTGCGATTGACATGATTTGCGGAGCTTGTTGCAGATAAATTTAGTTGCTTGCCTTCCATAATTGTTGCTAGTGATTTTAATTCAACTCCTGGTGACAAGGTTCGTTATTTTAGCTTCTTTTGAATGAATTTCATCAGAGTGATCCGTAGGATAGAGTAGAAATACGATTAGAAAATACTCTATTCGAAAAATAATGTGTTGTGTGAGAGAAGAAATTGTTGTACATGAATGATGTATGAAAATTATAGAAATTTTTGTTGTAATTGTTTGTACTGCTAAAACTTTGTAATAATAAAAAAAATTGTTTATTTCATTTTGTGATATACACTAGTACTAAAAGTAATATCTATAAGCTGTAACAATTTTTTTTTAACGATTTATGAATCTATTGCAACGGGCATATGCTGTTGCAAAAGTATATGTTGCAACAGCAAAAGCCCGTTGCAAAAGGAGATATTGCAACAACAAAAGTCCGTTGCAAAAAGATATACCGCAACATCTTATTGCAACGGGCAAAAACTGTTGCAGACCTTTGGCAACTTCGGCTATACCAATAGGCGCTGGCCTGTTGCAATAGGCCTACTGCAACAGATTTTGCCTGTTGCGATAGGGTATTTTTCTTGTAGTGAAAAATAATGAAAATTTTCTAGCACCTTAAATTTTTGGAAAATTTTGGCATAGTATCTTCTGTATGGAGGGACTTCTACGATATCGCAAGAACAACAAATATATATACATTGATCCACACAATCGAAAACAAAATTAAAATCCCAATTTTTGTATTTTTGCATAGGCGTACCTTATATAAGCGTTATTAAGCGATCTTGCTTGATTTGTATGTTGTTTTCGTGGCCAAAATCAAGCTGATTGCTCCAGATACTTGTACTTACTCAATCTAATAGGTAAATTTCATTAGCTGAGGTTTACATAATTATTCATTCCTTTAGCCAATATCACCCCAAAATTTTCAATCAGTATCCTCACATCCATATTATAATTTTCCATACACGTTCATATCCAATTTAGAATCCATATACAAACGTCCATGTTTATCCAAATGGGATTTAAATCAATTCATTTCCTTATATTTCAAGCTCATTTCACTTTTCGTTTATAAGCTACTGACTTATCTTAAGTTCATTTTAAATTCATTCGGTTCACATTAACTTATACAAGTTTAATTTTAAATTCAGAATTTGAATTCTCCTTTTATTTCCAAATGGTTTGGAACCATATAATCATACACAGATATTTATAATCATCTGAAAATTCAAAACATTTGATTTTTTTTAAAACAACCTGTTCTTTTCAAACAAAATTTCTATCAATGAATGATTGTAGTAGCAATCCATCACTCAGAAACTTGAAAATGAATACCGATAATGTCGCGATCCATTATCCGAATTATTTTCTCGCCACTGAAGTTATTTCAGTGCTTAACCATTTTCAAATCACTTTAAAACCATTCTTATCCAAAATCCCTTCAAAGAATGTTATATTACTTTTAAAATACTTCAGTAAATATTTCTAAACATCCGGGATTTAATTCCAATTCTGGTCTGAATTTAATTTTATTTCAGTTAATTTGTATATTCTATTATACACAAGTTTCATTTGGTTATATATAATCATTTCAGCATTATAATCTCATTGGATTATGATAATGACAATCAACACATCAATAATTCAAAAAAATATTTCTTTATAACAAAATATAATTTTGGGTAAAACTATTTCATTTACCCACCTTAAAACAATATTATGTCGAACAGTTCTGTTCAAATGTTTATAAATCCCTATTGATCACGTCAGCTAAACGTATCGATATGGAATTTAAACACCACTCAACAAACCAATCAACACAATATAAAATAATTTTATATTAACTCTACAAATACGCTTTCTCGTATATATACTCAAAATCAATCCAGGGTATTACTAACACCATCTTTATTGAGTGAGCCACAGAGCCAAGGTTACTACTCAACCTTCAACTCTGATACCAAATGTAATGGCCCGAATTTCCGTACCCTTTGAGTTGACTTATTACATCACACGTCCAACCCAAATTACACAGAAATATGAATCATTAATAGAAAGAAGTCAGAGGAAGAGAAATAGAAAGAAAGAAAAGTTAGAATAGAAGAAAACGAAGAAACACCAATCTCACATCGGAGCTAATAAAATATATTATATAACATAACTTTTGAAATACAAATTTGTTTTGTATATACATACCATTATCAGAGTACAACATTTGTTCATCACAACGGAAATAAATAATATACAACTATATAATGCCACCTGCTCCAAGCTCCTCCAGGGGCATCTGTAAATACCTGAACTACTTGACTGCCCGTATAAATTTGGGTGCCCAAGAGTTTAGGGTAAAACAAAACAAATAAACTTTGAGTCAGTCATGGGACTGGTGTGAGTAATATCCAACCGTTTGGTTAACTTTCAAAAACCTTTTCGAAGGAAAAGATAATCGTAAGACTGATCCACACATAAACACGGATGGTTTTTACCTTACAATAACCAAACATATTTTTGATATCGAATCCAGTGATATTATAATAGTGTCTAAATCAAATACATAGCAATCTATTGGAAAGCTTGCATCTCATGCTCCATATATAATATAAAATCAAAAAGCGTTGGGCTCTTATTGGAGATTAGATTCCGACTATGACAAGGTATGGAACAACCTTCCGATCAGTGTACTCTAGAAGGGATACACTGGGGTTCAACAAGAACATCGTGCAACCCGGCCACACATGACTGGACACTCATTTAAATTGAGTGTTCTGAGCATATTATCACCAATGTTTGTGATCAGCAACTGTTACCGAAAGCATACAGCAGCGAATAGAATAAGAATCAAAATGAAATTTCTCAAGATTAGGTGATAATATCCCTAATGGGAATGACCTACTTGGCCATGCTGCCTGCCCGATTTCTGTCATTTCCTAGTTGATAAGGCTAGAAGTCACGATTATCTTTTAGAATATCTTGTCATCATTTACTTTAAATGCCACATCGTCAGATCCGTCAAATCACTAATTGACATCCACAAATATACTCTGGGTGTTAAGCTTAAGAGATTAAATTCCCCGCCACTGTACTTGGTATATTTGTACAAATCAACATTCGTGACCATCTAGAAATATTTTGTCAGACATTCATCTATATACCATCCCCGGGGACTCGACAAGCCGAAGGCACTGTTCTGTTAATCTATTTTGGGCAATTCTACATAGCATTAATAAAATAGCCCTTGCACTTCACTCCGTCTTCAATTATCTTCGACATATTGATTCATAACGCTTATGCCAATACGGAGTGGATTCCAGATAATAAACCTGATCCGGGTCTCTCCGTATTGACAAAGGAGGTATAAAATAAATTAAAAACTTTGATAGTCGGTGATTTAACTATCAAAGGAACATCCATACAACCAACGATCCTATTTCTGAATGGAAATTCTACCAATCAACCATCAAGCAACACTGTTACCCTTTTAATTAATTTCTTATCAAATTATCATTTTTAAATTTCCCGATATCTTCGCAGATATTTCTCAAAACCGTTTTAGCCTCTCACGATTCTCGGAAAACATTTACAAATATTATGAACTCTTATTTTCCATATTCCAGAAAAAATACGTTATTAAAGTTGGAAAATATTTCCATCTCTAGACATTTCTTATTTACTATTTTTAGAAAATATATGTTATTAACATTGCAAAACATTTCCAATTTCCATTTCTAAACTTCTCATTAATCAAATCATTTCAGTTTCTATTCTTATAAAATATCTCTGGTTATATATGGAAAACGTTTCCGAATTCCATTTATTCAGATTTAATCGATGTCATATAAAAATCATTATTATAACTCAACTCATCAACCATTCACTAACCGTATCACTAACCAATCCTTACTATCGAACTTTAACCATTCCTCCAATCCATTGATCATGAAGTCAATCAAGTTGGGGTATAATTACCTCTTAGACCTTAACTGACCAACATTCTCAACTTCAAAATAGTCAAAGCCCACAACTTCAAATAAACCATCACTTACGTGACTCTCAGATTCAATTTAAGAATCTACTTCTTTACAGAAAAACGTTGATTATAACGATAGCACTATAATCCTTATTCCGAAATATTTTAATTCAAATATAACTTTAATTCATAAATTTAAATGAATTAATAAATAAATAAATAATAGATTATTTAAATAATTAAATTTGATTAAATCGGAGAGTAAAAAGTACTTTCCCTGAATTCGATACACTCGAATTCCACTAAATACTCCTTTTTCGAATAATCTATATTCGTATAATATTTCGAGCTTCGAAAATAAATTCACCATTTTATATTAACTCAAGTTGCTTTTTAATTACTTCTACTCACAAAAACATTTGCTTCAATTCGTTATTCAATTCAATTGTGAATATTATTTCTTTTATATAATCAAATTCATTTTATACCTTGAAATAACATTTCAAATCTAATCTCCATTCATAACTTCTATTTGGAATTATTTATAGAAAATCTCATTGTTCTTATTCCAAAACATATATATAATCTAGTTATAATTTTCATTATAATAGAGAACTTCAAGTCCATTTACAAGTATCGATTTCAAACCTGATTTTCGCTTTTCTATAAATTCAAACTTGAATTTACATTTTAATCTATCCCAAGATAAATAATTTACTGAATTTATAAACGTCATTTAAAATTTAATCTTCTTAGTTTGTTTGTTAAAAACAGATTTTTATTTAGAATCTCCTTTTAGAACCCTATAACTAATTTACATTCAATTATAAAATATTGATTTCAAACCCAATATTTAATTATCCAATGATAAACATTCCCTTCATCTATAAATATCGTTTATAAATTTAACTACTCATCTTATCCATTAAACAAGTGTATATTTTCAAATCTATTCGGGATTCAATTTCTATATTTTGAAATAAATTTAAATTTCAAAAATCCTTTTCTACATTTGAAATTATTTTATGGTGTTAATATCAAAATTTAAAGGCCTAGCGGAATTCAAAACAACATACTCAATCATAGTATATATATCACAACAAATGACAAACAATAATATAAATGTGAGAAATCCAGTTGGACCCCTCCAACCTGTTTTCCCTGCATCCACAGATGTTAATCAACGTATATAACATCAATTTCACTTCAATATATGATATCATGGTAAACAGAATCAATATTTGACCAATGGTTATATATTTATAACTAACCAATCATTTCAGCCAATTTATCAACCATTCATCCGATCAACCATCACATAACATAAAATATTATATATAAATTTAAAACTAGTTTATGAAAATATAAATGAGCTAGGGTTAGTGAGTTTACCCACCTTTGTTCGCCGTTGATGATTCTGCTTTATTTTCATTTGAAATCAGACAGTATTTGATTTTTCCTGAAATTCCAGGGATGAACCGCTTGTCACGACGATTATAATGTCCCCTCTGTTTTGTTCAAATTTGTTAACATATAAGTATATTATACAAATTAAAATTCATGGTTTTATTTATTTAAATAATTTAATTGAATATGATATATGTTAACGTTAACGGTTAATTATTGAATATAAACTAATTAGACATGGTTATAACTTTAATACGTTATTCCCTATTTAATATTATAAAAACATAAATAATATTTTAAATAACTACATCCTCCTTATGTTCATTCATTATGATCATAATAAAACGCGACCGGACACATTATAAACTAGACCGGACTAGGCATATTCTAACTGTGTTAGGCATATATAAAAATATCAACTACCAGGACACATAATCCTACTTAATTATATAATTTAACATTTATAAGTCCCAAACATTGCTTACTTTAGTACCAAATCCATTAGGCATTAAAAAGATTTAGGCGCACCCATAGGAAAACTACTGGCCACGTTATAGAGTATTAAGCAAGATTAGGAAATTTTTAATCGATTTAGGCAATATAAAACGATATTAGTCATAGGAAATACAAGTGGCCCCGTTTTATGTGTTAGTTTTTTGGGCCGCGATATATATAATAAGCTAAATTGTATATAATCAAATTTTGTGGCCTTACATATATTCAGCCAAGACCACGTAATAGTCTTTTCTTCCCCATTCAATCACTTTGAACTGCTGCTCCCATTTTGCAGTAACCTTCCATGCGCGTGTATTTCTTCCTACCGATGTCGTTCCCATAATTCTTCTCCTCTACGTGCCCTTTATCTCCATCACCCATGCAACAAACAACCGCAAGCCCTTCCTTCCAACTCTAGTAACCACAACACTTGTTAATTCTCCTTCCTCTTACACTGATACTCATACTACAGACTTCGAAACCCACTTCCATGTCATAACCCTACTCTTACTTCAACCATCACCATCCACGCTGAACAAAGCCAACTTGTCACTGATGAACTCGTGTTGCTTGCTTCCTTGTACTGACATTACCACATCACCGAATGCTTACCGTCTTGAACCCCAAAACCACTGCCACCATCGGCCTCCCCGTTTCCCTCTCCACCTTACTACTACCACTATGTCATGCTTGAAGCCACCGGTGGATTCGCGATACACGACTGCAAACTCAGCCTTAGTAGTGAGACAAGCGAAAAAAATTGTCATCGTTTCCCTTGAAAACTTGCATGTACGTGCGCGTCGCGCCCATAATTGCCTCGCAATCCTCCTCGTCGCCCTAAAACCACCTAGCCACCGTTGAAGGTCAACCCTAGCTATGCTGCTGAAGGACGCCGAACCCAAAGTTCCATCGAGACATATAAAATTCGTATCAACGTAAAGCTCTTAAATTTAGGATCCCATCAATATAAAATTCGTAACTTATAGTGGAGTATTAATACAGAAATTAAATTTTGAAGATCTATGCTTTCGTTTTTTCTCTTATGTTGGTTTCGTTCTGTAATGGAAGAGCAAGTCCGCATTTATAGAAGCAGTAGCTTGACGCGCACGGGTTGAGATGGATTGGCGGCCACGTAAACTAGGGGTAGGATGTAGACTAGGAATGTGCATTAATTTATTTTGTTTGAACGTTTTCACTCATAGGGTTGCATAACGTTTGTTCTTGCACAAAATGGTCGTCGCCCTCTTTTTGACATTCTGGGAAAGTCTGCCTTAGTAAAATTTATGTATTAGTGAAAGATTCCTTTTTCTATTATTATTGGTAGATGTTATTTTCCTGACCATTAATACAATTAAATTGATTTTTATTTTAGACTTTCAGCTTCTGTGAATGACTAGGTATGTCCTCAATCAATGCATGTAGTTGCCAAGATTAATCTAACTACTCCTTATGCGTAGTCTGACTGAACATCAGAAACAAGTTAGCAGAGTAGATTTATACAAAATTTACGCACGAAGTAACACCCCCTAAACGATCACATACGGCCCCCAAGATTGTGAATAAAAATGCAATTCTGTAATAACTTAATATTGCAGACATTATGAGACTGGTTTCGTCGAATTCTGAGTCCGTTTGTAAAAAGGCTATTTTTAAGGCTTAAGTAAATCGATACAATATAAATATATTCAAAAACAATTCAAATTAAATAATAATAATAAAGTATCATTATTGTAAAATCGATTTATTTTTATAATAAATCGTTATAATTTATAAACGATTCCATACTCACTATTTGAAAATTTGATTTGGACATAACCCATAATATATAAGGCAAAATCTCGATTTTTCACTTCCATTAGAAAAATACAGCCAAATAGATCCGAACATTTCTTATTTCAAAGAAATCCGACTTATATTGAATCCCGTGTAATAAACTGAAGTTCAAAACGCAATATTACGAAGTACCGCGACATTATGGGCTCGTTTTAAATTTAATTATAAATTATACATTCAAACTTTGTTTTTAATAAATAAACTCCTTATAAAGTATTTTTAAATTTCCAATACGACATTTAAACCCAATTTAAATGTTTTTTTAAATTAACGGCAAAATTTCTGGGTTGCTACAGAATCTTGAACATAAGCTTTGATACTAGACGTAACAACCCAAATTTTCGCAGGTCCGAATTTTTCATAAAATGCTAAAATACAAGTCTACTAAAACTCGAATTGGTTTGTCTGGTATCCTGCAATAAGAATGCAGAAAAAGATAAATATATCAGAGCTCATAACAAAATATCTCACAGTGGAACTGAATAAAATATATAGTAAGAAAACACCCACCATAACAATGACATTGACTAGCAAGTGTCTCTAAGTTGTAAAGTCTCTGCAACCTGTCAAACCAGTAGGTCTGTTATGAGGAGGGGATCAGAACAAAAGTTTAAGTGAATGGATAAGTTATACTTTATAAATATAACACTACACATACCATTTTATCAATGATTCACTTTTATTAGGCTGTAATGACCCAGTTTTGGACTAGTTTTATAATCTATAATGTATAGATTATACTTTTAATTTAATTTAACTTAATAAATTAAGATTTTATATATTTGGGGAAAATATCCGGGAAATTCCAAATATATTCTTGATGATTTAAATTTCCGTAACCAATGTTATGTGTACATATATAAATTAGATAATTTATGTTTTATCATTTTGTGATGTTTTAATTACTTTTAAACTCCTACATATATAGATTTCTCAAGTAAGGCATATAAAGGGAAATGTGATTACTTCAATTGTAATTTAATCTGGATTATTCACTTGAAATTGAAATAATAATTTACATACGTAAAATATCAATTTATTTTACAAGAGAATGTCATGACTTTAATTAATAAGAAGAAGAGTGAATTCTAACTTTTGCCTTAATTTAAATATAAGTGAAATACATACGTAGACAAGTTTACTTTTGTACAATCGTAGTATTTAAGCTTGTGTGTACACTTGCATATTAATAAATATAGTACGTTTGGAAGTGTAGTATGTACATTATAAACATGTAAATAGAAATATATTTGTGTATAAGTGTGGTATGAATTTAAAGTGTATATGGCATATTAATTTAACATAAATGTGTACATGAAGTATTAAAATAATACAAAAGTAAAATAGAAATCTAAACCAAGTTGAGAAAAACAAAGCTGCAACTTCTTGCTAATCAAATGGATAAGAAAATCATACATAGAGTAGCCTAGACCTTATGAATCAAAGCTAAGGAAAATTAATTGAAAGGAAAGTTGCAGCCAAGAAAAGAAAGCCTATACAAATATGACATGAAGACATCCTATGAAGTGGTAGGCCTACAAGTTGGCATTCTAGAGATTTAAGCCAACACTAGCCATGTGAAGCACATCTCTGTAGATTGCAATGACAAGCACAATTGAGAGGAGAAATGGTAACCGAAGTACACAAGATCTTGATATAAAATCAAGTCATTTATCAGTGATCTTGCCTTAGTGGCTAAGTTTACTTTATATATATATATAAAAGGATACACTTGTAGTAAGGAAACATGGCTAGGCTATGAAAACTTAGGAGAAAATAGAGGCAGTATAGGATTGTAAAATCAAAACATCAACATCACTTCTTCAATCGCCGTTGCATATGCAACCTTCCTGCCAAACACCTACCCGCCAAACATGTAACAACCTGGAATTTTGGGGCCAATTTAAAATTTTTATTTTAGAAATTTTAATGGAAATTTAATATTTAAAATAATTTATTTTAAATAATAACGACTACAAATTTATTTTGAAAACGAATATATTTAATTTAATCAGAAAAGGAGTTGGAAACATCGCTGCAGTTTGAAATTTTGATTTTGAACTTTAACTGACTGTACAGGATGCAAAATAAATCGAATTTCAGTGAAAACCAAAAATATTTAAATCTGTTTAATTATATCTTTCTAACGGATCTGAAAAATCTAAATTTCACTTTAAAAATAAAAAGTTATGTCTAGTTTAAAATTTAGAAAAGTCGCTATAGAATTTAATTTAATTTTAATATAATATATAGCCCCTAAAAATAGCCATTTTGCAAACGACCTCGGTTTTCGACGAAACCACTTTTGTTGGAACCAGAATGTCGAATTATTGCTAGGTTTCAATTTTCATAATTTTTCGAATTAATATGTGAGTGTGGCAAAGGAAAACGTGTTTTGTCAATTACAGTCAAATTTAATCGACTTGAAAATAGCCATTTTTCAAACTGTCTCAGAATTCGACGAAATTAGACTCGTTAGGACCGTATCGTCAAAATATAACTAGAAATAATTTTTTCTGGAATTTTTAGAGGTCGTATGTGGCCCCGGCATATTTAAATGTACGGTGGAAATTAAATTATTAATTCGATATTGTAATTTTAATTAAACACGCAACAGATTTCAGAATTGGGCCACGGGACATAGCCCATCGCGTTTAGAAGGCGTCAAAACGCTAAGGTAGACACTAGCCGGGCCTGATTTGAGACAGTCCGAAAATTTCACTTTAAAACACAAAAAACGAGATTAAATATTAAAATAATATTAAAATTTTCGGAAACCCTAATCCTAAAAATATGGAGTTGCCGGCCTCTCTTTTAATGGCCAGAATAATCCCGATTTCAAATGCTAAATTCTTCCAATCCAGACAATGAAAATCAACAAACCATATATCAAATCGAAGAGTTTTCTGAGAGCTATCAATCGGTACGGGTATGATTGGGGTTCAATCATCAGATGGGCCGATTTCTTGCTCCAAAGCACCGACGTTTGGAGTCGTTGCTTGCACGGTGGGGACCACCGAGTTGGGTGGCGATGCGAAGGGTGGATGGCGGCGGTCGGCGCTTCGACGAGGTGACGTTGGATCCGGGTACAGCGCGGTGTATGGAGAGAATTTCTAACCCTAAGTCTGAGTGATGGGTTCGGTTCAATTCGATGGTAGCAGGAAGAAGAAGAACGTGGACAAAGGGTAAAATTCTTATTTTTAATTATTTAATTAAAATAATTTATAATGTTTCTAACTAAATTTAATCGTAACTAATTCATTCGAAATCAGAATCAAACAAAACTGAAAGCGTTGGAATCGCAATGAAAAATACTACGTCATGGAGCAGACTAGGACCATTTCTAAGCAAATCAAATTTTGGCCAAATTTTAGATCTGAATGGAAAGCTATTGGTGAGAATTCTATATTTAAAAATAATTAAAATATTAATTATTTCTTGCTATTTAAATTCCATGTTTGTATGTTGAATTATTCAGATCTATGATGTATGGAATTGTTGTGTATTGATTTTGATGATTGTGATGCGATGATTTAATTGATTTGTTCTGTGTTGTAATAACATAGCTTATTTCGCTAAAATTATAGATCGGTGTGTTTTAATTTAAATTAGATCATGTTGGAAATGTTTGTTGAATAATTGTAAAAATATTGTTTTGTCTATTTTATTGAATTGAAATAAAAGCGTCAATTCAATATAAAATTATCATTTTGCCTATTTTATTGAATTGAGATAAATTGTCAATTTAATAAAAAGAAATATTTTATTGCCATTTTCCCTTTTAGATAAAAAGAAACATTTTGTTGTTATTTCTTTTAATATTAAAAAGATCATTTTGTGTCATTCCTTTTAGAATTAAAAAGGTTTGCTTTTTATTTTTCTTTTCAAAAATAAAAAAATTATGAAGTTGAAAGTTGCATTATTTTTATTTACATTTTAGATAGAAGTATGAATTAAAAAGGATCATTATTGTCGCCATTTCCTTTCAACATCAATAAGAACATTTTTTTTTGCTAGCTCTTCTTTTTAGAATTAAAGGTATCATTTTTGTTAACATTCTTTTTCCCTTTAGGGATTAAAAAGAAACATGTTTGTGTCATTTTCCCTTTTTGATAAAAAGAAACATGTTTGTGTCATTTTCCCTTTTTGATAAAAAGAAACATTTTTGTGTCAATTCCTTTTTAGATTTAAAGGTCATATTTGTAGCATCAAAATTGTTCATATTTAAAAGTTACATTTTTATTTACATTTTAGATGTGAATAAAAACACGAACCTAATAGCTGCATTTTATTAATCTACATTTTAGATGTAAATACAAACTTGAATTGTTAATGTTGTAATTTTTATCGTTGTTTTAAGATGCGGTAAAAATAGAAATGTTGATGTTACTATTTTATTGTCATTTTTGATGCGATAAAAATAGAAATGTTAATGTTATATTTTTATCGTCATTTTAGATACGATAAAAAGAATATATTTTTGGTGTTATATTTTTATTGTTATTTTAGAGAGAAAAAAAAAGATTGGAATTGAGAACAGTACTTTTATTGTCTTTCTAGAGACAATCAAAGGGATGGGTAAAAATGTCACTTTTGTA
Organism: Allium sativum; assembly: GCA_030737875.1. Classification (NCBI taxonomy): domain Eukaryota; kingdom Viridiplantae; phylum Streptophyta; class Magnoliopsida; order Asparagales; family Amaryllidaceae; genus Allium; species Allium sativum. Next base: position 780,171,865 of record CM060913.1, on the reverse strand, counting down.
TTGTCATTTTTTTTAGATGAATAGAAATGGTAGGATTAAAACATTAAAAATGTTAACATTAGATTAAAAACATTAAAAATGTTAACATTAGATTAAATAGAACATTTTGATTGGAAAATGTCCATTTAGTTAAAAAGTACATTTTGGTAGAAAATGTGCATTAGAAATAAAAGGAACATTTTGATTTAAATATGTCCTTTGGTTAGAAATATTCTATTAGACTAAATCAGTCATTCTTGTTAAGATTTGAATTAACATACAAATTTTGTCATTTTTGTTAAGGTTAGATTGACATATAAATTTGTCGCTTTCGTCAAATTTAGAATTAAAAGAACATTTATGCTAGAAATAAACACTTATGTTAGAACCCAAGATTAAACATTTATGTTAGAATCCAAGAATAAACATTTATGATTTGAATCCCAGAATGTCATTTATGATTAGAATTCAAGAATGTCATTTATAGGAGAATTCAAGAACTTCATTTATGTTAGAAATTCAAAACCATGTCTACACAGCAATTAACAAGTTTCCTGACTTGTTTATGTTGATTGGGACGATAATTTTTACACATCGCCCAAGTGCACAGATAATTTATTTGATTAATTGTTATGTGTTATGTGTTGGTTGAAAACCCCACACGGGTCTTGGGATGATATTCACACATCTCCCTTGTGATTAGTTTTAAGCGTTATTTATTTGACGCTTATACTGTATTAATATTCACTTTGGATGTTTGGATGTTATTAATGATTTTTATCATTAGTGTAGAATACATTGCGGTGTTTGAAACCCATATAGTTAAATTATATGGTAATTGTTTGGGCCTCGTTCCAATTTTGAATTAAAATAATATTTTAATATAATATTCAGTTAAAGGAAATGAAATAATGGTGTTGATGTTTTTAACTCAAAAGATTTTATTATACGTGTTAAAAGGTCACCATGAAAAGGGTTGAGTTAAAATACGAACGGTCCATGACCCGAGGTTAAGCCCAACTTATGGGATAAGTCTGCCCGGAACCAACCGGCATATCCAGCATCCATAAGCCGCAGGCTTAATGTGGGAGGTCTGGCCCAGTATAAATGAATAATATAATGAATTGGGCTATTTAACTTGTTTGAAATAACAACGCCATTTTAACCCAAACATGTCTAGCGATTTACTTTATTCATTTAAAAATGAATATTAAAAAGAAATGATTTATAAATTAATATTTTGGGAATATTAATATTTTTAATATGATAAGGAAATAGAATATTCAATTTTGACTTTAAATTGAAAATAAAGTTAAAACCGTTTTAAAGCGAATTTATAAATATTTTATAAAGTACGTTTTAAATAGAAATCGACGATATAATATATTAAATAAATAAATAAATAAATATATATATTTAATGGCCTGAATAGAACGCGCCGCGCAGCGACCGTTCGCGAATTTCGACCATTAACTTTAAATGGACGTAACGAGAGATCCGACCGTCAGATTCTCCTAAAACCGGAACCGTTGGGTTCGTATCGAAAAGAGCTTTTCAATGAATATAAGAGTTTTAAAATCTAACGGTTGGATTTGGAATTATGTCCAAATCAAATTTAGAAAAGGTCGCTATGGATGCAGTTCGGTGGCCGTTATTGGAAACTGACTGTACGAGCGAAAATAAAATTATTAAAAATATGGAAATATTATGTAAAATCATAATAAATGATTTAAAAGGAATTTAGCTGAAATTTTCCAATAGTGAAGAGATAAAAATATATTTTATCGATATGAACTAGTTATTAACTATAACAAATCTTATAATTAAGATTTAATAAAGTTTTCCAATAAGTTAATATTTACTTGGAATTAAATAGAATAAATTGGATTTTTGGGTTGTCGTGAATGGTGTCTTAAATAACACTATTCTTAACCCCAGTTGAGAAAAGAATAAATCTTTTAATTAAGATTTTTAGAGTTTCAATCATATTTGATAATTGGAATAAAATGAAATGTAAATTGGATTTATCGTGAACAGTGTTTTAAACGACACTTGTTCTTTAACCCAGTTTGCAGTGAAATATAATTTAGGATTTATGAATCTTTTATTTAGATTTAAAATGGAATATTTTCCAAGAGTAAAGTTTTCCAATTTAATATATTAAATTGGGATTGAATGGAATTTGATTTAATATTATTCGAGATGAGCTTCTGTAAAAGAAAGCCGTTAATATATATGGAATTTAAAAGGCTTTACCGTTATTCCATTTATATTAATAGCCCGATACAGAAATTCATATCGGTTATACGTTGGTCTGATTCCTATGAAAATCCACTATTTAATGGAGATGAATTTGAGTTTATCGTGAACAATGTTTTAAATGACATTAGTTCTTTAACTCAAATAAGGATAAGATTAATTTCTTAAAATTAAATAATCATTAAATAACGATTTTGATATTTAAAACCAAATTGGAGGTTTTAATAAATCTTTAACAGAAAAGATTTAAGAATAAACTTAAAGGGTTTATCTTTGATAGAATAATACGAATATTTTATTAGAAGAATATTCTGAATTGGAATTTGGCGTGGGATGTGTTTTATAGTACTTGATTTTTAATTATAAAATACGTGAGTTATTCGGGAAGACCGGGTTTAACCCATTCCGAATAATTACTACGACGATGAAGAGTCGAAGATGAAGACGGTGGTTGAAGACCGACGATCTTCACATCGGATGGATGTGTTGCTACAGAGACCCTTGATGGGAGTAGCTACCTTGAAGGGGCTTCAGTGGTAGCCGTCCGGACTATTGTTGATTGTTCGGATTTGGTTTTCGCTCAGACCCAGAGCATAAGTTAGTAAATGGATGCGTGTCTGACATTGGATTTCATTCCATGTGAATTAAATCGATTTCTGTTAATGTATGTCTGTTTGGTGGTAGAGGATTTATTCTCTACTTAACACCCGGGTATATGTTAATGGTGATTGATCACATGGCATGGATTGTCAATGTGGCACGCCAAGATGTAAATGATCAAGGCTTTTGTTGAAAAGCAGGGCCTTGTGGGATGATCAAAGTATAGCCTATTACGGCATAGCTTTGTGTATAGCGTGACTTCGCGAGCCTCACACCCCGGTATGAGTCAAAAACGGGATTAGGACTGCAGGGAGTGCACACGTTTCTTTCTAGCTAGGAGTGGTGTCAGTGCTTAAACTGGCTGACATTTTACTTATGTGGATGATGGATTTTGAGGCGCCTCGGATTTTTATAGGCCGTTAGTGGTCATACTATAGGTCCAAAGGATCGGGAAGCATGTGTTCAGGCATAATTAATCCACTACCCTTAGGTAGGGACCGGCCCTGAAGATCTAAGGGTTCACTGCGGGGGATCCTGAGGCATTTGCTAGAGTGTCTCGAATTGGAGAGGAGCTTGCCCCTAGCCTCGACTCATGATGGAAATCCAATTTCCAGTACGACCTTGCGGTTTTGATTGTAGAACTAGTATGGCGACATGATATATGGTACCCATGCCGTCTATGATTGATATTTATGATTGAAATGTTTTATTAAAACATATACACGCTAATATTAAATCCGTTTTATCGTATCAAGCATCTTTTGACCATTATAAGGTAAAACCCTATCCTCCGGTTTGCGTTGCATTGCGTGATGGGACTTGGGTCTTATAATGGTTTCATTTTTCTAAAAAGCATTGCGTTGTTTAAACGATTTACTTTACTTATGATGGAGTAAACCCGTTCCGCGTTAGCGGCGTGGTCCTGTGATTATCCATATTAATCATATAGTTAAGTAGGATTTCTCATACCAGTCCCATGACTGACCAGTAGTTTGTTTCACTGGCAAACTCGGGTGCCCTTATTTTCCACACGGGCAATCGAGTAGCTTTTTGCAGATATATTTATAGGATCCTGGCTTACAGCTGAAGCGGTATTCGGAAAGCTCTGTATCCGTGTATTCCTTTCAGTTGTATATTTGTAATATTTTCCGCTGCTATTTTAATGTAATTTAAAACTCTGATATTATTGTATTCCTATTATGTAATAAGTATTCATACTCTGTCACATTCTTGTACTCTGATGTAATTGTTGTAATCAGCATAAAATGTTCTTCAGTTTATGTTCTGATGTGTATTGTTCTCAAAGCAATCCAGCCTTTCCTTTACTGGGAAGTTTGGGTCGTCACATGTGGTATTAGAGCTTTGGTTTACAGAGCTCGAGAACAAGGCACATTAGAACCGAACGAAAGAATTCATCAGAGATTGGATTAGTAATATCCAATAAGAATAACTCGTTAGAGATGGGATCAGTAGTATCCTAGAACGAGTGTAAAGAGTATTATTGTCTTTAAAATGAAAACAAACTCTAGTTTTGAAAGTTTATCTTAAAATACGTATTTGAGTATATTATATTTTAATGTGGACAATCGAGTATATAAAAATTTCGAATATACGAGTAATTAACGGATATTCGAAGTTTTAATATACTGGATAGATATAGAATCACACTCTAGCCGCCCGGGGATAATTCTGATAATGCTGCAGCATTATCAGTATTTATTTCCGAGTTTCGAAAGTGGTATATCTATATATTTCCATTGAATGGTATGAGAACCAAAACTAGATAGGATATATTGCTGTGATTTGCACTAGAATATGATTTTTGACTATATATAAAAGTTATATATATTTGAAAAATTAATCACCTAATTGATTGCTGGTTGTGATGTTTGATAATTAGTTTCACTAATTAAAATATTAGAATAATAATTAATTTAACTAAACAAAATTATTGAAACCAATAAATAAAAATTAATTGAGTTAGTTAATTAAACAAACTTTTAGCTACGCTCCTTTTCGAGGACGAAAAGATTTTAAGTGGGGGTGATTGTAACAACCCGGAATTTTGGGGCCAATTTAAAAATTTTATTTTAGAAATTTTAATGGAAATTTAATATTTTAAATAATTTATTTTAAATAATAACGACTAAAAATTTATTTTGAAAACGAATATATTTAATTTAATTAGAAAAGGAGTTAGAAACAGCGCTGCAGTTTGAAAATTTGATTTTGAACTTTAACTGACTGTACAGGATGCAAAATAAATCGAATTTTAGTGAAAACCAAAAATATTTAAATCTGTTTAATTATATCTTTCTAACGAATCTGAAAAATCTAAATTTCACTTTAAAAATAAAAAGTTATGTCCAGTTTAAAATTTAGAAAAGTCGCTATAGAATTTAATTTAATTTTAATATAATATATAGCCCCTAAAAATAGCCATTTTGCAAACGTCCTCGGTTTTCGACGAAACCACTTTTGTTGGAACCAGAATGTCGAATTATTGCAAGGTTTCAATTTTCATAATTTTTCGAATTAATATGTGAGTGTGGCAAAGGAAAACGTGTTTTGTCAATTACAGTCAAATTTAATCGACTTGAAAATAGCCATTTTTCAAATAGTCTCAGAATTCGATGAAATTAGTCTCGTTAGGACCGTATCGTCAAAACATAACTAGAAATAATTTTTTCTGGAATTTTTAGAGGTCGTATGTGGCCCCGGCATATTTAAATGTACAGTGGAAATTAAATTATTAATTCAATATTGTAATTTTAATTAAACACGCAACAAATTTCAGAATTGGGCTACGTGACATAGCCCATCGCGTTCAGAAGGCGTCAAAACGCGAAGGTAGACACTAGCTGGGCCTGATTTGGAGACAGTCCGAAAATTTCACTTTAAAACACGAAAAACAAGATTAAATATTAAAATAATATTAAAATTTTCGGACACCCTAATCCTAAAAACATGGAGCCGCCAGCCTCTCTTTTAATGGCCAGAATCAACCCGATTTCAAATGCTAAATTCTTCCAATCCAGACAACGAAAATCAACGAACCATATATCAAATCGAAGAGTTTTCTGAGAGCTATCAATCGGTACGGGTATGATTGGGGTTCAATCATCAGATGGGCCGATTTCTTGCTCCAAAGCGCCGGCGTTTGGAGCCGTTGCTGGCACGGTGGGGACCACCGAGTTGGGTGGCGACGCGAAGGGAGGATGGCGGCGGTCGGCGCTTCGACGAGGTGACGTTGGATCTGGGTACGGCGCGGTGTATGGACGGGAATTTCTAACCCTAAATCTGAGTGATGGGTTTGGTTCAATTCGATGGTAGCAGGAAGAAGAAGAACGTGGACAAAGGGTATAATTCTTATTTTTAATTATTTAATTAAAATAATTTATAATGTTTCTAACTAAATTTAATCGTAACTAATTCATTCGAAATCAGAATCAAACGAAACTGAAAGCGTTGGAATCGCAATGAAAAATACTACGTCATGGAGCAGACTAGGACCATTTCTAAGCAAATCAAATTTTGGCCAAATTTCAGATCTGAATGGAAAGCTATTGGTGAGAATTCTATATTTAAAAATAATTAAAATATTAATTATTTCTCACTATTTAAATTCCATGTTTATATGTTGAATTATTCAGATCTGTGATGTATGGAATTGTTGTGTATTGATTTTGATGATTGTGATGCGATGATTTAATTGATTTGTTCTGTGTTGTAATAACATAGCTTAGTTCGCTAAAATTATAGATCGATGTGTTTTAATTTAAATTAGATCATGTTGGAAATGTTTGTTGAATAATTTTAAAAATATTGTTTTGTCTATTTTATTGAATTGAAATAAAAGCGTCAATTCAATATAAAATTATCATTTTGCCTATTTTATTGAATTGAGATAAATTGTCAATTTAATAAAAAGAAATATTTTGTTGCCATTTTCCCTTTTAGATAAAAAGAAACATTTTGTTGTTATTTCTTTTAATATTAAAAAGATCATTTTGTGTAATTCCTTTTAGAATTAAAAAGGTTTGCTTTTTATTTTTCTTTTTAAAAATAAAAAATTATGAAATTGAAAGTTGCATTATTTTTATTTACATTTTAGATAGAAGTATGAATTAAAAAGGATCATTTTTGTCACCATTTCCTTTCAACATCAATAAGAACATATTTTTTTGCTAGCTCTTCTTTTTAGAATTAAGGGTATCATTTTTGTTAACATTCTTTTTCCCTTTAGGGATTAAAAAGAAACATGTTTGTGTCATTTTCCCTTTTTGATAAAAAGAAACATGTTTGTGTCATTTTCCCTTTTTGATAAAAAGAAACATTTTTGTGTCAATTCCTTTTTAGATTTAAAGGTCATATTTGTAGCGTCAAAATTGTTCATATTTAAAAGTTACATTTTTATTTACATTTTAGATGTGAATAAAAACACGAAACTAATAGCTGCATTTTTTTTATCTACATTTTAGATGTAAATACAAACTTGAATTGTTAATGTTGTAATTTTTATCGTCGTTTTAAGATGCGGTAAAAATAGAAATGTTGATGTTACTATTTTATTGTCATTTTTGATGCGATAAAAATAGAAATGTTAATGTTATATTTTTATCGTCATTTTAGATTCGATAAAAAGAATATATTTTTGGTGTTAAATTTTTATTATTATTTTAGAGTGAAAAAAAAAGATTGGAAATGAGAACATTACTTTTATTGTCTTTCTAGAGACAATCAAAGGGATGGGTAAAAATGTCACTTTTGTATTGTCATTTTTTTTAGATGAATAGAAATGGTAGGATTAAAACATTAAAAATGTTAACATTAGATTAAAAATGTTAACATTTGATTAAATAGAACATTTTGATTAGAAAATGTCCATTTAGTTAAAAAGTACATTTTGGTAGAAAATGTGCATTAGAAATAAAAGGAACATTTTGATTTAAATATGTCCTTTGGTTAGAAATATTCTATTAGACTAAATCAGTCATTCTTGTTAAGATTTGAATTGACATATAAATTTTGTCATTTTTGTTAAGGTTAGATTGACATATAAATTTGTCGCTTTCGTCAAATTTAGAATTAAAAGAACATTTATGCTAGAAATAAACACTTATGTTAGAACCCAAGAATAAACATTTATGTTTAGAATCCAAGAATAAACATTTATGATTTGAATCCCAGAATGTAATAATCCGGAAATCTGGGCCAATTTAAAAAATTTATTTTGGCAATTTTTGCGAATTTTGATCATTTAAAATGAATTATTTTAAATAGTATCGACGAGAAATTTATTTTGAATATAAATAGAACGTATATATTTATATACGTCGTCGTTAGAATATAAATATTTATTTATATATATAAAAGGAATTGAAAATGGCACAGTAGTTCGATAATTTGATTTCGAAATTCAAATGAATGTACCGGGTGCAAAATAAACCGGATTTTAGTGAAACCAAAAACATTTGAATCTATTTGAGAATATCTTCCCAACGAATCTGAAAAATAAAAATTTCATAGCGGGAATCAAAAGATATATCCAGTTGAAATTTCCGAATAGTCGCTACGGAATTCTGACCCTTAAAAATAGCCATTTTGCAAACGACCTCGGTTTTCGATGAAACCACTTTTGTTGGATTCGTGATGTCAAATAATTGCTAGGTTTCAAATTTCATAATTTTTTGAATCAATATGTGAGCGTGGCAAAGGAAAACGCGTTTGACCAGTTTAAGTTGATTTTAATCGACTGGAAAATGGCCATTTTTCTGACGGTCTCAGAATTTGACGAAACTAGTTTTGTTAGGACCGTATCGTCAATACGAGGCTAGAAAATATTTTTCGGGAATTTTTAGAGTCCGTATGTGGCCCCGGTAAATTGAAATGCACGTTCGAATTCAATATATAGAGTTATATGTTGATTTTAACGAAAACTGATCGAAACGATCGAATCAGCTTGCGATACATATCCCATTGTGTTCGGAATGGGGGTAATTAGCTAGAGACGACAAGCGGTGGGTCTCGTTTGGAGTTCGAATATAAAAGTTGCCTTTTTGAAAATAAAATAAATTAATAATAAAAAAAGAAATCTTCCCTCTCTCTCTCCTTAAACCCCCCCGCCCACGTTTATTGGTTCAGATCGAAACAAATAAATAAAAATAAAAAAATAAAAAGGGGGAGCCACCGCTCCTGGAGGAGCGCCCACCACCGCTGGCCATCGCCAGCGCCCCTCGCCGACACCGCACCCTCCTCCTTCCTCTCCCTTCTCTTCCCCCGCTCCAGTGAAGGCCCAAGCCGAAGAAAACCCCTCCACGCCAGAAACCGCCGATGCCGTCAGCTCCAGCCTCCTCCGACCGTCGAGCTAGCGTCGCACCCCCTGCTCCGGCCACCGCGTCGACTGACATCGAGCCCCCCCGTATCGCGAGCCCAATTCCCCCTGTTGCCACACTCCAAAATCGAGACCCCCAATTCGTCCGCACCACCACCCACCACCCTGACCTATGCGCCCCTCCCCCTTCCAATCAACCTCGACACCCCCCTTTACTGAATACTGTAAGTTTTTATATTAAGTTTTGTTTTCCTTTTGATTTTTGAGTTGGTTTGATTAAATAAAGTTCTGATTTGTTTTAAAATAAAAGGTAGGATCTTTTGGTATGGAAAATGGTTTTGTAAAATATATAACATATGATTTTATAAAATATGTATATCATTATTTTTAAAAGGTCGGATTTTTAATGTACGAAAGATCGAAGTTTGTGGTAGAAAGATTCGATTTTTATTTGAAGAAAGATTAAATTTTTATAATGTTAAAGACGAGATTTTTATATTATAAAAAGATTAAAAATATAATTTTTATATAGTGGCGATGATAAAAATACGATTTTTATATTATATAGATAGTAAAAATTTGATCTTTATATATGTAGCGAAATAAAAATCTAATTTTTATTATATATGTGTTAAGATAAAAATGTGATTTTTATAGCGATGAAATAAAAATTCAATCTTTATATAAGAGGTAGAAATATAAAAATATAACTTTTATATTGAAAGAAGCATTGTAAAAATATATAAAGTAGGAATAAAAATATGATTTTTATTTATTGAAATGAAACGATAAAAATATGATTTTTATTTGAACAGCGGGAAAGGGACTGCAGTAGAATTTCAAACCGATCCAGACGGTTCTGCAGTTCAACAGTAAAGCACGGCGGAGTGGAACCCTCTGTGAGAACTCCTCACCTTTAATTTTATTTTTCAAGTTATAAATATATACTAGGATGCAGACGGTGTTTAGTAGCACCCGACACCCGTCGTCCACAGACCATGGACGACTTGTATGCATGTTTGTTTGATTTTGATGTGTAGTTGATTGTGTGATGTGATGTGAAATGAAATAAAATATTTATATAGTTGAAATAAAATATTTTATAGTGGAAAATATTTTATAGTTAAAAATAGAATTTTTAACGTGTATACGAAATGAAATAAATATTTATAAACAAATCGGATGATTTGTTTATATACACTGATTCGACTGATATTGACTGGGACGATAAATTTTGCACATCACCCAACTGCACAAATAAAATCTGTGTTTGATTGTTTGAAAACCCCACACGGGTATTGGGATGATATTTGGCGTACACTAATCCTTATTGTTTAGTTGTGTGTCGATCGATGGATTGACAGGCTGTTATAAGCGTTGAATATTTATATTTGATGCTTATACAGTGTAGAATGCACTTTGGATGATGGTTGATTATTCATCGTTGTTATTGTATACATGTGTTGTAGAAAATCCATATAATTAACATTATATGGTAATTGATTGGGCCTCATTCCAATTTTGAAAAAGAAATATTTGAAATAGAAATATTTGAAATAGAATATTTGAAAATAGGATATATGAAGCCGTGCTGATTAGATTGACGCCATTTTGACATGAATGATATTTATATCGATTATAGTCATTTTATAATGAATATCGAAAGTGATTTCAAAATCTAATATTTTGAAAAGTATTGAAATTGAATAGAATTGAATTCAAATTGAAATTGAATAGAATTGAATTCAAATTGAAATTGAATAGAATTGAATTCAAATTGAAATTGAATAGAAACGAATTCAAATTGAAATTGAATTGAATTGAAAACGAACTGAAATTGAATTAGAAATCAATTTGAATTGAAATCAATTTGAAATGAATTTAAAACGAATTTATAAGGAAAAATTCAATTTTGATTTGAATTAGAAATGAAGTTGAAATCGTTTTGAAAACGAATTTAAAACGATTTAGAAAATACGTTTTAAAAGGAAATCGACGAAGTATATATTATATATATTATATATATAATATAATGGCCTGAATAGAACGCGCTGCGCTGCGGTAGTTCGTGAATTTCGACCATTGACTTCGAATGGATATTGCGGGAGATCCGACCGTCGGATTCTCCTAAAACCGGAACCGTTGGGTTCGTATCGAAAAGAGCTTTCTAACGAATATTAGAAATTTGATATCTAACGGTTGGATTTGGAATTATGTCCAAATCAAATTTGGAAAAGGTCGTTGTAAGTGCAGTTCGATGGCCGTTGATGGAAATCGACTGTACGGGCCTTGATAAAATTATTAAAAATAGTAATAATTTGTGTAAAATCATAAGAAATGATTTGCGAAGAATTGGGATGAAAAACTCCATATTTGAAAAGATAAAAATAGATTTTTATCGAAATGAACTAGTTTTGAACTAGAATTATAATTCTATTTATTTTTAAATAAATAAATTGGATTTGAAATGGTTTTGAAAATAACCAGAATTTCCAATAATTATATTGGAATGGATTTGAATCGAAATTGTCTTCGGAATATTTCGATGTTGGATTTCGTGATGATACAGATATTGTTATGGGAATTTGAAAGATATATATATATATATATATCGTTATTTCCAATACGATATTTGTTAGTCGTAGAATTTGATATTGAATATAAGCCGGTATATTTTCTATTCAGAGCCTTGTATTTAATATCAAATGTGATTTGGGTTTGTCGTGAATGGTGTCTTTATTAACACTGTTCTTGAACCCAGTTGAGAAAAGATCAAATCCTTTTATTTAGATTTAAGGAAGTGTACCAATTAAATAATATTTAATTGGAATTGAATTGGTATTGATTTTTGCGTTTATCGTGAACAGTGTTTTAAAATAACACTTGTTCTTTAACCCGATAATTAATGGAACGTGATTTTGGGTTGTCGTGAACGGTGTCTTCAATAATACTGTTCTTAGACCTAAAGGAGTTAAGAAAATCAGAAACTAACTGGAGATTAGTTAAGTTGAATGGTTTCAGAGGTATTGATCTGATATTGGTTTCGGCCTTCGGGGTTAATACTTAGGGAATTGCTCACTTGCTATTTTACGGTTAGGGACTGATTGAAATGTGATTTTAGGGTTTATCGTGAACCGTGTTTTAAAGGACACTGATTCTTTAACCCAGTTAAAGATTAAAACTAAGTGGAGTTTTAATGAATCTTTAATTAGATTGAAAAGATCGAGAATGGAGTATCACCAGTTTTGCTCCAGGCGATAGTTAAATCTTTAATCAGATTTGAACGTGAAATGGTAATTGAATTTACCGATAACACCGTGGTGTTAGATATGAAGTATTACCAGTTTTACTTCATGGGATGAATAGGTTGGGGTTGGGAAATTTAACAATTGATTACTTCGGTAAGGTTCGTTAATCCCGACTAGTTTGGATAAACAAAAATTTGGTTTGAATTGATATTCAAAAGAAAGATTAAAGAATAAATTTAAAGGATTTATCTTTGATAAAATTAATGGGAACCTTTCCCTATGGATGTGAGATTTAGAAACTAACTGTAGGTTGGCTAAGATGAATGGTTTCCTGGGTATTGATCTGATGTTGGTTTCGGCCTTCGGGGTTAATATTTGTGGAATTATTCTCTGGCAAACTTACGGTTAGTGACTATGAATTGGAATGACGTGTATGTTGTTTTTTGTAACACTTATTTATTATATACGCGAGTTATTCAAAAAGACCGGGTTTATCCCATTCTGAATATCTGATACGACGATAAGTCGAAGATGAAGACGGTGGTTGAAGACTGGAGGTCTTCACGTCGTTTGGGTGATTACTGATGATCTTGATTGGGATGTACACCCAAGAAGATGAAAACAGTTAGTGGTCGTCCAGACGTACTTGGAGATCGATGGATATGCGGGGTACTAGGTGCCTCCGGTTTCGTTCAGACCCAGAACGAACTTGTAAATGGACTGTGTGTCTGACAATGGATTTTAGTTTGTGTGATTGATTTCTATTAAATATATATCTGTTTGGCGGCGGAGAATTTATTCTCTTGCTTAACGCCCTTCTCTAAGACGTACAAGCTCAGGGGTTATATATTGATGGATATCCATCGCATGGAGTGAATTGCCTGTGTGGCATGCCTAAGTGGCAAATGATCAAGGCTTCTGTTGAAAAGCAAAGTCTTGTGGTTGATGATCAAAGCGCGGCCTTTGTGGAATCGCTTTGTATAGCGTTGATTAGCGAGCCTCACACCCCGGTGTGAACCAAAAACGGGAGACGGACCTCAGGGTGGGCATGCGTTTCTTTCTAGCTAGAAGTGGCGTCAGTGGTTTTACACGCCCTGACGAGTTTGACTTATGTGGTTGTTGGTGTTACGAGGCGCCTCAGTTTGATCGGATGATCCGGGTCCGAAGGAGTCATTCGTTGGCTCATTTACGCCCCATAGGGCGGGGAGACGCATGTTCAGGGTTTAAGTTTAATCCACATCGGTGGACCGGCCCTGTCGCTCCAAGGGGCAGTTGCGGCTGTTCCTAAGGCTCGGGCTAAACAGTCTCGAATCGGTAGAGGACTATCTTTTGCCTCGGTTCACAGATGGAAATCCAATTTCCAAATAACATTTGCGGTTTTATTTGTAGAACTAGTATGGCGACATGATATATGGTACCCATGCCGTCTATGATTGATACTTATGATTTGAAGTTGTTTTATACACTATGCACTTATTATAGTATCAAACGATTTGTTTTAAACGTACTAAGCATTTTTGGTTATTATAAGAGAAAACCCTATCCCCCGGCTTGCGTTGCATTGTGTGATAGGACCTGGGTCTTATAATAGCTTCATTTTTCCAAAAAGCATTGCGCTGTTTTGTTATATGCGCTGGTATTCTTGGAAGGAAACTCGTTTCGTGTTATACGGCGTGGTCCCTTGATTTATCTGATTTAAAGTAAAGTTTTAAATAACTATTTTAGTTCTCACACCAGTCCCATGACTGACCTGGAGTTTATTGTTTTAACCTAAACTCTGGGTGCCCTTATTGTGACATGGGCAGCTAGTAGTTTTGGTTTTGCAGATTTATATTCACAGGATCCTGGTTTACAGCTGGAACGATATCCGGAAAGCTTTGTATTCGTATATCTCCTTCAGTTGTGTATTGTATTATTTTCCGCTGCTATGTAATGTATTGTAATCTCTGATATTTCTCTAATGTATAATATTTATTCATACTCTGTATATTCTTGTAATCTGATGGAATTGTTTTTATATACAATGAAACGTTCTTCTGTCTGCGTTCTGTTGTGGCTTGTTCTCGAACTATCCGTACTTTCCTCACTGGGGAAGTTACGGGTCTTTACATTTGGTATTAGAGCTTTGGTTTACAAAGCTCAGAGAACAAGACACATTAGAACCATACGAAAGAATTCATCAGAAATTGGATTAGTAATATCCAATGGAATGACTCGTTAGAGATGGGATTAGTAGTATCCTAGAATGAGTGTAAAGAGTATATTTTTGAAAATGAAAACAAATTTTGTTTTGAAAATTTAAATCAACTATTCGTATTTGTTTATTTATTTTATGTTGATTTGGACTATCCAGTATATAAAGATTTTGCATATACGTCTGATCCACAGATATTCGAAGTTTTAATATATTGGGTAGATATAGAATTACACTCTAGTCGCTCGAAGATGATTCTGATGATCGCTCGAGCATCATCAGAATTTATTTTCGTGTTTCGAAGGTGTGATATCTATATATTTCCAATTGTCTAGTGTGAGAACCAAAATTAGATAGGGCTTATTGTTGTGATTTGGCATCAAAAATGTGAATTTTGACTATGTATCAAAGTTATGAATTTGAAATGATAATTCACTAATTGATTTCTGATTGTGTTGTTTGATTATTGTTTGAATTAATTAAATTTTTAACCATTTAGCCAAATTGACCAAAAAGATGAATTGTATTGAAATTTGGTCGCATTTGCTTGCATATACATGTATTACATTGAACAGCAAAGAGGCTAGAGCAGAAGAATAAAATTGTTTGCCCGATAAATAGGTACATGTTTACCATAATTTACTGTTTTGTTTGGGTGATGATGATTTTATGAGCCGATTGGCTAGCCGCATGGATTTTTCTTTTTCTTTTTGAGATCAGAGGGCCTGTATGGAAATTTCGGGATTTTCCCGGTGCTCCCGGGGCAGGGGAGGTTATGGCGAAATTTTTCGAAAATTTAGGGTGTTAGCCAAATTTTGAAAAGTTCTTAGAAACTAAAAAGTTGAAGAACTTAAGCCGTAGTGAAAATAATGAAAGTTGAGTTGATTAGTTAAACGACTTTCGGCTTTGTTCCTTTTCGGGGACGAAAAGTTTTAAGTGGGGGAGATTGTAATAACCCGGAAATCTGGGCCAATTTAAAAATTTTATTTTGGCAATTTTAGCGAATTTTGATCATTTAAAATGAGTTATTTTAAATAATATCAACGAGAAATTTATTTTGAATATAATTAGAACGTATATATTTATATACGTCGTCGTTAGAATATAAATATGTTTTTATATATATAAAAGGAATTGAAAATGGCACGGTAGTTCGATAATTCGATTTCGAAATTCAAATGAATGTACCGGGTGCAAAATAAACCGGATTTTAGTGAAACCAAAAATATTTGAATCTATTTGAGAATATCTTTCCAACGAATCCGAAAAATCAAAATTTCATAGCGGGAATCAAAAGATATGCCCAGTTGAAATTTTCGAATAGTCGCTATGGAATTCTGGCCCTTAAAAATAGCCATTTTGCAAACGACCTCGGTTTTCGACGAAACCACTTTTGTTGGAACTGTGATGTCAAATTATTGATAGGTTTCAAATTTCATAATTTTTCGAATCAATATGTGAGCGTGGCAAAGGAAAACGCGTTTGACCAGTTTTAGTTGATTTTAATCGACTGGAAAATGGCCATTTTTCTAACGGTCTCAGAATTTGACGAAACTAGTTTTGTTAGGACCGTATCGTCAATACGAGGCTAGAAAATATTTTTTGGGAATTTTTAGAGTCCATATGTGGCCCCCGTAAATTGAAATGCGCGTTCAAATTCAATATATAGAGTTATATGTTGATTTTGACGAAAACTGATCGAAACGATCGAATCAGCTTGCGATAAATATCCCATTGTGTTCGGAATGGGGGTAATTAGCTAGAAACGACAGGCGGTGGGTCTCGTTTGGAGTTCAAATATAAAAGTTGCCTTTTTGAAAATAAAATAAATTAATAAAAAAAAGAAATCTTCCCTCTCTCTCTCCTTAAACCCCCCCATGTTTATTGGTTCAGATCGAAACAAATAAATATAAATAAAAAAATAAAAAGGGGGAGCCGCCGCTCCTGGAGGAGCGCCCACCACCGCTGGCCATCGCCAGCGCCCCTCGCCGACACCGCACCCTCCTCCTTCCTCTCCCTTCTCTTCCCCCGCTCCAGTGAAGGCCCAAACCGAAGCAAACTCCTCCACGCCAGAAACCGCCGATGCCGTCAGCTCCAGCCTCCTCCGACCGTCGAGCTAGCGTCGCACCCCCTTGCTCCGGCCACCGCGTCGACTGACATCGAGCCCTCCCCGTATCGCGAGCCCAATTCCCCCCTGTTGCCACACTCCAAAACCGAGACCCCCAATTCGTCCGCACCACCACCCACCACCCAGACCTATGCGCCCCTCCCCCTTCCAATCAACCTCGACACCCCCCTTCACTGAATACTGTAAGTTTTTATATTAAGTTTTGTTTTCCTTTTTATTTTTGAGTTGGTTTGATTAAATAAAGTTCTGATTTGTTTTAAAATAAAAGGTAGGATCTTTTGGTATAGAAAATGGTTTTGTAAAATATATAACATATGATTTTATAAAATATGTATATCATTATTTTTAAAAGGTCGGATTTTAAATGTCCAAAAGATCGAATTTTGTGGTAGAAAGATTTGATTTTTATTTGAAGAAAGATTAAATTTTTATAATGTTAAAGACGAGATTTTTATATTATAAAATGATTAAAAATATAATTTTTATACAGTGGCGATGATAAAAATACGATTTTTATATTATATAGATAGTAAAAATTTGATCTTTATATATGTAGCGAAATAAAAATCTAATTTTTATTATATATGTGTTGAGATAAAAATGTGATTTTTATAGCGATGAAATAAAAATCTTTATATAAGAGGTAGAAATATAAAAATATAACTTTTATATTGAAAAAGCATTGTAAAAATATATAAAGTAGAAATAAAAATATGATTTTTATTTATTGAAATGAAACGATAAAAATATGATTTTTATTTGAACAGCGGGAAAGGGACTGCAGTACAATTTCAAACCGATCCAAACGGTTCAGCAGTTCAACAGTAAAGCACGGCGGAGTGGAACCCTCTATGAGAACTCCTCTCCTTTAATTTTATTTTTCTAGTTATAAATATATACTAGGATGCAGACGGTGTTTAGTAGCACCCGACACCCGTCGTCCACAGACCATGGACGGCTTGTATGCTTGTTTGTTTGATTTTGATGTGTAGTTGATTGTGTGAAGTAATGTGAATGAAATAAAATATTTATATAGTTGAAATAAAATATTTTATAGTGGAAAATATTTTGTAGTTAAAAATAGAATTTTTAACGTGTATATGAAATGAAATAAATATTTATAAACAAATCGGATGATTTGTTTATATACACTGATTTGACTGATATTGATTCGGACGATACATTTTACACATCACCCAACTGCACAAATAAAATCTGTGTTTGATTGTTTGAAAACCCCACACGGGTATTGGGATGATATTTGACGTACACTAATCCCAATTGTTTAGTTGTGTGTAGATCGATTGATTGACAGGCTGTTATAAGCGTTGAATATTTTTATTTGATGCTTATACAGTGTAGAATGCACTTTGGATGATGGTTGATTATTCATCGTTGTTATTGTATACATGTGTTGTAGAAAATCCATATAATTAACATTATATGGTAATTGATTGGGCCTCATTCCAGTTTTGAAAAAGAAATATTTGAAATAGAAATATTTGAAATAGAATATTTGAAAATAGGATATATGAAGCCGTGTTGATTAAATTGACGCCATTTTGACGTGAATGATATTTATATCGATTTTATTCATTTTATAATGAATATCGAAAGTGATTTCAAAATCTGATATTTTGAAAAGTATTGAAATTGAATAGAATTGAATTCAAATTGAAATTGAATAATTTGAATTCAAATTGAAATTGAATAGAATTGAATTCAAATTGAAATTGAATAGAAATGAATTCAAATTGAAATTGAATTGAATTGAAAACGAACTGAAATTGAATTAGAAATCCAATTTGAATTGAAATCAATTTGAAATGAATTTAAAACGAATTTATAAGGAAAAATTCAATTTTGATTTGAATTAGAAATGAAGTTGAAATCGTTTTGAAAACGAATTTAAAACGATTTAGAAAATACGTTTTAAAAGGAAATCGACGAAGTATATATTATATATATTATATATATAATATAATGGCCTGAATAGAACGCGCCACACTGCGGTAGTTCGTGAATTTCGACCATTGACTTCGAATGGATATTGCGGGAGATCCGACCGTCGGATTCTCCTAAAACTGGAACCGTTGGGTTTGTATCGAAAAGAGCTTTCTAACGAATATTAGAAATTTGAAATCTAACGGTTGGATTTGGAATTATGTCCAAATCAAATTTGGAAAAGGTCGTTGTAAGTGCAGTTCGATGGCCTTTGATGGAAATCGACTGTACGGGCCTTGATAAAATTATTAAAAATAGTAATAATTTGTGTAAAATCATAAGAAATGATTTGCGAAGAATTGAGATGAAAAAATCCATATTTTAAAAGATAAAAATAGATTTTTATCGAAATGAACTAGTTTTGAACTAGAATTATAATTCTATTTATTTTTAAATAAATAAATTAGATTTGAAATGGTTTTGAAAATAACCAGAATTCCCAATAATTATATTGGAATGGATTTGAATCGAAATTGTCTTCGGAATATTTCGATGTTGGATTTCGTGATGATACATATATTGTTATGGGAATTTGAAAGATATATATATATATATCGTTATTTCCAATACGATATTTGTTGGTCGTAGAATTTGAAATTGAATATAAGCCGGTATATTTTCTATTCAGAGCCTTGTATTTAATATCAAATGTGATTTGGGTTTGTCGTGAATGGTGTCTTTATTAACACTGTTCTTGAACCCAGTTGAGAAAAGATCAAATCCTTTTATTTAGATTTAAGGAAGTGTACCAATTAAATAATATTTAATTGGAATTGAATTGGTATTGAATTTTGGGTTTATCGTGAATAGTGTTTTAAATAACACTTGTTCTTTAACCCGATAATTAATGGAACGTGATTTTGGGTTGTCGTGAACGGTATCTTCAATAATACTGTTCTTAGACCTAAAGGAGTTAAGAAAATCAGAAACTAACTGGAGATTAGTTAAGTTGAATGGTTTCAGAGGTAATGATCTGATGATGGTTTCGGCCTTCGGGGTTAATACTTAGGGAATTGCTCACTTGCTATTTTATGGTTAGGGACTAATTGAAATGTGATTTTAGGGTATATCGTGAACCGTGTTTTAAAGGACACTGATTCTTTAACCCAGTTAAAGATTAAAACTAAGTGGAGTTTTAATGAATCTTTAATTAGATTGAAAAGATCGAGAATGGAGTATCACCAGTTTTGCTCCAGGCGATAGTTAAATCTTTAGTTAGATTTGAACGTGATATGGTAATTGAATGTACCGATAACACCGTGGTGTTAGATATGAAGTATTACCAGTTTTACTTCATGGGATGAATAGGTTGGGGTTGGGAAATTTAACAATTGATTACTTCGGTAAGGTTTGTTGATCCCGACTAGTTTGGATAAACAAAAATTTGGTTTGAATTGATATTCAAAAGAAAGATTAAAGAATAAATTGAAAGGATTTATCTTTGATAAAATTAATGGGAACCTTTCCCTATGAATGTGAGATTTAGAAACTAACTGTAGGTTGGCTAAGATGAATGGTTTCCTGGGTATTGATCTGATGTTGGTTTCGGCCTTTGGGGTTAATATTTGTGGAATTATTCTCTGGCAAACTTACGGTTAGTGACTATGAATTGGAATGAGGCGTATGTTGTGTTTTTGTAACACTTATTTATTATATACGCGAGTTATTCAGAAAGACCGGGTTTATCCCATTCTGAATAACTGATACGACGATAAGTCGAAGATGAAGACGGTGGTTGAAGACTGTAGGTCTTTACGTCGTTTGGATGATTACTGATGATATTGATTGGGTTGTAAACCCAAGAAGATGGAAACAGTTAGTGGTCGTCCAGACGTACTTGGAGATCGATGGATATGCGGGGTACTAGGTGCCTCCGGTTTCGTTCAGACCCAGAACGAACTTGTAAATGGACTGTGTGTCTGACATTGGATTTTAGTATGTGTGATTGATTTCTATTAAATATATATCTGTTTGGCGGCGGAGAATTTATTCTCTTGCTTAACGCCCTTCTCTGAGATGTACGAGCTCAGGGGTTATATATTGATGGATATCCATCGCATGGAGTGAATTGCCTGTGTGGCATGCCTAAGTGGCAAATGATCAAGGCTTCTGTTGAAAAGCAAAGTCTTGTGGTTGATGATCAAAGCACGACCTTTGTGGCATCGCTTTGTGTAGCGTTGATTAGTGAGCCTTACACCCCGGTGTGAACCAAAAACGGGAGACGGACCTCAGGGAGGGCATGCGTTTCTTTCTAGCTAGAAGTGGCGTCACTGGTTTTACACGCCCTGACGAGTTTGACTTATGTGTTGTTGGTGTTACGAGGCGCCTCAGTTTGATCGGACGATCCGGGTCCGAAGGAGTCATTCGTTGGCTCATTTACGCCCCCCATAAGGCGGGGAGATGCATGTTCAGGGTTTAAGTTTAATCCACATCGGTGGACCGGCCCTGTCGCTCCAAGGGGCAGTTGCAGCTGTTC
Source organism: Allium sativum (assembly GCA_030737875.1). Lineage (NCBI taxonomy): Eukaryota > Viridiplantae > Streptophyta > Magnoliopsida > Asparagales > Amaryllidaceae > Allium > Allium sativum. Next base: position 780,150,643 of record CM060913.1, on the reverse strand, counting down.
CTGAGGCTCGGGCTAGACAGTCTCGAATCGGTAGAGGACTATCTTTTGCTTCGGTTCACAGATGGAAATCCAATTTCCAAATACGTGACATTTGCGGTTTTATTTGTAGAACTAGTATGGCGACATGATATATGGTACCCATGCCGTCTATGATTGATACTTATGATTTGAAGTTGTTTTATACACTATGCACTTATTATAGTATCAAACGATTTGTTTTAAACGTACTAAGCATTTTTGGTTATTATAAGAGAAAACCCTATCCCCCGGCTTGCGTTGCATTGTGTGATAGGACCTGGGTCTTATAATAGCTTCATTTTTCCAAAAAGCATTGCGCTGTTTTGTTATATGCACTGGTATTCTTGGGAGGAAACCCGTTCCGTGTTATACGGCGTGGTCCCTTGATATATCTGATTTAAAGTAAAGTTTTATATAACTGTTTTAGTTATCACACCAGTCCCATGACTGACCTGGAGTTTATTGTTTTAACCTAAACTCTGGGTGCCCTTATTGTGACACGGGCAGCTAGTAGTTTTGGTTTTGCAGATTTATATTCATAGGATCCTAGTTTACAGCTGGAACGATATCCGGAAAGCTTTGTATCCGTATATCTCCTTCAGTTGTGTATTGTATTATTTTCCACTGCTATGTAATGTATTGTAATCTCTGATATTTCTCTGATGTATAATATTTATTCATACTCTGTATATTCTTGTAATCTGATGGAATTGTTGTTATATACAATGAAACGTTCTTCTGTCTGCGTTCTGTTGTGGCTTGTTCTCGAACTATCCGCGCTTTCCTCACTGGGGAAGTTACGGGTCTTTACACAGAATGTCATTTATGATTAGAATTCAAGAATGTCATTTATAGGAGAATTTAAGAACGTCATTTACGTTAAAAATTCAAAACCATGTCTACACAGCCATTAACAAGTTTCCTGACTTGTTTACGTTGATTGGGACGATAATTTTTTCACATCGCCCAAGTGCACAGATAATTTATTTGATTAATTGTTATGTGTTATGTGTTGGTTGAAAACCCCACACGGGTCTTGTGATGATATTCACACATCTCCCTTGTGATTAGTTTTAAGCGTTATTTATTTGACGCTTATACAGTATTAATATTCACTTTGGATGTTTGGATGTTATTAATGATTTTTATCATTAGTGTAGAATACATTGCAGTGTTTGAAACCCATATAGTTAAATTATATGGTAATTGTTTGGGCCTCGTTCCAATTTTGAATTAAAATAATATTTTAATATAATATTCAGTTAAAGGAAATGAAATAATGGTGTTGATGTTTTTAACTTAAAAGATTTTATTATACGTGTTAAAAGGTCACCATGAAAACGGTTGAGTTAAAATACGAATGGTCCATGACCCGAGGTTAAGCCCAACTTATGGGATAAGTCTGCCCGGAACCAACCGGCATATCCAGCATCCATAAGTCGCAGGCTTAATGTGGGAGGTCTGGCCTAGTATAAATGAATAATATAATGAATTGAGTTATTTAACTTGTTTGAAATAACAACGCCATTTTAACCCGAACATGTCTAGCGATTTACTTTATTCATTTAAAAATGAATATTAAAAAGAAATGAATATTAAAAAGAAATGATTTATAAATTAATATTTTGGGAATATTAATATTTTTAATATGATAAGGAAATAGAATATTCAATTTTGACTTTAAATTGAAAATAAAGTTAAAACCGTTTTAAAGCAAATTTATAAATATTTTATAAAGTACGTTTTAAATAGAAATCGACGATATAATATATTAAATATATATATATATATATATATATATATATATTTAATGGCCTGAATAGAACGCGCCGCGCAGCGACCGTTCGCGAATTTCGACCATTAACTTTAAATGGACGTAACGGGAGATCCAAGAGCTTTTCAATGAATATAATAGTTTTAAAATCTAATGGTTGGATTTGGAATTATGTCCAAATCAAATTTAGAAAATGTCGCTATGGATGCAGTTCGGTGGCCGTTATTGGAAACCGACTGTACGAGCGAAAATAAAATTATTAAAAATATGGAAATATTATGTAAAATCATAATGAATGATTTAAAAGGAATTTAGATGAAATTTTCCAATAGTGAAGAGATAAAAATATATTTTATCGATATGAACTAGTTATTAACTAGAACAAATCTTATAATTAAGATTTAATAAAGTTTTCCAATTAGTTAATATTTACTTGGAATTAAATAGAATAAATTGGATTTTTGGGTTGTCGTGAATGGTGTCTTAAATAACACTGTTCTTAACCCCAGTTGAGAAAAGAATAAATCTTTTAATTAAGATTTTTAGAGTTTCAATCATATTTGATAATTGGAATAAAATGAAATGTAAATTGGATTTATCGTGAACAGTGTTTTAAATGACACTTGTTCTTTAACCCAGTTTGCGGTGAAATATAATTTGGGATTTATGAATCTTTTATTTAGAATTAAAATGGAATATTTTCCAAGAGTAAAGTTTTCCAATTTAATATATTAAATTGGGATTGAATGGAATTTGATTTAATAATATTCGAGATGAGCTTCTGTAAAAGAAAGCCGTTAATATATATGGAATTTAAAAGGCTTTGCCGTTATTCCATTTATATTAATAGCCCGATACAGAAATTCATATCTGTTATACATTAGTCTGATTCCTATGAAAATCCCCTATTTAATGGAGATGAATTTGAATTTATCGTGAACAATGTTTTAAATGACATTAGTTCTTTAACTCATATAAGGATAAGATTAATTTCTTAAAATTAAATAATCATTAAATAATGATTTTGATATTTAAAACCAAATTGGAGTTTTTAATAAATATTTAAAAGAAAAGATTTAAGAATAAACTTAAAGGGTTTGTCTTTTATAGAATAATACGAATATTTTATTAGAAGAATATTCTGAATTGGAATGTGGCGTTGGATGTGTTTTTATAGTACTTGATTTTTAATTATAAAATACGTGAGTTATTCGGGAAGACCGAGTTTAACCCGCTCCGAATAATTACTACGACGATGAAGTGTCGAAGATGAAGACGGTGGTTGAAGACCGACGATCTTCACATCGGATGGATGTGTTGCTACAGAGACCATTGATGGGAGTAGCTACCTTGAAGGGGCTTCAGTGGTGGCCGTCCGGACTATTGTTGATTGTTCGGATTTGGTTTTAGCTTAGACCCAGAGCATAAGCTAGTAAATGGATGCGTGTCTGACATTGGATTTCGTTCCATGTGAATTAAATCGATTTCTGTTAATGTATGTCTATTTGGTGGTAGAGGATTTATTCTCTACTTAACACCCGGGTATATGTTAATGGTGATTGATCGCATGGCGTGGATTGTCAGTGTGGCACGCCAAGATGCAAATGATCAAGGCTTTTGTTGAAAAGCAGGGCCTTGTGGGATGATCAAAGTATAGCCTATTACGGTATAGCTTTGTGTATAGCGTGACTTCTCGAGCCTCACACCCTGGTATGAGTCAAAAACGGGATTAGGACTGCAGGGAGTGCACACGTTTCTTTCTAGCTAGGAGTGGTGTTAGTGCTTAAACTGGCTGACATTTTACTTATGTGGATGATGGATTTTGAGGCGCCTCGGATTTTTATAGGCCATTAGTGGTCATACTATAGGTCCAAAGGGACCGAGAAGCGTGTGTTCAGGCATAATTAATCCACTACCCTTAGGTAGGGACCGGCCCTGAAGATCCAAGGGTTCACTGCGGGGGATCCTGAGGCATTTGCTAGAGTGTCTCGAATCGGAGAGGAGCTTGCCCCTAGCCTCGACTCATGATGGAAATCCAATTTCCAATACGACCTTGCGGTTTTGATTGTAGAACTAGTATGGCGACATGATATATGGTACCCATGTCGTCTATGATTGATATTTATGATTGAAATGTTTTATTAAAACATATACACACTAATATTAAATCCGTTTTATCGTATCAAGCATCTTTTGACCATTATAAGGTAAAACCCTATCCTCCGGTTTGCGTTGCATTGTGTGATGGGACTTGGGTCTTATAATGGTTTCATTTTTCTAAAAAGCATTGCGTTGTTTAAACGATTTACTTTACTTATGCACGGGTAATCCAATGGAGTAAACCCGTTCCGCGTTAGCGGCGTGGTCCTGTGATTAGCCATATTAATTAGATAGTTAAGTAAGATTTCTCATACCAGTCCCATGACTGACCTGTAGTTTGTTTCACTGGCAAACTCGGGTGCACTTATTTTCCACACGGGCAGTCGAGTAGCTTTTTGCAGATATATTTACAGGATCCTGGCTTACAGCTGAAGCGGTATTCGGAAAGCTCTGTATCCGTGTATTCCTTTCAGTTGTATATTTGTAATATTTTCCGCTGCTATTTTAACGTAATTTAAAACTCTGATATTATTGTATTCCTATTATGTAATAAGTATTCATACTCTGTCACATTCTTGTACTCTGATGTAATTGTTGTAATCAGCATAAAATGTTCTTCAGTTTATGTTTTGATGTGTATTGTTCTCAAAGCAATCCAGCCTTTCCTTTACTGGGAAGTTTGGGTCGTCACATGTGGTATCAGAGCTTTGGTTTACAGAGCTCGAGAACAAGGCACATTAGAACCGAACGAAAGAATTCATTAGAGATTGGATTAGTAATATCCAATAAGAATAACTCGTTAGAGATGGGATCAGTAGTATCCTAGAACAAGTGTAAAGAGTATTATTTTCTTTAAAATGAAAACAAATTTTAGTTTTGAAATTTTATCTTAAAATACGTATTTGAGTATATTATATTTTAATGTGGACAATCGAGTATATAAAGATTTCGAATATACAAGTAATTAACGGATATTCGAAGTTTTAATATACTGGATAGATATAGAATCACACTCTAGCCGCCCGGAGATAATTCTGATAATGCTGCAGCATTATCAGTATTTATTTCCTACTTTCGAAAGTGGTATATCTATATATTTCCGTTGACTAGTATGAGAACCAAAACTAGATAGGATATATTGCTGTGATTTGCACTAGAATATGATTTTTGACTATATATAAAAGTTATATATATTTGAAAAGTTAATTACCTAATTGATTGTTGGTTGTGATGTTTGATAATTAGTTTCACTAATTAAAATATTAGAATGATAATTAATTTAACTAAACAAAATTATTGAAACCAATAAATAAAATTTAATTGAGTTAGTTAATTAAACAAACTTTTAGCTACGTTCCTTTTCGAGGACGAAAAGATTTTAAGTGGGGGCGATTGTAACAACCCGGAATTTTGGGGCCAATTTAAAATTTTTATTTTAGAAATTTTAATGGAAATTTAATATTTAAAATAATTTATTTTAAATAATAACGGCTAAAAATTTATTTTGAAAACGAATATATTTAATTTAATTAGAAAAGGAGTTAGAAACAGCGCTGCCGTTTGAAATTTTGATTTTGAACTTTAACTGACTGTACAGGATGCAAAATAAATCGAATTTCAGTGAAAACCAAAAATATTTAAATCTGTTTAATTATATCTTTCTAACGAATCTGAAAAATCTAAATTTCACTTTAAAAATAAAAAGTTATGTCCAGTTTAAAATTTAGAAAAGTCGCTATAGAATTTAATTTAATTTTAATATAATATATAGCCCCTAAAAATAGCCATTTTGCAAATGACCTCGGTTTTCGATGAAACCACTTTTGTTGGAACCAGAATGTCGAATTATTGCTAGGTTTCAATTTTCATAATTTTTCGAATTAATATGTGAGTGTGGCAAAGGAAAACGTGTTTTGTCAATTACAGTCAAATTTAATCGACTTGAAAAAAGCCATTTTTCATACAGTCTCAGAATTCGACGAAATTAGTCTCGTTAGGACCGTATCATCAAAACATAACTAGAAATAATTTTTTCTGGAATTTTTAGAGGTCGTATGTGGCCCCGGCATATTTAAATGTACGGTGGAAATTAAATTATTAATTCAATATTGTAATTTTAATTAAACACGCAACAGATTTCAGAATTGGGCCACGGGACATAGCCCATCGCGTTCAGAAGGCGTCAAAACGCTAAGGTAGACACTAGTTGGGCCTGATTTGGAGACAGTCCGAAAATTTCACTTTAAAACACGAAAAACGAGATTAAATATTAAAATTTTCGGAAACCCTAATCCTAAAAACATGGAGCCGCCGGCCTCTCTTTTAATGGCCAGAATCATCCCGATTTCAAATGCTAAATTCTTCCAATCCAGACAACGAAAATCAACAAACCATATATCAAATCGAAGAGTTTTCTGAGAGCTATCAATCGGTACGGGTATGATTGGGGTTCAATCATCAGATAGGCCGATTTCTTGCTCCAAAGCGCCGGCGTTTGGAGTCGTTGCTGGCACGGTGGGGACCACCAAGTTGGGTGGCGAAGCGAAGGGAGGATGGCGGCGGTCGGCGCTTCAACGAGGTGATGTTGGATCCGGGTACGGCGCGGTGTATGGAGGGAATTTCTAACCCTAAGTCTGAGTGATGGGTTCGGTTCAATTCGATGGTAGCAGGAAGAAGAAGAACGTGGACAAAGGGTATAATTCTTATTTTTAATTATTTAATTAAAATAATTTATAATGTTTCTAACTAAATTTAATCGTAACTAATTCATTCGAAATCAGAATCAAACGAAACTGAAAGCGTTGGAATCGCAATGAAAAATACTACGTCATGGAGCAGACTAGGACCATTTCTAAGCAAATCAAATTTTGGCCAAATTTCAGATCTGAATGGAAAGCTATTGGTGAGAATTCTATATTTAAAAATAATTAAAATATTAATTATTTCTCGCTATTTAAATCCATGTTTGTATGTTGAATTATTCAGATCTTTGATGTATGGAATTGTTGTGTATTGATTTTGATGATTGTGATGCGATGATTTAATTGATTTGTTCTGTGTTGTAATAACATAGCTTAGTTCGCTAAAATTATAGATCGATGTGTTTTAATTTAAATTAGATCATGTTGGAAATGTTTGTTGAATAATTGTAAAAATATTGTTTTGTCTATTTTATTGAATTGAAATAAAAGCGTCAATTCAATATAAAATTATCATTTTGCCTATTTTATTGAATTGAGATAAATTGTCAATTTGATAAAAAGAAATATTTTGTTGCCATTTTCCATTTTAGATAAAAAGAAACATTTTGTTGTTATTTCTTTTAATATTAAAAAGATCATTTTGTGTCATTCCTTTTAGAATTAAAAAGGTTTGCTTTTTATTTTTATTTTTAAAAATAAAAAAATTATGAAGTTGAAAGTTGCATTATTTTTATTTACATTTTAGATAGAATTATGAATTAAAAAGGATCATTTTTGTAGCCATTTCCTTTCAACATCAATAAGAACATTTTTTTTGCTAGCTCTTCTTTTTAGAATTAAGGGTATCATTTTTGTTAACATTCTTTTTCCCATTAGGGATTAAAAAAAAAACATGTTTGTGTCATTTTCCCTTTTTGATAAAAAGAAACATGTTTGTGTCATTTTCCCTTTTTGATAAAAAGAAACATTTTTGTGTCAATTCCTTTTTAGATTTAAAGGTCATATTTGTAGCGTCAAGATTGTTCATATTTAAAAGTTACATTTTTATTTACATTTTAGATGTGAATAAAAACACGAACCTAATAGCTGCATTTTTTTATCTACATTTTAGATGTAAATACAAACTTGAATTGTTAATGTTGTAATTTTTATCGTCGTTTTAAGATGCGGTAAAAATAGAAATGTTGACGTTACTATTTTATTGTCATTTTTGATGCGATAAAAATAGAAATGTTAATGTTATATTTTTATCGTCATTTTAGATACGATAACAAGAATATATTTTTGGTGTTATATTTTTATTGTTATTTTAGAGAGAAAAAAAAAAGATTGGAATTGAGAACATTACTTTTATTGTCTTTCTAGAGACAATCAAAGGGATGGGTAAAAATGTCACTTTTGTATTGTCATTTTTTTTAGATGAATAGAAATGGTAGGATTAAAACATTAAAAATGTTAACATTAGATTAAAAACATTAAAAATGTTAACATTAGATTAAATAGAACATTTTGATTAGAAAATGTCCATTTAGTTAAAAAGTACATTTTGGTAGAAAATGTGCATTAGAAATAAAAGGAACATTTTGATTTAAATATGTCCTTTGGTTAGAAATATTCTATTAGACTAAATCAGTCATTCTTGTTAAGATTTGAATTGACATATAAATTTTGTCATTTTTGTTAAGGTTAGATTGACGTATAAATTTGTCGCTTTCGTCAAATTTAGAATTAAAAGAACATTTATGCTAGAAATAAACACTTATGTTAGAACCCAAGAATAAACATTTATGTTAGAATCCAAGAATAAACATTTATGATTTGAATCCCAGAATGTCATTTATGATTAGAATTCAAGAATGTCATTTATAGGAGAATTTAAGAACGTCATTTATGTTAAAAATTCAAAACCTTGTCTACACAGCAATTAACAAGTTTCCTGACTTGTTTATGTTGATTGGGACGATAATTTTTACACATCGCCCAAGTGCACAGATAATTTATTTGATTAATTGTTATGTGTTATGTGTTGGTTGAAAACCCCACACGGTCTTGGGATGATATTCACACATCTCCCTTGTGATTAGTTTTAAGCGTTATTTATTTGACGCTTATACAGTATTAATATTCACTTTGGATGTTTGGATGTTATTAATGATTTTTATCATTAGTGTAGAATACATTGCGGTGTTTGAAACCCATATAGTTAAATTATATGGTAATTGTTTGGGCCTCGTTCCAATTTTGAATTAAAATAATATTTTAATATAATATTCAGTTAAAGGAAATGAAATAATGGTGTTGATGTTTTTAACTCAAAAGATTTTATTATACGTGTTAAAAGGTCACCATGAAAAGGGTTGAGTTAAAATACGAACGGTCCATGACCCGAGGTTAAGCCCAACTTATGGGATAAGTCTGCCCGGAACCAACCGGCATATCCAGCATCCATAAGTCGCAGGCTTAATGTGGGAGGTCTGGCCCAGTATAAATGAATAATATAATGAATTGGGCTATTTAACTTGTTTGAAATAACAATGCCATTTTAACCCGAACGTGTCTAGCGATTTACTTTATTCATTTAAAAATGAATATTATAAAGAAATGAATACTAAAAAGAAATGATTTATAAATTAATATTTTGGGAATATTAATATTTTTAATATGATAAGGAAATAGAATATTCAATTTTGACTTTAAATTGAAAATAAAGTTAAAACCGTTTTAAAGCGAATTTATAAATATTTTATAAAGTACGTTTTAAATAGAAATCGACGATATAATATATATATATATATATATATATATATATTTAATGGCCTGAATAGAACGCGCCGTGCAGCGACCGTTCGCGAATTTCGACCATTAACTTTAAATGGACGTAACGAGAGATCCGACCGTCGGATTCTCCAAAAACTGGAACCGTTGATTTCGTATCGAAAAGAGCTTTTCAATGAATATAAGAGTTTTAAAATCTAACGGTTGGATTTGGAATTATGTCCAAATCAAATTTAGAAAAGGTCGCTATGGATGCAGTTCGGTGGCCGTTATTGGAAACCGACTGTACGAGCGAAAATAAAATTATTAAAAATATGGAAATATTATGTAAAATCATAATAAATGATTTAAAAGGAATTTAGATGAAATTTTCCAATAGTGAAGAGAAAAAAATATTTTTTATCGATATGAACTAGTTATTAACTAGAACAAATCTTATAATTAAGATTTAATAAAGTTTTCCAATAAGTTAATATTTACTTGGAATTAAATAGAATAAATTGGATTTTTGGGTTGTCGTGAATGGTGTCTTAAATAACACTATTCTTAACCCCAGTTGAGAAAAGAATAAATCTTTTAATTAAGATTTTTAGAGTTTCAATCATATTTGATAATTGGAATAAAATGAAATGTAAATTGGATTTATCGTGAACAATGTTTTAAACGACACTTGTTCTTTAACCCAGTTTGCAGTGAAATATAATTTGGGATTTATGAATCTTTTATTTAGATTTAAAATGGAATATTTTTCAAGAGTAAAGTTTTCCAATTTAATATATTAAATTGGGATTGAATGGAATTTGATTTAATAATATTCGAGATGAGCTTCTGTAAAAGAAAGCCGTTAATATATATGGAATTTAAAAGGCTTTGCCGTTATTCCATTTATATTAATAGCCCGATACAGAAATTCATATCGGTTATACATTGGTCTGATTCCTATGAAAATCCCCTATTTAATGGAGATGAATTTGAGTTTATCGTGAACAATGTTTTAAATGACATTAGTTCTTTAACTCAAATAAGGATAAGATTAATTTCTTAAAATTAAATAATCATTAAATAATGATTTTGATATTTAAAACCAAATTGGAGTTTTTAATAAATCTTTAAAAGAAAAGATTCAAGAATAAACTTAAAGGGTTTGTCTTTGATAGCATAATACGAATCTTTTTTTAGAAGAATATTCTGAATTGGAATGTTGCGTTGGATGTGTTTTTATAGTATTTGATTTTTAATTATAAAATACGTGAGTTATTCGGGAAGACCGGGTTTAACCCATTCCGAATAATTACTACGACAATGAAGAGTCGAAGATGAAGACGGTGGTTGAAGATCGACGATCTTCATATCGGATGGATGTGTTGCTACAGAGACCCTTGATGGGAGTAGCTACCTTGAAGGGGCTTCAGTGGTGGCCGTCCGGACTATTGTTGATTGTTCGGATTTGGTTTTCGCTCAGACCCAGAGCATAAGCTAGTAAATGGATGCGTGTTTGACATTGGATTTCGTTCCATGTGAATTAAATCGATTTCTGTTAATGTATGTCTGTTTGGTGGTAGAGGATTTATTCTCTACTTAACACCCGAGTATATGTTAATGGTGATTGATCACATGGCGTGGATTGTCAATGTGGCACGCCAAGATGCAAATGATCAAGGATTTTGTTGAAAAGCAGGGCCTTGTGGGATGATCAAAGTATAGCCTATTATGGCATAGCTTTGTGTATAGCGTGACTTCGCGAGCCTCACACCCCGGTATGAGTCAAAAACGGGATTTGGACTGCAGGGAGTGCACACGTTTCTTTCTAGCTAGGAGTGGTGTTAGTGCTTAAACTGGCTGACATTTTACTTATGTGGATGATGGATTTTGAGGCGCCTTGGATTTTTATAGGCCGTTAGTGGTCATACTATAGGTCCAAAGGGACCGGGAAGCGTGTGTTCAGGCATAATTAATCCACTACCCTTAGGTAGGAACCGGCCCTGAAGATCCAAGGGTTCACTGCGGGGGATCCTGAGGCATTTGCTAGAATGTCTCGAATCGGAGAGGAGCTTGCCCCTAGCCTCGACTCATGATGGAAATCCAATTTCCAATACAACCTTGCGGTTTTGATTGTAGAACTAGTATGGCGACATGATATATGGTACCCATGCCGTCTATGATTGATATTTATGATTGAAATGTTTTATTAAAACATATACACACTAATATTAAATCCGTTTTATCGTATCAAGCATCTTTTGACCATTATAAGGTAAAACCCTATCCTCCGGTTTGCGTTGCATTGTGTGATGGGACTTGGGTCTTATAATGGTTTCATTTTTCTAAAAAGCATTGCGTTGTTTAAACGATTTACTTTACTTATGCACGGGAAATCCAATGGAGTAAACCCGTTCCGCGTTAGCGGCGTGGTCCTGTGATTAGCCATATTAATTAGATAGTTAAGTAAGATTTCTCATACCAGTCCCATGACTGACCTGTAGTTTGTTTCACTGGCAAACTCGAGTGCCCTTATTTTCCACACGGGTAGTCGAGTAGCTTTTTGCAGATATATTTACAGGATCCTGGCTTACAGCTGAAGCGGTATTCGGAAAGCTTTGTATCCGTGTATTCCTTTCAGTTGTATATTTGTAATATTTTCCGCTGCTATTTTAATGTAATTTAAAAATCTGATATTATTGTATTCCTATTATGTAATAAGTATTCATTCTCTGTCACATTCTTGTACTCTGATGTAATTGTTGTAATCAGCATAAAATGTTCTTCAGTTTATGTTCTGATGTATATTGTTCTCAAAGCAATCCAGCCTTTCCTTTACTGGGAAGTTTGAGTCGTCACAAAACACCTACCCGACTTAAACCTTTCACCTTGCATCTATAAATACACTTAGAAAAACCTCACAAACATATAGCCAAATACACTGTGAAATAAGTGTAAATAGAATAAACCTTAGAACTAAAATGATAGGAAAAGCAGTGGAAAACAAGAATAAAGCCTGGAAACAAAACTGTGGCAAACACAGTAAAGAGTGGTGAACAAAAATCAAAGACTGGAGATAAAAGAAAACACATACAAAAAATGAATGTAAACCAACATAAGCAAAAAGTGATATTGATAAAACCTGGAGCAAAAGGCAGTGGACATCAGCAAGACAATGAACAAAATAAGTGGGTAAACTTTTCCCTATGATTGTTGATGGTTTTACAAATACATATATGTGCATATATGTTACTGAGTGTGTGTAAATAGAATTCCACCTTTAGGACAACCTAGATCTAAAAGCACTAAGTAAATGAAAATCTGGAAGAAAACATACACACACCGTAATATGACAAAGTGAGTAAACTACTCCTGTTCTCTTTCCTAACCTAATGTAGGAACATGTCTATTTATGATACAAGCAGCATGTGTGTATACGCCTGTTTTGGGTGTTATCTTCTATCTTAAGAGTCATAGCAAAAACAGAGATTAAAATACAAAAGGGAATGAAGCAAAAATATGTGTGAGTAAACACTTATAATAAATCTTCACTGTTTTTAATATGTGTCAATATATGTGTCACTTTTGGTTCAAGCAATTATGTTGATATTGTGTAAAGGATAATTTCTTAACTAGTTAGATGTAGATTGAGTACTTTAGGAACCTGGAAAGAGAGTAGAATAACACCAAACAATAGAAAAACAGTAACGCACACTTGTGAGTAAAACCTCTCCTATATTTTTCTTTTCACTTATCCTAATCTATGAACATTTCTATTTTGATTAAAATATATATATATCGGTAGAGGTATGCATCTGGGTTTTTAAGGGATGAATATCATAAGAAATAATGTGTAGAAATACAAGCCAGTATTATATATGTATTATTTACTTCGACAAAGTTTTCATTCCATGGCCGGGCTTCTTGTGTTGCTTTCATGATATGAACCTGAGAATATTAATCAATGTTGGTAGTAACCTATATATATATAGATACATACACTATAGTTCATATTAAATAGGCACCGACTTCATAGGGCTGATATGTATTTAATTGTAATATAGGAGTGCTTAATTAAGAATTAAAAATTTGAACATATATGAGGAAGGAAAACAGAACATATATTGTGAATAAACTTCCCATAATTTCATTCCTATCTTAAGTTAGGAATTTCTTCTGTACAATCCAAACGTGTGTCCGTATATACATTAGATTTGTGCTTTCATATCATACTGCATATCATGATAGACTACTGGATAAATATCCTTGATTTAAGGTTAACTGTGTGTTTAAATCATGCACAAAATCCACCTTTTGTCACTTAAAAAAAAAATCAATAACCAACTTCTAGTATACGTTAGGACTGAATATAAACATGGAATTGGTTCAAAATTTAATTAAGTATGATTGAAATTATATATATAACTAAAAAATTCAATTAGTTCATTTGCAAGAATTCTATCAAATAAGGTTATATATACACCGTTTGGGTGGGCTCGGCGTGACGAAAACGGCATCGTCGACAGTGGGGTACCGAGTTGCGCACCAGGGGAAAATCAAAGGTGGGGCCATCGTCCAGCACGAGTCATATTTCGGTGGTTGTTCGTAGAACAGGGTGGTGGAGCGAGTTGTTTTGGGTGGAGATGATTGGCTTTTAAGCTGCATGGAAGTGTCGAATTTCTATATTTTGGGGTGATGGAAGTTCCGGTGGTGGAACTAAATTCAGGCGAGGAAACTGAATATGCGCCAATGATCAGAAGGACAGGATAGCGACGGAGTTCATCGTGCATGTGCAAGGCCGAAGCTGTAAACAGAGGAAGGATAACAACAGGTTTATAGAAAAAGAAAATAGAAAATAAACATGAATCTAAGGGTAAACTACTGACTAAGCTATTTCATTTAGCAATTATGTAGTGTCTATAATAGTGAACAATTTAGCAGAAGATATGATTGGATCGGATAAATTTGGCAGGAAGAAAGGAAGCAACAAGAAAGAAAGTAAGGTGAAGCCGAAAGTTTGATGAAAGCAGGAGGGTTTGGATACTAAAAATAGAAATATTGTGAAGTATACTTGGCAGGAGTTATACAAACATAAAAAGGTTTATACGTGACTTGCTGGGCTTTAAAATTTGATATGGCATGGCAAAAGGAAAGGGAGAGCAAGAGTTTGAGCACGTAAGAAAGGGGATTATGGTGTGGATCTATGTTTTAGAGTGCTAGGACCATGATTTCTATGGGTCTATTCCATTTGCTTGGCACGACAGACAGGATGAATAAAACAAGAAATTAGAGGATGGACGTTGGGCTGATTTCATGAAAATGGGCTTGGGCCTAAAGGAAATTAAAAAGCTAATTATTGGATGTTTAAAATTTTAGTATTTTTATTTAGTCAAACATTATATATGCAACTGTATAATTAAAGAAGTGAGAATTTGACTATTACGATGGATGATATAATGAATTAGGGTATGTATATGAAACATTAGATTGTAAAGGGCCTAGGACATCCGTACGGTTTAACTAACTAGATATTAATAAAAATATGTTTTAATAGAATTAAATAAGAGACAAAACAAGAAGAAAGGATTCGGAGATCATCGAATTATTTTGTGATCACAAAAATAGACGTCATCATGTAAATTAAATTCGAATATCAAATATTTAAATATATATATGTATAGTCTATTAAAATAGAATAAGTTTTGAATAAAATCAATATATTTATTCCAAAGAAATTGGAATAAATATGACACGGAATTAATTGTCAGCCAAAATCACATATTCCAAACTATTATTAGTTTGAAAAAAAATATAAACTATGATTGATTATGATTATCTGTTATGTTATGAAATGTTCAATAAATCTAAATTAGTAAAAAAAAAGAACGTTGACACATTCTATTGAAATCGTCTTGTGCTGATTACGGTTCTAAATTAGAAATCAGATTGTATAAGTTAATTAAATATAATGGACAAATTATGGAATTTACTTATGTTATAAATAATTTGAATAAATGTTTTACTTGATTATACTCTTTAATTTTGATAGTAAAACACCAACTATCAAATAAAAATTCCTTACGTATTAGTTCGAAGAGACCGGGATGGGAACTGGACCCAAAACCACTTCCAACCGACTTTACGTAAACTAACTTGCAGGGACGATTATACGATTTAAAGAAAACCATAGATCTTCATAAGCGGAAGAACTACTTGTTGAAACTCTCTGGGTAGCTCCTTGAGATATTTTAGCAGTGATTCCATCGTAATTGAAATCTTCGGATTTGCAAGGACTACTCGCTACTGATCCATGGGGTGATTCCTATACTGGATGCAGTAGGAGAGTGCCTTCGGTTCATCCTGTTCCTGGATGACTTGTATGGACGAGTGTCTGACAGAGTATTTCCTGAAAGCCACGTACGATGATTTTTATAAATATACCGAGTTGGTGGCAGAGGAGAGCACTTCTTTTACACCTAGAGTATATTTGTGGACGTCAATCAGTGATTTGACAGATCTGACTATGTGGCATTCAAAGTAAATGATGACCATTTTTTCTAAAAGTAAATTCTAACCTCAAGCCTCATCAACCGGGAAATGACAAAAATCGGGCATGCAGCATGGCTATGTAGGTCGCTCCCATTAGGGTGTATAATCATCTATCTAGAGAAATTTCTTTTGCCTCTTTAATCTATTTCGATGTTGTCCCTTTTCGGGAAATGGTGGTTTGAGCCCAACCGTTGGTGATATACATTCGATACACTCAAGCGAAATGAGTGGTCAGTCATGTGTGGGCCGGGTTGCAAGACGTTCTTGTTAAACCCCGTGTATTCCCCTCTAGAGATACACTATCGGCAGGTGGTCCCATACCTTGTCATAGTCAGAATCCATTACCCAATAAGCGCCCGCGATTTTGATTGTATACTATATATGTGGAGCGTGAGATGCAAGCGTTCCGCTAGATTGCTATTTATTTGTATTTAGACACCATTATAATATCAGATGATATATATGATTTCGAAAATGATTTGGGTTACCGTAAGGAAAAACCATCCGTGTTTATGTATGGATCGGTCTTACGATTATCATTTATTTCAAAAGGATTTTTGAACGTTAAACCAATCTGTTTTAAATCGTTTACTCACACCAGTCCCATGACTGACCCAGAGTTTATTTTTCTGTGTTTTCCCTAAAACTCTTGGGTGCCCAAATTTGTATGGGCAGTCAAGTGGTTTCAGGATTTTACAGATTCATTTGATGAAGCTTAGAGAAGGAGACTTCAACATTAGATATATAGAGTTGTTTCCGCTGTGTTGTATATGAGTTATACTCTGATGATGCATGTAAGTGTAAACACCAGTTTTGTATTTCATGTATTGTTAAATAATATATTTTATTCTGTTTCGCTGTGAGATTCGTATTTACTTTGATTCTGATGGGTTCTGTTCTTCTTTGTCTTCTATTCTAACTTTCTTTCTTTCTATTTCTCACCCTCTAACTTCTTTCTATTAACGATTTATTAATTTCTGATGCTTGATTAGTCGATATATGATACAGGATATATATTTGTGTCTATAATTAGGATCGGGACTTTTCGGGTCGTTACAGTTGGTTTCAGACAATGGTTTGGAATTAACCTTGGCTCTGTGGCGTAACTTGATAAAGATAGGGTTAATAATACCCTAGGTTGAGTTTGAGTGCATATATATGAGCGCGTATTTGTTAATTGATATAAAAACTATTTTATATTGTGTTGATTGGTTTGTCAAGTAGATTATGAACTTTGATTGATACGGGATTGCAAACGGTATCGATAGTTGTTCATTAACTTTTGAATTGAGTAATTCGACACAGTATTATTTTAAAAACTAGGTAAATGAAATAATTTTATCTAAAATTATATTTTGATATAAAAGAATAATTTTCAGAAATTATTATAAATTGTTGTGTTGATTGCTATTGTATTCTGGTAACAGAGAATAACATGAAGATAGTTATATGAAACCAAATTGAAATTATATAAACTAAAAGTTACAAATGGGATGACCCTAAAACTTAATTCAAATGGGAAATTGAATTTGAAATCCCGGAAGTTAGAAAGATTTTTGATGGGAGGTTATTTGAGAAAAATAAGTTGTCTTAGGAAATTCAAAGGTATTGAAAATAAGAAAGGTGTTTTCAAAGTATATTCAAACTAATTCGAAATAAAACCGATAATTTAGATTCAGGAACTTTACAATTTAAATAAGACAAACCTTGTGGATTTAGGAAGAGAAGGTGAACTGAATAGACTAGAGTTGACTGAGGTTATGTTGAATAGGATAAAATTGGATTGGAGTTTAAAAGGAGGAGTTGAAGAAGATAGGTATAGCTGAACATATCTGATTCAAGCCAATGAGTTTTGGAATTAATTTCCAACTATAATCAGATATATTTGGGGTTTTTAAGAATTAAGAATGGAGTTAATAAATCGGAACCTAATTGGGGATTAATTGGATAAATGATTTTCTGGGTATTGATCTGATGTTGATTTCGGTCTTCGCGGTTGATACTTAGAGGATTATTTTTCTTACTAATTTACTGTTGGGATGATAAATGTGGAAGAACATTAAAGCGTGGATACGGAATGGAGATGTTTTCCAACAGTAATAACAGATATTCGTAAGTTATGAGTATAACTATGATTGATAGCTAATTGTTGTGGTTCCCGTGAAATGTTAGGTAGATAACCATTGTTTTTAATACCCTATTTGTTGTAATTATTAGTGGATAACCCATGTATGTGTCGATATAAGTCTATAATTTTGAATATAATTGGAATCCCCTCGTTACTCTTTAATTTCGGGGACGAAATTCTTTTAAGGGGGGTAGATTGTAATGACCCAGTTTTGGACTAGTTTTATAATCTATAATGTATAGATTATACTATTAATTTAATTTAACTTAATAAAATAAGATTTTATATATTTGGGAAAAATATCCGGGAAATTCCAAATATATTCTTGACTATTTAAATTTCCATAACCAATGTTATGTGTATATATATAAATTAGATAATTTATGTTTTATCATTTTGTGATGTTTTAATTACTCTTAAACTCCTACATATATAGATTTCTTAAGTAAGGCATATAAAGGGAAATGTGATTACTTCAATTGTAATTTAATCTGGATTATTCACTTGAAATTGAAATAATAATTTACATAAGTAAAATATCAATTTATTTTACATGAGAATATCATGACTTTAAATAATAAGAAGAAGACGAGTGAATTCTAACTTTTGCCTTAATTTAAATATAAGTGAAATACATACGTAGACAAGTTTACTTTTGTACAATCGTAGTATTTAAGCTTGTGTGTACACTTGCATATTAATAAATATAGTACGTATGGAAGTGTAGTATGTACATTATAAACATGTAAATAGATATATATTTGTGTATAAGTGTGGCATGAATTTAAAGTGTATATGGCATATTAATTTAACATAAATGTACATGAAGTATTAAAATAATAAAAAAGTAAAATAGAAATCTAAGCCAAGTTGAGAAAAACAAAGCTGCAACTTCTTGCTAATCAAATGATAAGAAAATCATACATAGAGTAGCCTAGACCTTATGAATCAAAGCTAAGGCAAATTAATTGAAAGGAAAGTTGCAGCCAAGAAAAGAAAGCCTATACAAATATGACATGAAGACATCCTATGAAGTGGTAGGCCTACAAGTTGGCATTCTAGAGATTTAAGCCAACACTAGCCAAGTGAAACACATCTCTGTAGATTGCAATGACAAGCACAATTGAGAGGAGAAATGGTAACCGAAGTACACAAGATCTTGATATGAAATCAAGTCATTTATCAGTGATCTTGCCTTAGTGGCTATGTTTACTCTATATATATAAAAGGACACACTTGCAGTAAGGAAACATGTCTAGGCTATGAAAACTTAGGAGAAAATAGAGGCAGTATTGGATTGTAAAATCAAAACATCAACATCACTTCTTCAATCGCCGCTGCATATGAAACCTTCCCGCCAAACACCTACCCGACTTAAACCTCTCACCTTGCATCTATAAATACACTTAGAAAAACCTCACAAACACATAGCCAAATACACTGTGAAACAAGTGTAAATAGAATAAACCTTAGAACTAAAATGGTAGGAAAAGCAGTGGAAAACTAGAATAAAGCCTGGAAACAAAACTGTGGCAAACACAGTAAAGAAGGGTGAACAAAAATCAAAGACTGGAGATAAAAGAAAACACATACAAGAACTGAATGTAAACCAACAGAAGCAAGAAGTGATATTGACAAAACCTGGAGCAAAAGGCAGTGGACATCAGCAAGACAATGAACAAAATAAGTGAGTAAACTTTTCTCTGTGATTGTTGATGGTTTTACAAATACATATATGTGCATATATGTTACTGAGTGCGTGTAAATAGAATTCAACCTTTATGACAACCTAGATCTAAAAGCACTAGGTAAATGAAAATCTGGAACAAAACATACACACACCGTAATATGACAAAGTGAGTAAACTACTCCTGTTCTCTTTCCTAACCTAATGTAGGAACATGTCTATTTATGATACAAGCTGCATGTGGGTATACATCTGTTTTGGGTGTTATCTTCTATCTTAAGAGTCATAGCAAAAACAGAGATTAAAATACAAAAGGGAATGAAGCAAAAATATGTGTGAGTAAACACTTATAATAAATCTTCACTGTTTTTAATATGTGTTAATATATGTGTCACTTTTGGTTCAAACAATTATGTTGATATTGTGTAAAGGATAATTTCTTAACTAGTTAGATGTAGATTGAGTACTTTAGGAACCTGGAAAGAGAGTAGAATAACACCAAACAATAGAAAAACAGTAACACACACTTGTGAGTAAAATCCCTCCTATATTTTTCTCTTCGCTTATCCTAATCTATGAACATTACTATTTTGATTAGAATATATATATCGGTAGAGGTATACATCTGGGTTTTTAAGGGATGAATATCATAAGAAATAATGTGTATAAATACAAGCCAGTATTATATATGTATTATTTACTTCGACAAAGTTTTCGTTCCATGGCCGGGCTTCTTGTGTTGCTTTCATGATATGAACCTGAGAATATTAATCAATGTAGGTAGTAACCAATATATATATATATATATATATATATACACACATACACTAAAGTTTATATTAAATAGTAATCGACTTCATAGGACTGATATGCATCTAATTGTAATATAGGAGTGCTTAATTAAGAATTAAAATTTTGAACATATATGAGGAAGGAAAACAGAACATATATTGTGAATAAACTTCCCATAATTTCATTCCTATCTTAAGTTAGGAATTTCTTCTGTGCAATCCAAATGTGTGTCCATATATACATTAGATTTGTGCTTTCATATCATACTGAATATCATGATAGACTATTGGATAAATATCCTTGATTTAAGGTTAACTGTGTATTTAAATCATGCACAAAATCCTCCTCCTATCACTTAAAAACCAACTTCTAGTATACATTAGGACTGAATATAAACATGGAAGTGGTTCAAAATTTAATTTAAGTATGATTGAAAATATATATATAACTAAATAATTTCAATTAGTTCATTTGCAAGAATTCTATCAAATAAGGTTATACATACACCATTTGGGTGGGTCGGTGTGACGAAAACGGCATCGTCGACAGTGGGGTACCGAGTTGCGCACCAAGGGAAAATGAAAGGTGGGGCCATCGGCCAGCACGAGTCAGATTTCGGTGGTAGTCCGTAGAACAGGGTGGTGGGGCGAGTTGTTTTGGGTGGAGATGATTGGCTTTTAAGCTGCATGGAAGTGTCGAATTTGGATATTTTGGGGTGATGGAAGTTCCGATGGTGGAAATGAATTCGGGCGAGGAAACCGAATATGCGCCAATGATCAGAAGGATAGGACAGCGATGGAGTTCATCGTGCATGTGCATAGTCGAAGCTGTAAACAGGGGAAGGATAACAACAGGTTTATAGAAAAAGAAAATAGAAAATAAACATGAATCTAAGGGTAAACAACTGACAAAGCTATTTCATTTAGCAATGATGTAGTGTCTATACTAGTGAACAATTTAGCAGAAGATATGATTGGATCGGATAAATTTGGCAGGAAGAAAGGAAGCAACAAGAAAGAAAGTAAGGTGAAGCCGAAAGTTTGATGAAAGCAGGGGGGTTTGGATACTAAAAATGGAAATATTGTGAAGTATACTTGGCAGGAGTTATACAAACATAAAAAGGTTTATTACGTGACTTGCTGGGCTTTTAAATTTGATAAGGCATGGCAAAAGGAAAGGGATAGCAAGAGTTTGAGCAGGTAAGGAAGGGGATTATGGTGCGGATCTATGTTTTAGAGTGCCAGGACCGTGATTTCTATGGGTCTATTCCATTTGCCTGGCACGAGAGACAGGATGAATAAAACAAGAAATTAGAAGATGGACGTTGGGTTGATTTCATGAAAATGGGCTTGGGCCTAAAGGAAATTAAAAAGCTAATTAGTGGTTGTTTAAAATTTAAGTCTTTTTATTTAGTCAAATATTATATATGCAACTGTATAATTAAAGAAGTGAGAATTGAACTGTTATGATGGATGATATAATGAATTAGGGTATGTATATGAAACATTAGATTGTAAAGGGTCCAGGACATCCGTACGGTTTAACTAACTAGATATTAATAAAATATGTTTTAATAGAATTAAATAAGAGACAAAACAAGAAGAAAGGATTCGGAGACCATCGAATTATTTTGTGATCAGAAAAATAGACGTCACCATGTAAATTAAATTCGAATATCAAATATTTAAATATATATATATATCTAGTATATTAAAATAGAATAAGTGTTGAATAAAATCAATATATTTATTCCAAAGAAATTGGAATAAATATGACATGGAATTAATTGTCAGCCAAAATCATATATTCCAAACTAGTATTAGTTTGAAAAATAATAATATAAACTATTATGATTATCCGTTATGTTATGAAATGTTCAATAAATCTAAATTAGTAAAAAAAAAAGAACGTTAACACATTCTATTGAAATCGTCTTGTGCTGATTACGGTTCTAAATTAGAAATCAGATTGTATAAGTTAATTAAATATAATGGACAAGTTATGGAATTTACTTATGTTATAAATAATTTGAATAAATGTTTTACTTGATTATACTGTTTAATTTTGATAGTAAAACACCAACTATCAAATAAAAATTCCTTACGTATTAGTTCGAAGAGACCGGGATGGGAACTGGATCCAAAACCACTTTGAACCGACTTTACGTAAACTAACTTGCATGGACGATTATACGATTTATAAAATGGAAGACCGTAGATCTTCATAAGCAGAAGAACTGCTTGTTGAAACTCTCTGGGTAGCTCCTGGAGATATTTCAGCAGTGATTCTATCGTAATTGAAATCTTCGGATTTGCAAGGACTACTCGCTACTGATCCATATGGTGATTACTATATTGGATGCAGTAGGAGAGTGACTTCAGTTCATCCTATTCCTGGATGACTTGTATGGACGGGTGACTGACAGAGTATTTCCTGAAAACCACGTACGTTGATTTTTACAAATATACCGAGTTAGTGGCAGAGAAGGGCACTTCTTTTACACCCAGAGTATATTTGTGGACGTCAATCAGTGATTTGACGGATCTGACTATGTGACATTTAAAGTAAATGATGACCATATTTTCTAAAAGTATATTCTAACCTCAAGCCTCATCAACCGGGAAATGACAAAAATCGGGCAGGCAGCATGGCTTTGTGGGTCGCTCCCATTAGGGTGTATAATCACCTATTTAGAGAAATTTCTTTTGCCTCTTTAATCTATTTCGATGTTGTCCCTTTTCAGGAAACGGTGGTTTGAGCCCAACCGTTGGTGATATACATTCGATACACTTAAGCAAAATGAGTGGTCGGTTATGTGTGGGCCGGGTTGCAAGGCGTTCTTGTTGAACCCAGTGTATTCCCCTCTAGAGATACACTATCGGCAGGTGGTCCCATACCTTGTCATAGTCGGAATCCATTACCCAATAAGCGCCCGCGATTTTGATTGTATACTACATATGTGGAGCGTGAGATGCAAGCGTTCCGCTAGATTGCTATTTATTTGTATTTAGACACCATTATAATATCAGATGACGTATATGATTTCGAAAATGATTTGGGTTACCGTAAGGTAAAAACCATCCGTGTTTATGTATGGATCGGTCTTACGATTATCATTTATTTCAAAAGGATTTTTGAACGTTAAACCAATCTGTTTTAAAATCGTTTACTCACACCAGTCCCATGACTGACCCAGAGTTTATTTTTCTGTGTTTTCCCTAAAACTCTTGGGTGCCCAAATTTGTACGGGCAGTCAAGTGGTTTCAGGATTTTACAGATTCATTTGATGAAGCTTGGAGAAGTAGACTTCAACATTAGATATATAGAGTTATTTCCACTGTGTTGTATATGAGTTATACTCTGATGATGCATGTAAGTGTAAACACCAGTTTTGTATTTCAAGTATTGTTAAATAATATATTTTATTCTGTTTCGCTGTGAGATTCGTGTTTACTTTGATTCTGATGGGTTCTGTTCTTCTTTGTCTTCTATTCTAACTTTCTTTCTTTCTATTTCTCACCCTCTAACTTCTTTCTATTAACGATATGTTAATTTCTGATGCTTGATTAGTCGATATATGATACAGGATATGTATTTGTGTCGATGATCAGGATCGGGTCTTTTTGGGTCATTACATAGGCTGTTAGGGTTTATAATACCCTCACCTCTGTGCGTGCATCATACCCATCTACTCCATTGTATATCAAATCTAATAATCCATATATATGTAGCTATTTGCCCAATATATCTTGATACTACCCATAGTACTCTTCTTAAAAGGTCTTCGTCATCACGCTACGAAAGCATACTAGATCTCCATCACAACGCTACAAAAGCATACTACCTACTATTCAAGCTCCGGTATCAGGATAATCCCTTGCATGGAAGTAATGCTCGGACATCCAAGATGTACCACCCAATGCGTACACCAAGGACCTACTTGCGACTTTACTGTCTGCTATTAGAGTTCCGCTATCAGGATAAACACTTGCACAAAACTCAACTTGAGGATTTCTGCATCTTCCCACGATACAAATATCCATAGATTGATATGTCTCTTTTTCTCAGGGGGTTATGGCCATACTCGGTCCCCTCAAGTAATGAAAGACCATTTCAAGAGATAATATCATACCCTTAACAAACAATCTAAACATTCAATTGGCTCGATATTAAAAGTCCATTGGTCTGTTTGTTTAGCTCCAGTCTTTCCAGTACACGCTATGACTGATGATGACACGTATTCGGCGATCTACTATCCTTATTAGGTCCTGATCACGAAGCCTGCTCTTAGAGTCGAGGCAATCGGTTAACCCTAGAAATCACCCCATCAGTCTTCTGGCTTCCCTCAATAAAATGCAGCCAATACACTCTCTACGGATGGAACCGTACAGACCTGCCTCTAGGGTAGCTTGCCATAGGCATCCCGCAAAGGGACATCTCAGAATACCCTCACCTCCTGTAGAAGTCTCGCACTTCCTTTTAGTCCTATCGAATATTAAGTTGGATGTGCTTCTACCGTGTCTCCGGACACCTACAGTGTTCTGGCCCATTAGGATCTTCGTTCGAGACTCCGTCAGACTGGTCCAAACACATCTCGTTACTTTATTAGACCCTATGTCTAATCTTTCATTATGCATTTATCTCACTTTTCTTTTCATTAATTGATATTATTGTTAAGTAAGTTTAATTTGAACTTTAACTACTTGTTTTTCAACTTTATTGGCCATCATAGAACCATGGAATAACCATAGAATGCCTGATCACAACACCACTATAGAACCATAAAATAAACATAGAATGCCTAATCACAAGACTGTAACACCCCACGTCCATTAATGTCACTCACAAAGGGAAAGCATTAACTTCTATGGAGCATTTTAAGTGTGTATAGAACAGAAATTTAACAACAAGACAGATATAAACAGTACTAAAACTTTAAAACTTTATTCATTGCAGCGGTAAACACATAGGTTTGATTACATCATCAAAAACCAGAGTCAAAGTACATAATATACATCTTGACTAAATCAAAGTACATAAATTGAAAGACATAACCCCAGTACAAAATAGCCATAAATAAGAGACGCTGAACTTTACTTCAGCGATCCAAGAAACTTCTAAAAGCAGAGATACAGCTGTCCAAAATCAAGCTCCACTGGTGCTAGTTCCAACCTGAGCACCTGGGGGGGGGGGAGGAAGAAAAGAGGTGGAAACAAAGGGGGTCAGACATAAAGTCTGGCGAGTGCGATAACTTTAACAATATAAAAACAACTATGTTAAGCCATAAGTTGGAAAATAAGAAAATGACTGTGAACAATCGAGTATGGCAGAGTAAACAAGGAAATAAGACGATCAAAGATAACGTTAAAGGCACACCCAAACCACTATAAGATAATTACTATACTGCACCACCACTACTATACTGCACCACCACTAGTCACCCTAAGGTTGATCCCGCCTACAGAACTTAATAATGATTATGGTAGTTTCGTGCACCCCTAGCTGCCTTCATAGGTGCCGCCTGCCCCTATCTCCACTAGGTGTACCCACTACCCCCATGCGATCGGCTCCCTAACTCGTAGACACCCGTGCTGGCCACACAGCGGGGTGTATCACTCCCCAAAGTGGCAACCCGATACCACCAACAATGCACGGCTTATACCTACACGATGCAACAACGTCTTACCTACCAGCCCGGGCCCACACACGCACATGAACCCGTAGGACTTGCCTTGCCACCGCTAACCCGTTTTGGCCTCTTACAGTCAAGCCCAGTACGCGTGTCCCGTCCTCGACTTGGGTCGAGCCCACAAAGATACGTATGGGTTACTGGTTGAAACGGGCCCCCATTACTTGACACAAGCTATCCACGTAAGCTTTGTCCCCTCTAGTACATCCCACTTAACCCTCTTCTTATTCATGTTCACTTACATGTTTCAAATTTTGGTTAAGTGTTTCCAATTGTATTTCAAATGCCACCCAGGACACCCACTAAATTCCACATGCCACCCAAGGCACCCATTTAACCCCCTCATGTCCCACTACATGTTTATCTGGTTAAGTGTTTCTTAATTCATTAAGACTGTAACCTTATAAACACCTCCCACATTAGACTGGCATTTGTGGCAGCTGGATTTGCTGGGCGGGTCCGGGCAGTCTTACACCACAAACGAGTCTAATCTCGTGTCTTTACAACTGTTACGCATTTAATTTATGCCTAAGACCTCCCACAATAGACTGGCATTTGTGGCAGTTGGATTTGTCGGGCGGGTCTGAGCAGTCTTACACCACAAAAGAGTCTAACCTCGTGTCTTAGACGATTAATTACACAAAATTAATTATCCCCCAATTTGAATTAGTTTCCCTATTCAAATTATCAATCAATTCCAAATTTATCAATGGCCATAATTGACTCAATTATGTCCATCTATTTATGGTATGTAAAATCATACCAATTATCATCACAAATTTATTTTATGCCATTTAAGACATTTATGCCAATTCTCAATATTAAATCTTTTAATATTATCCCCTTTACCCCCACGTTGTACGTTCGTTCGTTTAACGTAAAAATATACGTTAGACTCGAATAGTCTAACTCATGAAATAAAGAGAAAACATCACAACATACATAGAAATAAAACTAGATCTAAACATAAGGGGTGAACTTGCATAGGCAATAACCACAAACTTACATAACATGATTCATACTCCAAACCCATATATTTATATAAACTTGCATATGTGATTTATGCAACATAACGATGGTGTAAACTTACATCTAAACATGTAAACTAGCATGTAAAATTTAGCATATAACTCACACATGTCATAGCCTAACTTTAGATCTAAAATAGATGTCATGAAACATGTAAGGTTATACATAAAATTTTCACTAACTTGCATATGATCCATGTCTCAATTAACATCCTAACTTGCATACATACATATGATTTATCATATCAATCAACATGACCAGACTAGCGTATGAAACATCATCATGAATACATAATCATAGAATTACAACATAGATGATAACATCACAACTTTACAACATAGGTGATAACATCATAGAATTTACAACATAAATGATAACATCAAAATTTTACAACATAGATAATAACATGCGGTCAATAATTCACAACATAACCATATAATCCGCATCATAACTCAATCCAATTAATTTCTAATTATTTTATTAAAGAAATCGAACTCACAACTCAAAGAAGGTCTTGAGTTCTGAATTCTGAGTTCTGAAGTTGAATTAGCTTTCCTTTGAAGAAGATTCGTTGTTAAAGTTGAATAGAATTGAATTTGATTAGTTTTCTTCCTCTCTAATTGGTGGCGTCTATTCTAGGTTGCAAGGTGACGACATGGAGGCCATGAATCTAATTTTTAATTTGATTTTAGGGTTTGAGTCTACATGTCTTTTTATAGAGTTTAGAAACAATTTAAGCCGTCCGATCAACCCAGAATTAATCCCAGCCAATCAGAGCAGACCAGAAACCCTAATGAGTCAGCATACAGTCATATTCAGGTCACTAATCAAATCTGCCCCCTCGGGGGGGTGGGGGGGTGGGGGGGTGCAGGTCGACCCCCTGGTCGACCCTATGGTCGACCTGGTCAGGGTAGATCAACCCTTAGGTCGACCCTATGGTCGACCTTGCCCTGGCGGGAATTTTTCCGCCTAGCCTGTTTGACTCTGAAATTTGAATTTTCTGAAACTTCCTACCGCCATAACTTCTTCATACGAAGTCCAATTCATGCAAACTCGGACTCTATCTCAACCAGAATTCCGAGACGAACACAATGGAGCAACCCGTTTCCCTTAATTCTCACATCTGAGATTAGTTATTCTTTGATTTGTGAACATTAATATTAATAGAAATATGGGGTGTTACATTCTCCCCTCCTTAAAGGATTTCGCCCCCGAAATCTCCAAGTTAAGGAGAATGCATATCCTAACATCCAAACAACCATCTACTCAACCATCAAACACAGACATCCATTGTCCTTATAAAATTCCTTATGCTGTATGAACATATGCAAGAAGTGTGTGTATATGTTCTTTATCTAATGCAAAATCAGGCGGTCTACTGATTCAGTTGACCTCCTTAATGCAAACCATGATAGTGCCATGCGTCCATTATGTATGCGAAAGAATCCTATCGATACATACTATTTCTACATATGTGCACAACCATTCACCAAAATGCAATATCCATATGATAGTACAACCATTATACATCCATTACTTAAATATGCACACACATTTATATGCAATATGCAATATGAAGTGACTGAGCCGATCTAGTGCCTAAAGTGTATGTATATGCATCCACGAGCAACCACTAGCAAACACTTGCATCCACATGCATCCATCACACATAACATGTCTTAAACACATGTTTCAACCATAGGACTACCCTATCTAAAGGTCAAAGATACTAACGAGAGGACATACTAAAGATAAGATAAGTACAAGCTAAGCGATAAAGGAGAAATTAAAAGACATACCCTCGAAAAGAAAAGGGTACAATGAACGCATCTTCTCTTCCGTCTCCCAAGTAGCGTTGCTCCCGTCATCTCCCCATTGCACTTTGACTAGCTTGACCTCTCGATTCCTCAACTTCTTAATCTCTGACCCAAGAATGCACATAGGAGCTCGTCGAATCGTCGTGTCACGCTTTATCTCCACCTCTCTAAGAAAGCTCGGCTCTACCACTTCCGCGGTCTCGTGCAAGCATTTCCTCAAATGTGATACATGGAATACATCGTGTACACCGCTAAGTCTCTCGGGCAACTCCACTCTATACGCCATTTGTCCAATTCTCTCCTTAATAGGAAACGACCCTACGAACCTTGGTGCTAACTTCCCAACGGACCCAAAGCGAACCACATTCCGTAATGGAGACACCATGACAAAGACCATGTCCCCAATACCAAACTCATGATCTGTCCTCCTCTTGTCCGCATAAGATTTCTGCCTATCTTGCGCCGTCTTCATCCTCCTTCGAATCAAATTGATTTTTTCCGAAGTCTCTCTGATCATATCGGGCCTAAGCAAGATCTTATCTGTAGATTCCCACCAACATGTAGGCGAACGACACGGCCGTCCATAAAGAGCCTCGAACGGTGCCATGCCAATGCTAGACAGAAAGCTATTATTATATGAGAACTCTACCAATGGAAGATGTTCCTCCCATGTACCTCCGAAGTCTAAGACACACAACCTCAATAGGTCCTCTAGAATATGATTCACCCTCTCGGTCTGGCCGTCCATTTGAGGATGATATGCAGTGCTCAAACATAACTGAGTCCCTACTGCCTCTTGCAAGCTCTTCCAAAATTCGCTAGTAAAGATAGGATCGCGGTCGCTCACTATGCTAGAAGGAACACCGTGCAAACGAACTATCTCTCGAATGTATACGGAGGCTAACCATGGAGCAGTCCTCTTACTCTTCATGGGAATGAAATGGGCGCTCTTAATAAGTCTATCTACCATGACCCAAATCCCCGTATTACCTTTTCTCGATCTCGGTAACCCATCAACAAAGTCCACCGAGACACTTTCCCACTTCCATTATGGGACCTCCAATGGGTGAAGCAACCCACCGGGCTTCTTTTGCTCTGCTTTTACTTGTTGGCACACCAAGCATCTAGTGACAAACTCGGCTACATCCCTCTTCATACCGGCCCAAAACTAAACTCGTCTCATGTCCATATACATCTTGTCCCCGCCGGGATGGATGGTCATCTTCGAACGATGTGCATCATCAAGAATGGTCTTCCTCAAATTCTCGTCCCGTGGTACACAAAATCTACCGTCCCTACGTAACCAGCCCTTATCATTTAGGTTATACCAACTGAGATGGCTCGATGACTCCCCCCTTTTGAGCTTCTCTACTAACTCAACCAACTGTGGGTCATCTCGCTGTGCCTCACCAATCCGTCCCAAAAGCGTAGGTCTGACCTCTAAGGATGCTAGCAAACCGAGTACGAAGTCAATGGAAGGTCTAAAGTCAAACGTAGAGATGAACTCTAAGCTTCGCCGCCCAACAAACAACGGACTCAAGGACAACCTTTTCCTACTTAAGGCGTATGCCCCCACGTTACCCTTGCCAGGGGTATATGCTATCTCAAAATCGTAGGACGCTAAGAATTCCATCCACCTTTGCTGCCTCAAGTTCAAGTCCTTCTGAGAGAACAAGTATTTTAGCGACTTGTGGTCAGTGAACAATTCGAATTTTTTGCCAATAAGATAATGGCGCCAAGACTTAAGCGCGAAAACAATAGCGGCCAACTCTAGGTCATGTGTCGGGTAATTTCTTTCATGCACTCTCAACTGCCTTCTACCATAGGCTATTACCCTTCCCTCTTGCATTAATACTGCGCCTAGTCCTATCCCACAAGCATCGATATAAACGGTAAATGACTTACTCCCATCTGGCAGCACTAGACTGGGGCTGTGGTCAAAGCTCTCTTTAAAAGTTGGAACGCATCATCACAATCTACGTCCCTTGTGAAAACTAGGTTCTTCTTCGTCAAGCGTGTTAATGGGGCTAATATTTTTGCAAAGTCTTTGATAAACTTCCTATAGTAGCCAGCCAACCCTAAGGAACTCCTCGCCTCGGTAGCATTTTTAGGGACCTTCCAATCTTGGATGGCCACTACCTTCGCGGGATCCACAGCTATACCTTCTTTGGAAACCACGTGCCCTAAGAATCGCACTTCCTTCCTCCAAAAGTGACATTTAGAAAATTTAGCTTTAAGGTTATGCGCTCGAAGAGTCTCCAACATTTCCCTAAGATGTAGGGCATGCTCTTTCTTGCTCTTAGAAAAGATCAAGATGTCGTCCACAAAGACTACCACGAATTTATTGAGGTACTCCCTAAACACTCTGCTCATCAAATCAACAAAGTATGCGGGGGCATTTGTCAAACCGAAGGGCAACACAAGCCACTCGAAGAAGCCGTCTGGAGTCCTAAAGGCAGTCTTGTCTATGCCATCCTCAGCCACTCTCAACTGATGGAAACCTGTGGCTAAGTCCAACTGCGAAAACACTGAGGCGCCAACTAACCGATCGAAGAGATCGTCAATCCTCTGCAGTGGATGCCTATTCTTCTTAGTAAGCTTATTAAGTTCTCTATAGTCCACACAAAGTCTAAGGGACCCATCTGGCTTCATGGAAAATACTACTGGAGCGCCTCACTCCGATATACTACGTCTGATGAACCCCTTCTCAAGCAATTCTTTCACTTGCTTACTAAGTTATCTTCTCTCCCTCGGAGCCATGTGGCGCACTGGCAATGCAACTGGCTTTGCATTATCTACTAGATATATTCGAAAGTCTATCTCACGTTTTGGGGGTAAACCCCTCAACTCATCGAAGACATCAACATATTCACGGACTATACGAACAGAATGTAAATCATCATCGGATACGTCAAGGGATTCTAGGTAGCTAAGCATTACTGGACCTCTAGGGTCACAAGAAATATCAAGGGTCGTCCCACAACGAGTTAACAATCTAACTACCCTTCTTTCACAATCTAGGATGACCCCGTATCTAGTTAGCCAATCCATACCTAGAATCAAGCCGTAGCCCATGAAGCCAAGAATAAAGGCGTTGCATTCAAACCCAACGCCCAAGATAAACACTCTCAAATCCCGACAAATCATAGAAAGATGAGCCGAGCCACCAATAGGATTTGAGACTACTAAGGGATCTGTAACTAGACTAGTATCTAGGTGCAGTGTTTCAACTAGTGATGTAGAGATAAACGAATGTGATGCGCCAGAATCGAGTAAAGTATGGACAGGATGATCAAACAGAAAAACTAAACTTTCAACGGAAATTGCTCTACCTCGTTCTTGCAGCGGTGGGACGACGAGAGCCTGAACTTGTCCCCTTGCCTGCCCTGGTGCCATAAGAGCCTGCACCTGTCCTCCCGAGGTAGGCCTTGCCCTCTGCCCTTTCCTTGGGCAGTCCTTAATCAGATGTCCCGCTTCGCCACAGTGGAAACAGCCAGTCTTCTTTTTCTTCCTACAATCTTTGCTTAGATGGCCGAGTGTCCCACAGTTAAAACATCTTTTCTTTCCCTTAGCTTTGTTGCCTTTACCACCTTTCTTGTTCTGTTGTTGCTGTTGTGGTTTTTTTTGATCCCCTTTCTTCTCGGGTGCCTTATTAGCATTGGCGCCCTTCTCCTCTTCATGCATAAGTGCCATGTCAACTAGTCTCTCAAAGGTAGCCCCCATGGGGATGTGGGTCATAGCTAACCCATGAAGCGGCTCGTTCAAACCCTTAACAAATCTCAGGGCCTTCTTTTCTGGTGTATTCACCAAGTCCAAGCCAAATCTCGCCAATTGATTGAATTTTTTGATGTATTCTTTCACTGATAGATTCCCTAGCTTCAACGCCAAAAACCTTTCCATGTATAAATTCTCTTCAGCTCATGAGAGAAACTTTGCTTCAAACCTCCGCCTGAAATCTGGCCATGTATCAACTGGACGCTCTCCATTAGTGACCTCCCACCAAAACGAGACCTCATCCATCATTAGCCAGGAAGCTAACTGGACCTTTCTTCCATCTTCCACTTCAAGGATCCCAAACAATTCTTCCACCTCCTTTAGCCAATTTCGAGCTTCAACAAATGTCTCCGTCCCGTGAAAAGGTTTTCCACCCATTGCCCGAAAGTCCTTACATATCTTTGCGAAAGTATGGACACGAGGAGGAGGAGGGGGAGGAGGAGTATTTGCTGGACCTGCGGTGGCGGCCCTAGTCTCCAAATACCTCCTAAACCACCTTGATATTGGTATTCCCTCGGGTATCTCAGGAATTCCAGACATACTGAAACGAAAAAGGAAAGATTTAATACAAAAGGACCGAAGGAAAGATATATGGCTCTCGGGGTTATGCTTTCTAAAATAAGCTTTTCTCTAGAAAATACTTTCCTTAAAACATACTTTTGAAGGTACTTCTTTATAAAAGTGTTTTTGAAAAACAGCTTTTCAAAATTCATTTCTGTTCTGGTAACCTTCAACTCTGATACCACGTGTAACCCCCCACGTCCATTAATGTCACTCACAAAGGGAATGCATTAACTTTAATGGAGCATTTTAAGTGTGTATAGAACAGAAACTTAAGAACAAGACAGATATAAATAGTACTAAAACTTTAAAACTTTATTCATTGCAGCGGTAAACACATAGGTTTGATTACATCATCAAAAACCAGAGTCAAAGTACATAATATCCATCTTGACTAAATCAAAGTACATAAATTGAAAGACATAACCCCAGTACAAAATAGCCATAAATAAGAGAGGCTGAACTTTACTTCAGCGATCCAAGCAACTTCTAAAAGCAGAGATACAGCTGTCCAAAATCAAGCTCCACTGGTGCTAGTTCCAACCTGAGCACCTGGGGGGGAAGGAAGAAAAGAGGTGGAAACAAAGAGGGTCAGACATAAAGTCTGGCGAGTGCGATAACTTTAACAGTATAATTACCAAAATAACTAGGCTAAGGCATAAGTTGGAAAATAAGGAAATGACTGTGAACAATTGAGTATGGCAGAGTAAACAAGGAAATAAGACGATCAAAGATAACGTTAAAGGCGCACCTAAACCACTATAAGATAATTACTATACTGCACCACCACTACTATATTGCACCACCACAAGTCACCCTAAGGTTGATCCCGCCTACAGAACTTAATAATGATTATGGTAGTTTCGTGCACCCCTATCTGCCTTCATAGGTGACGCCTGCCCCTATCTCCACTAGGTGTACCCACTACCCCCATGCAATCGGCTCCTCAAACCGTAGATACCCGTGCTAGCCCCACAGTGGGGTGTATCACTCCCCAAAGTGGCAACCAACAATGCACGGCTTATACCTACACGATGCAACAACGTATTACCTACCAGCCCGGGCCTACACACGCACATGAACCCGTTGGACTTGCATTGCCACCGCTAACCCGTTTTGGCCTCTTACAGTCAAGCCCAGTACGCGTGTCCCGTCCTCGACTTGGGTCGAGCCCACAAAGATACGTATGGGTTACTGGTTGAAATGGGCCCCCATTACTTGACACAAGCTATCCACCTAAGCTTGGTCCCCTCTAGTACATCCCACTTAACCCTCTTCTTATTCATGTTCAGTTACATGTTTCAAATTTTGGTTAAGTGTTTCTAATCGTATTTCAAATGCCACCCAAGGCACCCACTAAATTCCACATGCCACCCAAGGCACTCACTTAACCCCCTCATGTCCCACTACATGTTTATCTGGTTAAGTGTTTCTTAATTCATTAAGACCGTAATCTTATAAAGACCTCCCACATTAGACTGGCATTTGTGGCAGCTGGATTTGCCGGGCGGGTCCGGGCAGTCTTACACCACAAACGAGTTTAACCTCGTGTCTTTACAATTTTTACGCATTTAATTTATGCCTAAGACCTCCCACATTAGACTGGCATTTGTGGCAGCTGGATTTGCCGGGCGGGTCCAGGCAGTCTTACACCACAAAAGAGTCTAACCTCGTGTCTTAGACGATTAATTACACAAAATTAATTATCCCCCAATTTGAATTAGTTTCCCTATTCAAATTATCAATCAATTCCAAATTTAATTATGGCCATAATTGACTCAATTATGTCCATCTATTTATGGTATGTAAAATCATACCAATTATCATCACAAATTTATTTTATGCCATTTAAGGCATTTATGCCAATTCTCAATATTAAATCTTTTAATATTATCCCCTTTACCCCCCACTTTGTACGTTCGTTCGTTTTACGTAAAATATACGTTAGACTCGAATAGTCTAACTCAAGAAATAAAGAGAAAACATCGCCACATACATAGAAATAAAACTAGATCTAAACATAAGGGGTGAACTTGCATAGGCAATAACCACAAACTTACATAACATGATTCATACTCCAAACTCATATATTTATATAAACTTGCATATGTGATTTATGCAACATAACGATGGTGTAAACTTACATCTAAACATGTAAACTAGCATGTAAAATTTAGCATATAACTCCCACATGTCATAGCCTAACTTTAGATCTAAAATAGATGTCGTGAAACATGTAAGGTTATACATAAAATTTTCACTAACTTGCATATGATCTATGTCTCAATTAACATCCTAACTTGCATACATACATATGATTTATCATATGAATCAACATAACCAAACTAGCGTATGAAACATCATCATGAATACATAATCATAGAATTACAACATAGATGATAACATCATCACTTTACAACATAGATGATAACATCATGGAATTTACAACATAAATGATAACATCACAATTTTACAACATAGATGATAACATGCGGTCAATAATTCACAACATAATCATATAATCCGCATCATAACTCAATCCAATTAAATTGCTAATTATTTTATTAAAGAAATCGAACTCACAACTCAAAAAAGGTCTTGAGTTCTGAATTCTGAGTTCTGAAGTTGAATTAGCTTTCCTTTGAAGAAGATTCGTTGTTAAAGTTGAATAGAATTGAATTTGATTAGCTTTCTTCCTCTCTAATTGGTGGCGGCTATTCTAGATTGCAAGGTGACGGCATGGAGGCCATGAATCTAATTTTGAATTTGATTCTAGGGTTTGAGTCTACATGTCTTTTTATAGAGTTTAGAATTAATTTGAGCCGTCTGATCAACCCAGAATTAATCCCAGCCAATCAGAGCAGATCAGAAACCCTAATGAGTCAGCATACAGTCATAAACATGTCACTTATCAAATCTGGGGGGGGGGGGCAGGTCGACCCTATGGTCGACCTGGCCCTGGCGGGAATTTTCCCGCCTAGCCTGTTTGACTCTGAAATTTAAATTTTCTGAAATCTGTTTTGAATTTTCTGAAACTTCCGATCGCCATAACTTCTTCATACGAAGTCCAATTCACGCAAACTCGGACTATATCTCAACCAGAATTCCGAGACGAACACAATGGCGCAACCCGTTTCCCTTAATTCTCACATCTGAGATTAGTTATTCTTTAATTTGTGAACATTAATATTAACAGAAATACGGGGTGTTACAAAGACCACCATCTATGCTTATTAAACTTAATTTACAATTTTTAACTTTATTCAGAATAAGCCTTTCTTATTCAATTTCATTTTTAATTATAACGTTCATGTTATAGCCTTAGTTTTATGATATAATCATAGCCATAGAATTATGCTTATTAAATTTAATTCACAATTACAAGTTTATTTGCAATAAGCCTTCATTTAACATTTAGTTATAACATTCATACTATAATCTTGCTTGCGTATATATCAAAACTGTCTATTATGATTCATTTTCATGTCTGGACAATTATCATAATATTATTTTTTTACCAACATGTTCATTTTATCTTACGATCTATTTATAAGCCCGTACAATTATCATAATATTACTCTTGCCAACATGTTCAATTTGTCTATTATGATCTATTTATGTGCTCGTACAATTATCATAATAGGTTACATTCATTTCTGTCCATCATGCGCCATCTTGACTTCTTAATCTTTTCCTTTATATAACGCTTTTTTGTTATGTTACTCTTTTACTTACCGTTTTTGTAAGTTTATCGTTTTAGGAAGTTACGTTTATTTATAATTGATTGGTTATTGAAAATTTACAAAGATTTATTTCTATAGTATAAGATAATTGTGTCAATAAAAATCCATAATTGTAAGGCATTTCTTTTTATATATTTGTATGCTATTAAATAGTGCGCAATACGGCTAAAACCCTGTTTTGCATTAATCTGTGTCCTTTTTCTTTTTTTCTTGCAATTATGTTTTCTATTTTACTTACATAACAAACTATGGAAATATTTCCTCTTTTCTTAACCAACCAATCTAGGCTATTCCTAACCTCTTATTTTTAATAAGTATACATTAATTCATGTTCTTAATTTATTTCCCAAATTTTAACATACTGTAAACTTGTACACAAATAGGATTATACTTGTAATACTCCTCTCAAAAACTTAATACAGTGGCTCCTTAGCCTAATTGGTTAGTACATTACGCTGTCTTCTGAGAGGTTAGGGGTTTGAATTCCACTGCCATCATATTTTCCCTTATTTAACTTTCTTCTCTTGTATTTTCCTATGATTAAATCTAAAGAATTAATTTATGTGTATACATATGACTTTATCAAATTTAAATTCTAATTACATATTTACAGTAGATAATCATAATTAATAATTCTAAGTTAAATTAAACTAAATTAATAGAAATCAAATGATAATATATACCTTTATTAAAAAGAATAATTTAAATCAAATCCTCCGTTGTTAGGTCAGATCCTTCTAAAAAAGAGTGAACTCAAAGGGAAAAAGATTGTGTTGTAATGAATTAGTTAGACATATGACTCTATTTATAGGTTAGGCTAGGGATCTTAGACCGTTGGATCCTAGATTAAATCAAGGTTAGCCACATCATTAAATCAATAATAATTCATCACATCAGCCTCGATTTGGAAAGAATCAAGCCATGTAAGCAATAGCGTGTCACCACTACGTACTTGGACAAATTAATGTGTAGATTCAAGGGTATGTTGACACAAGCATGGTATAAGTTAACACAATTGATATAGTTATTTTAAAATAGTTGATAATGCATTGGTAAAGCGTGTACTTTCTAAATTTGAGCTCCTGGTTTCAAGTGCTAATAGTCACATTTTATTCTTGTTTCTTTTTTTCCGTGCATGTTTTGAAACTTCTTTATTTTAAGTCTGTTTTCTGCAAACCAAAGGTCTAAATAGATCAGGAAATTACCACAGATGCTTCCATGACCAAATTCTGAAAATTTTATGAATTTTATTTTTATTATTCAATTACAAATGTGGGATTTTACATTTAATCTATTTTCAATAAACATCAAGGAACTCAGGTACGACTTCGCTAATTTGTTTATCTGGTTTCTTCTCAACCAAATCAATATGGGCCACCTATTTAGAAGTTGGGTTTTGGATATATTCAAACCTAAGTATGTTGAAATCCTAATTTAAACTACAAAGAAATTCTTATTTGTTGGAACCATCCTAGTTAGTCATATACATTTGTGTTCTTTTGCTTGTTTCTTTTCTGCAACTACCGATGATAACCAAATTTTGACTAAGCTGTTGTTCAGAACATTAAATAAACCTTTTATATTGGCCTGCATAACAATATTTGCATACTTTACAAAATTTCCTGACAAATCTATGATGTTGTTTTATTACATATGTTTGAACTATTTGAATTCCTAAAAGAATTTTCATATATCTCTCGTGAGTCAACGATGTCGCATATATTCTCATCGATTTGTTCATAATATTTTCTCAAATTATTACGTGCACCAAAAGACAAAGCACGAGTGGAGTTCGTTGCAATGGGGGATTGTTTGGTAAATTCAAGTTTGGAATTTGTCCACCTTACGTATCGCCCAACTTACTGAGAAACTAAGAAAAATTTAACGTTCTTTCAAATCGAGTCTGTATAGAAGTAGTTTGTTGTGGTGGTTCTTGGTTTGCAGTAGACACATACAATGTTTGCCCAGTTGTATTTATTCCATTGAACAATTGTTGCATTGGCTCTAAATTATTAATCGATTCTTTTTTATATTTTAAAACGTTCGTTCTAAATTCCCTTCAAGTAAAACAAAAAGATTAAGAAAAAATTACAAAACAAATATACATGTATATAATACATTTACAAAATGTCTATGACTATGCCAGGCAACATTAATTTTGTTGCACTAATTTTCACATTCAATCCATCATCTTCTAAAACTATTGTATTTATGTTCAATTTTATACAACTCGGTTGAACTTTTTTGTTATAGTCTTGTGCACTTCTTTTTTATTTCTACCATAAACATCATATACTTCCACAACACATTTAAGCATAATCTGGGTAGCGTTGAACGTCCAAATATATGGAGATTGGGTTTCAGATTCTGATTTACAATTCCTTTTTCAGGAAACAATAGATTTTATATAGGAAAAAATGTTGGAAGATGTGTAAAAATATACCTGAATAGCCTTTCAGATTGACAGATACAAATTAAAGTTAAAGGCGATGAATGTGAAATATATAGAATAAGATGAGGAAAGATGATGAGGAGCCATTGGTGATTTAATAGCCATATGCATTTGACATGTTAGATGTTAATGTTATATTTCCCTCAGATAGCTCCAATGTACATGTTTTGGGAAATGGTACGTTCCCGTTATCGATGCATTTGAAGTAATTATCGACTAAAGTCTCCTTACTATGTTACACAAAAGTGTGATCCACATGCCTATATACAATTGAATAAATAAAACATCATATATGATTTGAATCTTCTACGCAATAAATAGCAATTCCCATCAATTAAAATATTATTTCTCAGCACCTTGCACTCTTAGCTGACTTAGTTGATCTTGCTAGGTCCCCGTTCCTACAAGTTAATCCTATAAATGTACATACATTGAGATGACCCGAACTCCCCCGTGAAGGAAAGAACGAATTGCTTTGAGAACACGACAAATCAGAACACAAACAGAAGAACATTTCATTGATATTACAACAATTCCATCAGAATACAAGAACATACAGAGTATGAATAAATATTACACATCAGAAAAATATCAGAGATTTAAATTACATTACATAGCAGCAGAAAATAATACAAAACAAACTGAAAGAGATAAACGGATACAGAGCTTTCCGGATATTGTTCCAGCTGTAAACCAGGATCTTGTGAATATGAATCTGCAAAACCAAAACTACTAGCTGCCCGTGTGAAAAATAGGGGCACCCAAAATTTAGGTTAAAACAATAAACTCCAGGTCAGTCATGTGACTGGTGTAAGAACTAAAACAATTATTTGAAACTTTACTGTAAAAGAGAATAATTCAAGGGACCACGCCGTATGACACAGAATGGGTTTCCTCCCAAGAATACTAGTGCATAGAATAAACAGCGCAATGCTTTTTGGAAAAGTGAAGCTATTATAAGACCTAGGTCCCATCACATAATGCAACGCAAGCCGAAGGATAGGGTTTTCCCTTATAATAGCCAAACATGCTTGGTACGTTTAAAACAAATCATTTGATACTATTATAGTATAAAGTGTATGAAAACAACGTGAAATATAAATGTATCAATCATAGACGGCATAGTGCCCCATACCACTATGTCACCATACTAGGCTCTACAATCAAAACCGAAATGTCACGTATTGGAAATTGGATTTCCGTCATGAGTCGAGGCTAGGGATGGCTCCTCACCGATTCGAGACACTCTAGCAAATGCCTCAGGATCTCCCGTAGAAGACCCCTGGATCTTCAGGGCCAGTCCTCCCTTACGTTTGAGGATTAGTTATTCCTGAACACACATTTCCGGTCCTATCGGACCAATCTATTGGCTCCGTAGAAACCGATATAACCGAGGCGCCTCGCAATCCAACATCCACAGAGGTAAAAATATAAAATGTCAGGCCTTGATAAAACATTGACACCACCTATAGTTAGAAAGAAACGTCGTGCACTCCCTGCAGTCACGAACCCGTTTTTGTCTCATACCGGGGTGTGAGGCTCGCGAATTAACGCTATACATAAAGCTATACTGTATTAAAGCCGTGCTTTGATCGTCAACCACAAGACTTTGCTTTTCATCAAAAGCCTTGATCACTGCATCTCAGCATGCCACATAGGCAATTCATGTCATGCGACTGATATCTATCGATATATAACCTCTGAGCTCGTACGTCTCAGAGAAGGGCGTTAAGCAAGAGAATAAATTCTCCGCCGCCAAATAGATATTTATTTAATAGAAATCAATCAGCACAGAATAAAATCCAATGTCAGACACACAATCCATTTATAAGTTCGTTCTGGGTCTGAACGAAACCAAAGGCACCTTATTCCTCCCCTACATGTCCAATACAGGGGATAGGTCCTCGCATATCCGTCGATCTCCAGGTACGCCTGGGCGATCACCACTTATTACCTCGGCTTGGGTGTATAGCCCTATCAAGACATCATTAATCATCCAAACGATGTGAAGACCTCCGGTCTTCAACCACCGTCTTCATCGTCGACATATCGTCGAATCAATTATTCAGAATGGGTATGACACGGCCTTTCCGAATAACTCGCGTATATAATAAACAAGTGCTATAAACCACAACGTACGCCTCATTCCAATTCTAAATATTCTTTTATTCAAATATTCACATACTTTGGGAAATGTTCCAATTAATTTTATAAAAGATAAATTCTTTAAATTTATTCTTTAATCTTCCTTTGGATTTCAATTCAAACTGTATTCTTTCTTTAACTGGGTTAAAGAACCAATGTCATTTAAAACACGGTTCATGATAAACCCAAAATCACATTCCATTCCATCAGCCTTTAACCGTAAATTAGCAAGTGAACAGTTCCCTAAGTATTAGCCCCGAAGGCCGAAACCAACATCAGATCAATACCTAGGAAACCATTCAACTAACTAATCTCTAGTTAGTTCTAATTTTCTTAACTCCAGTGTTAATCGGGTTAAAGAACCAGTGTTATTTAAAACACCGTTCATGATAAACCAAAGATCAATTTCAATTCAATTCCAATTAAATATATTAAATTGGAAAACTTTACTTTGGAAAATTTCCGTTAAATCTTAATAAAAAAATTTATAAATTCCAATTCTCATTTCTTTGTAAATCGGGTTAAAGAACGAATGTCGTTGAAAACACAGTTCACAACAAACCCAAAATCCAATCAGTCTCTAACCGTAAATTAGTAAGAGAAAAATTCCCTAAGTATTACCCCGAAGGCCGAAACCAACATTAGATCAATACCGAGGAAACCATTCAACTTAACTAACCTCCAGTCAGTTTCAAATTTTCTTAACTACATTCGGTTCAAGAACGGTATTATTAAAGATACCATTCATGACAAACCCAAAATCCAATTTGATATTAAATACAAGGCTCTGAATAGAAAATATATCGGCTTATAGTCAATATCAAATTCTGAAACCAACAAATATTGTATTGGAATAACGATATATATGTATTCCAAATTCCTCCACAATACCCATATAATCACGAAATCCAATATCGAAATATTCTGAAGATAATTTCGATTCAAGTCCATTCCAATTCATATATTGGAGATCCTGGTTATTTTTAAAACCATCTCAAATCCAATTTATTTATTTTAAAAACGTTGGATTTATTATTCTATTTCAAAAATAGTTCATTTCGATAAAAATATATTTTTCTTTTCAAATATGGAATTTTTCATCCCAATTATTTCCAAATCATTTACTATGATTTTACACAAATTATTGATATTTTTAATAATTTCATCAAGGCCCGTACGGTCGATTTCCATAAACGGTCATCGAACTGCACTTACAATGACCTTTTCCAAAATTTGATTTGGACATAATTCCAAATCCAGCCATTAGATTTCAAATCTCTCATATTCATTAGAAAGCTCTTTTCAATACGAACCCAACGGTTCAGGTTTTAAGAGAATCCGACGGTCGGATCTCCCGGAATGTCCGTTCGAAGTCAATGGTCAAAATTCACAAACTGCCGCGGCGCGGTGCGTTTTACTCAGGCCATTATATATATATATATATATATATATATATATATTCCATCGACTTCCATTTTTAAACATATTTTATAAAATCGTTTAAATTTGTTTTCAAAACGATTTCAACTTCATATTCAATTTCAAATCAAAATTTAATATTCCATATCATCGATATATAAATGATAGTATTTTCAAAACATTAGATTTTAAAATCATTTCTTTTTCGATATTCATTATAAAAATGAATAAAATTGATATAAATTTCATTCATGTCAAAATGACGTTAATCTAATCAACACGGCTTTATATATTTAAATATATTCGCGTCCATCCCAAATCGGACATCAAAATTACATTTTTGATCCATTACTGAATATTATTTTAAAATATTCATTATTTTAAAATATTCGTTATTTTAAAATATTCATTCTTTCTAAACTGGAATCAGACACAGTCAATTACCATATAATGTTGATTATATGGATATCATACAACACATGTATATCGCAACAATAATAAACAATCAACCATCATCCAGAGTGCATTCTACACTGTATAAGCATTAAATATAAATATTCAACGCTTACACAGCTTGTCAATCAATCGATCGACATACAACTAATTATTGGGATTAGTGTATGCCATATATCATCCCAATACTCGTGTGGGGTTTCAATCAATAAATAATGAATTTTATTTGTGCAGTTGGGCGATGTGTAAAATTTATCGTTCCAATCAATACCAGTCAAATGTGTTTACATAAACAAATCGTCCGATTTGTTTACAAATATTTATTTTATTCATATACACGTGAAAATTTATATTTTTAACTATAAAATATTTTACTCCATTCCACAACACACAATCAAATTTCACAACACCATCAAACAGACAAACAAGTCGTCCATGATCTGTGGACGACGGGTGTCAGGTGCTGCTAAGCACTGTCTGCATCCTAGTATATATTTCAACTAGAAAATAAAA
This sequence comes from Allium sativum, assembly GCA_030737875.1. Classification (NCBI taxonomy): domain Eukaryota; kingdom Viridiplantae; phylum Streptophyta; class Magnoliopsida; order Asparagales; family Amaryllidaceae; genus Allium; species Allium sativum. The sequence goes on along the minus strand of CM060913.1, from coordinate 780,106,544 downwards.
TTTAATGTGAGAAATTCTCACCTTTGGGTTCCACTCCGTCGTGCTTTGATTGTCAATCTATGTAGTATACCTATGTTAAAAATTATATTTTTAACCAATCAATAATTATTTCTTTGTATGATTATTTTATAAATGACATACACAGACTAAAAATTATATTTTTATCTTTCTAAAAATAATTTTATATTTTTATAACAACGCTACCTAGATAAAAATCACATTTTTATATCGTCACTTCGTATATATAAGAATCGTACTTTAATATCTCTACTACATATATAAAGATCAAATTTTTATTTTCTATATATTGTAAAAATCATATTTTTATTATTTCTATAATATAAAAATCATATCTTTACGTACTTCATACGTCAAAAACCATAGAAGCTTTAAAGCGGAGAATATTCACATATTTTCTATTGTCCGGATTTGCTGTTCTGCTTCTAGAATTTGCAAGAGAACTCCAATCTTCACACCATCTTTTTTTATAGCTTAAACATGTCATTTCGGACAAATTTCGCCTAGTGGTCTTCCTTCCGAAAATGTGCCATTTCGCCGGAAATCGCGAAAAGACAGCAGTTGGATAGTGTTTGGACATCACACTTTGGACGCGTTTTCCTGACAGCTCCGCAACCCAAAATAGGACTATCATATACCAAATCAAAGAGAAAATCGTGCTATTCGAATTTCGCACTATGGAGTTTTGGCCAGAAATGCACGGTTTGGGAGTTAATGGTGAAATAGTGACAGTAGTTGGCTGGCTGGCGGGGGGCGCCGAACCTGACTAGAGGTGGCGAGGACGCTGGTGGTGGCGGTGGGGCACGGGAGGTGGTGGAGGTGGCCGGAGGTGCTAGGCTTGGAGAAGGGTTTGTAGAAAAGGAGATAGAGAAGGAGGAGGTGCGGCGCCGGAGGGAGGGGAGGCCGACGGCCAGCGGTGGTGAGGGGGAGGGGGGCTGCGATTTTGGGGGAGGAGGGCTCACCATTTTTGAAGAAAGAGGGAAAGGAAGAGAAAAGAGAGAAAGTGAAAAGAAAGAGGGAAAAATGAGAATATATGCTTGTTTCTCTCCGATTGTCCAAATACAAACTATCTCTGATTGCCGTGGATTTCGAACAGGAGATAGTGGACGTGAAGACGAGTCCAACGAAACAAGTTTCGTCGAATTCCGAGTTCGTTTGACCATCCGTTAAAATTCAAAAAGATGCTTAGATATTGTTTAAAAATGTGATTTTAGCGCACCTTTTCTTCTTGCACGCTCACACGCTAACTCCAAAAATCATGCCCTTTTGGATTTAACCATTGTTAGACGATACAAATCCAAAAAAAAAAAACGGAATCGAATTCTGAGGTCGTATCAATAATGTTCCTTTGTAAAATGACTACATGTTTTACCCTGAACTGTTTTAGCTCGCACGGCCACATACTAACTCCTTTCGACGTGCATTTTGGAACTCAACAATGATTCGTCATTATGAATCCAGAAAAATTTATGTTGTCGAATTCTGAGCTCATATGCAAAATTTCACTTTTTAAGGGCTATGTATTGATAACCGAAACCCCATCCAATTCTCACTATTCTGGATCTCGGAATATATCGAAGCTTATACTTTTCGGAGTCGCAAACGACATTTCGAACTCAATGGAAGTGGTTTCGAGTCCAAATTCATCCGTATACAAAATGTGACTTTTTTGGGCTATATTTCTATAGCAACTATTCTGAATTTTCAACTGGGTATAACTTTTTATTTCCGCTATGAAATTTTGATTTTTCGGATTCGTTGGAAAGATATTTTCAAATAGATTCTAATATTTTTGATTTCTCTAAAATCTGGTTTTTTTTGAATCCTGTACATTCATTTGAAATTTAAAATCGAATTTTCAAACTACCGCGCCATTTTCAATTCCTTTTATAATTAAAAATAAATATTTATATTTTCACATCGATCTATATAAATATATACATTCTAATTTTATTCAAAATAAATTTCTCATCGTTATTATTTAACATAATTCATTTTAAATATTCAAAATTTATTAAAATTGCCAAAATAAAAAATTTAAATTAGTTCGGATTTTCCAGGTTGTTACAATCTCCCCCACTTAAAATCTTTTCGTCCTCGAAAAGGAACGGAGCTGAAAATTGTTTAACTAACCAACTCGACTTTCATTATTTTCATTATGTCTTAAATTTACCTTTCAGTTTCTAAGAACTTTTCAAATTCTTCGAAAATTTGGCTAACACCCTAAATTTTCGAAAAATTTCGCCATAACCTCTTTTATACGAGAGCACCAGGAAAATCCCCAAACTGCCACACAGGCCTCTCCAATCCAAAAAGAAAAAGAAATAGCCAATCGGCCCATAAAATCATCCAAACCCAATAAATTAGTAAACATGTACCTATTTGTTGGGCATACAATTTTATTCCTCTGCTCTAGCCTCCTTGCAATGACCTGTTCAATGTATAAACATGTATATGCATGTAATTCCAAACAATTTTCAATACAGTTCAATATTTGGTATCATTTGGCTAAAATTTACCTTTCTTTCACATGTTGATTTAAATAAATAATCACACAACACAATCGTCAATCAATTAGTTGATTAGCTTTTCAAATTCATAACTTTGATGTATAGTCCAAAAATCAGATTTTTGATGCCAAATCACGATAATAGACCTTATATAGTTTTGGTTCTCACACCAGTCAATTAGAAATATATAGAAATCCCACTTTTGAAACTCGAACACAAGTGCTGATGATGACATGCCATCATCGGAACCATCTTCGGGCGACTAGAGTATGATTCTACTTCTATCTAGTATATTAAAACTTCGAATACACGTTTGCAAGGCGCATATGCAAAATCTTTATATATTGGATTATCCAAATTCAATATAAATAAAATATTCAAATACGTATAATATGATTTAAATTTTCAAAACAAAAAATTTGTTTTCATTTTCATTTTAAAAACACTACTCTTCACACTCGTTTTAGGATACTACTGATCCTATCTCTAACGAGTCATTCTTATTGGATATCACTAATCCAATTTATGATGAATTCTTTCATTTGGTTCTAATGTGTCTTGTTCTCGAGCTCTGTAAACCAAAGCTCTGATATCAAAATGAGACGACCCAAACTCCCCCGTGAAGGAAAGAACGAATTGCTTTGAGAACATGACAAATTTGAACACAAACAGAAGAACATTTCATTGATTATTACAACAATTCCATCAGAATACAAGAATATACAGAGTATGAATAAATATTACACATCAGAAAAATATCAGAGATTTAAATTATATTACATAGCAGCGGAAAATAATACAAAACACAACTGAAAGAGATAAACGGAAACAGAGCTTTCCGGATATCGGTCCAACTGTAAACCAGGATTTGTGAATATGAATCTGCAAAACCAAAAATACTAGCTGCCCGTATGGAAAATAGGGGCACCCAGAGTTTAGGTTAAAACAATAAACTCCAGGTAAGTCATGTGACTGGTGTGAGAACTAAAACATTTATTTAAAACTTTACTTTAAAAGAGAGTAATTCAAGGGACCACGCCGTATGACACAGAACGGGTTTCCTCCCAAGAATACAAGTACATAGAATAAACAGCGCAATGCTTTTTGGAAAAATGAAGCTATTATAAGACCCAGGTCCCATCACACAATGCAACGCAAGCCGGAGGATAGGGTTTTCCCTTATAATAGCCATACATTCTTGGTACGTTTAAAACAAATCATTTCATACTATTATAGTATAAAGTATATGAAAACAACTTCAAATATTATTATATCAATCATAGACGGCATAGTGCTCCATACCACTATGTTGCCATACTAGGCTCCACAATCAAAACCGAAATGTCACGTATTGGAAATTGGATTTCCATCATGAGTCGAGGCCAGGGATGGCTCCTCACCGATTCGAGACACTCTAGCAAATGCCTCAGGATCTCCCGCAGAAGACCCCTGGATCTTCAGGGCCGGTCCTCCCTTACGTTTGAGGATTAGTTATTCCTGAACACACGTTTCCCAGTCCTATCGGACCCATCCATCGGCTCCGTAGAGACCGATATAACCAAGGCGCCTCGCAATCCAACATCCACAAAGGTAAAAATATAAAATGTCAGGCCTTGATAAAACACTGACACCACCTATAGCTAGAAAGAAACGTCATGCACTCCCTGTAGTCACGATCCCGTTTTTGACTCATACCGGGGTGTGAGGCTCACGAATTAACGCTATACACAAAGCTACGCTGTATTAATCCGTGCTTTGATCATCAACCACAAGACTCTGCTTTTCAACAAAAGCCTTGATCACTGCATCTCAGTATGCCACATAGGCAATTCATGCCATGCGACTGATATCTATCGATATATAACCTCTGAGCTCGTACGTCTCAGAGAAGGGCGTTAAGCAAGAGAATAAATTCTCCGCCGCCAAATAGATATATATGTAATAGAAATCAATCAGCACAAAATAAAATCCAATGTCAGACACACAATCCATTTATAAGTCTGTTCTGGGTCTGAACGAAACCGTAGGCACCTTATTCCTCCCCCACATGTCCAATACAGAGGAGAGGTCCTCGCATATCCGTCGATCTCCAAGTACGCTTGGATGATCACCACTTATTACCTCGGCTTGGGTGTACAGCCCAATCAAGACATCAGTAATCATCCAAACGATGTGAAGACCTCCGGTCTTCAACCACCGTCTTCATCGTCGACATATCGTCGAATCAATTATTCAGAATGGGTATAAACCCGGCCTTTCCGAATAACTCGCATATATAATAAACAAGTGCTATAAACCACAACATACGCCTCATTCCAATACTGAATATTCTTTTATTCAAATATTCACATACTTTGGGAAAGGCTCCCGTTGATTTTATCAAAGATAAATTCTTTAAATTTATTCTTTAATCTTCCTTTGGATTTCAATTCAAACCCTATTCTGTCTTTAACTGGGTTAAAGAACCAATGTCATTTAAAAAATGGTTCACGATAAACCCAAAATCACATTCCATTCCATCAGCCTTTAACCATAAATTAGCAAGTGAACAATTCCCTAAGTATTAACCCCGAAGGCCGAAACCAACATCAAATCAATACCCAGGAAACCATTCAACTTAACTAATCTCCAATTAACTTCTGATTTTCTTAACTCCATTGTTAATTAGGTTGAAGAACCAGTGTTATTTCAAACACCATTCATGATAAACCCAAAGATCAATTTCAATTCTATTCCAATTAAATATATTAAATTGGAAAACTTTACTTTGGAAAATTTCCGTTAAATCTTAATAAAAAGATTTATAAATTCCAAATCTTATTTCACTGCAAATCGGTTAAAGAACGAATGTTGTTGAAAACACAGTTTACAACAAAGCCAAAATCCAATCAGTCTCTAACCGTAAATTAGTAAGAGAGCAATTCCCTAAGTATTAACCCCGAAGGCCGAAACCAACATCAGATCAATACCCAGGAAACCATTCAACTTAACTAACCTCCAGTCAGTTTCTAATTTTCTTAAGTACATTCGGTTCAAAAACAGTATTATTAAAGATACCATTCACGACAAACCCAAAATCCAATTTTATATTAAATACAAGGCTTTGAATAGAAAATATATCGGATTATATTCAATATCAAATTCTGAAACCAACAAATATTATATTGGAATAACGATATATATATATATATATATATATATATATCTTCCAAATTTCTCCACAATACCCGTATAATCAAGAAATCCAATATCGAATATTCTGAAGATAATTTCAATTCAAATCCATTCCTATTCATATATTAGAGATCCTGGTTATTTTTAAAACCATTTCAAATCCAATTTATTTATTTTAAAAATATTGGATTTATTATTCTATTTCAAAACTAGTTCATTTCGATAAAAATATATTTTTATCTTTTCAAATATGGAAATTTTCATCCCAATTCTTTCCAAATCATTTATTATGATTTTACACAAATTATTGATATTTTTAATAATTTTACCAATGCCCGTACAGTTGATTTCCATAAATGGAATTTTTCATCCCAATTCTTTTCGATACGAACCCAACGGTTCCGGTTTTAGGAGAATCCAACGGTCGGATCTCCCGTAATGTCCGTTCGAAGTCAACGGTCGAAATTCACGAACTGCCGCGGCGCGGCGCTGTCAATTCAGGTCATTATATATATTATATTATATTATATATATATTTTTTCAATTTCCATTTTTAAACGTATCTTATAAAATCATTTAAATTTGTTTTCAAAATGATTTCAACTTCATATTCAATTTCAAATCAAAATTGAATATTCTATATCATCGATATATAAATGATAGTATTTTCAAAACATTAGATTTTGAAATCATTTCCTTTTCGATATTCATTATAAAAATGAATAAAATCGATATAAATATCATTCACGTCAAAATGACGTTAATCTAATCAACATGGCTTTATATATTTAAATATATTCGCGTCCATCCCAAATCGGACATCAAAATCACTTTTTTGATCCATTACTGAATATTATTTTAAAATATTCATTATTTTAAAATACTTGTTATTTTAAAATATTCATTCTTTCTAAACTGGAATCAGACACAGTCAATTACCATAAATGTTGATTATATGGATTTCATACAACACATGTATATCACAATAATAATAAACAACCAACCATCATCCAGAGTGCATTCTACACTGTATAAGCATTAAAAATAAATATTCAACGCTTACACAGCTTGTCAATCAATCGATCGACATACAGCTAATTATTGGGATTAGTGTATGCCATATATAATCCCAATATCCGTGTGGGGTTTCAATCAACAAATAATGAATTTTATTTGTGCAGTTGGGTGATGTGTAAAATTTATCGTCCCAATCAGTATCAGTCAAATGTGTTTACATAAACAAATCGTCCGATTCGTTTACAAATATTTATTTTATTCATATACACGTTAAAAATTATATTTTTAACTATAAAATATTTTACTTCATTCCACAACACACAATCAAATTTCACAACACCATCAAACTAACAAACAAGTCTTCCATGGTCTGTGGACGAAGGGTGTCGGGTGCTGCTAAGCACCGTCTGTATCCTAGTATATATTTCAACTAGAAAATAAAATTTAAAGTGAGAAATTCTCACCTTTGGGTTCCACTCCGTCGTGCTTTGATTGTCAATCTATGTAGTATACCTACGTTAAAAAATATATTTTTAACCAATCAATAATTATTTCTTTGTATGATTATTTTATAAATGACATACATAGTCTAAAAATTATATTTTTATCTTTCTAAAAATAATTTTATATTTTTATAACGCTACCTAGATAAAAATCACATTTTTATATCGTCACTTCATATATATAGGAATCGTACTTTTATATCTCTACTGCATATATAAAGATCAAATTTTTATTATCTAAATATTATAAAAATCATATTTTTATTATTTCTATAATATAAAAATCATATCTTTTCATACTTCATACGTCAAAAACCATAGAAGCTTTAAAGCGGAGAAAACTCACATATTGTTTATCGCCCGGATTTGCTGTTCTGGTTCCAGAATTTGCAAACGAGCTCCAATCTTCACACTATCTTTTTTTCTAGTTTAAACGCACCACTCCGGGCAACTTTCTCCTTGTGGTCTTCCTTCCGAAAATGTATCATTTCGCCGGAAATCGCGAAAAGACAACATTTGGATAGTGTTTGTACAACAAACTTTGGACGCGTTTTCCCGACAGCTCCGCAATCCAAAATAGGACTATCATATACCAAATCGAAGAGAAAATTGTGCTCTTCGAATTTGTTATTCTGGAGTTTTGGCCAGAAACGCACGGTTTGGGAGTTGTTGGCGAAATAGTGACAGGGGGTTAAATGCAAAACGAGAAATTTGTGAAAAAATGGGCTTTTGAGTGTAGCGGGGCCCACGGCCGGAGTTGGGTGGCTGGAGGGGGGCGCCGGACCTGACTGGAGGTGGGGAGGCCGCTGGTGGTGGGGCACGGGAGGTGGTGGTGGACGGAGGAGCTAGGCTTGGAGAAGGGTTTGTAGAAAAGGAGGAAGAGGAGGAGGTGCGGCGCCTGAAGGAGGGGAGGCCGACGACCAGCGGTGGTGAGGGGGAGGGTAGCTGCGGTTTTGGGGAAGGAGGGCTCTCCATTTTTGAAGAAAGAGGGAAAGGAAGAGAAAAGAGAGAGAGTGAAGAGAAAGAGGGAAAAAGGAGAATATATGATCGTTTCTCTCCGATCGTCCAAATACAAACCATCTCTGATTACCGCGAATTTCAGACACGAAATAGTAGACGTGAAGACGAGTCCAGCGAAACAAGTTTCGTCGAATTCCGAGTTCGTTTGACCGTCCGTTAAAATTCACAAAGATGCTTATATATTGTTCAAAAATGCGATTTTAGCGCACCTTTTCTTCTTGCACGCTCATATGCTAACTCCAAAAATCATGCCCTTTTTAATTTAACCAATATTTGACGATACGAATCCAAAAAAAATGGAATCAAATTCTGAGGTCGTATCAACAATATTCCTTTGTAAAATGACCGCTTGTTTTACCCTGAACTGTTTTAGCTCGCACGGCCACATACTAACTCCGTTCGACGTGCATTTTGGAACTCAACAATGATTCATCATTATGAATCCAGAAAAATTTATCTCGTCGAATTTTGACTCATATGCAAAATTTCACTTTTTAAGGGCTATGTATTGATAACCGAAAACTCCATCCAATTCTCACTATTTCGGATCTCGGAATATATCGAAGCTATACTTTTCGGAGTCGCAAACGGCATTTTGAACTCAATGGAAGTGGTTTTGAGTCCAAATTCATCCGTATGCAAAATGTGACTTTTTTGGGCTATATTTCTTTAGCCACTATTCTGAATTTTCAACTGGGCATAACTTTTTATTCCCGCTATGAAATTTGGATTTTTCGGATTCGTTGGAAAGATATTTTCAAATAGATTCTAATATTTTTGGTTTCGCTAAAATCCAATTTATTTTGAATCCTGTACATTCATTTGAAATTTGAAATCGAATTTTCAAACTACCGCGCCACTTTTAATTCCTTTTATAATTAAAAATAAATATTTATATTCTCACGTAGATCTATATAAATATATACATTCTAATTCTATTGAAAATAAATTTTTCGTCGTTATTATTTAAAATAATTCATTTTAAATATTCAAAATTCATTAAAATTGCCAAAATAAAAAATTTGAATTGGTTCGGATTTTCTGGGTTATTACATACATTTTCCTAATACAAGAGTGTAATAAATCCAACTTGTAACAACCCGGAAAATCTGAACCATTTTGAAAATTTTAATTTGGCTATTTTAGTGAATTTTAGATATTTAAAATAAATTATTTTAAATAAAATGAGGAAAAGTGTGTTTGAATCGATGTTTGAAAATAAATATAATTATTTTAAATTATAAACAAGGCCTGAAATGGCGCGACAGTTTCAAAATTTCAATACAAAATTTGACTGACTGTACCGGGTGCAAAATAAAACAGATTTTAGTAAAACCAAAAATATTTAAATCTGTTAGTGAATATATTTCTAACGAATCTGAAAAATCGAAGTTTCATAGCGGGGATCAAAAGTTATGGCCAAACGAATTTTCAGAAAGGTCGCTATAGAATTTATATAGCCCGTGAAAATAGACATTTTGCAAAAGACCTCAGAATTCGACGAAACCACTTTTTTTGGATCCGGGATGTCAAATTATTTCTAGGTTTCAAATTATCTAATTTTTGAAGATAATATGTGAGCATGGCAAAGGAAAATGTGTTTGGTCGACTTTTGTTAAATTGGATCGACCAGAAAAGGGCCATTTTTCAAATGGTCTCAGAATTCGAAGAAACTAGTTTTATTGGGACCGTATCGTCAAAACATAGCTAGATTTATTTTTCTGGAATTTTTGGGATCAGTGTGTGGCCCCGGCAAATTGAAATGTACGTTCAAAACAAATATTGAATGTTTTATATTTTAATTTGAAGAGAAACCGACTCAAACAGTCAAATGGGCCTACGAAACATATCCCATTGTGTTCGAAATGGGGGCCTTTAGCTAGGGATGACAGTCGTTGGGTTTGGATTGGAGCTAGTATGTGAAGAAGGGTATTTTTGGATTTTAAAAATATATAAATAAAAATATGATTTTATTATGAAGATAACAAAACAAAAATGTGATTTTTTACTATGAACAACATGGAAAAGATTTCATTGGAATTTTGGGTAGATCTGAACCGTTCAGAAATAGAGAACGGAGGAGTGGATCCCAAAGGTGAGAATTCTCTCACTATAAATTTCTTATACAGTTATTTATTTCATAAATGCATATATGAACTGTTCCCCGTCGTCCACAGACCATGGACGACTTATTTGTTTGATTGTGTTGTGCAAATTGATTGTGATTGTGTATGTGAAGTAAATAAATTATTCATATGTTGAATAAATTGTTTGAACGATAAAATTCACATTTTATCGTATATATGAAGTAAATAAATTATTCATATGTTGAATAAATTGCTTGAACAATAAAATTCACATTTTTATCGTATATATGAAGTAAATAAAATATTCATATGTTGAATAAATTGTTTGAACAATAAAAATAACATTTTTATTGTGTATATGAAGTAAATAAAATAGACAGTTGTCGAAATATATTTTTGTTTGCCAAAAATATCATTCTTATCATATGTATGAAGTGTTAAAAATAACCAAGTGTTGGAATAAATATTTGTTAGTTAAAAATATTATTTTTAACATGATAATGAAGTGAATAAAATCGTCATGCTAAAGAAAAATTACTAGTTCATTAAAAATATGATTTTTAACGTATGTAGGCCATATAGAAAATATATACGCGTTGTATAAACTATATAGGCGTTGTGTGAAAATATGTAAACGTTATATGAGAATGTATACGTAGTATGAAAATATACATATACGTTGTATGAACATGTATATATACGTTGTAAGAAAATATATAAGTGTTGTGGAATAATAATAAACATTTAATATTATTCAAGTAAGTAATTAGCGATATAATAACCTCATTATTGATCGTCATGTAAGCGTAGATAGATTTGAATGCCGAACTAGAATTGGCAAAGCTAAGAAGTTAAATAAGAATTGGAATAATCAAACCAATAAGAGAATGAATGGTAAAGCGAACAAATCGAATCAAATATTGAACTGAATTGAAATTTGATTAGAATTGCATACATGTACATGCATATATATTGAACAAGTCATAGAAAGGAGGCTAGAGAAGAGGAATAAATTTGTATGCCCGACAAATAGGTACATATTTACTGTTTTGTTTGAGTATGATGATTTTATGAGCCGATTGGCTTTTTCTTTTTCTTTTGGATTGGTGAGGGCCATGGGAGGATGTTTGAAATATCCCGAAGCTCCCGGCGTAGGGGAGGTTATAGCGAAATTTTTCGAAAATTTAGGGTGTTAGCCAAATTTTTGAAAAACTTGAAAAGTTCTTAGAAACTGAAAGGTTGAAGAACTTGAGTCAGAATAGAAATTGAAATCGTTTTCAAACGAATTTAAAACGATTTATAAAATACGTTTTGAATTGAAATTGATGAAATATATATATTATATATATTATATGGCCTGAATAGAACGCGTCGCGCCGCGGCAGTTCGCGAATTTCGACCATAGACTTCGAATGGACGTTACGGGAGATCCGACCGTCGGATTCTCCTAAAACCGGAACTGTTGGGTTCGTATTGAAATAGCTTTCTAACGAGTATGAGAAATTAGAAATCTAACGGTTGGATTTGGAATTATGTCCAAATCAAATTTGGAAAAGGTCGTTGTAAGTGCAGTTCGATGGCCGTTGATGGAAATCGACTGTACGAGCCTCGATAAAATTATTAAAAATATTAATAATTTGTGAAAAATCAAAAGAAATGATTTGAAAAGAATTGGGATGAAAAATTCCATATTTGAAAACATAATAATATATTTTTATCGAAATCTACTAGTTATTAACTAGAAAAATAATCCAATATTTTTAAATAAATAAAATGGATTGAGATGTGGTTTTAATATAACCAGAATATTCCAATGTATGAGTTGGAATGGTTTGGAATGGAAATAATATTCGGAAAATTTCGATATTGGATTCCGTGATTATACGAATATTATGTTGGGAATTTGGAAGATATCGATATCGTTATTCCCGATATGATATATGTTGGTTTCAGGATTTGATGTTGAATATAAGTCGATACTATCTCTATTCAAAACCTTATATTTAATGTCAAATTGGACTGATTGATTGTTTGGATTGTGCTCGACCAGTTTATGAGCAAAGTATGCTTTTACAGTTAGCATTGGGTTGGGTAAGAATATCTGTGTGCTAACACCTTGTGAAACACTTCACGATTTGATGATAAGGTGTTTAGCGAGTTGTGTTCATTTCAAATTTGATGGATGATTTTGAAATGATGTTTTTCTTGAGTGAAAAGAAATATATTCCCGATTTTGGACAGGGAATGTTTTATAAAAATGTTTTATAAAACAAAAAGGATTTTGAGGCCTAACCCGATGATTTCTAAAATGATTTAGAAATGTATTATGGTTTTACATTGTAGTTCATCACATATTCGATTAGTTGCTATTAGTGATGTATCTGTTTGGTGGCGGAGAATTTATTCTCTTGCTTAACACCCTTCTTTGAGACTTACGAGCTCAAAGGTTATGTGATTAATAGTGACTAATCATATGTGTGAACTGCTGATGTGAAGTACTATATTTTGAAAGTACTTGTGATTATTATGTTGTGAAATGATTTACCCTACTTCGGGATATGAAATGATTTGGTATGTGGCTAGAGATTCGAGTAACCCGGACGACTAAAAGTATGGGTGAGATGGGCGGTGTATGCTTCCATGTGTGGGAGGTGCATCGTCGGTGTAGCCTGCTCCATAGTGGGAGGTGCACATATATATATCGAGTTGCTTAGGTGAGTGCCCTTTGCCTTGTCTAGGGGAAGCCCGATATTTGGTTGGATACTTGTTTGTATGCATTGTTATGTTTCGGAATTCACATTTCCAAACGATTTGATTTGAGATCCCGAAGTGAAATCTACTTTGATATAGAAAGTTAGATATGTATTTCAAATGATTTGAAATAGGAAATCGGAAAATAAAGTCCAAAGGAATAATTTCTGTAAATTGAATTGGATTTGGAAAATCTAAGTGTAGTGATTAATCTAAGTGGGTAGATTGGGATACTGCATGTTGATTGATGCATAGTAGATCCATAACTATTGATTGTTGTTTATACACTAAGCATTCATGGGGGTAAACCCGTTCCGCGTTAGCGGCGTGGTCCTGTGATTTGTCTTATGATTTATATAAGTTTATAACTGTTTAGAGTTTCTCACACCAGTCCCATGACTGACCTGTAGTTTGCTTTTCCCTTGCAAACTCGGGTGCCCCTATTTTCCGTGCGGGCAGTCGAGTAGTTTATGTTGCAGATATATGAGCAGGATTCTGGATTGAAGCTTAAAGCTGTGTCCAGAGCATTGATAGTCTTCTGCTGTGTTACTTTATTTATTTTCCGCTGTGCATTATATTACATTTATTGTAAATAAATCTTCCGCTATATTATTATTTTTCAATATACTCTGATATATTTTGTACTCTGATTTAACATTATTATGATGTTGATAAAAGTCTTCTTTTATTTGTTCTTATGTGTTGTATGCCCAGAGTTAGCGTATACGGGATTCGAACGGTCTTGGTCGGTTTAGCGATCGATTAGGTCCGAGCGAAATCCGTATCGCTACAGCTGGTATCAGAGCCAGGTTTCGATCCTAGGACCTGTGGGTTATGGGCCCACCACGCTTCCGCTGCGCCCGTAATGAAAATAATGGAAGTTGAGTTGATTAGTTAAACAACTTTCAGCTTCATTCCTTTTCGGGGACAAAAAGTTTTAAGTGGGGGAGATTGTAATAACCCGGAAATCCGAGCCAATTTAAAATTTTTATTTTGGCTATTTTAATGATTTTTGGATATTTAAAATGATTTATTTTAAATAATAACGACGAGAAATTTATTTTGAATAGAAATAGAACGTATATATTTATTTGAATCGTCGTTAGAATATAAATATTTATTTTTAATTATAAAAAGGAATTGAAAATGGCGCGGCAGTTTGAAAATTCGATTTCAAAGTTCAAATGAATGTACATGTTTCAAAATAAACCGGATTTTGGTGAAACCAAAATATTAGAATCTAATTGAGAATATCTTTCCAACGAATCCGAAAAATCAAAATTTCATAGCGGGGTTAAAAAGTTATGTCCAATTGAAAATTCAGAATAGTCGCTATGGAATTTTGGCCCTTAAAAATAGCAATTTTGCAAACGACCTTCGTTTTCGATGAAACCACTTTTGTTGGATCCGGGATGTCAGGTTATTGCTAGGTTTCAAAATTCGTAATTTTGGAAATCAATATGTGAGTATGGCAAAAGAAAACGTGTTTTGACAGTTTTAGTCAATTTCGATCGACCAGAAAATGGTCATTTTTCAAACAGTCTTCAAATTTGATGAAATTAGTTTTGTTAGGACCGTATCATCAATATGAAGCTAGAAATAATTTTTCTGAAATTTTTGGGGTCCGTATGTGGCCCCGGTAAATTAAAATGTACGTTCAAAATTGAATATAAAGATTTATAATTTGATTTTGACGGAAGCTGATCGAAATAGTCGAATTGGCTTACGGGACATATCTCATTATGTCCGAAATGAGGGTATTTAGCTGGGGACGACAGTCGTTGGGTTTGGATTGGAGCTAGTATATGAAGAAGGGTATTTTTGGATTTTAAAAATATATAAATAAAAAAAATCATTGGTTCATCTTCTTTCTCTCTCACCGTCTGACTCCCGATCGAAGACGGAAAGCCCTTCAAACCTTCCAGCTCCGATTCTGGCTGCCACGCTCACCAAAACCACCCCGTCCTTTGCAACTTTTTAAAGATCTCTTCCCCCTCTTCAAATCAGCACCGAACTTGCCTCCTGCCATCACCCCACCGTCGAGAACGTGGCCCTCAAAGGCGCTGACTTGCGAGCGCCACCACGATCGGAATCCGCCATGGCAGGGGACCTCACCACCACGTGCGGAGGCGCCCCTCCTCCCTCTTCAACATGGCGTAGGCCGATCGCATCCAAGCTTCACGGATTTGCAGAAAATCCTCGACCTAGTTTTGAACACAATAGCGAGGTAACGGCTTTGTAATTTCTGAACTGATTTCAACACCTTTAAAGTGTCGCAAACTATGATTTCACGATAAAAATCATATCTTTTTTGTTTCTGATCGAAATCCAGTGAAACAAGAGACAGTGGACTCGTATGGACGTCTTATACATTCTAGAAGAGACCGCATATTTTTCTGAGCCTTCTGCTATTTTTGGTTGAGTGGAACCTATTGTGAGATTTCTGAATTATAAACGATATGGAATCAACGATGTATAAATTATATAGTCGAAGTACGAGTTATATAAGCATTGTACACCACATGTATAAGCGTTGTATAAGTTGTATGTTCGATGTATAAGTTATATATGCATTGTAAAAATAATATATGCGTTGAAACGAATTGAAGTGATATTTAAATGAAATCGAAATATAGTTATATACGTGTGTGTGTGTGTATATATATACACTCCCCTCGTCCACAGACCATGGACGGTATATATTGGTTGTGATATTGTTTGGATTATTGGTTGATGTGAAAATTTGGTGAATATCATGAATGGTTGATTTGAAATAAATGATTGTGATTGAAATCCCAATAGGATTAGTATATGGGAAAATTCGTCTGCGTACGAACTAGATATTAAAATCCCCATTGTCAAAAGCTGCGAGGCTTTAAGGTAGAGCGAGGAGCCGTACTAGGGACGGTCCCGGTTTTAACTACCCTGCCGTTATGCTGCCAAAATTTTCTGAAATATTTCTGTGTTTGATTTAAATTCATGTGTTGAATGTTGAAATAAAATTCAAGTGTTGAATGTTGAAATAAAATTCATGTGTTGAATGTTGAAATAAAATTCATGTGTTGTGTGTTGAAATAAATTCATGTGTTGAATGGAGTTCGTGTATTGAATAAATTCTTTGAAAAATAAAAAAATTAACATTTTTATCATATATATAGATTATATAAAATACTAGTGTTTTAAATAAATTGTTTTAACACCAAAAATAACATTTTTACCTTATATATAAACTATATAAAATAATCGTGTTTTGAAATAAATTGTTTTACAATAAAATTCCCATTTTTATTATATATATGAACTATAGAAAATATTCAAGTGTTGAAATGAAATTCATGTGTTGAAATAAATTCATGTGTTGAGTGAAGCTCATGTGTTGAGTAAATTTGTTTGAAAGATAAAAATAACATTTTTATTATATGTATCAACTATAGAAAATAGTCATGTGTTGAATAAAAGACTAGAACGATAAAAATCATATTTTTATCATAGGTGTGAAGTCGAAAACATTCATGTGTTGAATATATAGATTGAACAATAAAATCTACATTTTTATTGTGAATATGAAGTGCTAAAAATATTCATGTGTTGAATAAATATTTTTGATGATAAAAATATCATTTTTATCAAATATATGAAATGGGTATGGTTTTGAAATCGACGAATGAATTATATTTTTACATATATATATATAAAAATAAAATAAATCGAATAACGAAGTTGCAGTTTGTGTTTTGAAACCGTGATTTCAAATGATTAGTGCGGGAGATCCGACCATCGGATTTTCCCGAAACCGAAACCGTTGGGTTCGCCTTGGAAATATCATTCCAACGACACCCACTTTGTGAAGATCCAATGGTTGGATTGTCTGGAATGTTTAATTCAAATCTGAAGAAAAACAGCGCTAGAATCGATTATATATATATATATGTATATAAATATAATTAAATTAAATCAAATAATGACGCTGTAGTTCGTATTTTGAAATCGAAACTTCAAACGAGTGTATCGGGAGATCCGACCGTCGGATTTTCCCGAAACTGAAACTGTTGGATTCGTTTTGAAAAGATCTTTCTAATGATATAAAATTTGTGAAGATCCAACGGTTAGATTTTCAGATATGTGTAAATCAAATCTAAAGAAAAACAGCGCCACGGCCGCGTTATGGCCTGAAGCGTCGTTTGAATGAATTGGCTATTTTTAAACGAATAAAAATAGCGATAAATCGTTATAAAATATTATAAACGATATGGAATGGAAAATAAACCGAATTTACCCAGTTTATTAGATATTTGATGGTTGAATGTGTTTGGTGTGAAAATTACATTTAATAACAGAATTATTGATGTCGAATAATTTAACCATTGAAATGAATTGATTTAAAATTCTAAATATACCTGAATTATTTGAAAAGGCCGAGTTAAATCTCATTTCAAATAATTGATCGGTGATAAGAAGTCGATGATGGAGACGGTGGTTGAAGACCGGAGATCTTCACCTCGGTTGGATGATAACTGATGTCTTGATTGGGAGGCATCCCGAAATATAGATAATAAGTGGTGATCGTCCAGACGTGCTTGGAGATCGATGGATATGCGAGGTATATGGTGCCTCCGGTTTCGTTCAGACCCAAAACGAACTTGTAAATGGACTGTGTGTCTGACATTGGATTTTTTTTTTGTGCTGATTGATCTCTATTAAATATATATCTGTTTGGCGGCGGAGAATTTATTCTCTTGCTTAACGCCCTTCTCTGAGACGTACGAGCTCAGAGGTTATATATCGATAGAAATCAGTCGCATGGAGTGAGCTGCCTCTGTGGCACGCCTAAGTGGCAAATGATCAAGGCTTCTGTTGAAAAGCAAAGTCTTGTGGTTGATGATCGACGCACGACCTGTGTGGCATAGCTTTGTGTATAGCGTTAATTCGCGAGCCTGACACCCCGGTACGAACCAGAAAAGGGAGAGGACCTCAGGTAAGACATGTGTTTCTTTCTAGCTAGAGGTGGTGTCAGTGCTTAAACTGGCTGACATTTATATTATTTTCACCTGTCTGGTTGTTGCTGTTGTGAGGCGCCTCGGATATATCGGTGACTATGTGGAGCCGATGGAGTCATAGGGCTCATTGACGCCCCCAAAGGACAGGGAAACGCAGTGTTCAGGCATTTTAATCCACATCGGTGGATCGGCCCTGTCGCTCCAAGGGCCCACCTGAGTCTGGGTCCTGAGACACAGGCTAGAGCGTCTCGAATTCGGTAAGGACTATCTTTTGCCTTTGTTCATGACGGAAATTCAATTTCCAAATACGTGACTGTGCGGTTTTGATTGTGTACCTATATATGGCGACATAGTGGTATGGGGCATTAATGTCGTCTATGATTGATACTTATTATTTGAAATTGTTTTTGAAACATATAAACACTAGTAATAATATCAAATGCTTTTGTTTTATTCGTATCAAGCATATTTTGGCCATTACAAGGTAAAAATCTATCTCCGGTCTGCGTTGCATTGTGTGATGGGAACTGAGTCTTACAATTGCTTCATTTTTATAAAAAGCATTGCGATATTTAAAAGATTTACTTGTTTTAAAGCATTGGCAATCCTATGGAGTAAAAGCGTTCCGCGAAAGTGGCGTGGTCATGTGATTAGCCATATATTAGAATATGTTAAGTAGATTTCTCATACCAGTCTCATGACTGACTCGTAGTTTTTTCACTTGCAAACTCGGGTGCCCCTCTTTCTACACGGGCAACCTTGTATTCAGGTTTTAGCAAGCTCTTTCTGGATAGCTGGGTTGAAGATGGATTCTATCATATATCTCTTTTTATGCTGTTCAGCTCCTATTGTACATATTATGTTTGTTTTCTGCTGTAGACATTTATGTATAGCTGAACTGTATTTGTACTAAGTATGATCCTGTATACTGTGTAACTCTGATGATTATGTTTATCCAGTGTATTCTATTGTATATTATCTGGTGTATTTATTTAATTATGTTCTGCTATTATCTATTTATGTGTTTTATTCCAAAAATTACCCTTGACACCGTCGTACGGGGTTTTGGGGTCGTCACACAACTTGTTAATATATTTAAGAAAATTTATTGTTTTTATATGAAAGCTCTCTAAACTTCATGACTAATAGAATCACCTTGAAGTTCAATGGTATTATCAGGAATATACTCAACCATGACTTCACATAATGGTTTCAAATGATGATATGAAAGCAAAAAATTTCTGATATATTTCTTCAGAAGTTATTTTCCCCATATATGCAAAATAGTAATTTAACTTGATAGAATACTCGGCTAGAAACAAATAAATAATATTTTTCATTTTCATAAGAGGATTTTAACTAATAAAATCAACAACCAATTTCTTAACTAATTGTATGGATGATCAAAATCTACAATACAAGCTCCATATGAATAATTAGGCAACATAGTTTTGTTAACAAAAAATCTAGGAGGTTTATTGGATTGATAGAATAATTAGGCAACATATGAATAATTAGGTAAATCTTTGGTTAACACCAATAAATATTGGATTGCTAGAATCATTTTTATAACTACCATTCAAAGTAGAAAAGGAATCAACCAACTAACAAACCATTGAAGAAGTAGATGAGTTATACTCACTGAAAAAACAACAAATGAAGAACCATAAGAACCAACATTAGTATATATAGTTTTACATCGCTTAGATATTACCAAAAAAGTAGAAAATCATCACGATTATGAGTAACAAACAACAATATACACAAATCAAAGTTAGTTTCAATAACTCTTTTCTTTTCATATTTTTTCATAAACCAATTCAATAAAACTAAGTGTTAATTCAGACCAGTATTCACAAGTATCATTTCTCAATCTCAGATTCTCTACGCATTATCACTCAAAACTAGATGTTTATTGTAAGTATCATTACTCAATAGAAACATAATTAGAATACTAATAGGATCATACCTGAAAAACAAATATAACATTAGAATAAAATTACAACAACATAAAAAATAGTAAAACATATTATAATAAAAATTTGGGATACTAATATTGTTACGAAAAATACTTGTCGAACCAATATTTTGCATAAAACTTCACAACAACATACTTGAACTCTAATAATAACAACATGAACATTACTACCATTTATAATAATAACCAAAAAAATAAAGTAAATTCAACATAGACAAATATACACCTTTAAAAGAATTATCTTCCTATCATAAATAATATCATCAAAGCTCAAGTATAAAACAACATAATTGATATCAAATTACGACTATAGCAAAATGCACCAAATTTAACTAAACATGATGTAACAACAAAAAGTATGCAAATAGAAATAATTATGACAAAAAACTAACTTTTAACTCATTATTTTAACGAGAATGAAAGAAAATGATAAACTCAAATAGATTGAGATGTGGCAAAAACTGATCGAGATGTTACAAAAGCTGACTTAAAAGAACAAGAACCGAAGATGCCAACAATACATCACGGTCTATACGAAATACTGTAAGTCAAACGAAATTAAATAACATAAATTCCGCATGAAAAAATTGCAAAGAAATTAGAAGTTGAAATTGTTAGAAGAAAATTTGGACGTCTCGTTGATCAGAATTAAATATAATGTAGGAAGTCGTTAATTGAAATTAGGTGTACACGGAAAGCATCTTGTATAAACTACTTAAGGCACTTGGACACAATGCAAGAGATCTAGGGTTCAATTCCAGCGCTGCTGGATCTAACCGCGTGGTATGTTATATACCACCTAACTTATATATAAGTATCCATTTTTTCAAAAAAAATACAAAATAGAATTAGGTATGTATACAGGAGTAACAATGGAAAGACAAACCTAAAAAATACAAAGAGAGATGTAAAATATAACGCAAAATTGTAAGGGTTATAGCTAATAAAATAATTAAAAACAAGGATGTATGACAAATTTGTACTATATGGTGTATCAAACATGTATCCCCATCTTTTTATCCGTAGGTAATCTTTCTATACCCGATTAGCAAGAATTTCACCTCAGGTTGGGTCGGCGTAAAATTGTCATTGTACATATTCCCTTTTTCATTTTTTTTAGAAAATAAAAGATAAAATTTTCAGAACATGTATTGCCATATGTAACTTTTTGCCTTTCAGTATACATGACTGTTTTGAATAAACTGAGCAATTTAATTATGTATGTATGCATGTATTATATATGAGGAGCGTTCAATAGCACCCACTAAATTGTAGCACCCCTTTAGCATCCCTAATTTCCAACACACATTCCCGTTTCTCTCTCCCTCCACTAACTTATTTAACTATAAATGGGTGGCTTTTGTTCGGGTGCAAAAGGGGTGCAAAGAATTTGGGGTGCCATATAACCCTCCTCATTATATATATATATACATACATATACATATATATATATATACATATACATATATTTTTTTGGAAATTGGTAACATATATTAATCAGAAACAATACATGATTTCGGTTAGCATACTAACCGGATTACAATCATTCAAGCGCTCCATCTCGCTGAGCATCCCACTACCACATCAGAAAAAGGAAAAAAACAGTAAAACAATTGTCAAAACAACCCACACACTGAGCAACAAACACTACCAGAGAAAAAACAACCAAAAAACTGACTGAGGATGGGAGTGAAGTCGGATTCAGTACAGAGAACCATCCAGTTCCCGACTTCCCCAGCAAATCCAACACAAATCATTATCAAATCAACAACCATCTCAACACCAATGCAAACTATCACCATCAGCACACACAGACCAGGAAAGAAGAGGACATCAAGGTCACCTGAGGGTCGGTTGGAGGAGGCTGGAACTGAAGAAGCTTCAGTAATCGCCGGCAATGCCAGAACCCAGACTCCGATAGTCTTGAACCCCAAATCGAAAAAAAGGCCTACGATTTCCCAACTGTCGCTGAAGTGGAGAACGCGAAGGCGGTCTGATTTTGAAACGCAAGAGATTTGAAGGGAATCAGAGGATTTAAAGAGGAAGGGGAAAAGCCGATCTACCCAGTAACGAAGAAAGCTAGGTCGAGAGATGAGGAAGGGAGGAAGATGGAGGGGTGCGATGCAGAAAGAGGAGAGAAAAGGGAGCGGCGGCGGAAAGCGCTGGAGACATATACATACATATACATATATATACATATACATACATATACATATATATATATATATATATATATATATTGACCCACACACACACATACACACACGCACATACATGTGAGCGTTCAGCAACACTCAAAATGAAACACCTCAATCCACCGCACATTTATGTAAAATAAGTTAGTGGGGGTAGAGAGAGTTAGTGGAAGGAGAAAGAAACCGGGATGTGTGATGGAAATCAGGGGTCTAAAGGGGTGTTGCACTATTTGTGGTGCTATTGTGTAACAACCCGGAATTTATGAACCAATTTAAACTTTTTATTTTAGCTATTTTAATGGGTTTTGGATATTTAAAATGATTTATTTTAAATAATAATGATTTAAAAATTATTTTAATCGAAGCTAGAACATATAAATTTATAATTCATTTAAAACAAGTCTGAAATGGCAGGGTAGTTTGAAAATTCGACTTATAACTTTAAATGAATGTACAAAATTCAAAATAAGTCGGATTTGAGTAAAACCAGAAACATTTAAAACTGTTTAACAATATCTTTCTAACGGATGTGAAAAATTTAGGTATCACTTTATAAATTATAAGTTATATCCAGTTTATAATTTAGAATAGTCACTATGGAATTTATATGTATTTTAATATAATATATAACCCTTAAAAATGGTCGTTTTGCAAATGATCTCTGTTTTTGACAAAACCACTTTTGTTGGATCTGGAATGTCAAATTATTGTCAGGTTTAGAATTTCCTAATTTTTAAAATTAATATGTGAGCGTGGTGAATTTAAATGTGTTTGGTAATTTCAGTTTGAATTTATCGACCAGAAAAAAGCAATTTTTCAAATGGTCTCCAAATTCGACGAAATTAGTTTTGTTAGGACCGTATCATCAAAACATAGCCATATTTATTTTTCTGCAATTTTTGGAGTCAGTATGTGGCTCTGGTAAATTAAAATGTGCGTTCAAATTCAATGTTGACCGTTATATTAATTTATATTTTAATTTTGAGAAAAACTGATCGAAACAATAGAATTGGCTTACGAAACATATCCCATTGTATCCGGAATGGGGTATTTGGTTAGGGGCGACAGTCGTTGGGTATGATTTGGAGTTCGCAACGATAAATAAGTAAATTTAGAATTAAATAATTAATAAAAAATATTTAATATAATAGGGCAAAGCTGGAAAACCCTAATCACAATTCCAGAGGCGCCATCGGCTCCAAAAAGAACGGCCAAAACTCTCTAAATTAAATCCCTAAATCAATTCAAATCTAGGCCGAATTAGATCATGGTTCCAAAGGAAAAATCGAAGATATCAATGAGCTAGTGGTATCCAATGGTTAAGGTTGTTTATTGTGCTATAAATTGGGAAAAATCGCAGCTCCAAGCTGCTACGTTTAAACGTGTTTTCGAGGCAAGGGGATCCGCCAAACGGGGAGGGGTTCAAGGCGGCAGCGGATGGCGTTGAGGGCGACGGAGTGGCGATCGAGGTCTGGGTGCCTCGAATGGCATGCATGGGGGTGGAATTTGGATCGTGGAATGGCTTAGAACCTGGAAGCTTTAAGTGACGGGGAAGATAACTTAAGGGGTGGGAATTGTTAATTAATAATTATTTAATTATTTTAATTTTTGTCATCAATGTATTAATCATCACATCTCCTTCATACGAGGTCGAAATCCAGTGATTTCAGTTGTGTTGGAATCGTGGTGAAAATATCCATGCGATGGAACTAACCAGAACGGAAACATAGCAAATTGGACATTCAGCTAAGTTGAACGCGATTTTAATTTAGTTGAAAAATAAATTCTTCAATAAAGAATGGCAGATCAGAAACCAAAGTGAGAATTCTCTCACTATAATATTTGTACAGTTATTCAATTTATTTTATAATTATAAATATATAGAAATTGCAGTGTGGATTTTTATCTGTTGTACGTGACATTGCTTGAGTTCAACACATGAACTATTCACGACTCGTCTGCACAAGAAGCATTGTTTGGATACACGACACTCGTATTTCAAACAATGTTGATACACTTGGTGGTTGTTGAAATGTGATATGATTATTTATTTATAATTTGAACGATGAAATTTTGTTAAGTAGAAAAATAATTCAAACCGAACTAGAATTGTTTAAATTTACTAACTAACAATTTATTTAAATAGACTGTTGTTGTTTGGAAACCCCACACGGGTATTGGGACGATATTTGACATACACTAATCCCAATATTTAGCTGTATGTCAATCGGTTGGTTGACAGGCTGTGATAAGCGTTATTTATTTATTTTAATGCTTATATAGTTATAGAACGCACTCTGGATGATGTTTGAATGTTGAATGATTATTTATCATTATTGTTGAATATAAGCAATGTATGAAATCCATATAATAGAAATTATATGGTAATTGATTGAGTCACATTCCGATTCAGAATTATAGAACGAATATTTTAAAATAATATTAAGTGAAGAAATAAATTATGGAACAAATATTTTACAATAATATTCAGTGAATAATCAAAATATGATTTTGATGTCCGATTTTGGATGGACACGAAAATATTGGAAAATGTGAAGCCGAGTTAAGTAGTTAAACGCCATTTTAACTCGAACGGGTTTATCGATAGATTTTATTCGTTTTATAATGAATATCGAAAAGAAATGATTTCAAAATTAGATATTTTGAAAATAATATCATTTTAATATTTTAACGGTATGGAATATTCAATTTTGATTTAAAATTGAAAATGAAGTTGGAATCGTTTTAAAATGAATTTATAAGCGATTTATAAAATACGTTTTAAATGGAAATCAACGATATATATATATATATATGTGTGTGTGTGTGTGTGTGTGTGTGTGTGTGTGTAATGGCTTGAATAGAACGTGCCGCACAGCGACCGTTCACGAATTTCAGCCATTAACTTCAAATTGGCGTAACGGGAGATCTGACCGCAGGATTCTCCTAAAGCCGAAACCGCTGGGTTCGAATCGAAAAGAGCTTTCCTACGAATATAAGAGATTAAAATTTGAATGGTTGGAATTCAAATTATATCCAAATCAATTTCAGAAAAGGTCGCTATGGATGCAGTTCGGTGGTCGTTGTTGGAAACCAACTGTAAAGGGCCGTAATAAAATAACTAAAAATATGGAAAAAGTGTGTAAAATCATAATGAAGGATTTGGCAAGAATTTGGATGAAAAATTCTAGTTTTAAAAAGATGAAAATATATTTTTATCTAAATGAACTAGTAATTAACTAGAATAACAATCCAATGTTTTTAAATAAATAAATTGAATTTGTAAATGGGTTTTATAATAATCAGAATTTTCCAATGAATAAATTGGAATGAATTGAAATGGAAATTATCTTCGGAAAATTTCGATATTAGATTCCACGATGTAGTGTCCCGAAATTCCGGTACAATTTGAGCTGACCTAATAACACAAGTCCAACCCAAATTACACTGGAAATCAGAAAATTAATAGAAAGAAAACAAAGGGAGAGAATAGATAAGATAGAAACTTAAAATAGAAGAAGAAGAACATACAACATCAGAGTAACACGAATCTCACAGCGGAACGAACAACATATAATAGATAACATATCCTTGAAATAAAATTAGTATATGTATACAGTAACATTATCAGAGTACAACACTTACAACACAGCGGAATAAATAATAGCTATATAATCCTGAAGCCTCCTGCTCCATGCTCTTCAAGTATATCTGTAAAACCTGACTACTTGACTGCTCGTACAAATTTGGGCACCCAAGAATTTAGGGTAAAACAAAACAAAATAAACTCCGGGTTAGTCATGGGACTGGTGTGAGTAAAACAATTTAAAACAGTTTGATAAAATAAACGATATCTCATAAGACCACGCCGTATAACGGAACGGTTTTTTTTTTCACTTATGAGAATCCAAAATAGTCTTTATATCAAAATTCTTTTGATATTATGATAGTGTCTATCAACCACAATATAATAATCATCTAGCAGAAACGCTTTCATCTCACGTTCTACATATATAGTATACAATCATCTAGCAGATCACACATTTATTCACTTTGAATGTCACATCGTCATACCCGCCAAATCACAAATTGATTTCCCCAAAAACACAACAAGTATACAGCTAAGAGAAATGAATTCCTCCGCCACCAAACGTAAGAACGTTTGAAGAGATCAACTTACGTGATCTATTAAATATACTCTGTCAGACATTCTTCCATACAGGTCGTCCTGGGACTGGACAAACCGAAGGCACTATTCTGTAAACAGGACAGCCCTTGCATAACTCCGTCTTTAACTATCTTCATCATATTTGATCGCAACGCTAATGCCCATACAGAGTGGTTTTCAGATAATGAATCTGATCCTGATCTCTCTGTATTGACGACGGAAATGGTCAAAAACTTCAATAGTCAGTGAGTTAACTATCAAAGAAAAACACGTGTGCAAACAACAATATTATTTCCAGATGGAAATTCTATCGATCAATCATCATTCATCTTTTTATCTCTTTAGTTCGTTTATCATTCATTTTCCATTTCATATATCCATATATTCAACATTTATTATTTTCTAAATTTAGAAAATACACGTTATTAACATTGGAAAACATTTCCATTTCTTTTTTTCTATATTAGAAAACATTTCTGACTCTTGTTTGGAAAACATTTCCAAAACTTCTTCATTTGGGTTTAAACAGATGTTTAAATAAAACATCGCTATGCCAATTCAAAACATTTCACTCATTAACTAAATTCACTTAACCAACCTTCACTAGCGAACCTTAACCATTCCTTAGTTAAAACGAAGCCAATCAAGTAGGGGTATAACTACCTCTCAGACCTTAACTGAACAACATTTCTAACTTCGGAACAGACAAGGTTCACCTTTTAAACCTTTAACAACTTCCTTACGTAACTCTCTTTCGAATAAATCTCTATTCGATAACTCTTTCCTTCGAATAAACTATATTCGATAATCTCTCTTCGAATAGCCATATTCGATTAACTCTATTTAATTAACACTATTCGATTAACTCTAATCAATTTACTCTTATCAGTTAGCTCTATTTGATTAACTCTATTCTATTAACTCTATTTCATTAACTCTATTGGATTAACTCTATTTGATTAACTCTATCAATTAACTCCCATCAATTAACTCCTTTCGAATAAACTATATTCGATTAACTTCTTTCTCTCTATTAGAATAAACTATATTCGATTAACTCCTTTCGAATAAACTATATTCGATAACTCCTTTCGAATAACTAATATTCGATTAACTCCTTTCGAATAACTAATATTCGATTAACTCCTTTTGAATAACTAATATTCGATTAACTCCTTTAACTCTATTCGAATAAACTATATTCGATTAATTCTCTTCGAATAAGTAATATTCGATTAACTCTCTTCGAATAACCAATATTCGATAACTCTCTTCGAATAACTAATATTCGATAACCTCTTCTTTGAATAACTAATATTCGGTAACTCATTTTCTTCGAATAACTAATATTCGATTGACTCTCTTTTTGAATAAACTATATTCGATAACTCTTTCTTCAAATAACTCTAATCCGACTAACTCTAATTCAGTTAACTCTATTCGAATAACTAATATTCGACTAACTCTTGTTCGATTAACTCTATTTGAATAACTCTAGTTCGATTTAACTCTTGTTCGATGAACTCTATTTGAATAACTCTAGTTTGATTTAACTTTGATCGATTAACTCTAATCGATTAACTCTAGCTGATTAACCCTATCCAATTTACTCTTCGTCCATATTCAGTTTCAAATATCGATGTTGAAATTGATTCTTACTTCTCTATATAAGTCTTGGCTTATATATTCTATTTATCCAATGATAAATATTTTACTTAATTTATAAAACCTTATTTATAAATTAATCTTCTTACTTTATCGGTTAAAACAGATTTCTCTTAAATATTCACTTTAAATTCATATTCTGTTATATCCGTGTGCGAAGCACGGTTTTGAACTTTCCTGATGTAAAATTTTATTCATTTTCCAAATATTTCCTTATATGACATTCTTTTCATTTTCCAATAAATTCCTTTTATAACTCTATTAATTTTCAAAATAAATATTTCCTTTTATAATCTATTTATTTACCCAATAATTCTTTTTCTATAATTCTAATTATTTTATAAATATTTCCTTTTCAATTCTATTTGTAAATGGTTTACAAATATTTCCTTTTCATTTCTATTTGTTTTTGATTTTATAATTTTCTTTTATAAAATTCTTTCCCTTTTATATATAAAATCCATTGATTTTATATAAATAATTCATTTTCAAAATACACTTTGAAAGTCCCCTTTTTTTTACATTCTAGGATTTCTTATGGTATTTAAAAAAGCCAAATAAAAATGATCGATATCATTCAACATACGTAATCAACACAGATTATATGTCACATCTTATATTACAATATATGAAAAACAGTAAAATAAATGTTGAAGAATCCAGTTGGATTCCTCCGACCTATTTCCCTGCATCCATAGATGTTAAACAATATAATTAACATCGATTTCATTTCAATATGAAATATTCTGATAACAGAATCAATATTTATTTAACGACTTGTATATATATATATTTATATATATAATTTCAACCAACTGACTAGCAGTTCATCCAAACAGTCAACACACAGCAATCAACCAATATTTATCAGTTCTAAAAATACGTTATAAAAATATAAACTATTCAGAGTAAGTGAGATTTACTCACATTGGATGATCATCGTTAATAACAATAACCATCGCTTGATTCAGACGGACAATTTATTTTGCTATAAGTTGTAATGAGCTCTGATTCTCTCCCAGTCGGTTCCATTGTGGAGCCACCGTCTATACAATTTCAATGAATTGTGTTTCGTCAATTTCTGATTACGTATGAAGAGATTATCAATTGTACATGTTCGAATTCACATAACGGTTATTAACTCTTACATTAACTATTAGTTTACCTAACCTTATTTATAATTTAAACCTTAACTCATTCTTCCAATTATGCTTCTCTGTTGCTTCAATAGAAATTTGGGTTATTAAATGTTGAAACCGTACAGTTATGGATTTCACACGTATAGTCTAAGTGTATAAAAATGGGTTCCTTTCAAATGAACTTTTATAATGCATTTATATAGATAAAAATGTGAGTCCAGTAACCTCAAATGTTCGGCCCACCTCCTAAGTTCCCACCCGCAACTTCAACCCGTTTCATACACTACCGCCTATCTTCCTCCCCCAGCTGAAACAATGTGAAACACGTTGCCTTCCTTCCACTATCACACCCCCGCTACTCCACCATCCAACCATCCGATTACACCGCCATGAACTCCTCCTCAATCTCCATCCACCAGACCAATACTACACAGACCTTATCAACCCCAACCCTATCTGGTGCTCCCCTAGACTATGCCTCATACGTACTCTAGACCACTAGAAACCGACCGTTTCTGTTCATTGATTTCCCACATTTTCCGGTCGTCGAAGGTGACCGGACCTATCCAGACTGACCCCAAAACCTTCCTCTCGTCTTCCATTACACTTTCTCTTCAGGGTACACTAACCGATACTGTACCACTTTGCCAAAATTTGTCAAAAAGCGAACCCATCGTTACCCCGATCATCACGCCCTAACGGCCACCACCTTCCATCGCAACACCTCCGACCTCCCTCAATCAAAAGCCTCGACTCCCCTCTTCCTTTCTTCTTCAGACTATGAGACCCCTTGACCATTGAAACTCCGACCATGGCATGCCCTAGGATTTTCTGTTGATTTTCGATCCCTAAAAGGACTGCATTGCATGCTTCAAACAGATAGGAGAATGTAGTGTAACACAAGACCAAGCCAAAGATTGAAGCTTTCTAATTTATACGTTTTTATTTGATTTTATCTTGATTTTGAAAGGATCGAAATTCTTTACTGCTTGAAGAAACTGGCGGCCATGTTTTTTCTCTTTTCCAGAAGACATCGAATTAGGTCTTAAGGATGGTAGCTAACTATTATCTATAGTGAATAGGATTTTTTTTTGAAAAATTGGTACTTTATTTACAAAAACAAAGATTACAACATTAATAGGTAAGGGGAGACAGTAACACCACAACATTTACTGAATGAATACTGTACAGAAGAAAACAAAGTCTCCCCTTCACCTAACAGATAAATACAAAAGACACACCCTCCAAGAATTGAAATCGTACATGCCCGTGTGCCCAAAGGTCCCTTGAAATTCAAAAGAGATTCCTCTCTTCCCAACGTTGACTCATTCTTCTACCAAGAAATCTCAACTCCAAAGCTTCTTCATCCAATCGATCTATGTCGGCTCAACGCATCCGAGATCCATACGCTATTCTGGTAAGATTTCTGCTCCTTTGCTTTTAATTTCATACTTTTGTATTTCTTAAGCATATCTTCAATCTCTGTTACAACAATCATAGATAGGGAGACCAAAGGTAGGAATTTCCGCTTGAATAAACGATTACAACGCTCCCTCCAAATATGGTATACAGTTGCTGTCAAACAAATTCTTGCTGAAGTTTGATTTTTGCACTGAGTAACATCTTCAATTTGGTCGATTATATTTCCTAGCTTGCATTTCGTGGGAATTAAAAATCTATCCTTTATGTGATTCCAGACAAACTTCGAATACTCGCAATGAAAAAATAAATGATCTTGAGACTCCAAATTCTCATTGCATAAGCAACATAAACCGCCTGTAGAAGGATTCCATTTTCTGACTTTGTTCAATGTCTGTAACCTTTTGGTGCAAGCTAAAAAACTTGTTAATGCATGCTTTTGAACCACTGGGTATTTCCATAAAAATTTAGCCCAATTAAACTCTTGAGAATGATTGTGTAATGATTTATATGCAGCTCCTATACTAAACTGACCCTGCTTACCTTCATGCCATATCCAGTAATTTGAAGTAGCTCCTGAATTAATGTTGATCTTTTGAATTTCCTTTTTAATGTCTTCAGGTATAAGTAATTTATCAAGACTCCACCTACCATTATCAATGATGTCAGCCACTTGAGTAAGAGAAAGCTCCTCAGCAGTTCGTCCATGCCATCCAGCAATAGATATTAAACTTCTACCCTTAATCCGAGGGTCGAACCAAAGATGAGTTGTTTTCCCATTTACAATACATTTTGAACTATTTTCTTTAAAAAAGTCTCTGTACTTTAGCATCACCTTCCACGTAAAAGAGTCATTATTTCCAATACTAAGATTCCAGAAATTTTTGTTGTTTTTGCAATATTTATTATACATCCATCTAGCCCATAGCGTATCTCCTTGAAGAAATTGCCAAATAAGCTTAAGTGCCATAACAATGTGTAAGTTTTTTATATTCTTCAACCCCAGACCACCGTTTGCTTTTGGCATATACATTTGATCCCAAGAGACTTTGTGTATCTTACCTTGCCAAATAAAATTAGCACATATGGTCTCAATCTTAGATATAATTTGCATAGGAAGCTGACAAGTTTGCACCCAAAACTGAATAAATGGGTAAATAGCAGATTTGACAAGCTCTATTCTACCCATCGTAGATAAGTACTTATTACTCCAACTGTTAAGTTTACTTCTAATACTGTCTAATAACTGCGAAGCATCATTCATCCTCATTTTTTTATTCGTTAGTGGAAGCCCAAGATATTTAACCGGAAGATTATCTTCATCCAAATTTAATAAGTTTGAAACCACAGCCTTTGTCCTGTTGCTTCGACTAAAATATACTTTAGATTTTTGCTTATTAACCATTAGCCCCATTTTAACCATTTCAGAAAAAACTCTTTGTATTGCCTGTACACAACGTTCATCACTTCTGGAGAAAATTAACAAATCGTCTGCATATATAAGATGAGTAATGATAGGTGAAATCTTTG
This sequence comes from Allium sativum, assembly GCA_030737875.1. Lineage (NCBI taxonomy): Eukaryota > Viridiplantae > Streptophyta > Magnoliopsida > Asparagales > Amaryllidaceae > Allium > Allium sativum. The sequence continues at coordinate 780,074,373 of CM060913.1, read as the reverse complement.
ATATCGGATACAAATTTCCACTTAAATATTCTATCTCCAAAGCAGTGGAAACATATTCCATGGCTAAGGTAAACAAATAAGGGGATATAGGATCTCCCTGCCTCGAACCTTTATTGCTCGAAATAAATCCCATAGGCTTACCATTAATAATAACTGAAAATGTGGGAGTTGATATGCAAGAATAAATAAAATCAGTGAATTGTCGCGGAAATCCCATTTGTTTCATAGCATGTATAATAAATTCCCTGCTTATTTTGTCATAAGCCTTTTGTAGATCTAACTTGATACACATCATATCCGCCCCAGCCTTATTAAAATTTCGACCAATTCAAAAGCCAATAAATTGTTTTCAAGCATATGTCTCCCTTTAATAAAAGCGTTTTGATTTACTGAAATAATAAGGGGAAGAATCCGCTTCAGTCTATTACTGCAAATAGAACTTAGAATTTTATATATAACATTACAGCAAGAAATCGGTCTAAAATCTGATGGTGCAACATCATTTTGAATTTTAGGAATTAAAGTTATGAACGTATGATTGATTTCCTTTAAGATTTTGCCACTGAAAAAAGTATCATTAGCAGCAAATAATAAGTCCTCTCTCAAATCATTCCAATGCACTTTAAAAAATTTAGCACTGAAGCCATCTGGGCCAGGGCTACTATCATCCTTCATATGAAAAATAGCTTCATGAAGTTCTTCTAAAGTGATCGGGTTAATTAACATTTTTTTACCTGCAGATGAGAGTCTTCTCCTTGGAATGAATTTTGGAAAATCACTCATTGAAGAATCTGTATTAAAGAGCTGCTTGAAATATTCCACAGCTTTATGCGCAAAGAGATCATTATTAAAAATTGAAGAGCCATCCTCATTTAAAAGGTAGTTCACCTGATTCTTTTTCTTCTTTTCAGACATTTTGGAGTAGAAAAATTTCGTCGGCAAGTCTCCTTTTTGTAGCCATCTGAGTTTTGCTTTTTGCTTCAAATCTATAGCTTGTCTGAATAACTCCACTATTTTATTTATATTGTTTTTATAACTCTCCACCAAATATAAGTCTGAAGGGTGATCGATCTAGTTTTTGTAAATAATACTATTTTCCTCCTTAAGCTTCTTAATTTTGTCATCCAGACTCGGCAAGCGCTTATTCCACATCTTCAGCCTTGATTTTATAATTTTCAATTTTGTAATCACCTGAAATAATGGTCTGCCAATAATCTTGCTTTTTAAAATAGGAGTAACCATATCGTAATAGCCTTCCATATAACTCCAACTATTCTTATATCTAAATGGTGAGCTTTTCATAAATGAACTCTCCAACTTTTTACAAAATAAGTTGATAACAATAGGGGTGTGGTCACTTGTAGAATGATTAAGAGTTTGAACAGAGATTTGAGGCAATATTTCATAACCTTTCTTATTTATAAACACTCTGTCTATTTTGGAATGTATACTAAAATTTAAGCCCCCTCTCCAAGTATAAAAATTTCCATAATACTTTGGCTCCATAACATTCAAAGATGAGATACAGTTCAAGAATTCTTCATTTGGGGCTGACTGTAATTGCTTGTCACTTATTCTATCCATTGCATATAAGACATCATTAAAATCACCAGCTATAATCCAAGCACCATCGACCATAGATTTTACTTGTTTGAGATGCTCCCATAATGATTTCCTTTTATTTGCTTGATTGCAACCATAAACCGCTGAAATCACTAGCTTCAACCCTCCTTTATTAAAATATGTACATGTAATACTTTGATGGTCAATTTTTAGAGTTTTATGACTCCAACATTTTCTGTCGTAGCCAATGAAAATCCTGCCTTTATGAGAAGATTCACTATTATTTATGAACTCCCATTCTTTAAACTTCAAGGCAAAATTTGCCAAGGAATTAATAGATAACTTATGCTCTATTATTGCCATCCAACTAACACTCCTGCCTCTTATTAAACTGAATAAGTCTCTCTGTCTCGTTATAGAATTCAGGCCGCGCACATTCCAAAATAATAGAGACATGATTTTATTTATTTTTAGTAATTCCCCTAGTTAACACACCACCAGGGAGGTTGCTTTCCTCTTTTAGCTTTTTTTTCTTGAATCTGGTTTTTATTTGCGAAGCTAATTTATTCCATTCTGGATTATCTTCTACCAAATCTTCTCCTTCTATTATAATGTTATTTGTGTCATGACTTTTAAGCTTTATTTTGCTTCTTTTTTTTCCTCTTATTTACAGATTGAGAACTAGAATCAGAAACCTCAACATTCATATCCTCTGGATGTTCTTCATTCTCCTCCAAAGATGGGTTAGAAACTATATCCTCTTCCTTGTTAAGCATTTGAGAACCTAGTTGGTCATTCCCCTCCAGTAATGAATTTACTTTACTCTCTTCCTGCATGTCATTTACTATATCCACACCTGCTATATTCACTTCTTGAGAATTATTATTATTATTTACCCCATCTAGCCATATTTCTGTATCCACATTGCTTAAGATCTCGAATCTATTTCCAAATTCTTTCCCTTTTGCCGAAGAGCTTATACTTTTGCCTTTGCAACTGATAATTTCATTCATTTCAACGGGCCTTCCATCAGAGTTAGCTTTCTCCTTGTATTTAATATCATTTATGTTATCATACCATGAATTATTTTCCATCTGTAAACTTTTATCAACACCTTTATTCCCCACTTTCCCCGATTGCAAATCTTCATCAATCGCTGTTTGTTTTTATCATTAAAAATCCTTATGCTCACATACAATATCCAAATCTGATGGAAATGGACATTCAGATACAATTTGACATTACAGACCCAACGAAACTTGTTTTGTCGAATTCTGAATCTGTTTGCTTACATAGCGTATTTTTAACCGTCAAAATATTGAATTCTTTTCACATTAAAAATCCGTACGGCCACATACTGACTCTAAAAATCACTGAAATTGAAATCTAGCAATAATTTAATATTGCGGATCCAACAAAATTAGTTTCATCGAAAACGGAGTTCGTTTGCAAACCTGGCTATTTTTAAAGCTTAAAATAACCCATTTAAATATATAAATATATTTAAAAATAATTAAATTAATTATTTATAAATAAATATTATCGTATATATTCATACTAGAAAATCATACAGCTCCAGAATATTCCTATATGGATTTCTAGCTCGATATTTCAAATCCCGATTAAATCAATATTCGATTTATAATGAAATTCCTTTTATATATCATTATAAATTATATATGAATTCCACAGCGACTTTTCTAAAATTTGATTTGGACATAAATCAAAATCTTCACGACGAAATCCCGTTTTTTCTCTTCCATTAGAAAAATATACTTCACCAGCTCCGAACGTTTCTTGTTTCACAGAAATCCGATTTAAAACGGATTCTGTATATTCAGTTGAAGTTCAAATCGCCAAATAGCGAACTGCCACGCCATTTCGAGCTCGATTATAATTATAATATAAATTACACGTTCAACTGTCGTTCAAATAATATATTCGTCATTTAAATTCAAATTTTAAACTGAATCATATATTTTAAATTTCCCAATTCACACAATATTGCCACTTCAGCTAATTCTGATTATTTTAGAATTAAATATATTATTCTATTATTAAATTAATTAAATATTCAATATTATTTAATTAAATGGCCATTTAGTTCTCTAAATCACTATATAAATAATTAAATTAATTAATTATTATACTGGAAATATACGGGACATTACATTCTTTCCCCCTTAAAATAATTTCGTCCTCGAAATTGCTAAGGTAGAAACAACTCTATTAATTGGGTTAAAATTATTTGTTTACTTATCAACTTCAGTTTCAACTAAACAAATAAAATTCAATTAAAATATCAATTCATTCTTATTAACGAAAATTTTCAAATATCCTGAAAATTTTCTAACACCTTAACTTTTTGAAAAATTTCGCCAGCACCTCCTTTGTACTGGTCAATAGCTCAAACTCCAACTCGCCTCTCTGGGCCTTCTTCAACCCAAAAGAAAATCAAAACGCCAAGCGGCTGTCCAATTCGGCTCTTCAAAATCTCAAACCCATATATAATATAAACTGGTACCTTTTTGTCGGGCATATCATTATATCCTTCCATCTGTTACCAATTCAACATATACAGATGTCATTCCAATCAAACTCAAATCACTTTCATCTCCAACACAACCATTCGCTTGTATCAAAGCCAAATATCATTTCAAACTCGAGTTTCATTTTTGATTTCAAACACTTAACTTGATTATCAAATTACACTTCAAATTCGAATCTGACAATCCAATTTGTCTTGATATCATTCTAATTCAGTTTCAGTTACCACTTAACTGACTATATTTTAATTCCGCTTGGCCTTCCCAAATTTTACTCAGTTTGTTTTTAATTCAAACTGCCCTTTTCTGGGAGTTTTAAACAGTTTACCATATCAAAAATCAAACTTTCCCTTTCAAGATTTCAAACACTTGTCTTCTCAAAACAATACAAAAAAAAACTTTGGTAGTAATCCGTCACTTAGAACTCGAAAATGAACACCGATGATGTCATGATCAACATCGGAATCTATTTCCAACTATCGAAGTGAGTTCAATACTATATCACTTTCAAACCCATTTCTAAACCCTTCCATTTTGAAATCCATTTCAAAATATCCTTTTCAATGTTTGCAACAAATTTAAAATCTCCCAGGATTTTAAAATTCACATATATTTAACCCAGATTTATTTGCAATACTTTTATAACCTTCCACAGTTTTAATTCCAATTCCTATTAAAATTCAGATTTAATCCATCTAATTCCATATACTACACTTATATGAATTCTGATTGGCTATTTATATAACCATTTCAATTATAAACTCATTTGATTGTAATAACAATGAACACAACCAATATATTATAAAAATTTCGATACTTCCATATCAGAATATATTTGGGTATAATTATTTCATTTACCCTCCTTTCAAAACATACCATGTCGACCCATCATATTCGAGTGTTTAAAACTCCTACCGATACAGTGGATTAAACTGATCGACCAGAACCCATAAACAACTCAACCAATAAATCTACATTATATAAAACCATTTTTATATCAAATAACAAATACGCTCACTCGTATATACACTCAACTCAATCTAGGGTATTACTAACCCTATCTCTACTGAGTCAGGCCACAGAGCCAAGGTAATTACTTAACCTTAAGCTCTGATACCAACTGTAGTGTCCCGAAATTCCAGTACAGTTTGAGCTAACCTAATAACACAAGTCCAACCCAAATTACACTGGAAACCAGAAAACTATTAGAAAGAAAATAAAAGGTGAGAATAGATAAGAAAGAAACTTAGAATAGAAGAAGAAGAAGAAGAAGAACATTCAACATCAGAGTAACACGAATCTCACAGCGGAACGAACAACATATAATAGATAACATATCCTTGAAATAAAATCAGTATATGTATACAGTAACATTATCAGAGTACAACACTTACAATACAGCGGAATAAACAATAGCTATATAATCCTGAAGCCTCCTTCTCCATGCTCTCCAAGTATATCTATAAAACCTGACTACTTGACTGCCCATACAAATTTGGGCACCCAAGAGTTTAAGGTAAAACAAAACAAAACAAACTCCGGGTCAGTCATGGGACTGGTGTAAGTAAAACAATTTAAAACAGTTTGATAAAATAAACGATATCTCATAAGACCACGCCGTATAATGGAATGGATTTTTTTTCACTTATGAGAATCCAAAATAGTCTTTATATCAAAATTATTTTGATATTATGATAGTGTCTGTCAACCACAATATAATAATCATCTAGCAGAAACGCTTTCGTCTCACATTCTACATATATAGTATACAATCAAAATCGCAAGCACTTATTGGATAATGGATTTCCAACTATGACAAGGTATGGAACCACCTTCCGATAGTGTACCTCTAGAGAGGAATACACTAAGTTCAACAAGAACATCTTGCAACCCGACTACACATGATGTAACACCCCACATCCGTTAAGGCCACTCACAAAGGGAATGCCTTAACCTCAATGGAGCATTATGGGTACTGGAACAAAATTATTACAAGATAGACATATATAAAACAGCGGAAAGTAAAGTAAAAGTACTTCAAATCATTTATTAAATATAATTGTTTACAATAAAAGCCCATCAACTTCCAGTACCCAATTACATAGCTAAAATATCTGTCTTGCTCAAAAACAAAGAAGCATAAAAATAAATTGTAGTATTCCCCAATAAAGCAAAGCAAGCCATAGCCAAGAGAAATCCAAGCAGTGCATGAAAGATCTTTGGATCTTGGTAAGATCCGAATTAAGCTGTATTCCCACCCTGCGAACCAGGGAGGGGGGGAAATGGAAGAAAAAGAGGCGAAACAAAATGGGTCAGTCATAAAGACTGACTTTCAGCATAAAAACAGGTAAAGATAACATGGCATGAATAAACTGAAAGTAAACATAAGCATGATGACAAGATAAGCTACAGGCACGATAACTAAGAATAACATCATAGGATTTCTGTCATGTATAACATTGCAAGGTTCCCATTCAAGATGAACTAAGTATAGTTTCGCAAGATTTCTATCAAGCATCGCAAGATTTCTCTGCTTCACCATTAAAATGATATCTATTTGCTCTGCACCACCTAACTAGTGTCCCAACTAGTAATCTATATAAAATGATAAAATCATAACGTGATCCCAATCCCCGAAATTAAGGTTGCTTTCACGTGTACATCTATTATTTATTACCTAGATCTAATCTAGGGTTTTCTATCGAGCGCTTCCTAGATTCAACCAGGATTTATGCCACCTAGGTCCAAACTAGGGATTATGCTACCTATTGAACATTTCTCGGATTTAGGGTTTTGCCACCTAGGTCCAACCTAGGGATTATGCTACCTATGTGTGTCATACGCCCCCCAATGATTGTAGATACCTATGCTGGTCCCACCATGGGGTGTATCAAGACCCATGGTGGCGGCCCGACACAATTCTAGAATACATAGGTTATACTACTGGTGCCCCAGTGCCCTGTTTGTCTGCTCCGGAGTGTGTGCACGCCCGCACCCCGTTAGAACCCACACTATGCACCCACCGTCGTCGCTTTTGACCGCTTACAATCAGCCCAGTAATCGTGCCCCACCCTGCCTAGTTTCAGGGTATCATGATACCTAATTGGGTTACTGCTGAAATGGGTCCCCGTTACTAGGGTTTCCTACTGGTTAAGTTTGTGGGCCTATATATACAGATATTACCCACCTTCCCGTGATGTACTTAACCCACCGATTCAAGCATGCTTATTAGTGGTTAAGTTTGTGGGCCTATATTTACTAATATTACCCACCAACCCTATATGTACTTAACCCTCTCCGTCCATCACGTTATGTTGGTTAAGTGTTTTCTCTTGTTTTACTTAACCCTACCACACATCATGTTATATCGGTTAAGTGTTGTTCCTTGTGTTACTTAACCATACCGCAAGCCTTGTTATACTGGCTAAGTGTTCTCCCTTGTGTTAACTTAACCCCACTGCTTGTCATGCCATATTGGTTAAGTGTACATTGACTTAGCCCACCTAATTATCATGTTGTGACGGTTAAGTGTTACCCTCTGTTGTTACTTAACCTTACCACGCATTACGTTTTATTGGTTAAGTGCATGTAAACTTAACCCTATCCACCAGTCATATTATAATGGTTAAGTGTTACTCTCGTGTGTTTACTTAACCCTACCACGCATCAGGTTATATCGATTGGGTGTTATCAACCTATTCAAGTTAGCCCAACCCATCCGCTAGTCATGTTATAACGGTTAAGTGTCATTAGCCTAGCCACGTTACTTAACCCACCCATTCATATCATATTGGTTAAGTGTTATTAGTCTAGTCATATTACTTAACCCACCCATTGGTCTGATTAACAATTATGTTGGTTGAGCCTACATTTATAAGTTTTACATGTTCTTAACTCATACCGGTTAGGTCCACATTTACATGTCAAATTTCCATGTCATCCCACCTAACCCTCTAACCATACTCACGTCTTATTATGGTTAGTATCCCTTAATTCATTCATTATGACGAACGAATCATGACCTCTCACATTAGACCGTGCATTTTGTGGCCACTGGATTTGTCGGGCGGTTCCGGGCAGATTTACACCACAAACTGGGTCTAACCTCGTGTCATAAACCGTTACGCCTATAATTTGGCCTTCGACCTCTCACATTAGACTGACACTTTGTGGCTACTGGATTTGTCAGGCGATTCCGGGCAGATTTACACCACAAACTGAGTCTAACCTCGTGTCAAAGGTTCATTAATGGTTGTATTCCGCCCAAAACCCCAATATCAGTTCATGTGTTTAACATATAGAAATGTTCGTGATTCACGTTTTTGCCCCAAAACATATTCCCAAATTATTATCATAATTTACTATAAGGTTATGCCAAGTTATAGCCTTTTATTTACAATACATGCCAATTACCCAAAACCCAACTTAGGCGCGTTCATATTAAACCTCCACTAAGTCATAAATTATCATATATGTTTCAACTCCAAATTTTACATAATTAACATATGCCCAAGTTCTAGATTACATGTAAATTTTACATATGCCCAATTCGTACCAAATTTACATATGTCCAATTTATGCCGTTTTACATGTATGCCAATTTTATGCCATTTTACCATATCAAGTTCTAGCCAAAATTACATGTATCAAGTTTCATACCCAATAAACCCAAATCATGATTCATGATGTAGTTATCCCAAACTATAATCTTTTTATTACATTACATGTCAGTTACCCAAGTTCATAATACATGTTTATGCCAACTATCAAGTTTACGATTGCTTTCATGTTCAAATTCCCATTTCTACATATGCCTAATTAACATAAGCCCAATCTTTTGATTTAATTTACATAGTCCCAAACTCATGATTTAATTTACATGCCAATTCATGTATGCCCAAACGTGCAATTTCAATTATATTGACAATACCCAAATTTCAAATTTCATGGTATGCCATCAATTCCACCACACACATATATCCAAATAGGTAATATCCCAATATTTCCCCGTATACAAATCGCACGTATATCGTAGTTTAGGCCTAGGTCTGAAATTGACCAAGGTTCATCAAAAGAAAATAAATAGGGGAAGGTAGAATTTGTATAACAATAAGTACAGAGAGAAAACTGGCATAAGAACATCGTCTCAGGCATAAAAGATAGATCTTGATAATAATATCAACATGAATCAAGAAAAACTGATTTACAACAAGCTGAATAGATCATAGGCTTGACATGAAAATGAGAATAGAAACGTCTCGAAACTCAAGATTCAAGAAGCAACAGAAATAGATCTGAATCAATAAACATACTTAAATCCAATTCCACTTTATTCCATGGCCATATTATAACTAAATGTTTAAATCTAAAAACAACTAGAAATTACAGAGCATGGCTAATGAATTAAGAACTGAATTTGTTGTAAAAATGTCGCGGCGTTGTTAATTTATTGTCTTGAATCATTGTAGAAGCCTTGTTCTTTGAATTGATTTGAGTTTGAATGTTTGTACTTTGATTTGGAGACGACGGCCATGGTTCAAGAGGTATTTTAGCAGCATAATGGTGTAAGAATGATTTGATATGAATTAGGTTAGGTCTAAGGGTGTTTTTATAGGTGTAGCAACTAGTTTAGGCCCTTAGATTAACCCTAGAATCAATCCGGACCATCAAAACATGTCTCAGGCTTCAAAAATGGGGTTCAGGGTCAAAACATGCCGACCAGGTCGACCTGTAAGGGGGGAGGTCGACCACATGGTCGACCTGGGGGGGTAGGTCGACCCTAAGGTCGACCACATGGTCGACCTGGCCCCCAGGTCGACCTGCCTGGTCCTGTGCTGCCTAAAATCTGCTGAATCTTCTGCAGGCCGTAACTTCTTCATCCGGACTCCGATTTTCGAAAACTCGGACTCTATTTCATGTAAAATTTCGAGACGAACGCAATGGCGTAACCCGTTTCCCTTAATTCTTAATTTAAAAATTAATTATACCCTGATTTCTAGTTTTAACATGTTATTAAAATTCGGGTTGTTACATTCTCCCCTCCTTAAAGGATTTCGTCCCAGAAATCTTCAAGTTAAGAAGAATGTGTCCTACCATCCAATCATCCATCTACTCAATCATCAATCACAGGCATCCATTGTCCTTAAGAGGTTTCTAATGTTGTATGAACATATGCAGAAAGTGTGTGTATATGTTCCTTATCTAATGCAAATGATCAGGCCTGATTGATCTTCTTAATGCAAAATATGTTTTAGTGCCATGAGCCCAACATGTATGCGAATAGTCCTAGCCATATAAACACTATATGTGTGCACAAACATTCATCCATATGCAACATCCACATGATAACACATTTAATTTCATCCATAAACAAGTATAAGCACTCATGCATATGCAATATGAAAGGTGACGGAGCCGATCTAGTGTTTAAGGTGCGTGTATATGCATCCACGAGCAACCACTAGCAACCGCTTGCAACCATCAATCATAACATGTCTCAAACACATGTTTACACCCAATTGTTCCTACCTAAAGATATAGTCGAACGATAGAAGCAAGTAAAAACATTGTGCCCATTAGGCAATTTCAAAACTGGAAATCTATGTCACATATATACTGGTTAGGAGAAGAACTCCCTAAGCACCAACCCCGAAGACCGAAATCAATATCATACTGATACCCAAAGAATTAACCAACCAATATATATGTTTCTAAGAAACTTAGCATGATTGACTCCTTTTTGGTCACAAGAAATCCCTTCCTAAGACCAACCCATATCCTATAAAACCCAAAAAGTTTAGTCAACCCAATGGATACCCTCAAGCCCCAACATGTATTACTAACTGATGAGTCATACTCCCTATGGGGTTTGCAATAGAAATAGGATGGAGAATAGGACCGAGAGGTTATACTTAAAAGATAGCATGCAAATAAGCTTTGCAGGAAAAGAGGGATCAAGGATATACTCTTAAAAAGAGATATGATGCGCGTGTCTAGTCTTCAATCTTCTAAGTCGCATTTCCTTGAGCTTAACTCCATTGTGCTTTGACCGTCTTTAGCTTCACAATTTCGTAGCTTCTTAATTCCTATTTCCAAAATATGAGTTGGAACTCATTTCACTGTCGCCTCTCGTTCCACTTTCACTTATTCATTTTCTAGTATACTCGACTTAAACATAACTGCGTACTCATGGTTTCATGCAAGCTCTCCAAAATTCACTAGTGAATCTTGGATCTCATTCACTTACTAGAAGGTATTCCACATAAATGAATTATCTCTTGAAAATAAACAAATGCCAACCATGTTGCCAAGTGTACTTACTAAGGTGATTTTCTATAATTCATGCATAAATGAGATGAACCATCCGCCTTGGTGGCGAACACTACTCGAGCAGATCAATAAATATATCAAGAGATTCTAGGTAACTAAGCATGGCAGAACCTGAGGGTTACACTAGACTTCGAGGGCATTACCGGGGCAAGTCAAGAGTCTAACTACCCTCTTTTCATACTCGAGAATGGTATCATTTTTGGAAAACCACTCCATCCCTAGAATCAACCCATTACCCAAAAACATAAGCATTACTTCTAAACTCAACACTTAGCACAGACATTCTCAAATCCAAACAAGTCATGAATAAATGAGCCGATTCCCCATAGGATTTGAGACAAAAACGGGATCCTCTACTACGCTAGTACTAAGGTGCAGAGACTCAACTATCGAAGCAGAATTAAAAGGATGCGCTGAACAAAAACAAAGTTCTAACGGGATGATAGAAAAGAAAAACTAAACCTTTAACAGAAACGTTACCACCTCTCTTAGGTATGCTAGTAGTGAGAGCATACAATTGCCCTCTCGACGATCTTGTCCTTTGCCCTTGTCCTTGTCCTATAACACTTAACTACATGTCCCTTTTTACCATACTAACGATACTTTTTCTTGTCATGGGTTTTATTATTCTTTCACTTTGGCTTCTTCCCTTCCACCTTTTCCTCCTTCGTGGATTAAGCCATATCAACAAGTTTCTCATCCTAAGGCTTGTGTTCTTTATCCTCGTTCTTACTGTCCTTGTATAGTTTGTTGACAAGTTTCCCGAAAGCTACCTCCATCGCACGACAACTCTACAAAGCTTGAAATAAGATTAGATGCAGAGGGAACTACTGCGGCTACAGATGGAAGTTGGGCACTTATTTGCCCTCTTACATGTGTCGTATACCTACAAAACTATAGTGAAAAAGAAAGGGAGAAGAAACTCAAGGAGAGAATCAAAAGATAGTGCATATGGCTTTGGGGAATATGCCTTTCGTAAAACAAAACTTTTCTTAGAAAAATGCTTCTTTGTAAACGTTTTGAAAATAATTTTAGAAGGTTTTTAAAAGCTTTTGCCCAGTCTGGTAACCTTCTGCTCTGATACCAAATGTAATACCCCACATCCGTTAAGGCCACTCACAAAGGGAATGCCTTAACCTCAATGGAGCATTATGGGTACTGGAACAAAAATATTACAAGACAGACATATATAAAACAGCGGAAAGTAAAGTAAAAGTACTTCAAATCATTTATTAAATATAATTGTTTACAATAAAAGCCCATCAACTTCAAATACCCAATTACATAGCTAAAATATATGTCTTGCTCAAAAACAAAGAAGCATAAAAATAAATTGTAGTATTCCCCAATAAAGCAAAGCAAGCCATAGCCAAGAGAAATCCAAGCAGTACATGAAAGAGCCTTGGAGCTTGGTAAGATCCGAAATAAGCTGTATTCCCACCCTGCGAACCAGGGGGGAACAGAAGAAAAAGAGGCGAAACAAAACAGGTCAGTTAAAAAGACTGAGTAAGTCCTAGTGACTTTCAGCATAAAAACAGGTAAAGATAACATGGCATGAATAAACTGAAAGTAAACATAAGCATGATGACAAGATAAGCTACAGGCACGATAACTAAGAATAACATCATAGGATTTCTGTCATGTATAACATTGCAAGGTTCCCATTCAAGATGAACTAAGTATAGTTTCGCAAGATTTCTATCAAGCATCACAAGATTTCTCTGCTTCACCATTAAAATGATATCTATTTGCTTTGCACCACCTAACTAGTGTCCCAACTAGTAATCCATATAACATGATAAAATCATAATGCGATCCCAATCCCCGAAATTAAGGTTGCTTTCACGTGTACATCTATTATTTATTACCTAGATCTAATCTAGGGTCTTCTATCGAGCGCTTCCTAGATTCAACCAGGATTTATGCCACCTAGGTCCAACCTAGGGATTATGCTACCTATTGAACGCTTCTCGGATTTAGGGTTTATGCCACCTAGGTCCAACCTAGGGATTATGCTACCTATGTGTGTCATACGGCCCCCAATGATTGTAGATACCTATGCTGGTCCCACCATGGGGTGTATCAAGACCCATGGTGGCGGCCCGACACAATTCTAGAATACATAGGTTATACTACTGGTGCCCCAGTGCCCTGTTTGTGTGACGGCAAGAAATTTCGCTCGATCCGAATCAGTCGTTAAACCGACAAAGACCGTTCGAAACCCCTGATCGTTTTGAGAACAGGACAAAATCAGAACGCAGACGGAAGAACATTTCATTGCTATTACAACAATTCCATCAGATACAAGAATATACAGAGTATAAATGAATAAATTACATTCGATAAATATCAAAGATTACAATAAATTACATAGCAGCGGAAAATAATACAAAGCACAACTGAAGGTGATATACGGATACAGAGCTTTCCGGATATCATTCCAGCTGTAAACCAGGATCCTGTGAATATAAATCTGCAAAACCAAAACTACTAGCTGCCCGTGTCGAAAATAAGGGCACCTAGAGTTTAGGATAAAACAATAAACTCCGAGTCAGTCATGTGACTGGTGTGAGAACTAAAACAGTTATTTAAAACTTTACTTTAAAAGAGAGTAATTCAAGGGACCACGCCGTATAACACGGAACGGGTTTCCTCCCAAGAATACCAGTGCATAGAATAAACAGCGCAATGCTTTTTCGAAAAATGAAGCTATTATAAGACCCAGGTCCCATCACACAATGCAACGCAAGCCGGAGGATAGGGTTTTCCCTTATAATAGCCAAACATGCTTGGTACGTTTAAAACAAATCATTTGATACTATAATAAGTGTATAGTGTCAAAACAATTTCAATCATAAATATAAATCATAGACGGCATGGGTACCATATATCATGTCGCCATACTAGTTCTACAATTAAAACCGCAATACACGTATTGGAAATTGGATTTCCGTCATGAGTTGAGGCAAGGGGCAAGATCCTCTCCGCTTTCGAGACACTCTAGAAAATGTCTCAGGACTACACACTCTGGGCAATCCTGGATGCTTCAGGGCCGGTCCTCACTTACGTTAGAGGATTATTTATTCCTGAACACACGTTTCCCGGTCCTTACAGACCTATAATCGAGGCGCCTCGCATTCCAACAACCACATAGCTGAAAAGTATATAAATGTCAGGGCTGGTAAGTCACTGACACCACCAAAGCTAGAAAGAAACGTCGTGCTCTCCCTGCAGTCCGTATCCCGTTTTTAACTCATACCGAGGTGTGAGGCTCGCAAATTCACGTTATACACAAAGCTACGCCACCAAGGCCGTGCTTTGATCATCAACCACAAGACTTTGCTTTTCAACAAAAGCCTTGATCAATGCAACTTAGCGTGCCACACAGGCAATTCATGCCATGCGACTGATGTCCATCGATATACAACCTCTGAGCTCGTACGTCTCAGAGAAGGGCGTTAAGCAAGAGAATAAATTCTCCGCCGCTAAACAGATGTATATTTAATAGAAATCAATCAACACAGAATAAAATCAAATGTCAGACACACAATCCATTTACAAGTTCGTTCTGGGTCTGAACGAAACCGGAGGCACTTTCCTCGCGTATCCATCGATCTCCAAGTACGTCTGGACGACCACTAACTGATTCCCTTATCTTGGGTGTACAACCCAATCAAGATCATCAGTAAACACCCAAACGATGTGAAGACTTCCGGTCTTCGACCACCGTCTTCTTCTTCGACATATCGTCGAATCGGTTATTCAGAATGGGTATAAACCCGACCTTTCCGAACAACCCGCACATATTAAAACGAATGTTACACAAACACAACATACGCCTCATTCCAATTCATTAGTCACTAACCGCAAATTAGCAAGAGAACAATTTCCCAAATATTAACCCCGAAGGCCGAAACCAACATCAGATCAATATCCAGGAAACCATTCTTCTTAACTAACCTACAGCTAGTTTCTAAATTCCACATTCTTAGGGAAAGGTTCCCATTAATTTTATCCAAGATAAATTCTTTAAAATTTATCCTTAAATCTTCCTTTGGATGTCGTTTCAAACCAAATTATGGTTTTCTCAACTAGTCGAGATTAGCGAACCGTACCGAAGTAATTATTTATTTTATTTCCCAATCCCAACCTATTCATCCCATGAAGCAAAACTGGTAATACTCCATATCTAACACCATGGTGTTATCGGTAAAATTAATTACCATTTCACGTTCAAATCTAATTAAAGATTTAACTATCGCTTTGGAGCAAAACTAGTAATACTCCATTCTCGCTCATTTGCCAAATTTGATAATTTAGATTATCAATTCTCATTTCAATCTAATTGCAGATTCATTAAAACTCCTTTTGCTGGGTTAAAGAACTAATGCCATTTAAAACATAGTTCACGACAAACCCAAATCAAATTCTATTTATTATCGGGTTAAAGAACAAGTGTTATTTAAACCACCCTTCACGATAAACCCACAAATCAATTCTATTTAAAATCCATTTCAAATCCAATTTATTTATTTAAATGGGTTTTAATTTCAGTTCAAAACTAGTTCATTTCGATAAAAATCTATTTTTATCTTTTCAAATGTGGAGTTTTTCATCCCAATTTTTCCCAAATCATTTCTTATGATTCTACACAAATTATTGATATTTTTAATAATTTTATCAAGGCCCGTACGGTCGATTTCCAACAATGGCCATCGAACTGCACTTACAACGACCTTTTCCAAATTTGATTTGGACGTATCTCCAAATCCAACCGTTAGATTTCAAATTTCTAATATTCGTTAGAAAGCTCTTTTCGATACGAATCCAACGGTTTTGGTTTTAGGAGAATCCGACGGTCGGATCTCCCGTAATGTCCGTTTGAAATAAATGGTCGAAATTCACGAACTGCCGCGACGCGGCGCGTTCTATTCAGGCCATTATATTATATATATATAATATATATAGTATATATTTCGTCGATTTCTATTTAAAACGAATTATATAAATAGTTTTAAATTCGTTTCAAAAGCAATTTCAACCTTTATTTCAAATTCAAATTAAAATTGAATTTTCTATTATAAATTCGTTTTAAAATTCATTTCTATTCAATTCAAATTTCAATTCAATTTGAATTCATTTCAATTCGTTTTCAATTCAATTCGAATTCGTTTTCAATTCAATTCAAATTCGTTGTATATTCAATTCATTTCAAATTCTTTTTATATTCAATTCATTTCGAATTCGTTTTATATTCAATTCATTTCGAATTCGTTTTCTATTCGATTAAATTCAAATTGGTTTTCTATTCGATTCAATTCAAATTGGTTTTCTATTCGATTCAATTCAAATTGGTTTTCTATTCGATTCAATTCAAATTGGTTTTCAATTCGATTCAATTCAAATTGGTTTTCTATTCTATTCAATTCAAATTGGTTTTCTGTTCGATTCAATTCAAATTGGTTTTCTATTCGATTCAATTCAAATTGGTCTTCTATTCAATTCAATTCAAATTGGTTTTCTATTCGATTCAATTCAAATTGGTTTTCTATTCGATTCAATTCAAATTGGTCTTCTATTCAATTCAATTCAAATTGGTTTTCTATTCGATTCAATTCAAATTGGTTTTCAATTCGATTCAATTCAAATTGGTTTTCTATTCGATTCAATTCAAATTGGTTTTCTATTCGATTCAATTCAAATTGGTTTTCTATTCAATTTAATTCAAATTTCATTTCAAAATATTCGATTTCTAAACCACTTTCCAATATTCATTTTTAAATGAATAAAATCGATATAAATATCGTTCACGTCAAAATGGCGTCAATCTAATCAACACGGCTTCATATATTTCTATTTTCAAATATTCTATTTCAAATATTTCTTTTTCAAATATTTCCTATTCAAATATTGCTATTTCAAATATTTCTATTTTTAAAATATTTCGTTCAACACATGACTAATCTCAACGGATGAGTACGGTCAACACATGAACCTTTATTTTATATTGATAAAGATGTAAATTTTATTATTAAAATATTTCGTTCAACACATGACTAATCTCAACGGATGAGTACGGTCAACACATGAACCTTTATTTTATAATATTCCTTATTTTCCCGATTGGAATGAGGCCCAATCAATTACCATATAAAGTTAATTATATGGATTCCATACAACAAATGTATATAATAGCAACGATAAATAATCAACCATCATCCAAAGTGCACTACACTGTATAAGCATCAAATACAGATATCTAACGCTTATAACAGCCTGTCAATCAATCGATCGACATACAACTAATTATTGGGATTAGTTTATACCGTATTTTATCCCAATACCCGTGTGGGGTTTCAAACAATCAAACACAGATTTTTATTTGTGCAGTTGGGCGATGTGTAAAATTTATCGTCCCAATCAATGTCCTTCAAATAGGTGTACATAAACAAACCGTCCGGTTTGTAAATGAATATCTATTTATTCACATTCACGTTAAAAATTATATTTTTAACGATAAAATATTTTATTTTAAAACATGAATTTTTATTCAGTTCATTTACAAAATAAAATTGATATTTTTATTTTTCTAACTTATTTTAGAAAATTTCAGCGGGATAACGACACGATACTAGAAACGGGACAAGGCCTAGCCTTATCCCCGGTCTAGTGAAGGCCCACGCCATTCACACATCAATCAAATCCATTCCATTCCACCAAACAATTCAATTCAACCCAAATAATCTAACCAACTACACAGCCAAACAAACAAGTCCATGGTCTGTGGACGATTGTGTCGGGTGCTACTAAACACCGTCTGCATCCTAGTATATATATATAACTAGAAAAAGAAATTGAAGAGTGAGAAGTTCTCACAAATAGCTATCCAATCATCTTGACTCTTCTTTTGTAGAAGTCTTCATCGTTCTCGCCCTTTGTCGCTTTCGTTGCCCGTAGTCGGTATATATATAAAAATCACATTTTTATATTGCTATTCAATATATAAAAATCGAATTTTTATCGATGCTTCTGAAATGTAAAAATCGAATTCTTAACGCTACTATATTGATAAAAATTCTATTTTTACAACGCTACTATATTGATAAAAAATTTATTTTTACAACGCTACTATATAAAAAGATTTCGCCTTTTCAAATATAAAGATTTCATCATTATAAAAATCACCTTTTTATTTCAACGTATATATAATAAAAATCAGATTTTTATTTCGCTACATATACAAAGATGATATTTTTAGATTCTCTATCATATAAAGATTATATTTTTATAGTTCCCATTATGTAAAAATCATATTTTTATCCTTCTACAATATGAAAGATTATATTTTTATTATCTATTTAATATGAAAATTATATTTTCTATCTTTACATACGATAAAAAATATATTTTCAAACAATTAAAAATCGTATCTTTAGCTAATTAAAAAGCTCCTCTTTTTTTTATTTTAAAAATCAAATTTAAAATCAAATACATTTCAGTTTTCAAATCAAATAAAAATCAGTTTTAAAATCAAATAGAACGATAACTGAAAATTGAAAAATAAATAGAATAAAATTAAAAAAAAACTTACAGACGAAAACTGGAGAGGGGGGCTCTTCGCGTCGGTCAGGGGATGGAGGAGGGGGCGGTTCGAGTTCGGGGGGGCTTCGCGGTGGTCGGCGGTAGGAGGAAGGGGGGGTTTGGATTCGAGCGACAGCTGGGTAGGGGGGCTGCGACGCATCGATCGAGGATGGGGGGGTTTGGAGGTGGCGCGGTGGTCATTGGGGAGGGCGGCGGCTCCTCTCCGCCTCGTCGTCTTCTTCTTCTTCTTTTTTTTCTTTAATCTGAACTGAATGAACGAGGGAAAAGGGGGGGGGGCAGAGTTATAGGAGAGGAGATATATTTTTTTATTTTATTTAATTATTTATTTCAAAAAGTCGACTTTTACATACGACCTCAAAACGAAGCCCACCGCCTGTCGTCCATAGCTAATTACCCCCATTCCGAACAAAGTGGGATAAGTATCGTAGGATGATTCGATCGTTTCGATCAGTTTCCGTCAAAATCAACATATAACTCTATATATTGAATTTGAACACGCATTTCAATTTACCAGGGTCACATACGAACTCTAGAAATTCCAAAAAAATATTTTCTAGCTTCGTATTGACGATACGGTCCTAACAAAACTAGTTTCGTCGAATTTTGAGACCGTTGGAAAAATGGCCATTTTCTAGTCGATTAAAATCAACTGAACTTGTGAAACGCGTTTTCCTTTGCCACGCTCACATATTGATTCGGAAAATTATGAAATTTGAAATCTAGCAATAATTATCACGGACCCAACAAAAGTGGTTTCGTCGAAATCCGAGGTCGTTTGCAAAATGTCCATTTTTAAGGGCCTGAATTCCATAGCGACTATTCAGAATTTTCAACTGGACATATCTTTTGATTCCCGCTATGAAATTTTGATTTTTCGGATTCGTTGGAAAGATATTATCAATTAGATCCTAATGTTTTTGGTTTCACTAAAATCCGGTTTGTTTTGCACCCGGTATGTTCAATTGAAGTTTGAAATCGAATTATCGAACTACCGCGCCATTTTCAATTCTATTTATAATTATATATAATTATTTATATTCTAACGACGACGTATATAATATATACGTTCTAAATATATTCAAAATAAATTTCTCGTCGATATTATTTAAAATAGTCTATTTTAAATCTTCAAAATTCGCTAAAATTGCCAAAATAAAAATTTTAAACTGGCCCAGATTTTCGGGTTGTTACAGTTTGTCTGCTCCGGAGTGTGTGCACGCCTGCACCCCGTTAGAACCCACACTGTGCACCCACCGCCGTCGCTTTTGACCGCTTACAATCGGCCCAGTAATCGTGCCCCACCCTGCCTATTTTCAGGGTACCATGATACCTAATTGGGTTACTACTGAAATGGGTCCCCGTTACTAGGGTTTCCTACTGGTTAAGTTTGTGGGCCTATATATACAGATATTACCCACCTTCCCGTGATGTACTTAACCCACCGATTCAAGCATGCTTATTAGTGGTTAAGTTTGTGGGCCTATATTTACTAATATTACCCACCAACCCGATATGTACTTAACCCTCTCCGTCCATCACGTTAAGTTGGTTAAGTGTTTTCTCTTGTTTTACTTAACCCTACCACACATCATGTTATATCGGTTAAGTGTTGTTCCTTGTGTTACTTAACCCTACCGCAAGCCTTGTTATACTGGCTAATTGTTCTCCCTTGTGTTAACTTAACCCCACCGCATGTCATGTCATATTGGTTAAGTGTACATTGATTTAGCCCACCTACTTATCATGTTGTGACGGTTAAGTGTTACCCTCTGTTGTTACTTAACCTTACCATGCATCACGTTTTATTGGTTAAGTGCATGTAAACTTAACCCCATCCACCAGTCATATTATAATGGTTAAGTGTTACTCTCGTGTGTTTACTTAACCCTACCACGCATCAGGTTATATCGATTGGGTGTTATCAACCTATTCAAGTTAGCCCAACCCATCCGCTAGTCATGTTATAACGGTTAAGTGTCATTAGCCTAGCCACGTTACTTAACCCACCCATTCATATCATATTGGTTAAGTGTCATTAGTCTAGTCATATTACTTAACCCGCCCATTGGTCTGATTAACAGTTATGTTGGTTGAGCCTACATTTATAAGTTTTACATGTTCTTAACTCATACCGGTTAGGTCCACATTTACATGTCAAATTTCCATGTCATCCCACCTAACCCTCTAACCATACCCACGTCTTATTATGGTTAGTATTCCTTAATTCATTCATTATGACGAACGAATCATGACCTCTTACATTAGACCGTGTATTTTGTGGCCACTGGATTTGCCGGGCGGTTCCGGGCAGATTTACACCACAAACTGGGTCTAACCTCGTGTCATAAATCGTTACGCCTACAATTTGGCCTTCGACCTCTCACATTAGACTGACACTTTGTGGCTACTGGATTTGTCGGGCGGTTCCGGGCAGATTTACACCACAAACTGAGTCTAACCTCGTGTCAAAGGTTCATTAATGGTCGTATTCCGCCCAAAACCCCAATATCAGTTCATGTGTTTAACATATAGAAATGTTCATGATTCACGTTTTTGCCCCCAAAACGTATTCCCAAATTATTATCATAATTCACTACAAGGTTATGCCAAGTTATAGCCTTTTATTTACAATACATGCCAATTACCCAAAACCCAACTTAGGCGCGTTCATATTAAACCTCCACTAAATCATAAATTATCATATATGTTTCAACTCCAAATTTTACATAATTAACATATGCCCAAGTTCTAGATTACATGTAAAATTTACATATGCCCAATTCATACCAAATTTACATATGTCCAATTTATGTCGTTTTACATGTATGCCAATTTTATGCCATTTTACCATATCAAGTTCTAGCCAAAATTACATGTATCAAGTTTCATACCCAATAAACCCAAATCATGATTCATGTTGTAGTTATCCCAAACTATAATCTTTTTATTACAGTACATGTCAGTTACCCAAGTTCATAATACATGTTTATGCCAACTATCAAGTTTACGATTGCTTTCATGTTCAAATTCCCATTTCTACATATGCCTAATTAACATAAGCCCAATCTTTTGATTTAATTTACATAGTCCCAAACTCGTGATTTAATTTACATGCCAATTCATGTATGCCCAAACTTGCAATTTCAATTATATTGACAATACCCAAATTTCATGTTATGCCATCAATTCCACCACATACATATATCCAAATTTGTAATATCCCAATATTTCCCCGTATACAAATCGCACGTATATCGTAGTTTAGGCCTAGGTCCGAAATTGACCAAGGTTCATCAAAAGAAAATAAATAGGGGAAGGTAGAATTTGTATAACAATAAGTAAAGAGAGAAAACTGGCATAAGAACATCGTCTCAGGCATAAAAGATAGATCTTGATAATAATATCAACATGAATCAAGAAAAACTGATTTACAACAAGCTGAATAGATCATAGGCTTGACATGAAAATGAGAATAGAAAAGTCCTAAAACTCAAGATTCAAGAAGCAACAGAAATAGATCTGAATCAATAAACATATTTAAATCCAATTCCACTTTATTCCATGGCCATATTATAACTAAATGTTTAAATCTAAAAACAACTAGAACTTACAGAGCATGGATAATGAATTAAGAGCTGAATTTGTTGTAAATATGTTGCGGCATTGTTAATTTATTGTCTTGAATCATTGAAGAAGCCTTGTTCTTTGAATTGATTTGAGTTTGAATGTTTTACTTTGATTTGGAGACGGCGGCCATGGTTCAAGAGGTATTTTAGCAGCATAATGGTGTAAGAATGAGTTGATATGAATTAGGTTAGGTCTAAGGGTATTTTTATAGGTGTAGCAAATAGTTTAGGCCTTTAGATTAACCCTAGAATCAATCCAGACCATCAAAACACGTCTCAGGCTTCAAAAATGGGTTCAGGGTCAAAACAGGCCGACCAGGTCGACTTGTAAGGGGGGAGGTCGATCACATGGTCGACCTGGGGGGGTAGGTCGATCACATGGTCGACCTGGCCCCCAGGTCGACCCCTAGGTCGACCTGCCTGGTCCTGTGCTGCCTAAAATCTGCTGAATCTTCTGCAGGCCATAACTTCTTCATCCGGACTCCGATTTTCGAAAACTCGGACTCTATTTGATGTAAAATTTCGAGACGAACGCAATGGCGTAACCCATTTCCCTTAATTCTTAATTTAAAAATTAATTATACCCTGATTTCTAGTTTCAACATGTTATTAAAATTCGGGTTGTTACACATGACCGACCACTCATTTCGCTTGAGTGTATCGAATGTCTATCACCAACGGTGGGATCAGCAACCGTTTCCTGAATGGGACAACATCGACAATAGATTATAGAATGAAATGAATATCTCTAGATAGGTGATAATACACCCTAATTGGCAGCCAACCACTTATCCATACTGCCTGCCCGATTTTTGTCATTTCCCGTTGGTGAGGCTAGAGGCCGCGCTTATCTCTGACAAATCACACATTTATTCACTTTGAATGTCACATCGTCATACCCACCTAATCACAAATTGATTTCCCCAAAAACACAATAGGTATACAGCTAAGAGAAATGAATTCCTCTGCCACCAAACATAAGTACGTTTGAAGAGATCAACTTACGCGATCTGTTAAATATACTCTGTCAGACATTCTTCCATACAGGTCGTCCTGGGACTAGACAAACCGAAGGCACTATTCTGTAAACAGGACAGCCCTTGCATAACTCCCTCTTCAATTGTCTTCATCATATTTGATCGCAACGCTAATTCCCATACAGAGTGGTTTTCAGATAATGAATCTGATCCCGATCTCTCTGTATTGACGACGGAAATGGTCAAAAACTTCGATAGTCGGTGAGTTAACTATCAAAGAAAAACTCATGTGCAAACAACGATATTATTTCCAGATGGAAATTCTATTGATCAATCGTCATTCGTCTTTCTATCTCTTTAGTTTGTTTATCATTCATTTTCCATTTCGTATATCCATATATTCAACATTTCTTATTTTCTAAATTTAGAAAATATACATTATTAACATTGGAAAACATTTCCATTTCTTGTTTTATATATTAGAAAACATTTCTGATTCTTGTTTGGAAAACATTTCCAAAACTTCTTCATTCGGGTTTAAACAGATATTTAAAAAAAAACATCGCTATGCCAATTCAAAACATTACACTCATTAACTAAATTCACTTAACCAACCTTCACTAGCGAACCTTAACCATTCCTTAGTTAAAAACGAAGCCAATCAAGTTAGGGTATAACTACCTCTCAGACCTTAACCGAACAACATTTCTAACTTCGAAACAGACAAGGTTCACCTTTTAAACCTTTAAAAACTTCCTTACATAACTCTCTTTCGAATAAATCTCTATTCGATAACTCTTTCCTTTGAATAAACTATACTCGATAATCTCTCTTCGAATAGCCATATTCGATTAACTCTAACCGATTTACTCTTATCAGTTAGCTCTATTTGATTAACTCTATTTGATTAACTCTATTGGATTAACTCTATTTCATTAACACTATCAATTAACTCCCATCGATTAACTCCTTTCGAATAAACTATATTCGATTAACTCCTTTCAAATAAGCTATATTCGATTAACTCCTTTCGAATAAACTATATTTGATAACTCCTTTCGAATAACTAATATTCGATTAACTCCTTTCGAATAACTAATATTCGATTAACTCCTTTCGAATAACTAATATTCAATTAACTCCTTTAACTTTATTCAAATAAACTATATTCGATTAATTCTCTTCGAATAACTAATATTCGATTAACTCTCTTCGAATAAGCAATATTCGATAACTTTCTTCGAATAACTAATATTCGATAACCTCTTCTTCAAATAACTAATATTCGATAACTCCTCTTCTTCGAATAACTAATATTCGATTAACTCTCTTTTCGAATAAACTATATTCGATAACTCCTTTTTCGAATAACCTTATTCGATAAATCTTTCTTCTAATAACTCTAATCCGACTAACTCTAATTCAATTAACTCTATTCGAATAATTAATATTTGACTAACTCTTGTTTGATTAACTCTATTTGAATAACTCTAGTTCTATTTAACTCCTGTTCGGTTAACTCTATTTGAATAACTCTAGTTCGATTTAACTCTAATCGATTAACTCTAATCGATTAACTCTAATCGATTAACTCTAACTGATTAACCCTATCCAATTTACTCTTCGTCCGTATTTAGTTTCAAATATCGATGTTAAAATCGATTCTTACTTCTCTATATAAGTCATGACTTATATATTCTATTTATCCAATGATAAATATTTTACTTAATTTATAAAACCTTATTTATAAATTAATCTTCTTACTTTATCTGTTAAAACAGATTTCTCTTAAATATTCACTTTAAATTCATATTCTGTTATACCCGTGTGCGAAGCACGGGTTTAAACTTTCCTGATGTAAAATTCTATTCATTTGCTAAATATTTCCTTATATGACATTCTTTCCATTTTCCAATAAATTCCTTTTATAACTCTATTTATTTTCTAAATAAATATTTCCTTTGATAATCTATTTATTTACTCAATAATTCTTTTTCTATAATTCTAATTATTTTATAAATATTTCCTTTTCAATTCTATTTGTAAATGGTTTACAAATATTTCCTTTTCATTTCTATTTGTTTTTTATTTTATAATTTTCTTTTATAAAATTCTTTCCCTTTTATATATAAAATCCATTGATTTTATATAAATATTTCATTTTCAAAATACACAATGAAAATCCCTTTTTTTTACATTCCAGTATTTCTTACGGTATTTAAAACACCCAAATAACAATGATCGATATTATTCAACACATGTAATCAACACAGATTATATGTCACATCATATATTACAATATATGAAAAATAGTAAAATAAATGTTGAGGAATCCAGTTAGATTCCTCCGACCTATTTCCCTGCATCCATAGATGTTAAACAATATAATTAACAACGATTTCATTTCAATATGAAATATTCTGATCATAGAATCAGTATTTATTTAACGACTTATATATATAATTTCAACTAACTGACTAACAGTTCATCCAAACAGTCAACACGCAGCAATCAACCAATATTTATCAGTTCTAAAAATACGTTATAAAAATATAAACTATTCAGTGTTAGTGAGATTTACTCACATTGGACGAGCATTGTTAATAACGATAACCATCGCTTGATTCAGACGGAAAATTTACTTTGCTATAAATTGTAACGAGCTCTGATTCGCTCCCAGTCAGTTCCATTGTGGAGCCACCGTCCATACGATTTCAACGAATTGTGTTTCATCAATTTCTGATTACGTATGAAGAGATTATCAATTTTACATGTTCAAATTCACATAACGGTTATTTACTCTTACATTAACTATTAGTTTACCTAACCTTATTTATAATTTAAACCTTAACTCAATCTTCCAATTATGCTTCTCTGTTGCTTCAATAGAAATTTGGGTTATTAAATGATAAAGCCGTACAGTTATGGATTTCACATGTATGGTTTAAGTGTATAAAAATGGGTTCCTGTCAAATGAATTTTTATAATGCATTTATATAGATAAAAATGTGAGTCCAGTAACCTCAAATGTTCGACCCACCTCCTAAGTTCCCACCAGCAACTTCAACCCATTTCATACACTACCGCCTGTCTTCCTCACCCAGCTGAAACCATGTGAAACACGTACCCTTCCTTCCACTGTCACTCCGCCACTGCTCCACCATCCAACCATCCGATTACACCGCCATGAACTCCTCCTTAATCTCCATCCACCAGACCAATACTACACAGGCCTTATCAACCCCAACTCCATTTGGTGCTCCCCTAAACACTACCTCATACGTACTCTAGACCACCAGAAACCAAACGTTTCTGCTCATTGATTTCCCCCATTTTCCGGTCGTCGATGGTGACCGGACCTATCCAGACTGACCCCAAAACCTCCCCCTCGTCTTCCATTATGCTTTCTCTTCAGGGCACGCTAACCGACGCTGTACCACTTTGCCAGAATTTGTCAAAAAGCAAACCCATCGTTACCTTGATCATCATGCCCTAATGGCCACCACCTTCCATCGCAACACCTCCGACCTCCCTCAATCAAAAGCCTCGACTCCCCTCTTCCTTTCTTCTTCAGACTATGAGACCCCTCGACCATCGTAACTCCGGCCACGGTATGCCCTAGGATTTTCTGTTGATTTTCGATCCCTAAAAGGACTGCATCGCATGCTTCAAACAGATAGGAGAATGTAGTGTAACACAAGACCTAGCCAAAGATTGAAGCTTTCTAATTTATACGTTTTTATTTGATTTATCTTGATTTTGAAAGGATCGAAATCCTTTACTGCTTGAAGAAACTGGCGGCCACGCTTTTTTCTCATTTCCAGAAGATAGCGAATTAGGTCTTAAGGATGGTAGTTTACTATTATTTATAGTGAATAGGATTTAGATATTTTGCTAATTATATTCGATTTAATATTCATATTTAATCAACCGCTGTTTGTTTTTATCATTAAAAATCCTTATTCTCACATACAATATCGAAATCTGATGGAAATGGAAATGCAGATACAGTTTGACATTACGGACCCAACGAAACTTGTTTTGTCGAATTCCGAATCTGTTTACTCACACAGCGTATTTTTAACCGTCAAACTACTAACTGTTTTTCACATTAAAAATCCGTACGGCCCCATACTGACTCTAAATATCACGGAATATTAAATCTAGCAATTATTTAATATTGCGGATCCAACAAAAATAGTTTCATCGAAAACGGAGTTCGTTTGCAAAATTGGCTTTTTTTAAAGCTCTAAATAACCCATTTAAATATATAAATATATTTATAAATAATTAAATTAAATATTTATAAATAAATATTATCGTATATATTCACACTAGAAAATCATACAGCTCCAGAATATTCCTATATGGATTTCTAGCTCGATATTTCAAATCCTGATTAAATCGATATTCGATTTATAATGAAATTCCTTTTATATATCGTTATAATATATATATGAATTCCACAGCGACTTTTCTAAAATTTGATTTGCACATAAATCAAAATCTACACGACGAAATCCCGATTTTTTTCTTCCAGTAGAAAAATATACTTCACCAGCTCCGAATGTTTCTTGTTTCACTGAAATCCGATTTAAAATGGATTCTTTATACTCAGTTGAAGTTCGAATCACCAACTAGCAAACTACCGCGCCATTTCGAGCTCGATTATAATTATAATATAAATAATACGTTCAACTGTCGTTCAAATAATATATTCGTCATTTAAATTCAAATTTTAAACTGAATCATATATTTTAAATTTCCCAATTCACACAATATTGCCACTTCAGCTAATTCTGATTATTTCAAAATTAAATATATTATTCTATTATTATATTAATTAAATATTCAATATTATTTAATTAAACAGCCATTTAATTCTCTAAATCACTATATAAATAATTAAATAAATTAATTATTATACTGCAAATATATGGGACATTACACATGATTATATGGATATTGTTGAGGAATTTGAAAGATGCAGATATCGATATTCCCAATACGATATCCGTTAGTTTCAGAGTTTGATATTGAATATAAGCCAATATAATTTCTATTTAGAGCCTTGTATTTGATATCAAATTGGATTTTGAGTTTGTCTTGAATGGTGTCTTTAATAACACTGTTCTTAAACCTAGTTGAGAAAAGAATAAATCTTTTAACTAACATTAATGAAGCTTACCAATTAATTAATTTAATTGGAATTGAATGGGAATGGGATTTTGGGTTTATCGTGAACTGTGTTTTAAATAACATCCATTCTTTTACCCAAATTAACAATGAAGTTATGTTTTGGAATGCATAAATCTTTTAACTAAGATTAATGGAATTTTCCAAAGAAAAGTTTTCCACTTTAATAAAAGAAATTGTAATAGAATGGAATTCGATTTGGTAATAATCGAGATGAGCTTCTATAAAGGAAGGCCATTATTATTTATGGAATTTAAAAGGCTTTGCCGTTATTCCATTTATAGTATTAATTTGATATGGAAATTTATATCGATTAGATATTGATCTATTTTCCGTGAAGATTTCATAGTTAATTGAAGATGATTTGGGTTTATTGTGAACTGTGTTTTAAATGACATTGGTTCTTTATCCCAGTTAATGACAAGATTAATTTTCCTAAAAATTGAATAATCATAAGTAATGATTTTTGAGATTAAAACCAAGGTGGTGTTTTAAATGAATCTTTACTTAGATTGGAATGAGAATAGGATATTTAAATTTATCTAATTCATGAAATGATCGAGAATGGAGTACCACCGGTTTTACTCCAGGCGATAGTTAAATTTTTAATCAGATTTTGAACGTGAAATGGTAATTTGTAACGTCCCGTATTTTTACGATATAATAATTAGTTTATTTAATTATTTAAATAGTGATTCGGATATTTAAATGGTTTTTTAATTAAATAATATTGAATATTTAATTAATATAATAATTAAATAATATATTTAATTCTGAAATAATCAGAAATAGCTGAAATGGCAATATTGTGTGAATTGGATTATTTATAATATTTAATTCAGTTTAGAATTTAATTATAATAATGAATATATTTATAAATGTCATTTGAATGTATAAATTATATTATATTTATAATCGAGCTTGAAATGGTGGGGCAGTTCATATTTTTGGCGATTCGAACTTTAAACGAGTATACTAAATCTGTTTTAAGTCGGATTTCTGTGAAAAAAGAAACGTTTGGATCTGGTGAACTATATTTTCTAATGGAAGAGAAAAATCGAGATTTCGTCGTGTAGATTGTGAGTTGTGTCTAAATCAAATTTTCCAAAAGTCGCTTTGGAATTCCTTCATAATTTATAACGATTTATTTATATTATAAATCGATTTTCAATATAAATTGAATACTGATTTAATCTGGATTTGAAATGTTGAGTTATAAAATCTTGATATGTATATTTTAGAGCTAGATATATTCTATGTGAATATATACGTTAATATTAATTTATTAATATTAGATTTAATTTTTTTTAAATATATTAATATTTTAATGGGTTTATTTAGAGCTTTAAAAATAGCTAGTTTTGCAAACGACCTCCGTTTTCGATGAAACTAATTTTGCTGGATCCAGATATTAAATTATTGTTAGATTTCAATTTTCGTGGTTTTTAGAGTCAGTATTTGGCCATGTGGAATTTTAATCTAAAAAATAGTATATAATTTGACTTTAAAAATACGCTGTGTGGGCAAACGGACTCGGAATTCGATGAAACAAGTTTCATTTGGTCCGTAATGTCGAACTGTAAGTGTATTTCCATTTTTATTAGATTGGACATCGTATGTGATCATACAGATTTTCAGAATACAAATACAATTAACGGTTCAATAGAAATTAATATAAAAACCGATTAAAAAAATATATATCATACCTAAAAATATCCCAATATCCTTCTAACCCTAACCCTGACTTTCTCTGGTCAAAACTCTGAGCCACCAATTTTTATTTTTCCAGTAAACCAAATCATAAGTTTAAAAATTCATATAAATTATGAAACCAGTATATTTGCAACGCTTGGAGCATTCTCTTCATCTTGATGTAGTTTCCATTGGGATCGACGCCTGTACATTTCGCTGTTTTTTTTTACAATGAGTTTTAGGGTTGATCGATGCTCGAAATCGGTGCTTCGATGAAGGTTTCATAGATCGTATTCGAGTTTGGGCAGTGTTTAGCTTGGGTTTTGAATTTGCGAGGAGAATCCACGCTGAAGTGTGATGATCAAACTGCTACAGTATAGTGAGTATACGCGCTGATATCGCGATTCATGGTTTGGGTGGATGCCGAGTTTTGAGTTGTTGAGTTTATGGAGAAGATGAAGACGTGGAGGGTGGTGAAACCAATTTGTTATTTCGTGAATCATGGATGGAGATGGAAGCTTGAATTCGAAAATGGTATACTGGAATGAGCAGGAAGTTCTAAACTTATGAAGGAAGAAGGATATTGGCGGGTATGGGTTTCAGCGGGTGTATATGGGCCTGTGTTAAAATGGTAAAGCCCATTTACCCTTAATAATTTAATTAAATAGGAATTTAATTTACATTAACTAGTAAATGTAATATCTCTTGCATACGGTATCAAAATTGGGCAAAGCAGGATCCGATGGGATCGTATGGACGAGTGCTATACAATGGTACTGGTTTGGTGTGGATTCGAGCTCGTTTGAATTTATGGCCAAAAAAATGCCTGAACGGAGATGTTGAACATTTATTGTTATTCAACGATTACCGACCAAAGTGAGTAAATCTCACTAACTCTGCCAGTTATATTTTTATAACGTATTTTTAGAATTGATAAATGTTGATTGATTGTTGTGTGTTGATTGTCTGGATGAACTGTTAATTAGTTGGTTAAAAATATAGATACAATCATATGTATAAATCGTTAATTATATATTGATTTTGTTTACCAGAATATTTCATATTGAAATGAAATTGATGTTAATTATATTGTTTAACATATGTGGATGCAGGGAAATAGGTTGGAGGGATCCAGCTGGATTCCTTGATATTTATAATACTGTTTGTTTTCATATATTGTGATATATGATGTAACATATAATCAATGATTGATTATGATGACACTGGTCTTTTTAATTGGTATTTTAAATACCATATGTGATACTAGAATGTATAAAGGAAATATTTGGAAAATAAATAGAATTGTAGAAAGGAATTATGTGAAAATAAATAGATTATAAAAGGAAATATTTATTTGGGAAATAAATAGATTATGAAAGAAAATATTTATTTGGGAAATAAATAGATTATAAATATTTTATAAAATAAATAGTTACAAAAGGAAATATTTGGGAAATCAAATAGTTTATAAAAGGGAATATTTATTTGGGAAATGAATAGAATTTTATAAAAAGAGAATATTTGGAAAATAAATATTTAATAGAAATCTGTTTTAACAGATAAATGGAAAATATTAATTTAAAGTATAATTAAATAGAAGTCTGTTTAACCAGATAAATTGGGAAGATTAATTTATAAATAATGTTTATAAATTAAGTAAAATATTTATCATTGGATAAATTTAATATATAAGTCTGAATTTATATAGAGAAGTGGAAATCGGTTTTAACACCGATATTTGAAAATGGAATGTAAAATTAACCTTTATAAAGGGATTTATAAAGAATGGAATATGAATTTGAAAAGGAGAATCTATTTTAAAAATAGAAATGGAAGTTTGAATGGCTAGAAATAAATAACTTGTTTAATAATAAAAACAAATAATGAGATTTATAAACAATGTTTATAAATGAAATAAAAATAATTATCAGTGGATAATTTGGATTGTAAATTTAGTAGTAAATATAAAATGGGAAATTGGGAGTTGTTTTAAAAAGGAAAGGGTGGAATTTATTTCAATGTTTGGAATATGAATGAATTAAAATAAAATCCATAAAGATTTGTAATTAGAATTTGACTGGACCAAATTTTATAAAATAATTTATTTTAAGAAATTTTATATTGAATAAATCGGGATTTGACAAGATAATTAATATTCGGTTTGAAACTGATATTTTTTTAATCGAACAGAGTTAATCGAATATTAGTTATTCAAATAGAGTTAATCGAATATTAGTTATTCAAATAGAGTTAATCAAATATTAGTTATTCGAATAGAGTTAATCAAATATTAGTTATTTGAGTAGAGTTAATCGAATATTAGTTATTCGAATAGAGTTAATCGAATATTAGTTATTCGAATAGAGTTAATCGAATATTAGTTATTCAAATAGAGTTAATCGAATATTAGTTATTAGAATAGAGTTAATCGAATAATAGTTATTCGAATAGAGTTAATCGAATAAGTTATTCGAATAGAGTTAATTGAATATTAGTTGTTAGAATAGAGTTAATCGAATAGAGTTTACTCGAAGAGAGTTATCGAATACGGTTTATTCGAAAGAGAGTTATGCATCGAAATTCGATTACGTCGAATTCGAGAAAGTATTATTCACTTTTCGATTTTTAATCAAGATTTATTTATTTATAAATAAATTGTTTATTTAGTTAAATTAAGGAATAAAAGTTATATTTTTAAGTTAGATATTTCGGAAGTACGAATTATAATGTTATCATATAACAAATATTTTTCATAAAAGAATTGGATTCGTGAACTGAACCCAAGAGTTGCGTAAGCAATGATTTGGTAAGAAGATAAGAAACAGAGTTAAGGAATTTAGAAACTGATTGGAAATTAGTTAAGTTGAATAGCTTTATGGGTATCAATCTGATGTTGGTTTCGGCCTTTAGGGTTGATATTCAGGGAATTGTTCTCTTACTAGTTTACAGTTAGAGATTGATAGAAATGGAAGGATAATGTTGCGTGAATAAGGAATGGAAATGTTTTCCAATGTTAATATCGTATATTTTCTAAATATAGAAAATAAGAATTTGATGAATATATGGAAATGTGGAAATGAATAAATTAATGATAAATTAATTTAAAGGGAAAAATGTTGATTGATCGATAAAATTTCCATTTGGAAATGAGATCGCTGTGTGTATGGATGTTTCCTTTGATAGTTAAATAACCAATTATCAAAGTTTTCACCATTTTTTAGTCGTCAACGCGGAGAGACCGGGATCAGATTTGTTACCTGAAAACCACTGTAATAACACGAAAATCTGGGCCAGTTTAAAAATTTTATTTTGGCAATTTTAGCGAATTTTGAATATTTAAAATAGGTTATTTTAAATAATATTGTCGAGGAAATTATTTTGAATAGAATTCGAACGTATATATTATACGCGTCGTCGTTAGAATATAAATATTTATATATAATTATAAATAGAATTGAAAATGGCGCGGTAGTTCGATAATTCGATTTCAAACTTCAATTGAATGTACCGGATGCAAAACAATCCGGATTTTAGTGAAACCAAAAACATTAGGATCTATTTGATAATATCTTTCCAACGAATTCGAATAATCGAAATTTCATAGCGGGAATCAAAAGATATGTCCAGTTGAAAATTCTGAATAGTCGCTATGGAATTCAGGCCCTTAAAAATGGAC
Source organism: Allium sativum (assembly GCA_030737875.1). Lineage (NCBI taxonomy): Eukaryota > Viridiplantae > Streptophyta > Magnoliopsida > Asparagales > Amaryllidaceae > Allium > Allium sativum. The sequence continues at coordinate 780,040,166 of CM060913.1, read as the reverse complement.
ATTTTGCAAATGACCTCGGATTTCGACAAAACCACTTTTGTTGGATCCGTGATGTCAAATTATTGCTAGGTTTCGAATTTCGTAATTTTTCGAATCAATATGTGAGCGTGGCAAAGGAAAACGCGTTTGACCAGTTTCAGTTGATTTTAATCGACTGGAAATTGACCAATTTTCCAACGGTCTCAGAATTTGATGAAACTAGTTTTGTTAGGACCGTATCGTCAATACGAAGCTAGAAAATATTTTTATGGAATTTATAGAGTTGTTATGTGACCCCGGTAATTTGAAATGTACGTTTAAAATTCAATATAATGATTTAAATGTAAATTCAGCGAAAACTGATTGTAACAGCCGAATCAGCCTACGATACATATCCCATTGTGTTCGGAATGGGGGTGAAACGCTATGGATGACAGGCGGTGGGCCCCGTTTTGTGGTCGAAAATAAAAGTTGCTTTTTGGGTGGAAAATTAAATTAATTAAATAATTAAAAAAAAACCTTTCTCTCTTTATACTTCTGGCCCCCCCCCCTTCGAAATCAAAACTGACAGAACAAAAAAAAAACCCGATCTCTAAATCGCCTCCCCCCCTCTCTTCTTCGTCGACGGCGCCGCCACCAGGGGGGACCGCCGCCCTTCTCCCCTCTGCTCCGCCAACCTCCTCCTACCTCGAGACGCCCTCCTCTTCTCCTCCTCAAATCGCGACGCAACCCCCCCCCCCCGTCGCTTTCACCCACCGCAGCCTCCCCTCACCGCCAGCGCCGCCTGCTCCACCTCCCACGAGCGTCGTTCTCTCCCCCACCAGCGGCAAAGACCCAATCCCCTCAATGAATGTGAGTTTTAATTTATTTCCATTTAGTTTTATCATTAAATCCGAATTTAATCTCTTTTATTTTCAGTTTTTTTTGTTATATGAGTTAATGTAAAAGACGAGATTTTTTTAGATATGAAAGAACAAAAAGGTTTGATTTTCCTTAATGAAAAGATTAGATTTTTTATTAAGTGATTAGCGATATAAACATTTGATCTTTATATTTTAAAAAAGTATAAAAAATATGATAAAGTGAAAAGACGTGATTTTTAAAAGTGAAAAGATTAGATTTTTAAAATGCAAAAGATTAAATTTTTAAATTTGAAAAGACGATATTTTTAGATGAGTAGTGAAGTAAAAATATGATTTTTACTTCGAGGAAAATATAAATTTTATATTATAGAAAGGCGAAATCTTTATTTTTGAAAAGGCGAAATCTTTATATGAAGAATGGCGTGATAAAAATATAATCTTTACTATATGAACATCGATGTGAAAATATAATTTTTATCTATGTAGTAGCGGTTTAAAAATTCGATTTTTCTATATTGAACAACGTAGTAAAAATATGATTTTTATATTTTTAAAGTATTAAAAATATAGTCTTTACTATATAGCGATTATAAAAATATGATTTTTATATTTTTAAAGTAGTAAAAATATAATCTTTTATAAGATATAGATGTAAAAATGTGAAAAGGCGATAAATTTTTAGATGTAAAAAGGCGAAATTTTTAGATGTAAAAATGTGAAATCTATATTTTTGAAATGGAATTTTATATATATTGAATAGCATAGTAAAAATTCGATTTTTACATATGTAGTGGCTACGAGCAACGAAAGCGACAAAAGGCGAGATTGGCGAAGATTTCTATAAAAGAAGAGTCAAGATGTTTGGATAGCTATCTGTGAGAATTTCTCACCTTTCACTTTCTTTTCTCTAGTTATATATATATATATACTAGGATGCAGACGGTGTTTAGTAGCACCCGACACAATCGTCCACAGACCATGGACTTGTTTGTTTAATTGCAAAAATTAGTTAGATTATTTGATTGAAATTAAATTGTTTGGTGAAATGGAATGGACTTGATTGATGTGTGAATGGCGTGGGCCTTCACTAGACCGGGGATAAGGCTAGGCCTCGTCCCGTTTCTAGTATCGTGCCGTTATGCCGCCGAAATTTTCTAAAATAAAAAGTGTTAGTTAAAAATAGTAATGTGTTGAAATAAAATATTTTATCGTTAAAAATATAATTTTTAACGTGGAAGTGAATAAAATAAAATATTCATTTACAAACCGGACGGTTTGTTTATGTACACCTATTTGAAGGACATTGATTGGGACGATAAATTTTACACATCGCCCAACTGCACAAATAAAATCTGTGTTTGATTGTTTGAAACCCCACACGGGTGTTGGGATGAAATTTGAAGTTCACTCATCCTGATGGATTAAATATGTCGATCGGTCGATTGACAGGCTGTTATAAGCGTCAGATATCTATATTTGATGCTTATACAGTGTAGTGCACTTTGGTTGATGGTTGATTATTTTTCAATGCTATTATATACGTGTGATGTATGAAAATCCATATAATTAACGTTATATGGTGATTGATTGGGCCTCATTCCAATCGGGAAAATAAGGAATATTATAAAAGAAAATTCATGTGTTGAATATAAAAATAGTCATGTGTTGACAATGTTCATGTGTTGAGTGAAATATTTTATACAATGAAATTTACAATTTTATCATATTTAAAATTAGAACTACTTCCCAGTAGAAGTCTAATTGAAAATCAAACGATAGATACCATAATTTTATAAAATATTTTACATAACAAAAATAGTGATGTGTTGACAGTACTCATGTGTGGAGATTAGTCGTGTGTTGAAAGAAATATAGATTCATGTGTTGAATGGAATAAATATTCATTTGTTGAATAAAATAAAGAAGTTTTTGAAATATATAAAGCCGTGTTGATTAGAGTTGCGCTATTTTGACGTGAACGATATTTATATCGATTTTATTCGTTTTATAATGAATATTGAAAAGTGATTTCAAAATTTAATATTTTGAAATGAAATTCAAATTAAATTAGATTAAAAATTGAAATTGAAATTTTATTGAATCAATTTGAAATGAATTCGAATCGAATAGATAATGAATTCGATTCGAATTGAATAGAAAGTGAATTTGAATTCAAATCAATTAGAAATGAATTGAAATTGAACTAAATTGAAATTGAGTTAAGAACGAATTGAAATCGTTTTGAAAGAAATTTAAAACGAACTGAAATTGAATTGAAATGAATTCGAATTGAATGGAAATCAAATCGATTTGAAATTGAAGATGAAGTTGAAATGGTTTTGAAAACGAATTTAAAGCGATTTATAAAATACGTTTTAAAAGGAAATCGACGAAATATATATAATATATTATATATATATATAATGGCCTGAATAGAACGCGCCGCGCCGCGGCAGTTCGTGAATTTCGACCATTAACTTCGAATTGACGTTGCGGGAGATCCGACCGTCGGATTCTCCTAAAACCGGAACCGTCGGGTTCATATCGAAAAGAGCTTTCCAATGAATATTAGAAATTTGAAATCTAACGGTTGGATTTGGAATTATGTCCAAATCAAATTGGGAAAAGGTCGCTGTAAGTGCAGTTCGATAGCCGTTGGTGGAAATCGACTGTACGGGCCTTAATAAAATTATTAAAAATATGGATAATTTGTGTAAAATCATAATATGTGAATGGGAAAGAATTGGGATGAAAGACTCCATATTTGAAAAGATAAAAATAGATTTTTATCGAAATGAACTAGTTTTGAACTAGAATTAAAATCAATTCATTTTTAAATAAATAAATTGAATTTGAAAGGATTAAAACTAAGTGGAGTTGAATCGAAATTATCTTCGGGATAGGTCGATGTTGGATTTCGTGACTATACAGATATTGTTATGGGAATTTGAAAGATATATTTTATATCGCTATTTCCAATACGATATATGTTGGTTTCAGAATTTGATATTGAATATAAGCCGATATATTTTCTATTCAGAGCCTTGTATTTAATATCAAATGCGATTTGGGTTTATCGTGAATCGTGTTTTAGATGACATTGGTTCTTTAACCCAGTTAAAGGCAAGATGTTGATTTTTGAAAGAATTAAGACTAAGTGTAGTTTTAATGAATCTTTAATTAGATTGAAAATGTGAATTGATAATTTAAATTATCAAATCTGAAAGGTGATCGAGAATGGAGTACCACCAGTTTTGCTCCAAAGCGATAGTTAAATCTTTAATTAGATTTGAACGTGAAATGGTAATTAATTTTACCGATAACACCGTGGTGTTAGGAATGGAGTATCACCAGTTTTGCTCCATGGGATATATAGGTTGGGATTGGGAAATAAAATAAATAATTACTTCGGTGTGGTTCGCTAATCCCGACTAGTTTGGAAAACCATAATATGGTTTGAAATGATATCCAAAGGAAGATTAAAGAATAAATTTAGAAGAATTTATCTTGGATAAAATTAATGGGAACCTTTCCCTAAGAATGTGATTTTGTGAATAAAAGAATATTCTGAATTGGAATGAGGCGTTTGTGTGTTTGTGTAACATTTGTTTATCATATACGTGGGTTATTCAGAAAGGCCGGGTTATACCCATTCTGAATAATCGATTCGACGAGATGTCGAAGATGAAGACGGTGGTTGAAGACCGGAAGTCTTCACATCGTTTGGGTGATTACTGATGATCTTGATTGGGCTGTACACCCAGGATGAGGGAAACAGTTGGTGATCGTCCAGACGTACTTGGAGATGGATGGATATGCGAGAAAAGTGCCTCCGGTTTCGTTCAGACCCAGAACGAACTTGTAAATGGACTGTGTGTCTGACAGTGGATTTTATTCTATGTTGATTGATCTCTATTAAATATACATCTGTTTGGCGGCGGAGAATTTATTCTCTTGCTTAACGCCCTTCTCTGAGACGTACGAGCTCAGAGGTTGTATATCGATGGACATCAGTCGCATGGAGTGAATTGCCAATGTGGCACGCATAAGTGGCAATTGATCAAGGCTTCTGTTGAAAAGCAAAGTCTTGTGGTTGATGATCAAAGCACGGCCTGTGTGGCGTAGCTTTGTGTGTAACGTGGATTCGCGAGCCTCACACCTCGGTATGAGTCAAAAACGGGATACGGACCCAAGGAGTGCACGACGTTTCTTTCTAGCTATGGTGGTGTCAGTGACCTACCAGCCCTGACATTTATATACTTTTCACCTGTGTGGTTGTTGGATACGAGGCGCCTCGGATATAGGTCTGTAAGGACCGGGAAACGTGTGTTCAGGAATAACTAATCCTCAAAAGTAAGAGAGGACCGGCCTTGGAGGTTCCAAAGGATCATAGTGGGGTCCTGAGGCATTTGCTAGAGTGTCTCGAACGCGGAGAGGAGCTTGCCCCTTGCCTCGGCTCATGACGGAAATCCAATTTCCAATACGTGATAGTGCGGTTTTATTTGTAGAACCTAGTATGGCGACATAGTGGTATGGGTCATTCATGCCGCCTATGATTGATATTTATGATTGAAATTGTTTTGACACTATACACCTATAATAGTATCAAATAATGTGTTTTAAACGTATCAAGCATGCTTTGGCTGTTATAAGGTAAAAACCCTATCCTCCGGCTTGCGTTGCATTGTGTGATGGGACCTGGGTCTTATAACAGCTTCATTTTTATTTATTTAGCATTGCACTATTTGTTCTATGCACTGGTATTCTTGGGAGGAAACCCGTTCCGTGTTATACGGCGTGGTCCCTTGATTTACCAAACTTTAAAAATAAAGATTAATAACTGTTTTAGTTCTCACACCAGTCACATGACTGACCTGGAGTTTATTGTTTTAACCTAAACTCTGGGTGCCCCTATTTTCGACACGGGCAGCTAGTAGTTTTGGGTTTTGCAGATTTATATTCACAGGGTCCTGATTTACAGCTGGAACGATGCTCAGAAAGCCCTGTATCCGTGTATTACTTTCAGTTGTGTTTTGTATTATTTTCCGCTGCTATGTAATTTATTGTAATCTCTGATATTTATCGAATGTATATTATTCATTTATACTCTGTATATTCTTGTATCTGATGGAATCGTTGAAATAACAATGAAATGTTCTTCTGTCTGTGTTCCGATGTGTGTTGTTCTCAAAAGTATCCGCTCTTTCCTTCACGGGGAAGTTACGGGTCCTTACAGTGGTATCAGAGCTTTGGTTTACAGAGCTCGAGAACAAGACACATTAGAACAATACGAAAGAATTCATCAGATATTGGATTAGAAAAATCCAATTAGAATGACTCGTTAGAGATAGGATCAGTAGTATCCTAGAACGAGTGTGAAGAGTATATTTTTCAAATGAAAACAATTTTGTTTTGAAAATTTAAATCGTTTTATACGTATTTGATTATTTATTTATTTTGAATATGGACAATCTAGTATATAAAGGTTTTTCATATACGCGTCATGAACGTATATTCGAAGTTTTAATATATTAGATAGATATAAAATCACATTCTAGTTGTCCGGGAATGATTCTGATAATGCTGCAGCGTTACCAGTATTTATTTTCGAGTGACGAAGGTATGATTTTCTATATATTTCCATTAGGCTGGTGTGAGAACCAAAACTAATGTAGCTAGAACACATTGTGGTGAATTGGCATCAAAACATGATTTTCCGTATATGTATCAAAAAAATTATTATCAATTTGAAACGTTAATCCACTAATTGATTGCTGTTTGTGTTGTTTGTTTATTTATTTGATAATTTTGAACCATTAAGCCTAATTGAACCAAATATTGACTTATATTGAAAATTGGTCGCATTTGCTTGCATATACACATGCTTACATTGAACAGGTCATAGCAAGGAGGCTAGAACCGAAGAATAAAATTTGTTTGCCCGACAAATAGGTACATGTTTACTATAATTTACTGTTTTGTTTGGGTGATGATGATTTTATGAGCCTATTGGCTAGCCGCTTGGCTTTTTCTTTTTCTTTTTGAGATTAGAAGGACCGGGGAAGCTATTTGAAATTCCCCGATGCTCCCGGTGCAGGGGAGGTTATGGCAAAAAAATTCGAAAATTTAGGGCGTTAGCCAAATTTTTGAAGAATTTGAAAATTCTCAGAAACTGAAAAGTTGGAGAATGGAAGCCAGATTGAACGTAGAGCTTATTAATCAAACCACTTTCGACTTTGTTCCTTTTCGGGGACGAAAAGTTTTAAGTGGGGGAGATTGTAATAACACGAAAATCTGGGCCAGTTTAAAATTTTTATTTTGGCAATTTTAGCGAATTTTGAATATTTAAAATAGGTTATTTTAAATAATATTGTCGAGGAATTTATTTTGAATAGAATTCGAACGTATATATTATACGCGTCGTCGTTAGAATATAAATATTTATATATAATTATAAATAGAATTGAAAATGGCGCGGTAGTTCGATAATTCGATTTCAAACTTCAATTGAATGTACCGGATGAAAAACAATCCGGATTTTAGTGAAACAAAAAACATTAGGATCTATTTGATAATATCTTTCCAACGAATTCGAATAATCGAAATTTCATAGCGGGAATCAAAAGATATGTCCAGTTGAAAATTCTGAATAGTCGCTATGGAATTCAGGCCCTTAAAAATGGACATTTTTCAAATGACCTCGGATTTCGACGAAACCACTTTTGTTGGATCCGTGATGTCAAATTATTGCTAGGTTTCGAATTTCGTAATTTTTCGAATCAATATGTGAGCGTGGCAAAGGAAAACGCGTTTGACCAGTTTCAGTTGATTTTAATCGACTGGAAATTGGCCAATTTTCCAACGGTCTCAGAATTCGATGAAACTAGTTTTGTTAGGACCGTATCGTCAATACGAAGCTAGAAAATATTTTTATGGAATTTATAGAGTTGTTATGTGACCCCGGTAATTTGAAATGTACGTTTAAAATTCAATATAATGATTTAAATGTAAATTCAGCGAAAACTGATTGTAACAGCCGAATCAGCCTATGATACATATCCCATTGTGTTCGGAATGGGGGTGAAACGCTATGGACGACAGGCGGTGGGCCCCGTTTTGTGGTCGAAAATAAAAGTTGCTTTTTGGGTGGATAATTAAATTAATTAAATAATTAAAAAAAAAACCTTTCTCTCTTTATACTTCTGGCCCCCCCCCTTCGAAATCAAAACTGACAGAACAAAAAAAAAACCCGATCTCTAAATCGCCTCCCCCCCTCTCTTCTTCGTCGACGGCGCCGCCACCAGGGGGGACCGCCGCCCTTCTCCCCTCTGCTCCGCCAACCTCCTCCTACCTCGAGACGCCCTCCTCTTCTCCTCCTCAAATCGCGACGCAAACCCCACCCCCCCCCCCCCCCCCCCCGTCGCTTTCACCCACCGCAGCCTCCCCTCACCGCCAGCGCCGCCTGCTCCACCTCCCACGAGCGCCGTTCTCTCCCCCACCAGCGGCAAAGACCCAATCCCCTCAATGAATGTGAGTTTTAATTTATTTCCATTTAGTTTTATCATTAAATCCGAATTTAATCTCTTTTATTTTCAGTTTTTTTTGTTATATGAGTTAATGTAAAAGACGAGATTTTTTTAGATATGAAAGAACAAAAAGGTTTGATTTTCCTTAATGAAAAGATTAGATTTTTTATTAAGTGATTAGCGATATAAACATTTGATCTTTATATTTTTAAAAAAGTATAAAAAATATGATAAAGTGAAAAGACGTGATTTTTAAAAGTGAAAAGATTAGATTTTTGAAATGCAAAAGATTAAATTTTTAAATTTGAAAAGACGATATTTTTAGATGAGTAGTGAAGTAAAAATATGATTTTTACTTCGAGGAAAATATAAATTTTATATTATAGAAAGGCGAAATCTTTATTTTTGAAAAGGCGAAATCTTTATATGAAGAATGGCGTGATAAAAATATAATCTTTACTATATGAACATCGATGTGAAAATATAATTTTTATCTATGTAGTAGCGGTTTAAAAATTCGATTTTTCTATATTGAACAACGTAGTAAAAATATGATTTTTATATTTTTAAAGTATTAAAAATATAGTCTTTACTATATAGCGATTATAAAAATATGATTTTTATATTTTTAAAGTAGTAAAAATATAATCTTTTATAAGATATAGATGTAAAAATGTGAAAGGGCGATAAATTTTTAGATGTAAAAAGGCGAAATTTTTAGATGTAAAAATGTGAAATCTATATTTTTGAAATGGAATTTTATATATATTGAATAGCATAGTAAAAATTCGATTTTTACATATGTAGTGGCTACGAGCAACGAAAGCGACAAAAGGCGAGATTGGCGAAGATTTCTATAAAAGAAGAGTCAAGATGTTTGGATAGCTATCTGTGAGAATTTGTCACCTTTCACTTTCTTTTCTCTAGTTATATATATATATACTAGGATGCAGACGGTGTTTAGTAGCACCCGACACAATCGTCCACAGACCATGGACTTGTTTGTTTAATTGCAAAAATTAGTTAGATTATTTGATTGAAATTAAATTGTTTGGTGAAATGGAATGGACTTGATTGATGTGTGAATGGCGTGGGCCTTCACTAGACCGGGGATAAGGCTAGGCCTCGTCCCGTTTCTAGTATCGTGCCGTTATGCCGCCGAAATTTTCTAAAATAAAAAGTGTTAGTTAAAAATAGTAATGTGTTGAAATAAAATATTTTATCGTTAAAAATATAATTTTTAACGTGGAAGTGAATAAAATAAAATATTCATTTACAAACCGGACGGTTTGTTTATGTACACCTATTTGAAGGACATTGATTGGGACGATAAATTTTACACATCGCCCAACTGCACAAATAAAATCTGTGTTTGATTGTTTGAAACCCCACACGGGTGTTGGGATGAAATTTGAAGTTCACTCATCCTGATGGATTAAATATGTCGATCGGTCGATTGACAGGCTGTTATAAGCGTCAGATATCTATATTTGATGCTTATACAGTGTAGTGCACTTTGGTTGATGGTTGATTATTTTTCAATGCTATTATATACGTGTGATGTATGAAAATCCATATAATTAACGTTATATGGTGATTGATTGGGCCTCATTCCAATCGGGAAAATAAGGAATATTATAAAAGAAAATTCATGTGTTGAATATAAAAATAGTCATGTGTTGACAATGTTCATGTGTTGAGTGAAATATTTTATACAATGAAATTTACAACTTTATCATATTTAAAATTAGAACTACTTCCCAGTAGAAGTCTAATTGAAAATCAAACGATAGATACCATAATTTTATAAAATATTTTACATAACAAAAATAGTGATGTGTTGACAGTACTCATGTGTGGAGATTAGTCGTGTGTTGAAAGAAATATAGATTCATGTGTTGAATGGAATAAATATTCATTTGTTGAATAAAATAAAGAAGTTTTTGAAATATATAAAGCCGTGTTGATTAGAGTTGCGCTATTTTAACGTGAACGATATTTATATCGATTTTATTCGTTTTATAATGAATATTGAAAAGTGATTTCAAAATTTAATATTTTGAAATGAAATTCAAATTAAATTAGATTAAAAATTGAAATTGAAATTTTATTGAATCAATTTGAAATGAATTCGAATCGAATAGATAATGAATTCGATTCGAATTGAATAGAAAGTGAATTTGAATTCAAATCAATTAGAAATGAATTGAAATTGAACTAAATTGAAATTGAGTTAAGAACGAATTGAAATCGTTTTGAAAGAAATTTAAAACGAACTGAAATTGAATTGAAATGAATTCGAATTGAATGGAAATCAAATCGATTTGAAATTGAAGATGAAGTTGAAATGGTTTTGAAAACGAATTTAAAGCGATTTATAAAATACGTTTTAAAAGGAAATCGACGAAATATATATAATATATATATTATATATATATAATGGCCTGAATAGAACGCGCCGCGCCGCGGCAGTTCGTGAATTTCGACCATTAACTTCGAATTGACGTTGCGGGAGATCCGACCGTCGGATTCTCCTAAAACCGGAACCGTCGGGTTCATATCGAAAAGAGCTTTCCAATGAATATTAGAAATTTGAAATCTAACGGTTGGATTTGGAATTATGTCCAAATCAAATTGGGAAAAGGTCGCTGTAAGTGCAGTTCGATAGCCGTTGGTGGAAATCGACTGTACGGGCCTTAATAAAATTATTAAAAATATGGATAATTTGTGTAAAATCATAATATGTGAATGGGAAAGAATTGGGATGAAAGACTCCATATTTGAAAAGATAAAAATAGATTTTTATCGAAATGAACTAGTTTTGAACTAGAATTAAAATCAATTCATTTTTAAATAAATAAATTGAATTTGAAAGGATTAAAACTAAGTGGAGTTGAATCGAAATTATCTTCGGGATATTTCGATGTTGGATTTCGTGACTATACAGATATTGTTATGGGAATTTGAAAGATATATTTTATATCGCTATTTCCAATACGATATATGTTGGTTTCAGAATTTGATATTGAATATAAGCCGATATATTTTCTATTCAGAGCCTTGTATTTAATATCAAATGCGATTTGGGTTTATCGTGAATCGTGTTTTAGATGACATTGGTTCTTTAACCCAGTTAAAGGCAAGATGTTGATTTTTGAAAGAATTAAGACTAAGTGTAGTTTTAATGAATCTTTAATTAGATTGAAAATGTGAATTGATAATTTAAATTATCAAATCTGAAAGGTGATCGAGAATGGAGTACCACCAGTTTTGCTCCAAAGCGATAGTTAAATCTTTAATTAGATTTGAACGTGAAATGGTAATTAATTTTACCGATAACACCGTGGTGTTAGGAATGGAGTATCACCAGTTTTGCTCCATGGGATATATAGGTTGGGATTGGGAAATAAAATAAATAATTACTTCGGTGTGGTTCGCTAATCCCGACTAGTTTGGAAAACCATAATATGGTTTGAAATGATATCCAAAGGAAGATTAAAGAATAAATTTAGAAGAATTTATCTTGGATAAAATTAATGGGAACCTTTCCCTAAGAATGTGATTTTGTGAATAAAAGAATATTCTGAATTGGAATGAGGCGTTTGTGTGTTTGTGTAACATTTGTTTATCATATACGTGGGTTATTCAGAAAGGCCGGGTTATACCCATTCTGAATAATCGATTCGACGAGATGTCGAAGATGAAGACGGTGGTTGAAGACCGGAAGTCTTCACATCGTTTGGGTGATTACTGATGATCTTGATTGGGCTGTACACCCAGGATGAGGGAAACAGTTGGTGATCGTCCAGACGTACTTGGAGATGGATGGATATGCGAGAAAAGTGCCTCCGGTTTCGTTCAGACCCAGAACGAACTTGTAAATGGACTGTGTGTCTGACAGTGGATTTTATTCTATGTTGATTGATCTCTATTAAATATACATCTGTTTGGCGGCGGAGAATTTATTCTCTTGCTTAACGCCCTTCTCTGAGACGTACGAGCTCAGAGGTTGTATATCGATGGACATCAGTCGCATGGAGTGAATTGCCAATGTGGCACGCATAAGTGGCAATTGATCAAGGCTTCTGTTGAAAAGCAAAGTCTTGTGGTTGATGATCAAAGCACGGCCTGTGTGGCGTAGCTTTGTGTGTAACGTGGATTCGCGAGCCTCACACCTCGGTATGAGTCAAAAACGGGATACGGACCCAAGGAGTGCACGACGTTTCTTTCTAGCTATGGTGGTGTCAGTGACCTACCAGCCCTGACATTTATATACTTTTCACCTGTGTGGTTGTTGGATACGAGGCACCTCGGATATAGGTCTGTAAGGACCGGGAAACGTGTGTTCAGGAATAACTAATCCTCAAAAGTAAGAGAGGACCGGCCTTGGAGGTTCCAAAGGATCATAGTGGGGTCCTGAGGCATTTGCTGGAGTGTCTCGAACGCGGAGAGGAGCTTGCCCCTTGCCTCGGCTCATGACGGAAATCCAATTTCCAATACGTGATAGTGCGGTTTTATTTGTAGAACCTAGTATGGCGACATAGTGGTATGGGTCATTCATGCCGCCTATGATTGATATTTATGATTGAAATTGTTTTGACACTATACACCTATAATAGTATCAAATAATGTGTTTTAAACGTATCAAGCATGCTTTGGCTGTTATAAGGTAAAAACCCTATCCTCCGGCTTGCGTTGCATTGTGTGATGGGACCTGGGTCTTATAACAGCTTCATTTTTATTTATTTAGCATTGCACTATTTGTTCTATGCACTGGTATTCTTGGGAGGAAACCCGTTCCGTGTTATACGGCGTGGTCCCTTGATTTACCAAACTTTAAAAATAAAGATTAATAACTGTTTTAGTTCTCACACCAGTCACATGACTGACCTGGAGTTTATTGTTTTAACCTAAACTCTGGGTGCCCCTATTTTCGACACGGGCAGCTAGTAATTTTGGGTTTTGCAGATTTATATTCACAGGGTCCTGATTTACAGCTAGAACGATGCTCGGAAAGCCCTGTATCCGTGTATTACTTTCAGTTGTGTTTTGTATTATTTTCCGCTGCTATGTAATTTATTGTAATCTCTGATATTTATCGAATGTATATTATTCATTTATACTCTGTATATTCTTGTATCTGATGGAATCGTTGAAATAACAATGAAATGTTCTTCTGTCTGTGTTCCGATGTGTGTTGTTCTCAAAAGTATCCGCTCTTTCCTTCACGGGGAAGTTACGGGTCCTTACAACCACTCTGTATGGGCATTAGCATTGCGAATAAAAAATTTGAAGATAATTAAAGACGGAGTTTATGCAAGGGTCGTTCTGGCAAATCCTAGGTAGAAATTGCCTAAGATGGGTTTACAGAATAGTGCCTTCGGTTTGTCTAGTCCTAGGACAACCCATATGGAAGAATGTCTGACAGAGTATATTTAATAGATCGCGTAAGTTGATCTCTTCAAACGTATTTACGTTTGGTGGCGGAGGAATTCGTTTCTCTTAGCTATATACCCATGGTATTTTTAGAGAAATCAATTTGTGATTTGGCGGGTATGACGATGTGACATTCAAAGTGAATAAATGTGTGATCTGTCAGAGATAAGCGTGGCCTCAAGCCTCACAACCAGGAAATGGTATAAAATCGGGTAGGTCGCATGGCTAAGTGGTTAGCTGCCAATTAGGGTGTATTGTCACCTGATCTAGAGAAATTTCGTTTACTTCTTTAACCTATTTCGATGTTGTCCCTTTCGGAAAACGGTTGCTGATCCCAACCGTTGGTGATAATACATTCGGTACACTCAAGCGAAATGAGTGACCGGTCAGGTTTAGCCTGAGTTGCAAGATGTTCTTGTTGGACTCGGTTTATTCCTCTCTAGAGATACACTGTCGGAAGGTAGTCCCATACCTTGCCAATTGGAATTCATTACCCAATAAGCGCCAGTTGTTTTTTATTATATATTATGTATGTGGAACATGAGATGAAAGCGTTCTGCTAGATGATTATTATATTGTGGTTGATAGACACTATTATAATATCAAAAGATTTTTGATATAAAAGATCATTGTTTTATTATAAAAAGGATTTTTGATGTTAAATCAAATGCTTTGGATTCTCATAAGGGGAAATCCCATTTCATATTATATAGTGTGGCCTTATAAGATATCGTTTATTTTCTCAAACTATTTTAAATTGTTTACTTACACCAGTCCCATGACTGACCCAGAGTTTGTTTTGTTTTACCCTAAACTCTTGGGTTCCCAAATTTGTACGGGCAGTCAAGTAGTCAGGATTTTTCAAATATACTTGGAGAGTTTAGAGCAGGAGGCTTCAAGATTATGTAGTTATTGTTATTTTCGCTGTGATGTAAGTGTTATACTCCAATGATGATATGTATATACAAATGACAGATTTGTATTTAAAAGTTATGTTGTATACTATATTTTATTCGTTTCGCTGTGAGATTCGTGTTACTTTGATGATGTTGTATTTATGTTCTTCTTCTTCTATTCTAATTTTCTGTCTTATCAATTTCTCACCCTATATTTTCTTTCATTAACTATCTGGTATTTCCGATGCTTGAATAGTCGACATTGAGTTTATGTCGATTACCAAGGTCACAAATTCCCCAGGTCAATACATAATTAGTTTTACCGATAACATAGTGGGTGTTAGATATGGAAAACTTTCCGTTTTTTCCATAGGATAAATAGGTTAGGATTGGAAAAATAAAATAAATGATTACTTCGGTAAGGCTCGATAATCCCGAATAGTTTTATAAACCTTAATTTGATTTAGAATTGTTAAATAATACAATCTTTTGAAATTGATATCCAAAGGAAGATTAAAGAAAAAGTTTAAAAGAATTTATCTTTGATAAAATTAATGGGAACCTTTTCCCTAAGATGTGAATTTTTGAATAAAAGAATATTCTGAATTGGAATGAGTCGTATGATATGTTTTTATAGCACTTGATTATTGATTATAGAATACATGAATTATTCGGAAAGACCGCGTTTAACCCATTCTGAATAACTAATACGATGACTAAAAGTCGACGATGAAGACGGTGGTTGAAGACCGGAAATCTTCACATCGTTTGGATGATTACCGATGTCTTGATTGGGTTGTACACCCAAAATAAGGTAATAAGTGGTGATCGTACACACGTACTTGGAGAACGACCGGATATGCAAGGGCCTCTCTCTTGTATTGGACATATGGGACGAGGAATAAGGTGCCTTCAAATTCGTTCAGACCCAGAATAGAATTGTAAATGGATGTGTGTTTGACATTGGATTTCATTCTGTATTGATTGATTTCTATTAAATATATATTTGTTTGGTGGCGGAGAATTTATTCTCTTGCTTAACACCCTTCTCTGAGATGTACAAGCTTAAAGGTTATATATTGATAGACATTAGTTGTATGGCATGAATTGTCAGTGTGGCATGATGAGATGCAAATGATTAAGGCTTTTGTTAAAAAGAAGAGTCTTGTGGTTGATGACCAAAGCACGGCTTTAAATAGCATAGCTTTTTGTATAGCGCTAATTCGCGAGCCTCACACCCGGTATGAATCATAAATAGGGTAGTGGCTGCAGGGAGTGCATGGCATTTCTTTCTAGCTGGGAATGGCGTCATGGTATGGAACCAAACATTTTTACTTATGTGGATGATGGAATGAGGCGCCTTGGATATTGAGTCCCTAGTGGCTCAGAGATAGTTCCGATAGTACCGAGAAACGTGTGTTCAGGAATAACCAATCCACTAAAGTAAGTGTGGACCGACCCTTAAGATCCAAGGGTTACCCTTAGGTGTGATCCTGGGGCATTTGCTAGAGTGTCTCGAATAGGAGAGGAGCCATCCCTTGCCTCGACTCATAGATGGAATCCAATTTCCAATACGCGACTTTTCGGTTTTAGTTGTAAACCTATGTATGGCGGCATAATATATGGTAACTATGTCATCTATGATTGATACATTTATATTTGAAGTTGTTTTTGACACTATGTACTTATAGTATCAAAATGATTTGTTTTAAAACGTACCAAGCATGCATGGCTATTATAAGGAAAAACTCTATCCTCCGGCTTGCATTGCATTGTGTGATGGGACCCGAGTCTTATAATACATCATTTTTCCAAAAAGCATTGCGTTGTTTATTAAATCATTTTATTTCAAGATTTGGTATTCACATGGAGTAAACCCGTTCATGAAAAACGGCGTGGTCCCATGAATTACCTAATTTTAAATTAAAGTTTAATAACTGTTTTAATTCTCACACCAGTCCCATGACTGACTCGGAGATTATCATTTCTACCTAAACTCTGGGTGCCCATACTTTCCACACAGGCAGCTTGTAGTTTCGGTTTTCACAGATATTTCTTTTCACAGGATCCTGGATTATAGCTGAAGCTATATTCGTAAAGCTTTGTATCCGTGTATTTCATTCAGTTGTGTCGGTTGATGTGTTTCCGCTACGCTTTGTATTTATACATTTTATTTCCGCTGCTATGTATTTTAAATCTCTGATATTTTTCGTTGTGTAGTATTTAGTCATACTCTGATTTATTCTTGTACTCTGATGTAATTGTTGTAATAGCAATGAAATGTTCTATTGTTTGTGTTCTAATGTATCGTATTCTCAAAGCAATCCGGGCTCCTTCGTCTCTTCGGGGATCGGGGAAGTATGGGTCATTACATCTTGATACTATCACACACACACACATATGTATAGAAGCGGGTATTTGGACACAAAATTAGACACAAGCATAGAGACAAAAATCCTTGACCGTTGGATTTTTGTGTTCTTATGGGGAGCTTATGTGGAGGAGTGAAATTCAGAGGGCGATCCAACGGTGGAGATCAATTGTGTCAAGAATTTATGTCTAAGTAGATTTTTCCTATATATATATATATATATATATATATATATATATATGAGGCATTCTCCATGGCACCTGTAACAACCCGGAATTTCTAAACTAATTTAAATTTTTTATTTTACCTATTTTAATGGGTTTTGAATATTTAAAATGATTTTTTTTAAATAATAACGATTTCAAATTTATTTAAATCAAAGTTAGAATGTATAAATTTATTTTAATTATAAAACGAACTTGTTAGGCACAGTAGTTTGAAAATTCAATTTTAAATTTCAAATGAATGTACAGAATTCAAAATAAATTGGATTTCAGTAAAACAAAAAAAGTTAGAATCTATTTAACTATATCTTTCTAATGAATGTAATAAATTGAGATTTCACTTTATAAATTAAAATTTATGTCCAGTTTAAAATTTAAAATAGTCGCTATGGAATTTATATATATTTTAATATAATATATAGCCCTTAAAAATAGCCATTTTGCAAACGACCTCCGTTTTCGACGAAACCACTTTTTTTGGGTCCGGAATGTCAAATTATAGTTGGATTTATAATTTCATAATTTTTGGAATTAGTATGTGAGCATAGTAAAAATTTAAACGCGTTTAATTTCAGTTTAAATTTAATCGACCAGTTAAAAAGGCCATTTTTTCAAACGGTCTCCAAATTTGATGAAACTAATTTTGTTAGGACTGTATCTTCAAAACATATCTAGATTTCAATTTTCATAATTTTTGGAGTCAATATGTGGCTCCCAATAAATTAAAATGTACTTGAAATTTAATATTGAGCATTATATTAAATTATATATTAATTTTGAGAAAAACTGTTCGAAACAGTCGAATTGGCTTACGAAATATATTCCATTATGTCTGGAATGGGGGTATTTAGCTAGGGCGACAGTCGTTGAGTTTGATTTGAAGTTTGGAAGAAAATTTCACTTTTAAGAGTTAAATATTATATATATATATATATATATATATTAATTTTATATATATAAAAACATAAAATGGTCAAAACCCTAGGGAATTATTTCATTGGTCAATTTCTTCTTTAGCCGCTCAAACGTAATGAATGATCCAAGTTTTCAGATCTTCCACCTCAAAAATCTTCAAGTCCGCAAATTAATTTCATAAACCCATAACTGGAGAAGTCTTCATCTCTCCAAGCTTCAGGTTCTAAACAGCGGTGATGGACTGCGGAGCGATGTGGGGGCGGAATTCTGGCCATGAAGGCGGCGTATTTGGAGGCATTTTCATGGCCATTAGGGCGCTCGAGTTCATCATGACTAGAGGCGGAGGATGGCGTTGCTGGTGGCTTCGACGTGGGGTGTGTGTGTGGAGGGGGGGGGGGGTCCGTCAGCTTGTGCGGCGGTGCAGTGGCGTTTCTTCTGTAGGAGCTTTTGCGATGTCGGGTTTTGTTGTTCCAGGAAACCATACGCGATGGAAGAAGGATTTAGCCCGCTTAATGATGTGGTTAAGAAATAATCTGGGTGATTAGCGCTAATTATGTCATTAGCTATTATATATTAATTTTAATTTAAGTAAATCTTGTAATATTAATAACTATGCCATACGATGTCAGAATTCAACAAACTCGGAACCGTTGGAATCACAATGACGAACTCTACAATACAGAGAAGACTAGAACGGAAACAGAAGTAGTTAGAAATTTTAACTAAATTAAACATTCAGTTTAATTTAGTTAAAACCATCACCAAATAAAGACTGACGGAGTGGAAACCAAAGTGAGAACTCTCTCACTCACATCATCCATGTTATGTTATTTATTTTTGGATATCAACACACGAACTCTTCACAAATCATTTGAAATAGAAGCGATGTATGGATATTAGCGACACTCGCATTTCATACTCCACAGATGGACATTTGTGGCGCGTAAATGGTATTCGGTTGTTGAGTATTTATTTATATGGATGGTTTGGTGATTTGTGTAATACGATTATGATTATGGATTCGAAATGTTCAACATATTAAAAATGATGTTAATAAATTGGTGGTAGTTGAAATTAAATTATAAATATCTTTTTATAATTTTAAATAGTGAAAATTGATTAATCTGAATCGATTGTGTTGTTTGAAAACACCAAATGGGTCTGGGGATGATAATTAATTCACATCTCTCTTGGATTTAATTGTTTGTCAACTGATTGATTGACAGACTGAGATAAGCATTATTTAATTATTTAATGCTTATACAGTTGTAAATTGCACTTTGGATGTGAATTGACTGTTTAATTATTGTTTATCACTATTTTTGAATACATGCGATGTATGGAATTCATATAAATAAAATTATATAGTAATTGATAGAGTCAGATTCCAATTCAGAAATAATGAATATTTTAAAATAATATTCAGTAAAGAATCAAAATATGATTTTGATGTCCGATTTTGGATGGACACAAAAATATTGAAAAATATGAAGGCGGGTTAAGTATAGAAGCGATATTTTAACTCAAACTAATTTTTATATCAATTTTATTCATTCTTATAATGAATATCGAAAGGAAATGGATTTCAGAATCAGATATTTTTAAAATATTATCATTTTAATATTATAATGATATAGAACAATCAATTTTGATTTAAAATTGAAAATGAAGTTGAAACCATTTTAAAGATAATTTATAAACGATTTATAAATTACTTTTTAAATGGAAATCGACGATATATATATATTATACATATATTCAATGGCTTGAATAGAATGCGCCGCGCAGTGACCGTTCGCGAATTTCAACCACTAACTTCAAATTGATGTAACGGGAGATCCGACCGTCGGATTCTCCTAAAACCGGAACCGTTGGGTTCATATCGAAAAGAGCTTTCCAATGATTATAAGAGATTTGAAATCTAGTGGTTAGATTTTAAGATATGTCCAAATCAATTTTGGAAAAGGTCCCTATGGATGCAATTCGGTGGCCATTATTGGAAATTGACTGTAAGGGCCTTAATGAAATTATTAAAAATATGGAAAAATCATGTAAAATCATATCAAATGATTTGGAAAGATTTTGGATGAAAAATTCCAAGTTTTAAAAGATAAAAGAAATTTTTATCTAGATGAACTAGCTATTAACTAGAATATTAATCCAATGATTTTTAAATTAAAAAATTGGGTTTGAAATGGTTTTGGATGTAACCATAATTTTCCAACAAATAATTTGGAATGAATTTAAATGGAAACAATCTTCGGAATACTTCGATATTGGATTCTGTGATTATACGGATATTGTGGAGGAATTTGGAAGATACAGATATCGTTATTCCCAATACGATATCCGCTAGTTTCAGAATTTGATATTGAATATAAGCCGGTATTATTTTTATTCAGAGCCTTGTATTTAATATCAAATTGGATTTTGGGTTTGTCGTGAATGGTGTCTTTAATAACACCGTTCTTAAACCCAGTTGAGAAAAGAATAAATCTTTTAACCAAGATTTGATGAAGTTTTCCAATTAATAAATATAACTGGATTTAAATGAAAGTTGATATTGGATTTATTGTGAACAATGTTTTAAATAACATCAGTTCTTCAACCCAATTAACAATGAAGATATGGTTTGGAATTTATAAATCTTTTATTTAAGATTTAATGGAAATTTTCCAAAGCAAAATTTTCCAATTTAATGTATTAAATTGGAACTGAATGGAATTCGATTTGGTAATAATCGAGATGAGCTTCTGTAAAGGAAGACTGTTACTATATATGGAATTTAAAAGGCTTTGCCATTATTCCATTTATATTATTAGGCTGATACGAAAATTTATATTAATTATATATTGATCTGTTTTCCACGAAAGTTCCATTTTAATGGAAGAAGATTTTGGTTTTATCATGAATAATGTTTTAAACGATATTGATTCTTTAACCTAAGTAAAGATAGGATTTATTTCCTAAAATTCGAATAATCATTAAGTAATGATTTCTAAGATTAAAACTTCACTAGAGTTTTAATGAATCTTTAAGTAGATTAAAATGAGAATGAGATAATTAAATTTATTGAATTCATGAAATGATCGAGAATGGAGTACCCCCAGTTTTACTCCAGGCGATAGTTAAATCTTTAATTAGATTAGAACGAGAAATGGTAATTAAATTTACCGATAACATCGTGGGTGTTAGATATGGAGTACTACCAGTCTTGCTCCATAGGATGAATAGGTTGGGATTGGGATAATAAAATAAATGAACACTTCGGTAAGATTCGCTAATCCCGATTAGCTGATAAACCTTAATTTGGTTTAGAATTGTTAAAGGATAAAATAGAATCTTTTGAAATTTGTATCCAAAGTAAGATTAAAGAAATAGTTTAAATGAACTTATCTTTTATAAAAAATTTGAGAACCTTTCCCCTAAGATGTGAATATTTGAATAAAATAATACTCTGAATTGGAATGAGGCGTATGATCTGTTTTTATAGCACTAGATTATTGATTATAAAATACGCGAGTTATTTGGTAAGACCGAGTTTATCGCATTCTGAATAACTGATACGACGACTAAAAGTCAACGATGAAGACGGTGGTTGAAGACCGAAAATCTTCACATCGTTTGGATGATTAATGATGTCTTGATTGGGCTATACACCCAAGACAAGGTAATAAGTGGTGATCGTCTAGACGAACTTAGAGATCGACCGGATATACGAGGACCTCCCTCCTGTATTGGACATATGGGACGAGGAATAAGGCGCCTCCGGTTTCATTCAGACCCAGAACGGACTTGTAAATGGATGTGTGTCTGACATTGGGTTTCATTCTATGTTGATTGATTTCTATTAAATATATATTTGTTTGGTGGCGGAGAATTTATTCTCTTGCTTAACACCCTTCTCTGAGACGTATGAGCTTAGAGGTTATATATTGATGGACATCAGTAGGATGGCGTGAATTGTCAGTGTGGCATGCAAAGATGCAAATGATCAAGGCTTACTGTTGAAAAGCAGAGTCTTGTGGATGATGATCAAAGCACGGCTTTAAATAGTGCATCTTTGTGTAGCATTAATTCGCGAGCTTCACACCCCGATATGAACAAGAAATGGGATGAGGGTCCGCAGAGAGGGCATGCGTTTCTTTCTAGCTATGAGTCATGTCATGGTATGGAGCCCATACATTTTACTTCTGTGGATGTTGGAAAGCGAGGTACCTCGGATTTGAGTCCCTAGTGGCTCTTGATATTGGTCGACATACTGACCAAATTTTATGCCCCATAGTGCAGGGAAACGTATTGTTCAGGAATTGCCAATCCACTAAAGTAAGTGTGGACCGGCCCTGCCAGATCCCAGGTGCATTTGTGGCTGAATCCTGAGACATGGGAGGCTATATTGTCTCGAATCGGAAGGAGAGATACCTTGCCTTGGTTCATGATGGAAACCAATTTCCAATACACGACTTTTCGGTTGAGTTGTAAACCTATATGGCGACATAGTGGGATGGGGCACTCATGTTGTCTATGATTGATACATTTATATTTGAAGTTGTTTTTGACACTATGCCCTTATAGCAACATCAAAATGGTTTGTTTTAAAACATACCAAGCATGTTTGGCTAATGTAAGGTAAAACTCTATCCACCGGCTTGCGTTGCATTGTGTGATTGGACCTGAGTCTTATAATAGCTCCATTTTTTCAAAAAGCATTCCGTTGTTTATTTTTATGCACGGATATTCATGAGGGATAAACACATTCCGTGTTATATGGCGTGGTCCCGTGATTTACCTAGCATTAAAATCATTTTTAATAACAGTTTTAAGTTCTCACACCAGTCACATGACTGACTCGGAGTTTATTGTTTCTACATAAACCCTGGGTGCCCATATTTCCACACAGGCAACTAGTAGTTTTGGTTTCCAGATTTCTATTTAACAGGATACTGGATTACAATTGGAGCTATATTCGGAAAGCTTTGTATCCGTGTATTCCTTTCAGTTGTGTTAGTTGATGTATTTTCCGTGGTATATTGCATTTACACATTTTAAATTTATGTATTCTAATCTCTGATATTTTTCCGTTGTGTATATTACTTATTCGTACTCTGATTTATTCTTTTACTCTGATGTAATATTTTTGTAATAGCAATGAAATGTTCTAATGTTCTTGTTCTGATGCGTCGTGTTCTCAAAGCAATCCGGTGTCCTTCATCTCTTCGGGAATCGGGAAGTTCGGGTCATTTCATTTTGGTATCAGAGCTTTGGTTTCAAAGCTCGGGAACAAGACACATTAGAACCGAACGAAAGAATCCATCAGAGATAGGATTAGTAATATCCTATAAGAATGACTCGTTAGAGATAGGATCAGTAGTATCCTAGAATGAGTTGGAAGAGTGTTATTTTTATAAAATGAATTTAGTTTTGAAAATTATATCTTATTATATGTATTTGATTATTTTATTTTATTTTGGACTATCAATTATAAGGAGACTTTTAATATACGTTCGATCCACGTGTATTCGAAGTCTCAAATATACTGGGTAGATATAGAATCACACTCTAGTCGCTCTGGGATAATTCTGGTGATGCCCGGGCGTCATTAGTATTTATGTTCGAGTTTCGAAAGTAGGATATCTATATATTTCCAATTGACTGGTGTGAGAACCAAAACATAGATAGAATCTATTGTTTGTGATTTGGTATTGAAAATATATATTTTGAGTATATATATAAGTTATGCATTTGGAAATTTAATTAACCAATTTATTGTTGGGTATGTTGTGTGATAATTAATTTAACTAATAAAAATATTGGAATGATAAAACCAATAAATGAATGAATGATAAGTAAAGCCAAGTCAAATATAAAGTAGAATTGAATTGAAAATTGATTGGAATTGCACACACACACACACATACATACATACATACATACATATATATATATATGTATGTATGTATATATTGAACAGGTTAATGGCTTCGCGTTGAGTAAAGAAATAAATTGCGTGCCCGACAAATAGGTGCACCATAATGAGTTGGTTGCACAATTTTATTTATTGTATAAACTACTGTGAGTGTTTTTGGATGCAGTGTGATGGTTATTCTGTGTGAGATTATAAACATATGCCATAGGATAGCAACAAATAAATTATGAACTACACCGCATGGCATACTACATGAAGACAACATATCATATCATATTCCATATGAGCATTTGGCGCTTGTATGACGAGGTTTGGATTTCCATACGGGCGAGATTTTTGTATGGCGATGACTGAATTACAGGTTGAACAGAAGACTGATTATGGACTTAATAAAATACATATAAAGGTGCTCGGGGCAGGATTTAATAAAAACCCTACATAGGTATAGAGATGACAAAAATTCACATATCTCTTGTTTTTAATTAAGGCACATGGATTATTTTATTTCCAACATTGGGGCAAGGTATGAGATTTTGACATTTTTACATGTCTCCCTTGGGCATAGATAGGCCACAAAAATTGTGTATGCTTTTTATTGATTTATTGGGTGCCTAATACGACCCAATAAAGTTTTTGAACCCTCCCCGTACAAAGGAGGTTATGGCGAAATGTTTTAAAAATTTAGGGTGTTAACCAAATTTTTGAGAAATTATAAAGTTCTTAGACACTGAAAAGTTGAAAAAATCAAGCCATAATGAAAGTTGAGTTGGTTAGTTAAACAACTTTCAGCTTCGTTCTTTTTCGAGGATGAAAAGATTTTAAGTGGGGGGATTATAACAACCGGGAATTTTTAAACCAATTTAAAATTTTTATTTCAGCTATTTTAATGGGTTTTGAATATTTAAAATGATTTATTTTAAATAACAACGATTTAAAATTTAATTAAATTGAAGTTAGAACATATAAATTTATTTTAATTATAAAACAAACTTGAAATGGCGCTGTTGTTTGAAAATTCGATTTTAAATTTCAAATGAATGTACATAATTCAAAATAAATCGGATTTCAGTAAAACAAAAAGCGTAAGAATCTATTTAACTATATCTTTCTAATGAATGTAAGAAATTGAGATTTCACTTTATAAATTAAAAGTTATGTCCAGTTTAAAATTTAAAATAGTCGCTATGGAATTTATATATATTTTAATATAATATATAGCCCTTAAAAATAGCCATTCGGCAAACGACCTCATCTTTCGACGAAACAAGTTTTGTTTGATCTGGAATGACAAATTATAGTCAGATTCAAAATTACATAATTTTTGGAATTTGTATGTGAGCACAGTAAATTTAAACGCGTTTTCAATTTCAGTTTAAATTTAATCGACCAGTTAAAAGGCCATTTTTCAAACAGTCTCCAAATTCGACGAAACTAATTTTGATAGGACCGTATCGTCAAAACATAGCTAGATTTCAATTTTCATAATTTTTGGAGTTAGTATGTGGCCTCGGTAAATTAAAATGTACGTTGAAATTTAATATTGAATGTTATATTAAATTATATATTAATTTTGATAAAAAATGATTGAAACATTCGAATTGGCTTACGAAATATATTCCATTGTGCCCGAAATAGAGGCATTTAACTAGGGGCGACTGTTGTTGGATTTGATTTGAAGTTCAGAAGAAAATTTCACTTTTAATAGGTGCACAACCACTTTAAAACTGGCATTAACCAAAGGGCATGGTAGACATAGTCTTCGTGCCCCCAAAGTTTTGTCAAATTCTAGTGGTCCAGTGGTTTACGAACACCATGAGTTGCTGCATGTATTTGCAGTGGCATAGGTTCGATCCACGACGGCTACAATACGGAGACATAGTGCACAGCCACTTTAAAACTGGCATTAACCAAAGGGCATGGTAGACATAGTCTTCGTGCCCCCAAAGTTTTGTCAAAGTCCAGTGGTCCAGTGGTTTACGAACACCATAAGTTGCTGCATGTATTTGCAGTGGCACAGGTTCGATCCCCGGCGGCTACAATACAGAGACATAGTGCACAGCCACTTTAAAACTGGCATTAACCAAAGGGAATGGTAGACATAGTCTTCGTGCCCCCAAAGTTTTTAGTCAAAGTCTAGTGGTCCAGTGGTTTACGAACACCATGAGTTGCTGCATGTATTTGCAGTGGCACAGGTTCGATCCCCGGCGGCTACAATACGGAGACATAGTGCACAGCCACTTTAAAACTGCCATTAACCAAAGGGCATGGTAGACATAGTCTTCGTGCCCCCAAAGTTTTGTCAAAGTCTAGTGGTCCAGTGGTTTACGAACACCATGAGTTGCTGCATGTATTTGCAGTGGCACAGGTTCGATCCCCGGCGGCTACAATACGGAGACATAGTGCACAGCCACTTTAAAACTGACATTAACCATAGGGCATGGTAGACATAGTCTTCGTGCCCCCAAAGTTTAGTCAAAGTCTAGTGGTCCAGTGGTTTACGAACACCATGAGTTGCTGCATGTATTTGCAGTGGCACAGGTTCGATCCCCGGTGGCTACAATACGGAGACATAGTGCACAACCACTTTAAAACTGGCATTAACCAAAGGGCATGGTAGACATAGTCTTCGTGCCCCCAAAGTTTTGTCAAAGTCTAGTGGTCCAGTGGTTTACGAACACCATGAGTTGCTGCATGTATTTGCAGTGGCACAGGTTCGATCCCCGGCGGCAACAATACGGAGACATAGTGCACAGCCACTTTAAAACTGGCATTAACCAAAGGGCATGGTAGACATAGTCTTCGTGCCCCCAAAGTTTGTCAAAGTCTAGTGGTCCAGTGGTTTACGAACACCATGAGTTGCTGCATGTATTTGCAGTGGCACAGGTTCGTTCCCCGGCGGCTACAATACGGAGACATGGTGCATAGCCACTTTAAAACTGGCATTAACCAAAGGGCATGGTAGACATAGTCTTCGTGCCCCCAAAGTTTTTTTAGTCCGCGGGGCTTAGCCCAGTTGGCAAGGGCTCCTAGCAATCATGGAACAAAGTTCCTGGAGGTTGCAGGTTCGATCCTTGGCAGCTGCGCTGCTATGTTCTCCTATGATAAAGGCTTGGAGCGGTTATCCCTTTGGTTCCTGTAACGAGTTAGGGATTGATGCTCCTTGCTGGGCTGGCATTAATTGGGGAACCCATGTGGCGGACAGTGGGTATACCTACTGCCTTCGATTTCGTCAGGAAGTTTTAGAAATATTATATATATAAACATAAAATGGTCAAAACCCTAGGGAATTATTTCATTGGTCAATTTCCTCTTCAGTTGCTCAAACGTAATGAACAATCCAAGTTTTCAGATCTTCCACCTCAAAAATCTTCAAATCCGCAAAATAATTTCAAAAACTCATAACTGGAAAAGTCTTCGTCTCTCCGAGCTTGATGTTCTCAACGGCGGTGATGGACTGGTGAGCGATGTGAAGGCGGAATTCTGGCCATGAAAGTGGCGGATTTGGAGGGATGTTCACAGCCATTGGGGAGCTTGAGTTCATCATGACTGGAGGCAGAGGATGGCATCGCTGGTGGCTTCAACGTGGCGTGGTTGAGCGGGGGTCCGACAGCTTGTGCAGTGGTGCAATGGCGTTTATTTGATGGAAGCTTTTGCATTGTCGGGTTTTGTTGTTCCAGGAAACCATACACGATGGAAGAAGGAGTTAGCCCGCTTATTGATGTGGTTAAGAAATAATCAGGGTTGTGACAGCCCGCCCCGCACCAACCGACATTTACTCCAAAAGTGCGTTGTACACATGTCCAGTTAGCACGGAACGGGTCGTCAGAAGGAAAGGGAAGAAGGAAATGAACATACAAAGAACCTGTAGAATGTCTCACAGCGCATAGAACAAAATATAATAATATACTTGACATAAAACAGGAGAGACAGTGCATAAGCTGAAAATCAGAACTAAACATCATAGCAGCGGAAATCCAAAATACAGCTTATTACAACTTTCAAACTGTCTCAAAGCAAAAGTAAGATAAAGGAGGTACACTACTAATGCCCAAGTAGTGACCACCAACGACACAGGGAGAATGTGTATATATATGTCATACGTGGAAGCCTCCTACCGCCTCCGAATCAGCTACTCGCGCATCACCAGCTAACCTGTCTCTAGTTTGCTCGTGTGAGCACGCAGAGTAATAAGAGGAGACATAAAACTCTGGGTCAGACATAAAGCCTGGTATGAGCGATAAGCATCTAAAGTGAACAATAACAGGTAGACTAAAACATACCTGAACCTAGACCTGCAACCAAAGAGTTAGCACTACATACTGTACAACACTCTAAGGTACCATATCAAACAGTGTAAAGATACGGAGGTGGGGGAGGTGTGCATGTCATAATGATGGCAAACAATCAAACATAGCATCCATCCTCACATCTCTCACTCAGTGTGTAAAGCATACGATATTCACCACTTCGATCACCCAACATGCCTTGCTACGATCACTCTGCCCCATGAAGTCATAAATGGCTTCACTGCACTGATAACGTAGCCACTAATTCCTCGCTATGTCCACTTGCCCTATGGAGTTATTCACCCCATCTGCGCTGGCTCATAGCCTTACCAATCCTTACTATGTCCACCTGCCCCATGGAGTTATTCACCCCATCTGCGCTGGCTCATAGTCTTACTACGCATCACCTTGCCCCTCAGGTCATAATGACCCTACTGCACTGATAACGTAGTCTTGCTACCATCACCTTGCCCCTCAGGTCATAATGACCCTACTGCACTGATAAGTAGCCATCTTTCCTTTTTAGTGGTGAATCAAAGTTATGAACGTCGACAACTCCTTAGCACACGTCCCGCAGCAAAGTCCAACCATGAAGTGAACTCATCGGTTCTCAACTGGATCCTGAGCTCTAACTTCCCATATTGGACTACCTTTGCATCTCGGGTTATTGGTCAATACTGGGTCGGGTTCCTCCTCTAGCCATCGGTTCGGGTTGGGTATCCTCCATCTGTTCGAGTCGGGTCTTCTTCTGGTGCGGTTCGGGTCGGGTTCCTCATCTAGCCATCGGTCCGGGTCGGGCGTTTCTCCTCGGTTCGGGTCGGGTGCCACTCCCCCTCCAGTTCACGCTTCCGCTCCGATCCGCCTCCTCATCCTTTACGTGCCTCGATCCAATCCATCCTCCTCTATCCGCTCCGATCCCTAATCTCTAATCCGATCCGATCCCAGTTCAGCTGGCGTGGCCTTCCTTTTTGCCAATTTTCCCAAGTGTCAGGTTCCGATCCGATCGGGTTCCTTGCTCAGTTCAACATATCCGATCCGAGCCCCATATCCGATCCGATCCGAAGCCTGCGCTGTTTTTTGAAACTGTTCCAGCAAGTGTTTACGCCATTCGACGACGTTTTCGACCATTCTAACTATTGAAATCAATCACAAAGCATTTCATACAGTCATAGCAACATACATAATCAACCACAAACATCAAAATATCAATATAATAGGTTAAAATGGATCAAACATACCCCAAAATCCCATATCTCCCCCTAAGCATGTTTAGGTGAAACTAATGATAGGATTAGCAAAACTTAACCAAATTAACCCAAATTCATATCAGAGGTCTAAAACATCATTTAAGAATTTATGAACATTTTCCCCTAATTTTATCATGTTTAAATTCGCTAATTAGCACTAATTACCCTTAACTAGCCATAATTAGTGTAAAACTATGCAAATCACTCACCTTAGCCACAAATAAACTAAGATCTGAAATAAATCTCTGATTTGATGCAAATCCCAACCCTAAACAGCAGCTCCAATGTTGATTTGGTGTAGATCTCCCTTGATTAGATGTTGCTAAGCTTAATCCTTGACCAAAAGATGATTTGGAGGTGATTTAGAGGTTAGAGGCCATTTTTAGGGTTCCTTTGTGATAAGTGGAGGCTAGAAAACTGAAATGGAATGATCCTCTATCTCATTTCAGCCTCCCCATAACCCTAATCCCGAAATGGGTTATGGGCCTACTCACTAATCACCCGATTTGGCCCGGTTAAGCAGTTTTTCACCCTCCAAACCTTATTTCAGCTATATCTCCCAAACGGTAAGTCCGTTTGGCTATTATGACCACTCTACGGAAAGGTAAACCATAAAACGAAGCCAATGGAAGTGGTTTCAGGTCAAAATTCCTTTCCAATCAAAAGTTATGGCCAAAACAGTACCAACTAGGGGCAAAATGGTCACTTAAAAATCGACAAAAATCATGAACATGGGAAATGACTCTAATGGATGTTTCCCAAAGTTACATGACCATACGACTTCACATGGGAAAGAAATAAATATTCTACAATCCTATGATGTGTAGAATACGGGTCGTTACACTCTCCCCCCCTTAAGAAATTTCGCCCCCGAAATTCCCTAATCCAAACACACACAACGGTCCCGCATGCCTATCAATCATAAAACAACCATCAAACATGCAAAACAAGTAAAATAAGTCTATCCTAGCATGCGGAATAACTAAATCGCAAAGTAAATCTTACCAGGCAAAGAGTTCTGGATATGCCTTCCTAATGCTCTCCTCTGTCTCCCAAGTACAATCATTCTCGTCCTCGCCCCACTGAACCTTGACTAGCTTCACCGCCTTCCTTTGAAGTTGCTTCGTATCGTGCCCCACAATACGAATCGGCTTGCGGTTCCCAACCGCCTCGGGTTCTACTTCGAAGTCCTCTAACTGATCAGGTGAGATAGTCATATCGGAGTCGTGAACGAACTTTCTTAGTTGGGAAACATGAAATACATTGTGAACTCCCGCCATCTTCTCTGGTAAGCCAACTTTATAAGCCAAATTCCCGACTAGTTCAAGAACAGGGAATGGGCCAACAAATCTTGGTGCCAACTTGCCTCTCCTGCCAAATCGTATCATGCTCTTCAACGGAGAGATCTTGACAAACACCAAGTCACCAACGGAGAATTTCAAGTCTCTTCTCCTCTTATCAGCATAACTCTTCTACCTATCTTGGGCAGCTTTCATTCATTGTTGAATGATCTTGATCTTATCCGAAGTTTCTCTCACCACATCTGGTCCAAGCACAAATTTCTCGCCAGTCTCTATCCAACATGATGGTGAGTTGCACGGTCTTCCGTACAAAGCTTCATATGGAGCCATACCGATACTGGATTGTTAGCTATTATTATATGCAAACTCTACTAGATGCAAATGGTCATCCCATGATCCACCAAAATCAAATATGCAAGCTCTCAAGAGATCTTCCAATATACGATTCACCCTCTCCGTCTGACCGTCGGTCTGAGGATGATATGCGGTACTGGGATGTAATCCTGACCCTAGAGCCTCTTGTAAGCTCTTCCAAAACCCACTAGTGAACAACGGGTCTCGGTCACTCACAATGCTTTTGGGTACTCCATGAAATCTCACTACCCACTTCATATACAATTCTGCCAACTTGGCTGCCATTCTGGTCGATTTGACTGGTATAAATCTTGCACTTTTAGTCAATCGATCCACAATTACCCAAATGCTACCATATCCCGATCTAGTCCTTGGTAAACCATCGATGAAATCCATCGAGACTTGCTCCCATTTCCATTCGGGAATTTCTAATGGTTGCAACAACCCACTAGGCTTCTTTTGCTCGGCTTTAACTAGCTGGCAATTCATGCATTTGGATATAAACTTCCCAACGTCTCTTTTCATCCCTTCCCAGTAGTAAGTCTGTCTCATGTCTCGATACATCTTATTACCACCGGGATGTATAGTCAGTTTTGAGTGATGACATTCTCTAAGCACTTCATCTCTCAAACCATTCACGTTGGGCACAACTAGTCTTCCATTCTTTCGAAGCCATCCATCTCGATCAAGCCCATATACATTCATCTCCTCACCGTCGATGTTCATCTCTAACTTGGAGATGATTTCTAATAGATTAGGATCGTCCCTCTGGCTAGAACCAATCCGCTCTATCAAAGTGGGTCTGATCGCCAAACTAGCTAGCATAACTGGATCCAATTCGCACTTTGGTCTGAAATCAAACCCCGCGATATACTCCAGTTGCTTCCACTCAAGAAACATTGCCCCTAAGCTGGCATGTCTCCTACTCAAGGCATCGGCTACCGCATTGCCCTTCCCAGGTGTGTATGCGATATCAAAATCATATGAAGCCAAGAACTCTAACCATCTCTGCTGACGGAGATTCAAATCTTTTTGAGAGAAGAGATATTTCAACGATTTATGATCGGTAAACAACTCTAATCTTTCTCCCAAGAGATAGTGTCTCCACATCTTCAGCGCAAATACAATCGCTACCAATTCCAAATCATGGGTAGGATACTTCTTCTCATGCGGCTTTAGCTGTCGACTAGCATAAGCTACAACCCTACCTCCTTGCATCAAAACAACACCCAGTCCGGTACCACAAGCATCCGTGTATACCGTCATCTCTTCATTCCCTTTAGGAATGACTAACACTGGCTCACGCGTCAACCTCTCCTTTAGACTCTTGAAGGCATCCTCACACACTCCGTCCCAGACGAAGGACTGATTCTTCTTAGTCAATTGAGTCAACGGTGCTGCTATCTTGGAGAAGTCCTGGATAAACTTATGATAATATCCAGCTAATCCCAAGAAACTTCTCACATCTGTTACATTCTTGGGTGTAGGCCAATCCTGTACCGTAGCCACCTTCGCAGGGTCCACGACAATACCATTCTCTGAAACAACATGACCCAAGAATCTCACTTCCCTTCTCCAAAAATGACACTTAGAGAATTTCGCTTTCAATTGGTGTTTCCTCAACACCTCCATCACTATCCTCAAGTGTCCCTTGTGTTCCTCCTCTGTCCTTGAATAAACAAGGATATCATCCACGAACACAAGAACAAACTTATTCAACTGATCTCTGAATACTCGATTCATGAGATCCACAAAGTAGGCTGGTGCATTGGTCAACCCAAACGGCATGACCAACCACTCATAAAATCCAGACGGCGTCCTAAATGTCGTTTTCGGAATACTCTCATCCGCTACTCGTAGCTGATGAAATCCTGTCGCGAGGTCCAACTGGGAGAACACTCTAGCTCCTTCCAGCTGATCAAACAAATCATCTATCCGCGGTAGAGGATACTTATTCTTCCTCGTCACCTTATTCAACTCGCGATAGTCCACACACATACGAAGGGAACCATCTGCCTTAGTGGCAAACACAACTGGTGCTCCCCATTCGGAGACACTCCTTCTAATAAATCCCTTCTTCAAAAGATTGCTGACTTGCACCCCGAGCTCTCGCTGCTCCCTTGGTGCCATACGACGAAGTGGCATCACTATAGGTCTGGCATCTTTCACTAAATCAATACGGAACTCAATCTCTCGGTGTGGTGGAAGCCCGGTCACCTCCTTGAAGACTTCCGGATACTGGCCAACCACGGGCACATCTGACAACTCATCCTGCGGGATGTCGAGGGAATTTACAAAACTAGCCATAACCCCATCACTAGGTAGACTACCAAACACTACCCTCCGCCCATCATCCGCCCTCACTGTCACCAAAAAGCCCTCACAGTCTACCACCACCCCGTATCTTTGGAGCCAATCGACTCCCAATATAATGCCATACCCAGTAAAGCCCAAAACAATGCAATCACATACAAACATACATCCATGACTCGATAAGACCAAATTCCTGCAAATCATACTAAGGCTAGTCGAACCACCAATCAGGTTCGTCACAACCAATGGTCTATCGACTATCTCGGGTTCCAATCCCAACCTATCTACCAGGTCACTAGATATGAAGGAACGGGAAGCCCCAGTATCAAACAAAACTCGAACTGGTACATCATAAATAGAAAGCATACCTTGAATAACAACATTCTTTCCTTTCTCCGCCGCAGTTGGGGCATTCGACGAAGAAGGAACAGCATCAATAGCATATGCTTTCACAATCTGCTTCTCCTTAAGAGGTTGCGGACAATTATCCTTGAAATGTCCCACTTGACCACAGTTGAAGCACTTCTTATCCGCTGGCTTGGCCCGACAATCTTTAGCATAATGGCCCTTCTTTCCACAGCTAAAGCACTCAACATCCTTCTTGCTCTTTTTCTGGCCAGCTTTAGATTGGTCCTGCTTCCTCTTATTCTAAGGATTATTCTTGCCTCCACCGCCTGCTTGCGGCTTTGGCCCTTCTGCAGATGCAGCCTCAGTCTTTGACTTAGGGTAAAGACTCTCTGATCTCAAAGCTTTCCCCGCGATCGATTCAAAAGTCTCATCGATGTGGTTGATAAGCCTTTCCCCCAAGTATCCATCCAAACCAGTGATGAACTTCTCATTCTTCTTTTCAGGGGTATCGATAAGAGACAGTCCATACTTCGACAAAGTGTCGAACTCAGCAATATAATCAGAAACTTCCCTGCCACCCTGCTTGAGTTCCAAGAACCTCTTGAACAATACTGACTTCTGGGCAGCTGGAATAAACTTCTCGCTAAAGCGAGCCTTGAACTGATCCCAAGTAACCTGATCTTCTGGAGTAGCTGTTCTAATGGCATTCCACCAATTCATCGCTCGCCCTTGCAGCTGACGAGACGCTAGCCTTCTCTTCATCGCATCCTCAAGACCCAAGTCATCAAAGATACGATCACAGCTATCCATCCAATCTTGAACATCTATGGCCGACTCCGTTCCGTGGAACGGCTTTCCACCAGATTAGTGTAATCCTTGCACAACTTGGCGAAATCGACCCTAGGCGCCTGCACTACTGGGCCAACACCAACCCCGGGATTGGGGACTGCCCCTTGCACTTCTCTAAGCATGTCTCTCATGAGGTTAGTAAACATCGCCCTCATGTCAGCGGCATTCCCTTGGTTGGTCCCTCTACCAGCACCCCTCGTATCTCGGCTCATCGTCAATCTGAAAAAGGGAAACGATTAACGACCCTATAGTGGTGCTAGTGCAGTGCAACTTCATTCTTATACTACTAATAGTATATATATACATAGCTTTTGAAAACCAAAGTAATCACAAATACGCGCTCTCATATACGTACTATCTCTCCCTAGTGTCTTTCCCTAGGTTAACTACGCAACCTAGAGCTCTGATACCAAGTGTGACAGCCCGCCCCGCACCAACCGACATTTACTCCAAAAGTGCGTTGTACACATGTCCAGTTAGCACGGAACGGGTCGTCAGAAGGAAAGGGAAGAAGGAAATGAACATACAAAGAACCTGTAGAATGTCTCACAGCGCATAGAACAAAATATAATAATAACATTCTTGACATAAAACAGGAGAGACATTGCATAAGCTGAAAATCAGAACTAAACATCATAGCAGCGGAAATCCAAAATACAGCTTATTACAACTTTCAAACTGTCTCAAAGCAAAAGTAAGATAAAGGAGTTACACTACTAATGCCTAAGTAGTGACCACCAACGACACAGGTAGAATGTGTATATATATATGTCATATGTGGAAGCCTCCTGCCGCCTCCGAATCAGCTACTCGCGCATCACCAGCTAACCTGTCTCTAGCCTGCTCGTGTGAGCACCCAGAGTAATAAGAGGAGACATAAAAATCTGGGTCAGACATAAAGCCTGGTATGAGCGATAAGCATCTAAAGTGAACAATAACAGGTAGACTAAAACATACCTGAACCTAGACCTGCAACCAAAGAGTTAGCACTACATACTGTACAACACTCTGAGGTACCATATCAAACAGTGTAAAGATACGGAGGTGGGGGAGGTGTGCATGTCATAATGATGGCAAACAATCAAACATAGCATTCATCCTCACATCTCTCACTCAGTGCGTAAAGCATACGATATTCACCACTTCGATCACCCAACATGCCTTGCTACGATCACTCTGCCCCATGAAGTCATAAATGGCTTCACTGCACTGATAATGTAGCCACTAATTCCTCGCTATGTCCACTTGCCCCATGGAGTTATTCACCCCATCTGCGCTGGCTCATAGCCTTACCAATCCTTACTATGTCCACTTGCCCCATGGAGTTATTCATCCCATCTGCGCTGGCTCATAGTCTTACTACGCATCACCTTGCCCATCAGGTCATAATGACCCTACTGCACTGATAACGTAGTCTTGCTACCATCACCTTGCCCCTCAGGTCATAATGACCCTACTGCACTGATAAGTAGCCATCTTTCCTTTTTAGTGGTGAATCGAAGTTATGAACGTCGACAACTCCTTAGCACACGTCCCGCAGCAAAGTCCAACCATGAAGTGAACTCATCGGTTCCCAACTGGATCCTGAGCTCTAACTTCCCATATTGGACTACCTTTGCATCTCGGGTTATTGGTCAATACTGGGTCGGGTCGGGTTCCTCCTCTAGCCATCGGTTCGGGTCGGGTATCCTCCATCTGTTCGAGTCGGGTCTTCTTCTAGTGCGGTTCGGGTCGGGTTCCTCCTCTAGCCATCGGTTCGGGTCGGGTATCCTCCATCTGTTCGAGTCGGGTCTTCTTCTGGTGCGGTTCGGGTTGGGTTCCTCCTCTAGCCATCGGTTCGGGTCGGGCGTTTCTCCTCGGTTCGGGTCGGGTGCCACTCCCCCTCCAGTTCACGCTTCCGCTCCAATCCGCCTCCTCATGCTTTACGTGCCTCGATCCGATCCATCCTACTCTATCCGCTCCGATCCCTACTCTCTAATCCGATACGATCCCAGTTCAGCTGGCGTGCCCTTCCTTTTTGCCAATTTTCCCAAGTGTCAGGTTCCGATCCGATCGGGTTCCTTGCTCAGTTCAACATATCCGATCCGAGCCTCATATCCGATCCGATCCGAAGCCTGCACTGTTTTCTGAAACTGTTCCAGCAAGTGTTTACGCCATTCGACTACGTTTTCGACCATTCTAACTATTGAAATCAATCACAAAGCATTTCATACAGTCATAGCAACATACATAATCAACCACAAACATCAAAACATCAATATAATAGGTTAAAATGGATCAAACATACCCCAAAATCCCATATCTCCCCCTAAGCATGTTTAGGTGAAACTAATGATAGGATTAGCAAAACTTAACCAAATTAACCCAAATTCATATCAGAGGTCTAAAACATCATTTAAGAATTTATGAACATTTTTCCCGAATTTTATCATGTTTAAATTCGCTAATTAGCACTAATTACCCTTAACTAGCCATAATTAGTGTAAAACTATGCAAATCACTCACCTTAGCCACAAATAAACTAAGATCTGAAATAAATATCTGATTTGATGCAAATCACAACCCTAAACAGCAGCTCCAATGTTGATTTGGTGTAGATCTCCCTTGATTAGATGTTGCTAAGCTTAATCCTTGACCAAAAGATGATTTGGAGGTGATTTAGAGGTTAGAGGCCATTTTTAGGGTTCCTTGGTGATAAGTGGAGGCTAGAAAACTGAAATGGAATGATCCTCTATCTCATTTCAGCCTCCCCACAACCCTAATCCCGAAATGGGTTATGGGCCTACTCACTAATCACCCGATTTGGCCCGGTTAAGCAGTTTTTCACCCTCCAAACCTTATTTCAGCCATATCTCCCAAACGGTAAGTCCGTTTGGCTATTATGACCACTCTACGGAAAGGTAAACCATCAAACGAAGCCAATGGAAGTGGTTTCAGGTCAAAATTCCTTTCCAATCAAAAGTTATGGCCAAAACAGTACCAACTAGGGGCAAAATAGTCATTTAAAAATCGACAAAAATCATGAACATGGGAAATGACTCTAATGGATGTTTCCCAAAGTTACATGACCATACGACTTCACATGGGAAAGAAATAAATATTCTACAATCCTATGATGTGTAGAATACGGGTCGTTACAAGGGTGATTAGTGCTAATTATGTCATTAGCTAATATATATTAATTTTAATTTAAGTAAATCATGTAATATTAATATCTATGCCATTCGATGTCAGAATTCAATAAACCCGGAACCATTGGAACCACAACGACGAACTCTACAACACAGAACAGACTAAAACAAAAACGCAAGCAGTTTGAATTTTTAAATAAATTAAACATTTAGTTTAATTTAGTTAAAACCATCGCCAAATAATGACTGATGGAGTGGAAACCAAAGTGAGAACTCTCACACTTAAATCATTTATGTTATGTGATTTATTTTTGGAGTTCAACACATGAACTCTTCACAAATCATTTGAAATAGAAGCGGTGTATGGATATTAGCGAAACTCGCATTTCATACTCCACGGATGGACATTTTTGGTGCCATAAATGACATTTGGTTGTTGAGTATTTATTTATATGGATGGTTTGGTGATTTGTGTATTGCGGTTGTGATTAAGCATTCGAAATGTTCAACATATTAAAAATGATGTTAATAAATTTGTGGTAGTTGAAATTAAATTATAAATATCCATTTATAATTTTAAATAGTGAAAATTGATTAATCTGAATCGACTGTGTTGTTTGGAAACCCCACACGGGTTTGGGGATGATAATTAATTCACATCTCCCTTGGATTTAATTGTTTGTCAATTGATTGATTGATAGACAGTGATAAAATTTGTTAGACCAAAAAATGGCACTAACACCCAATTGTCTAGAATTTGTATAGGATAATCGAGAATAATAATATAAAAGCATAGAAAATCAATCAACACACAAGATTTATAGTGGTTCGACGTTAATGAGCCTACATCCACTTCATGATTCCTCAATTCATTCAGAAATTACAATTACAATGAATATAGACATTCAATCACTCGAATACAATGAATAATTCTCTCTGAATTCATTGATTTTTATTGAAGAGGAAGGTGGTTCTCCACTGTTGGCAGCCATGGCCGAAATACATAGGGTTTCCATAGGGCCAAAGTCCCCTTAATTTGTTGTATTATGATGTATATATAGGCTGGAATTGGTGAGCGGTTAGGGGTACACTTGGCAGCATCTGGAAGGCTTCGGAGTTGGTTATAAGAGAGTGGAGAATGTGAGGAGAAGGGGAGATGGTAGCTCCTCTTTTGCAGGCTAAAAAATAGGCCACGCTATGGAGCAGTAGGCAATGGGCGGATCGGATAGGGGGGCACTCCGATCCGATCTGAATGGGGGATCTGATCCGATCCAAATGGGGGGATCCGATCCGATCCGAAATGGGGGATCTGATCCGGCGACATTTGCATGTATAATTCAAGTTTTCCAACCTTCTATCACTCCATCCAAGTGATCTCCAATCAATGTAAGTTCATACTCAAGTCCTTGGCTTTGGGTAGCCTGTTCACAAAGCAGGCTAACATTTTTCCCCCCAAAGTACATCTTATCGCAGATGAGATGTGCTTTGAATAAGTCGAGCTGAATCTTTTTGGAACGTTATCCACCCTCGAGGAGGCCTTATCCGATTTTTGTGTACTATTGAGTAGTTCCGTCATATGGATTTTTTTCTGTATAAATGGCTTATCATATATCGCACTACTTCCATTGATGCTTATTAGGCCAGATTCCATGGCTTGACTGGCCAATATGATTAAGTAATCGTTTAGACCTCGTTGAATCAAGAGGTTGAATTCCTTCATCACAAGTCATGTAGGATTGCTGGCTCCTGTGTGAGATTGTACATGCACAAGTTAATGCCAAACGACGCCGTCTTCTTACACACTTCAAGTGCATGGTCGAGTCTAATTTTCTTTTATGGTCGAGTCAATGAATGGAGTAGTCATCCAAGTCATAGAGTAGTATCAGAATCTTCGGGCCTTGAGCTAGCATTTGGCTTATTGTGATATAGTGCTTTAGAATTGGCATATGTATCTGTCATTTGCGCTTGGATTTGGACTATCTCGATATCAGGATATTAATTTAGGGCTCCCCGATTACATCGGATCATAACAATAATGCATCCGAAAGCCATGAAATTCTGGGTTGTTTTGTAATTCCATGATCACATACGAGTCATCACGAGATGTTGAAAATATGCAAGTCAGTAGTTGGTAGGATTATCACAATCATAAGGTAGCAGAGGAGTTTATCGCATTCTCCATTTGATGCAGTTGCGGATCAAGTCTTTGGAATCACGCTTGATCCGTTAGTTGGCTCACTTGGATGGTCGAGATGAATCACGTCGTATTCTAAAGATATAATGTATACGTTTCGAATCAAGCATTGAGTCAGGATCATGTTCAAAGTCAATCTGTCGGTTGAAGGTGATGCTCCCAGCATCCGTGGAGGACGAGCAAAGTCAGTGCTTATGCCCCCAGCAACGGTGGGGGTTATGCTAGGTTAATCGGACATCCATACTTTTAGCCTTTATACTTTTCTCACCGCATCGGGTTAGAGATGCAGGTTCAGCAATTTTAGTTACCTTGTGTCATTCTGTGCATTTTCCCAAGTCATCAAGGGTTGGAGTTATATATGCGAATGGTCGAATTACATTCGCGTCAGGGTCATCCCATTTGTTTAGTCAGAAAGCAGTGATCGCCTTATTGAGTATCAGCGAACTTAGATACTCTCCTCGCATCAGCCATAGAGTTGAGTAAGCTCGTCAATCTTGCAAGCGAGCGAACGTAGCTAGTGAGTTATTCAAGCTTCTTTGTTCATGCTTAAGCAAAATCCGAAATAGCCATTATAGCCTTGTTGAGTCTATCTCTCATGCTTGGTTCCACTAAGCTTAACAATCAAGATCGTGGGCTCGATAACATTGGTCTTTTTTGGAATTGTACATTCCTGTCAGTATTTTTCGAGGCTTTTCTTTTGTCTTGATCGTTTCAGGAATCAGATGATGCTCCATTCTTTGTCATGAGAACATTCAGAAAATCCATTTCAATATAGATATCCTCTTCTTGCAGGAATTTGTCTGCCTCAGGATAGAATTCATCAACATTTCAGGGAAAATCTCATGGCATAAGGGTATTGATGCTTACTCCAGAGGTGAATCCGCCAAGATATCTTGGTGGGCCTCATTGCAGAGAGACTTTGAAGTTTGAGTTACCCAGAATATCGGATACTGCAATCAACACCATAGATGGTCCAGGTCGATCTACCGGTGCCACCGCGGCGTCGAATCTTTTGAGGAACGAATGCGGAGTCTCGCCAAACCTTTGTTTGATTGAAGTGAGTAACATGACACTATTGGGTCGATAGGCGTGGATCTTTGAGTTGCATTTGAGGTGTGCCACCTCAGGTGAAGCATCAATTAGCGTTGGCAATCTGGTTCTCGTCTTTGAGAAGTTGTTTCCAATTGTCCGACTTAGCACTAGTGCCCATGGCATGAACACTTGAAGTCGGTGGAAGCCGGTCTCTGGCTTCTTGGTTCTGCCTATTTAATAGACGTCAATCAGGCTTCTGTCCTTTAATTTTGGATAGTGATCCACTGCTCTGATGTATGCGGGTTAGTTTTGAGAAGTCATTCTTTTATTTACAGTCCAGGATCTTCTAGAACTCTAGTGATGGTAAATACGCATAAAGTCGGCGGATATTCAAATTACGTTACTCGAAATTTGCATACCATGCCGTCCATCTATGGGGGGTTTTGCTATTCGGTGAGCATCAAATCCATTTCTTCTCTAAATTCATACTTCCTCGTCAAGTCATAAGATAGAGTTTGATTCAAAATAATTTGATCGTGTCCAGCTCATGTTAGCCTTTGGTCTCCCATCCAAGCTTTGAGGATTGGAGATGGGCCGCGAAAAGGTCAAATTGTAGTCACTTTGAATGCTTCCACTTACCGTCTGCACTAAGGAATGGTGAACTTTATGTTGAAGTTGAGTTGGATTTGAAGAATTAATCTGAATTGGAGCACAGGTTGGTCGGACCCTGTTTAAGTTTCCAGTGGCTCTTGCATTGTCGTCGTTTGCATCTAAAATGTTACGGGCGGAAGTTGCATGCTGCAGATATCTAGGAGACGGTTGGTTGCATCTTGTTTGATTCAAGACGACGTTGCCAACTTGTTTTAAGGTCTCATGCGAACTAAACCACGGGACAATGAGCGTTTGAGCCAAGTTCGTTGTTGCTTAATTCCCACGGTACTCGCTCCAGCAAGAAAGTTCCTGACTTCCCTCATTCCTAGTGCCTTCTGCGCCAATAACTTTAGCATGAAAGAAAGTTCTATCCTCCTTCTTACTAACCATTGAGTCAGAGTATCATGCAATCTGCTTCCTTGTAAGTTAGAATCAGAGTAATAGCATGCCCCCATATCCAGGGCCTTTTAATCGGGAAGTCGGTCAGGATTAGTAAATGGACATTCATTTTACATCCATTCTGTGGTCCTTAAGCATCCTATCAAAATCAAGGTATAAGTTAGACATAGATAGATAAATCATGCCAATTGTAAATATTTTCAATAGTATGCCCCCAGTCCAGGGGTAATGGTAAAAGGCAGGTGGTCATATCACATCCTTTTCGAATTCAGACATGTATGCATGGAAAAGAGATATTGCTTTCAAAGCTTAAGTGATTGAGTTATCCAAGTGCTCGAGTCATCGCATTTTCCATTCAGTATATTTGTGAGGTGGCACTCATCGTTGCACTTGGGCTATGGTCAGTCACACGTAGGTGTGTGTGTTGATTTGATATATCACTCTTAGGGCTTCTTTCGATCATTGCCATAAGTTGTGTGACACGTCATTGAACAATTCATTCTCAAGGCCTCCTTTCGATCGTCGCCTTGAGTCGCATGAGAATTTTAGCATTAGGCATTAGCGTCAGCCTTCTGGATGTGGCCCTTTGTTTGTTTTCCACTGGCCTGCTGCGGTTATCGCGAGTGCGGCCCTCGCATTCTTGTTATGCTATCTTGTACAAGCCTGCATTCTGTAAACAAAGCGACTCTCTAAGTAATAGGTAATAAAGCATATCACGATCAAATAAGGGTTTCAATTTAGAATCCTTGTAATCAAATGGTATCTAACAAATCGTATAGGATTTATCTAAAAGGGGTGATGTGTGTGTGCCCCTCAATCAATCATGAATAAAATGCCTAGTCAGGGCTTGTTCGACATTGTGTTGCCCCCAATCCTTCCGTGGGGGTTGTCGGCTCAACTTTCAATCTTATCCCCAATCCTTCAGTGGGGTAGGAGCCTGTTCATGGCATTTAATTGCAGTGTCTTTATACTCTCCTGTCGTATGCCCAGGATAGAGTTCGAACTCGGATTTCAGTCTACTCCCCGATCCTTCAGCGGGGTAGGAGTTCTTGTGGAGCTAGTCCCTAGCACCTTTATACTCTCCCGTCGAATGCCAAGGGTAGAGTATAATCAAGGCAGTCTTTAATCGTGGTGCACCATCACGCCTTGGGGACGTTGTTTTCCTGTCCTTTATACTCTCTCTCGAGTCATGAGAGTTAGAGTTAATCAGGCGAACGGTCATGTCATTCGCCCCGGCTTTCCTTCTGCACTCTAATCCCAAGAGCGGGATTCTGCCGGCTCGAGTGTCATTCTCGAACTCGATTTTTAGTCCATACTCCATGCTTCACTCTGGCAGTTGGAGCTTTTTGGGCAAGTGGTTGGGTCACACTCGTTGAGGCGCTACCTCCTAATCTCCGATTCATAAGTAGGGGTGGTCATTCGCAATAATCAAGTTTCTCTCGTCCCATCGACTCGTGGGACGGAGTTTGGTCGGACGCTGCAATATCGTCCTTTAAATGCTATCTCAAATCATAAGAGCTAGAGTCACGGATTGAGTGCTCTTTAATCATGGCGCGCCCATCACACTCGTCCTAAGTTTGTACTTCTATCCAATCTCTGAGGATTAGAGTTAGTCAGGCAAACAGTCAGAAAATGTTTGCAGAAGCTTTGCGTTCCTCAGATCAATCTATGGGAGGAGTGGTTGGCACCGAACTTCGGGTACCTGCATCATTCATATCGCATGATTAGCCATGTCAATAACTCAGGAAGCATGTAAAGGTAAATTGGATGATTGAAAAGTAAGCATATCAAGGGGCAGTGTTGCCTCCTTTATTTGGATTCATGTAATCTGGTGGCATCAAATATAGGATTGAGCCGTGTAGACAGTCGAACTACATCCATCTGAAATCGGATTCCAACTTTGAAATGCAAAAGTCAATGCATAATTATCTTTAGCTCTGCCACGTATGAGCCTAGGAGTGGATGGTCATCTCAGATCCACCTTGAGCTATACAACCTCTTTCAGGCGGGGGGCGTGGCTTTGTAAACGAGTGGTTCAGTCAAGCCTGTAATGATATTGCTCCATAACTCTATATGTGGGTGTTAGAAGTCTGATCGGTATCAAATCCTAGGTACCTACACCATCAACATATTAATTCATCTGAGTTAATTACATCAATAACTCATAAAGCATGCAAATATAAGAGTTATGGTTAAAGAGTAATCCTGTTAAAGGAATGAATATCATTCTATGCGAAAATGGCATTGCATGCTCTTTGTAGGTCTATTTTGCCTCGACAATATCTGTCGGAGATGGCTCCCGAAATTTTTAGCTGGTGATGAACGTCTTTTCAAACCGTCATGGGATGGGGGTCCCGAGAATGAACAG
Source organism: Allium sativum (assembly GCA_030737875.1). Classification (NCBI taxonomy): domain Eukaryota; kingdom Viridiplantae; phylum Streptophyta; class Magnoliopsida; order Asparagales; family Amaryllidaceae; genus Allium; species Allium sativum. Next base: position 779,995,557 of record CM060913.1, on the reverse strand, counting down.
ACCTTGATTGGGGTCTTGGAGCGACAAAGGCAGTTAGGTAAATACTGTAAGCGAATGACGAGGTTGCATCTCCTTTGAATCGCCTTCTTGCCCCCTTGCTAAGGGCAAGGATTGAGTGTCAGGGAGTCATGTATGTACCGCTAATGGTAACACATCATCACATGGTGTTAGGATGGTAATTGGAAAGAGAACAATGAATCCATACATATAGAAACTTTTGTACTTTCCATGCTAGGAAATAGGATATTGCTGCTGGTGAAATAGTCATATCTCATAAATTTGTTGATATGCCTTCGATTCTATGTCGGGGATAAGGGTTGGTGCACAGACGATCAATCAACATTTGAATTCAAATGTTAACCTTAACTCGCCACTCTTTGGGAATGACTGAGGCAATCGGTCATGCAGGCTTATGATGTATAAGCATTGAATTAGATGATGTAATCACGAGCATTCCACGCTTGATTCTTCTATTGCCCCCAACATTTGGGGCATGAGTTACTTGGCAGATAATCGATCAATGGAGTGGAATTGTGAATCTTCATTTTCTAACTCTGAGACGTCTTTCGTCAGAAGCTTCATTCATGTACATCTCCCATCTAGTGGGAAGCTGGTGAGTGCTTTTGTCTAATCATCCAGGATGGTGTATTCAGCAATAGGACTTGTTGCTGTCAATCTTAGGACAACCTTCCAAAGGAAATAAACAATGTCGCCTTGCTTGTCATATCTTGAGGCATAACGAACAGTGGCACGCCTTTCACTTCTCCTTGCTGGATGCAGTCTGTGCTGCAGGAAATTCTTTATGGGGGTTGTCCATGAATCTCTTTCAGGTTTGGTCTCCAACACTGGATCAACTTCCATCTGATCAATGGTCGGAGTTTGTAGTGTCTTGATTGGGATTATCTTCATCTCTTCTGGACTGTTGGAACTTTCTAACTTGGCCAGGTAATCCGCTTTCTAATTTTCTTTGTTTTGAATACGAGACATATTGTAATGTCATCATCCATCAAACAGCTCTTCTACCCGTCCTAAGTAAGTAGTGAGTCGTAGTCCCTTCGTCTAGAATTTCCTTTGAATCAATACAACCCAACGTCGGGCTATAGATTATTCTTTGCACCATCTGTACACAACTTCCGGGTGCTTGGTTTTCATCTTTCATTTTGATGAGCCATCTCCTTCATCTAACACATCCTCTTCAGCAACAGTAAACTCGACGATGAAGTCGGGTAACGTTTGCCCCTATATGGATTTCTTAGGAGGGAATTGAGATCAAACTGGTTCAGCTTGATGTTTCGTTTGAGAAATCATTCAGATGCCACGGGTCGTTGTAGGACCTGTGGTATTGGCCAATCAATGTCTATGACAATTATATGAACTTAGAAATAGCGGTGGAGTTTTCTTGAGGAAATCAACAAACTGTAAGCGAACTTTTCAATCTTTGGGCAGTTGCTTCGTTAGATGTCGCCCTCCTGCATTCCGAATCTTCATCTTCTCTGAAATCTATGTTTTCAGGCAGATCATCGGGCCACTCTTTATGTGATGTTTCCTTTGCTTGCTAATTCGATGCCTCCTTCGCACTTCATCTCATCATGAGGGGAAGCGTATTTGGGTTCCATCTCAAATGTGTAGCATATTCCATTTAGTCAAATAGCATCATCTTCTAGTAACTTAGTCACCATGGACCATTCCCACTCTAGCATTGATTGGGAATTTTGGCAATAGAAACTAGGCTACAATGTAAGTTCTGAATTTTGTTGGAGCCGGTTGGTCTAAACCTTGATCAGATAAGTTTGAATACGACAGCATAGTTTGCGAGACTTTAAGTAATATTCATGCATTATGTCACAACGGAAATAAGAAGTAAACCGCTAATGGTTGATTCATATTTGCTTTAATCTCGAGCTCTCATTACTTGACCAAGGTCGTATGGTGGCTGGGGAGAAGTCAAGTTGCTATAATCTAGGAAAGAATCCATAGGTCCAAATCATGGCATATAGTGGTTCAACTAGTACTTAACCCTGGGCATCAAAGTATGTTGACCTAACCCTTGTTCGGTGGAAATCAGTCTTCCTCGGTGCTGTTGACATCAAATAGTCATTGCAAATGTTAGCCAAGTTCTTCGGGAGGTGAACCTCAGAATATATTTCATTCATCACATCATACGATTGAAGTGTAGCTTCGGGATGTTGGGTTCCTTAGTTGCTTTCTAGTATCCCATTATTGACAATCATGGTCACTAAGATCATATGAATCATATTCGGATTAGTGCTCGGACTATTCCATATAACCGTCATTCGATGCTCCGCTGATTGGACAAGTTTGAGTCACATAAATAAGGTGGTCACTAGTCGTTAGGGAACAACATCAGTTGTGTCAGTGAAATTTATACACCATCGGAGCTGTGGAAGAGGAAGCTGCTAGGAGACAATCGTTGTCTCATATACTCTTGTTGATAACAAGTTGAATCTGATCGATAGCTCCTCGCATTGGCTTACTGTTGTAAGTAGGTGTCATGGCTCTGGGAAGAATCCCAGTCATTGCCATCTACTGGGATATTCGCAGACTATCCATTTAATCTTCATTGACAATTTTTGATAACTTCTGTTGGCTAAAATGTACACCAAGCCGAAGGCGAGCCGTACTCCGAGCCGAAGGCGAGGCCGCCAGCGAGTCCGGGCGCAGCGCCGGTGGGGGTCCGGGGCTCCACAGTCCCGGCAGCGATCGACCTAGCCGGTTAGGTCGAAAATGTGGGCACCGCACGATTTTTTCGATTTTGGAAGGTGAAGCCTTTTCTGAAATGATCTAGAAAATGTATTTTTTCCTAAAAACAACCGAACCGGGTCGGATCGGAATTTGCCTTCAAGTTGCGTTGGATCGGACTCGTTCCTCTAAGCCGGATCGGGGCATCATCATCTAGTCAGTTCGGATCTTCCCCTGCTGTTCGGGTCGGGCTCACTCTTCAGGGTCGGATCGTGATGTCATTGGTGGCTGCGGGTCGGAAGTTGCTTGTGCGATCCGATGCACTTCAGGCGGATCGAATCCTTGGTCATTCGACCCGAACCGGTGCTGCCATTCCAAAATCTAGCGTTCCAGTGTGTGACTCCATGGGGTCGGGTCGGACCTGAACTGGTTCAAATGTGACGATTTGAACTGGAGCTGTGTGATCTATATCATCTCGATTTGAGCCCCTTCTCACCTGCATCCGATCCAGAGACTTCCTCGAAGTGGGAACATGCTGTCGCTACAAGATAGCGTGGGGGTGACTTCACATCTGGTGATCCCCATGCTTGTAAAATCAATATAAGATGTAGAATTCGCAGGATTTCCTCATCGAATTTGGTGATTCAATAGTAGAATGGAGAATCCTTATATGCTGAGAATCTTCATTTCTCAGTGAAAGCACCAAAATGTTAGACCAAAAAATGGCACTAACACCCAATTGTCTAGAATTTGTATAGGATAACCGGGAAGAATAATATAAAAGCATAAAAAATCAATCAACACACAAGATTTATAGTGGTTCGGCGTTAATGAGCCTACATCCACTTCATGATTCCTTAATTCATTCAGAAATTACAATTACAATGAATATAGACATTCAATCACTCGAATACAATGAATAATTCTCTCTGAATTCATTGATTTTTATTGAAGAGGAAGGTGGTTCTCCACTGTTGGCAGCCATGGCCGAAATACATAGGGTTTCCATAGGGCCAAAGTCCCCTTAATTTGCTGTATTATGATGTATTTATAGGCTGGAATTGGTGAGCGGTTAGGGGTACACTTGGCAGCATCTGGAAGGCTTCGGAGTTGGTTATAAGAGAGTGGAGAATGTAGGGAGATGGGGAGATGGTAGCTCCTCTTTTGCAGGCTAGAAAATAGGCCACGCTGTGGAGCAGTAGGCAATGGGCGGATCAGATAGCGGGCACTCCGATCCGATCCGAATGGGGGATCTGATCCGATCCAAATGGGGGGATCCGATCCGATCCGATCCGATCTGAAATGGGGGATCCGATCCGGCGACATCTGCATGTATAATTCAAGTTTTCCAACCTTCTATCACACCATCCAAGTGATCTCCAATCAATGTAAGTTCATACTCAAGTCCTTGGCTTTGGGTAGCATGTTCACAAAGCAGGCTAACAAAATTATTTAATTATTTGATGCTTATACAGTGGTAAATTACACTCTGGATGTGAATTAATTGTTTAGTAATTGTTTATCACTATTTTTTAATACATGCGATGTATGGAACCCAAATAAATAAAATTATATGGTAATTGATTGAGTCTGATTCCAATTCAGAAATAGCGAATATTTTAAAATAATATTCAGTAAAGAATCGAAATATGATTTTGATGTCCGATTTTGGATGGACACAAAAATATTGAAAAATATGAAGTCAGGTTAAGTATAGAAGCGCTATTTTAACTCGAACGAATTTTATATTGAGAATTCATTCTTATAACGAATATCAAAAGGAAATGGATTTCAAAATCAAATATTTTGAAAATATTTTCATTTTAATATTATAATGATATTGAACATTCAATTTTGATTTAAAATTGAAAATGAAGTTGAAACCATTTTAAAATGAATTTATAAACGATTTATAAAATACATTTTAAATGGAAATCGACGATATTATATATATATATATATAATGGCCTGAATAGAATGCGCCGCGCAGCGGTCATTCGCGAATTTCAACCATTAACTTCAAATTGATGTAACAGGAGATCCGACCGTCGGATTTTCCTAAAACTAGAACTGTTAAGTTCGTATCGAAAAGCACCTTCCAATGATAATAAGAGATTTTAAATCTAATGGCTAGATTTTAAGATATGTCCAAATCAATTTTGAAAAAGGTCGCTATGGATGCAGTTCGGTGGCCATTATTGAAAACCGACTGTAAGGGCCTTAATAAAATTAATAAAAATATGGAAAAATCATGTAAAATCATAATGAATGATTTGGAAAGATTTTGGATGAATAATTCCAAGTTTTAAAAGATAAAAGATATTTTTATCTAGATGAACTAGCTATTAACTAGAATATTAATCCAATGATTTTTAAATTAATAAATTGGGTTTGAATGGTTTTTGATATAACCAGAATTTTCTAACAAATAAATTGGAATGATTTAAATGGAAATAATCTTCGGAATATTTCGATATTCGATTCCGTGATTATACGGATATTGTTGAGGAATTTGGAAGATACAGATATCGTTATTCCTAATACGATATCCGCTAGTTTCAGAATTTGATAATTGAATATAAGCCAGAATTATTTTTATTTAGAGCCTTGTATTTAATATCAAATTGGATTTTGAGTTTGTCATGAATGATGTCTTTAATAACAATGTTATTAAACCAAGTTGAGAAAAGAATAAATCTTTTAACCAAGATTTGATGAAGTTTTCCAATTAATAAATATAATTGGAATTAAATTAAAGTTGATATTGGGTTTATTGTGAACAATGTTTTAAATAACATCAGTTCTTTAACCCAATTAACAATGAAGATATGATTTGGATTTTATAAATCTTTTTTTTAAGATTTAATGGAATTTTTCCAAAGTAAAGTTTTCCAATTTAATATATTAAATTGGAATTGAATGGAATTTGATTTGGTAATAATCGAGATGAGCTTCTGTAAAGGAAGACTGTTACTATATATGGAATTTGAAAGGCTTTGCCATTATTCCATTTATATTATTAGTCTGATATGGAAATTTATATCAATTATATATTGAACGGTTTTCCGTTAAAGTTCCATTTTAATGGAAGAGGATTTCTGGTTTATCATGAATAATGTCTTAAACGACATTGATTCTTTAACCCAAGTAAAGACAGGATTTATTTCCTAAAATTCAAATAATCATTAAGTAATGATTTTTGAGATTAAAACTTCACTAGAGTTTTAATGGATCTTTAAGTAGATTAAAATGAGAATGGGATAATTAAATTTATCGAATTCATGAAATGATCGAGAATGGAGTGCCCCCAGTTTTACTCCAGACGATAGTTAAATCTTTAATTAGATTTGAATGAGAAATGGTAATTAAATTTACCGATAACACCGTGGGTGTTAGACATGGAGTACTACCAGTCTTGCTCCATGGGATGAATAGGCTGGGACTAGGATAATAAAATAAATGATCATTTCGGTAAGATTCGCTAATCCCTACTAGTTGATAAACCTTAATTTGGTTTAGAATTGTTAAGGATAAATAGAATCTTTTGAAATTGATATCCAAAGGAAGATTAAAGAAATAGTTTAAATGAACTTATCCTTGATAAAATTTATGGGAACCTTTCCCCTAAGATGTGAATATTTGAATAAAAGAATATTCTGAATTGGAATGAGGCATATGATGTGTTTTTATAGCACTAGATTATTGATTATAAAATATGCGAGTTATTCGAAAAGACCGGGTTTATCCCATTCTGAATAACTGATACGACGACTAAAAGTCGACGATCAAGATGGTGGTTGAAGATCGGAAATCTCCACATCGTTTGGATGATTACTGATGCCTTGATTGGGTTGTACACCCAAGAAAAGGTAATAAGTGGTGATCATCCAGACGTACTTGGAGATCGACTGGATATACGAGGACCTCTCTCTTGTATTGGACATATGGGACGAGGAATAAGGTGCCTCTGGTTTCGTTCTGACCCAGAACGGACTTGTAAATGGATGTGTGTCTGACATTGGATTTCATTTTGTGTTGATTGATTTCTATTAAATATATATCTGTTTCATGGCGGAGAATTTATTCACTTGCTTAACACCTTTCTCTAAGATGTATGAGCTTAGAGGTTATATATTGATAGACATCAGTCGGATGGCGTGAATTGTCAGTATGGCATGTAAAGATGCAAATGATTAAGGCTTATTGCTGAAAAACAGAGCCTTGTGGATGATGATCAAAGCATGGCTTTAAATAGCGCAGCTTTGTGTAGCATTAATTCGCAAGCTTCACACCCCGGTATGAACTAGAAACGGGATGAGGGACTGCAGGTAGGGCATGCGTTTCTTTCTAGCTAGGAGTCATGTCATGGTATGGAGCATAGACATTTTACTTATGTGGATGTTGGAAAGCGAGGTACCTCGGATTTGAGTCCCTAGTGGCTCTTGATATTGGTCGACATACTGACCAGATTTTATGCCCTATAGGGAAGGGAAACATATTGTTCAGGATTTGCCAATCCACTAAAGTAAGTGTGGACCGGCCCTACCAAATCTCAGGTGCAATTGCAGCTGAATCTTGAGATATGGGTGGCTAGATTGTCTCGGAAGGAGAGATCCCTTGCCTTGGTTCATGATGGAATCCAATTTCCAATACGCGACTTTTTGGTTTGAGTTGTAAACCTATATGGCGACATAGTGGGATGGGGTGCTCATGCCGTCTATGATTGATACATTTATATTTGAAGTTGTTTTTGACACTATGCACTTATAGTAACATCAAAATGATTTACTTTAAAACGTACCATGCATGTTTGGCTATTATAAGGTAAAACTCTATCCACCGTCTTGCATTGCATTGTGTGATGGGACCTGAGTCTTATAATAGCTCCGTTTTTCCAAAAAGCATTGCGCTGTTTGTTTTTATGCACTGGTATTCATGGGGGATAAACCCGTTCAGTGTTATACGGCATGGTCCTGTGATTTACCTAATTTAAAATCAATTTTAATAACGTTTTAAGTTATCACACCGGTCCCATGACTGACTCGGAGTTTATTATTTCTACCTAAACTCTGGGTGCCCATATTTCCACACGGGCAGCTAGTAGTTTTGGTTTTGCAGATTTCTATTTAACAGGATACTGGATTTCAACTGGAGCTATATTCGAAAAGCTTTGTATCCGTGTATTCCTTTCAGTTGTGTTAGTTGATGTATTTTCCACTGTGCATTGTATTTATACATTTTAAATTTATGTATTTTAATCTCTGACATTTTCCGTTGTGTATATTATTTATTCTTACTCTGATATATTCTTGTACTCTGATGTAATATTGTTGTAATAGTAATGAAATGTTCTAATGTTTGTGTTCTGATGTGTCGTGTTCTGAAAGCAATCCGGGCTCCTCCGTCTCTTCGGGGATCGGGAAGTTTGGGTCGTTTCATTTTGGTATCAGAGCTTTGGTTTACAAAGCTCGAGAACAAGACACATTAGAACAGAACGAAAGAATTCATCAGAGATAGGATTAGTAACATCCTATAAGAATGACTCGTTAAAGATAGGATCAGTAGTATCCTAGAATGAGCTGGAATGAGCAATCCGTTTTAATTAATTTTCTTCAAATTTGAATAATCAAAGATGTTTGTGACTTCATTAGCACTGCCCTTCTGAAATTTGACCGGTGCTTAATCCAAAGTTTCCATATGCTAGTTACGTGCAAAATTCTGGAAATAGTGATTTTGAATGGATATTATTATTTATGGAAATTTAACATAGTAAAATAGCAAATTTCCTATAAATTATTTAAAAGAAAAGTCCAATGGCGATGGATAAAAGACGTGCTACAAGGCCGGAGAAAAACTGGGTACGAAATGTGTGAATTTAAGGTATTCGGTTGATTTCAGGAGGGTGTGTTGAAATTCCGTGACTGACATACATAAGGGTTTATTCCCTGTCAACAATTTCGGGTCTCATAGAATTTCTGTACAAAAATAGATGTCAGTTCTTCCTCTATTCTTTATGCTAATGAATCTAACGACATAGCGGAAGCAGAGATGCTAATGCGGAGGGATGGACAAAGGTGGTTCCAAAGAAGCGTAAAAGGGTGTGCGAAGAGGGCAGATCTGGTCAGACTAAGACTGTTAAAGGTGATTTGGGCAGATCATATCGTGGCATTGGCTATGATGACCGTAGTTTGCGATGGTTAGCATCGGTTTAAAAAGTGGCTAGCGCTAGCTGACGCAAACCATCGCTCAACATGACTCTAAACCATAAACCAAAGAACATTTTTTTCACAACTCCCAAAGCATCTTTTCATTTAAATGCACTAAAAAACGCTATTTGTCGTCGAGCGTTGGTAACGCCACTCAACCATCGTCGTCGCCCTCATTTTGGTCGCCCTCAACATTATTTTCCTCCTCTTCAATTTCATGTATAATAATTTAAACACTTTTTGTGGAAATCAATTGATTGTGGGTTCAAAGTTGATAATTAATTAGTATTAGATGTTGATACTAGTTTGTTAGTTGATTTGGGGATATAATGAAAACTATAATTTAGGAAAATGAGTTGATTATGAATTTGAAGTTGATGATTATTGTGTATTAGTCGATGATAATAGTGTGTTAGTTGACTTGGGGATGTCAGTTAGTAGTTTGACTATTTAATTTGTAATTAAAAACAAATGTTGATTTAAAATTCGAAAATTAATTTATAATTATTGATAAATATAATTATGACAAGTTTACTCGAATGTTTGTTAGTTTACGTGATAATTAGTGTACAATCATTGATTAGTATGATACTAGATTGGTACAATTAAACATAAGTAATTTTTTTAAATTAATTAGTGTGCATTAGTTATAAGTGTTAGTGGACATACCGTACGAGATCAGATTAGAAATGAGGATATTCGGGAGAAATTTGGAGTTGCACCTATTGAAGAGAAGTTAATCCATTACCTCTTCAGATGGTTTGGACATATCCAACATAGACCACACGATGCACCTGTGCGCGTTGGAATTATAGGCCGCATCGAAGGCCCAAAGAGAGGTAGAGGTCGACCTAAAGTGACATGGGATGAGATTATAAAGAGGGATTTAAGTAATTGGAGTATATCTGAGGAGCTGGTAGTGGATAGGAGTGCATGGAAGTTGGGAATCCATGTACCAGAACCTTAGGGTTTTTTTTAGACTTTATTTCACTTTTATTGAACCTTTTTACTTTTTATTACTATTTTAGGGGTGGCAATTAGACCTGACCCGATGGATCCGGACCTAACCCGGAGGGTCTCGGTTCTAGGCAGATCGGGTTTTGTCGGGTTTGAACTATACATTTCAAAAATCTGGACCCGACCCGAGCTTCGGTTCGGGTCGGGTCGGTTCGGGTCCGATTGAATAATAACACTAAAAATACATATATTTCAATGTTTTTAGGTCGGGCCTTTCGGGTCGGGTCTAGCGGGTCGGGTTTGATCAAGACCCGATCCGAGACCCATCGGGTTCGGTTCGGGTCGGTTTGGTTCGGGTTCTCGGTTCTAATTGCTAGCCCTATACTATTTTAGACTTTATTTCACTTTTATTGAACCTTTTTACTTTTTAATTTATTATTTTTATTTTAAAAAAAAAACTTTCTCAGACGACTTTTTATCTGTTTAGTTGTTTTAAACCCTTGTATATATTATTATCATTATTATTTCTTTTATTTTATTTTTATTTTGGGTTCCATACCTAACCAACCCCAACTTGTTTGGGATATATGGCTTTGTTGTTGTTTGTTTGTTATTGATTTTTAAAATATCTTTCCAATTTTCTAATTTAGTTAAAAAAATGTTAAGAGATACTATACTAAAATCGATTTTTAAAAGGGTTAAGAAGAACCTCAAAAAAGTATACACTTAAACGACAAAAAGCTTTGTTATTCGTATGGGGAGTGTAAATGGTGACTAGGTTTTTATTTTACTTTTCTTCTTCACGCATCTCATCTCTCTTCAAATTGAGTCTTTCACTTCTTCTGCTTCCAAAATCTCTTCACAACCTAGTTTTCGTTATGTGTGCATGCCCATCGTTAACCACTCCGTCACTTTTTCTCCAAAGCTTTTCCATGGATTCAAATCTGAGCATCGACGCGCTACCCTCTTCCTCCTGATCAGATCTAGGCTTTCCCTTTTCGGGTACCGAACCTGAAGCCTCCTCCTCCTTGCAATTGATTTCAGGCAACTACTTTTTATGTTATTCAACTGGTCGATTTGCAAGGTCTGGAAGAGTGTCACCGACGTGGAGTTATCACGGTGAGCAGTAATTCCTTTTGGTATTTTGATTTCGCATCTCAACATTGTCTGGGATGGGTCACTGTGCTTTCTGGTCTTCAATGTTTCACTTTGGTTTTACGTCTTATTGGTAGTATTCTAGCCTCAATTTTGTGTAAATGGATTTTTAATCTTGGTTCTGGTGTTTGGTTGCCTTTTTGTTGTTGGTGCTCAGATCCTCACCTACAATGTTATCACTTTGTCCTTAACTGTTATTTAGTCATGCTTGGGTGAGTATAACTGTGAAAATGGCAATAAATGTGACGCTTTAAGCGTTAATCTTTGCTGTTTTTTGTGGTTTGCCTGCCTGTGTAACGCTGATTTCAATTAAGTGATGTTCATGTGAAATGCAAGTATTCGGTTTTCTTGTCAAATCTGAGCTTGTTGCGTGCTGGTCTACTGAGTGTCATTTGAAGGCAGTGATACAGGTGAAGCCCTGTGCTCTCAACGTTGCTGTGTTTTTTTGGTGATAATCTTTACCTCCTTCAAGCTTTGCTTTTTCCCTGGATTTCGGCCACAAAGTCAAATATCATGTAATGTCGTACCTGAAAACTGCTGTTTTACTGTGTAGTGCTCTAGAATATAGCTGTTGGCTACTGTTTTGGTCCTTTACTGGATGGTCCTTACAGTGGTCATGTCATGAAAATCTTGTATACCATTGGCTCTTAAAGCATACGGTCCTGTACAGTATTTATTTGTATACAAATGTAATGTATTCATATGTAATTAAAATGGAACTCTTCTTTGTAATTTTTTACAAAGCATGTGACTCCCTGCGTGGGGCGTTATAGTAGTCTAGGAAAGTGTCTAGCTCCTAATCTATAATCTAGATAGGATGATGGTGGACGGTCCACCTTAAAAACTGAATTAGCTGACTGCTAACTACAATCACATGTACTATATTGTAATTTTATTATTAGTCATAATAGAAAAGTGTTACGAAACACTGTAAAAATCGATTGGCTATGCCAAAAAGAAGAAGTGAATATAAAAACAACAAATATTATATTGAGACCAGTTGTTTAAACGTTACGAAATGAATACAACAACAGCAAATATTCTATTAAATCGATTTTTGGAAAAGAAAATCAAGAAATATATATAATAAAAATAAATATTCTACTAAATTGATTTTCCAAAAAGTTTAGAAATGGATATAACAAAAAAAAGTATTCAACTAAAATTGATTTTCCAAAAAAAAAAATCTTCTAAGATGTTAAGGACTAAATATAACAAGAACAAGTATTATATTAAAATCAATTTTCTAAAAAGTTAAGAAATGATACAAGAAAAAATATTCTACTAAAATTATTTTTATAAAAGATTATGAAATAAACATAATACTAATTTGAAAATAAGCGTTGAATGTTATTTTAACAAATACAACAACCACAAATCGAAGCCTTTAATACTAAAAGGCTTTAATTTATCTTAGAAAATACAACAATAAAAATACACCCATTGGATGCAAACGTATGCGTAGAAGTGAAGTGCAGTGAAATGTTGTCAAAAATATACTGAAGCATGGTGTGTGCGTAGCCTTTAGTTCCAAAAGGCTTTACTTTATTTTAGAAAATACAACAAAATAGCCTCTCTTGAATGCAAAGTTATACATAGAAGAGAAACGAAGGGTTGCTGAAATAGTTAAATGTGTGGTGTGTAAAGCTTTTCGTCCCAAATGGCTTTAATTTATTTTGGAAAATATAACAACAATACACCACTTGGATGCTAATTTATGCGTAGAAGTGAATTAAAGTGAAGTGTTATCGAAATTAGACAGAAATTTAGTATATGAGGTCTTTAGTTGCAAAAGGTTTTAATTTACTTTAGATAGAAGTTAGGTTTTAATAAAATTACTTATGTATATTTTTAAGTTGGGAACAATATTCAATTATTTTCATGACTGTACTTGGATGTATGAAGTCATAACTGAAATGAAAGTTTCGATGAAAGAATATTTCAAGTATTTCCAGTTGGGATTCGAATTGATGAGGGTATGGGGTACGACGAAATAAAGCAAAATTAAAGTTTTTCGAAATGTGATTCTGATGGTATGGCGAAAATACATAGAGTGGATTGATGGAAAAATAAAAATGAACCAAAGTTAATTTACAGATCCAAGGATTGGAAGGTGATTAGTTGGATTGTAGCGTGAGAATAATTGACGGTCCATATTTGAATGGAGAGGTTAAAATGGATGGTTGATATTATTCGGACGCAGATTATCATTTTTTGTTGAAAAATAAATTTCTATTTATTAATATTCTATGGCAACAATATTTCATAATGTTGTGTCTTGTCACACTTGTTTAGCTAGAACAAAACATGATTATGGCTAAGGTGACACCAAAAATACAAAGTTGCAGCAGGAACAAAATTTTATAGTTATTGCAACATTCTTGATGGTAACACTTTGCAAATTTGTTGCAGAATGCCATCTGTGGCGTGGTGTATATATGAGAAATGTTCCGCTGCGCCTCTAAGGCTACACGTGAATCTTCACCTGAATTCCAACTATTCATTCCAATTTTAATATTCATTCCTTATCTCTCTCTTTCCACTACACTATATTATTTAATTCAATCAGAAAAGAGAAATAATGAATATTAAAATTGGAATGAATGGTTAGAATTCAGGTGGAGAATTACGTGTAGCCTAAGAGGCGTAGCAGAACATATATATATATATATATATATATATATATATATATATATATATATATATATGGGCAGATTCAATGGCACCCCAAATAGTGAGCATCCCTTTAGCCTACCACTTTTCCACCACAAGTTTCCTCCCTCTCTCCTCCTCCTCTCCTTCCATTCATTCTCTCACCTCCCACTCACTTTCTTTAATATAAATGAGAGGAGGAAATTAGGGGGCATTTGGGGTGCTACATTTTTTGGGGGCTCCTTGATCCTATCATATATATATATATATATATATATATATATATATATATATATATATATATATATATATATATAGAGAGAGAGAGAGAGAGAGAGAGGTAGGTTCAATGGTATCTGAAATTGTGGACACCCCAATAACCTTCCTATTTTCCACCAAGTGTTTGTTTTTTCTCTCCTTCCACTCATTCTTTCACCTCCCACTAACTTAAATTAATATAAACCAAAGGTGAAAATCAATGGGTTATTGGGGTACTCCATTCTTTGGGGTGTCACTTAACGTTTGTAATAATATATATATATATATATATATATATATATATATATATATATATGTATGTATGTATATAAGAAAGATTCCGTTAATCCTTTATATTACACGTGAACTCCCCTCCTTAATCTCCACCACCCATTTCTCCATTCATTCTCTCTCTTCCCATTTCAATATTATTTCTTAGTGGAAAGAGAGAAAATGAGTGTGGAAATGTGTAACGACCCGCATTCTGCGCATCATAGGATCGTAGAATATTTAGTTCTTTCACGTACGAAGTCGTATGGTCATGTAACTTTGGGAGACGACTATTGGGGTCATTTCCCATGTTCATGATTTTTCCCGATTTTTTTTTATGACCATTTTACCCCTAGTTATCACTGTTTTGGCCATAACTTTTGACTGGAAAGGAATTTTGACCTGAAACCACTTCCATTGGCTTCGAATGATGGTTTCTCTTTCCGTAGAGTGGTCACATTAGCCAAACGGACTCACCGTTTGGGAGATATGGCTGAAACAAGTTTCAGATAGTGAAAGACAGCTTAATTGGGCTTAACCGGGTAATTAGCAGCTAGGCCCAAGGGGAATTTCGGGTTTAGAGGTATAGGAGGTCTGATTAGGGTTAGGTTATCACTTTCATTTCAGTTTTGAGCCGCCACAAACCTTCTTGACACCTTAGTAATGGCTTCCTACATCTAAAACACCCCAAATCACTCTCTAATTGAAGATTAGGCTTAGCAACACCAAATTAAGGAGAAAAAGCACCAAAGCAAGGTTAGAGCTGCTGTTAGACATCAGTATTCGCCCCAAATCAGAGGAGTTTCAGTTCTGAGAATTTCATTTGTGGCCAAGGTGAGTGATAGCATCATTTTGACACTAATTACAGTTAATTAAGGGTGATTAGTGAAGATTAGCGAATTTACACGTAAATAAATTCTGGAAAAATTCTTAAAATTCTAAAATAATGTTTTAAGGCTCTGTTAGAAATTTGGGTTAATTTCGATATGTTTTGCTAATCGTATGCTTAAACATGATTAAGGGGGATTATAGGAAAATGTGAGGTTTTGGGCACATTTGATCCATTTTGACATATGAATTCCTTGTTTTGGTGTTTGTGGTTAGTTTGCTATGTTGTTATGACTATTTGACATGAATTGTGATTGATTAGAATAGTTAGATTTGTCAAAAACGTCGTCGAACGGCGTAAACAAGTTGCTGGAAAAGTTGCAGAAAGTTGTGCAGGACTTCGGATCGGATCGGATGGGGGCTCGGATCGGAAATGTGAACTGGGCAAGAAACCCGACCCGAACTGGAGCTTGACACATGAAAGGCTTGGCAAAAAAAAGGAAGGCCGTTTACTTAGAGTTGGAGTGGACAAGGGGATCGGATCGGAGTAAAAGGAAGCGGAGCGGATCGGACTGAAGTAAAGCGAAGTGATCGGATCGGATCGGAGTAGAAGGAAACGAGGGAGCTGATCGAAGAAGGAGCACGAGCTGGAAGGAGGATAGCAACCCGACCCGACCCGGAGGAGGACACCGACCCGACCCGGAGGAGGACACCGACCCGACCCGGAGTGAAGAAACCCGAACCGAACCGACGAGGGTAATGACTACCGAACCGAACCGAACTCCAGGACTGTTACTGCGCGACAACTTTTCTGAAGACCCACTCCAATTCGACCAAACCCGAGATGCAAAGGAAGTCCGAATGAGAAGTTAGAGCTTAAGATTCAGATGGGAATCAACGAGTTCACTTCATGATTGGGCTTTGCTGCGGGACGCGTGCTAAGGCGTTATCGACACCTATAGCTTTGGACCACTATGGTAGGAGGTACGAAGGCGGATTCAGGGCCATTACGGCATTGGTAGAACCAAGGGCTATGACCAATGAAGTGGGTCATTGAAATGTTTGGTCATGACTCCAAGTGTTTGGCTTGGTCACAGCAGGGTTTCTACAAGTCGGTATTCGTCGTTACCTCAGTTGGTCTAGTGCTCCAAAGTGGTAGATGTCGTACGCTTTACGCACTGAGTGAGAGATGTGAGGATGGTTGCTATGGATGATTTGTTGGCTATCATTATGACATACACACCCCACCCCCGTATTCTTACACTGTTTATTATGGCACCTTGGAGTATTGTACGGTATGTGGTACTAACTCTTTGGTTGCAGGTCCAGGTTCAGGTATGGCTTAGTATACCTGTTATTATTCTGTTTAGATGCTTATCGCTCATACCAGGCTTTATGTCTGACCCAGAGTTTTATGTCTCTTCTTATTACTCTGGGTGCTCACACGAGCAGACTAGAGACAGGTTAGCTGGTGATGCACGGGTAGATGATTCGGAGACGAGCAGGAGGCTTCCACGTAATATATATAGTATTCTCCCTGTGTTGTTGAAGATCACTGCTTGGGCATTGTTGGTGTATCTTCTATTTTAGCTTTCTTTTGTTTAGAGACAGAAAATTTGGAAAGTTGTAATAAGCTGTATTTGGATTTCCGCTGCTTTGAGATTGATGTTGGTTTTAGTTATCAGCTTATGCACTGTCTCGCCTGTTTTATGTCAAGTATGTATTATTATATTTTATTCCATGCGCTGTGAGACATTCTACAGGTCCTTTGATTAGTTCGTTCCCTTCTTTCCTTTCTTCTGACGACCGTCTTGTGCTAGTCGGGCATGTGTACAGCGCACTTTTGGAGGAAATGCAGGCTGGTGCGAGGCGGGTCGTCACACTTGGTATCAGAGCCAGGTTGCGTAGTTAACCTAGGGAAGTTATCAGGGAGAGATATTATACGTATACGAGAGAGCGTATTTGTGATTACTTTGGTTTTTAAAAGCTATATATATATACTATTAGTAGTATAAGGATGAAGTCGTACTGCACTAGCACCACTATGGAATCGTTAATCATTTCCTTTTTCAGATTGACGATGAGCCGAGATACTAGAGGTGCTGGTAGGGGAGCTAATAATGGGATTGCTGCTGACATGAGGACGATGTTTACTGACCTCATGAGAGAGATGCTTAGGGATGTGCAGAGGGCAGTTCCCAATGGTGGAAATGGTGGTGGTCAAATGGTGCAGGCGCCAAGAGTCGACTTCGCCAAGCTGAATAAGGATTATACTAGTCTTGGTGGGAAGCCGTTCCACGGAACGGAGTCGGCTACAGAAGTTCAGGATTGGTTGGATAGTTGCGAACGTATCTTCGAGGATTTGGGTATCGAGGATGCGATGAAGAGGAAGCTAGCGTCCCGTCAGCTGCAAGGGCGGGCAATGAATTGGTGGAATGCTATAAAGGCAGCTACTCCCGAAGACCAGATTACTTGGGAGCAGTTCAAGGCTCGCTTTAGCGAGAAGTTCATTCCAGCTGCCCAGAAGTCAGTATTGTTCAAGAGGTTCTTGGAACTCAAGCAGAATGGAAGGGCAGTTTCTGATTATATTGCTGAGTTCGACACTTTGTCGAAGTATGGACTGTCTCTTATTGATACTGCCGAGAAAAAGAATGAGAAATTTATAACTGGTTTGGATCAGTACTTGGGGGAAAAACTTATTAACCACATCGATGAGACGTTTGAATCGATTGTGGGGAAAGCGTTAAGGTCGGAAAGTCTCTACCCTAAGCCAAAGACTGAGGTTGCATCCGCAGATGAGCCAAAGCCACAAGCTAGTGGTGGAGGCAAAGGTGGTTCTCAGAGTAAGAGAAAGCAGAATCAGGCTAAGGATGGCCAGAAGAAAAAGAATAAGCAAGATGTGGAGTGCTTCAGCTGTGGTAAGAAGGGCCATTATGCCAGTAATTGTCGGGCCAAGCCAGCGGACAGGAAGTGCTTCAATTGTGGCCAATTGGGACATCACAAGGACAAGTGTCCGCAACCCCCTAAGGAAAAGCAAATGGTGAAAGCATATGCTCTTAATGCTATTCCTTCTTCGTCGAATGCCCCAACTGCGGCGGAGAAGGGAAAGAGTGTCGTCATTCAAGGTATGCTTTCTGTTTATGATGTTCCTGTTAGAGTTTTGTTTGATACCGGAGCTTCCAGTTCTTTCATATCTAGTGACCTGATAGATAGGTTGGGATTGGAGCCCGAGATTGTCGATAGGCCTTTAGTAGTGACGAACCCGATTGGTGGTTCGACTAGCCTTAGCATGATTTGTCGTAATGTGGTTCTATCGAGTCATGGATGCATGTTTGTTTGTGATTGCTTTGTTTTGGGCTTTACTGGGTTTGGCATTATTTTGGGAGTAGATTGGCTCCAAAGATACGGGGTGGTGGTAGACTGTGAGGGCTTGTTGGTGACAGCTAGAGCGGATGATGGGCGGAGGATAGTGTTTGGTGGTCTACCCAGTAAGGGGGTATTGGCTAGTTTTCTAAACTCCCTCGACATTCCGCATAGTGAGTTGTCAGGTTTGCCCGTGGTTGGCCAGTATCCGGATGTTTTCGAAGAAGTGACCGGACTTCCACCACACCGAGAGATTGAGTTTCGTATTGATTTGGTAAAGGATGCTAGACCTATAGTGATGCCACTTCGTCGTATGGCACCAAGGGAGCAGCGAGAGCTCGAGGTGCAAGTCAGCGATCTTTTGAAGAAGGGATTTATCAGAAGGAGTGTTTCTGAATGGGGAGCACCAGTTGTGTTTGCTACCAAGGCGGATGGTTCCCTTCGTTTGTGTGTAGACTACCGCGAGTTGAATAAAGTGACGAGGAAGAACAAGTATCCTCTACCGCGGATAGATGATTTGTTTGATCAGTTGAGTGGCGCGAGAGTATTTTCTCAGTTGGATCTCGCGACAGGTTTTCATCAGCTTAGAGTGGAGGCTGAGAGTATAGCTAAAACGGCATTTCGAACGCCGTCTGGATTTTATGAATGGTTGGTTATGCCATTTGGACTGACTAATGCCCCGGCATATTTTGTGGACCTTATGAATAGGGTATTCAGAGATCAGCTGAATAAGTCTGTCCTTGTGTTCGTTGATGATATTTTGGTCTATTCGAGGACAGAGGAAGAACATAAGGAACATTTAAGGGTAGCGATGGAGGTGTTGAGAAAACACCAATTGAAAGCAAAGTTTTCCAAGTGTCACTTCTGGAAGAGGGAAGTGAGGTTCTTGGGCCATGTTGTATCAGAGAATGGTATTGCCGTAGACCCAGCGAAGGTGGCTACGGTACAAGATTGGCCTACGCCCAAGAACGCAACAGATGTAAGAAGTTTCTTGGGATTAGCGGGATATTATCGTAAGTTTATCCAGGGTTTCTCCAAGATAGCAGCACCATTGACCCAGTTGACCAAGAAGAATCAAGCTTTTGTCTGGGATGGAAGGTGCGAGAATGCATTCAGAAGTCTAAAGGACAAGTTGACAAGCGCACCAGTGTTAGTCATTCCTAAGGGGGATGAAGAGATGACGGTATACACGGATGCCTGTGGTACCGGACTGGGTGCTGTATTGATGCAAGGCGGTAGGGTTGTAGCTTATGCAAGTCGGCAGTTGAAACCGCACGAGAGAAGATACCCTACCCATGATTTAGAATTGGCAGCGATCGTGTTCGCGTTAAAGATGTGGAGACACTATCTCTTGGGAGAAAGATTTGAGCTGTTTACAGATCATAAGTCGTTAAAGTATCTATTCTCCCAGAAGGATTTAAATCTCCGTCAGCAGAGATGGTTAGAGTTCTTAGCTTCCTATGATTTTGACATCGCATACACACCAGGAAAGGGCAATGCGGTGGCTGATGCATTGAGTAGAAGACATGCCAGCTTAGGGGCCATGCTCCTTGAATGGAAGCAACTGGAGTTTATCGCGGGGTTTGATTTCAGACCAAAGTGCGAGTTGGATCCAGAAATGTTAGCGAGTTTGACGGTCAGACCCACTTTGATTGAGCGGATCGGCTCTAGTCAGAGGGACGATCCTAACCTATTGGAAATCATCTCCAAGTTAGAGATGGGTATCGATGAGGAGGTGAACAAGTATGGGCTTGATCGAGAAAGGTGGCTTAGAAAGAATGGAAAGCTTGTTGTACCCAATGTCAATGGATTGAGAGATGAAGTGCTTAGAGAATGTCATCACTCAAAGCTGACTATACACCCCGGTGGTAATAAGATGTATCGAGATATGAAGCAGGCCTACTACTGGGAAGGGATGAAACGAGACGTTGGGAGGTTTATATCCAAATGCATGAATTGCCAGCTAGTTAAAGCCGAGCAAAAGAAGCCTAGTGGGTTGTTACAGCCATTAGAAATTCCCGAATGGAAATGGGAGCAAGTCTCGATGGATTTCATCGATGGATTACCAAGGACTAGATCGGGATATGATAGCATTTGGGTAATTGTGGATCGACTAACTAAAAGTGCAAGGTTTATACCAGTCAAATCGACTAGAACGGCAGCTAAATTAGCAGAATTGTATATGAAGTGGGTAGTGAGATTTCATGGAGTACCTAAAAGCATTGTGAGCGACCGAGACCCGTTGTTCACTAGTGGGTTTTGGAGGAGCTTGCAAGAGGCGCTAGGGTCAGAGTTACATTTCAGTACCGCATATCATCCTCAGACCGACGGTCAGACGGAGAGGGTGAACCGTATTTTGGAAGATCTCTTGAGAGCATGTATATTGGATTTTGGTGGATCATGGGATGACCATTTGCATCTAGTAGAGTTTGCATATAATAATAGCTACCAATCCAGTATCGGTATGGCTCCGTTTGAAGCTTTGTACGGAAGGCCGTGTAACTCACCATCATGTTGGATAGAGACTGGCGAGAAGTTTATGCTTGGACCAGATGTGGTGAGGGAAACTTCAGATAAGATCAAAATCATTCGGCAACGAATGAAGGCAGCCCAAGATAGGCAGAAGAGTTATGCTGATAAGAGGCGAAGAGACTTAAAATTCTCCGTTGGCGACTTGGTGTTTGTCAAGATTTCTCCGTTGAAGAGCGTAATACGATTTGGCAGGAGAGGCAAGTTGGCACCAAGGTTTGTTGGCCCATTCCCTGTTCTTGAATTAGTCGGGAATTTGGCATATAGAATTGACTTACCAGAGAAGATGGCGGGAGTTCATAACGTATTTCATGTTTCCCAACTAAGGAAGTTCGTTCACGACTCAGATGTGACTATTTCACCTGATCAGTTAGAGGACTTCGAAGTAGAACCCGAGGCGGTTGGGAACCGCAAGCCGGCCCGTATTGTCGAGTACGACATGAAGCAACTTCGAAGGAAGGCGGTGAAGCTAGTCAAGGTACAGTGGAGCGAGGACGAAAGTGATTGTACTTGGGAAACAGAGGAGGACGTATGGAAGAAGTATCCAGAACTCTTTGTCTGGTAAGATTTTGACTTCGATTTAGTTTTTCCGCATGCTAGGATAGGCTTGTTTGCTTGTTTTGCATGTTTGATTGTTATATGTGGTTGTTAGGCATGCGGGATCCTTTGTATGTTTTGGGTTAAGGAATTTCGGGGGCGAAATTTCTTAAGGGGGGGAGAGTGTAACGACCCGCATTCTGCGCATCATAGGATCGTAGAATATTTAGTTCTTTCACGTACGAAGTCGTATGGTCATGTAACTTTGGGAGACGACTATTGGGGTCATTTCCCATGTTCATGATTTTTCCCGATTTTTTTTTATGACCATTTTACCCCTAGTTATCACTGTTTTGGCCATAACTTTTGACTGGAAAGGAATTTTGACCTGAAACCACTTCCATTGGCTTCGAATGATGGTTTCTCTTTCCGTAGAGTGGTCACATTAGCCAAACGGACTCACCGTTTGGGAGATATGGCTGAAACAAGTTTCAGATAGTGAAAGACAGCTTAATTGGGCTTAACCGGGTAATTAGCAGCTAGGCCCAAGGGGAATTTCGGGTTTAGAGGTATAGGAGGTCTGATTAGGGTTAGGTTATCACTTTCATTTCAGTTTTGAGCCGCCACAAACCTTCTTGACACCTTAGTAATGGCTTCCTACATCTAAAACACCCCAAATCACTCTCTAATTGAAGATTAGGCTTAGCAACACCAAATTAAGGAGAAAAAGCACCAAAGCAAGGTTAGAGCTGCTGTTAGACATCAGTATTCGCCCCAAATCAGAGGAGTTTCAGTTCTGAGAATTTCATTTGTGGCCAAGGTGAGTGATAGCATCATTTTGACACTAATTACAGTTAATTAAGGGTGATTAGTGAAGATTAGCGAATTTACACGTAAATAAATTCTGGAAAAATTCTTAAAATTCTAAAATAATGTTTTAAGGCTCTGTTAGAAATTTGGGTTAATTTCGATATGTTTTGCTAATCGTATGCTTAAACATGATTAAGGGGGATTATAGGAAAATGTGAGGTTTTGGGCACATTTGATCCATTTTGACATATGAATTCCTTGTTTTGGTGTTTGTGGTTAGTTTGCTATGTTGTTATGACTATTTGACATGAATTGTGATTGATTAGAATAGTTAGATTTGTCAAAAACGTCGTCGAACGGCGTAAACAAGTTGCTGGAAAAGTTGCAGAAAGTTGTGCAGGACTTCGGATCGGATCGGATGGGGGCTCGGATCGGAAATGTGAACTGGGCAAGAAACCCGACCCGAACTGGAGCTTGACACATGAAAGGCTTGGCAAAAAAAAGGAAGGCCGTTTACTTAGAGTTGGAGTGGACAAGGGGATCGGATCGGAGTAAAAGGAAGCGGAGCGGATCGGACTGAAGTAAAGCGAAGTGATCGGATCGGATCGGAGTAGAAGGAAACGAGGGAGCTGATCGAAGAAGGAGCACGAGCTGGAAGGAGGATAGCAACCCGACCCGACCCGGAGGAGGACACCGACCCGACCCGGAGGAGGACACCGACCCGACCCGGAGTGAAGAAACCCGAACCGAACCGACGAGGGTAATGACTACCGAACCGAACCGAACTCCAGGACTGTTACTGCGCGACAACTTTTCTGAAGACCCACTCCAATTCGACCAAACCCGAGATGCAAAGGAAGTCCGAATGAGAAGTTAGAGCTTAAGATTCAGATGGGAATCAACGAGTTCACTTCATGATTGGGCTTTGCTGCGGGACGCGTGCTAAGGAGTTATCGACACCTATAGCTTTGGACCACTATGGTAGGAGGTACGAAGGCGGATTCAGGGCCATTACGGCATTGGTAGAACCAAGGGCTATGACCAATGAAGTGGGTCATTGAAATGTTTGGTCATGACTCCAAGTGTTTGGCTTGGTCACAGCAGGGTTTCTACAAGTCGGTATTCGTCGTTACCTCAGTTGGTCTAGTGCTCCAAAGTGGTAGATGTCGTACGCTTTACGCACTGAGTGAGAGATGTGAGGATGGTTGCTATGGATGATTTGTTGGCTATCATTATGACATACACACCCCACCCCCGTATTCTTACACTGTTTATTATGGCACCTTGGAGTATTGTACGGTATGTGGTACTAACTCTTTGGTTGCAGGTCCAGGTTCAGGTATGGCTTAGTATACCTGTTATTATTCTGTTTAGATGCTTATCGCTCATACCAGGCTTTATGTCTGACCCAGAGTTTTATGTCTCTTCTTATTACTCTGGGTGCTCACACGAGCAGACTAGAGACAGGTTAGCTGGTGATGCACGGGTAGATGATTCGGAGACGAGCAGGAGGCTTCCACGTAATATATATAGTATTCTCCCTGTGTTGTTGAAGATCACTGCTTGGGCATTGTTGGTGTATCTTCTATTTTAGCTTTCTTTTGTTTAGAGACAGAAAATTTGGAAAGTTGTAATAAGCTGTATTTGGATTTCCGCTGCTTTGAGATTGATGTTGGTTTTAGTTATCAGCTTATGCACTGTCTCGCCTGTTTTATGTCAAGTATGTATTATTATATTTTATTCCATGCGCTGTGAGACATTCTACAGGTCCTTTGATTAGTTCGTTCCCTTCTTTCCTTTCTTCTGACGACCGTCTTGTGCTAGTCGGGCATGTGTACAGCGCACTTTTGGAGGAAATGCAGGCTGGTGCGAGGCGGGTCGTCACAAAATGTGTGGTGCAGATTAAGGGGGAGAGTTCACGTGTAATATAAGAGGTGTAGCGGAACCCTCCCTTATATATATACAGATACACAAATGTTTGTTGAATTCCTCCCCACATAAAATTTTAGTTCAATTATTCTCTACTCAGACATCTATTCAAACAGTTAAATTTAAACATCAAATATAATATTCTACGAATGTCGGAACGAGCTTAAATTTTGGATTTTATATATATATATATATATATATATATATTGAACGTCGACAAAATCTTGTTGGATTTGGATTAGTGTAGCTCACGGTTGAGTAGGGTACTAAAGGAGTGTTGCAAAACAAAGATGCCCCCAAGTGCTCCACATATATACTTATATGTGCACCCACGCACGCACTCTCACACGCACAAATGTTCGTTGTGTCTCTTCCCCACATAAAATAACCTAGTAAACTACACACAAATGTATTCTCCATGCCAAGGTAGTGCAGTAAAATAACCATGTGTGATTTGAATCTTCTAAATGCGGCAAAGAGCAATTCCCACCTTTAAAATATTATCTCCCAACCTTTTGCACATCTTAGCTGACTAGTCGATCCAGCTAAGTCCTCATTTTCTGCATGTTTACGGCCTATAAATATACATGCATTCAGCCAATACTAAGCGTAATAAATTCAACTGCTTAATTTATTTAAGAAGAAATGGGATCAACCAGTAGTTATTCAGTTCTGCCACTTCTTTTCCTCTTGGCAATGGTTGGCTCCATCAGCATATGCTCAAAACACTCCTCAAGACTTTGTCAACGCCCACAATTCGGTACGTGCGCATGTTGGTGTAGGACCTGTGTCCTGGGACCAAAACGTGGCAGCCTATGCCCAGTCCTATGGGAATCAGAGAGCCAGCGATTGCAAACTTATTCACTCGGGCGGTCCTTGTGGTGAAAACATCTTCTGGGGTTCCAGCACGGGCTTCACAGGCGTGGACGCGGTGAATTCGTGGGCATCTGAGAAGCAGTACTATCACTATGACAGTAACACATGTGACCCTGGCAAAGTGTGTGGTCACTATACTCAGGTTGTGTGGGCAAATTCAGTTAATATTGGATGTGCACGTGTAGTATGCAACAATAATGGTGGAGTTTTCATCATCTGCAGCTATAATCCTCCAGGAAATTACGTAGGCCAGCGTCCTTACTAGAGTTATCTTGCACAATATACATATGATAATATAATATAATGCAAATAAAACCGAGAAGACTACTGATCAGTCGTAACAACTTGGTGATTTACATATATGTTGAATAAACTTGTGCAACATGTAGTATGATATATATGGTGATGAAGTTTCTATGCAGCTATCTTATCGCTTTTCGTTTCAATGTTTGGTTACTGAGTTTTCATCAAACTGCTTAGGAGAACATAAGACTATGGCTGTTGGTTCTATTAGATCCTTTTGAACTCTAACTTCTAACCAAATATAACCTTAATAGCCGGTAACTTATCTGTTCTGACATATGACATTTCATTCAATTCTGGTGTGTTGAATATACATAGGCAACCACATCCACAAAAGGGTTAAAAGGACACCAGATGAAACCCTATGATTTGATAAACGTTGTCTAACACTGTCTGTCCTGCTCTTTATGATAATAATTACATATTTTACGTTACTAAATTAATTAAACAACCAATAATTATGAGTGAGTAAGAAATTTACTTATCCTGTATAATAATATAACACATCGATTAGGGAAACCTTATATAAGAACATATGTACAAAAATGAGTGAAGAAACACCAAGAAAATTAGCATGGAACCAAGGAGCGCATGCATGTATTCATTACTGCCAGTTAAAAAGTATAAAAGGTTTAAACAACCGCTAATTGAACAGCAAAGAGAGTTATCTGAAAGAGGCATGAATTAGAGATCTGTCATTTGGCCTAGTCGTCAGCAAACCGTTTTAATTTTCTTCAAATTTGAATAATCAAAGATGTTTGAGACTTCGTTAATTAGCACTACCCTTTTGAAATTTGTCTGGTGCTTAATCTAAACTTAGTCCATATGCTAGTTACGTGCAAGATTTTAGTAATAGTGATTTTGAATTGATATACTTTTGTTTTTGGAAACATGTTTAACATGGCAAAATAGATAATTTTCTGCTAATTATTTAAAGGAGAAGCTCCAATGGCAATGAATACATAAATCCACCTAATTTTAAGTTTGAAAAAGATTGCTTAAATATCTTGGAGAGTGATCCATTTTTTTCTGATAAATACCTAATTAATATAATCCTCGAGGGAGGCAACTGCATAGGCCAGCGTCCTTACTAGAGTTATTGTCCACAATATACATATTATAGAATATATATAATGCAGATAAAACAGAAAAGAATAATCAGTCGTTACAACTCTGTTATTGGTGACT
The DNA here is from genome assembly GCA_030737875.1 of Allium sativum. NCBI lineage: Eukaryota > Viridiplantae > Streptophyta > Magnoliopsida > Asparagales > Amaryllidaceae > Allium > Allium sativum. The sequence goes on along the minus strand of CM060913.1, from coordinate 779,968,996 downwards.
TACGTCGTACGATATATGCATGGTAATGAAGTTTCTATGCAGCTATCTTATTGCTTTTCATTAAGTTTTCATCGTATTGCTTGCGAGAATACACAACTGTGACTGTTAGTTTAATTAGATCCTTTTTAACCCTAACTTCTTACCAGATATAACCTTAGCAGCCTGTAACTTATCGCTTCTGACATATGACATTTCATTCAATTCTGTGTGTCGAATGTACAAAAGGGTGGAAAAAAAGGACCAGATGATCCTATGATTTGATAAATGTTGTCCAAAAGTTTCCATGCAGTTATTAGATCTTTTACGTTACCGAATTAACTAAACCAATAATTATATGAGTCAATAGAAATATATATATATATATATATATATATATATATATATATATATATATATATATATATATATATATATATATATATATATATATATATATATATATATTGATAAGGGAAACTTTATATACGATCATAAGTACAAAAATGAGTACAGAAATTTGTTAAACGTTGAAGTAGTTTATTTATCACTTAAACCCCAAGAAAATTAGTATGGAATCAAGAAGCGCAAATATATGAGTTAAAGGTTAAAACAATTGCTCATGAATCAGGAAACTACGTAGTACAAAGAGTTATGTGAAAGAGACACGAATCTAGAAACCAGTCATTCGGTCAAGTCGTTCATTTTTTCTTGATGAGCAACTCGTTTTAATTGATTTTCTTCAAATTTGAATAATCAAGGATGTTTGAGACTTCGTTAGCACTGCCCTTCTGAAATTTGACTGGTGCTTAATCCAAAGTTAGTCCATATACTAGTTACGTGCAAAATTCTGGTGATAGTGATTTTGAATGGATACTTTTATTTGTGGAAATTTGATTAACATAGAAAACTAGCAAATTTCCTATAAATCGTTTAAAAGAGAAGTTCCAATGGCAATGAATACAAAAATATATGTTTATTATTCTTCCACTCTTTATGCTCATGAATCAAACAGACATAGCGGAAGCGGAGAGGCTAATGCAGAGGGATGGACAAAAGTGGTTTGGAAGACGCACAAAAGGGTGTGCGAAGAGGGCAAATCTGGTCAGACTAAGAAGATCAAAGGTAATCTGGGCTGATCCGATGCCGATGCAAACCATCGCTCAACCTGATACAAACTCGTAAACCAAAGAACTTTTTTTTTGAAAGTTAAGCGCTAATTTTATTAATCAACAAAATATTTACAATTTTAAGCTCTAGCATATACCAGCTTATGCAGGGCTTACAAAATGAATAATCTCAAAACATTACTAATACCACTGTAGCAAATTACATGATCCACAAATCAAAAGACTACTGTGGTAAAAGCTAATAACAAATAACAGTAACTTGCCACATAGTTCATTGAAGCTTGATGTATTTGATTAGTTTGCTAGCCTCAGGTCTACATGCTGGAAAACAACATAACATGAAATCTGGGTCGTCACACTTTTCCTTTTCGGGTACCGAATCTGAAGCCTCCTCCTCCTAGCAATTGATTTCAGGCAACTGCTTTTTATGTTATTCAACTGGTCGATTTGCAAGGTCTGGAAGAGTGTCACCGACGTGAAGTTATCACGGTGAGCAGTAATTCCTTTTGATATTTTGATTTCGCATCTCAACATTGTCTGGGATGGGTCATTGTGCTTTCTAGTCTTCAATGTTTCGCTTTGGTTTTACGTCTTGTTGGTGGTATTCTAGCCTCAATTTTGTGTAAATGGATTTTTAATCTTGGTTCTGGTGTTTGGTTTCCTTTTTGTTGTTGGTGCTCAGATCCTCACCTACAATGTTATCACTTTGTCCTTAACTGTTATTTAGTCATGTTGGTGAGTATAACTGTGAAAATGGCAATAAATGTGATGCTTTAAGCATTGATCTTTGCTGTTTTTTGTGGTTCGCCGGCCTGTGTTAGGCTGATTTCAATTAAGTGATGTTCATGTGAAATGCAAGTATTCGGTTTTCTTGTAAAATCCGAGCTTGTTGCGTGTTGGTCTACTGAGTGTCATCCGAAGGCAGTGATACAGGTGAAGCCTTGTGCTCTCAACGTTGCTGTGTTTTTTTGGTGATAATCTTTACCTCCTTCAACCTTTGCTTTTTCCCTGGATTTCGGCCACAAAGTCAAATATCATGTGATGTCGTACTTGAAAACTGCTATTTTATTGTGTAGTGCTCTAGAAGTAAGTTGTTGGCTACTGTTTTGGTCCTTCACTGGATGGTCCTTACAGTGGTCATGTCATGAAACTCTTGTATACCATTGGCTCTTAAAGCATACGGTCATGTACAGTATTTATTTGTATACAAATGTAATGTATTCATATGTAATTAAAATGTAAATCTTCTTTGTAATTTTTTACAAAGCATGTGACTCCCTGCGTGGAGCATTATAGTAGTCTAGGAAAGTGTCTAGCTCCTAATCTATAACCTAGATAGGATGACGGTGGATGGTCCACCTTAAAAACCGAATTAGCTGACTGTTAACTACAATCACATGTACTATATTGTAATTTTATTATTAGTCATAATAAAAAAAGTGTTACAGAACACTGTAAAAACCAGTCGGCTATGCCAAAAAGAAGAAGTGAATATAAAAACAACAAATATTATATTGAGACCGTTTGTTTAAACGTTAAGAAATGAATACAACAACAACAACAAATATTCTATTAAATCGATTTTTGGAAAAGAAAATCAAGAAATATATATAATAAGAATAAATATTCTACTAAATTGATTTTCCAAAAAGTTAAGAAATGGATATAACAAAAAAAAGTATTCAACTAAAATTGATTTTCCAAAAAAAAAAAATCTTCTAAAATATTAAGGAATAAATATAACAAGAACAAGTGTTATATTAAAATCAATTTTCTAAAATGTTAAGAAATGATACAAGAAAAAATATTCTACTAAAATTATTTTCATAAAAGATTATGAAATAAACATAATAGTAATTTGAAAATAAGCGTTGAATGTTATTTTAACAAATACAACAACCACAAACTGAAGCCTTTAATACTAAAAGGCTTTAATTTATCTTAGGAAATACAACAATAAAAATACACCCATTGGATGCAAAAGTATGCGTAGAAGTGAAGTGCAGTGAAATGTTGTCAAAAATATACTGAAGCATGGTGTGTGCATAGCCTTTAGTTCCAAAAGGCTTTACTTTATTTTAGAAAATACAACAAAATTACCTCCATTGAATGCAAAGTTATACGTAGAAGAGAAATGAAGTGTTGCTGAAATAGTTAAATGTGTGGTGTGTAAAGCTTTTCATCCCAAATTGCTTTAATTTATTTTGGAAAATATAACAACAATACACCACTTGGATGCTAATTTATGTGTAGAAGAGAATTGAAATGAAGTGTTATCGAAATTAGACGGAAATTTGGTATGTGAGGTCTTTAGTTACAAAAGGTTTTAATTTACTTTAGATAGAAATTAGGTTTTAATAAAATTACTTATGTATATTTTTAAGTTGGAAACAATATTCAATTATTCTCATGACTGTACTTGGATGTATGAAGTCATAACTGAAATGAAAGTTTCGATGAAAGAATATTTCAACAATGGTATACGCAAATTTATTAGATTCACAACATCTAATAATTGAAATAACGAAAAACTTCCTTGCCCTTGTAGTAAGTGCTATTATTTGAAGCATTGGAAACCAGATATAACTAAAGTACATTTGTATAAATTAGGTTCTGTGTCAAATTATTATTTTTGCTATCGTCATGTTGAATGTGTTGCACTTATAGTAAATCATGTAGTGTAAGAGGAATATTATGTTATGATGAATTCAACAGAAGATGTAAGGGAAGATGTAACACCATCAATGTTCCCTACCATTCAAATTGATGATGAAGACAACAATTTGAGGAAGAACCGAATGTAGAAGTGATTTTTTATATGATTTAATGGGCGCTTCTAAGAATTCATTGTGGGATGATTGTAAATATGAAACTTAATTACCAGTAACAGCTGAATACAATTGCTATGAAATCAAAATTCAACTTTGTAGAAGTTGGATTTAAGTCCGTAGGAGTAGCCAAGCGGTTAAGGACTTTGCGCCATGGTAACAGTGGCATGAGTTCAAAACGCAGAATGGCATGCTAAGAGCTTACCATGTGTATACGGTAAGATCAGCCACTTATGTGATGCTCGCGGATCAGGCTAATTGCACTAGGAAGAGTTTTACGACTTCGGTCGGTTTCAGGGGTATGGCGAAATTAGGGTTTTCCATTTGGGATTCGAATTGTTGAGGGTATGGCAGTACGACGAAATAAAGCAAAATTAAGGTTTTTCGAAATTGGATTCTGATGGTAAGGCGAAAATACATAAAGTGGATTGATGGAAAAATAAAAGTGAACCAAAGTTAATTTACAGATCCAAGGACTGGAAGGTAATTAGTTGGATTGTAACGTGAGAATAATTGACGGTCCATATTTGAATGGAGAGGTTAAAATGGATGTTTGATATTATTCGGACGCGGATTATCATTTTTTTTATTGAAAAATAAATTTCTATTTATTAATATTCTATGGCAACAATATTTCATAATGTTGCGTCTTGTCACACTTGTTTAGCTAGAGCAACACATGATTATGTCTAAGGTGACATCAAAAACACAAAGTTGCAGCAGGACCAAAATTTTATAGCTATTGCAACATTCTTGATGGTAACACTTTGCAAATTTGTTGCAGAATGTCATCTGTGGCGTGGTGTATATATGAGAAATGTTCTGCTACGCCTCTAAGGCTACATGTGAATCTTCACCTGAATTCCAACTGTAACAACCCGGAAATGCGAGCCAATTTAAAAATTTTAGTTTGGTGATTTCAGTGAATTTTGAATATTTAAAATGAATTATTTTAAATAATATCGATGAGAAATTTACTTTGAATAGAAATAGAACGTATATATTTATATATGTCGTCGTTAGAATATAAATAATTATTTATAATTAGAGAAGGAATTGAAAATGGCGTGGTAGTTCGATAATTCGATTTCAAACTTCAATTGAATGTACCGGGTGCAAACAAACAAGATTTTAGCGAAACCAAAAATAATAGGATCTATTTGAGAATATCTTTTCAACGAATCCGAAAAATCAAAATTTCATAGCGGGAATCAAAAGATATGTCCAGTTGAAAATTCAGAATAGTCGCTATGGAATTCAGGCCCTTGAAAATGGAAATTTTGCAAACGACCTCGGATTTCTACGAAACCACTTTTGTTGGATCCGCGATCTCAAATTATGGCTAGGTTTCAAATTTTCATAATTTTTCGATTCAATATGTGAGCGTGGCAAAGGAAAACGCGTTTGAACAGTTTCAGTCAATTTCGATCGACTGGAAAATGGCCATTTTTCAAACGGTCTCAGAATTCGGCGAAACTAGTTTTGTTAGGACCGTATCGTCATTACGAAGCTAGAAAATATTTTTCTGGAATTTTTCGAGTTAGTATGTGACCCCGGTAAATTGAAATACACGTTCAAATTCAATATATAGAGTTATATGTTGATTTTGATGAAAACTGATCGAAATGGTCAAATCAGCCTACGATACATATCCCATTGTGTTCGGAATGGGGGTAAAACGCTAGGGTCGACAGGCGGTGGGTTCGATTTTGAGTTCGAATAAAAAAGTTGACTTTTAGAGAATAAAATATTAATTAAATAAATTATAACCAGGCTCTCCCCTTTACTTCTCTCTCTCCCTCTCTTTAATCAGATCGAACGAAAAAAAAGACAGAAGAGGGGGAAACCTTCGTCGCTTCCCCTCGTCGTTGCCAGCGCCGCTGGTGGCGGGCGCACCACCGCACCCACCTTCTTCTCCGCTTCCGTTCCTCCTTCCTCCAGCTCCTCATTCCAAGAAACCAGCACCTCCCCCCAAGTTCCTCCCACCACCGAGCTGCCTCGCCGCCGCCTAGGGCAGGCGCACCCCCCTCCGACCATCACCTAACCTCGCGCAGCCCTAGATCCACCACCCGACAGCCTGCTCCGCCCCTTACCTCAGTCGTCAGCGAGCAAACCCCTCCCCCCTACAATGAAAAGCGAAATAACACGGTGAGTTTTATATAAATTTAATTTCAGTTTTTATAGTAAGTTAAAGAATAGATTTTGAAAATAAAGTTATAATTTTCATTGATACAAAAGAATGATTTTTAGAATAGTAATGAAATTATTTTAGAAGTAAAAAGATCGGATTTTTCTATAGATGAATGAAGTAAAGATACGATTTTTAGAAATGTAAAGATTCGATTTTTTTTGCAAAACAAAATATGATTTTGTTCATAGAAAGTTATGATTTTGAAAGGGCGAAAGCTTTGATTTTGAAGGGGAAATCTTTATTTTAGAAAAGGCGAAATTTTTATATAAGGTAAAGAATAAAAATATAATCTTTATTATATGAACATCGATGTAAAAATAGAATTTTTATCTACATAGTTGCGGTGTAAAAATAGAATTTTTATCTATATAGTAGCGGTGTAAAAATAGAATTTTTATCTATATAGTAGCGGTGTAAAAATAGAATTTTTATCTATATAGTAGCGGTGTAAAAATAGAATTTTTATCTATATAGTAGCGATGTAAAAATAGAATTTTTATCCATATGGAGTGATTATAAAAATGAGATTTTTATATACATAGCAACAATATAAAAATGTGATTTATATATATGTAGTGGCTACGGGCAACGAAAGTGACAAAAGGCGAGAACGGCGAAGACTTCTACATTTGAAGTGTCGTGGAGTTAGGATAGCTTTGGTGAGAACTTCTCACCTTTTAATTTTGTTTTCTAGTTTATAATCTATACTAGGATGCAGACGGTGTTTAGTAGCACCCGACACCCATCGTCCACAGACCATGGACGGCTTGTACGCTTGTTTGTTTGATTTTGATATGTAGTTGATTGTGTGATGTAAAATAAAATATTCGTATAGTTTAAAATATTTTATAGTTAAAAATGGAAATTTTAACGTATATATAAAAAGAAATAAATAATTATAAACAAATCGGATGATTTGTTTATATACACACATTTGACTGATATTGATTGGGACGATAAATTTTACGCATCGCGCAACTTCACAAATAAAATCTGTGTTTGTTGATTTGAAACCCCACACGGGTATTGGGATAAAATACGGCATACACTAATCCCAGTAATTAGTTGTATGTCGATCGATTGATTGACAGGCTGTTATAAGCGTTAGATATCTATACAGAGTAGTGCACTTTGGATGATTGTTTATCGTTGCTATTATATACATGTGTTGTATGGAATCCATATAATTAACGTTATATGGTAATTGATTGGGCCTCATTCCAATTGGGAAAATAAAGAATATTATAAAATAAAGGTTCATGTGTTGACAGTACTCATCCGTTGAGATTAGTCATGTGTTGAACGAAATATTTTAACAACAAAATTTACATCTTTATCATATATAAAATTAGAAACTAACTGGAAAATAGATAAGATGAGTGGTCTCCTGGATATTGATCTGATGTTGGTTTCGGCCTTTGGGGTTAATATTTAGGGAATCGTTCTCTTACTAATTTACGGTTGGAGTCTGATTTGAAATCAAACGATAGATACCATAATTTTTGTAAAATATATTAAATAAAAAAAATAGCCGCGTGTTGACAGTACTCATCCGCTGAGTTTAGTCATGTATTGAAAGAAATATAGATTCATTTGTTGAATAGAATAACGATGTTATTGAAAAATATAAAGCCGTGTTGATTAGAGATGCGCTATTTTGACGGGAACGATATTTATATCGATTATATTCGTTTTTATAATGAATATTGAAAAGAGATAAAAATTGAATATAAAAGAAATTCGAATTGAATTGAATATAAAAGAGATTCGAACTGAATTGAATATAAAATTAATTTGAATAGGAAATGAATTTGAATTGAATTGAAAACGAATTGGAAATAGAATAGAAATCAATAGGAAATGAATTCGAATTGAATTGAAAACGAATTGGAAATAGAATAGAAATCAATTGGAAATGAATTCAAATTGAATTGAAATTTGAATTGAGTTGAAATGAATTTAAAACGAATTTATAAGGAAAAATTCAATTTTGATTTGAATTTGAAATGGAAGCGGAAATTGTTTTGAAACGAATTTAAAACGTATTATAAAATTCGTTTTAAATGGAAATCTACGAAATATATATTATATATTATATATAATATAATGGCCTGAATAGAACGCGCCGCGCCGCGGTAGTTCGTGAATTTCAACCATTGATTTCGAACGGACATTACGGGAGATCCGACCGTCGGATTCTCCTAAAACCGGAACCATTGGGTTCGTGTCGAAAAGAGCTTTCTAACGAATATTAGAAATTTGAAATCTAACGGTTGGATTTGGAGATATGTCCAAATCAATTTCAGAGAAGGTCGATGTAAGTGCAGTTCGATGGCCGTTGATGGAAATCGACTGTACGGGCCTTGATAAAATTATTAAAAATATCTATAATTTGTGTAAAATCGTAAGAAATGATTTGTGAAGAACTAGGACGAAAAATCCCACATTTGTAAAATGGGTTTTTATCGAAATGAACTAGTTTTGAACTAAAATTAAAACCCAATTATTTTTAAATAAATAAATTGGATTTGAAATGGGTTTTAAATAACCAGAATTTCTAATATATATTAAATTGGAATTGAATTAGAATTGATTTGTGGGTTTATCGTGAACGATGTTTTAAATAACACTTGTTCTTTAACCCGATAATAAATAAAACGTGATTTGGGCTTACCATGGACTGTGTTTTAAATGACATTAGATCTTTAACCCAGTAAAAGGAGTTTTAATGAATCGGTAATTAGATTGAAATGAAAAGTGATAATTTAAATTATCAAATTTGGAAAGTGAGCGAGAATGGAGTATCACCAGTTTTGCTCCGAGCGATAGTTAAATCTTTAATTAGATTTGAACGTGAAATGGTAATTAAATTTACCGATAACACCGTGGTGTTAGTTATGGGGTAAAAACAGTTTTGCTCCATGGGATGAATAGGTGGGGATTGGGAAATAAAATAAATAATTACTTCGGTGTGGTTCGCTAATCTCGACTAGTTTGGAAAACCATAATTTGGTTTGATATGACATCCAATGGAAGATTAAAGAATAAATTTTAAAGAATTTATCTTTGATAAAATTAATGGGAACCTTTCCCTAAGAATTGAAATTTAGAAACTAGCTGTAGGTTAGTTCAGAAGAATGGTTTCCTGGGTATTGATCTGATGTTGGTTTCGGCCTTCGGGGTTAATATTTGGGGAATTGCTCTCTTACTGATTTACGGTTAGTGACTAATGAATTGGAATGAGGCGTATGTTGTGTTTGTGTAACATTTGTTTTTAATATACGTGGGTTGTTCGGAAAGGCCGGGTTTATACCCATTCTGAATAACCGATTCGACGATATGTCGAAGATGAAGACGGTGATTGAAGACCAGAAGTCTTCACATCGTTTGGGTGATTACTGATGATCTCGATTGGGATGTACACCCAAGATGAGGGAATCAGTTGGTGGTCGTCCAGACGTACTTGGAGATCGATGGATATGCAAGGAAAGTGCCTCCGGTTTCGTTCAGACCCAGAACGAACTTGTAAATGGACTGTGTGTCTGACATTAAATTTCATTCTGTGTTGATTGATCTCCATTAAATATACATCTGTTTAGCGGCGGAGAATTTATTCTCTTCCTTAACGCCCTTTTCCAGAGATGTACGAGCTCAGAGGTTGTATATCGATGGACATCAGTCGCATGGCATGAATTTCCTGTGTGGCACGCCTAAGTGGCAATTGATCAAGGCTTCTGTTGAAAAGCAAAGTCTTGTGGTTGATGATCAAAGCACGACCTTTGTGGCGCAGCTTTGTGTATAACGTGAATTCGCGAGCCTCACACCTCGGTATGAGTTAAAAACGGGATAAGGACTGCAGGGAGAGAACGACGTTTCTTTCTAGCTTTGGTGGTGTCAGTGACTTACCAGCCTTGACATTTATATACTTTTCACCTATGGGGTTGTTGGATGCGAGGCGCCTCGATTTTAGGTCTGTTAGGACCGGGAAACGTGTGTTCAGGAATACTAATCCACTAACGTAAGTGTGGACCGGCCCTGAAGATCCAGGGGTTACCCAGAGTGTGTAGTCCCGAGGCATTTGCTAGAGTGTCTCGAAGCGGAGAGGAGCTTGCCCCTTTCCTCGACTCATGATGGAAATCCAATTTCCAATACGAGATGTTTCGGTTTTATTTATAGAGCCTAGTATGGCGACATGATAGATGGTACCCATGCCACCTATGATTGATATTTATGATTTGAATTGTTTTGACACTATACACTTATAATAGTATCAAATGATTTATTTTAAACTTACCAAGCATGTTTGGCTATTATAAGGGAAAACCCTATCCTCCGGCTTGCGTTGCATTGTGTGATGGGACCTGGGTCTTATAATAGCTTCATTTTTCGAAAAAGCATTGCGTTGTCTTGTTATATGCACTAGTGTTCTTGGGAGGAAACCTGTTCCGTGTTATACGGCGTGGTCCCTTGAATTACTCTCTTTTAAAGTAAAGTTTCGAATAACTGTTTTAGTTCTTACACCAGTCACATGACTTACCTGGAGTTTATTGTTTTAACCTAAACTCTGGGTGCCCCTATTTTCTACACGGGCAGCTAGTAGTTTTGGTTTTGCAGATTTATATTCACAGGATCCTGATTTACAGCTGGAACGATGCCCGGAAAGCTCTGTATCCGTGTATTACTTTCAGTTGTTTTTGTAACAACCCGTATTTTTTAATAACATGTTATAATGTAAATCAAGGCAGAATTAAATATTAAAATCTGAATCAAGGGAAACGGGCTGTGCCATTGCGTTCGTCTTGGAAAAATACGCGAAATAGAGTCCGGGTTTTCGAAAAACGGAGTCCGTATGACCAAGTTATGGCCCAATGAAGTTTTCAGAAAATTCCATGCCCGAAAACAGTTCAAATTCAAATTCAGATTCAAATTTCAGCCAAAACAGGGTAGGCGGGAATTTTCCCGCCCCATGTAGGGTCGACATAGGGGTCGACACCAGTGTCGACCACCCCCCAGATGGGTCGACACCCATGTCGACCCATGGGTCGACACCCATGTCGACCCAGGGGTCGACCCCCCCGGTCGGACCAGTTTTCTGGTGTACCATTTGTGACGTATTGAGTCTGCTCTGGAAGCTTCTGACGGGATTTGACGGACCTGATGTGTTTTAGGGTTAATCCTATGGTCTAAATTAACCTAATCACCTATAAAAAGACCCCTAGACCTAGCCTAAACCCTCATTAACCATTCCTACAACTAAATGCTGTCCAAATATTCACCAATCATGGCCTCCATCTTCTTCATGAAAGCATAAGTGTCTCAAATCAATCTATGTCATAAAAGAGCCATCTTTCTTAAGTAAAAGAGCCTTCTTTCTTTCTCGTTGGAGTTATTACTTCTTGTTTCAAGGCGTTTAAGTGGAGCTTATTATTTTCTTTGCGGATTTTGCTTGTGGCTTCGTCTCAATCTTTATATATATTGATCTAGATCGCATAACCGCTCATTGTAAGCCCTATACTACTCTTAGATTCTAACTATGAAGTTAAATGTAATATGTTGCAAGTTGAGTTTGGGCCTAAGTATGATATATGCTTTGATCTTATCATGTTATGCATGAATATATTCTATGCATGTTTGAAACCCTATCACCTTGACCTTGTGGGCTAAAAGCTATAAGCTTTATGTTGAAATGTTGCATTTTATAACATGAGAACTCTTATAACCTTTATGATAACTTGCATATAATGCTATATGCGAACTTTTAGCCATCATCCTATGTCATTCATAATCATGTTTCACCTATTTGCTTAAATTGATATTATGCATGTTTTGGAGGCCTATGATGTAATATGCAAGCTTATGAACATGTTTATGCCTCATATGCCACCATGTTTACCTTGTGGCCAACCTTATTACCTTATGCCCTTTTGTCATGTTTTTGGCCAAGTCCCCTCTTTTGATCTATGTTATTTTATGTGAAACGTACATGCGATGGGAATGCGTTGGGTTGGGTAATTGTAACAGCCCGCATTTTACGTATCGGAAGATCGTAAAATATTTTTATTTTATTCCCTGAGGGTTGGATCATTCTCATCTTTTGGTATGTTGCTTATGGGGATGTGTGACATGTCCATAATTTTTACCGATTTTGTTTGTGACCATTTTTCCCCTGTCAGTCTTGTACTGGGCATAACTTTTGACTCAGGTCGAATCAGAGGGTGAGACCTGTGCCATTGGAAAGGAATTGATGATTCCCTTTCCGTAGAGTGGTTACATTAAGGATTTGGTTCCGCGGTTTGGGAGAAATCGCTGTTTTAAGGTTTTTCAGTTGGCTGTTCAGGTTTTGGAAGGCTAATGGGCTGATTTGGAGAAGGCCCATTAGAGGGTGGGTGGAGACTATAAATAGGGGGTAAGGGGTATGGAGAAAGGTTGGCATTTTCCATTCTCTTATGGGGAGGCTTTGATCTCCTTCTTCTTCTAACATTTTTCCACCATTAAAATTCCAAAATCCAAGGAGGGAAATCGAAGATCTACACCATAAGAGGCTAGATCTACATCGTCTCAAGGGCGAATTCATCGGATTGAAGAGTTTGATTCGAAGTGTTCGCTGTCCGGATTGCGTTTTCATTGCTTCTGCTTAGATTTGGATAATTGGTGAGTGATTTACATCTCTCATTCGGATTCATGCAAGTATATGGGTTTTAGGATGTTAATTTCATCATTTCCATGTTATTTTCCTTAGATCCACACCATGCTAAGTCCATTTTATATATGAATCACCTTAGGATCTGATCTAGATAATTTAAATGGTTAATTTTATGATTTTTCTCAAGATTATGCAAGTTAGATCCGTTTTTATGTTCATATGATTCACTTATCATGTTTTGGGAAATTTATGTGTTTTGATGGAAATTGTTATATTGATGATATTGTTGGTTGCATAACATGTTTGTGATTGCATTTGGATGAATCGGATAAGCTGGTTTCGTCGGATTCGTCATTTGGCGAAGTTTTGGTCGAAATCGGAGTCGAATTGGAGATGTGCAGGTTTCTGGTCGTCCTGGAGTTGGTCGGGTCGGTCTGGAAGGAGGTGGTCGGTCATAGTATGGCTTGGGAAGCAAGTCAGGGAGCTGGTCGGTCCAGAAGGAGCAGAAGTGTTTCTGGTCGGTTTCAGATGGTGGCATTCTGGTCGGTTTCAGATGGTGGCATTCTGGTTGGTTTTTACTGGAAGCAAATCCTGGTCGCTCTGAAGGAGCTGGTCGGTCAGGTGGAGCAAAATCTGGTCGATCTTGACGGGGTCGATCCAAAGCTGGTCGGTCCCAAGGAGGTCGAGTCGATCCAAAGCTGCAAGGAGGTCGAGTCGATCCAAAGCTGCATGGAGGCGGGTCGTTCTGGAGCAAGGCTGGTCGGTTTTTGGCGGGTCGTTCTGGAGCAAGGCTGGTCGGTTTTTGGCTGGTCATTCTGGAGCAAGGTTCTGGTCGGTTTTGGCAGGGTCGTTTTCTGAAAAAGTACGTTTTCGGGTACGACTCGGGTACGAACCAAAAAGGTCTGAAAAATATATTTTTCGGGGGCAACCCCCCGAACCCTAGCCGCAGCGCAGTGATGTGTTTTGGTTCGGTGATGGCGTGACTTCGAGGTGATTCAAGTAGGAAGACTCGAAGTGATGAATGTGTTCGTTGATCAAGGTGAAACAACGAATGCGGAGACAACTCAAAGGTCGTGAGTTGGTGGATAATGGCTGCTCGAGAAGGTTGCTTGAGCTATGAAACATCGTCAAGGTTGGACGATTAGAGATGCGAAGGCCGAGAAGTCATCGTTGTCGTAAGTTCTAGCAGGCTCAAAGCAGGGGTACGATGGGTATCGTTGAAAGGCCCAAAAGACCGGTTGTTGGTCGAGTACCCTGGGTCTTTCTGGTTGGGGAAAGGCCTAGTGTCAAGGTTGGACATTGCCAAGGTTGGGCATATGGAGTTCATGCTAGAACTGGGGTTATCATTAGCCCTTGACACATGGCAAGGTTGGCCGTCATACGATAATGATGGTTTCGAAGCAGGATTGGCAGTGATAGCCAGAGTCAGTCATGGATGATTAGTTGTTCTGTTTGTACTATCTCACATAGATTATCCAAAGTCGAGGGAGACGTTCTTTGAGTGCTTAAGTGATATTGGTCTAGGCCTCTGGCGAGAGTACTTGAGGAATGTTAAACTCGATTAGGGTTGTCTGCGTGAGACTTATCTGGATGTCATGTGTGTTCTCTATGATTGAATGGGTGTTCTGGTTTCTATGGATGAATGGTTGAAATGCTTGGTGTAAAGGCTATCACTGTCCGATGTGGGGAAGATAAGGTTGAGTTCTTCTCTGGTGATGTGGGTAGATAAGTTGTTCATTTACCCATTCTCATATGCTTTCTTGTTGAAGTTTGTTAGCTGTATTATCGCTCACTAATACTATTGTCTGACTCAAGGTTTTATGTCTCCTCTTATTACCTTGGGCTGTTCATCCGGTTGTGGATGGGCAGACTAAGTAGCAGGTTACAGGTAATGGAGCTTAGTGATACGAGGAAGCTGAGCGATGACGAGCAGGAGGCTGGCGTACCAGTTTTATTCTATCTAGTATTTCTGTTTCCGCTGTTTGAGTTGCTTGAGAGTTGTAGTGAGGCCTTATGTACAAACTTGGATATCAGTTGGATAATCTTTCTGGATGTTGAAAGAGTTTCAAAAGTTTGCAATATGATACCTCATTACTATCACCTGTTGTATATGTTCTATTATATTTTATCCTTGCGCTGTGAGTTCTACGACAGGTTTCGATGTGTTCACTTACTATGATGATCGTCCATAGCAGCCTGGCACGCCTTTCAGCGCATTATTCCTCTTGTTTAGTTCGGGGGTTATGGGCGGCCGTCACAGTAATATTAATGACATGGAGCATGATTTTAAAATATGACATGAACATTGACTTGTGATTATGTTGTAAACATAATGATGGACATGACACTTAGAAAATATGAGTGTGGCCAACTCGAGGTTGAGTTGAGTTTGTAGCATAAATCTACCCGGAACCGACCGGCTTAACTAGTGGCTACAAGCAATAGGACCCAATGTGAGTAGTTGGTCAAGTCGCACTTGAAAACCCGAGGTTAGACCAAGTTGTGGTGTAAAGCTACCCGGACCCGCCCGGCTTAACTAGTAACCACAACAAGGTCTAATGTGAGAGGTTGGGTGCATTAAATTAATTAATGCCACATTGTAGGGTTAAGTCATGGACCACTTGAATACTTAACCAATTAAACATGATGGGTTGACGCGGTTAAGTCATGAACCTTGGGTACACTTAACCATCTTGATACTTGATTGAGTAGGGTTAACCACATTTAACCCGCTAGAAACCCTAGTTACGTGGTCCTTTTCACCAGTAACCCTCTTGATAGTATCATGATACCCTAGGGACTAGGCTAGGGTGGGGCACGATTACTGGGTTGACATGTAAGCAACCAAAACGACGGCTGAGTAGGTGCGCCAGTGTAGGTTCAGGCGGACCATGGTCGTGCACATGGTCCGGAGTTGAAAAAGCAGACACGGGCACCCGTAGGTTTAGACTGTGCGTGCTTGATCTGTGTCTGTGGTTGGCACCCTAGGGCTTGATACACCCTAGGGTGGACCTAGCACAGTTTGACTACACTTCGTGATTGGGCCTATGACACCGACACTTGACGAGTTAGGCTTATAGGGAGACGATCGACTAGACCGAGAAGTTGGACCTCGATTTAGGTCATTTCATGGTGTCGGCCAGCTTTGGACCAAGGGATCATTTCTTATACTTGACATGGATTGGAATACTAGTACACCCCCGGTGCAACTTAACCTTGTATATGCGATGCCACACTTGATCTATCTTGTTAACTTTTCACCATGCCAGTTACCACCCTACACCTCATCTCTGTTTTACATGTTTAGTTAACTTTATTAGTTATTATACTAATAGTAGATAGGACTTACTAGTCTTTTTGACTGACCCGTTTTCTTTCGCCTCTTTTCTTCCGTTCCCCCCCCCCCCAGGTTTGCAAGGTGGGAACACTGTTACCTAGCTGGATCTTTTGCTGCTTTTCTGGATAGCTCACGTATGGTTTGAGCATGCTATGGCCTTATGCTACTTTGGGGATAGTTACTTTATGTTTCTTTTTCAGTTTTTCAGTTTATGTTCTAGACTTTGTTTTATGGGAAAATAATGAACGAGTACTTTGATGTAACTTGACTATGGTTTTGAAATGATAGTTTTATCCGCTGCTTTATTTACTCTGTTTTTACTTATATGTTCTGTCTTGTGATATCTGCATGCATGTTTACCTCGTTTAACGCCCCTCCAAAGCTAGTGTCCTTGCAAGAGTGGCATTGGCGGAGGTGGGGTGTTACATTTGGTATCAGAGCATAAGGTTTACAAGATTTGAGAAAAAGGTTTTTAAAACTTACCTTTTGAGAAACTATTTTTCAAAACCAATTAAGTATTTTCCAAGAAAAGTCTAGTTATTTTAAAAGACTATTCCCCAAAAGCCATTAGCACTATCCTTCGTTTCCTTGTTCTAAATCTATCTTTTCCTTTTTCAGTATGGCCGATCTTAACCTTCCCGAGGGAGTGACCATTCCCGGATGGTTCCGGAGGTACTTGGAAGCTAGGGCCAACAATGTGGGCCCAGCAACCACCCCCACCATAACTGAGGTTCCTCCTCCTCCTCCTCAGAATCCACAAGCAGATTTCGCTAAGGTTTGCAAAGACTTTAAGGCGATGGGTGGCAAGAATTTCATTGGGACGAAGACTTTTGTGGAGGCACGAAATTGGTTGAAAGAAACTGAGGATCTCTTTGCTATCTTTGATGTGGAAGACCATAGAAAGGTTTTATTGGCAGCATGGTTATTAAAAGAAGAGGCTGCTTATTGGTGGGAGGTCACCAATGCTACTAGACCTATAGAGACTTGGGCCGACTTTAGGACGAGGTTTGGACTTAAGTTTCTATCATCAGCTGAGGAGAATCTGCAATTGGAGAATTTTATATCTTTGAAGCAAGGGGACATGACAGTGAGGGAGTACGTGAATAAGTTTAACCAGCTCGCACAATTCGGTTTGGACATGGTTAATACTCCCCAGAAGAAGGCTTTACGCTTTGCACGAGGGTTGAATGAGCCATTACAAGGTTTAGCCCTATCTCATATACCCATGGGGGCCACTTTTGAAGGCCTAGTGGACATGGCATTGCTTCAAGGAGACGATAAGAATGGAAAGAAGGAAGTCAAGGCTAATGAGACTCAAGCCAAGAAGACGGACTCAAAGTGGGGAGGGAACCAGAGAAATCAGAGCAATCAGAACAACAAGAACAACAAGGGCAACAAGGCCAAGGCAAAGGACCCAAGAAAATGCAACTTCTGTGGGATTGTGGGGCACATAGCCAAGGATTGCAGAAAGAAGAAGAGGAAGCGGGGCGAATGCTTTCATTGCGGAGAGACCGGACATTTTAGCAAGGATTGCCCCAAGAAGCAAGGACAGAATCAGCGTGCAGGACCTTCTGGAGGGCAAGTGCATGCTCTCAACACTGCTCCAGCTCAGGACCGAGGTAGTATTTCTGTAGAAAGTCTTGTTTATATTTCTGACTCTCCTGTTCGCACCTTATTTGATTCTGGCGCATCGCATAGTTTTATTTCTTCTGACATTGTTGAAAGTTTGCACCTAAGTACTAGTCTAGTTGAGGATCCCGTTAGTGTTTCAAATCCAATTGGGGGTTCCGCCCATCTATCTATGATTTGTGTGGATTTGAAGATTTCTATCTTGACCGTAGAATTCACGTGTAATGCTTATGTTCTCGGGTTCACGGGATACGGGTTGATCTTGGGCATGGATTGGTTGTCCAATTATGGAGCCATTCTCGATTGTGAACATAGGGTGGTGAGGCTCATGACTCGCCTCGGTAATACCCTAGAAATTTCTTGTAACCCTAGAGGTCCCGTCATGTTATGTTATCTTGAATCTCTTGACTCGTCCATCGATGATCTGCAATCTGTAAGGGTGGTCCGAGACTATCCTGATGTCTTTGAAGAAGTTAAGGGGTTACCCCCTAAACGAGAGATAGATTTCCGCATTTATCTAGTCGATAATGCCAAGCCAGTATCATTGCCCGTTAGGCACATGGCCCCACGAGAAAGAAGAGAGCTCAGTAAGTAAATCAAGGAGCTGCTTGAGAAGAATTTTATTAGGCGAAGCATTTCTGAATGGGGTGCTCCGGTGGTATTCGCTACAAAGGCAGATGGTTCGATTCGTCTATGTGTTGATTATCGAGAGTTGAACAAGCCGACAAAGAAGAATAGGCACCCGTTACCAAGGATTGATGATCTCTTTGACCAGCTGGTTGGTGCTTCTGTTTTCTCTCAGCTCGATCTAGCCATCGGATTCCATCAGCTTAGAGTAGCTAAGGATAGTATCGATAAGACTGCGTTTAGGACTCCAGATGGATTCTTTGAATGGCTTGTCATGCCATTCGGTTTGACTAATGCACCCGCCTACTTCGTAGATTTGATGAGTAGGGTGTTCAGGGAGCTCCTTAACAAGTTCGTAGTTGTCTTCGTGGATGATATTCTGATCTTCTCAAAGGATGAGGAAGAACATGCCAGACATCTCAAGGAAGTGATGGATACGCTTAGAGCGCATCAGTTGAAAGCCAAGTTCTCCAAATGTCATTTTTGGAGAAGGGAAGTTCGGTTTCTTGGACATATAGTTTCTAAGCAAGGCATAGCGGTGGATCCCGCGAAAGTGGTTGTGGTTCAAGACTGGAAGACTCCTAGGATTGCAACCGAAGTAAGAAGCTTTCTCGGTCTGGCGGGCTACTATAGGAAGTTCATCAGGGACTTCGCTAAGATTTCGGCCCCTCTTACTAAGTTGACGAAGAAGAACTTAGTCTTTGCATGGGACTTGGAGTGTGAGCTTGCTTTTCAAAGGCTCAAGAGAGCCCTTACCACAGCTCCAGTTTTGGCATTACCCGATGGCGGTAAGATGTTTACCGTGTACACCGATGCATGTAGCACGGGATTAGGTGCTGTTCTAATGCAAGAGGGAAGAGTGATATGTTATGGGGGTAGGCAACTTAAAGTTCATGAGAAGAACTATCCCACTCATGATTTGGAGTTGGCGGCGATCATCTTTGCACTCAAATCCTGGCGTCACTATCTTCTAGGCGAAAGGTTTGAGTTGTATACTGATCACAAGTCACTCAAATACCTCTTCTCGTAGAAAGATCTGAATCTAAGGCAGCAAAGGTGGATGGAATTCTTGGCATCTTATGACTTCGAGATAGCTTACACCCCTGGCAAGGGTAATGTTGTGGCAGATGCACTAAGCAGAAGGAGGTTGACTTTGAGTCCCTTGTTTGTTGAGATGAAGAACTTAGAGTTCTTGGCAAACTTTGATTTCACGATGGTTGTTGAGTCGATGACGGGTTCATTAGCATCCCCTGAGCTTAGACCCACACTTCTTGATCAAGTTGGGGCTTCCCAGAAGAAAGATCCACAGATAGTCGAAGTCATGGACAAGTTGATTCGAGGTGAGACGTCTAGTCACCTTGCTAGATATACTATTGATGACAAAGGTTGGCTAAGGCGTGATGGAAGGCTATGGGTTCCACAAGTAGGAGGCTTGGTGCATAAAGTTCTCGAAGAAGCACATCACTCGAAGATGACTATACATCCGGGAGGAGATAAGATGTATAGAGATATGAAGCGCATTTTCTTTTGGGCCGGAATGAAGAAAGATGTGGCAGAGTATGTTTCAAAGTGCATGGTGTGCCAACAAGTGAAAGCCGAGTCAAAGAAACCAGGTGGGCTTTTACATCCATTGGAGGTCCTGCAATGGAAATGGGAGAGTATTTCTATGGATTTTGTGGATGGATTGCCTAGGTCAAGAAAAGGGAACACGAGCATATGGGTCATAGTTGACAGACTTACGAAGAGTGCTCATTTCATTCCTGTAAAGAGCAAGAGGACCGCATCATGGCTAGCATCTATTTATCTCTGAGAGATAGTGCGGTTGCATGGAGTTCCTTCCAGCATAGTTAGCGATCGTGACCCAATCTTCACTAGCCAATTCTGGAATAGTTTACAAGAAGCGATGGATACGCGATTGAATCTGAGTACAGCCTATCACCCCCGGACGGATGGCCAAACTGAAAGGGTGAATAGAGTGCTAGAAGATCTTTTGAGGCTTTGTGTTCTTGACTTTGGTGGTACTTGGGAAGACCACCTCCCTCTTGTAGAGTTTGCTTATAGTAATAGCTATCAAGCCAGCATAGGGATGACACCATTTGAAGCTTTGTATGGGAGGCCGTGTAGGTCACCATCTTGTTGGTGGGAGACAACAGATAGGCTAATACTTGGGCCCGATATGATACGGGACACATCCGAAAAAGTTGAATTGGTGAGAAGACGGATGAAAGCGGCCCAAGATAGACAGAAATCCTATGCTGACAAGCGAAGGGCAGATTTGGAATTCGAAGTAGGAGACATGGTTTTCGTGAAGGTTTCTCCTTTGCGTAATGTGGTACGTTTTGGAGCAATTGGGAAGCTGGCACCAAGGTTCGTAGGACCCTTCCCTATCATAGAGAGAATTGGAAAGATGGCCTATAAGGTGGAATTGCCCGAGAAGCTAGCCGGAGTGCATAATGTCTTTCATGTCTCGCATCTCCGAAAGTGCCTGCATGAATCCGCTGAGGTGGTTGAACCAAACATTCTAGAAGACATTGAGGTAGAGAAAGAGGCAACCTTGAGAAGAGCTCCGATTCGTATTTTGGGAACAGAGATCAAGAAGTTAAGGAATCGAGAAGTCAAGTTGGTGAAAGTTCAGTGGAGTGAAGCCGATGAAGATGCAACTTGGGAAACCGAGGAGAAGATGCGTGGGCTTTATCCATTCCTTTTTGAGGGTACATTCTCAATTTCCTTTCCTAAGTAGCATATCTTTCTTTTTGCTATCCGTGTTTATCCTGTTCATCTTGTTATCTTGTTAACCTTGTCGTGAGAACCTTAGGTAGAAACCCTTTGGATGAAACATGTATTTGGAACATGTTGTGCTTGATGGTTGCAAGTGGTTGCAAGTGTTTGCAAGTGGATACTCGTGGATGCATGATACACATTAGGCACTAAGATCGGCTCACACACTTTCATGTTGCATATGCATGAGTGCTTATACTTATTCATGGATGAAACTTGTTGTGCTATCACGTGGATGTTGCATATGGATGAATGTTATGTGCACTCATGTAGAGATTATAAATTATGTTAGGAATTTGCATACATATGGACTCATTTCACTAACATACTTTGCATTTAGGAGGTTTACTGAATCAGTAACCTCCTGATTTTCGCATTAGATAAGTACATATACACACACCTTTGCATATGATCATACAGCATTTAGAATCCTTTAAGGACAATGACTGCATGTGGATGATGTTTTGAGTAGATGGATGATGGATGGTAGGATACGTTCTTCCTAACTTGGAGATTTCGGGGACGAAATCCTTTAAGGAGGGGAGAATGTAACAACCCGTATTTTTTTTAATAACATGTTATAATGTAAATCAAGCCAGAATTAAATTGTAAAATCTGAATCAAGGGAAACGGGCTGTGCCATTGCGTTCGTCTCGGAAAAATACGCGAAATAGAGTCCGGGTTTTCGAAAAACGGAGTCCGTATGACCAAGTTATGGCCCAATGAAGTTTTCAGAAAATTCCAAGCCCGAAAACAGTTCAAATTCAAATTCAGATTCAAATTTCAGCCAAAACAGGGTAGGCGGGAATTTTCCCGCCCCAGGTAGGGTCGACACAGGGGTCGACACCAGTGTCGACCCCCCCCAGATGGGTCGACATCCATGTCGACCCAGGGGTCGACCCCCCCGGTTGGACCAGTTTTTCTGGTGTACCATTTGTGACGTATTGAGTCTGCTCTGGAAGCTTCTGACGGGATTTGACGGACCTGATGTGTTTTAGGGTTAATCCTATGGTCTAAATTAACCTAATCACCTATAAAAAGACCCCTAGACCTAGCCTAAACCCTCATTAACCATTCCTACAACTAAATGCTGTCCAAATATTCACCAATCATGGCCTCCATCTTCTTCATGAAAGCATAAGTATCTCAAATCAATCTATGTCATAAAAGAGCCATCTTTCTTAAGTAAAAGAGCCTTCTTTCTTTCTCGTTGGAGTTATTACTTCTTGTTTCAAGGCGTTTAAGTGGAGCTTATTATTTTCTTTGCGGATTTTGCTTGTGGCTTCGTCTCAATCTTTATATATATTGATCTAGATCGCATAACCGCTCATTGTAAGCCCTATACTACTCTTAGATTCTAACTATGAAGTTAAATGTAATATGTTGCAAGTTGAGTTTGGGCCTAAGTATGATATATGCTTTGATCTTATCATGTTATGCATGAATATATTCTATGCATGTTTGAAACCCTATCACCTTGACCTTGTGGGCTAAAAGCTATAAGCTTTATGTTGAAATGTTGCATTATATAACATGAGAACTCTTATAACCTTTATGATAACTTGCATATAATGCTATATGCGAACTTTTAGCCATCATCCTATGTCATTCATAATCATGTTTCACCTATTTGCTTAAATTGATATTATGCATGTTTTGGAGGCCTATGATGTAATATGCAAGCTTATGAACATGTTTATGCCTCATATGCCACCATGTTTACCTTGTGGCCAACCTTATTACCTTATGCCCTTTTGTCATGTTTTTGGCCAAGTCCCCTCTTTTGATCTATGTTATGCGAAACGTACATGCAATGGGAATGCGTTGGGTTGGGTAATATTAATGACATGGAGCATGATTTTAAAATATGACATGAACATTGACTTGTGATTATGTTGTAAACATAATGATGGACATGACACTTAGAAAATATGAGTGTGGCCAACTCGAGGTTGGGTTGAGTTTGTAGCATAAATCTACCCGGAACCGACCGGCTTAACTAGTGGCTACAAGCAATAGGACCCAATGTGAGTAGTTGGTCAAGTCGCACTTGAAAACCCGAGGTTAGACCAAGTTGTGGTGTAAAGCTACCCGGACCCGCCTGGCTTAACTAGTAACCACAACAAGGTCTAATGTGAGAGGTTGGGTGCACTAAATTAATTAATGCCACATGGTAGGGTTAAGTCATGGACCACTTGAATACTTAACCAATTAAACATGATGGGTTGACGCGGTTAAGTCATGAACCTTGGGTACACTTAACCATCTTGATACTTGATTGAGTAGGGTTAACCACATTTAACCCGCTAGAAACCCTAGTTACGTGGTCCTTTTCACCAGTAACCCTCTTGATAGTATCATGATACCCTAGGGACTAGGCTAGGGTGGGGCACGATTACTGGGTTGACATGTAAGCGACCAAAACAACGGCTGAGTAGGTGCGCCAGTGTAGGTTCAGGCGGACCATGGTCGTGCACATGGTCCGGAGTTGAAAAAGAAGACATGGGCACCCGTAGGTTTAGACTGTGCGTGCTTGATCTATGTCCGTGGTTGGCACCCTAGGGCTTGATACACCCTAGGGTGAACCTAGCACAGTTTGACTACACTTCGTGATTGGGTCGTATGACACCGACACTTGACGAGTTAGGCTTATAGGGAGCCGATCGACTAGACCGAGAAGTTGGACCTCGATTTAGGTCATTTCATGGTGTGGGCCAGCTTTGGGCCAAGGGATCATTTCTTATACTTGACATGGATTGGAATACTAGTACACCCCCGGTGCAACTTAACCTTGTATATGCGATGCCACACTTGATCTATCTTGTTAACTTTTCACCATGCCAGTTATCACCCTACACCTCATCTTTGTTTTACATGTTCAGTTAACTTTATTAGTTATTATACTAATAGTAGATAGGACTTACCAGTCTTTTTGACTGACCCGTTTTCTTTTGCCTCTTTTCTTCCATTCCCCCCCCCCCAAGGTTTGCAGGGTGGGAACACAGTTACCTAGCTGGATCTTTGCTGCTTTTCTGGATAGCTCATGTATGGTTTGAGCATGCTATGGCCTTATGCTACTTTGGGGATAGTTACTTTATGTTTCTTTTTCAGTTTTTCAGTTTATGTTCTAGACTTTGTTTTATGGGAAAATAATGAACGAGTACTTTGATGTAACTTGACTATGGTTTTGAAATGATAGTTTTATCCGCTGCTTTATTTACTCTGTTTTTACTTATATGTTCTGTCTTGTGATATCTGCATGCATGTTTACCTCGTTTAACGCCCCTCCAAAGCTAGTGTCCTTGCAAGAGTGGCATTGGCGGAGGTGGAGTGTTACAGTTTTTATATTGTTTTTCCGCTGCTATGTAATTTATTGTAATCTCTGATGTTCATCGAGTGTATTTTATTCATTTATACTCTGTATATTCTTGTATCTGATGGAATTGTTGTTATAACAATGAAATGTTCTTCTGCCTGCGTTCCAATTTGTCCTGTTCTCAAAACTATCAGGGGTTTTGAACGGTCTTAGTCGGTTTAACGTCCGATTCGGATCGAGCGAAATTCCTTACCGTTACAGTTGGTATCAGAGCTTTGGTTTACAGAGCTCGAGAACAAGACACATTAGAACCAAACGAAAGAATTCATCAGATATTGGATTAGTAATATCCAATTAGAATGACTCGTTAGAGATAGGATCAGTAGTATCCTAGAACGAGGGTGAAGAGTATATTTTTCAAATGAAAACAATGTTGTTTTAAAATTTAAATCGTTTTATGTGTATTTGAATATTTATTTATATTGAATTTGGACAATCCAATATATAAAGATTTCGCATATGCGCGTCATGAACGTATATTCGAAGTTTTAATATACTAGATAGATATAGAATCACATTCTAGACACCCGGGAATAATTCTGATGATGTGGCCACATCATCAGTATTTATGTTCGTATTTCGAAGGTGTGATATCTATATATTTCTATTAAACTGGTGTGAGGACCAAAACTTATTTAGATAGATTTATTGTTGTGAATTGGCATCAAAAACATGATTTTCTGTATATATATCAAATTATGAATTTGAAACGTTAATCCACTAATTGATTGATGGTTGTGTTGTTTGTTTATTTGTTTGATAATTTTGAACCATTATGCCTAATTGTACCAAATATTGAACTGTATTGAAAATTGGTCGCATTTGCACGCATATACATGTATATCTACTGAACAGGTCATAACAAAGAGACTAGAGCAGAAGAATAAAATTGTTTGCCCGACAAATAGGTACATGTTTACCATAATTTAATGTTTTGTTTGGGTGGTGATGATTTTATGAGCCGATTGGCTAGCCGCTTGGCTTTTTCTTTTTCTTTTTGAGATCATAGGGCCTGTATGGCAATTTCGGGATTTTCCCGGTGCTCCCGGTGCAGGGGAGGTTATGGCGAAATTTTTCAAAAATTTAGGGTGTTAGCCAAATTTTTGAAGAATTTGAAAAGTTCTTAGAAACTGAAAAGTTGAAGAATATAAGCCGTAATGAAAATAATGGAAGTTGAGTTGATTTGTTAAACAAATTTCGGCTTCGTTCCTATTTGGGGACGAAAAGTTTTAAGTTGGAGAGATTGTAAAAACCCGAAAATACGAGCCAATTTTTATTTTTATTTTGGCGATTTTAGTGAATTTTGAATATTTAAAATGAATTATTTTAAATAATATCAATGAGAAATTTATTTTGAATAGAAATAGAACGTATATATTTATATACGTCGTCGTTAGAATATAAATAATTATTTATAATTAGAGAAGGAATTGAAAATGGCGTGGTAGTTCGATAATTCGATTTCAAACTTCAATTGAATGTACCGGGTGCAAAAAAAAACCAAATTTTAGCGAAACCAAAAATAATAAGATCTATTTGAGAATATCTTTCCAACGAATCCGTAAAATCAAAATTTCATAGCGGGAATCAAAAGATATGTCCAGTTGAAAATTCAGAATAGTCGTTATGGAATTCATGCCCTTGAAAATGGAAATTTTGCAAACGACCTCGGATTTCGACGAAACCACTTTTGTTGGATCCGCGATGTCAAATTATGGCTAGGTTTCAAATTTTCATAATTTTTCGATTCAATATGTGAGCGTGGTAAAGGAAAACGCGTTTGAACAGTTTCAATCAATTTCGATCGACTGGAAAATGACCATTTTTCAAACGGTCTCAGAATTCGGCGAAACTAGTTTTGTTAGGACCGTATCGTCAATACGAAGCTAGAAAATATTTTTCTGGAATTTTTCGAGTTAGTATGTGACCCCGGTAAATTGAAATACACGTTCAAATTCAATATATAGAGTTATATGTTGATTTTGACGAAAACTGATCGAAATGGTCGAATCAGCCTACGATACATATCCCATTGTGTTCGGAATAGGGGTGAAACACTAGGGACGACAGGCGATGGATTCGATTTTGAGTTCGAATAAAAAAGTTGACTTTTGGAGAATAAAATATTAATTAAATAAATTATAACCAAGCCCTCCCCTTTACTTCTCTCTCTCCCTCTCTTTAATCAGATCGAACGAAAAAGAAAAAAAAAGAAAACGACGGAAAAGGGGGAAACCCTCGTCGCTCCCCCTCGTCGTTGCCAGCGCCGCCGTTGGTGGCGGGCGCACCACAGCACCCCCCTTCTTCTCTGCTTCCATTCCTCCTTCCTCCAGCTCCTCGTTCCAAGAAACCAGCGCCTCCCCCCAAGTTCCTCCCACCACCGAGCTGCCTCGCCGCCGCCTAGGGCAGGCGCACCCCCCTCCGACCATCACCTGACCTCGTGCAGCCCTAGATCCACCACCCGACAGCCTGCTCCGCCCCTTACCTCAGTCGTCAGCGAGCAAACCCCTCCCCCTACAATGAAAAGCGAAATAACATGGTGAGTTTTATATAAATTTAATTTCAGTTTTTATAGTAAGTTAAAGAATAGATTTTGAAAATAAAGTTATAATTTTCATTGATACAAAAGAATGATTTTTAGAATAGTAATGAATCGGATTTTTCTATAGATGAATGAAGTAAAGATACGATTTTTAGAAATGTAAATATTCAATTTTTATGCTAAACAAAATAAGATTTTGTTCATAGAAAGGTATGATTTTGAAAGGGCGAAAGCTTTGATTTTGAAGGGGAAATCTTTATTTTTGAAAAGGCGAAATTTTTATATAAGGTAAAGAATAAAAATATTATCTTTATTATATGAACATCGATGTAAAAATAGAATTTTTATCTATATAGTAGCGGTGTAAAAATAGAATTTTTATCTATATAGTAGTGGTGTAAAAATAGAATTTTTATCTATATAATAGCGATGTAAAAATAGAATTTTTATCCATATGGAGTGATTATAAAAATGAGATTTTTATATACATAGCAACAATATAAAAATGTGATATATATATATATATATGTAGTGGCTACGGGCAACGAAAGTGACAAAAGGCGAGAACGGCGAAGACTTCTACATTTGAAGTGTCGTGGAGTTGGGATAACTTTGGTGAGAACTTCTCACCTTTTAATTTTGTTTTCTAGTTTATAATCTATACTAGGATGCAGACGGTGTTTAGTAGCACCCGACACCGTCGTCCACAGACCATGAACGGCTTGTATGCTTGTTTGTTTGATTTTGATGTGTAGTTGATTGTGTGATGTAAAATAAAATATTTGTATAGTTAAAAATATTTTATAGTTAAAAATGGAATTTTTAACGTATATATAAAAAGAAATAAATAATTTTAAACAAATCGGATGATTTGTTTATATACACACATTTGACTGATATTGATTGGGACGATAAATTTTACACATCGCCCAACTTCACAAATAAAATCTGTGTTTGTTAATTTGAAACCCCACACGAGTATTGGGATAAAATACGGCATACGCTAATCCCAGTAATTAATTGTATGTCGATCGATTGATTGACAGGCTGCTATAAGCGTTAGATATCTATATTTGATGCTTATACAGAGTAGTGCACTTTGGATGATTGTTGATTGTTTATCGTTGCTATTATATACATGTGTTGTATGGAATCCATATAATTAACGTTATATGGTAATTGATTGGGCCTCATTCCAATTGGGAAAATAAAGAATATTATAAAATAAAGGTTCATGTGTTGACAGTACTCATCCGTTGAGATTAGTCATGTGTTGAACGAAATATTTTAACAATAAAATTTACATCTTAATCATATATAAAATAAGAAACTAACTGAAAATAGATAAGATGAGCGGTCTCCTGGATATTGATCTGATGTTGGTTTCGGCCTTCGGGGTTAATATTTAGGGAATCGTTCTCTTACTAATTTACGGTTGGAGTCTGATTTGAAATCAAACGATAGATACCATAATTTTTATAAAATATATTAAATAACAAAAATAGCCGCGTGTTGACAGTACTCATCCGTTGAGATTAGTCATGTATTGAAAGAAATATAGATTCATTTGTTGAATAGAATAACGATGTTATTGAAAAATATAAAGCCGTGTTGATTAGAGATGCGCTATTTTGACGCGAACGATATTTATATCGATTATATTCGTTTTTATAATGAATATTGAAAAGAGATAAAAATCGAATATAAAAGAAATTCGAATTGAATTGAATATAAAAGAGATTCAAATTGAATTGAATATAAAATGAATTCGAATAGGAAATGAATTCGAATTGAATTGAAAACGAATTGGAAATAGAATAGAAATCAACAGGAAATGATTTCGAATTGAATTGAAAACGAATTGGAAATAGAATAGAAATCAATTGGAAATGAATTCAAATTGAATTGAAATTTGAATTGAGTTGAAATGAATTTAAAACGAATTTATAAGGAAAAATTCAACTTTGATTTGAATTTGAAATGGAAGCGGAAATTGTTTTGAAACGAATTATAAAATTCGTTTTAAATGGAAATCGATGAAATATATATTATATATTATATATATAATATAATGGCCTGAATAGAACGCGCCGCGGCAGTTCGTGAATTTCGATCATTGATTTCGAACGACATTATGGGAGATCCGACCGTTAGATTCTCCTAAAACCGGAACCTTGGGTTCGTATCGAAAAGAGCTTTCTAACGAATATTAGAAATTTGAAATCTAACGGTTGGATTTGGAGATATGTCCAAATCAATTTCAGAAAAGGTCGTTGTAAGTGCAGTTCGATGGCCGTTGATGGAAATCGACTGTACGGGCCTTGATAAAATTATTAAAAATATCAATAATTTGTGTAAAATCATAAGAAATGATTTTTGAAGAACTGGGATGAAAAATCCCACATTTGTAAAGATAAAAATGGATTTTTATCGAAATGAACTAGTTTTGAACTAAAATTAAAACCCAATTATTTTTAAATAAATAAATTGGATTTGAAATGGGTTTTAAATAACTAGAATTTCTAATATATATTAAATTGGAATTGAATTAGAATTGATTTGTGGGTTTATCGTGAACGGTGTTTTAAATAAAACTTGTTCTTTAACCCGATAATAAATAGAATGTGATTTGGGCTTACCGTGGACTGTGTTTTAAATGACATTAGTTCTTTAACCCAGTAAAAGGAGTTTTAATGAATCGGTAATTAGATTGAAATGAAAAGTGATAATTTAAATTACCAAATTTGGAAAGTGAGCGAGAATAGAGTATCACCAGTTTTGCTCCGAGCGATAGTTAAATCTTTAATTAGATTTGAACGTGAAATGGTAATTAAATTTACCGATAACACCGTGGTGTTAGTTATGGGGTAAAAATAGTTTTACTCCATGGGATGAATAGGTGGGGATTGGGAAATAAAATAAATAATTACATCGGTATGGTTCGCTAATCTCGACTAGTTTGGAAAACCATAATTTGGTTTGATATGACATCCAATGGAAGATTAAAGAATAAATTTTAAAGAATTTATCTTTGATAAAATTAATGGGAACCTTTCCCTAAGAATTGAAATTTAGAAACTAGTTGTAGGTTAGTTAAGAAGAATGGTTTCCTAGGTATTGATCTGATGTTGGTTTCGTCCTTCGGGGTTAATATTTGGGGAATTGCTCTCTTACTGATTTACGGTTAGTGACTAATGAATTGGAATGAGGCGTATGTTGTGTTTGTGTAATATTTATTTTTAATATACGCGGGTTGTTCGGAAAGGCCGGGTTTATACACATTCTGAATAACCGATTCGACGATATGTCGAAGATGAAGACGGTGATTGAAGACCGGAAGCCTTCACATCGTTTGGGTTATTACTGATGATCTCGATTGGGCTGTACACCCAAGATGAGGGAATCAGTTGGTGGTCGTCCAGAATTACTTGGAGATCGATGGATATGCAAGGAAAGTGCTTCTGGTTTCGTTTAGACCCGGAACGAACTTGTAAATGGACTGTGTGTCTGACATTGGATTTCATTCTGTGTTGATTGATCTCCATTAAATATACATCTGTTTGGCGGCGGAGAATTTATTCTCTTGCTTAACGCCATTTTCTGAGATGTACGAGCTCAGATGTTGTATATCGATGGACATCAGTCGCATGGCATGAATTGCCTGTGTGGCACGCCTAAGTGGCAATTGATCAAGGCTTCTGTTGAAAAGCAAAGTCTTGTGGTTGATGATCAAAGCACGGCCTTTGTGGCGCAGCTTTGTGTATAACGTGAATTTGCGAGCCTCACATCTCGGTATGAGTTAAAAACGGGATAAGGACTGCAGGGAGAGCACGACGTTTCTTTCTAGCTTTGGTGGTGTCAGTGACTTACCAGTCCTGACATTTATATGCTTTTCACCTATGTGGTTGTTGGATGCGAGGCCCCTCGATTTTAGGTCTGTTAGGACCGGGAAACGTGTGTTCAGGAATACTAATCCACTAACGTAAGTGTGGACCGGCCCTGAAGATCCAGGGGTTACCCAGAGTGTGTAGTCCCGAGGCATTTGCTAGAGTGTCTCGAAGCGGAGAGGAGCTTGCCCCTTGCCTCGACTCATGACGGAAATCCAATTTCCAATACGAGATGTTTCAGTTTTATTTGTAGAGCCTAGTATGGCGACATGATAGATGGTACCCATGCCGCCTATGATTGATATTTATGATTTGAATTGTTTTGACACTATACACTTATAATAGTATCAAATGATTTGTTTTAAACGTACCAAGCATGTTTGGCTATTATAAGGGAAAACCCTATCCTCCGGCTTGCGTTGCATTGTGTGATGGGACCTGGGTCTTATAATAGCTTCATTTTTCGAAAAAGCATTGCGTTGTCTCATTTATATGCACTAGTGTTCTTGGGAGGAAACCCGTTCTGTTTTATACGGCGTGGTCCCTTGAATTAATCTCATTTAAAGTAAAGTTACGAATAACTGTTTTAGTTCTCACACCAGTCACATGACTGACCTGGAGTTTATTGTTTTAACCTAAACTCTGGGTGCCCCTATTTTCTACATGGGAAGCTAGTATTTTTGGTTTTGCAGATTTATATTCACAGGATCCTGATTTACAGCTGGAACGATGCCCGGAAAGCTATGTATCCGTGTATTACTTTCAGTTGTTTTTATATTGTTTTTCCGCTGCTATGTAATTTATTGTAATCTCTGATATTCATCGAGTGTATTTTATTCATTTATACTCTGAATATTCTTGTACCTGATGGAATTGTTGTAATAACAATAAAATGTTCTTCTGCCTGCGTTCCAATTTGTCCTGTTCTCAAAACGATCAGGGGTTTCGAACGGTCTTAGTCGGTTTAACGATCGATTCGGATCGAGCGAAATTCCTTACCGTTACACCAACTATTCATTCCGATTTTAATATTCATTCTTTATCTCTCTCTTTCCACTACACTATATTATTTAATTCAATCAGAAAAGAGAAATAATGAATATCAAAATAGGAATGAATGGTTAGAATTCATGTGGAGATTCACGTGTAGCCTAAGAGGCGTAGCAGAACATTTCTTATATATATATATATATATATATATATATATATAAGAAATGTTCTGCAAGAGAGAGAGAGAGAGAGAGAAAGAGAAAGAGAAAGAGAGAGATGTAGGTTCAATTGTATCTGAAATTGTGGACACCCCAATAGCCTTCCTATTTTCCACCAAGTGTTTTTTCTCCCTCTCTCTCTCCTTCCACTCATTCTCTCACCTCCCACTAATTTAAATTAATATAAACGAAAGGTGGAAATCAAAGGGCTATTGGGGTACTCCATTTTTTGGGGTGTCACTGAACGCTTGTCATAATGCACACACACACACAAATATATATATATATATATATATATATATATATATATATATAATGAGGGTTCCATTACACCTTTTATATTGCACGTGAACTTTCCCCCTTAATCTCCACCACTCATTTCTCCACTCATTCTCTCTCTTCCCATTTCAATATTATTTCTTAGTGGGAAGAGAGAGAATGAGTGTGGAAATGAGTGGTGGAGATTAAGGGGGAGAGTTCACGTGCAATATATGAGGTGTAGCGGAACCCTCCTCTCTCTCTCTCTATATATATATACATACATACATATATATATATATATACACAGACACACAAATGTTGGTTGAATTCCTCCCCACATAAAATTTTAGTTCAATTATTCTCTTCTCAGACATTTATTCAAACCATTAAATTTAAACATCAAATATATTATTCTACGAATGTCGGAACGAGGTTAAATTTTGGATAGATGAATATATATATATATATATATATATATATATGTATGTATGTATAGGGGCAGATTCTAGAGCACCCCAAACAGTGCAGCACTCCAAAAGCCCCTCAACCACAACCAAATATTTCACACTCTCTCTCCTTCCACTCATTATCTCACTTCCCACTCACATTCTTTAATATGAATGAGTGGTTGTGGTTCAGGTGCAAATGGGGAGACTGAAATTCAGGAGGGCTCCCTGATCCTATCTCATATATATATATATATATATATATATATATATATATATATATATATATGTATATGTATATATATATTGAAAATCGATAAAATCTTGTTGGATTTGGATTAGTGTAGCTCACGGTTGAGTATGGTACTAAAGAAGTGTTGCAAAACAAAGATGTCCCCAAGCGCTAAACATATATACGTATATGTACACCCACACACGCACTCTCACTCACACAAATGTTCGTTGTGTTGAGTTCCTTCTCACATAAAATAACCTAGTAAACTACACACAAATGTATTCTCCATGCCAAAGAAATGCAATAAAATAACTGTAGAATCAAATTAGCTATGATACCAATTTGTTGGATCGAAGAAGAGGAGAAAACAATATTAAAATTTTATTATCTTTAGTTTCTTTCTTACTTGTTTTCACTTTCTCTCTTTTTCTCTTACTCTCTCTCTTTTTCTTTTACGTCATAACCAAATGAGAATAGGCTTTATATAGATAGCCTTACATGACCCTTCAACTTAAGAGACACACCAATTCACAATAGACACTACATTAAACTAAGAGACACATACTTATTTAATAGACACACTAACTTCCATAAGACTCTTGACATAAAGACACTTAGACTTACGAACCGACACAACAAATTACGAACCGACATGACAATTAACGCTAAAGACACATGACTTTATGAACTGCCACTTACCCCTTTATTTTTTATCATTTCCTAATGCCACATTTAAAGTTTACCCAACAAAACTCCCACGTAAACTTTAAATGCTTTATTCTTCCAAGGTGGTTTGTATACGTCACCAGTTAGCTCTTCATTTTCTTTCGAAGTATCTGCCTTGCCTTCCTTGGGAATTTTCTTCAAAATCTTCTTGTCATCTCCGATTTCAGAAACCGTCTTCCAAGAGACAAGTTCAAGCTCAATGTTCAAAGTTGCATTAGGATATACACACTCCTTACCAGAACTAGGCCTTCCCTTCTCATCAAAACTATTTTGTGGTTTTATCATCAGAATAACCTTCTCACCCTTTTTCATCGTTTTCACAGCTTTAGACACTGCTGGACAAAATAGTCCATCTTTGACAGTAAATTCTACTCCCTTAGATTTAGATACAACTGTGCCATCCTCGAGCCTAGCCTCATACTTAACAAGAACTTCATCACGGTCTTTTGGGTTCTGCCAGTTTTCATCCTTATGAAGAATTTTCTTTATAATACCACCATCCTTGCAAATGTCATTGACATTTGACCATGAAAGAAGCTCAACATCAAACTGAAGTGTAGCATTAGGAGGAATGGAGGGAAGAGAACCAGACTCTCCATAAGCAAGTTCTGGTGGAATAGTAAAAACAACACTTTCTCCTTTCTTCATGGTTTTTATTCCTTGGTCCCATCCCTTTATTACTTGGCCTTCACCAAGCTTGAATCTGAAAGGAGTTCCACGATCCCTACTTGAATCAAACTTTGCCCCCATCAAGCAAAGTTCCAGTATAATGCGCCTCAACTTCGTCGCCTACTTCAGGGGTCTCCCATCAATCACCTTTCTTAACAAGCTTCTTCTTCAATCCATCCTTTCCAATTTTCTTCTCCTCGCCTACTTTTGAGATCGGGCTTTCGCCAGGAAAATCCATCATATCTTCTTCATGTTCTTTTTCATCAGACTTTGAATTCGCAGAAAGTGTTTCATCCTCTTTTTCTTTACTTCCAATATCTTCATTTTCAACTTCTTTGTTTTCTTCCTCTTCTTCTTTATTCTCCATTAGGGGATCCTCTTTTGCGTACACTTCTTTCAACAAATTCCACGAATTTTTCGCTGTTTTTTCTCCATTAATATGACACCATGCTTCTTTATCGACGTTCTCATTCAGCACCATAAGAGCTTGAAGATCTTTCCTTCTCATGCTTGTAAACACATCACTCTCTTTCTTCGTCATGTTTTTAATATTGTTTGGCCACTCATAGCCACTTTCAATAATCTCCCATATCACTTTGGAGATTAACTCTTCTTTCTTTCTACTACTCCACTTTTCGAAGTTTTCTTTTGTGAGAACGAACAATGAGAAGAATAAAAATACCATAGTTTCAACCTAGCTTTGACACCACTTTGTTTAATCGAAGAAGAGGAGAAAACAATATTAAAATTTTATTATCTTTAATTTCTTTCTTACTTGCTTTCACTTTCTCTATTTTTCGCTTACTCTCTCTCTTTTTCTCTTACGTCATAACCAAATGAGAATAGTCTTTATATAGATAGCCTTACATGACCCTTCAACTTAAGAGACACACCAATTCACAATAGACACTACATTAAACTAAGAGACACATACTTATTTAATAGACACACTAACTTCCATAAGACTCTTGACATAAAGGCACTTAGACTTACGAACCGACACAACAAATTACGAACCGACATGACAATTGATTCTAAAGACACATGACTTTATGAACTGCTACTTACCCCTTTATTTTTTTATCATTTCCTAATGCCACATTTAAAGTTTACCCAACAATAACCATGTGTGATTTGAATCTTCTAAATGCGGCAAAGAGCAATTCCCACCTTTAAAATATTATCTCCCAACCTTTTGCACATCTTAGCTGACTAGTCGATCTAGCGAAGTCCTCATTTTCTGCATGTTTACGGCCTATAAATATACATACATTCAGCCAATACTAAGCATAATAAATTCAACTGCTTAATTTATTTAAGAAGAAATGGGATCAACCAGTAGTTATTCAGTTCTGCCACTTCTTTTCCTCTTGGCAATAGTTGTAGCTCCATCAGCATATGCTCAAAACTCTCCTCAAGACTTTGTCAACGCCCACAATTCGGTACGTGCGCAGGTTGGTGTAGGACCTGTGTCCTGGGACCAAAACGTGGCAGCCTATGCCCAGTCCTATGCGAATCAGAGAGCCGGCGATTGCAAACTTATTCACTCGGGCGGTCCTTATGGTGAAAACATCTTCTGGGGTTCCAGCACGGGCTTCACAGGCGTGGACGCGGTGAATTCGTGGGCATCTGAGAAGCAGTACTATCACTATGACAGTAACACATGTGACCCTGGCCAAGTGTGTGGTCACTATACTCAGGTTGTGTGGGCAAATTCAGTTAATATTGGATGTGCACGTGTAGTATGCAACAATAATGGTGGAGTTTTCATCATCTGCAGCTATAATCCTCCAGGAAACTACGTAGGCCAGCGTCCTTACTAGAGTTATCTTCCACAATATACATATTGTTATAGAATATAATGCAAATAAAACTGAGAGTACTCAGTCGTTACAACTACGACGTTATATATTGTATAAACTTGTGCAACATGTAGTATGATATATATGGTGATGGAGTTTCTATGCAGCTAATCTTATCAATTATCATTTTCATTTCATTGTTTGGTTTCTGAATTTTCATCAAACTGCTTAGGAGAACATAAGACTATGACTGTTGGTTCTATTAGATCCTTTTGAACTCTAACTTCTAACCAAATATAACCTTAATAGCCGGTAACTTATCTGTTCTGACATATATATGACATTTCATTCAATTCTGATGTGTTGAATATACATAGGCAACCACATCCACAAAAGGGTTAAAAGGACACTAGATGAAACCCTATGATTTGATAAACGTTGTCTAACACTCTGTCCGGGTCTTTATGATAATAATTACATATTTTACGTTACTAAATTAATTAAACCAATAATTATGAGTGAGTAAGAAATTTACTTATCCTGTATAATAATATAACACATCGATTAGGGAAACCTTATATAAGAACATATGTACAAAAATGAGTGCAGAAACACCAAGAAAATTAGCATGGAACCAAGGAGCGCATGCATGTATTCATTACTGCCAGTTAAAATGCATAAAAGGTTTAAACAACTGCTAATTGAACAGCAAAGAGAGTTATCTGAAAGAGACATGAATTAGAGATCTGTCATTTGGCCTAGTCGTCAGTAAACCGTTTTAATTTTCTTCAAATTTGAATAATCAAAGATGTATGAGACTTCGTTAGCACTAGCCTTTTGAAATTTGTCTGGTGCTTAATCTAAACTTAGTCCATATGCTAGTTACGTGCAAGGTTTTAGTAATAGTGATTTTGAATATATACTTTTGTTTGTGGAAACATGTTTAACATGACAAAATAGATAATTTTAATTTTCTTCTAACCAAAGATGTTCAAGTCCTCCTTCACTTGCGTCCATCGATACACAACCACGCACTCTCAGAAGATCACACCGCCAGAAACCCTAATACTACCACCAAACTTTTCCAGTCCGCCTTCAACTCGATGCCGTCTCTCCACAGCGAGAGAAGGCAACGTCGGTCTTGTCCAGTCCGTACGCATTTGAGGCTAGAGTCATAACTTCACAAAATATACATATATATTGGACATGCTTCATGCTTGTGTAACATGTAGTACAATATATGGTGAAGAAGTTTCCATGCAGCTATCTTATTGCTTTTCATTTCATTGTTTGGTTTCTAAAATTTCGTCATACTGCTTGCGAGAGTACACAACCCTGACTTTTAGTTTCATTAGATCCTTTTTAACTCTAACTTCTAACCAGATATAACCTTAGCAGCCTGTAATTTATCGCTTCTGACATATGACATTTCATTCAATTCTGTGTGTCGAATGTACAAAAGGGTGGAAAAAAAGGACCAGATGAAACCCTATGATTTGATAAATGTTGTCCAAAAGTTTCCATGCAGTTATTACATCTTATACGTTACTGAATTAACTATGCCAAGGGTCCGGCTATTCACACCCCGTTGTTTTCTCTTCACCCCCCGGCTAAAATTTTAGAATTTAATTTCCAAATTTACCCTTTTAACAACTAATTAGACAACTTATCTAATGTTGTACAATGGTTAAAAAAATCAGCCGTGTGTGTGTGTGTGTGTATATATATATATATATATATATATATATATATATATATATATATATATATATATATATATATATATATATGGGTATTCGACGCTAAATTGCAAACAATAACTTAAAATTCAAAATCAGCATTGTACATGATCTTTTTAAAAAAATAAAGATAGAAATTAAAAATAATGACTAAAAAATAAAAATAATGATTAAAATTTTATAAACCGTACAATCGGCGATGTGTACCATTACGATACGGAAACTTTCGAAGTATACAGAAATTTCAATCAACGACGCTGTCTACAAATGTTAATTTATTCAATCAAAATTTTAAAAGGAGAGAGCAGTGGAAATAAATTGCAAGTTGGAAAGTAGAAAAAAAAAAAAAAAAAAAACATGAGAATGATAATGTAGTAAGGGCATTTTCGGATTAAACTGGAGTGGGAAGAGAAAATGATGGGATGCACATTTTATTTTCTAATTAGTGGGGGGGGGGGTGAAGAGCAAATTATGGGGTGTTAATAGCCGCACCCCTATGCCAATAGTTATGCGAGTCAATAGAAGAAATGAATATATCCTGTATACATAATATATTGATAAGGGAAACTTTATAATTTATATACGATCATAAGCACAAAAATTTGTTAAACGTCGAAGTAATATATTTATCACTTAAACCCCAAGAAAATTAGTATGGCATCAAGAAGCGCAAATGTATGAATTAAAGGTTAAAACAATCGCTAGTTGTACAAAGAGTTCTCTGAAAGAGACTTGAATCTAGAAACCAGTCATTCGGTCAAGTCGTTCATTTTTTCTTGATGAGCAACTCGTTTTAATTAATTTTCTTCAAATTTGAATAATCAAGGATGTTTGAGACTTCGTTAGCACTGCCCTTCTGAAATTTGACTGCTGCTTAATCCAAAGTTGGTCCATATGCTAGTTACGTGTAAAATTCTGATGACAGTCATTTTGAATGGATACTTTTATTTTGTGGAAATTGTTGGACTAAACCAAATTAATGGATGCATCTATTTAAGTGCCTTTTGATTTTCCATATTCCGGTCAAATAGTCATCTTGTTGTTCTAAACTTAATTAACTCTCTCATAAAATACTATGTACTCAGCCTATATAAATTGGTGTATGCTATGAACTTGCTGTAAGGAGAAAAACAGTCTAAATATAATATAATCTGTTTTGCAGACTTTCCATATTTCTCTCCAACTTTTTTATATATCAAACTATTACTAATCAGTCCTTTTCTCCTCTCTTCTATCAAAATATCCCCAAATATCCAACAGATTGGTATCACAGCCTTTCCCTTGCCTGATACTCCAATAGAAATTTGATTAACATAGTAAAATAGCAAATTTCCTATAAATTGTTTAAAAGAAAAGTTCCAATGGCAATGAATACAAAAATAGATGCTTACTCATCTTCCACTCTGTATGCTCATGAATCAAACGGACATAGCGGAAGCGGAGAGGCTGATGCAGAGGGATGGACGAAGGTGGTTTGGAAGAAGCGCAAAAGGGTGTGCGAAGAGGGCAGATCTGGTCAGACTAAGATGATCAAAGGTAATCTGGGCAAATCTGATCGTGACATTGGCTATAATGGCCATAGTTTGCGATGGCTAGCACCGCCAGTTAAAACAGTGGCTGATGCTAGCCGACGCAAACTATCGCTCAACCTGATACTTACTCGTAAACCAAATAACAAAATTTTCACAATTTCCCAAAGCATCTTTTCGTTACGCATGAAAAAAACACATTTGTCGTCGACCGTGGATGTCTCCCCTCAACCATCGTCGTTGCCCACATTTTGGTCGCTCTCTCCATTATCTGCCTCCTCTTCAACTTATGTATAATAATTTAAACACTTATTGTGGAAATCGATTGATTGTGGGTTCAAAGTTGATGATTAATTAGTATTAGATGATGACACTAGTTTGTTAGTTGATTTGGGGATATAATTTAGGAAAATGAGTTGAATATGAATTTGTAATTAATGATTATTGTGTATTAGTTGATGATAATAATGTATTGGTTGAACTTGGAGATGTTAGCTAGTGGTTTGACTATTTAATTTGGAACTAAAAACTAACATTGATTTAAATTCAAAAGTTAATGTGTAATTATTGATAAATATACTTATGATAAGTTTAGTCGAATGTTTGTTACTTTACGCGATAATGAGTGTACAATTATTGATTTGTTAGCCTACTTTGTAAACTAGGTTATACAAAGTCAAGAAGTTAGAAGATTAAGTAGACAAAAGACACTCTGTTATGCATCCGGTTCGGATCGGAATTACAGGAGTAGGAGCAAAAATAAGACAAAGTAGGAAGGAAAGTATTCGGATCGGATCGGAGGTAGTAGGACTGATCCGAACCCTATCTGCTAGCCTATCCGATCCAAACCCAGTGCACTCTGCTACTCCGCTCCATGATCTCCTGGATATTCGGGGCAGTTACACCCACTTTCTACCCACGATGGCCACTAACTTGATGTGTTGGCGACACTAGAACTCATCTGATCCCAAAAGTCATGGAATGGAGGACACGTGTGCCCGATCCGAACCGAATTCTGGAGAAGTTTCCACCTATAAATAGATCCCCAAGGGTCGTTTGAAAGGGACTTTTGGCACTCTGAGAGTTTGAGTATCTTTGAGAACCGAATTCCAGCACTCCCAAACAATCCAAATCATCATTCAAGGTGTATCTTGAGTATAATTGAGTGAATGTATATGAAAAATGAGTGAGATTGAGTGAATATATTGTTGTATTTTCATCTACATCATCAAACAAAGTGATATAAAGTGGACATAGGCTCTTTAACGCCGAACCACTATAAATCTTGTGTCTCTTTTCTGTTTTTGATCACATTTTATTAGTCAATTTGGGTGTTAGAACCACTTTTTAGTCTAACATTTTGGTGCTTTCACTGAGAATCTTTCGAATTCTCTGGTTTTCTGGATTATCGTTCTACTTTTTGGACCGTTGAGTTCAAAGAAGTTAATCCCCAATTTCCGACGCTTTTAAGTACTTATTGGTTGATTGTTGAAGAATTATGGCTAAAGGAAAAGGCAAGGAAATTCAAACCAGTCGAGGGAACGAAGTTGGTGAAGATCAGCAAAACACGGTCGTGTCGAGGTCTCGTGGGCAAAGCTCGGGAGCGTATCGGACTGGCTCAGGAAATCCGAACTGATCGCAGAGGGAGAGCTCCGATCCGAACCGAGTAGAAGATGTTGAAGAGGTGCGCTCCCCTAACCCGAACCGATCCGGCTAGGTCACTTTGCTCTGATCCGATCTGACTCTAGGTGATGCTGGAACCTCTACTCGAGCCCCTCCAAATGCTCCGACTCCAGCCACCAGGACCAATGACCAGATCAATCCATCTGCGCCTGTCACCCAAGGAAATTTTTCACGCCTTCTCGATATGCTTGAGAGCACTAGGGAGGCTATGAGAATCCACGAGCGCACCAACCTTATGATGCAAGAGAATATGAGAATCATCAGTAGGAAAATTGGCGAGCTTCGCAGGCAGAGGACCCCTTCCCCAGTTCATCACACTGCACTGGATCAGTCTTCTTCTTCTGAGGAAGAACGACCTCGTGAAAGAAGGCCGCTTGAACGACCTCAGAATTTGGAACAAATGACTTTCGGATCTATGAGATCCCGCGAGGACGCTGCTAGTGTGTTAGGACCCGATGACCCGAGCTTGAGAGAGCCTATGTTGTTACCAATGCGAGGATCTCATGTTCTGCCTAGAGATCCTAACCTTACCAAACCCACTCAAGGACAAATGCTTCAGCCCCTTCCTCCCGAGATCGACTGGGAACGTAGGGAGCAAAGCAGAGCAGAAGCCGCTAGAAGAAGGAGGGTGTCCCCTGATCAGGAGCCCAGAGGAAACCCGAACATCAGAGCCAGGGAGCCTGAACGGCCCTTGACCAATACTGATGTATGGGCTATGGTATGCCAGATCATGTCTGAGAGTCGAAACTACACCAATGAAGATTATGGTATTGAGCGAAGCCATACTCCCTTTACTGATGACATTCTTGACTTTCAGTTCCCCCGACGATTTAATTTGCCGCAGATGGACAGATATAACGGGAGAACGGACCCGGGACAACATCTGATGCGATACGCATGGTTTATGAATGCTGCAGCTGCTCCTGACGCTGTGAAGTGTAAGGATTTCCCGATATACTTAGAAGACGTAGCATTACTATGGTTTACCCGACTTCCTCCTCGATCGATATCGAATTTCAAAGAGTTAAGTGAACGTTTTATGAATCAATTCCGACTTCACGCCCGAAAGTCTAAGACTGTTATCGAATTATCGAGAATTAAGCAAGCGTCGGGTGAGTCCTTGAAGTCGTATCTAGACCGTTTTAATTTAGCTGTAACAGAAGTCAGCGACCCTCATGAGCCTACCATCTTGATGGCTTTAATAGAGGGAGTTGATCCTGATTCAGAGTATGGAGATTATCTTTCTGGGAAGCCGCCTCCCACAAGAGAGTTGTTTTATGAGAAGGCCGATATTCAGTTAAGACGGGAGGAAGCAAGGGCAAACAGAAAGAGGAAGTCCCGAGCGGGCTCAAAAGAAGCTGTTTAGAGTAATGTTGTTGTAAAGAAGTCTGGAGAAAGCTCTGGGAAAGTCGAATTGTATGTTGAAAACAAGAATGGAAACAATAATAATGGAAACGGGGGCAACAACAACCGTACTGGGAATGGTAATAGAAGAAATAGGAACCGAGGAAGTAATTCTGACAAAAGACCCTGGTTCCAGACCTTTGAAAATTATTCACCGTTGAATGATACGTTAGAGAACATTTATTTGGACACGTATAATACAAAAAACTGCTGCCACGAGATTCGACAGAGAAAGAAATTGCTACCGGAAAATTTTGTTTATTTCACGGAACTCATGGACATTCAACGAACGAATGTCGACACTTGAGAGATGTGGTTGAGAAGTTGTTGCGTGAAGGTAAGTTGGATGAGTATAAGGCTGCTCCAAGGGACAGGGGGCAAGGAGGACAGGCCCCAAACCAGAATCAGTCTATTCCTAAGCCTACAGCGCAACAAAAGGGCAAAGGGATTGTCATTAACACCATAGTAGGTGGACTCCATCCAGCTATCCATAGTTTCAGAGCAATGGACCAATACGTTAATGCAGTTAAGCACATAGATGTGGATGAGTGCAATGATTTGGAAGATATCACCCCAGTGAAACAACAGAGGACGATATTCGATGATGTGGTGTTCCGTAGCAGAGACGACACCGGAATCCAATCACCTACCGAAGATCCGTTGGTTATTACCACTACTATTGGGCCGACACTTGTTCATAAGGTACTAGTAGACAATATTTTGTTTAAGAAGTCGTTTGATCAGATGAGACTCGAGTCTGGAGATTTGAAGCCCTGTGAAGGTTGGATCCGAGGCTTCAATGGGGCATCGACAGCTCCAATGAGGTATATAGAATTACCCGTAACATTGGGACAAGGGGATCGTCGAAGAGTACGAATGCTTCAGTTCGTAGTGCTAGATATAGATTCGCCCTACAACGCATTTTTAGGAAGGCCTGCCCTTGCAGAGTTCAGGGCTTGTATTGCACTATGGTGCTTATTGCTAAAGTTCTCAACTGAAGCCGGAACAGGAGTAATGAGGGGAGGCCAAGTCTCCGGGCGAGCTTGTTATATTGCTGAATTAAAGATGCTGATGAAGGGACTCAACATCGAGACTAAAAGTACTTCACCTCCTCCAAAGCAGGGTTCGGCATAGCAATTAGAGGGATCAGCCCTGAAGGAGTTGCGTAAGGGAATGCCTGAAGACCTGGATCCCAGAGAAGATGAGGAACCTGAGGATAGAAAAGAAACTCCTAACGAAACGACAGTGGATATACCCAT
This sequence comes from Allium sativum, assembly GCA_030737875.1. Taxonomy (NCBI): domain Eukaryota; kingdom Viridiplantae; phylum Streptophyta; class Magnoliopsida; order Asparagales; family Amaryllidaceae; genus Allium; species Allium sativum. The sequence goes on along the minus strand of CM060913.1, from coordinate 779,925,091 downwards.
TGATGAAGCTGATCCAGCAAACGTTTTGAAGATTGGATCCCAGTTGGATCCGCACCGAGCCAAAGAACTGGCTAACTTTCTGATGGCAAACCTTGATGTGTTTGCCTGGACCAACGCTGACATGTGTGGGATATCACCATCCATCATGAGTTATTCGCTGAGTATAAACCCAAAACACCCGCCTGTAAAGAAAAAGAGACGTATGCTGGGCCCAGAGAGGTCGGCAGCTCTAAAAGAAGAAGTGGAGAAGCTGAAAGAGAACGGATTTACTAGAGATTCGACATATCCCGACTGGATATCGAATCCTGTTTTGGTAAAGAAGTCAACGGAAAGTGGCGGATGTGTATTGATTTTTCAGACTTGAACAAAGCCTGCCCGAAAGATAGATTCCCACTCCCCAGAATAGACCAGCTTGTGGATTCGACGGCGGGACATGAACTCCTTTCTTTCATGGACGCATATTCCGGATACAACCAGATTCCCATGCATGTGCCCGATCAAGAGCACACGAGCTTCATTACAAATTTGGGGATGTACTGCTATGTGGTCATGCCTTTCGGATTGAAAAATGCTGGAGCTACCTACCAATGCTTGGTGAATAGGATGTTTTATAACCAAATAGGGAAGACTATGGAGGTTTATGTGGACGATATGCTTGTCAAATCGAGACAATCCTCTAGCCATACGCAAGACTTGGCAGAGATGTTCGGTATCCTGCGAAAGTATCGGATGAAGCTAAATCATTTGAAGTGCTCGTTTGGGGTGGCATCTGGAAAGTTTCTAGGTTTCATCGTGAGCTCTCGAGGAATTGAAATTAATCCCAGTCAAATAGCAGCGATAAGGAACATTGAAGAACCACGAAGAATCAAAGATGTCCAAAGTCTTGCGGGGAAAGTGGGTGTATTGAGTAGATTTATCTCCAAAGCAACAGGCAAATGCGTCCCCTTTTTTGACTTGATAAAAAGGGGAAAGAAAATTTTTGAATGGACTCCGGACTGTGTTGAGGCCTTTCGAAATCTATTGGACTTACTAGAGAGACCACCGATTTTGTCGAAGCCAGTGGATCATGAAGAGTTGTTTGTTTATCTAGCAGTATCGGCTCACGCCGTTAGCACCGCCTTGGTCTGGGAAGAAGACAAGGTGCAAAGGCCCGTATATTACGTAAGTAAGAAATTGGCAGTTGTAGAACGTAACTACCCAAGGATTGAGAAGTGTTAGACCAAAAAGTGGTTATAACACCCAAATTGACTAATAATACGATATAAACGAGATCAAAAACAGAAAGGAGACACAAGATTTATAGTGGTTCGGCGTTAAAGAGCCTACGTCCACTTTATATCACTTTGTTTGATGATGTAGATGAAAATACAACAAGATATTCACTCAATCTCACTCACTTTTCATATACATTCACTCAATTATCCTCAAAATATACTTTGAATGATGATTTGGATTGTTTGGGAGTGCTGGAATTCGGTTCTCAAAGATATTCAAATTCTCAGAGTGCCAAAAGATCCCTTCAAGTGAGCCTTAAAGGTCTATTTATAGGTGCAAATTCTCCCAAAAAGGGGTTCGGGTTGGAGGTACGTGGCATCCATCCCTGGAGATGCGGGTTCGGAGCTCTCCAGATGGTGACAGCGCATCAAGCGAGTGGGAGAACGTGGGCAATCATGCGTGTAACCGCTCCGCATCTTTAGGAGAACATGGGAATGAAGCGGCTTTCATTCTGTGCTCGGGTCGGATAGGCCAGGTAATGGGGTTCGGATCGGAGCATCATATCCAATCCGGACCGATTCAAGTTCTGTCTTTCCTCACTTTGTCTAGCTTTGTTTTTCTCTGATTACATCCGATCTGATCCGGTTTCTAGGCAGATTATTCTCTAATACTTGATCCTTTAGCTTTGCATAGCCTATTTCACAAAGTAGGCTAACATTTTGCCCTCTCAAAGAATGCTTCTGTTGAAGACAAAGTGTGCTTTGATGTTATCTGCTCATTGGTGTTTGAATTTGATTTTGACTTGTTGAGAAGTCGTTTCTACAGACATATATAGACACGTTGCTTCAGAAAGTTGCATCTCTTGATGTCTATATATACTTCGCATAGTATGTGAATCCCTTTATTTATTTTCAAACAACTGGGAGAGCTCTTGTTAACATCCAGTTATCCTTCCAGTGGATTTTCTTTTTGAATTTTCTTTATATTTAAGTGAAAATTAGGGTCACATCCTTAAAATAAAACTTAATTAGGCTCACATCCTCCTGTTTCAAAACATATAAATTACATCCCTAATTTCAAACATCGTCTGATATTTTTACAAAAATGCCCTTTTTCTTAATTCACGCCGTATTTACCTAGGTCGGATCTACTTATTACGTAATTAGTTTTTTTTTCTTTTCCAGAAACCTAATTTTCGTTCTCCATGGCGGCGGCGGCTCCAATGAAATTCATGGCCTCCTCTAATCGGTGGCTGCTTCCTCCATCGCCGCCTGAGGTTATCTCTTCTCAATCCAAATCCTGATTCGTCAGCATAAATCTAATTCGTCAGCCTCACTTCTAGCAACCAAAATCGTGATCCGCATCTTCTTAATCGGTGAATCCGCAATTCCTGGACAGCCTCCTAATCACGATTTTAGTCAAAATTGAAAGCTCCTCCGCTGGTGATCTTCATCTTCATCTTCTTCTTCGTTCAGGCAACGGGTTAGTAATTCAGTACCCTAATTATGCAGTTATTTGAAAATCTATTTGTATGGATTTTTGTATGGGTTAGTAATTCAGGCAACGGGTGTTACAGATCTTCCTAAATGTAACCCGCGGCTTCATATGTCGCTAAACAATAGAAAGTTGGATGCTTTAATCTTTTTGTGTGGACTATTGACCTGTAATTTGATCTGCATGTGACTTGTTTATGGTTGTTCTCGTTGCCTAAGTTTAATTTTGATGAGAAATTCACTGAACTCAAGTATTTTATTTTTTTTTGGATTTTTTTTCCTGTAATCGTTTGTAATTTCAGCATGCATTTCAAGCATAAAACAAATTTGAGCGAGATATGTTTCCTTACATCTGGAGGTTGAGTGGTGCTTCATAGTTCCTTATGGACGTACTGTGTAGTTCTTATGCTTTTGTTTTTTGAAACAAGTAAAAAATTGTGTCTTTGTTGTCAATTGAGGTTTTGTCTGAAATTGAACTATACTTTCCGCTATATTAACTTTGTATGGATGTTTCAAAAAAAAATTGTTTTGAACTAATGGAGTTTTTATGTTTCAAAAAAAAAAAAAAACTTTGTATGGTACTGCTCTGATGAAACTGGAGTCGAGTTGCATAGCTTGATATAGGAAAATATATTTGATTTTTGCTGAACTTCTGATAAAAAGTTGCGGACAAATATGCAGCTATTCTTATTATATGCATATATGTATGCAATTTTTGATGAAAATACAAACAGAAAAACATTCAAAATCGCGATCTGTAAGATGTAGGAAAATATCTTTGATTTTTGCTGAACTTCTGATAAAAAGTTGCGGACAAATATGCAGCTATTCTTAATATATGCATATATGTATGCAATTTTTTATCAAACAAACAGAAGAACATATTATTTTACAAATATATTCATATTTTTATGCATATATCTGGAATACCTGCATATAAATATTCAGAAATTATTGTGTAAGATGTAGGAAAGTATCTTTGATTTTTGCTGAACTTCTGATAAAAAGTTGCGGACAAATATGCAGCTATTTTTAATATACGCATATATGTATGCAATTTTTTAACAAACAAACAGAAAAACATATTATTTTACAAATATATTCATATTTCGATGCATATATCTGGAATACTTGCATATAAATATTCAGAAATTATTGTTATTTTGCTGATTTGTACGCATGTATTTATATTATTCTGAAGCAATTTTTGTAATTTAGGTTACTGCACATTAAGCTTATTAATGTTGATTTTCTTTTTTTGCTAACAGTGTTCCGGCGGATATTGGTGTAGTGGTGTTGTTGAAGCTTGGTCGTCCATCTTTTTCCAAATGATTGAAATCTACAGTTGTTTCTACAGAGACTATAAGATGTGGTTTGCGCAATAAACTGGGTCTTAACAAAATTACTTGTTCTGCAAAAGACCATCATCTTTGCTTTGTAAATGTTTTGAAATTTTTTATGTAGTACATGTAAATGTGGTCTGTACTTATTTTTTGATGTAGTACATGTAAATGTTATGAAATTTTTCATGTATGTATGCACATATTTCTGTTATTTGCATATATATATATATGCATCTTATTATAATTATATGTATTTACTTTTTTGTCATTTCTTTTGTTTCAGCAATTATGTAGTACAGTTTTGTATATGTATGCAATTATTTCACTTAGTTGCATAAATTTATGCAATTTTAAGTAACATTTGTATGTAATTGTTTAGTTTTTCGTAAAAATCAAAAATGTTAATAAAAAAATTGTAGTCCCTACGTTCGAGTAATTATTTATTTCTGTATAATATTAATTTATGCACGTCTACTTCATTGTTGCGCAAAACTAATAATTTTTTTATGCACAATATTAATATATGTATGCAATTTTACGTAATATATGTATCTAATTCTCTAGTTTTTCGTAAAAATCAAAAAAAGTAAAAAAAAAAAATGTTGTTGGAGTGATAGACGGTTTTCCAGAATTGTAGGATTTAGTTTATGAGCGAGATAATAGGAGCGATAGACTGAGTAAATGAGGACAAACAGTTGTTGGATAGTTTTTTAGGTGTATAAGGGTAGATCTGGAATTTTTTTAGCGGAAATTCAAAAATAGGGATGTATTCTATATTATTTTTATCACCGGGTTTTTTTTATATTTTGAAACTTAATAGGGACCTGTAAAAAACGCACCCTATATTTAATTCAATTCAGATGCTAAGTTAATACATGAAATTCCATTAGATTCGGGTTCCGACCCGAACAGTCTCACCTCTTCTTTCATTTGGTATCAAGTTAGCGGGCCAGATTACGTCACTGGGCTCTCATTCCGGTCCAAGCGGAAAAGTAGGCAGGAATACGAGTAGTCACCGTAACTCTATATAAGCCTATCACCTTTTTCTTTCTTCCTCTCTTTCTTCTTATTTGCTTTTTCTCAGCCGATTGAACACAGAAACCCTAGCCCTCTGAAACTCAAAAAAACTCTTTATTAATCATCAAATCGAATTCGTAAGTGAATCTTGAACTTGATTTTCTTGATAATAATCGATTTCGATTATGAATTACAGTCGGTTTGATCGATCTGGGCATGGGTTTGGTTCGATTTGCTAGTACAGCCTCCTCTTCCCTCACCATCGTCGTTGGTGGCTCAGTCGCCACTTCGAGGCGCTGGGAAGATGGAATTAGGGCTCGCTATAATGGATAAAACCAATGAAAACTTGATCTTGGTTGGGGCCACGAGTACGAAATTAGGTTCTAAGTTTGAAAAAGAGGAAGATGGAAGAGGTTGCAGGGGATCGGTTCGGGTGATGGAGTGTGGATCATGGAGAAGAAGAAAGGGAAGGGAAGTTCACAAAATCGGATCGGGTTGGAGTAAAGAATCATGAAGAGAATCTGGACTTACTCAATTGGATCGGGTCGGACTTGTAAACAAAAAGGAGGGCAGGAATCGCCTTATCGGATCGGATCGGGAATTGAAACAAAGGAAGTAAAAGGGGATGGCTGCTTAATCCGATCCGGACCATTTCAGAAGTCCTCCTGTGAACCGATCCGATTTTGATTCCTGGACACCAATACCGATTCTCAGCTAAGATGAGGCCTTACCCTTCGATTCGATCCCAAAGCACACATCCGAACCGAACCGAAGAAAACAATCCAATTTAACACTTAAGAACTTGCTTAACTAGCCCATTCAATTCTTGACATGATCTTCCAACTTAATGGACAGTTAGGATAGTGCCTTACGAATCATAAACAAATGTCGAGAACTGTTCTGAACATCATCGCTTCGTCAGAACTTTACATTACGCTTTCAAGTGTTCACTTTGCATTTCCTGCACACATCGTACACACTTTAGTTCACACATGTGCACAGGGGGACACGAGCTAATTTACTCTAACTTCTGTTATTACTTCTTCGATAGTTTAGTGATCATGGCCGAAAGACATTCTTCTAGACTGGCAAAAAAGAAAGAGGTCCCAGGGACATCCAATAAAGTCACTCTTGACGACATATCTTCTTCCTCAGACCCTGAATGGGACGACGAGGGATCAGATTGTGAAGTAGAGGCGCATAAAAGTGAAACGCCTTCTGACAGTGAAGTTTCTCTGGGCTATGAAGAGGAAGGAGGGGTTGGAGATAATCGAGCTCCTGACGAATTTGAGTCTGCCATCATATTGGAATCACCTCAAGATTCTGTTGAATCGACAATTGACAACGACAGACTTACTCCAATATGCTTAAAGCACGGGATACTGAAAAATGATACCCTGGTGCCGTCAAAAACTGACCGTCCTCATAATCCTCCGGAGGGATTTATGGCAATCACCCGATTGATGTGCATGGTTGGAGCTATTCCACCGTTTTCTCCTTTTGTCGTCGACTTTCTAAGACAGATGCAGATTGCCCCCATGCAGCTGCATCCCAACTCCTATGCTTACCTATATGCTTTATATGTAGCATATCGCGAGATCTTAGGCACAGAGCTCACTTTTGATGACATTCATTTCTTTTATAACTTCAAGCATCGGACTCGGGAAACTCCTTCTTTCTCTTACTTCGAGTTTGTCCCAAAAAGGAAAATAATTTCAGCACCGTTCAGCAGCAAGGCCGGCGATTCCAAGCTGGAATGGTTTTATATAAGGCAACAGCCCGGGTGTGCTAGGAGATGGACAAAATCGAGTAAGGCACTGGTTTTCTAAATCTCAACTCTGAATGTCCACGCCACCACATTAATCCGTTTTCTTTTTGTTTGTAGTTGATAATCCAAAACAAATATCGGGTCAAGTGTATTTTGATCGGATGCATCAGCTCCTCAATGGTGACAAAAAATTTATAACTATCGACGAGGTCCTCAAAGACGAATATTTTCATCACCACGGGCTACTGTCCATTACCCGTAGCATAGGTCACCGGTTAGGTCCATACGTATACATCCCTTCGGTGGAAGTAATTCCAGAAATGGGAGAGAGCTCGAAAGGCCCCACAATATCGCTTCGAACTTCGCCTTCTCCAACTTCAACTCAAGACGATGAGTTGGCTAACATACCTGAAAAGCACCGAGAAGGGTACATCACTCCTGGGGATGTTATTTCTCCTGAGAAATCACCATCTCCTAAAGAACAGCCAACAGGCGCTTCCCAAAGAGATGCCCCTACTGTTGATGATCCTACATTTCAGGGCTTGGGAGATCTCCCCCTTCCTGACACTATTTACACTTCCGAGGATTTTGGCACAAATCCTTTAGTTTTTACTTCTTCGGAGGTGGCTACTCCTGTTAAGGCCAAAGAGCCCACTCGCACTGGCTGGGCTTCAGACTCTGGTTTGTCGGAGGGGGGACACCACTTAGGATGCACTTAACACAATAGCACCCCACTTCACAGCACTTACTTCTTATGAGAATACTGATTCTGAATTCCACTTACATTGTTGTGCAGGTACAATGTCTCGTGCTCACTATGACATCAGGAAATTACGCCGCAGCATGACCAGACCCCCTCATGATGTTGAGCATGATCGTCGTGAAAGCCGCGGTAGGGAGGATAGAAGGCCCTATGATTCTTATCAGTCGCGGACTTCGCGTTCTCGCCCTCCCGTTCGGTCAGATCCAGAGCGATATAAGGGCTACCAAGGCCGTCGAGAAGATGACAAGTCGCAGTCAAAAGACCCAATTTTTTCTCAAGAAAAGCGCAGTAGGGAAAGGAGCCCGCCTAGAGATGCCGAATCGCGAAGCAAGCGCAAGGTTCCTGCTAAGCTGCCTAGAAAGGGTGAGGAGGCCATTGAGCCCTCCACACATAACGATACCGAGCTGACATTCCCCGCACCTCCACCATTGGACGCTGAAACTGCAATTAAGCGAGCATACCTGGAGGAGCAGTTCCCCGACCACTACTTCGAAAACTTGACTTTCCTTCCTGCTCTTGAGCCTATTTCCTCGAGGTGGGCAGACGAGGCCAAAGCAAAAATTGATGCAGTCGAAAAACAATATTCGGAGATGTTCAAGTACTCGCGCAACCTCTCCAGAATTATCCGAACTCTAATCACCGATATAACTCGATGAAGAAGACTGCAGAAGCTGATGCAAAGGCCTTGAAAATTTTAGGGAAAGATCTTGAGGATACACAGGCCCAACTTGTTATCGCTCAACGGGATGTTGCTAGGTTCAAGCAACAATTTGAAGATCTACAAAAACATTATCATGACTTGCTTGAGTCCCATAATCAAGAGCGTTCGGAGCTGAAAAAACAAGCAGAAGACGCCAAGTCGATAATGCCAAAATGCAACTTGCTTACGCTGCCCTTGAGCGAAAGAAGGCCGAATTAGCGAAGAAAAATGCCGAATTGGAGAAGAAAAACGCCGACTTGGCTTCCAAGTTGATGGAGGCCGAGAACAGAGCTGCCCTGGCGGAGGGTAATGTTGAAAGTGTCATCAAGTCGGCCGAAGAATCCCGCAAGCAGTTGGCAGAGGCCCAGGAGGATGTACAGGGCTTTGGTGAATTACTAATCGAATTTTTGGCACATATAATCCGTCACCGAAACATCTCTTGGATCGATGATTATCCGACTACCTTGGTCCATGTGTGGAGCCAAATTGTTGAATGGGAGAAAGAAGAACTCAAGGTAGATTCCATCGACGAGGAAAAATTCATGGAAAAATATCTAAGAGATGACGAGCCGGCAAGTCTGGCTGAAGGGCGTCGCCTGATTGCTACTGCCATGGAGGAGGAAAAGCGAAAGGCTAAGCAAAAGGACATCTTGGAGGCTGGTTCTTCTTCCACTGCCGCTGAAACTTCTGAAGTAGAGGGATATGACCCCGAAAACCCGGCGATCCCTCGAGCATCTCTTTTATCTCCTATTCCTGAGTCGACTTCAGAGATGGCAGCTACTCCAGCTGAGAAATCATTGGAAGGTATTTCTACCTTTTCACCCCAATTCGTCAAAGCTGTCTCCACTTTCCATCACATAGTCGGGCAATCGATGAAGGACCCTTTATTTTCTCCCGAGTTGATAACTGTTGCTTCTCATTCCGCAGGTGCTGAACCGTCCGAGAAGGCAGACGTGCCTCAGGGAACCAATGCCGAAGCAAAGTCAGCGGAGAAGGCTGAAGGAGACAAGGGTAAGGCTGACGCTCCTCACGATGGCGAAATGATAAACGCCTTAAAGGATGACAGTGGCAATGAGGGACATGAGGAAGACCCTGAGGTGGCTATAGTTGGGGAGTCAAAAAGAGCTGATGACATCACTTTAGCTGCCTTGAAAGCCGAACAAGAAAAGCGTATGCAGCTTAAAGTTGAAGACCTGGACCCCGAATGCCTTAAACCTCTCGCAGTGGTGGATGCTGGATCAAGGTTAGTTGTTAAGCTTTCGACTAGGTCTATCCCAGAAGAACTTGCTAAAAAGTCTTCTCTTGATTCCAGTGTTCTGATTCCTGGGAAAAAATCAACCGATTCCAGCACTTCAGTCTCAGGGAAGAAAAAACCAAGGCTCATTTTAACTGGTGCTGAAAGAGAGGCGAAGGATGCTTAGAAGGCTGCTAAAAAATCCAAGTCCACTTCAACGTCTAAGTGATGAAGTGTTTTGCTTTATTTTAGTATTTAATTGGCCCACAATTATTGTAACGTGTGTGGCCCTCGCATCTTCTTTTTTGCTTGTTTTCCTGTACAAACTCATGCGTTTGTAAATAAAAATAATTTATTTCCTGCAATGCCTGTTAGTCGTTAGTTCAGTACTTATGTAAAAATGTAAATGCATGTCTTACTAAAGTTGTGTAATGGAGTCATAGTGGGGGGAATATGTGTGTACATGTATGCCCCCTGTCAATCTTGAAAAACTATTCAAGATTAAATTAAAAAGTCCAAATCTCCCCGATTCTCTGATGGGGGTCGCATTCCTTTCGTCATTGATGCATGTTCTTTTCCGGCATCTTTTATACTCTCATGTCTTATATCCAGGTTAGAGTTCTTGCTGAGGCAGTCTCTCATCTGGGTGCACCTTCACGCCTCAGAGGACGTCGTCTTCCCGTCCTTTATACTCACTCTCAATTCTTGAGAGTTAGAGTTAAGAATGTCGTCTTCCCATTCTTTTATGTCTTATTGTATAGACAGTCGTTGTGTTTGTTCCTGCATATAAGCCATCTCCAACTTTCCAGATTTTAATTTAACATCTCGTATTCCACAGTCACAATAGAATAATAGTTGAAGATATAAATAATGCAGGAAAGTAAATTGCACACGATATTTTTATAGTGGTTCGGCTAAGTCGTAGCCTACATCCACTTTATAGTCCTTTGTTCGCATCAACAGACTTTTCTAAGGCAAGTCGTGCCTTTTTACAGGGTTCATAAGAAAAAACAAAAGAAAATACAGCATCCCTAATTCAAATATCGCATCAAGTGTTGGGCATTCAAAGCCCTAGGCACTTCTTCGCCATCTACGGTCGTTAACTTGAAGGCTCCTGTCTCAAGTTTCCGTTGGACGACGAATGGTCCTTCCCACTTTGGACCGAGATGAGGAAGGGATGGAAAAACTCGCTTTAGCACCAAATCTCTTGGTTCAAAGGTTCTAAAATGAACTTTCTTGTCATAATAGTGTGCCATCTGACATCGATGTCTTGACACACGCAAGTCGGCCTCGTCCTTTTTCTCTTCGACCTCATCAAGGGACTCGAGGAGGAGTGCCCGATTCGTCATCGGGTCATAATATGTCACCCTGTAAGAGGGAACTTCAAGCTCTACCGGGATTACCGCTTGTGAACCAAATGAGAGAGAGAAAGGAGTATGGCCGGTAGCTGTCTTAAACGTTGTTCGATATGCCCATAGAGCCAAGGGCAATTCATCCACCCATTTTGCTTTTGCATGTTCCAACCACTTCTTGAGGATGGACTTTATGACTTTATTTATTGCTTCTACTTGCCCATTCGACTGTGGATGGGCGACTGTAGTGTACCGCTTGTCGATCTTGTATTTCTGGCAAAAATTTCTGAATTCGGCACCATAGAACTGGGTTCCATTATCGGTTATAATGGTCCTTGGAATCCCAAATCGGCATATGATATTTCTAACAACAAAACTTATCACCTTTCTCGCTGTGATTTTGGTTAAGGGCTCAGCTTCCACCCACTTCGTAAAATAGTCCACGGCGACTATTGCATACTTCGCTCCTCCTTTGGCAATCGGTAGAACTCCGATGATGTCAATTCCCCACATGGAAAATGGCCACGGACTCACCATTGACTTGAGCTGGGTCGGTGGTGCTCTGGGGATCTTGGCGAACCTCTGGCATTTGTCGCAGCGTCGTGAGTAATCAGCTGCATCTTTATTAATAGTGGGCCAGAAATACCCATACCGCAATACCTTTTTTGCTAAAGTCTGACCCCCCGTATGATCTCCACACTCACCTTCGTGTACTTCCCTTAGTACATGCTTGATGTCGTCGTGCGCTATACATAGTAATAGGGGCATAGAAAATCCTTTCCGATAAAGGGTATTATCTTGAAGGATGTATCTGGTAGCTTTGCGAACTATGGCTCGCCTCTCACTCTTCTTTGGCGGGAGTACTCCATTTCTAAGGAAATTCTTGATTGGGGTCATCCACGACTCCCTCTCCGGTTCTGCTTCGAAAGCTAATTCAATTTACATTAACTCAAAGCTTGGCGATCCCAATGTCTCAATTGGAACCATTTCGGTTTCCTCCGGGTTGTCAGAACTTGCCAGCTTCGCTAGCTGGTCTGCCTTCTGGTTTTCAGCTCTTGGGATACGCGTTATGTTATACCGTTCCAAGTTGCTCAACAGCTCCTTCACTTTTCCAAGATAGGTAATATGTCGAGGTCCCCGGGCCACAAACTCCTTTCGCACTTGGCAGACAACTATTTTGGAATCGCAGAATATGTCCAATGCCTTTATTCCGAATTCCTTAGCAAGTTTCAGGCCGGCAATCAGGGCTTCATATTCAGAGTCATTATTGGTCGCTGAAAATTCTAGTCGCAGAGCATAATATAACGATCGTCCTTCAGGAGTACCTAAGACGACTCCAGCTCCGGACCTTCGGTCATTCTTAGCTCCGTCTGTGTACAACTTCCATGGATCTAATTTTAATTCCTCCTCTGATTTGACCACCTTATCATCGATCGTCTCTTCCTCCGGAATTGTGAACTCTGCTATAAAGTCAGCTAGAGCTTGCCCCCTGATCGATCTCCGCGGCTGAAAATTTAAATCAAACTGACTTAATTCAATATTCCACTTGATCAACCGTCCTAATGCTTCGGGTCTTTGCAACACCTGTCTCAGAGGCTGATCAGTGTATATGATTATTGGGTGAGCTTGAAAATAATGGCGAAGTTTTCGGGAGGCGATCAGAAGGCTGTAAGCAAGCTTTTCAATCCTTGGGTAGTTACGTTCTACAGCTGCCAATTTCTTACTTGCGTAATATACCGGCCTTTGCACCTTGTCTTCTTCCCTGACCAAGGCGGTGCTAACGGCGTGAGCCGATACTGCTAGATAAACAAATAGCTCTTCATGATCCACTGGCTTCGACAAAATCGGTGGTCTCTCTAGTAAGTCCAATAGATTTTGAAAGGCCACAACAAAGTCCGGAGTCCATTCAAAATTTTTCTTTCCCCTTTTTATTAAGTCAAAAAACAGGACGCATTTGTCTGTTGCTTTGGAGATAAATCTACTCAATGCAGCCACTTTCCCCGCAAGACTTTGGACATCTTTGATTCTTCGTGGTTCCTCAATGTTCCTTATCGCTGCTATTTGACTAGGATTAATTTCAATTCCTCGAGAGCTCATGATGAAACCTAGAAACTTTCCATATGCCACCCCAAACGAGCACTTCAAAGGATTAAGCTTCATCCGATACTTTCGCAGGATACCGAACATCTCTGCCAAGTCTTGCGTATGGCAAGAGGACTATCTCGATTTGACAAGCATATCGTCCACATAAACCTCCATAGTCTCCCCTATTTGGTTATAAAACATCCTTTTCACCAAGCGTTGGTAGGTAGCTCCAGCATTTTTCAATCTGAAAGGCATGACCACATAGCAGTACAACCCCAAATTTGTAATGAAGCTCGTGTGCTCTTGATCGGGCACATGCATGGGTATCTGGTTGTATCCGGAATATGCGTCCATAAAAGAAAGAAGTTCATGTCCCGCTGTCGAGTCCACAAGCTGGTCTATTCTGGGGAGTGGAAAGCTATCTTTCGGGCAGGCTTTGTTCAAGTCCGAAAAATCAGTACACGTCCGCCACTTTCCATTTGACTTCTTTACCAAAACAGGATTCGATATCCAGTCGGGATATGTCGGATCTCTAATAAATCTGTTCTCTTTCAGCTTCTCCACTTCTTCTTTTAGAGCTGCCGACCTCTCTGGGCCCAACATACGTCTCTTTTGCTTTACAGGTGGGTGTTTTGGGTTTATACTCAGTGAATGACTCATGATGGATGGTGATATCCCACACATGTCAGCGTGGGTCCAGGCAAACACATCCAGGTTTGCCTTCAGAAAGTTAGCCAGTTCTTTGGCTCGGTGCGGATCCAACTGGGATCCAATCTTTAAAACTTTTGCTGGATCGGCTTCATCAATGGGTATATCCACTGTTGTTTCGTTAGGAGTCGCCTTTCTATCCTCAGGTTCCTCATCTTCTCTGGGATCCAGGTCTTCAGGCATTCCCTTAGGCAACTCCTTCGGGGCTGATCCCTCTAATTGCTATGCTGAACCCTCCTTTGGAGGAGGTGAAGTATTTTTTAGTTTCGATATTGAGTCCCTTCATCAGCATCTTTAATTCAGCAATATAACAAGCTCGTCTGGAGACTTGATCTCCCCTCATTACTCCTATTCCGGCTTCAGCTGGGAACTTTAGCAATAAGCACCATGGTGCAATACAAGCCCTGAACTCTGCAAGGGCAGGCCTTCCTAAAAATGCGTTGTAGGGCGAGTCTATATATAGCACTACGAAATGAAGCATTCGTATTCTTCGACGATCCCCTTGTCCCAATGTTACGGGCAATTCTGTATACCCCATTGGAGCTGTCGATGCCCCATTGAAGCCTTGGATCCAACCTTCACAGGGCTTCAAATCTCCAGACACGAGTCTCATCTGATCAAACGACTTCTTAAACAAAATGTTGACAGAGCTTCCATTGTCTACTAGCACCTTGTGGACCAGTGCCGACCCAATAGTAGTGGTAATAACCAACGGATCTTCGGTAGGTGGTTGGATTCCGGTATCGTCTCTGCTACGGAACACCACATCATCGAACATTGTCCTTTGCTGCTTCACAGGGGTGATATCTTCCAAATCATCACACTCGTCCACATCTATGTGCTTAACTGCATTAACGTATTGGTCCATTGCTCTGAAACTGTGGATGGCTGGATGAGGTCCACCTACTATGGTGTTAATGACAATCCCTTTGCCCTTTTATTGCGCTGTAGGCTTGGGAGCAGGCTGATTCTGGTTTGGGGCCTATCCTCCTTGCCCCCTGTCCCTTGGGGCAGCCTTATACTCATCCAACTTACCTTCACGCAATAACTTCTCAACCACATCTCTCAAGTGTCGACATTCGTTCGTTGAATGTCCGTGGGTTTCGTGAAATAAACAAAATTTCCGGTAGTAATTTCTTTTTCTGTCGAATCTCGCGGTGGCGGTTTTTTGTATAGCAAAACATTGTACGTGTCCAAATAAATGTTCTCCAAAGTGTCATTCAACGGTGAATAATTTTCAAAGGTCTGGAACCGGGGTCTTTTGTCAGAATTACTTCCTCGGTTCCTGTTTCTCCTATTACCATTCGCATTACGGTTGCTGTTGCCCCCGTTTCCATTATTATTGTTTCCATTCTTGTTTCCAACATTCACTTCGACTTTCCCAGAGCTTTCTCCAGACTGCTTTACAGCAACATTACTCTGAACAGCTTCTTTTGAGGCCGCTCCGGACTTCCTTTTTTTGTTTGCCCTTGCTTCCTCCCGTCTTAACTGAATATTGGCCTTCTCATAAAACAACTCTCTTGTGGGAGGCGGCTTCCCAGAAAGATAATCTCCAAACTCTAAATCAGGATCAACTCCCTCCATTAAGGCCATCAAGATGGTAGGCTCATGAGGGTCGCTGACTTCTGTTACAGCTAAATTGAAACGGTCTAGATACGACATCAAGGACTCACCCGACGCTTGCTTAATTCTCGATAATTCGATAACAGTCTTAGACTTTCGGGCGTGAAGTCGGAATTGATTCATAAAATGTTCACTTAGTTCTTTGAAATTCGATATCGATCGAGGAGGAAGTCGGGTAAACCATAGTAATGCTACGTCTTCTAAGCAAATCGGGAAAGCTTTACACTTCACAGTGTCAGGAGCAGCTGCAGCATTCATAAGCCATGCGTATCGCATCATATGTTGTCCCGGGTCAGTTCTCCCGTTATATCTGTCCATCTACGGCAAACTAAAACGTCGGGGGAACTGAAAGTCAAGAATGTCATCAGTAAAGGGAGTATGGCTTCGCTCAATACCATAATCTTCATTGGTGTAATTTCGACTCTCAAACATGATCTGGCGTACCATGGCCCATACATCAGCATTGGTCAAGGGCAGTTCAGGCTCCCTGGCTCTGATGTTCGGGTTTCCTTTAGGCTCCTGATTCGGGGACAATCTCCTTCTTCTTTCGGCTTCTACTCTGCTTTGCTCCCTACGTTCCCGGTCGATCTTGGGAGGAAGGGGCTGAAGCATTTGTCCCTGAGTAGGGTTGGTAAGGTTGGGATATCTAGGCAGAACATGGGATCCTCCCATTGGTAATAGCACAGGCTCTCTCAAGCTCGGGTCATCGGGTCCTAAAACACGAGCAGCGTCTTCGCGGGATCCCAGAGACCCGAAAGTCATTTGTTCCAAATTCTGAGATCGTTCGAGCGGCCTTCTTTCACGAGGCCGTTCTTCCTCAGAAGAAGAAGATTGATCCATTGCAGTGTGATGAATTAGGGAAGGGGTCCTCTGCCTGCGAAGCTCGCCAATTTCCCTACTCATGATTCTCATATTCTCTTGCATCATAAGGTTGGTGCGCTCGTGGATTCTCATAGCCTCACTAGTGCTCTCAAGCATGTCGAGAAGGCGCGAAAAATCTCCTTGGGTGACAGGCACAGATGGATTGATCTGGTCATTGGTCTTGGTGGCTGGAGTCGGAGCATTTGGAGGGGCTTGAGTAGAGGTTCCAGCATCACCTAGAGTCGGATCGGATCAGAGCAAAGTGACATGGACGGATCGGTTCGGATTGGGGGAGCGCACCTCTTCAACATCTTCTACTCGGTTCGGATCGGAGATCTCCCTCTGCGATCGGTTCAGATTTCCTGAGCCAGTCCGATCTGCTCCCGAGCTTTGCCCACGAGACCTCGTCACGACCGGGTTTTGCTGATCTTCACCAACTTCGTTCCCTCGACTGTTTTGATCTTCCTTGCCTTTTCCTTTGGCCATAATTCTTCAACAATCAACCAACAAGTACTTAAAAGCGTCGGAAATTGGGGATTAACTTCTTTGAACTCAACGGTCCAAAAAGTAGAACGATAATCCAGAAAAACAGAGAATTCAAATGATTCTCAGTGAAAACACCAAAATGTTAGACCAAAAAGTGGTTCTAACAACCAAATTGACTAAAAATACGATAAAAACGAGACCAAAAACAGAAAAGAGACACAAAATTATAGTGGTTCGGCGTTAAAGAGCCTACGTCCACTTTATATCACTTTGTTTGATGATGTAGATGAAAATACAACAAGATATTCACTCAATCTCACTCACTTTTCATATACATTCACTCAATTATCCTCAAAATATACTTTGAATGATGATTTGGATTGTTTGGGAGTGCTGGAATTCGGTTTTCAAAGATATTCAAATTCTCAGAGTGCTAAAAGATCCCTTCAAGTGAGCCTTAGAGGTCTATTTATAGGTGCAAATTCTGCCAAAAATGGGTTCGGATCGGAGGTACGTGGCATCCATCCCTGGAGATGTGGGTTCGGAGCTCTCCAGATGGTGACAACGCATCAAGCGAGTGGGAGAACGTGGGCAATCATGCGTGTAACCACTCTGCATCTTTAGGAGAACATGGGAATGAAGCAGCTTTCATTCTGTGCTCGGGTCGGATAGGCCAGGTAATAGGGTTCGGATCGGAGCATCATATCCGATCCGGACCGATTCGAGTTCTGTCTTTCCTCACTTTGTCTAGCTTTGTTTTTCTCTGACTACATCCGATCCGGTTTCTAGGCAGATTATTCTCTAATACTTGATCCTTTAGCTTTGCGTAGCCTATTTCACAAAGTAGGCTAACAAGAAGCTTGCTTACAGCCTTCTCATTGCCTCCCGAAAACTTCACCATTATTTTCAAGCTCACCCAATAATCATATACACTGATCAGCCTCTGAGACAGGTGTTGCAAAGACCCGAAGCATCAGGATAGTTGATCAAGTGGAATATTGAATTAAGTCAGTTTGATTTAAACTTTCAGCCGTGGAGATCGATCAGGAGGCAAGCTCTGGCTGACTTTATAGCAGATTTCACAATTCCGGAGAAAGAGACGATCAATGACAAGGTGGTCAAATCAGAAGAAGAATTAAAATTAGATCCATGGAAGTTATACATAGACGGAGCCAAGAACGACCAAAGGTCCGGAGCTGGAGTCGTCTTAGTTACTCCTGAAGGACGATCGTTATATTATGCTCTGCGACTAGAATTTTCAGCGACCAATAATGACTCTGAATATGAAGCCCTGATTGTCGGGCTGAAACTTGCTAAGGAATTCGGAATAAAGGCATTAGAAATATTCTGCGATTCCAAAATAGTCGTCTGCCAAGTGCGAAAGGAGTTTGTGGCCTGGGGACCTAGACTTATTACCTATCTCGGAAAAATGAAGGAGTTGTTGAGCAACTTGGAACGGTATAACATAACACATATCCCAAGAGATGAAAACCAGAAGGCAGACCGGCTAGCGAAGCTGGCAAGTTCTGACAATCCAGAGGAAACCGAAATGGTTCCAATTGAGACGTTGGGATCGCCAAGCTTTGAGTTAATGGAAATTGAATTAGCTTTCGAAGCAGAACCGGAGTGGGATTCGTGGATGACCCCAATCAAGAATATCCTTAGAAATGGAGTACTCCCGCCAAAGTAGAGTGAGAGGCGAGCCATAGTTCGCAAAGCTACCGGATACGTCCTTCAAGATAATACTCATTATCAGCAAGGATTTTCTATGCCCCTGTTACGGTGTATAGCGCACGACGACATCAAGCATGTACTAAGGGAAGTACACGAAGGTGAGTGTGGAGACCATACGGGGGGTCAGACTTTAGCAAAAAAGGTATTGCGGTATGGGTATTTCTGGCCCACTATTAATAAAGATGCAGCTGATTACTCACGACGCTGCGACAAATGCCAGAGGTTCGCCAAGATCCCCAGAGCACCACCGACCCAGCTCAAGTCGATGGTGAGTCCGTGGCCGTTTGCCATGTGGGGAATTGACATCATCGGAGTTCCACCGATTTCCAAAGGAGGAGCGAAGTATGCAATAGTCGTCGTGGACTATTTTACGAAGTGGGTGGAAGCTGAGCCCTTAACCAAAATCACAGCGAGAAAGGTGATAAGTTTTGTGGTTAGAAATATCATATGCCGATTTGGGATTCCAAGGACCATTATAACTGATAATGGAACCCAGTTCGATGGTGTCGAATTCAGAAATTTCTGCCAGAAATACAAGATTGACAAGCGGTACACTACAGTCGCCCATCCACAGTCGAATGGGCAAGTAGAAGCAATAAATAAAGTCGTAAAGTCCATCCTCAAGAAGCGGTTGGAACGTGCAAAAGCAAAATGGGTGGATGAATTGCCCTTGGCTTTGTGGGTATGTCGGACAATGTTTAAGACAACTACCGGTCATACTCCTTTCTCTCTCTCATTTGGTTCAGAAGCGGTAATCCCGGTAGAGCTTGAAGTTCCCTCTCACAGGGTTATATATTATGACCTGATGACGAATCAGGCACTCCTCCTCGAGTCCCTTGATGAAGTCGAAGAGAAAAGGGACGAGGAAGACTTGCATGCGTCAAGACATCGATGTCAGATGGCACACTATTATGACAAGAAAGTTCGCTTTAGAACCTTTGAGCCAGGGGATTTGGTGCTAAAGCGAGTTTTTCCATCCCTTCCTCATCTCGGTCCCAAGTGGGAAGTACCATTCGCCGCCCAACGGAAACTTGAGACAGGAGCTTTCAAGTTAATGACCGTAGATGGCGAAGAAGTGCCTAGGGCTTGGAATGCCTAACACTTGATGCGATATTTGAATTAGGGATGTTGTATTTTCTTTTGTTTTTTTATGAACCCTGTAAAAGGGCACGACTTGCCTTAGAAAAGTCTGCTGATGCGAACAGAGGACTATAAAGTGGATGTAGGCTACGACTTAACCGAACCACTATAAAAATATCGTGTGCCATTTACTTTCTTGCATTATTTATATCTTCAACTATTATTCTATTGTGACTGTGGAATACGAGATGTTAAATTAAAATCTGGAAAGTTGGAGATGGCTTATATGCAAGAACAAACACAAAGACTATTTGTACAATAAGACATAAAAGAATGGGAAGACGATATTCTTAACTCTAAATCTCAAGAATTAAGAGAGAGTATAAAGGACGGGAATATGACGTCCTCTAAGGCGTGAAGGTGCACCCAGATGAGAGACCGCCTCAGCAAGAACTCTAACCTGGATATAAGATAGGAGAGTATAAAAGATGCCAGAAAAGAACAGGCATCAATGATGAAAAGAATGTGACCCCCATCAGAGAATCGGGGACATTCGGACTTTTTAATTTAATCTTGAATAGTTTTTCAAGATTGACTGGGGGCATACATGTACACTCATGTCCCCTCCATTAAGACTCCGTTACATGACTTTAGTATGACAGGCATTTGTATTTTTACATAAGTACTGAACTAACGACTAACAGGCATTGCAGGAAATGAATTATTTTTATTTACAAACGTATGAGTTTGTACAGGAAAACAAGCAAAAAGAAGATGCGAGGGCCACACTCGTTGCAACAATTGTGGGCCAATTATATACTAAAATAAAGCAAAACACATCATCATTTAGACGTTGAATTGGACTTGGATTTTTTAGTAGCCTTCTGAGCATCCTTCGCATCTCTTTCAGCATCAGTTAAAATGTGCCTTGGTTTTTTCCTCCTTGAGACTGAAGTGCTAGAATCGGTTGATTTTTTCTCGGGAGTCGGAACACTGGAATCAAGAGAAGACTTTTTAGCAAGTTCTCCTGTAATAGACCTAGTCGAAAGCTTAACAACTAACCTTGATCCAGCATCCACCACTGCGAGAGGCTTAAGGCTTTCGGGGTCCAGGTCTTCAACTTTAAGCTGCATACGCTTGTCTTGTTCGGCTTTCAAGGCGGCTAAAGTGATGTCATCAGTGCTTTTTAACTCCCCAACTATAGCCACCTCAGGGTATTCCTCATGCTCCTCGCCACCGCCATCATCTTTCAAGGCGGCTATCCTCTCGTCATCATGGGGAGCATCAGCCTTTTCTTTTTCTCCTTCGGCCTTCTCCGCGAATTCTGTTCCAGCGGTGGTCCCCTGAGGCACGTCTGTCTTCTCGGACGGTTCAGCACCTGCGGAATGAGAAGCAACTGTTATCAACTCGGGAGAAAATAAAGAATCCTTCATCGATTACCCGACTATGTGATGGAAAGTGGAGACAGCTTTGACGAATTGGGGTGAAAAGGTAGAAATACCTTCCGATGATTTGTCAGCTGGAGTAACCGCCGTCTCTGACACCGTCTCAGGAATGGGGGATAGAAGAGATGCCTGAGGGATCACTGGGTTTTCGGGGTCATATCCCTCTACTTCATAAGTTTCTGCGGCAATGGAAGAAGAACCAGCCTCCAAGATGTCCTTTTGTTTAGCCTTCTGCTTTTCCTCCTCCACGGCAGCTGCAATCAGGTGATGCCCCTCAGCCAGACGTGTCGGCTCGTCATCTCTTAGATATTTTTCCATGAGCTTGTCCTCGTCGATGGAATCTACCTTAAGTTCTTCCTTCTCCCATTCAACAATTTGGCTCCACACGTGAACCAAGGTAGTCGGATAATCTTCGAGCCAAGAGATGTTTAGGTGACGAATTATATGTGTAAAAAATTCGATCATTAATTCACCGAAACCCTGCACATCCTCCTGGGCCTCTGCCAGCTGCTTGCGGGACTCTTCGGCCGACTTGATGACACTTTCAACATTACCCTCCGCTAGGGTAGCCCTGTTTTCGGCCTCCATCAACTTGGAAGCCAAGTCAGCATTTTTCTTCTCCAATTCGGCGTTCTTCTTCGCTAAATCGGCCTTTTCTCGCTCAAAAGCAGCGTAAGCAAGTTGCATTTTGGCGTTATCTGACTTAGCGTCTTCTGCTTGCTTCTTCAGCTCCGAGCGCTCTTGAGTATGGGACTCGAGCAAGTCATGATAACGTTTTTGTAGATCTTCAAATTGTTTCTTGAAGCTAGCAGCATCCCGTTGAGCGATAGCAAGTTGGGCCTGTGTATCCTCAAGGTCTTTCCCCAAATTTTTCAAGGCCTTTGCGTCAGCTTCTGCAGTCTTTTTCATTGAATCAGTATCCGTGATTAGAGTCCGGATAATTCTAGAGAGGTTGCGCAAGTACTTGAACATCTCCGAATATTGTTTTTCAACTGCGTCAATTTTTGCTTTGGCCTCGTCTGCCCACCTTGAGGAAATAGGCTCAAGAGCGGGTAAGAAAGTCAAGTTTTCAAAATAGTGATCGGGGAACTGCTCCTCCAGGTATGCTCGCTTAACTGCAGTTTCAGCGTCCAATGGTGGAGGTGCGGGGAATGTCAGCTCGGTTTCCATATGTGTGGAGGGCTCAATGGCCTCCTCACCCTTTCTAGGCCGCTTAGCAGGAACCTTGCGCTTGCTTCGCGAGTCGGTATCTCTCGGCGGGCTCCTTTCCCTACTGCGTTTTTCTTGAGAAGAAATTGGGTCTTTTGACTGCGACTTGTCATCTTCTCGAAGGCCTTGGTAGCCTTTGTATCGCTCTGGATCCGACCGAACGGGAGAGCGAGAGCGCGAGGTTCACGACTGATAAGAATCATAAGGCCTTCTATCCTCCCTACTACGGCTTTCGCGGCGATCATGCTCAACATCATGAGGGGGTCTGGTCATGCTGCGGCGTAGTTTCCTGATGTCATAGTGAGCACGAGACATTGTACCTGCACAACAATGTAAGTGGAATTCAGAGCCAGTATTCTCATAAGAAGTAAGTGTTGTGAAGTAGGGTGCTATTGTGTTAAGTGCAACCTAAGTGGTGTCCCCCCTCTGACAAACCAGAGTCTGAAGCTGAGCCAGTGCGAGTGGGCTCTTTGGCCTTAATAGGAGTAGTCTCCTCTGAAGATGTAAAACTAAAGGATTTGTGCCAAAATCCTCGGAAGTGTGGATAGTTTCAGGTGGGGGAGATCTCCCAAGCCCTGGAATATAGGGTAATCAGTAGTAAGGGCATCTCCTTGGGAAGCATTTACTGGCGGTTCTTTAGGAGACACTGATTTTTCAGGAGAAATAGTATCCCCAGGGGTGATGTACCCCTCTCGGTGCTTTTCAGGTATGTTAGCCAGCTCATCGTCTTGAGTCGAACTTGGAGAAGGTGGAGTTCGAAGTGCCATGGTGGGTCCTTTCGACTCTCGCCCATTTCTGGAATTACTTCCACCAGAGGGATATATGCATATGGACCTGACCCGTGACCTATGCTACGGGTAATGGACAGTAACCCGTGGTGATGAAGATATTCGTCCTTGAGGACCTCATCAATAGTTATAAATTTTTGGTCACCATTGAGGAGCTGATGCATCCGATCAAAATACGCTTGACCCGATATTTGTTTTGGATTATCAATTGCAAACAAAAAGAAAACGGATTAATGTGGTGGCGTGGACATTCAAAGTCGAGATTTAGAAAACCAGTGCCTTACTTGATTTTGTCCATCTCCTAGCACACCCCGGCTGTTGCCTTATATAAAACCATTCCAGCTTGGAATCGCCGGCCTTGCTGCTGAACGGTGCTGAAATTATTTTCCTTTTTGGGACAGACTCGAAGTAAGAGAAAGAAGGAGTTTCTTGAGTCCGACGCTTGAAGTTATAAAAGAAATGAACGTCATCAAAAGTGAGCTCTGTGCCTAAGATCTCGCGGTATGATACATATAAGGTATACAGGTAAGCATAGGAGTTGGGATGCAGCTGCATGGGGGCAATCCGCATCTGTCTTAGAAAGTCGACGACAAAAGGAGAAAACGGCGGAATATCTCCCACCATGCACATCAATCGGGTGATTGCCATAAATCCCTCCGGAGGATTATGAGGACGGTCAGTTTACGACGGCACCGGGGTATCCTTTTTCAGTATCCCGTGCTTTAAGCATATTCGAGTAAGTCTGTCGTTGTCAATCGTCGATTCAACTGAATCTTGAGGTGATTCCAATATGATGGCAAATTCAAATTCGTCAGGGGCTCGATTATCTCCAACCCCTCCTTCCTCTTCATAGCCCAGGGAAACTTCACTGTCAGAAGGTGTTTCGCTGTTATGCGCCTCTACTTCATAATCTGATCCCTCATCGTCCCATTCGGGGTCTGAGGAAGAAGATATGTCGTCAAGAGTGACTTTATTGGATGTCTCTGGGACCTCTTTCTTTTCTACCAGTCTAGAAGAATGTCTTTCGTCCATGATCACTAAACTATCAAAGAAGTAATAACAGAAGTTAGAGTAAATTAGCCGTATCCCCCTGTGCACATGTGTGAACTAAAGTGTGTACGGTGTGTGCAGAAGATGTAAAGTGAACACTTGAAAGTATAATGCAAAGTTTTGGCAAAGCAGTGTTCAGAATAGTCCTCAATGTTTGTTTATGTTCGCAAGGCACTACCCTAATTGTCCCTTTAGTTGAAGATTATATCGAGAATTGATTTGGCAAGTTAAGCAAGTTCTTATGCATTAAGTTGGACTGCTCTTCGGTTCGGATCGGAGGCCCTCATTGGGATCGGATCGGGGGGAAACGGCCTAGTCTTGGCCTCAGACAAATATTAGAGCTTTGGAATTAAGGTCGGATCGGTTCGGATTTGGATTCCTTGAACGGTCCGGATCATGTTAAGCAGCCATGCCCCTCTCCTCATTTTCACTTTCCGGTCCGATTCGATCTTGAGAATCCTGTCCGATCCGATCCAGTCAAATGAGCTTTGTTCCCATCTTTCACTTCTTTGCCCCGACCCGATCCGGCCTAGTGAACCTCACCATCTTTCCTTTTCCTCCATCTTCCATACTTCCTCACCCGAGCCGATCCCCTGTAATTTTATTTTCCCTTTTCCTCCTCTCTAAGGTTAAACTCGATCCTCTACCGAAAGTCCCAACTGAAATCAAGTACCCACGTACTCAAATGATTCAGCGATGGATCTTAACCCCCTACCATCACCTCGAGAGGTAATTAAAGCCATTAGCGACGATGGAGAAGTAAAAAAAAGGCCATAGCGACGGAATTGGGTAAAAAATCATGCTCGAATCGCCTAATATAATCGTGAATCCAAGCCAAAGTCAGGCAAAAGTAGGTAGATCAAGACTAAAAGTCTACTTACGAGTTCGATTTAAAGGAAAATGAGAAGGATTTGTGAGTTTTATGAAGCTTTCCTGAAGGCTAGGGTTTCGGCGTGGGAATCAGTTGGACAAGAGCAGTGAAAGAAAGAAAAGAAGAAGAAGGCAATGAACTTATATAGAGTTACGGTGACTACTCGTATTCCCTCTCTTTCTCTCCGCTCAGACCAAGATAAAAGCCCACGAGTCGCTCCTGGCCTGCTAGTTCAGTATTAAGCAAGACAAGAAGGAATTTCATTCGGATCGAATCTGAACCGAATGGGTTTAACACAAAGGCCTAACAAGAAAGTTAAATTCGGAATAAAAATAAAGATAAACATAGAGATTACCTAGAAAGGTCGCTGGAGATCAAGAAAAGCTCTTAAACTTGTTAAAAAATGAAGAAAGTAGCCTACACGCAGCGTGATATGTATATAAACGTCAAGAGATGTGACTATCTGAAGCAATATATATCCCTACACATCAACGGGAACGACTTCTTAGCGATTCAAACTCAAAGACCGATGAATAGATAACATCAAAGCATGCTTTGTCTCCAACAGAAGCATCCTTTGAGGGGGCAAAATGTTAGCCTACTTTGTAAACTAGGCTATACAAAGTCAAGAAGTTAGAAGATCAAGTAGACAAACGAAACTCTGTTATGCATCCGGTTCGGATCGGAATTACAAAAGTAGGAGCAAAAAAAAGACAAAGTAGGAAGGAAAGTATTCGGATCGGATCGGAGGTAGTAGGACTGATCCGAACCCTATCTGTTAGCCTATCCGATCCGAACCTAGTGCACCCTGCTACTCCGCTCCACGATCTCCTGGATATTCGGGGCAGTTACGCCCACTTTCTACCCACGATGGCCACTAACTTGATGTGTTGGCGACACTAGAAATCATCTGATCTCGAAAGTCATGGAATGGAGGACACATGTGCCCGATCCGAACCGAATTCTGGAGAAGTTTCCACCTATAAATAGATCCCCAAGGGTCGTTTGAAAGGGACTTTTGGCACTTTGAGAGTTTGAGTATCTTTGAGAACCGAATTGCAGCACTCCCAAACAATCCAAATCATCATTCAAGGTGTAACTTGAGTATAATTGAGTGAATGTATATGAAAAATGAGTGAGATTGAGTGAATATATTGTTGTATTTTCGTCTACATCATCAAACAAAGTGATATAAAGTGGACGTAGGCTCTTTAACGCCGAACCACTATAAACCTTGTGTCTCTTTTCTGTTTTTGATCTCATTTTATCGTAATTTTAGTCAATTTGGGTGTTAGAACCACTTTTTGGTCTAACATGATTAATATGCTACTAGATCGGTATGGTTAAACATAAGTAATATTTTTTTAATTAGTTACTGTGCACTAGTTATACGTTTTTGTGGTTATATAAAATCAATTTATTTTAATTTAATTTTAGCTTACGAAATCGATAAATTAAAAACTTATTCATTGAATGATTTTTAAAATACGTTTCCAATTTTCTAATTTAGCTAAAATAATGTTAAGAGGTACTATACTGTGACTGACCTTTAAAATGGTTTAGAAGTGAATATAAGAACAACGAATATTCTATTGAAATTGATTTTTTAAGCATTAAGAAATAAATACAACAACAACAAATATTCTACTAAATTGATTTTTTTCAAAAGAAAATCAAGAAATATATATAATAAGAACAAATATTCTACTAAATCGATTTTCCAAAAGGTTAAGAAAAATGATATAACAAAAAGAAGTATTCAACTAAAATCGATTTTACAAAAATAAATGATCTTCTAAAATGATAAGAAATGAATATAACAAGAGCAAGTATTCTATTAAAATCGATTTAAGAAATGAATATAACAAGAACAAGTATTCTACTAACAACAACAACAACAATACACCATTTGGATGCAGATTTATGCGTAGAAGAGAATTAAAGTGAAGTGTCATCGAAATTAGATAGAAAATTGGTATATGAAGTCTTTAGTCGCAAAAGGCTTCAATATACTTTAGACAAAACTTAGGTTTTATTAAAATTACTTATACATATTTTAAATTCGGTAAAAATATTCGATTATTTTCGTGACCATAATTGGATGTATGAAATCAAAACTGAAATGAAAGGTTCGTTGAAAGAATATTTCAACAATGGTATACATGAATTATTAGATTCGCAACATCTAATAGTTGAAGTAATGAAGAAAAGATTGAAGAAAGTGATTAAGTCTATTCTGAAGAAAAGATTGAAGCGGGCCAAAGCCATGTGGGTTGATGAATTACCCTTGGTACTATGGGCCTATAGGACAACATACAAGTCGGTAATGGGTAACACCCTTTTCCCTCGCTTTTGGAGTCGACGCGGTCATCCCGGTTGAGTTAGAAGTACCATCTCATCGAATCACTTATTATGACCCGATGACCAATAATGAGCTGCTCCTTAAGTCTCTGGATATGGTTGAAGGAAAGAGGGACGAAGCCGATCTACGCGCCTTGAGTCACAAGCAACAGGTCGCTCGGTATTACAACAAAAAAGTCCGAGCTCGAACCTTTGAACCCGGATACTTGGTTATGAAACGCGTCTTTCCTCCCCCAATACATATGGGCCCGAAATGGGAAGGACCATACTCCATTTTACGAAGGCTTGATACGGAACCTTCAAGCTAGCAACCGTGGATAGAGATGAAATTCCCAGAGTGTGGAATGCCCAGCATCTGAGGCCTTATCTGACATGAAATTGTCAGTTTTACTCTTTTGTTTTTAGGACCATGTAAAAAAGGCACGACTTGCCTAGAACAGTCTGGTTACTTGAGCAAAAGATTATAAAGTGGACGTAGGTCATGATTCGACCGAATCACTGTAAAAATATCGCGTGTCATTTACCTTTACTGCACCGTTTCTTATTCGCTCTTTTATTGTTAACTAACATCAATCATTATCATTTCAAGATTTGTTATAAACTATGCAGTGATTTCGAAACACCTAATTCAAAGTTCCACCTATCAAATTGGAAGGCTAGCGATAACCAATGTTCCAAAAGGTGCAACGAGGTAAATTGCATTATTACTTGCACTCTAACTCTCGAGATTGGAAAGAGAGTATAAAGGACGCAGAGATAACGTCCCCAAGGCATGAAGGTGCACCATGATGAAACCGCCTTGATAACACTCTAACCCGATAAAGGATCGGGAGAGTATAAAGGCGTCAGACTTAGCGCCCCAGAACTTCTGCCCCGCTGAAGGATCGGTGAGAAGACTAAGAACCGAGCTCGAACTCTAACCTGCTGAAGGGTTGGGAGAGTATAAAGGTGCTAGATACTTAGCACCACGAGAATTCCTATCCCAACCAAAGGATCGGGAAAGTATAAAGGCGAAGCAACATATGGCACCGAATAACTCGAACTCCTCATTTCTGAAAATGAGGGACACCGCACACATGACTCTAATCAATCCTCAATGAGCCCTGGCCAGGCATCATACTAATGATTGATTGGGGGCATATATACACACATAGTTGTGTAGTCATAGAAGCTTTGAAATTTTTTGTTGCTTGAAATTTTTGTTGCAATGCTACATGGTTCGATTTTAACTTAGTTAGGATCTAAAAATTTATGACTAAGTACAATAAGTTAAACTTGCAGGTACGCAATGGTGCAAAAGAAACAAATTTTCATTCATTAAAAGCAGGTTTACAAGACCAAGAAGCTGAACAAAAGTGAGGGCCATTCTTACAACTACATTTCTTGGCCAGTGGATAGCCTAAAAGAAAAAATATGAGCTAATAAGTACATCCTATTTACGCTTGGGAAATGATTTTGATTTCTTCTCCTTCTTCTGTTTCTCTAACTCCTCCTTGTCAGCATCAGAGCGGTCACCCTTTTTCCTCTTCCTCTTATCAACAAGAGACTCCTGGGGAGAATTAGAAGGCTGGGAGGCAAGCTGTGCAGTTATTGATTTGGAAGAGAATCTTATAACCAACCCAGTTTTGGGATCGACTTCTGTGATAGGAGGCACATATAAAGGGTCCTGCCCCTCCTTCTTCAAAGCCAATTGTTTCTCTTTCCTAGCCTGCATACTAGCCATGGTCTCGTTATCGTTATCCTTGATTTATTCTGTGATGAATACGTCATCCTCTTCATCTTCCTAACCACTATCGGTGTCTTGCAAAGCCCTAATGACTTCGGCATCCGCAGGAGCATCAGTGTTATGTGCCACAGTAGCCTTCTCACTTGTTGTATCCTCGGTTTGCTTTGGAACCTCAGAGACTTCAGCACCAGCACTTGAAGGGACACTAACTTTCTCCGCCTCTGCTTTCTCTTCCGCATCCTTCTGGATCGGCTTGCCACCTATGTCATGAGAAGTAAATGTTAATGATTTGGGAGATAATGTGGTCATCTCAGTTGTCTGTCCCGCGATACGATGACAAGTTATAACTGCTTTGACGAACTGTGGAGAGAATATAGAGATACCTTCATCCGATTCCTCGCCCAGATTTGTAATAGCAGCGCCGAAAACTGAGGGGGTTGGAGCCAAGGGAATCAACGGATCATCGGGATTGTATTCCTTGATTTCGGAGGCTTTGGGATTCACAACCAAGCTAGAGACTTCGTCAATTTTATTCTTGCCCTTGAGTTTTGTTCTCTCTTTCTCGATTTCCTCTTGGATCAGACATTTTCCTATCTCCAAAGCCTCAGGCTCTTCACCTTTGAGATAAGTCTATTTGAGCTATTTTTCATCAACTTCCTCGGTTTTCAATCGACGCTTTTCGCCCTCAACGATCATATCCCACACATTGGCCAAAGTAATGTGATAATCCTGAATCCACGAGATGTCTCGGGTCTTAATAACTTGGCCAAAGAAGTCTAATTCGAAACCTTCTATCTCTTTTTTGGTTGTAGCAAGCTCATCAGCAGTGGCGGAGGCCGATTCAAGAGCATTATTAGCATTACTTTCAGCGAGAGCTGCGCGCTTTTCGGCTTGGATAAGGCGATCATTCAAAGCTACTTTCTCTTTTTCAACAAGAGCGATACTGTCCTTTAAGTTTGCTTTCTCATTCTCCCAGGAAGCCTTCTCAGCGGCAAAATGTTCATGTGCTGTCTTCAATTCAGTATTAATTGTCCTGAGATCCTCCGCTTCTTTTTTCAAAGCCAAACGTTCTTGGCTGTTTGAGTTGAGCTCAATGTGGAAACACTTCCTAGCACTCTCTAGCTCTGATTTGTAATTTTCCACATCCCGCCGAGCTAAAGCGAGATGAGCTTGTGTATCCTCTTGTTCCTTTTCCACTTTGCTCCTGGCCCTACCATCATTATCAATCTTCACTCTGGTTCTAGCTGCTTCTGTCTCCAGGTGACGGATGGCAGCAGAAAGAGTGGCGTCATGCTTCTTCATTGCCCTATATTGTTTGGCCACATGACTCACCTGCCCTATGACTTCTACATCCCAGTCCTCGGGAACCGGTTCAAGATCTGAGACAAACAGCATCCTCTCGAAGAAAATATCAGCAAACTGTTTCCGCAAACGCTCCAGCTAGACCTGATTCTCAGAAGTGTAGACAACATCCTGTGCAGCGGTAGTATCCAAATCGCGCTGGCTAGAGGGGACAATAGCTATTTTCTCCTTTTCTAAATCTTTGCTCAGATCTTTGCTTTTATCTTTCGGCTCATGGTGTTTCTTGGAAGACTTGCTATGAGAGGGTGTACTTTTCGGAGGAGTCAAATCTTTGGGAAGTTGCTTACCCCCCGCCGGTGGCACTGGACGACCGTGGGGCTTTCCAGGATCTTGCTTTGAGGGAGAATGAGATCGTGTAGAATGAGATTGATAAGAGCCACGAGGTCGGTAACTATCTCTCCCTCGATTGTCACTGCGAGCATGCTCAGGATCAGAAAGGAGCCTCGGTGTGCTTGCTCGGAGAGAGCGATAAGAATAGAATTGTTTGCGAGGCATTTTCCCTACAAAGAAAACAAATGTGTATCAGAATCATGAATACTGGTGGTGTAGAAGTGTTGTGATGAGTGGTGCAAGTGATTCGTGCATCCCGTATAATCCCCTCAACAGACCAAGGCCTAGAGTCTGGCTCGTTTGCGTGTTTTCTTTTTCCCAAACTGGAACATTCGCTTCCTCAGAGATGAGAAAGAATGGTTCCCCTTCGAAGTCTTCTTGTGTGTAAATGTCGTCTGGTAGAGGAATCTTGCTTAGTTCCACGAATATCTGTTCCTCGGTTAATTCATCATGAGCAGGAGGCTTAGCTGGTGGTGAAATCCTTAAGGGAGATAATCCCTCAGAGTCTGGGACTTCCTTTGGCTCATCGGCTCGAGCCTCGCCTCCTTTACATACATTCAAATCCTCATCATCCTGATCGATCATTGGTGAGGGGCTCTTGCGAAGTTCAACGGTTTTTGTGACCACCGAGGTCCCTTCACCTTCAGTCGGGGGCACATATTTATAAGGAATACCACCCGCACCAAGTCCGAACCTTATTTCTTTATCATGCGAAGTCGTATGGTCATGTAACTTTAGGAGACGACTATTGGGGTTATTTCCCATGTACATGATTTTTGCTGATTTTTAAATGACCGTTTTGTCCCTAGCTGATCTTGTTTCGGCTATAACTTTTGGTTGGAAAGGAGTTTTGACCTGAAACCACTTTCATTAGATCCGGATGCTGGTTTACCTTTCCATAGAGTGGTCATATGTGAAAACGGACTTACCATTTGGGAGATATGGCTGAATTAAGGTTTAGAAGGTGAAAAAACAGCTTAACAGGGCTTAATTGGGTAATTTAACAGCTAGGCCCAGAGGGGGATTTCGGGATTTGGAGTATTTAAGGGCTGCTAGGGTTTAGAGAACACCCTTTTCTCATTTTTCAGCCGCCACTTATCATCACTCTCAACTTAGTAATGACCTCCAACATCTAAAAACACCTCTAAACAACTTTCTAATTGAAGATTTGGCTAAATTACATCAAATCAAAGGAAATAGCACCAAAGCAAGGTTCCAGCTGCTGTTAGACATCAGTATTCACCCAAATCAGTGGAGTTTCTGTTTTGAAAGTTTTATTTATGGCAAAGGTGAGTGATTAGCATTGTTTTTACACTAATTACAGTTAACTAGGGTGATTAGTGCTAATTAACTAAATCACGCAAGATTAAATTCTGGAAAAATGTTTAGAAATTCTGAAATATTATTTTAGACCTCTGTTAGAAGTTTGGGTTGATTTAATTAAGTTTTGCTAATCCTATCATTAGTTTTGCATAAACACGCTTAAGGGAAAATATGGGGTTTTGGTTTTGTTTGATCCATTTAAACCTATAAAATTATTGTTTTGGTGTTTGTGGTCAATTCTACAAGTTGCTCTGACTGTATGGTATGCTTTGTGATTGATTAGAACAGTTAGAATGGTCAATAATGCTATCGTAAGGCGTTAAAACAGTCGTTGGAAGTTACAGGAAAAATATACAGGGATCGGTTCGGATCGCCCTACCCAACCTGATCCGCTCGTGGTGATGGAGACCGACCCGACCGCTCGCACTTGAAGCTCCACGATCCAACCTGCCTGTACCTGGAGTTCTCCGAATCGACCTGCTCGTGAATGGTGATCACAAATCGATCCGACCTTAGCATGGTGGCACGATCCGAAGGGAGCACCCGACCTGAACCGTGGGACTTGACTGAATCAAAGGCACCTCAGGGACATGAACCGACCCGATGTCTGGAGGGAACCACGACCCGAACCGCTTCTCCGAACCAAAGCACCACGCCTGGAGCATCACGATCGAACCAGATGGAGAACAAACTGATAGATGATCATGATCCGAAGCGCAGTGAAGAACCAAACCGATCCTGAGATGATGACCAAAACCCGAGATGCAAAGGTAGTCCAAATAGGAAGTTTGCACTCAGGATCCAGATGGGAACCAACGAGTGAACTTCATGAGTTGGACTTTGCTGCGGGACGTGTGCTAAGGGTTATCAACGTCTATAGCTTTGACTCACCACGGAAAGGCGGATATTGGCTACGGATCAGTATAGTGAAGTTGTTATGACTTCATGGGGCAGAGTGATCGTAGCAAGGCTATGAGCTAGTGCAGTGGAGCCATCATGACTCCATGGGGCAGAGTGGACATAGCAAAGGACTAGTGGCTATGGATCAGTGCAGTGGTGTCATTACGACTCCATGGGGCAGAGTGATCATAGCAAGGAATTGGGTGGTCAAAGTGGTGGATATCATATGCTTTACGCATAAAGTGAGAGATATGAGGATGGTTGCTATGATTGATTGTTTGCCATCACTATGTCATGCACACCCCCACCCCCGTATTCTTTACACCATATGTTAGTGGCACCTTAGAGTGTTGTACAGTATGTAGTGCTAACTCTTTGGTTGCAGGTCCAAGTTCATTTATGGTTTAGTATACTTGTTATTGTTCTGTTTTGCTACTTATCGCTCATACTAGACTTTTGCCTGACCCAGAGTTTTATGTCTCTTCTTATTACTCTGGGTGTTTAAACGGGCAGACTAGAGACAGGTTAGCTGGTTGTGCACGAGTAGCTGTCCGGAGACGAGCAGGAGGCTTACATGTACTATTTGCTATATATTCTCCTTGTGTCGCTGCTGGTCACTACTTTGGGCATTAGTAGTGTACCTATCCTTTCTTTTGCTTTAGAGACAATTTTCAAAAGTTGTAATAATGATGATGTGGAACATAAGATGTATTTGGATTTTCCACTGCTGAGATGTTTAGTTTTCAACTTATGCACTGTCTCGCCTGTTTTATGTCAAAGTATGTTATTATTATATTTTATTCCATGCGCTGTGAGATATGCTACAGGTTCCTTGTTAGTTCAAATTCCTTACCTTTCCTTTCTTTGATGACCGCCCCGTGCTGGTTGGACATCGGCACAACGCATTTTCATTGGAAATGTCGGCTGGTGCGGGGCAGGCCGTCACACTTGGTATCAGAGCCAGGTTGCGTAGTTAACCTAGGGAAAGACCCCAGGGACAGATAATACGTATATGAGAGCGCGTATTTGTTATATTTTGGTTTTAAAAGTTATATATATATATATACTATTAGTATATTTAAGGATGAGGTCGCATTGCACTAGCACCACTGAAGAGATGGTTAATCGTTTTCTCCTTACACATTGAACGATGAGCCGATATACAAGGGGTGCTGGTAGAGGAGCAAATAATTGGAATGCTCCTGGCATGAGGACGACGTTCACTGACTTCATGAGAGAGATGCTTAGAAATGTGCACGGAGCAGTTCCTAATGCTGCAAATGGTGGTGGTGCAGCGGTGCAGGCGCCTAGGGCCGATTTCGCCAAGCTTTGCAAGGATTACAGTAGTCTTGGTGGAAAGCCGTTCCACGAAACGAAATCGACTACAGAAGTTCACGATTGGTAGGATAGCTGTGAGTGTATCTACGAAGACTTAGGTATCGAGGATGCGATGAAGAGGAAGCTAGCATCCCGTCAGCTGCAAGGATGCGCGATGAATTGGTGGAATGCTATTAGGGCGGCTACTCCAGAGGATCAAGTTACATGGGATCAGTTTAAGGCCTGATTCGGTTAAAATTTTGTCCTAGCTGCTCAAAAGTCAGAGTTGTTTAGGAAATTTCTGGAGCTTAAGCAGAATGGTATGGCAGCCTCGGAGTACATTGCAGAGTTCGATACTCTATCGAAATATGGATTATCCCTTATTGATACTGCTGAGAAGAAAAATGAAAAGTTATAACAGGCTTAGATCAGTATTTGTGGGAAAGGCTTATAAACCATGTCGATGAGACGTTTGAATCGATTGTGGGGAAAACTTTGAGATTAGAGAGTCTATACCCTAAGTCGAAGACTGAGGTTGCATCTGCAGAAAAGCCAAAGCCGCAAGCAAGCGGTGAAGGCAAGAATGGTTCTCAGAATAAGAGAAAGCAGAATCAAACCAAGGATGGCCAGAAGAAAAAGAATAAGAAAGATGTTGAGTGCTTCAGCTGTGGTAAGAAGGGCCACTATGCCAAAGAATGTCGGGTCGAGCCAGCGGATAGGAAGTGCTTCAACTGTGGCCAAGTGGAACATCACAAGGATAAGTGTCCGCAACCCCCTAAAGAAAAGCAGACCGTGAAAGCATATGCTCTTAGTGTTGTTCCTTCTTCGTCGAATGCCCCAACTGCGGAGGAGAAAGGAAAGAATGTCGTCATTCAAGGTATGCTTTCTGTTTATGACGTTCTTGTTCGAGTATTGTTTGATACCAGAGCTTCCTGTTCCTTCATATCTAGTGACTTGGTAGATAGGCTGGGATTGGTACCCGAGATAGTCGATAGACCTTTACCAGTGATGAACCCGATTGGTGGTTCGACTAGCCTTTGTATGATTTGTCGTAACGTGGTCTTATTGAGTCATGGATGCATGTTTGTTTGTGATTGCTTTGTTTTGGGCTTTACTGGGTTTAGCATCATTTTGGGAGTCGATTGGCTCCAAAGATACGGGGTGGTGGTAGACTGTGAGGGCTTTTTGGTGACAGTTAGAGCGGATGATGGGCGGAGGGTAGTGTTTGGTGGTCTGCCTAGTGATAGGTTAATGGCTAGTTTTCTAAATTCCCTCGACATCCCGCATGATGAGTTGTCAGATGTTCCAGTGGCTGGCCAGTATCCGGACGTCTTCGAGGAAGTGACCGGACTTGTACCACACCGAGAGATTGAGTTCCGTATTGAGTTAGTGAAAGATGCTAGACCTATAGTGATGCCACTTTGTCGTATGGCGCCAAGGGAGCAGCGAGAGCTCCGGGTGCAAGTAAGTGATCTTTTGAAGAAGGGATTTATAAGAAGAAGTGTTTCTGAGTGGGGAGCACCAGTTGTGTTTGCTACCAAGGCAGATGGTTCCCTTCGTTTGTGTATGGACTACCGCGAGTTGAATAAGGTGACAAGGAAGAATAAGTATCCTCTACCACGGATAGATGACTTTTTTGATCAGTTGAGTGGCGCAAGAGTGTTCTCCCAGTTTGATCTCGCGACAGATTTTCATCATCTTAGAGTGGAAGCTGAAAGTATAGCTAAAACGACATTTCGGACGCCGTTTGGATTCTATGAGTGGTTGGTCATGCCATTCGGGTTGACCAATGCACCAGCATATTTCGTGGATCTTATCAATAGTGTATTCAAGGATCAATTGAATAAGTTTGTTCTTATGTTCGTAGAATATATCTTGGTTTATTCAAGGACAGATGAAGAACACAAGGAACATTTGAGGATAGTGATGGAGGTGTTGAGAAAACACCAATTAAAAGCAAAGTTTTCTAAGTGTCACTTCTGGAGGAGGGAAGTGAGATTCTTGGGCCATGTTGTTTCAGAGTATGGTATTGCCGTAGACCCTGCGAAGGTGGCTACGGTATAAGATTGGTCTACGCCCAAGAATGCAACGGACATAAGAAGTTTCTTGGGATTTGCTGGATATTACCGCAAGTTTATCGAAGACTTCTCCAAGATAGCAGCACCGTTGAATCAGTTGACCAAGAAGAATCAAGCTTTCGTCTGGGACGAAAAGTGTGAGAATGAATTCAAGAAGGAAAAGTTGATATGTGCACCAGTGTTAGTCATTCCTAAGGGGGATAAAGATATGACGATATACACAGATGCCTATGGTACCGGACTAGGCGCTGTATTGATGCAAGGAGTTAAGGTTGTAGCTTATGCTAGTAGGCAACTAAAACCACATGAGAAAAGATTTCCTACCCATGATTTGGAATTGGCAGCGATCGTGTTCGCGTTGAAGATGTGGAGACATTATCTCTTAGGAGAAAGATTCGAGTTGTTTACTGACCATAAGTCGTAAAAGTATCTTTTCTCTCAGAAGGATCTAAATCTCCGATAACAAAGATGGTTAGAATTCTTGGCTTCATATGATTTTGATATTGCATATACACCAGGAAAAGGCAATGCAGTAGCTGATGCCTTGAGTAGGAGACATGCCAGTTGTAACACCCCACTCCCGCTATGGTCACTCACTAAGGGAATGCCATAACATCGGTGGAGTATTTTAGTGAATATAGAACAGAAAAATTACAACAAGACAGATATAAATAGTACTTGAAATTTTAAAACATCATCTCATAACAGCGGAAGTAAAACATGTCTGGTTACATCATAAACTCACAATAAAAGTCAAGTACAATATCCATCAAAATAAAGAAGTACATAATCCCACTCTCATACAATAGCCAAAACAAAAGAAAAGATAACTGGATAACTGAAGCTTTACATCTACCCAAGCTCCTAAAGACTGGAACAGCAATCCGATCAAGCTCCACTACTGCTAGGATCCACCACAGGACCTGAGGGTTGGGAAAAAGATAAAAACAACGGGGTCAGACATAAGTCTGAGCGAGTCCTATAACTTTAACAATACAATCGTTAAAGTAACCAGAGAAGACATAAACTGATATACGGTAACATATAGGGATGAATGGCTACCCTAAGCAGTCAACTAAACGAAGATAAAGGATAAAGACGCATCTACCCTCCCTAAGGTAAATTACTAAACTGCACCACACCAGTCGTTTCTAATCTAAAGGTTGATCCCACCCAAGGACTTATAAAATTTACTAATTAGTACTTGCGTACCCCTAGGTGACCAAGTAGGCGCCACGGGGCCCTACAATCCACTAGGTGTACACACTACTTCCCCATTCGATCGGCTCCCTAACGTAGATACCCGTGCTGGCCCCACCGTGGGATGTATCATTCCCCAATGTGGCAACCTGATAAAACTAACGGTGCACGGCTTATATCTACACGATGCAACAACGGCTTACCTACCAGCCCGGGCCCACTCACGCATATGAAGCCCGTTGGACTTGCGTTGCCACCGCTAACCCGTTTGCCTCTTACAGTCAAGCCCAGTATGCGTGTCCCGTCCTCGACATGGGTCGAGCCCACAAAGATACGTATGGGTTACTGGTTGAAATGGGCCTCCACAAGCTACCCACCTAAGCTTGTCCCTTTTTCTAGTATATCCCACTTAACCCTTTAATCATGTTTTAATTACATGTTTCATTTCGGTTAAGTATTCTAATCGTATTTTCTATTGCCACCCAAGGCAACCACTAGATTTTCTCATGCCACCCAAGGCACCCACTTAACCCCTCATGTCCCTCTACATGCTAATGTGGTTAAGTGTTTCTTAATTAATTAATTAAGAACGTAACCTTTGTAAAGACCTCTCACATTAGACTGTCTTTTATGACCGCTGGTTAAGCCGGTTGGTTCCGGGCAGCCTTATGTCATAACAGAGTCTAACCTCGTGTCTTTACATTAATCACGTATTTAGTTTGTGCCTAAGACCTCTCACATTGGGCTAACACTTGTAGCAACTGGTTAAGCCGGTTGGGTCCGGGCAGTTTTACGCTACAACTGAGTCCAACCTCGTGTCTTAGTCAATTAATTACACCTAATTAATCACCCTCATAATTTTATATTAATTATCCCTAATTAATCAAGTTTTTCTTAACATGGGTAGACCTAACTCAATAGGTAAATTCCCATGGGGTAGACCTAACTCAATAGGTAAATTCCCAACACATAGTATGGGTACACCTAACTAAATAGGCAAATTCCCATACTATGTTCATTTATTTTATGTTATGCATAATTATATTAATTTCACACAATCTTATTAACTTATGCATTTAATTAACCCATCGTTCCCACGTAATTTCGTTCTCATGATATAACACATATAAAAGGTGTCAACTTGCATATGAATGAACATGTTTCAAAGGTGCCATCTTGCATATTAACAAACACATAACTTGCATATGAACTTGCATAACATGTCACATAACTTGCATATAATATGTCACATAACTTACATATTCATTTTGCATAACAAACTTGCATATTAGCTTATAGACTTGCATAGTGTGTCATCATGAACTTGCATATTAATAAACATGTAACTTGCATATTTACATACATGTAACTTGCACATAAATAAACATGTAACTTGCATATTTACATACATGTAACTTGCATATTAACCAACATGTAACTTGCATATTAACAAACACATAACTTGCATATTTACATACATGTAACTTGCATACTAACAAACATGTAACTTGCATATTAACAAACATGTAACTTGCATATTAACAAACACATAACTTGCATAAACATACATACTCAACATGCATAAACATACATACTCAACATGCATAAACATAAGATTAATGCTAACATCATATCATATGATTTCAAAGCTCATTAACCCACATACAAAACCATAAATCTCATCACATCTCATCTAATTAGTTTACCAAAAGATCATCAAAGTGATAGAAACTCACAACTAGCAATTTTGCACACCAAATGAAGAAGATTAAGATGCTAAGAAGGGATTAGAGGTTGATTAGAGAGTGATTAGCATGCAACCCTCTTCATAAATTAGTGGAGGCCATGAGAGCTAGCATTTTGCCATAGTTTAGTTACTAGGTTTAATTATGAATGAATTAGGGTAGGGTTAGGGTCTTATTTATAGGATTAGAAAGTGTTTTAGGCCCTTAGATTAACCCTAGATTAGATTAGGACCCTTAGATTTAGGAACCCTCTAGAACATAGCCCAAGACTCAGCCAAGACCAAACCTGGTGCACCCAGACCAGCAGGGCCGACACCCTGTGTCGACACCCCTGTCGACAGGGCTGTCGACACCCCTGTCGACACCCCTGTCGACATGGCTGTCGACACGGGGCTAGGCGGGAATTTTTCCCCCCTTTCCTCTTTTGGCTCCAAACTTGATTTTCAAATCTTCTTTTTAAATTTAAACTTCCTAAAACTTCTTTGGGCCATAACCGGGCCATACGGACTCCGATTCTCGAAAACTCGGACTCTATTCCGCGTATTTTTCCGAGACGAACGCAATGACGCAGCCCGTTTCCCCTGGTTCTTCCATCTGAGATTAATTATACTTTAATTACTAACTATTAGTGTTAATTGAAATTCGGGGTGTTACATTCTCCCCTACTTAAAGGATTTCGTCCTCGAAATCTCTAAGTTAAGAAGAACGTATCCTACCAACCAAACAACCATCTACTAAACCATCAACCACAAGCAACCATTATCCTTAGAAACTTCTAATGATGTATGAACATATGCAGAAAGTGTGTGTGTATGTCCGTATACTAATGCAAAATCAGGCGGTCTACTGATCCAGTCGACCTCCTTAATGCAAACCATGATAGTGCCATGCATCCAGTATGTATGCGAAACCCTATTGACACATACAAATTTCTACATGCGTGCACAACCATACACAAAAATGCATCATCCATATGATAACACAACCATGATACATCCATCAATCTAACTACCACATCCATTTATGCAATATGCAACATGAAGTGTCTGAGCCGATCTAGTGCCTAATGTGTGTGTATATGCATCCACGAGCAACCACTAGCAAACAATTGCATCCACGTGCATCCATCAACCATAACATGTTTCAAATACATGTTTCAACCATAGGCTTACCCTATCTAAAGGTCAAGTAGTACTAACGAGAGGACATACTAAAGATAAGATAAGTACTAGACAAGCAATAAAGGAGAAGTTAAAAGACATACTCTCAAAAAGAAATGGATACAAAGAACGCATCTTTGCTTCCGTCTCCCAAGTAGCATTGCTTTCGTCATCTCCCCATTGCACTTTAACTAGCTGCACTTCTCTGTTCCTCAACTTCCTAGTCTCTGACCCAAGGATGCGAGTAGGAGCTCGTCGAATCGTCGCATCACGCTCCACCTCTACATCTCTAAGCAAGCTCGGCTCTACCACCTCCGCGGTCTCATGTAAGCACTTCCTCAGATGTGATACATGGAATACATCATGAACACCACTAAGTCTGTCGGGCAACTCCACCCTATATGCCATCCGTCCAATCCTTTCCTTAATAGGAAACGGCCCAACAAATCTCGGTGCTAACTTCCCAACGGACCCAAAGCGAACAACATTTCTCAATGGAGATATTTTGACAAAAACCATATCCCCAACCTCAAACTCAAGATCCGTCCTTCTCCGATCCGCATAAGATTTCTGTCTATCTTGCGCTGCCTTCATCCTTCTACGAATCAAATCAATCTTCTCTGAAGTCTCTCTAACCATATCCGGCCCAAGCAAAATCTTATCCGTAGATTCCCACCAACATGTAGGAGATCGACAAGGCCTTCCATAAAGAGCTTCGAAAGGAGCCATACCAATACTGGACTGAAAGCTGTTATTATATGCGAATTCTACCAAAGGAAGATGTTCTTCCCATGTACCTCCAAAATCCAAGATACACAGCCTCAAGAGATCTTCTAAGATACGGTTCACCCTCTCAGTCTGACCGTCCGTCTGAGGATGATATGCGGTGCTCAAACACAACTGAGTCCCTACCGCCTCTTGCAAACTTCTCCAAAACTCACTAGTGAAAATAGGATCTCGATCACTCACAATGCTGGATGGTACGCCATGCAATCTAACAATCTCTCTAACATAGACTGAAGCAAGCCATGGAGCGGTCCTCTTACCCTTCACGGGTATAAAATGGGCACTCTTGGTAAGTCTGTCTACCACAACCCAAATTCCCGTATTGCCCTTCCTCGATCTCGGTAACCCATCGATGAAATCCATCGAGACACTATCCCACTTCCATTGCGGAACTTCCAATGGGTGTAGCAACCCACCGGGTTTCCTTTGCTCCGCTTTAACTTGTTGGCACACTAAGCATCTAGCCACGTACTCGGCCACATCTTTCTTCATACCGGCCCAGAAGAAAACTCTCTTCATGTCTTGGTACATTTTATCTCCACCGGGATGAATAGTCATTCTTGAACGATGTGCATCATCCAAAATAGCCTTCTTCAAACCCTCATCTTGCGGTACACAAAGTCTACCGTCTCTATGCAACCATCCTTTATCATTTATGGTGTATCTACCCAAATGGCTGGACGACTCCCCCCTCATAAGCTTCTCTACCAACTCAACCAACTGTGGGTCGTCTCGCTGAGCCTCGCCAATCCGTCTCAAAAGAGTAGGTCTAACCTCCAAGGATGCCAACAAACCAGGTACAAAATCAACAGAAGGTCTGAAGTCAAACAAAGAAAGAAACTCCAAGCTTTGCCGTTCCATGAACAATGGACTCAAAGATAGCCTTTTCCTACTCAAGGCGTCCGCCACCACATTACCCTTGCCAGGGGTATATGCTATCTCGAAATCATAGGATGCTAAGAACTCCATCCACCTTTGCTGTCTTAAGTTTAAATCTTTCTGAGAGAATAAGTACTTCAATGATTTATGGTCGGTGAACAACTCGAATCTCTCACCAAGAAGATAATGGCGCCAAGACTTAAGTGCGAAAACAATCGCGGCCAACTCTAGATCATGGGTAGGGTAATTCTTCTCATGCACTCTCAATTGTCTCCCTCCATAGGCTATTACCCTTCCCTCCTGCATCAAGACTGCGCCTAATCCTGTCCTACAAGCATCGGTATAAACAACAAACGGCTTACTCCCATCTGGAAGCACTAAAACTGGAGCGGTGGTCAAAGCTCTCTTTAACCGTCGGAAAGCATCATCACAATCTACATCCCATGAGAAAACCAGATTCTTCTTCGTCAAGCGGGTTAATGGGGCTGATATCTTCGCGAAGTCTTTGATGAACTTCCTATAATATCCTGCCAACCCCAAGAAACTTCTTACTTCGGTAGCATTTCTAGGAACTTTCCAATCCTGGATAGATACTATCTTTGCGGGATCCACAGCTATCCCTTCCTTAGAGACCACATGCCCTAAGAATCGCACTTCTCTTCTCCAAAAATGGCATTTAGAGAATTTAGCTTTAAGACTATGTGCTCGAAGAGTCTCCAACACTTCCTTGAGATGTAAGGCATGCTCTTCTTCACTCTTGGAAAAGACCAAGATGTCATCCACAAAGACTACTACAAACTTATTCAGATACTCTCTGAACACTCTACTCATTAAATCAACAAAGTATGCAGGGGCGTTTGTCAACCCAAATGGCATCACTAGCCACTCATAAAAACCATCCGGAGTCCGGAAAGCAGTCTTCTCTATACTGTCCTCCGCCACTCTTAACTGATGAAACCCTGTAGCTAAATCCATTTGTGAAAACACTGAGGCGCCAACCAACTGATCAAAGAGATCATCTATTCTCGGTAATGGGTGTCTATTCTTCTTCGTGAGCTTATTAAGTTCTCTATAATCCACACAAAGTCTGAGGGACCCATCCGCCTTCGTGGCAAACACTACTGGAGCTCCCCACTCCGATATACTTCGCCTTATGAACCCCTTCTCAAGCAACTCCCCTACTTGCTTATGAAGTTCTCTTCTCTCACGA
This sequence comes from Allium sativum, assembly GCA_030737875.1. Taxonomy (NCBI): domain Eukaryota; kingdom Viridiplantae; phylum Streptophyta; class Magnoliopsida; order Asparagales; family Amaryllidaceae; genus Allium; species Allium sativum. The sequence continues at coordinate 779,881,889 of CM060913.1, read as the reverse complement.
GGAGCCATGTGGCGCACTGGCAAAGACACTGGTTTGGCATTATCCACCAAATAAATTCGGAAATCTATCTCCCGCTTCGGAGGCAAACCCCTCACCTCCTCAAACACATCCGGATATTCCCGGACCACTCTAACAGATTGCAAACTCTCGACCGAAGCTTCAAGCGATTCAAGATAACTTAGCATAACAGAATCCCTGAGATTACAAGAGATCTCGAGAGTGTTACCCAAGCGGGTCATAAGCCTGACAACTCTCCTTTCACAATCAAGAACGGCACCATTACTGGATAACCAGTCCATGCCCAAAATCAACCCATAGCCCGTGAAGCCCAATACAAAAGCATCACATCTAAACTCAACGCTAAGTATAGAAATCTTCAAACCCAAACATATCATAGACAGATATATAGAGCCCCCAATTGGGTTTGAAACAACCAAGGGATCATCAACTAGACTGGTGTCTAAGTGCAGTGACTCAACTAACGATGATGAGATAAAAGAATGCGATGCGCCAGAGTCAAACAAAGTACGAACTGGATGATCAAACAGAAAAACCAGACTTTCAACGGAAATAGTTCTACCTCTCTGCTGAATCGGTGGAACTGAGAGAACCTGAACTTGCCCCCCTGACTGAGGTGGTGCTATAAGAGCTTGCACCTGACCTCCTGAGGTAGACCCCGTCTTCTGCCCCTTCTTTGGGCAGTTTTTCACAAGATGCCCTGCTTCACCACAATGAAAGCAACCGGTCTTCTTCTTTTTGCGACAATCCTTACTAAGGTGTCCTGGTGTTCCACAATTGAAGCACTTCTTCTTCGTCTTCTTTTTGTCACCATTGCCTTTTCCGCCCTTGCCTTGTTGTTGTTGTTGCGGTTTCTTCTGATCCCCCTTTTTCTCTGGTGCCTTAGAATTCTTATCATCCTCATGCATAAGTGCCATGTAGACAAGTTTCTCAAAGGTGGCCCCCATAGGAATGTGAGTCATAGCTATTCCTTGCAATGGTTCGTTCAAGCCTCTAACGAACCTCAAAGCCTTCTTCTCCGGTGTATTCACCAACTCTATGCCAAATCTCGCTAATTGATTGAATTTGTTGACATATTCTTTCACCGTGAGATTCCCTTGCTTCAAATTCAAGAACTTCTCCATAAACAGATTCTCTTCCGCCCTTGAGAGAAACTTAGCCCCAAACCTTTGCTTAAAATCTGCCCAAGAGTCAACCGGGCGTTCTCCATTAGTGACCTCCCACCAGAATGAGGCCTCTCCCTTCATTAACCAAGCCGCCAACTTGACTTTCTTTCCTTCTTCCACTTCAAAGATATCTAGCAACTCTTCCACTTCCTTAAGCCAATCTCTAGCCTCTACGAAAGTCTCTGAACCTAGAAAAGGTTTTCCTCCTATAGCCTTGAACTCCTTGCAAACCTTAGCAAAATTATCCACTCTAGGCTGAGGAGGAGGAGCGGTTGTCTCTGGTGTAGTAGCATTGGCCGGACCCGCAGCCGCGGCCCTAGCCTCTTGCAACCTCCTATACCATAGTGGTATAACTAAACCCTCCGGGATGTTAAGATCTTCAGCCATGCTGAAACGAAAGAGGAAAGATTCAAAAAGGAGATTCCGAAAGATAAAGATATGGCTATTGGGGATTATGCTTTTCTTTTTCAAAAACTTTTTCTTTTAAAAGACATGCTTTTGAAAATACTTTCTTCGAAAATACTCTTAGAAAATAGTTTTTTCTCAAAAAAAATTTATCTGTTCTGGTAACCTTAAGCTCTGATACCACGTGTAACACCCCACTCCCGCTATGGTCACTCACTAAGGGAATGCCATAACATCGGTGGAGTATTTTAGTGAATATAGAACAGAAAAATTACAACAAGACAGATATAAATAGTACTTGAAATTTTAAAACATCATCTCATAACAGCGGAAGTAAAACATGTCTGGTTACATCATAAACTCACAATAAAAGTCAAGTACAATATCCATCAAAATAAAGAAGTACATAATCCCACTCTCATACAATAGCCAAAACAAAAGAAAAGATAACTGGATAACTGAAGCTTTACATCTACCCAAGCTCCTAAAGACTGGAACAACAATCCGATCAAGCTCCACTACTGCTAGGATCCACCACAGGACCTGAGGGTTGGGAAAAAGATAAAAACAACGGGGTCAGACATAAGTCTGAGCGAGTCCTATAACTTTAACAATACAATCGTTAAAGTAACCAGAGAAGACATAAACTGATATACGGTAACATATAGGGATGAATGGCTACCCTAAGCAGTCAACTAAACGAAGATAAAGGATAAAGACGCATCTACCCTCCCTAAGGTAAATTACTAAACTGCACCACACCAGTCGTTTCTAATCTAAAGGTTGATCCCACCCAAGGACTTATAAAATTTACTAATTAGTACTTGCGTACCCCTAGGTGACCAAGTAGGCGCCACGGGGCCCTACAATCCACTAGGTGTACACACTACTTCCCCATTCGATCGGCTCCCTAACGTAGATACCCGTGCTGGCCCCACCGTGGGATGTATCATTCCCCAATGTGGCAACCTGATAAAACTAACGGTGCACGGCTTATATCTACACGATGCAACAACGGCTTACCTACCAGCCCGGGCCCACTCACGCATATGAAGCCCGTTGGACTTGCGTTGCCACCGCTAACCCGTTTGCCTCTTACAGTCAAGCCCAGTATGCGTGTCCCGTCCTCGACATGGGTCGAGCCCACAAAGATACGTATGGGTTACTGGTTGAAATGGGCCTCCACAAGCTACCCACCTAAGCTTGTCCCTTTTTCTAGTATATCCCACTTAACCCTTTAATCATGTTTTAATTACATGTTTCATTTCGGTTAAGTATTCTAATCGTATTTTCTATTGCCACCCAAGGCAACCACTAGATTTTCTCATGCCACCCAAGGCACCCACTTAACCCCTCATGTCCCTCTACATGCTAATGTGGTTAAGTGTTTCTTAATTAATTAATTAAGAACGTAACCTTTGTAAAGACCTCTCACATTAGACTGTCTTTTATGACCGCTGGTTAAGCCGGTTGGTTCCGGGCAGCCTTATGTCATAACAGAGTCTAACCTCGTGTCTTTACATTAATCACGTATTTAGTTTGTGCCTAAGACCTCTCACATTGGGCTAACACTTGTAGCAACTGGTTAAGCCGGTTGGGTCCGGGCAGTTTTACGCTACAACTGAGTCCAACCTCGTGTCTTAGTCAATTAATTACACCTAATTAATCACCCTCATAATTTTATATTAATTATCCCTAATTAATCAAGTTTTTCTTAACATGGGTAGACCTAACTCAATAGGTAAATTCCCATGGGGTAGACCTAACTCAATAGGTAAATTCCCAACACATAGTATGGGTACACCTAACTAAATAGGCAAATTCCCATACTATGTTCATTTATTTTATGTTATGCATAATTATATTAATTTCACACAATCTTATTAACTTATGCATTTAATTAACCCATCGTTCCCACGTAATTTCGTTCTCATGATATAACACATATAAAAGGTGTCAACTTGCATATGAATGAACATGTTTCAAAGGTGCCATCTTGCATATTAACAAACACATAACTTGCATATGAACTTGCATAACATGTCACATAACTTGCATATAATATGTCACATAACTTACATATTCATTTTGCATAACAAACTTGCATATTAGCTTATAGACTTGCATAGTGTGTCATCATGAACTTGCATATTAATAAACATGTAACTTGCATATTTACATACATGTAACTTGCACATAAATAAACATGTAACTTGCATATTTACATACATGTAACTTGCATATTAACCAACATGTAACTTGCATATTAACAAACACATAACTTGCATATTTACATACATGTAACTTGCATACTAACAAACATGTAACTTGCATATTAACAAACATGTAACTTGCATATTAACAAACACATAACTTGCATAAACATACATACTCAACATGCATAAACATACATACTCAACATGCATAAACATAAGATTAATGCTAACATCATATCATATGATTTCAAAGCTCATTAACCCACATACAAAACCATAAATCTCATCACATCTCATCTAATTAGTTTACCAAAAGATCATCAAAGTGATAGAAACTCACAACTAGCAATTTTGCACACCAAATGAAGAAGATTAAGATGCTAAGAAGGGATTAGAGGTTGATTAGAGAGTGATTAGCATGCAACCCTCTTCATAAATTAGTGGAGGCCATGAGAGCTAGCATTTTGCCATAGTTTAGTTACTAGGTTTAATTATGAATGAATTAGGGTAGGGTTAGGGTCTTATTTATAGGATTAGAAAGTGTTTTAGGCCCTTAGATTAACCCTAGATTAGATTAGGACCCTTAGATTTAGGAACCCTCTAGAACATAGCCCAAGACTCAGCCAAGACCAAACCTGGTGCACCCAGACCAGCAGGGCCGACACCCTGTGTCGACACCCCTGTCGACAGGGCTGTCGACACCCCTGTCGACACCCCTGTCGACATGGCTGTCGACACGGGGCTAGGCGGGAATTTTTCCCCCCTTTCCTCTTTTGGCTCCAAACTTGATTTTCAAATCTGCTTTTTAAATTTAAACTTCCTAAAACTTCTTTGGGCCATAACCGGGCCATACGGACTCCGATTCTCGAAAACTCGGACTCTATTCCGCGTATTTTTCCGAGACGAACGCAATGACGCAGCCCGTTTCCCCTGGTTCTTCCATCTGAGATTAATTATACTTTAATTACTAACTATTAGTGTTAATTGAAATTCGGGGTGTTACACCAGTTTAGAGGTTATGTTTCTTGAGTGGAAGCAACTGGAGTACATCGCTGGGTATGATTTCAGACCAATGTGTGAATTAGATCCAGAAGTATTAGCAAGTTTGACGATCAGACCCACTTTGATTGAGCGGATTGGTTCCAGTCATAAGAACGATCCTAACTTATTGGAAGTCATCTCCAAGTTAGAAATGGGTATCGACGAGGAGATGAATAAGTATGGGCTTGATCGAGATGGATGGCTTAGAAAGAATGGAAGACTAGTTGTACCCAATGTCAATGGATTGAGAGATGAAGTGCTTAGAGAATGTCATCACTCAAAACTGACTATACACCCTGGTGGTTACAAGTTGTATCCGGACATGAAGCAGACCTACTACTAGGAAGGGATAAAAAGAGACGTTGGGAAGTTTATATCCAAATGCATGAATTGCCAGCTAATTAAAGCTGAGCAAAAGAAGCCTAGTGGTTTGTTGCAACCATTAGAAGTTCCAGAATGGAAATGGGAACAAGTCTCAATGGATTTCATTGATGGGTTACCAAGGACTAGGTCGGGCCACGATAGCATTTGGGTGATTGTGGACCGATTGACCAAGAGTGCAAGATTTATACCCATCAAGTCGAATAGAACGACAGTTGGGTTAGCTGAGCTATATATGGAATGGGTAGTGAGATTTCATTGAGTACCTGAAAGCATTGTGAGTGACCGAGACACGTTGTTTACTAGTGGGTTTTGGAAGAGCTTACAAAAGGCGTAAGGATCAGAATTACATCTCAGTACCGCGTATTATCCTCAAACCGACGGTCATACAGAGAGGTAAATCGAGTGTTAGAAGATCTCTTAAGAGCTTGCATATTGGATTTTGGTGGATCATGGGATGACCATTTACATTTAGTAGAGTTTGCATATAATAATATTTATCAATCCAGTATTGGTATGGCTCCATTCGAAGCTTTGTACGGAAGACCGTGCAACTCACCATCATGTTGGTTAGAAACTGGTGAGAAGTTTGTGCTTGGACCAGATGTGATAAGAGAAACTTCAGATAAGATCAAGATTATCCGACAGCGAATGAAGGCTGCCCAAGATAGACAGAAGAGTTATGCTGATAAGAGGAGAAGAGATTTAAAGTTCTCCATTGGCGACTTGGAGTTTGTCAAGATTTCTCCGTTAAAGAGCGTGATACGATTTGGCAGAAGAGGCAAGTTAACATCATGATTTGTTGGACCATTCCCAGTTCTCGAGCAAATTGGGAATTTGGCATATAAATTTGAATTACCAGAGAAGATGGTAGGAGTTCATAACATATTTCATGTTTCCCAGTTAAGGAAATTCGTGCACGACCCCGATATTACTATTTCACCGGATCAGTTGGACGATACCGAGGTTGAACCCGCGGTGGTTAGGAATCGCAGGCCTATGCGTATTTTTGGGAACGATACAAAGTAGCTTTGAAGGAAGGCGGTGAGACTAGTCAAAGTTCAGTGGGGATGATGATGAGGAAGACTGTACTTGGGAAACAAAAGAGAACATAAGGAGGAAGTATCCAGAACTCTTTGCCTGGTAAGGTAATTATATCGGTATAGTACTCCCTTGTTTGTTAACCGCATGCTAGGATAGGCTTGTTGTGTTGTTGTGTATGCTTGATTGCCTTGTAAATGATTGGTAGGCATGCGGGATCCTTTGTATGTTTTGGGTTAAGGAATTTCGCGGACGAAATTTCTTAAAGGGGGGGGGGGGAGGAGAATGTAACGACCCGCATTCTACGTATCATAGGATCGTAGAATATTTATTTCTTTCTCATGCGAAGTCGTATGGTCATGTAACTTTGGGAACGACTATTAGGGTCATTTCCCATGTTCATGATTTTTGCTGATTTTTAAATGACTGTTTTGTCCCTAGCTGATCTTGTTTCGGCCATAACTTTTGGTTAGAAAGGAGTTTTGCCTTGAAACCACTTCCATTAGATCCGGATGATGGTTTACATTTCCATAGAGTGGTCATATGTGAAAAACGGACTTACCGTTTGGGAGATATGGCTGAATTAAGGTTTAGAAGGTGAAAAAACAGCTTAACCGGGCTTAATTGGGTAATTAACAGCTAGGCCCAAAGGGGGATTTTGGGATTTGGAGTATTTAAAGGCTGTTAGGGTTTAGAGAACACCCTTTTCTCATATTTCAGCCGCCACTTATCATCCCTCTCAAATTAGTAGTGGCCTCCAAAACCTAAAAACACCTCTAAACCACTTTCTAATTGAAGATTTGGCTAAATTACATCAAATCAAAGGGAAATAGCACCAAAGCAAGGTTGAAGCTGCTGTTAGACATCAGTATTCGCCAAAATCAGTGGAGTTTCAGTTTTGAAAGTTTTATTTGTGGCAAAGGTGAGTGATTAGCATTGTTTTTACACTAATTACAGTTAATTAAGGTGATTAGTGTTAATTAACGAAATCACGCAAGATTAAATTCTGGAAAAATATTCAGAAATTCTGAAATATTATTTTAGACCTCTATTATAAGTTTGGGTTGATTTAATTAAGTTTTGCTAATCCTATCATTAGTTTTGCTTAAACACGTTTTAGGGAAAATATGGGGTTTTGGATATGTTTGATCCATTTTAACCTATAAAATTATTGTTTTGGTGTTTGTGGTCAATTCTACAAGTTGCTATGACTGTATGGTATGCTTTGTGATTGATTAGAATAGTTAGAATGGTCGAAAACGCCATCGTATGGCGTAAAAACAGACGTTGGAAGTTGCAGGAAAAATATACAGGGACCGGATCGGATCGCCTTACCCAACCTGATCCACTCGTAGTGATGGAGACCGACCCGACCGCTCGCACTTGAAGCTCCACGATCCGACCCGCCTGTACGTGGAGTTCTCCGAACCGACCTTCTCGTGAATGGTGATCACGAACCGATCCGACCTTAGCATGGTGGCACGATCCGAAGGGAGCACCCGACCTGAACCGTGGGACTTGACTGAACCAAAGACACCTCAGGCACACGAACCGACCTGATGTCTGGAGGGAACCACGACCCGAACCGCTTCTTCGAACCGAAGCACAATGCCTGGAGCGTCACGACCGAACCAGATGGAGAACGAACTGATAGATGATCACAATCCGAAGCGCAGTTAAGAACCGAACCGATCCGGAGATGATGACCAAAACACGAGATGCAAAGGTAGTCCAAATGGGAAGTTTGCACTCATGATCCAGATGGGAACCAACGAGTGCACTTCATGAGTTGGACTTTGCTGTGGGACGTGTGCTAAGGGGTTATCGATGTCTATAGCTTTGACTCACCATGGAAAGGCGGATATTGGCTACGGATCAGTGTAGTGAAGTTGTTATGACTTCATAGGGCAGAGTGATCGTAGAAAGGCTATGAGCCAGTGCAGTGGAGCCATCATGGCTCTATGGGGCAGAGTGGACATAGCAAAGGACTAGTGGCTATGGATCAATGCAGTGGTGTCATTACGACTCCATAGGGCAGAGTGATCGTAGCAAGGAATTGGGAGGTCAAAGTGGTGGATATCGTATGCTTTACGCACAAAGTTAGAGATGTGAGGATGGTTGCTATGATTGATTGTTTGCCATCACTATGTCATGCACACCCCACCCCTGTATTCTGTACGCCATATGTTAGTGGCACCTTAGAGTGTTGTACAGTATTTAGTGCTAACTCTTTGGTTGCAGGTCCAGGTTCAGGTATGGTTTAGTATACCTGTTATTGTTCTGTTTTGCTGCTTATCGCTCATACCATACTTTTGTCTGACCCAGAGTTTTATGTCTCTTCTTATTACTCTGGGTGCTCTTAAACGGACAGACTAGAGACAGATTAGCTGGTTGTGCACGAGTAGCTCTCTGGAGACGAGCAGGAGGATTACACGTACTATTCTGTATATATTCTCCCTGTGTCGCTGCCGGTCACTAGTTTGGGCATTAGTAGTGTACCTTTCCTTTCTTCTGCTTTAGAGACAGTTTTCAAAAGTTGTAATAATGATGATGTGAAACATAAGCTGTATTTGGATTTTCCGCTGCTACGATGTTTAGTTTTCAGCTTATGCACTGTCTCGCCTGTTTATGTCAAAGTATGTTGTTATTATATTTTATCCCATGCGCTATGAGACATTCTACAGGTTCCTTGTTAGTTCAATTTTCTTCCATTTCCTTTCTTTGGCGACCGTCCCGTGCTGGTTGGACATCAGCACAACGCACTTTCATTGTAAATGTCGGCTGGTGTGAGGTGGGCCGTCACAAACTTCCTTGCTTTTGTAGTAAGTGCTATTGAAGCATTGAAAACTAGATACAATTAATGTACGTTTGTATAAATCAGGTTTTGTCACCACTACAAATCTGTAGTTTTCTGTCGAGCATTTAACGTCATTACGACATCGCTAATTTTTTTAGTGATGCCATATTGGCGTTAAATGCGTGACAGAAAAACAAGGGTCGTTAAATCATTTGGCATCATTAAGACGTCACAAAATGGACGTCACTGTGGGGTTGCTAAAACTTAGTGACGCCATTGTGATGCCTAGTGTCTATAGGAAATGATTGTCATTATGGCATCATTAAATTTTTAGGAACGCCACGGTGACGCCTTATTTTATTTCAAATAATCGTCGTTATGTCGTCACTAAATTCTGTAATAGCATCGTGATGCTATCACTCTACAACATACAGTCGCAAATGCATTCCTAACTTTAACGATATCTTTGAGACGACAAGCTTATAGCTGCTGCGACACTTAGCTACAACTAGACTGCAAAACGAATCATTGCATCAATTAAATCTAGCTTATGCAAGTCCTAGCAATGTCCAATTATGAAATATAACAGTTAATGACATTTCATTTTGATCAATAATTTCTAAAACATACAATCACCAAATTCAAACAGTAAATTTTATAATAAAACAATAACGTATCTTCCAGTAATACACAACATTCTTACATCGAGTAAGTAGCAAAAAAATCCATTAACTAATTTAAAAGTATAATACATCATAAACATCTACACAAAATTGTACTGTCTAATGCATTTTATTTACTTGCCTGTAGATTGCACATCATCACCTACAAAACATTCACTACAAGAAAACACTGATTTTGTGGTGGAAAAATCCATTGGTAATTAAACCCTCGCTAAAGGCGTTTTAGTGACAGATTTGCAGTAGAATTCGGTTGTCGCTAAAAAATACGTCGGAATTTCAGGCACAATTTTGCGATGGAAATCAACGTCGATTCTCTGTCACTTCACCGTTGTTTTTTGATATATTATCATTTCATTTAAATATTTCACCTACGTTTTACCGATGGATATATATAACATAATAAAATCAGTAAATATTTTTCCATCGCTAAATGCATGCTATTTAGCGAGGGATTACCAACGTAAATATATATCAAACATTTTACATCCCAGTTATCCGTCAGTAAATCCTAACTGTATAGTGACGGATTACCGACAGAAATATATAGCAAACATTATGCAGCATTTCTAACCATCAATCTAGACATCAAATACATTCATTTCAACAATACTCAACATTCAGTACTCATCGTGCAATGAAACATACATACACAAGTGCGAACCAATACTACGCACACAGGTACAATGAAAATAAATGTTTAACAATGTTACTCACTCAATTACTATTCGAACTTATCTCGCTTCAACAATAATATATTCTGAAGAAAAAAAATCAAAATTATCATTTTGTTCACATATACAAATATCTTGCAGAATAATATATGTCCATGCAGAACAATAGATTAAACTATACTGCGCCACTACTATAAATGCAGGCTTCAAATCCAGGAAAAAAAGACCGGCATAAGGAGCTTGTGTTGTGTTATAAATATCAAATTATAAACACAGATATCATATTTTAAGCCTTTTGCCTAGTTTGAATCTTTCCATCGTAGTATCATTTCCTCCTTATTCTTTATTATTAAAACTCAAATGTTTATGTGGTATACCACTTTCACCTTTATTTCCTCCTCTATGACTGTTTGATCCCTTGTCTTTTAGTTTTCTTCATTTCATCCGTAAAAGATTTCTCTACCCATTTATAGTGCCCAAAAGTAGAAAAAAGGCTGGTCAGATTAATGCCAGTTTGAAACCAATTTATTTGGGTTTTGTGGGTTCAAAAAAGTGGGTTTTTTGGCTCCAAAAAAGATTAAATACTTTTATATACTTGCAAGACAACAAAAATTGAGACTATTCAATTTTTTTGAGTTAGCGATCCTTTCTAATTTTAGTCTTGTGTTGATTCATTGTATTAACCCCAAATGATTTCAGTCGGAGTTTATTTGGCCTATCTACTCAGTAAATGTTAGTGAACGATTTTCCATCTTTCTACTATTTTCATTTTCTTTTATCTAAATGGATTAGGGATTTCTTCAAAAAAAAATCATACATTTTCTAACATAATTAATGCTTCAACATTGCCCAATCTTCCCCCGATGTTATTTCCTTTTCTAGCAAGGTACTGTCCTAACGATATGTTTAAGTATATACAAAAATTCAACATGAAAGCTAATAATAAAGGCAGTTATGGAAAAAATAAAGGCAGTCATCAATACCTGCAGCATTTAAGCAAATAGGCGAATAAGACCACCAAGGAAACAAAGCTATTTTATAATCCTTTATGCCAAGTTACTGCAAATAAAGAATGAAAACACAGTAAAGAATGAAAAACACATGAAACAACTTAAAATTGAATTCCCTCTGTTTTTTAAAGCACTAAATTTATCATTACAGGGCAATCAAATGTTAAAACGGATTAAGTCGAATTCAAAGACCACTATTGTTTTTCCAATTTCCCTTTAGCATAAATGTGAAAGTAGGATAAATATTCATAATTATTTGTAGCATCCATGCAATTTTTTGGTAGAAAACAAAATTTTCAATATCAGCTAACAATTGGTTATATACAGAATCAATCAAAGGGTCAAATCGTAATTACGCATGAAGTTTTACAAAACCAAACACATGCATCTCTTCATGTTAACAATGAGTGCTGAAATAAAAAATAAAATTGAAATAAAAAGCTAAAACATTGTTATATCTCATTTTCATACAAACGTATCATATTAATCGGTCAAGGTATCATATTAATTGATCACATAGTATGCCTTGTAATTTACTATTGCGAAAATATTGCGGGGTACCAATGAACTTCTTAACAAAGTGATTTTATTTTTGGATTTTCGAAATTTAAAATATAAATATTTTCTCAACAGAATAGATGCAATATTGCATGAAGATTAAAGAGCACTTAATCAACCAATAGTTTGAGCAAATGCTTAAGCTTAAAAGTATTTAATTTGCGTTATTCTTACGCCTACACAATGCAATTTAATGTATGACCAGGAAGACAATGTTCTTATTCGGTTTGTATATTTGTCAAATCCTCGGTGTTCGTCTCCAAGTTAATTTGCAATCTGTGGCATGGATGAGGTACACAGTGATAAATAATTAGAAAATGTGCACGTCTTCATTTCCTTTCTTTTAATTCAACTATCGTATATATGCTTCCCTTTCCTTATTTGTTCGAAAAAAAATAGGAGGATATCATTTATTGAAAATTTTCAATATCACAATATTAATGCACATGTAGATATGAAAGTTAATTGGTGATGGTTAAAGTTGGGACATAAGTATTAAAAGAATGAGTTATGAAAAGAAAATATAATAAAATTAGTAAATAAATATATCCTCATTTAAGATACTTGAATTATCAAGACACAATTAATTTTCTGTCCAAATCCTTTTGGATCCATATCGATGGCTTTGATTGTTCAACTTCACCATGAGAGTTACTCCCATGAATAATTTTGTATAAAATTTGAACGAAGCACCCAATTTCTATGTTTATCTATATCAAAACTCAAATTTTCAGATGAAAATGTGTTCTATCAACCATAAAAATTGTTATGACTCAAGAAACATTATAAGAGGGAAAATGTGTAGCCTAATAACCACCAGCAAAAACAATGATTTAGTGGAGTTTTCACACCAATTTATTATTGGTTGTGAAGATCATAATGTTAGAAATTAAAGGGGAAAGGGAGTATAATTACTGTCATTAAGAAAATTTTGAGCCTATATTACAGGTAGATTGTCCGACCTATGCATCACTAAATTTCCCAAGTACGATATGTTAGCATCTGTCTCTGTAAGTGGAATTGATTACAAATCCTCAAATGTATGCATAATATTAAAGTACTAAATATTGAATCTTTTAAATACTGTGCAACCTTACACTTGATATTATATATGGGAAAAAATGTGTGGAAGTTAACGTACTAACAGACAATTTGGGCGGAAACAACTTTTGTAAACAGAGTAATCAAATTATGCCCATCAAGCATGATATCATTGGAGCAAACATGTGCGTAATATTTGTTCATAATCTGATATAATAGGCTATAACTGTATATGATATTTCAGAAATATGTGAAATGATTATTTTACAGGTAAATGAGATTTATGATAGAAGAAAAATGGATAACAATGCAATGTTAAAACAGAATGAAAATATTGTTAACGAATTAAGGCATTTAACAATCATAACTACCACATGAAACCACTACTATAAAAAACAAAACTAAGTATGCTAAAAAATAAGTTTTTAAATAGTTCATATGTGAAACAACTTAGTTGGAGACTGAAATTTATTGTCACAGCAGATCATCAACCTATCTACCCAAAAAAACCCTATAAATCACCCTTTTTGATTTATGAACAATCTTTAATTTGAAACAGAAACAAATATGACATACCAAAGGAATAAAATAGATCATTAAATTATGTTGCACCAAACATAGTGAATATAATACCATCAAATCTGCATAGAATCCCAGATTTTTTCACAAATGTACAAAAATTAGCCTTCGAATTTGTGGAATTTATGATTGAACTGATGGCTATAGACCATGAGGGCAGACATTGATGAGGCAGCAATAGCCGGTACATGGAGAAGGAGAGATAGAGGGAGAATATTTTAGGGTTCGATGATTTATGGGAAGATGCAGGCAAATGAGAAAATAAGGGATCTAATCGAATGGCGGGCTTTGTAATTCCCTAGATATTGTCACGAAGGACTTTACGATGACGCTTGGCCCCTCCCTTTCCAAGACCTTTACCTCCTTTTCCTCTTTCTGACATTTTGAACCCTAGAAATTGATTTGGGGATTTACTTAGGATTTGATTGCTCTGCGATTGATGATGGGTTCTCTTTAGGTTGGGTTCTGAACTTATGCGGTAGCAATCCATGAGCTAAGTGCTGAGATGTTGTACACCGTCTGGTATTTAATCGGATGGTACAATGAAATGGTTCATTTTCTCCACGGATTGATAATAATCTTAGATGGTACTTTCCGTCATTTACATCAATATTTTGTTGGGTTTAAACTTTTAAACCATATTAAATGTTACTGATAACTATTCTTGGATGGTACATTCCATCATTTACATCATTATTTTAATGGGTTTAAACTTTTAAACCATATTAAATGTTACTTTTCTTAATACTTATTACGTATTATTTTATTATTGATTATTATTAAACATTATTATTAATTAAATATTAATATCATTAATATTTAATTACTAAATATTATAACTAAAATTAGAATATATTTAATTGTACTTTATCTTAGTCATAATTTATAGAAAATTTGAAATTAGAATATAAAGTATTATACAATTTAAATTAAACTATTAAATGAACTTTTTCAATATTTTAGAATTTAGAAATTTAGGTTATTTCGTGTCAAACAATAACTGGTTTTATAAACTTTATGATTTATTTCAAATTTATTCAAGATGATTTCAAATTTTTTTATTTTTCAAAATATAAAATATAATTATCAACTATAATTATAAAATACAAGTATCAACTATAATTATCAACTGTAATTATTAAATACAATTATATTAAATTAATTATTGAATACTATATATCATTTCATAAGTATTAAATTTTATTATTAATTATTAAATAATTATTATAATAAACTGATATTTTCATCTCTTGCAAATCTGTTGGAATTCTACTGCAAAATAGCTTCGATAAATATTCGTCGGTATTCTGTCTGTATTTGCAGCGGAAAATAGCGATAGAAATTTTCTGTCAGTAATTGGACGCAATTTGCGATGGATTAGTGAGGGATGACAGAAGACGACGGTAATAAATAAAAGAAAAAAGTTTGAAAATACAAAAAACTATCCCTTGCAAATCACATGGAAATCCATCGTAAATTAGCGACGGAAATTTCGGCTTCTAAATTTTTGATGCTAAATCGGTGTTTCCTTGTAGTGATTTTATCAGACTTTATAGAATACAGATTCAAAACACTGTATCACTTTAGAATTTCTAACAATGTTGTAATGTAAAATATCCTATCAGATGATTTATCAGGGTGGAGTGCATGCTCCAGAAGTAGAACCAGCCTGCACACACACTAACAAACTTTAGTCAATCCATGAAAAAGTCAATAGGCTGATAAATAAATACCAGTTACTTCTTGTTAAATTTGAAAACTAAACGTATAAACATTAAAAGTAAAATCCTACAGCGCAAACATGGACATCATCACATCCACATAACAATCTTCCATTAAGCACGTCAGTTGCTTTAATTGAACCCCCTCCCATGCTCCTCTGCAAATTTTCATTGTTGTAGGTCTCAAGTTATGTATGGTCATTTTCATTAAAAAAAAGTGTTGGAATTAGAAATCTTACCTTATAGAAATCAACAGCGGTAAAATTAGCCCATCAGTTGCTTGAAGCACCATAACAAGTGTGAAGCATGTTAATTAGATATGCAAAATTCTATTTACATGCCAAATCTTCAACTAGCACCAAACCAAAATAATTCACCAAAACCAGAGATTTGGTCGTATCACTAAATGGTGAAGATTCTGCTCGATTTAAGCACTATCGAGAATACATTCCATCATCACCATCTAAACATGCAACGGGATCGATGTTACATTAGCAACTGAATAATAATATGTGTACATATGCATGTGCATGACCTAGAGTAATCAAAATAGTAGAAGTGATGTATTTTAAAACATTTTCCATAAAACTTACATTGGTTTTCAACCATGTAATTCCACTGATATGCAATTCCTTCTGTTTGTTCTTTGGCTCTTTTAGATGTGAACACAATAGGCCTTTGATTATTAGCAACCATATCACTCACTAATGGCCAGTCTTCCCCATTTTTAGGTATGCTAGAAAGAGGAAACCAGTAGTTTGACAAACCTGATGCTTTGAAGACATTGGTCAATCCATTTTGTGCTTCAACATAATCTTCTAATATTATAGTCACTAATTCTGAAGGGTTTGCCGCAAAAAATGTATGTATTTCTCTAAACGCGTGTCTATTGTTGGCTCTTGATATTACATATTTACTGTTTGTAAATTGTAATACATTGATTGTATGCAAGCACATATAATCTAAAAAGTTTTAGAAGTTCCACTAAACTAATCAACATGAACTTAGTATACTACATTTGACCAAAGCCAAACATCGCATCTTAAAATAAAAGAATGCTAAAATACACAGATTGATTAGAAAAGCAATTTCTTCAAACCTATAATGGTCCTGAAGAACAAACAAAAATATGTTTTTGCTTCGACCAGAATGTGGATCGGTTTTAAAAGATAAGTCATCATTTGATTTGTGCTCCTATCTACCTCATTATTGAACATAATGCCATATCAAATACATGTACATCACACGATTTATGTATGCATATGCTTGTACTTTGTAATTATGATGGAATCACAATCTAAATTACTAAGAATACAAGTGATCACGATCTAAACTCACAAACGCAGTAAGATCATTGCATTTTCCTCCACTTGAATGGCACAACCACACATCATTTTCAAAGTCATAAATATCCAGCATTAAAGCTCGAACTCCGTTCTATATATAAATAAATAGCAACATAAAATACACTACAGAGATTCATAAGTACTGTTTAATTAACATATGTTAGTTGTTACATACATTTAACTGCTGGGTAACCGTGTCCTCTTGGTTGGTGAAAGTAACACGAGGAACCCCAGTATGTGATGGTTCGCCTTCGATTGCAAATGCATTATGCATAGTAAGGAATGCATAATTGTTGAATGGTAGTGAATTGTTCTGCATACATATGTATTAAGAAATTAACCAAGAATTCAAACTTTGATTGCTATGTACGTGTCACGATTGTAATTTATATAGGTTATGGTGAGCTGACTAACACATAAATCAATGAAAGACGAATCATAAATCCTTTACATAATACAATGGAAAAATATAGGAACATATATGCAACAACCCAGAATTTCTGAACCAATTTAAAATTTTTATTTCAACTATTTTAATGGGTTTTGAATATTTAAAATGATTTATTTTAAATAATAACGACTAAAAATTTAACTAAATCGAAGTTAGAACATATAAATTTATTTTAATTATAAAACGAATTCGAAATGGCACGTTAGTTTGAAAATTTCATTTTAAACTTCAATTGAATATATAGAATTCAGTATAAGTCAGAATTTGATGAAACATGAAACGTTACGATCTATTTAACTATATCTTTCTAACAATGTAAGAAACTGAGATTTCACTTTATAAATAGTAAGTTATACCCAGTTTAAAATTCAGAATAGTCGCTATGCAATTTATATATATTTTAAATAATATATAACCCTTAAAAATAGCCATTTTGCAAACGACCTCCATTTTCAACGAAACCACTTTTGTTGGATCTCGAATGTCAAATTATAGTCAGGTTTCAAATTTCATAATTTTTGAAATTAACATGTGAGCATGGTGAATTTAAAGGTGTTTTGTCAATTCAATTGTAAATTTAATCGACTGGAAAATAGTCATTTTTCAAACGGTCTTCAAATTCGATGAAATTAGTTGTAATGACCTAGATTTTTTATCCATATATTTTAAATATTTAATATCATTTTAAATATTTATTTGATAATATACTTGAATTTTTATATCTATGTTATCGGTATAAATATCGATTTTGATTTAATATCGAATATATTAAATTATCGGAATACGAAACATAGTTGAAATCGAAGTTAAATACGGTGTCAAAAACAAATCAGACGACTGGTATAAATTCTGTTTAAAATAGACGATAATAAAAATAATTTATTACTAGCGAATTGATTAGTTCTAAAATTAAATTAAATTATATTAATTTAATATGTTATATACGTTGAAATTAAATATTAAAATATATTCATTTCAGTTCAGAATAACGCAATGATATTGAAACGTCGGTCGGTATGTTAAAATAGCGGTTCGTGATTTAAATTTATGGACCCCGAGATATTTGATTGTGGATAAGTTCGAAATCAAATCGATATCCATCTAAAAAGAATAAGAATCGCTTTATATCGAATCGTATTAAATACGAGATCAAATCGAAGTCAAAACAAAATCAAATCAGAAATTAATACACATTAATTCAGCAGACCTATCTGTACTTAACGTAGACCTAATTTCTTCGTCCCTAAGTATTTATCATTTATAAATATTGCGACTTACCCTTCTGTATTTTCTTCTTCACGAATACAATGTTCAAAGGAAATTAAAATCATTACAAAGAGAATTAAAACCATTAGTTCCCTTTTTCCTTTAGGAAAGCATGAGCCTCCCTTTCATTTGAAATCACTTCGAAGTTCTCGGAGAAGAAAAAAAGAATCCAATTTTATTATGATTCCGAGTTTGGATATGTGACAAGATCTGAGAGTAAGGATGATAGCGCGCGTTCTTGGAAGGGGATTCGTACCTCAAAGGAAGTCTTCGAGGTTGGGGCGTGGTGATCTTTGGGCCGCCGTTGGGTGTTTTGGAGGTAGCAGAAATTCATGGCGACATCAGGAAGGTGATGTCGATTTTTTTTGGAGAAGCAAGATGGGAGAGTTGCGATGTAATTCGCGAGTTCCCTGTTGCTTAGCGCAAGTTAAAAGGGATCGTGATTTTAAGAGGAAGGTAGGTAAGGTAGAAGGAGTGGCACGCTACTGCTAGTGGATTTCGTGGATTACATATTAGTTTGCATTCGAGGAAAGCAGGAGCGCACTTGCAGTTGGATTTTTGGGGAGTTAAATTACATAACTATTAGACTTGAGAAGGAGCACTCGAGATATGGCAGAGTGATGGGGATTTGAGACGTGCGTTTCAATCAGATACTGAGTGAAGTGGATGCAGTGGAGATGGTGATCAGTTGTAGTGAGGTATATATGTTTATCAAATTTTTATAAGCTGAATTTGAATTAGTAATTTAACTAAATTAATGATAGTTAATCGATGAATAAAATCAAATGATTTTATACAAAGGTAATTTCGTTTATGGGTTAATTAGATAGTGATATTTAAATTATTTTAGTTTAAATATAAAACTATAACGAGGGTATTTTATTTCGTATACATTTCCAAAATAAAATCAGTACCCTATTGAGAAAGGAAATGTCGTTTTCGGCTAATCTGGAACTTGGAAATTGGAAGGGAAATTTAGTTAGAAAATCATTTTATATATTTTAAATCAGATAAGTGATATATTAAAATTTAAAATCATTAGCTGTTCAATTCCGGGAAGTTAGAAAAAAAAAAGAAAATTTAAATGTTATTATAAAACCGGGTTAAGAAATTTCAATTGCTTATGTGTAATAATTGGACTTTTCTTAGGCGAGGATAAATCAAATAAAATCATTTGTGTGGAGTTCGAAGACTCGAAAATCAATCAAAAGAAATTGAAATTGGTACAAGTGCAGATTTAAAATTACGGTGAGTAATATCACTCTCTGGATTTTTTTAAATAATTTTTGCTTGTTGGTTGATTGGTTGCATTACTATTTGTTTATAAATAGTGGTTATTATATATATTAGTTATTTAGGCTTAGTGGGTGCTATTATATATATATTGGTGGTTGGATTGTTCCCGCAGTACCATTAGCGGATGCCCACAGTATCATTAGTGGATGACCTTATACACCCCACGCTATGATAGTGGATGACCTTCTATACCACGATATCTTGCCGCGAAGCAGGATGGGTATTATTTATGTCGACTAATGTTTGTGGATGTAGGAAAACAAGTTGGAGGGATCCAACTAGATTACTCAAAAATATTATTGTTTGTTTGTTTCCATATATATTGTCATATATGATGTGTTTGAAAACCGGTGATAAATAATTTGGTTGATTTTGATTGGTTGAAATTTCACTGGGCCGAAATGGCAATTTATAAAAACATTGTGAAAAAGGGATTTTGAGATTTAAAAGGAAAATTCTATTTTTCTAAAATAGAATTTGAATTTCGAATGGGCTAAGAAATGTTTACTTGTTTTTGAAAAATATAAACAAGTGTTGAATTTAAAAACGGTGTTTATAAATTAAATAATACAAGAAATTGAAGTAAATTTGTCAATGGTGTTTTTAAATAAACGGGAGTGATTTTCATTGGATAATCAGGGAATGGAAGTGAATTTATAAACGATGTTTATAAATTGAATAATGTGGGAAATTGAAATGAATTTATAAATGGTTTATATAAATAAAATGGATAATTATCATTGGATAACTTGAAAAGTTAAATTCAAATGTGAATTTAAAAATAGGATTTGGAAATCGTTTTAAATAGAAAACGATGAAATCTATTCTGATGTTCGGAATGTAAATTGAATTTAAAATAAATCCATACGTATTTATGATATGAATTCGACTATTGGATTTATTAAAAATAAATAAATTCCAGAAAGGTTATTAAATGTATTAAATAGAAACTATAATTAAATATGAAAATAGATTCTACAATTTTATTTATAAGTCGTAAAAAATAAAATATTCCAATAGGAATAAAATTTCAAAAGGGCTTTGAAATGAGAACTTGTTTTAGTATATATAAAATAGGGAAAGCAAATTATAAACGATGTTTATAAATAAGGGGAGATAATTGTCATTAAACAATTTGAAGTTTTAAATTCAAGTTTGAATTTAAAATAGAGAGTTAAAATCATTTTGAAAAGGAAATAGCGGTTTTTATTCTGGAATTCAGAATATAAAAGGAATTGGATTTCAAAGGGAATTTGAAATGGAAAATTTGTTCTAATATATAAAACTAGAAAGATGGATTTGCAAACGATGTTATAAATCTGGAAAAATAATTTATTTATAAAAGGAATTGAAATTAAATATAGAAGATCGAAGTATAAATAAATTTGTTACCGAGTAAGGAAAAATCGACAATTATAGATAATCGGAAATATTAAGTTGAATTGGGAAAATTAGTTTAATATATACTAAAATATATTAGAATCGAGTTGAAATTTATATATAAATGAAGTTCAAAACGTTTATATATTTAATATAATTAAAAACGAACTCGCCCCAGCGCTGTAGTTCGTAAATTGGCGATTTGAACTTCAATTGAGTATATAGAACTCAATTAAAGTTGGAATTCTTTGAAACAAGAATCTTCAGGAGCGATATGGTAATAGTTTTATAATGGAAGAGGAAAATCTGGATTTTGTCGAATAGATTGAGTTGTGTCAAAATCAATTTTCCAGAAAAACAGCGCCATAATCGTTTAAAAACCCTAACGGTTTATTTAATTAAATATAAGGATTTTAAGCAAATAAATTCCGAATCCCCATTTGAAAAATCCGGACTTGAGTTATAAAATAAATATGAACTCGAGTGGAGTAAATGGATTGATTTTTGAAACAAAGTTAGTTATTTATTTTTGAATAGATTTAACTAAGTGGAAGAATAATTTGTTAATCGAATTTTAGATCGAGATATTTCTTTTGATAAGAAAATGAGACATGTGAATTTCATATTCGAAACCGAGTATGAAACCTGAAATGAAAATGTAATTTAATTGATTTATAAGCAAACTAGAAATACATACGAACATTGTATGTTCAAATAACAAGTGAAATTGGCTAAGAAGCTAATTAAGGAATAAATGGGCGAAACTGAATTCAAACGATAGGATTGAAAACAAGTGAACATATGTTAAATAGGTATTGAATGAAGAGATGAAGATTTATAAATTTAGTGCCTGACAAAAAGGTACATGTTTAAATTCCATATGAGATTTTATGAGCCGAATCTGCAAGCCATTTGGCTTTTTGATTTTCTTTTTGAACGGAAAGGGCCTAGAGAGGTGAGTTGAGGTTTGAACTATTGACTGGTACAAATGAGGTTATGGCGAAATTTTCCAAAAATCTAAGGAGTTAGAATATTTTTAAGATAATTTGATAATTAGAAATCTATATATCAATATATATAGATTCTGGTAAGGAAACGAACTTAAAAATAGAATATTATAAACAAAAAGGAAATCGATAATCTGGTAATAGAAAGAGAAATATATATATATATATATACGTTTTAAAAATGAATAAGTGGTTTTTATGGTGTTGATGATTTGAGATAAGTGGTCTTGTCTGTTTTGAAGTTAAAGATGTTATTCAGTCAAGGTCTGAGAGGTAATTATACCCCAACTAGATTGATTTCATTACTAACTGATAAATAGCAAGATCCAGTCTCGAAGAGAAATGTTTGAATGAGAGTTAGTTGAATGCAGTGTTTAGGTTTGTTGTAACGATGGTTTGCACAACATTCGTTTTAACCCAAGTAAGCGAAATTTTGGAAATATAATAATAAATATTTCATGAGTATAGAAATAAATGAATGGTCGTGGAAGAGATAAATAATTGGAAAGTTCTCCAATTATAAATAGAAAATATTTTCTAAGTGTAGAAAATAAAAGAAGGTGAGATATGGAAATGTTTTCCAAAAAGCATAAGATGCCAAGAGAAATATTTAAAATATTGTGTTGACGAATATTTACAAGGAAATGGAGAAGTGTTTTAATTAATGAAATATTAATCAAAAGGGGCCCAGTGATTGTTTGATGTTTTGAATGGATGTTTGTTTTTCTTCGATAGTTAAATAATCGACTATTGAAGTGTTTGCCAATATCATTGTCAATATGGAGAGACCGGTTGGATTATTATCCGAGAACCACTCCGTATTGGCAGTAGCGTTGCGAATCAGATTATATGAAGACAATTGAAGACAGAGTAAAGTTCAAGGGCTTTTTCTATTAATAGAAATTGTGCCTTTGGTTTCGTTCAGTCCCAGAACGAACATAAATGGATGAATGTCTGACAGAGTTTTCCCAATGATCGAATATGTTGGTCTGTATAGATATATATGGTGGCGGAGAATTTATTCTCTTAGCATAATATCCAGATTATATTTATGCAAATCAATTAGTTATTAATGGATCTAACATTGTGGCATTCAAAGTGATTGTGCTATCAATGAATAATAAGAAATCGTAGCTTCAGGCCTCAACAACCGGGAAATGACAAAAATCGTGCAAACAGCATGGCTATGTGGGTCGGTCCCATTAGGGTATATAATCACCTATCTAGAGAAATTCCTTTTACTTCTTTAATCTATCGATGTTGTCCCTTTTTGGGAAACGGTTGCTAATCCCAACCGTTGGTGATATACAGTCGATACACTCAAACGAAATGAGTGGTCGGTCAAGTGTGGGCCAGGTTGCAAGATGTTCTTGTTGAACCCCAGTGTATCCCCTCTAGAGTACACTGATCGGAAGGTGGTTCCATACCTTGTCATGTTGGAAATCCAATCTCCAATAAGCGCCATGTGGTTTTTGGTTTTATATTATATATGGAGTGTGAGTTGTAAGCATTCCGCTAGATTCTATTAATTTGATGTGGACATTATCATAATAACACTGGATTTGATATCAAAAATATTTTGGGTTATCGTAAGGTAAAAACCATCCGTGTTTATGTGTGGATCGGTCTTACAATTTTCATTTCATTCGAAAGGATTTTTAAAGTTAAACAAATGATTGGAGTTTACTCACACCAGTCCCATGACTGACCCAGAGTTCATTTTGTTTGTTTTCCCTAAACTCTTGGGTGCCCAAATTTGTACGGGAAGTCAAGTAGTCGGGATTTTACAGATTCACTTAGAGGAGTTTGAAGCAAGAGGCTTCACCAGTTAGCTATAGACTATCATATATTCCGCTGTGTACCATGTTTGTATCTGGAAACAGGTGTTTATAATTGTTCCAGGAATAACTGTTGTGCTCTGATAATGGTATTTATATACAGTTACTGATTTGTATTTCAAAAGCTATGTTATTTAATATATTTTATTCGTTCCGCTGTGAGATTTGTGTTCTTCGTTTTTCTTTTATTCTAACTTTTCTTTCTTTCTATTCCTCATCCTCTAACTTCTTTCTACTAATGATTCGCATTTCTATGTCATTTGGGTTGGATGTGTGATGTTATTAGTCAACTCAAAGGGTGCGGATTTGTAGGCCGTTACAGTTGGTATCAGAGCCGGGTTGAGCGAATACCAAGGCTTTGGTGGGATTTTCCTCATTAGAGATAGGGTCAGTAGTACCCTAGAATGAGTTGAGTGTGTGTGTGTGTATATATATATACATGAGAGCGCATATTTGTTAATTGATTAAAACAAATGTTTTATGTTGTGTTGACTTGTCTGTTGAGTGGTTTATGAATTCTGGTCGAATCGTAGGACGCCACGAAGTCATAGGAATTTTTAAACACTTAAACAGAGAAATTTGACACAGTATTGTTTTAAAGTGGGTAGATGAAATAATTTTACCCAAAATTCTATTTTGATATAAAAGGGATAATTTTCTGAAATTATTATATTATATGGATGAGTTTGTTGTTATTATAATCAAATTAGATTATAAAAATTGGAATGGTAATATATAACCAAATATAATTTGTATATGAATAAAATATACAAATGAGATGAATTAAAAATTGGATTCAGAATTAGAATTAAGAATTTAAAACCTAGATGTTTAGAAAAATATTTTCTGAAGTATATTAAAGTAATAATGCATTGTTTTAAAAAGGGTCTCTGAATAAAAACCATTTTAAATGGATTTTGAAAAAAAGCACTGGACTCACTTCATTGGCTGGAAAATAATTCTGATAATGACTGCAGCATCGTCGATGTTCATTTTTCGGGTTTCTAAGTGATGGATTGCCACCTTAGAAAAGTTTTTGAAGGAAATTTGTTTGAAAGAAAACAAGCTGGTTTGAAAATTCAAATGTTTTGAATTTGAAATGGTTATAAATATATGTGTATATATTTGTGTGGTTTCAAAAGGATTTGAAATGAAATCTCAGAAATTTGAATTCTGAAATTCAAATTTAACTTAAGCAAGTTAAATGGATCGAAGTAAATAAATGGAAACCAAAAGCTTGTTAGAACTTAAAGTTGTAGAAATATGAAAAGTTGAGTTCAACATAAGTGAGTTTTAAAAAGTAAATGGGATGAAGCATTATTCCTACCTTAGTAATTTCGGGGACGAAATTCTTTTAAGAGGGGAAGAATGTAACGACCCAGATTTTTGATCCATATATTTTAAATATTTAATATCATTTTAAATATTTATTTGATAATATACTTGAATTTTTATATCTATGTTATTGGTTTAAATATTGATTTTGATTTAATATCAAATATATTAAATTATCGAAATACGAAATATAGTTGAAATCGAAGTTAAATACGGAGTCAAAAACAATTCAGATGACTGGTATAAATTCTGTTTGAATATAGAAGATAATAAAAATAATTTATTACCAGTGAATTGATTAGTTCTGAATTTAAATTATATTAATTTAATATGGTATATACGTTGAAACTAAATATCAAAATATATTCAGTTCAGTTCAGAATAACGCAATGATATTGAAACGTCGGTACGTTAAAATAGCGGTTCGTGATTCAGTTCAGAATAACGCAATGATATTGAAACGTCGGCACGTTAAAATAGCGGTTCGTGATTTAAATTTATGGACCCCGAGATATCTGATTGTGGATAGGTTCAAAATCAAATAGATATCCATCTAAAAAGAATAAAAATCGCTTTATATCGAATCGTATTAAATACGAGATCAAATTGATGTCAAAACAAAATCAAATCAGAAATTAATACACATCATTTCACAGACTTATCTGTACTTAACGCAGACCTAATTTCTTCATCCCTAAGTATTTATCATTTATAAATATCGCGACTTACCCCTCTGTATTTTCTTCTTCATGAATACAATGTTCAAATGAAATTGAAATCATTACAAAGATAATTAAAACAATTAGTTCCCTTTTTCCTTCAGGAAATCATGAGCCTCCCTTTCATTTGAAATCACTTCGAAGTTCTCAGAGAAGAAAAAAAGAATCCAATTTTATTTCGAATTCGAGTTCGGATCTGAAACAAGATCTGAGAGTAAGGATGATAGCACGCGTTCTTGGAAGGGGATTCGTACCTCAAAGGAAGTATTCGAGGTTAGGGGTGGTGATCTTTGGGCCACTGTTGGGTGTTTTGGAGGTAAGAGAAATTCATGGCGACATCAGGAAGGTGATGTCGATTTTTTTTGGAGTAGAGAGATGGGAGAGTTGCGATGTAATTCGCGAGTTCCCTGATGCTTAGCGCAAGTTAAAAGGGATTGCGACTTTAAGAGGAAGGTAGTCAAGGTAGAAAGAGTGGCATGCTACTGCTAATGGACTTCGTGGATTACATATTAGTTTGCATTAGAGGAAAGCAGGAGCGCACTTGCATTTGGATTTTTGGGGAGTTAAATTACATAAGTGTTAGACCTGAGAAGGATCACTCAAGATATGGCAGGGTGATGGGGATTTGAGACGTGCGATTCAATCAGATACTAAGTGAAGAGGATGCAGTGGAGATGGTGATCAGTTGTAGTGAGGTATATATGTTTATCAAATTTTATAAGCTGAATTTGAATTAGTAATTTAACTAAATTATTGATAGTTAATCGATGAATAAAATCAAATGATTTTATGTAAGGGTAATTTCTTTTATGGGTTAATTAGATAGTGATATTTAAATTATTTTAGTTTAAATATAAAACTATAACGAGTGTATTTTATTTCGTATACATTTCCAAAATAAAATCAGTACTTGTTGGGAAAGGAAATGTCGTTTTGGCTAATCTGGAATTGGAAATTGAAAGGGAAATTTAGTTAGAAAATCATTGTCTATATTTTAAATTGGATAAGTGATATATTAAAATTTAAAATCATTAGCTGTTCAAATCCAGGACGTTAGAAAAAAAATTAAATGTTATTATAAAACCGTGTCAAGAAATTACAATTGCTTATGTGTAAAAATTGTACTTTTCTTAGGCGAGGATAAATCAAATAAAATCATTTGTGTGGAGTTCGAAGACTCAGAAATCAATCAAAAGAAACTGAAATTGGTACAAGTACAGATTTAAAATCACGATGAGTAATCTCACTCTCTGGATTTTTTTTTAATATTTTTTGCTTGTTGGTTGATTGGTTGCATTGCTATTTATATATAAATAGTGGTTATTAAATATATTAGTTTTTTAGGCTTGGTGGTTGCTATTATATATATACATATATATATTGGTGGTTGGATTGTTCCCACGGTACCACTAGCGGATGCCCGCAATATCATTTGCGGATGACCCTATACGCCTCACGCTATGATAGTGGATGACCTTCTATACCATAATATCTTGCCACGAAGCAGGATGGGTATTATTTATGTTGACTAACGTCTGTGGATGCAAGAAAACAGGTTGGAGGGATCCAACTGGATTCCTCAAAAATATTATTATTTGTTTGCTTCCATATATATTGTCATATATGATGTGTTTGAAAACCGGTGGTAAATAATTTGGTTGATTTTGATTGGTTGAAATATCACTGGCCTAAATGGCAATTTATAAAAATATTGTGAAAAAGGGATTTTGAGATTTAAAAGGAAAATTCTATTTTTCTAAAATAGAATTTGAATTTCGAATGGGCTAAGAAATGTTTACTTGTTTTTGAAAAATATAAACAAGTGTTGAATTTATAAATAGTGTTTATAAATTAAATAATGCAGGAAATTGAAGTAAATTTATAAACGGTGTTTATAAATAAACGGGAATGATTTTCATTGGATAATCAGGGAATGGAAGTGAATTTATAAATGATGTTTATAAATTGAATAATGTGGGGAATTGAAATGAATTTATAAATGGTGTATATAAATAAAATGGATAATTATCATTGGATAATTGGAAAAGTTAAATTCAAATGTGAATTTAAAAACAGGATTTGCAAATCGTTTTAACTAGAAAACGATGAAAGCTATTCTGATGTTCGGAATGTAAATTGAATTTAAAATAAATCCATACGGATTTATGATATGAATTCGACTGTTGGATTTATTGAAAATAAATTCAGAAAGGGTATTAAATGTGTTAAATGGAAACTATAATTAAATATGAAAATAGATTCTTCAATTTTATTTATAAGTTGTTAAAAATAAAATATCCCAATAGGAATAGAATTTCAAAAGGGTTTTGAAATGAGAACTTGTTTTATATAAAACAGTGAAAGGAAATTATAAACGATGTTTATAAATAAGGGGAGATAATTGTCATTAGACAATTGAAGTTTTAAATTCAAGTTTGAATTTAAAATAGAGAGTTGAAATCATTTTGAAAAGGAAATAGCGGTTTTTATTTTGGAATTTAGAATATAAAAGGAATTTGATTTCAAAGGGAATTTGAAATGGAAAACTTGTTCTAATATATAAAACAAGAAAGATGGATTTGCAAATGATGTTATAAATCTAGCAAAATAATTTATTTATAAAAGGAATTGAAATTAAATATAGAAGATCGAAGTATAAATAAATTTATTATCGAGTAAGGAAAAATCGACAATTATAGATAATCGGAAATATTAAGTTGAATTGGGAAAATTAGTTTAATATATATCAAAATATATTAGAATGGAGTTGAAATTTATATATAAACGAAGTTCAAAACGTTTATATATTTAATATAATTAAAAACGAACTCGCCACAGCGCTGTAGTTCGTGAATTGGCGATTCGAACTTCAACTGAGTATATAGAACTCAATTTAAGTTGGACTTCTTTGAAACAAGGATCCTCAGGAGCGATATGGTAATAGTTTTCTAATGGAAGAGGAAAATCAGGATTTCGTCGAATAGATTTTGAGTTATGTCAAAATCAGTTTTCCAAAAAAAAAACACAGCGCCATAATCATTTAAAAACCCTAACGGTTTATATAAGGATTTTAAGCAAATAAAAACCGAACTCCCATTTGAAAAATTCGGACTTGGGTTATAAAATAAATATGAACTCGAGTGGAGTAAATGGATTGATTTTTGAAACAAAATTAGTTATTTATTTTTTAATAGAATTAACTAAGTGGAAGAATAATTTGTTAATCGAATTTTAGATCGAGATATTTCTTTTGATAAGAAAATGAGACTTGTGAATTTCATATTTGAAATCGAATATGAAACCTGAAATGAAAATGGAATTCAATTGATTATAACCAAACTAGAAATACATACGAACATGATATGTTCAAATAACAAGTGAAATAGGCTAAGAAGCTAATTAAGGAATAAATGGGCAAAACTGAATTCGAACGATTGGATTGAGTTGAATTGGATTGAAAATAGGTGAACATATGTTAAATAGGTATGGAATGAAGAGATGAAGATTTATAAATTCAGTGCCCGATAAGAAGGTACATGTTTAAATTCCATATGAGGTTTTATGAGCCGAATCGGCTAGCCATTTGGCTTTTTGATTTTCTTTTTGAATGGAAAGGGCCTAGAGAGCCGAGTTGAGCTTTGAACTGTTGACTGGTACAAAGGAGGTTATGGCGAAATTTTCCGGAAATTCAAGGAGTTAGAATATTTTTAAGATAATTTGATAATTAGAAATCTATACATTAATATATATATAGAATCCGGTAAGGAAACGAACTTAAAAATAGTATATTATAAACAAAAAGGAAATCGATAATCTGGTAATAGAAAGAGAAATATATATATATATACGTTTTAAAAATGAATAAGTGGTTTTTATGGTGTTGATGATTTGAGATAAGTGGTCTTGTCTGTTCTGAAGTTAAAGATGTTATTCAGTCAAGGTCTGAGAGGTAATTATACCCCAACTTGATTGATTTCATTACTAACTGATAAACAACAAGATCTAGTCTCAAAGAGAAATGTTTGAATGAGAGTTAGTTGAATGAAATGTTTTTTGTTGTTGTAACGATGTTTTACACAACATTTGTTTTAACCCAAGTAAGCGGAAATTTGGAAATATAATAATAAATATTTTGTGAGTATAGAAATAAATGAATGGTCACAGAAGAGATAAATAATTGGAATGTTCTCCAATTAAAAATAGAAAATATTTTCTAAGTGTAGAAAATAAGAGAAGGCGAGATATAGAAATGTTTTCCAAAAAGCGTAAGAGGCCAAGAGAAATATTGAAAATATTATGTTAACGAATATTGATAAGGAAATGGAGAAGTGTTTTAACTAATGAAATATTAATCAAAAGGGGCATAGTGATTGTTTGATGTTTTGAATGGATGTTTGTTTTTCTCCGATAGTTAAATAACCAACTATCGAAGAGTTTGCCAATATCGTTGTCAATGTGGAGAGATCGGTTGGATTATTATCCGAGAACCACTCCGTATTGGCAGTAGTGTTGCGAATCAGATTATATGAAGATAATCGAAGACGGAGTAAAGTGCAAGGGCTTTTTCTATTAATAGAAATTGTGCCTTCGGTTTCGTTCAGTCCCAGAACGAACGTAAATGGACAAATGTCTGGCAGAGTATTTCCAATGATCGAATATGTTGATCTGTATTGATATATATGGTGGCGGAGAATTTATTCTCTTAGCATAATACCCAGAATATATTTATGAAAATCAATTAGTGATTAACGGATCTGACAATGTGGCATTCAAAGTGATTGTGCTATCAATGAATAATTAGAAATCGTAGCCTCAGGCCTCAACAACCGGGAAATGACAAAAATCGGGCAAGCAGCATGGCTATGGGGGTCGCTCCCATTTGGGTGTATAATCACCTATCTAGAGAAATTGCTTTTACTTCTTTAATCTATCGATGCTGCCCCTTTCGGTAAACGGTTGCCGATCCCAACCGTTGGTGATATACATTCGATGCACTCAAGCGAAATGAGTAGTCGGTCATGTATGGGCCGGGTTGCAAGATGTTCTTGTTGAACCCCAGTGTATCCCCTCTACAGTAGACTGATCGGAAGGTGGTTCCATATCTTGTCATGTTGGAAATCCAATCTCCAATAAGCGCCATGCGGTTTTTGGTTTTATATTATATATGGAGCGTGAGATGCAAGCATTCCGCTAGATTCTATTTATTTGATGTAGACATTATTATAATATCACTGGATTTGATATCAAAAATATTTTGGGTTATCGTAAGGTAAAAACCATCCGTGTTTATGTGTGGATCGGTCTTACGATTATCATTTCATTCGAAAGGATTTTTAAAGTTAAACAAATGATTGGAGTTTACTCACACCAGTCCCATGACTGACCCAGAGTTTATTTTGTTTGTTTTCCTAAACTCTTGGGTGCCTAAATTTGTATGGGCAGTCAAGTAGTCGGGATTTTACAGATTCATTTGGAGGAGTTTGAAGCAGGAGGATTCACCAGTTAGCTATAGACTATCATATATTCCGCTGTGTACCATGTTTGTATCTGGAAACAGATGTTTATAACTGTTCCTGGAATAACTGTTGTGCTCTGATAATGGTATGTATATACAGTTAACTGATTAGTATTTCAAAAGCTATGTTATTTAATATCTTTTATTCGTTCCGCTATGAGATTTTTGTTCTTCGTTTTTTCTTCTATTCTAACTTTTCTTTCTTTCTATTCCTCATCCTCTAGCTTCTTTCTACTAATGATTCACATTTCCGTGTAATTTGGGTTGGACGTGTGGTGTTATTAGTCAACTCAAAGGGTATGGATTTGCAGGCCATTACATTAGTTTTATTGGGATGGTATCATCAAAACATAGCTAGAAATAATTTTCCTGTAATTTTTGGGGTTAATATGTGGCCCCGGTAAATTAAAAGGGTTTTTTTCTACTATAAGGGCTTATTTACCTCATACAATTAATTTCTAGGACACATCCGTTAAATAATTTTTTTCCAGGACATTATTTACTGAAATAATTTGTATACGACACGTCCTCTTTCCGCCATTTTACAATTACATGTCTTGATTCATTTCCTGTTTCTTCCGTTTTTCATTCAAAATTTGAAAGAATAGCAAATTAGGTTTTACCCAAAATCGATTCATTTCCCTTAAATTTTGCTGCGACGCATTTTATTGTCATACTCTGATCGATTTTCGGATTTTTATTGAATCTTATTCTAGTCATTTTTTACTTAATCTAGGGTTTACTTTGGATCTGCTTATCAACTACAACATTGCTTGGTGCACGACATCATATTCTTCTATCGATTAAGTTTTCTAATACACTACCCAGTTATCATTTAAATTCTTGGACCAGATGCATTACTTTGCGACTGTCCTCAGAATAAAGTGTGAGGCTAAGTGAATTTTCGGATGGAAGCACTGTTAAACGGGCAGAGTTTCATATTTTGTATTTGTAGAATGTAATTATGAAGGATGTTTTCTCTTTTGTAATTCTAATTTGATATAATTATGGACTTAATTAATTATGCATTAAACTTGGTAACTAATTATGTATTCAACTTGTCTTCTATTAATAGAGATCGTTTTATTACCGTCATCATGGAAATTGTGTTCCTTTGATAAATATATACAATATTATTTTGAATTTGTATTGATTAAATGTGGACAACATTATAATCATGCATAATTGTTGCAATGGTTATTAATGTTAGTATAAAGAAATTACCAACATTTATTTATATGACCATTTTGTTATTGCTAACACTTACAAGCGTTGGAGAAAATAATCTTGCAACGCTTATAACCTTTGGGGAAAATTATCTTACAATGCTTATAACCGTTGGGGAAAATTATTTTGCAACGCTTATAAGCATTACAAATAATTGCCGATGCCCTTATAGCAACACTTATCAGTGTTGCTATAAGCATTTGCAATAGTTATACTCGTTCGTATCATGGTTATGTTAGCTATAATCAGTCTAAATTGTGACTTGTGATTAGAAACTTTAAAGCTCATATTGTTGTATTATTTGAATATGACATTATGGTATTTGGTATTTGTAAATCAAGATCTATAATAAACTAAACTTAATTTGAGATGCATTTTAAAATTTGCATGGAATACATATGATGAATTATGTGTGGTATTGAAATAATATGGTTGATATATTGTACTTATTTGCTTAAATTGTATTAATATTAGTAGTGCAAGAAATTGTCAAAAATCATAATTTTTTATTAGTAACATTTATAAATGTTGCCCATATCTATATTAGCAATGCTTATAGGTGTTACAAAGAAAATAATAGGCTGTATTGATCGATATTTTGTAACATTTATAAGTGTTATTTAACAATACAGTAGCAATGCTTGCGTTGCTAAGATTTAGTTTGCTAGCACTTATAATTGTCAAAAATTTGTTCCCTCCATTCCTCACAGGCCATTGGTAACACAAGAAAAGTGTTGCTTAAATTGTTTATAGCACTTTTTAGTGTTAGGAATTGCATGTTTATGGTATTTTCTTAAAGGAACCAATGATCCATTCAGAATGGCTCTAAGTTCCATGGGCCTTTTCTAGGTTGGAATTTAGGCTCATTACGAGCAGGTTGTTACAGGATATCCCATTATGGAAGAAGCCATCTCCAATAGTCTTGTTTAACTTTGACATTTAAGCAATGATATACAATGTCTCTAATAAGACATATAACGGGAAGTCTATACATGTGAGTATAAGATATCAAATGGTAAAACAGTTACTCGAAAGTGGAATATTAACTGCCGACTACATAGAAATAAAGAAAAACCTAGCTGACCCTATAACGAGCAGCATTCTACGCATCAGAGGATCGTAAAATATTAATTTCTTCCACATACGAAGTCGTATTGTCGTGTAACTATGGGAGACGACTATGGGGGTCATTTCCCATGTTCATGATTTTTGTCGACTTTTAAATGACCATTTTACCTCGGGCGAATCTTGTTTTGTCTATAATTTTTTATTGGTAAGGAGCTTTGACCTGAAACCACTTTCACTGGATTCAGATGATGGTTTACCTTTTCATAGAATGATCACATTAGCCAAACAGACTTTTATTCATTTTTCCAGCTGCCATTTACATCCTTGAAACCCTAGCAATTGCCTCCATCTTCTGAATCACTCCCAAATCACCTTCTAATCACTAATTAAGAAGATCTACATCAAATCAAGGCGGATTAGCATAGAAATCAAGGTAGAACAGTTGTGTTGCATTAGAATCCGAGCCGTATTGTCAAAAGTTTCAGATCTGAATTTTATTTATGGCTAATTTGAGTGATTTTCATTGTTTTTCACTAATTACAACTAATTAGGGGTGATTAATGATAATTAGCGAAATTTTGCATTTTAAAATTCTGGAAAATATGTAAAAATTCTTAAATATTATTTTAGGGCTCTGATAGAAATTTGGGCTAATTTTGATATGTTTTGCTAATCGTATGATTAAATTATAATTAGGGAGATTAAGGGGAAATCATGGTTTTGGGTATGCTTGATCCATTTTAGCTTGTTAAATTGTTGCTTTGATGTTTATGGTCATTTCTACATGTTACAATGACTGTTTGGAATGATTTATGATTGCATAGAAAAGTTAGATTGGTCGAAAACGCTGTCGTATGGTGTAAATAGCTCCCTGGAAAAGGGTAGGAAATGGGATCGGATCGGACCCCCGAACCCGCTCGTGGAGCATCCCACGACCCCGAACCGCTCGTGAATGGTGACCAAGAACCGACCCACTCGCATTAAAGTACCCCGAACCGAGCCGGTCCTGCTCGAGCACCACAAACTGATCCGATGAAGGCTCGTCCCACGAGACAATGGAGGACCCCAATCTGAAGTTGTAATCACGACCCGATGCTCTGGAGAGGATATCGCAAACCGAGGAGCCCGACCCGAACCCAATGGGTGCTCACGATCCGACCCGGAGGAATTGCCATGCATGAACTGATTTGAATGGAGGAGCCCGGCCCGACTCGATGGGTTAACCACGACTGAACCGAACCGAAGATGGGAAGAAGGCTGAACCGAATGTAAGCTTGTTTTTGAACCGATCCAGAGAAGACCAAACCCGAGATGCAATGGTAGTCCAAATGAGAAGTTGTAACTCAGGATATAGAAAGGAACCAACGAGTTAACTTCATGAGTTGGACTTTGATGCGGGATGTGTGCAAAGGGGTTATCGATGTCTATAGCTTTGGCTCACAACTGAGAGACGGATGTTGGCTATGGAACAGTGCAGTGGAGTTGTCATGACTCCATGGGGCAAAGTGATCGTAACAGGGCTATGAGCCAGTGCAGTGGAGTTGTCATGACTCCATGGGGCAGAGTGGACATAGCAATGTATTAGTGGTTATGGATCATTGCAGTGGAGCCGTCATGACTCCATGGGAGCAGGGTGATCATAACAAAAAATTAGGTAATCAAAGTGGTGGATATTTTATACTTTACGCAATGAGTGAGAGATATGAGGATGATTGTTGTGTTTGATGTTTGCTATCACTATGACATGCACAACCCCTCCCTATTATTTTAACACCATGTGTTTGTGTCACCTTAGAGTATTGTACATCCTGTTGTGCTAACTCTTTGGTTGCAAGTCCAGGTTCAGATATGGTTATGTATACCTGTTATTGTTTTGTTTTGCTGCTTATCGCTCATACCAGACTTTTGTTTGACGCAGAGTTTTATGTATCTTTTATTATTGTGGTTGCTCCTAAACGAGCAGACTACATATAGGTTAGCTGGTTATGCACGAGTAGCTATCCGGAGACGAGCGGGAGGCATACACGTATCATTTCCATATGTTTTCCATGTGTTGTTGTTAGTCGCTACTTTGGCATTGGTATTGTACCTTCCTATTTTGCTTTAGAGAAAGTTTTAAAAGTTGTAACAAAGATGGTTTGGATCATATGCTGTATTTTGAATTTTCCGCTGCTATGATGGTTTAGTTTTCAGCTTATGCACTGTCTCGCCTGTTTTATATCAAGTTATGTTATTATTATATTTTGTTCCATGCACTATGAGATATACTACAGGTTCTTTGTTGGTTCACTATTCAAATTCCTTCCCTTTTCCTTTCTTTTGACGACCATCCCGTGCTGGTTGGACATCGGCACAGCGCGTTTCATTGGAAATGTCGACTCGTGTGGGACGGGCGGTCACATTTGGTATCAGAGCCTAGGTTGCATAGTTAGCCTAGGGGAAGACATCAGGGAGAGATAGTATACGTATATGAGAGCTCGTATTTGTGATATTTTGGTTTTCAAAAGTTATATATATACTATTAGTATATTTAAGAAGGAAGTCGCACTGCGCTAGCACCACTATGGAGATAGTTAATCGTTTTCTCTTTACAGATTGAACGATGAGCCAATATACGAGGGGTACGGGTTCAGGGGCCAATAATAGGAATGCTCGTGATATGAGGATGATATTCACTGACTTCATAAGAGGGATGCTTAGGGATGTTTAGAGGGCAGTTCCTAATGCTGCTAATGGTGGTGGTGCAGTAGTGCAGGCACCTAGGGCCGATTTCACCAAGCTTAATAAGGATTATACCAGCCTTAGTGGGAAGCCGTTCCATGGAACAGAATCGTCTACGGAAGTTCAAGATTGGCTTGATAGCTGTGAGCGCATCTTCGAGGACTTGTGGATCAAGGATGCGATGAAGAGAAAGCTAGCATCTCGTCAACTGCAAGGACAGGTAATTAATTGGATGAATGCTATTAAGGTAGCTACTCTTGAGGACCATGTTACTTGGAATCAGTTTAAGACCCGCTTTAGTGATAAGTTTCTCCCAACTGCTCAGAAATCAGAATTGTTTAGGAAATTTCTAGAGCTTAAGCAGAATGGTAGGGAAGTCTCGGAGTACATTGCTGAGTTCGATACCTTATCGTGGTATGGATTATCCATTACTGACACTGTTGAGAAGAATAACGAGAAGTTCATAACTGGCTTAGATGGGTACTTGGGGGAAAGGCTTATAAACCATATCGATGAGACGTTTGAATCCATTGTGGGAAAGGCATTGGGATCAGAGAGTCTTTACCCTAAGACGAAGTAGCTATTACGTCTGTAGGGGAGCCAAAGCCGCAAGCAAGCAGTGGAGGCAAGAATAATTCTCAGAATAAGAGGAAGCAGAACCAGACCAAGGATGGTCAGAAAAAGAATAAGAAAGATGTTGAGTGCTATAGTAAGAAGGGCCATTATGCTAAAGAACGCCGAGCCAAGCCAGCAGATAGGAAGTGCTTCAATTGCGGCCAAGTGGGAAATCATAAGGATAAATGTCCACAACCTCCTAAAGAGAAGCAGATTGTGAAAGCATATGCTATTAATGTTGTTCCTTCTTTGTCGAATTCCCTGACTGCGGTGGAGAAAGGAAAGAATGTCATCATTCAAGGTATGCTTTCTATTTATGATGTTCCTGTTCGAGTATTGTTTGATACTGGGGCTTCGCATTCTTTCATATCTAGTGACCTGGTAGATAGGTTGGGATTGGAACCCGAGATAGTCGATAGACCTTTAGTGGTGACAAATCTGATTGGTGGTTCGAATAGCCTTAGCATGATTTGTAGAAATTTTGTCTTATCGAGTCATGGATGTATGTTTGCTTGTGATTGCTTTGTTTTGGGCTTTACTAGGTTTGGCATTATTTTGGGAGTCGATTGGCTCCAAAGGTAAGAAGTGGTGGTAGACTGTGAAGGATTTTCGATGACTATTAGGGCGGATGATGGGCGGAGGGTAGTGTTTGGTGGCCTACCTAGTGATAAGGTGATGGCTAGTTTTCTAAATTCCCTCGACATTCCGCAGGACGAGTTATCAGAGGTTCCCGTTGCTAGCCAGTATCTAGATGTCCCCGAGGAAGTAACCGGACTTCCACCACACCAAGAGATTGAGTTCCTTATTGATTTAGTGAAGGATTCCAGGCCTATAGTGATGCCTCTTCGTCGTATGGCACCAAGGGAGCAGCGAGAGCTCGCGGTGCAAGTAAGTGATCTTTTAAAGAAGGGATTTATCAAAAGAAGTGTTTTCGAGTGGGGAGCACCAGTCGTATTTGCCACTAAGGCAGACGGTTCCATTCGTTTATGTGTGGACTATCGCGAGTTGAATAAAGTGACTAGGAAGAATAAGTATCCTCTTCCACGAATAGATGATTTGTTTGATCTACTGGAAGGAGCAAGAGTGTTCTCCCAGTTGGACCTTACGACAGGATTTCAACAGCTCCAGTGGCAGTTGAGAGTATTCCTAAAATGGCCTTAGAAACGCCGTTTGGATTCTATGAGTGATTGGTCATGCCACTCGGGTTGACCAATGCAGCAGCATATTTTGTCGACCTTATGAATAGAGTATTCAGGGATCAATTGAATAAGTTTGTTCTTGTGTTTGTGGAAGATATCCTTGTTTACTCGAGGACAGAGAAAGAACACAAGGAACATTTGAGGATAGTGATGGAGGTGTTGAGAAAACACCAATTGAAAGAGAAATTTTATAAGTGTCACTTCTGGAAGAGGGAAGTGAGATTCTTGGGCCATGTTGTTTCAGAGAATGGTATTCGCATGGACCCTGCGAAGGTAGCTATGGTACATGATTGGTCTACGCCTAAGAATGCGATAGACGTAAGAAGTTTATTGGGATTAGCTGGATATTATCGTAAGTTTATCCAAGACTTCTCCAAGATAGCGGCACCATTAAATCAGTTGACCAAGAAGAATTAAGCTTTCGTCTGGGACGGAAGGTGTGAAAATGCATTCAATAGTCTAAAGGAAAAGTTAACGCATGCACTAGTGTTAGTCATTCCTAAAGGGAATGAAGAGATGGCAGTACATACGGATGCATGTGGTACCCGATTGGGTGTTGTATTGATGAAAGGAGGTAGGGTTGTAGCTTGTGCTAGTTGGCAACTGAAACTGCATGAGAAAAGATATCCTACCCATGATTTGGAGTTAGAAGCAATCGTGCTTGCATTGAAGATGTGGAGACACTATCTCTTGGGAGAAGATTTGAGTTGTTTACCGATCATAAGTCGTTAAAGTATCTATTCTCTCAAAATGATCTAAATCTCCGACAGCAAAGATGGTTAGTATTCTTGGCTTCCTATAATTTCGACATCGCATATACACCAGGAAAGGGAAATGCAGTAGCTAATGCATTGAGTGGGAGACATGCCAATTTAGGGGTTATATTTCTTTAATGGAAGCAACTGGAGTATATGGCAGGATATGACTTTAGACCTAAGTGAGAATTAGATCCAGAGATGCTAGCAAGTTTGACGATCATACCAACTTTGATTAAGCGGATTGGTTCCAGTCAGAGGGATGATCATAATTTACCGGAAATCATCTCCAAGTTAGAGATGGGTATCGACGAAGAGATGAACAAG
Organism: Allium sativum; assembly: GCA_030737875.1. Lineage (NCBI taxonomy): Eukaryota > Viridiplantae > Streptophyta > Magnoliopsida > Asparagales > Amaryllidaceae > Allium > Allium sativum. Next base: position 779,842,496 of record CM060913.1, on the reverse strand, counting down.
TATGGGTTTGATCGAGAAGAATGGCTCAGAAAGAATGGGAGGCTAGTTGTGTCCAATGTCAATGGATTGAGAGATGAAGTGCTTAGAGAATGTCATCACTCAAAACTGACTATACATTCGAGTGGCAAAAAAATGTATTGAGACATGAAGCAGACCTACTACTAGGAAGGGATGAAAAGAGACGTTGGGAAGTTTATGTCCAAATGCCTGAATTGCCAGCTGGTTAAAGCCGAGCAAAAGAAGCCTAGTGGGTTGCTGCAACCATTGGAAATACCAGAATGGAAATGGGAACAAGTCTCAATGGATTTCATTGATGGGTTACCAAGGACTAGATCAGGCCATGATAGCATTTGGGTGATTGTGGACCGATTGACCAAGAGTTCAAGGTTTATTACCAGTCAAGTCGACCAAAATGGCAGCTAAGTTAGCAGAACTGTATATGAAGTGGGTAGTGAGATTTCATGAAGTACCCAAAAGCATTGTGAGTGACCGAGATCCATTGCTTACTAGTGGGTTTTGGAAGAGTTTATAAGAGGCTTTAGGGTCAGAATTACATCTCAGTACCATGTACCCTCCTCAAACTGACGGTCAGACAGAGAGGGTGAATCGTATATTTGAGGATATTTTGAGAGCTTGTATACTGGATTTTGGTAGGTCATGGGATTACCAACTGCATCTAGTTGAATTAGCATTTAATAATAGTTATCAGTCTAGTATTGGTATGGATACATTTGATGATTTATACGGAAGAACGTGCAACTCACCATCATGTTGGTTAGAAACCGGTGAGAAATTTGTGCTTGGACCGGATGTGATAAGAGAAACCTCAGATAAGATCAAGGTTATCCAACATCGAATGAAGGCTACCCAAGATAGGCAGAAGATTTATGTTGATAGAGACGAAGAGAATTGAAATTATCCATTGGCAACTTGGTGTTAATCAAGATTTCTCCATTAAAGAGCGTGATTCAATTTGGTAGGAGAGGCAAGTTAGCACCAAGATTTGTTGGTCCAATCCCAGTTCTCGAGCAAGTTGGGAATTTAGCATATAAAGTTTGTTTACCTGACAAGATGGCAGGAGTTCACAACATATTTCATGTTTCCTAGTTAAGGAAATTCGTGCATGACCCTGATATGACTATTTCACTGATCAGTTGGATGACATCGAAGTAGAACCCGAGATGGTTGGGAACCGCAGGACGATCCGTATTTTCGAGTACAATACGAAGCAACTTCGAAGGAAGACGGTGAAACCGGTCAAGGTTCAGTGGGGTGGTAATGATCATGACTATACTTGAGAAACAGAGGAGTGCGTAAGGGAGTCGTATCTAGAACACTTTGCATGGAATGATTTTAATTGCAATTTAGCTATTCCGCATGCTAAGATAGACTTGTTGTATTATTATGTGTGTTTGATTGTTTGTAAATGGCTGATAAGCATGCGTGACCCATTGTATGTTTTGGAATTTCGGGGGCGAAATTTCTTAAGGGGGGAGAATGTAACGACCTACATTCTACGCATCAGAGGATTGTAGAACATTTATTTATTCCACATACGAAGTCATATGGTCGTATAATTTTGGGAGACGACTAACGGGGTCATTTCCCATGTTCACGATTTTTGTCGAATTTTAAATTATCGTTTTGCTTCTGGCGAATCTTATTTCATCTATAACTTTTTATTGGTAAGGAGTTTTGACCTGAAATCACTTCCATTGGATTTAGATGATGGTATACCTATCCGTAGAGTGGTCACCTTAGCCAAACGGACTTACCGTTTGGGAGATATGGCTGAAACAATGTTTGGAAGGTGAAAAACAGCTTAACCGGGCCTAATTAGGGTGATTAACAGCTAGGCCCATAACCCATTTCGGGATTAGTGTTATGGGAGGGATGATAGGGTTAGGTAATTTTGTTTTATTCATTTTCCCAGCTGCCATTTACATCCTTGAAACCCTAGCAATGGCCTCCATCCTCCAAATCACTCCCAGATCACCTTCTAATCACTAATTAAGAAGATCTACATCAAATCAAGGCGGATTAGCATAGAAATCAAGGTAGAGCTGTTGTGTTGCGTTGGAATCCGAGCCATATTGTCAAAAGTTTCAGATCTGAGTTGTATTTGTGGCTAAGGTGAGTGACTTGCATAGTTTTTCACTAATTACGGCTAATTAGGGGTGATTAGTGATAATTAGCGAAATTATGCATGTTAAAATTCTGGAAAAGTATGTAAAAATTCTCAATATTATTTTAGGGCTCTGATAGAAATTTGGGCTAATTTGGATATGTTTTGCTAATCGTATGATTAAATTATGATTAGGGAGATTAAGGGAAAAATCATGGTTTTAGGTATGTTCAATCCATTTTAACTTGTTAAATTGTTGCTTTGATGTTTATGGTCATTTCTACATGTTACAATGACTATTTTGAATGATTTTTGATTGCATAGAAAAGTTAGATTGGTCGAGAACGTCGTCGTATGGCATAAATAGCTCGCTGGAAAAGTGCAGGAAATGGGATCGGATCGGACCCTCGAACCCGCTCGTGAAGCATCCCACGACCCTGACCCGCTCGTGAATGGTAACAAAAAACTGACCTGCTCGCGTCAGAGTATCTCGAACCGAGCCGCTCCTGCTCGAGCACCACGAACCGATCCGATGAAGGCTCGAGCCACGAGCCAATGGAGGACCCCAACCCGAAGTTGTTGTCACGACCAGATGCTCTGGAGAGGACATCACGAACCGAAGAGCCCGATCCAAACCCAGTGGGTGCTCACAATCCGACCCGGAGGAGATGCCATGCATGAACTGATTTGAATGGAGGAGCCCGACCCGACCCGATGGGCTAACCACGACCGAACCGAACTGAAGATGGGAAGAAGGCCAAACCGAATGGAAGCTTGTTTCTGAACCGATCCGGAGAACACCAAACCCGAGGTGCAAAGGTAGTCCAAATGAGAAGTTGTAACTTAGGATCCAGACAGGAACCAACGAGTTAACTTCATGAGTTGGACTTTGCTGCGGTACATGTGCAAAGGGGTTATCGATGTCTATAGCTTTGGCTCTCCACTGAGAGATGGATGTTGGCTATGGATCAGTGCAGTGGAGTTGTCATGACTCCATGGGGCAAAGTGATCGTAGCAGGGCTATGAGCCAGTGCAGTGGAGTTGTCATGACTCCATGGGGCAGAGTGGACATAGCAAAGTATTAGTGGTTACAGATCAGTGTAGTGGGGCCGTTATGACTCCATGGGGAATAGTGATCGTAACAAAGAACTAGGTGATCAAAGTGGTGGATATCATATACTTTACGCACTGAGTGAGAGATGTGAGGATGATTGATATGTTTGATGTTTGCTATCACTATGACATGCACAACCCCTCCCCATTATTTTCACACCATGTGTTAGTGTCACCTTAGAGTATTGTATATCCTGTTGTGCTAACTCTTTGGTTGCAGGTCCAGGTTCAGGTATGGTTATGTATACTGTTATTGTTCCATTTTTGCTGCTTATCGCTCATATTAGACTTTTGTCTGACGCAGAGTATTATGTCTCTTCTTATTACTCTAGGTGCTCCTAAACGAGCATACTAGAGACAGGTTAGCTGGTTATGCATGAGTAGCTATCCGAAGACGAGCATGAGGCTTACACGTATCATTTCCATATGTTCTTCCTGTGTTATTGTTGGTCGCTACTTTGGGCATTAGTAGTGTACCTTTCTATTTTGCTTTAGAAACAGTTTTAAAAGTTGCAACAAAGATGTTTTGGATCATAAGCTGTATTTTGAATTTTTCGCCGCTATGATGGTTTAATTTTTAGCTTATGCACTGTCTCGCCTGTTTTATATCAAGTTATGTTATTATTATATTTTGTTCCATGCACTGTGAGATATACTACAGGTTCTTTGTTGGTTCACCGCTCAAATTTCTTCCCTTTTCCTTTCTTCTGACAACCGTCCCGTGCTGGTTGGACGTCGGCACAACGTGTTTCATTGGAAATGTCGGCTGGTGCGGGGCGGGCCGTCACACACCCATTCACAAAAGGTATTCTAGAGGCTGTGGCTCCTATAAAGTCAAAAGAAATGGGACTTAGGTCTATGAATGAAGATTGATCATTCTTAACAAAAACTCAACTTATGTCTTGAAAAGGATAGACAAAGTTCAATGGATACCAACAAGTTAAGTGAATGATTATGGAACACTAAATTAATGATCCCATAATATTTAGTGTTGGATTCTGCAAGAACAAATGTCAAATCTAGAAATCTTAAAAGTTGTATCTTAGAAAAATCTTAAGAGACTTACCTTAATGAGCATTGAAATTAGATCATTTCAAGGAAAGTAAGACCGCTTTCTAAAGTAGATTCATGAACCGGGATTAAAAGCATATGGCCATTAATGTACTGAGCAATACAGAAAACTTTACCTAAGAAAATCAACATTTGTGATTGTTTCAGTTTTATCATAAGGGATACTTGATTAAGGATTCGTTCACCATGGAATCTATATAAGGTTTCAAATAGTTTGAACTAAGTAAAGGTTCAAATCCAAAAGATACCTTTTATTTATGTGTTGTTTTCATGATGATGCAAAACTTGATCTTAGAACTACATTGGCATGATCCACTTGGGTATGTAGGAAGTCGCTTTAGTGATTCAACTATCCATTTTGTTTAGTTTTCTTATTTTGAAAAAGGGCGAAGATTGTTGAAACTTTTCAAAATGATTTGGGTATGAGTTTGTTTTTGAAGAGAGAAGAAAAGGAAGAAAAATGATTGCACTATAAAAGAATTCTGACTGTGTAGGGAGTCAAATTTTCCTATGTCACCCCTACACCAAAATGAAATAGGTAAATAACACGTCGTAAAAATCCCCACGGATTCCTTATCTGTTCTCGATGCCACTTTCCATACGCCTTCGCCACGCCACTTTCCCTATGCATTGTCTACGCCTAATTCCATACGCATTCCCTATGCGTACGTCTATACATCTTCCCTACGTTTTTTTTTCATACGCCTAGCCTTCTTCTGTTATAATGCTAAAATCGGATTTTTCTTACGCAGCCGTACGCCGCCGTACAATAAAATTCAATATGGTTCTACTGTATTTATCTTCATCTACCACACATATTATAATAATACGTAATAAAACTGAACACATGCAAAATCATAATAATATATATCATTAAAAACATTGTTGTAGAATGAATATCATGGTCAAAATTCCATAAACTTGCTACAAATGTATTTAGAATAAATAATGTCCAACAAACAATAAAATAAAGTTTCTACATAACTCAAACATGGTTGTTTCATCTAATTCAAATATCATATAATGTACCATATACAAATAGAACATCAAACCCACTGCCAAAATAAGAATAATTCATAATATATGTCATTTCTCCTATTTTTGCTCATGTCTCAACCGTCGTATAAACTCTTGCACCGAACTTATCTCCTCCTGCATGGAAAATAAATCCCGTTGTAGTTTGTTAATCGCAACATTCATTTCTTGATTTTTACTCCTTAGCTCTTCTACTTCCTCAACAAGTTTCTCTCTGTTATTTGAAACTCTAAACCTAGCAGTCTATATATTGTCTCTATATTTTTGCATATAAATTATTCAATACAATTAGTACAACGAATAAATGAGCACTAAATATTGGTATGTAGTACAAGATTTTGGTAAACTATGATGAATAAATCCGAAATAACACAGACAATGAAAAGAATGCAAAAATGAACCAAGCCAAGAACAATTGCAAAGGCAGTAAACAGACACATTTGCAATTGCAAAGGTTGTGCACAACCTTTGTTGAAGCAAAAGCCATGCACATGAAACTGTCTCCTTTGCAATTGAAAGGCATGCAATGGCACGGAGCAGTGCGCTCAGCACTGCCTTTGCAATTGCAATGGCAGTGCACACAGCACTGTCGCCTTTGCAATTGCGAAGGTGTTGCACTGGCAGTGTTGTGCCTTTGCAATTGCAAAGATAGTGCACATTGCACAGCCATTGCAATTGCAAAGGCACAACAACTGTCTCCTTTTCAGTTACAAAGGAATACACAGCCTTTGCAATTGCAAAGGCAGTGCACACAGCAGCCTTTGCAATTGCAAAGGCAGCGCACACAACACTATTTAGTTTGGCAATAAATCTTTATGTATTATTTTTAATGAAAATACTGAATGTCCACATTGAATTTTGGTTTGTAGATTAAACTGTTAAAATACATCTTGTGAAACACACAAAGAGACTGGATTGAAATAATTAAAATTAAAATACATTATAATCTTGAAAATTAAGCAAGTTACGATCCACTTTAGTTTACTTTGCATACATACACTCAAACCCATTAGCAACATACTCCATGCTATAGCAACATAAATAAATATAAATTAATACATACAGTTGTGCTCAATTAGAAAATAATCCTCTTTCGTCCTAAGAAACATAAGGGCTGGACCAAATTTGTAAATGGATCCTATATAACCTACAAAGTATTTTCCCATCATGACCATTCTTTCACAATCAATGTGACATAGTGCATGCATTTAATCTTTGCCATGCATTACTTTTCGTTGTTCTATAGTCTTTTTTTTCGTTTTGACATTTTTCTATATTAATTTCAGGTCTTTATAAAAAAAGATTTTATGAATGAATAATATGCAGTAAATAAGTCAATTTCTGTTTCTCGGTTTCAGCACTTATTTCTTGTTGGTTTTATATACACTCAGGGTCGGTTTCAAGGGTAGGCCAGCTAGGCGGCGAAATAGGGCAACCCACCTCTAGCGGGGCACTGGAGGAGTAGGAGAAAGCACTTTCCGGTGATGTGTTAACAAAAACTTTTCGTGTTCAGACTTTACATTCAGTAGGCTGGTTAGTAAGGCAACCAGTTACCCTTGGTTAGGTCGAGTGTTCGATACCTGCAGAAGGTGCTCCACGCACAATTTTTTTCTTCTTTTAATTCCTTCAAGGTAGCTAAATTTTCTTTTAATTCATTCAAGGCAGCTATTTTTCCCTAGGGAAAACCATTTCTCCAAACCGGCTCTGACTACACTATATACAAGTGCAAGCTGATATTATACAAGCCTGAAGCTGCACTATATATGTAACGACCCGGTTTTTGACGATCTTGGTTATCCGATATACAACACATATCAAACATCCAAGGATCGAAAGTAACCTAATAGTTGATGAAAGAAGTTAGAGGGTTAGAATAGATAAGATAGAACTTATAGAATAGAAGAAGAAGAAGAACATCATCATCAGAGTAAACACGAATCTCACAGCGGAATGAATAAAATATAACATAACTTTTGAAATACAATAGTATATGTATACAATAACATTGCAGAATACAACACTTACAACAACAGCGGAAATAAACAATAGCTATATAATCCTGAAGCCTCCTGCTCCAAGATCTCCACGTATATCTGTAAAATCCCGACTACTTGACTGTCCGTACAAATTTAGGCACCCAAGAGTTTAGGGAAAACAACAAAATAAACTCCGGGTCAGTCATGGGACTGGTGTGAATAAAACTCCAAACACTTGGTTAAATAAAGGATATCTCATAAGACCACGCCGTGAAAACAGAACGGGTTTTTCCCTTATGAGAATCCAAACAACTTTATAAACAATATCCTTCTGGTATTATAATAATGTCTAAATACAAATAGATATCAATCTAGCAGAAACGCTTTCATCTCACGTTCTACATATATAGTATACAATCAAAACTGCAAGCACGTATTGGGTAATGGATTTCCAACTATGACAAGGTATGGAACCACCTTCCGATCAGTGTACTCTAGGAGTTGTACACTGGAGTTCAACAAGAACATCTTGCAACTCAGCCACACATGACCGACCACTCATTTCGCTTGAGTGTATCGAATGTATATCACCAACGGTTGGGATCAGCAACCGTTCCCGTATATATATATATGGGACAGCATTGATAGACTAAAGAAGCAAATGAATATTCTCTAGATAGGTGATTATACACCCTACTTCGGAGCGACCGACTTAGCCATGTTGCCTGCCCGATTTCTGTCATTTACCGGATGTGAGGCTAGAAGCTACACTTATCTTTTTACACATCATATCTTCATTCACATAGAATGCCACATCGTCATACCCTTTAAATCACAAATTGATTTATCCAAAAATAACACGGGTATACAGCTAAGAGAAACGAATTCCTCCGCCACCAAACGTGAATACGTATGAAGAGATCAACTTACGCGATCTATCAGATATACTCTGTCAGACCTTCGTCCATACAAGTTGTCCTCGGACTGGACAAACCGAAGGCACTATTCAGTACATCCATCTTAGGCAACTGTTATCTAAGATTTATACAACAGCCCTTGCACTTTACTCCGTCTTCAATATATTCAGCATACTTGATTCTCAATGCTTATGCCAATACGGAGTGCTTCTTCGCATAATAATCCAACCGGTCTCTCCATATTAACAACGTAAAATGGTCAAAACATTGATAGTCTGTGATTTATCTATCAAAGAAAAACTCATGTGCAAACAACGATATTATTTCCAGAAGGAAATTATATCTATCAATCATCATTTAACATTTATCTCTTTAGTTCATTAATTTACTTATCTCCTGTGTCAATATATTCTAACTTCTTATTTTCTATTTTAAGAAAACTTTTCTGATTCATATTTGGAAAACATTTCCAAAACTCCTTCACTAGCAAACCTTACCATTCCTTAGTTAAGAAGGAAGTCAATCAAGTTGGGGTATAATTACCTCTCAAATCTTAACTGAACAACGTTTTAACTTCGAAATAGTCAAAGTTTATCTTTTAAACTTTAACAAACTTCCTTACGTAACTCTCAGATTCTATTTACGAATCCTCTTCTTTATTGAAAACATTGATTATAGCGCCAACGTTATAAATCCTACTTCTGAAATATCTAACTTCAATTATAACTTTTATTTCTTTAATGTGAATAAATAAATAAACACCTAATTTATTAATAAATAAATCTTGATTTAGCACCGGAAAGTATAAGTACTTTCCCGAATTCAATAAAATTGAATCCGACGATTAACTCTCTTCGAGAAATCTTTATTTGATTAACTCTTCTTCGAGTAACCTATATTCGATTGTCTCTCTTCGAATAACTTATATTCGATTAACTCGCTCTTTCAAATAAACTATATTCGATCTCTTTCTTTCGAATACGCTATATTCGATAATCTCCTTTCGATTAAACTATAATCGATAACTCCTTTCGATTAAACTAACATCGATAATTCCTTTCGATTAAACTATAATCAATAACTCCTTTCCTTTAACTCTATTCGAATAACTAATATTCGATTAACTCTATTTAACTCCATTTAACTCTATTCGAATAACCAATATTCGATAACTCTATTTAACTCTATTCGAATAACTAATATTCGGTTAACTCTATTTAACTCCATTTAACTCCATTCGCTTGACTCTAGATCGCAACTATCACAATGGTTACGCCTGATTCCCTCAGGAAACATCCGACTGCCTTAGGCTATCTGCAGCCCTGCGAATTTCGCTAGCAGTCATGCTAAATGGCATCTCATTTGGATTAACTCTAATTGATTAGCTCTAACTGGTTAACTCTAACTGGTTAACTCTAACTGGTTAACTCTAACTGATTAACTCTAACTGATTAACTCTAACTGATTAACTCTAACTAATTAACTCTATCTGGCTAACTCTAACTGGTTAACTCTTACTGATTAACTCTAACTGATTAACTCTAACTGGTTAACTCTAACTGATTAACTCTTACTGGTTAACTCTAACTGATTAACTCTGACTGGTTAACTCTAACTTATTAAGTCTGACTGGTTAACTCTAATTGATTAACTCTAACTGATTAACTCTAACTGATTAACTCTGACTGGTTAACTCTAACCGATTAACTCTGACTGGTTAACTCTAACATTATAAAGATTTCCATTTTTATAACGTTTATTGATTTAAAAAGAATTACTTTTAATAATGGTTCTTCACTTTAAAAATGATTTCCTTTATCTTTCTATTTGTAAATGGTTTACAAACATTTCTCTTTCTATTCGATTTGTAAATGGTTTACAAACATTTCTCTTTCTATTTGATTTGTAAATGGTTTACAAACATTCCTCATTCTATTTGGTTTTACAAATATTTTTCCTTTATATTTGTTTTACAAATATATTTCCTTTATATGTGTTTTACAAATATATTTCCTTTATATTTGTTTTCCACAAATATTTCCTTTTAACTCTTTGATTTTATAATTATTTCCTTTTATAAAATCTTTTTCCTTTTTTATAGAAAATCTTATAAATAATTTATTCTCAAAATATACTTTGAAAATCTCCTTTTCACATCCCACTATTTCTTACAGTATTTAAAATACCAAACACAGTGATTGATATCATCCAAACACTCATAATCATCAACAGATTATATATCACATCGTATATTACAATATATGAAAAACAGAAAAATATGTGTTGAGGATCCCGTTGGATTCCTCCGACCTGTTTCCTTGCATCCACAGATGTTAAACAATATAATAACATTGATTTCACTTCGATATGAAATATTCTGATAAACAGAATCGATATTTGATTAACGATATATATAAATATCGTTATCTATAATTTCAACCAATACACAAGCAATTCAACCAAACAGTTAACACACAGAAATCAACAGATAATTAACAGTTCTAAGAATACGTTACAAAAATATAACTGTTCAGAGTTGGTGAGTTTTACTCACATTGAACGATCATAGTTAATAACGATAACCATCGCTTGATTCAGACGGACAATTTATTTTACAATAAATTGTAGCGAGCTCGGATTCATTCCCAATCAGTTCCATTGTGTTGTCGTCCTCCATACGATCCCAACGCAACTTACGATTCGTCAATCTGATATAGTATGATCAAGTTATTGAATTTACAACATATATGATTATTTAAATTAAATTAAGCTTAATATACTTAAATATTGGGCCTTACTACTTACCCAAATCCAGCCCAACTCCTTCAAATCCAAAATGAACAGTACTCCTGCTTCGTGCTCAACAAACCCGACGCCTCATCCTCTCAACCATTACCGTATCCTCTCCTTTCCCCCACCTCTCCTTCTCTAGTGTATTTAAAATCCAATAAAAATCGCAAATAATCTTCTCCTTCCACCCTCTTTCAACTCATCACTAGCATTGAACTCGAACTCTCCAAGTAAATCACGACGTCGAGCTCCTGTTGGTTACGCACAACAAAGGTGCGACATTACTTATCACTGAAATCACGGAAATAAATACCAAACCCTTCGATTTCACCCCCTGAGTCCCAATCTAACAACCACTACAGGATTAAAAGTTCCAATATTTTGAAAGGTAAAACCCTAGAATGACCGAGCAGCGCTGTACGATTTCGAGCCCCTCAAACAGGAATCGCATGCCTCAAAACTGGTACCGAATGAAAGAAAATCACTCCAGGAACCCATATATGAAGATAAGATAGTTTATAGAATTTTGTGGATTTTGTTTTGATTTTATAGTTGGGTTTTCTTATGGTATTGCTGGAAAAAAATTGACGGCGGCTCAAAGGAGGTTTAATAACGGGAATCAACTTTTTGTGTGGCTTAAACTATGAATTGTGACCTTGTTTAGATCCACACAATTTTTAGGATATTTTAGTTTTAATATTTTATTGATTTTTTTATACTGTATTTGCCTTCTAAAAATCCGTGTGATCACACACAATACCCAAAAATCACGAAAACCGGCATGCAGCTAGAGTTCGACATTACGGTCCCAACGAAACAGGTTTCGTCGAATTCCGACTTCGTATGCTCACACAGCATATTTTTAACCATCGAAATATCGACTGTTTTTCACTTTAAAAATCGGTACGGCCACATACTGATTTCAAAAATCACGAAAATTGAAATCTAACAATAGTTTAACATTGCGGATCCAACAAAATTAGTTTCGTCGAATTCTGAGGTCGTTTGCAAAACTGGCTATTTTTTAAGCCATAAATAACCCTTTTAAATATATGAATATATTTAAAAACAATTAAATTAAATATTTATAAATAAATATTATCGTATATATTCTCATACGATATACCACAGCTCTAAAATAATCATATCAGAGTTTATAACTCGATATTCAAATTTCAGGATAAATCGATATTCAATATATATATATATATATAAATACTTTTAATATATAAATAAATCGATATAAGATATAAAGGAATTCCAAAGCGACTTTTCTAATATTTGATTTGGACATAAATCAAAATCTACACGATGAAATCCCGAATTTTCTCTTCCACTAGAAAAATATACTTCACCAGCTCCTAACGTTTCTTGTTTCACAGAAATCCGACTTAAATGGCTTCTGTATATTCGTTTAAAGTTCAAATCACCAAATCGCGAACTGTCACGCCATTTCTAGCTCGATTATAATTATATTATAATTTATACGTTCAACCATCGTTAATTAAATATATTCGTTATCGTAATTCAATTCTAAACTGAATTATATATTTTGAATTGTCCAGCTCACACCATATCGTCATTTCAGCCAATTCTGATTATTTCAGAATTAAATATATTATTTAATTATTAATATTAATTAAATATTCCAAGTTAATTAATTAAATGATCATTTGAAATTCTAAATCACTACTTATATAATTAAATAAGTTAATTATATATCGCAGAAAATACGGGTCGTTACATTCTTCCCCACTTAAAATAATTTCGTCCTCGAAATTGCTAAGGTAGAAAACAAACCCTATCAACTGGGTTAAAATTATTTGTTTACTTCTTAACTTCAGTTTCAACTGAACCAATTTAAATTCAATTAAATATTTATTAATTCTTACCAACGAAAATTTTCAAAAATCCTGAGAATTTTCTAACACCTTAACTTTTCGAAAAATTTCGCCGGCACCTCTTTTGTACTGGTCAATCAGTCAAACTCCAACTCGCCTCTCTGGGCCATCTCTAACCCAAAAGAAAATCAAACAGCCAAGAGGCTTGCCAATTCGGCTCATAAATCTTATATCCAATAGAAATATAAACTTGTACCTTTTTGTCGGGCATATCATTATATCCTTTCCCCCTGTTATCAATTCAGCAGATACAAGGGTCATCCCAATCAAACTCCAATCACTTTTATCTCCAACACAACCATTTGCTTATATCCAAGCCAAATATCATTTCAAACTCGAGTTCCATTCTCGATTCCAAATTCTTACGATATCAATCCAACTTCCTCGATATCATTATATTCTAATTCAATTCAATTTTCACATAATTGACTTCAATTTAATTCCAATTTGGTTTCAATTCAAACAATCTTTCCCTGGGAATTTTAAATAACTTTGTTTTTCACAAATCAAATATTCCCTTTCGCAATCAAACAACTTGTTTTCTCAAAATAATTCGAAAACAAAATCTTTGGTAGTAATCAGTCACTTACAAACTCGAAAATGAACACCGGTGATGTCGCGATTCATCATCAGGGTTATTTCCCAGCTATCAAAGTGAGTTCAATACTATATTACTTTCAAAACCATTTCTAAACACTTTTATTTTGAAATCAGTTCAAAATATCATTCACAAATACTTGGAATACAATTTAAAATCTCCCAGGATCTTAAAATTTACATATATTTAATCCAAGTCTATTTACAAACTCTGTTCCAAATTTCCATGGTTTTCATTTCAGTTCTGATTCAAATTCATATTTAATTCATTTCGTAACACTTATACGAATATTATTTGGTTATTTACGTAATCATTTCACTTTTTATAATCTTACTCGATTATAATAACAACCAATATATACAATATATTATAATCATTTCAATATAATTCCTTTATATCAAAAATATAATTTGGGTAAAATTATTTTGTTTACCCACTTTTCAAAACATACCATGTCGGTTCATCGTATTCGAGTGTTTGTAAACTCCTACCGATACAGTGGATCAGACTGATCGACTAGAACCTATAAACAACTCAACCAATAAATCTCCACAATATAAAACCATTTTTATATCAAATTTCAAATACGTTCACTCATATATATACACTCAAACTCAATCTAGGGTATTGCTAACCTCATCTATACTGAGTTACGCCACAGAGCCAAGGTAATTCACTTAACCTTCAGCTCTGATACCAACTGTAACGACCCAGTTTTTGATGATCTTGGTTATCCGATACACAACACATATCGAACATCCAAGGATCGAAAATAACCGAATAGTTAATGAAAGAAGTTATAGAGTGAGAATAGATAAGAAAGAACTTATAGAATAGAAAAATAAGAAGAACATCATCATCAGAGTAAACACGAATCTCACAGCGGAACGAATAAAATATAACATAACTTTTGAAATACAATAGTATATGTATACAATAACATTGCAGAGTACAACACTTACAACAACATCGGAAATAAACAATAGCTATATAATCCTGAAGCCTCCTGCTCCAAGCTCTCCAAGTATATCTGTAAAATCCCGACAACTTGACTGCCTGTACAAATTTAGGCACCCAAGAGTTTAGGGAAAACAACAAAATAAACTCCGGGTCAGTCATGGACTGGTGTGAATAAAACTCCAAACACTTAGTTAAATAAAGGATAACTCATAAGACCACGCCATGAAAATGGAACGAGATTTTCCCTTATGAGAATCCAAACAACTTTATAAACAATATCCTTCTGATATTATAATAATGTCTAAATACAAATAGATACCAATCTAGCAGAAACGCTTTCATCTCACATTCTATATATATAGTATACAATCAAAACCGCAAGCACGTATTGGGTAATGGATTTCCAACTATGACAAGGTATGGAACCACCTTCCGATCAATGTACTCTAGGAACGATACACTGGAGTTCAACAAGAACATCTTGCAACTCAGCCACACATGGCCGACCACTCATTTCACTTGAGTGTATCGAATGAATATCACCAATGGTTGGGATCAGCAACCGTTCTCGTATATATATATGGGACAACATTGATAGATTAAGGAAGCAAATGAATATTCTCTGGATAGATTATTATACACCCTACTTCGGAGCGACCGACTTAGCCATGCTGCCTGCCCGATTTCTGACATTTACCGGATGTGAGACTAGAAGCTACGCTTATCTTTTTGCATATCATATCTTCATTCACTTAGAATGCCACATCGTCATACCCTTTAAATCACAAATTGATTTATCCAAAAATAACACGGGTATACAGCTAAGAGAAATGAATTCCTCTGCCCCCAAACGTGAATACGTTTAAAGAGATCAACTTACTCGATTATCAGATATACTCTGTCAGACCTTCGTCCATACAAGTTGTCCTGGGACTGGACAAACTGAAGGCACTATTCAATACATCCATCTTAGGCAACCGTTATCTAAGATTTATACAACAGCCCTTGCACTTTACTCCGTCTTCAATATATTCAGCATACTTGATTCGCAATGCTTATGCCAATACGGAGTGGTTCTTCGGATAATAATCCAACCGGTCTCTCCATATTAACAACGTAAAACGGTCAAAACATTGATAGTCTGTGATTTGACTATCAAAGAAAAACTCGTGTGCAAACAACGATATTATTTCCAGATGGAAATTATATTGATGAATCATCATTTAACGTTTATCTCTTTAGTTCATTAATTTACTTATCTCCAGTGCCAATATATTCTAATTTCTTATTTTCTATTGTTAGAAAACTTTTCTGATTCTTATTTGGAAAACATTTCCAGAACTCCTTCACTAGCAAACCTTACCATTCCTTAGTTAAGAAGGAAGTCAATCAAGTTGGGGTATAATTACCTCTCAGACCTTAACTGAACAACGTTTTAACTTCGAAATAGTCAAAGTTTATCTTTTAAATCTTTAACAAACTTCCTTATGTCACTCTCGGAATCTATTTACGAATCCTCTTCTTTATTGAAAACATCGATTATAGCGCCAACGTTATAAATCCTACTTCTGAAATATCTAACTTCAATTATAACTTTTATTTTTTTTAATGTGAATAAATAAATAAACACCTAATTTATTAATAAATAAATCTTGATTTAAACACCGGAAAGTATAAGTACTTTCCCGAATTCAATATAATTGAATCCGACGATTAACTCTCTTCGAGAAATCTCTATTTGATTAATTCTTCTTCGAATAACCTATATTCGATTGTCTCTCTTTGAATAACTTATATTCGATTAACTCACTCTTTCGAATAGACTATATTCGATCTCTTTCTTTCGAATACGCTATATTCGATAATCTCCTTTCGATTAAACTATAATCGATAACTCCTTTCGATTAAACTAACATCGATAATTCCTTTCGATTAATCTATAATCGATAACTCCTTTCCTTTAACTCTATTCGAATAACTAATATTCGATTAACTCTATTTAACTCCATTTAACTCTATTCGAATAACTAATATTCGATAACTCTATTTAACTCTATTCAAATAACTAATATTCGATTAACTCTATTTAACTCCATTTAACTCCATTCGCTTGACTCTAGATCGCAGCGATCACAATGGTTATGCTTGATTCCCTCAGGAAACATCCGACCGCCTTAGGTTGTCTGCAGCCCTGCGAATTTCGCTAGTAGTCGTGCTAAATGGCATCTCATTTGGATTAACTCCAATTAATTAACTCTAACTAGTTAACTCTAACTGGTTAACTCTAACTGGTTAACTCTAACTGATTAACTCTAACTGGTTAACTCTAACTGGTTAACTCTAACTGGTTAACTCTAACTGGTTAACTCTAACTGATTAACTCTAACTGATTAACCCTAACTGATTAACTCTAACTGATTAACTCTGACTGGTTAACTCTAACTGATTAACTCTAACTGGTTAACTCTAACTGATTAACTCTAACTGGTTAACTCTGACTAGTTAACTCTAACCGATTAACTATGACTGGTTAACTCTAACTTTATAAAGATTTCCCTTTTCATAACGTTTAATCATTTAAAAAGATTTACTTTTAATAATGGTTCTTCACTTTAAAAATGATTTCCTTTATCTTTCTATTTGTAAATGGTTTACAAACATTTCTCTTTCTATTTGATTTGTAAATGGTTTACAAACATTTCTCTTTCTATTTGATTTGTAAATGGTTTACAAACATTCCTCATTCTATTTGGTTTTACAAATATTTTTCCTTTATATTTGTTTTACAAATATATTTCCTTTATATTTGTTTTACAAATATATTTCCTTTATATTTGTTTTCCACATATATTTCCTTTTAACTCTTTGATTTTATAATTATTTCCTTTTATAAAATCCTTTTCCTTTTATATAGAAAATCCATTGATTTTCTATAAATAATTTATTTTCAAAATATACTTTGAAAATATCCTTTTTACATCCCACAATTTCTTACGGTATTTAAAATACCAAACACAGTGATTGATATCTTCCAAACACGCATAATCATCAAAAGATTATATATCACATCATATATTACAATATATGAAAAACAGAAAAATATATGTTTAGGAATCCCGTCGGATTCCACCGACCTGTTTCACTGCATCCACAGATGTTAAACAATATAATAACATCGATTCCACTTCGATATGAAATATTCCGATAAACAGAATCGATATTTGATTAACGATATATATAAATATCGTTATTTATAATTTCAACCAATACACAAGCAATTCAACCAAACAGTTAACACACAGAAATCAATAGATGATTAACAGTTCTAAGAATACATTATGAAAATATAACTTTTCAGAGTTGGTGAGTTTTACTCGCATTGAACGATCATCGTTAATAATGATAACCATCGCATGATTCATATGGACAATTTATTTTACAATAAATTGTAGCAAGCTCGGATTCACTCCCAGTCAGTTCCATTGTGTTGTCATCGTCTATACAATCCCAATGCAACTTACGGTTCGTCAATCTGATATCGTATGATCAAGTTATTGAATTTACAACATATATGATTATTTAAATTAAATTAAGCTTAATATACTTAAATATTGGGCCTCACTACTTACCCAAATCCAGCCCAACTCCTTCAAATCCAAAATGAACAGTACTCCTGCTTCCACGTCAACAAACCCGACGCCTCATCCTCTCAGCCATTACCGTATCCTCTCCTTTCCCCCACCCCTCCATCTCCAGTGTATTTAAAATCCAATAAAAATCGCCAATAATCTTCTCCTTCCACCCTCTTTCAACTCATATCACTAGCATTGAACTCAAACTCTCCAAGTAAATCACGACGTCGAGTCCCTGTTGGTTACGCACAGCAAAGGTGCGACATTACTTATCACCAAAATCACGGAAATAAACCCCAAACCCTTCGATTTCACCCCCTGGGTCCCAATCTAACAACCACTACATGATTAAAAGTTCCAATCTTTCGAAAGGTAAAATCCTAGAATGACCAAGCAGCGCTGTACGATTTCGAGCCCCTCAAACAGGAATCGCATGCCTCAAAACTGGTACCGAATGGAAGAAAATCACTCCAGGAACCCATATATGAAGATAAGATGATTTATAGAATTTTGTGGATTTTGTTTTGATTTTTATAGTTGGGTTTTCTTATGGTATTGCTGGAAAAAAATTGACGGTGGCTCAAAGGAGGTTTTATAACGGGAATCAACTTTTTGTGTGGCATAAACTATGAATTGTGGCCTTGTTTAGATCCACACAAATTTTAGGATATTTTAGTTTTAATATTTTATTGATTTTTTTATACTGTATTTGCCTTCTAAAAATCCGTGTGATCACACATGATACCCAAAAATCACGAAAACCGGCATGCAGCTACAGTTCGACATTACAGTCCCAACGAAACTGGTTTCGTCGAATTCTGACTTCATATGCTCACACAGCGTATTTTTAACCATCGAAATATCGACTGTTTTTCACTTTAAAAATCGGTACGGCCACATACTGATTTCAAAAATCACGAAAATTGAAATCTAACAATAGTTTAACATTGCGGATCCAAAAAAATTATTTTCGTCGAATTCTGAGGTCGTTTGCAAAACTGGCTATTTTTAAATCCCTAAATAACCCTTTTAAATATATAAATATATTTAAAAACAATAAATTAAATATTTATAAACATATATTATCGTATATATTCTCATACAATATACCATAGCTCTAAAATAATCATATCAGGGTTTATAACTCGATATTCAAATTCTAGGATAAATCGATATTCAATATATATATAAATCCTTTTAATATATAAATAAATTGATATAAGATGTAAAGGAATTCCATAGCGACTTTTCTAAAATTTGATTTGGACATAAATCAAAATCTACACGACGAAATCCCGATTTTTCTCTTCCACTAGAAAAATATACTTCACCAGCTCCTAACGTTTCTTGTTTCACAGAAATCCAACTTAAAACGGCTTCTGTATATTCGTTTAAAGTTCGAATCGCCAAATCGCGAACTACCGCGCCATTTCGAGCTCGATTATAATTATATTATAATTTATACGTTCAACCATCGTTAATTAAATACATTCGTTATCGTAATTCAATTCTAAACTGAATTATATATTTTGAATTGTCCAGTTCACACTATATCGTCATTTCAGCCAGTTCTGATTATTTTAGAATTAAATATATTATTTAATTATTTATATTAATTAAATATTCCAAGTTAATTAATTAAACGATCATTTGAAACTCTAAATCACTACTTATATAATTAAATAAGTTAAATATATATCGCAGAAAATATGGGTCGTTACAATATACCTGTACCCAATTTCAAAAAAAAATTATCTTAATTATGTGATATCAACTTGGGACTTGAATCTCTAAACATAAAACGATTGTGGGTTTGATGTTTATCTGTCTTTTCAGTTTTAACAACCTACAACTTAAGCTGGAAGATTGGAATAGATGGCATGCGAACTGAATCATACTGGAATGATTAATGCCCTTGAATCATAATATGGTTAATAATAAGTATCATACACTGCTTCTAGCAAATATGCTAAAATTTGGGTATTTGTAAACGCCAATTTTAAGCTTGATAAGCAAGTTTAAAAAGTTCAAGCGTGCATATTAAGATTGTTAAATGTTCTAAATGGCTATAAAACTTTTCATATGTTGCTTTCTAATGTTTTGTTATGATTATGACATGCTTGCATAACGCAATTGCACTAATATTATGGTGGATTGAAGTTTGTTTTTTGAGCAAGCATGAATACTGAAATATAATCGGGACCTTGAATATTTTTATATTCAAAGATTTTGCCGATGGTTGTAGATTTTATAATGGAGATCTCGATTATATTTCAGTATTCATGCTTGCATAACGCTAGTTCTCTTAAGACAAGTCATGCTTGCATATAACGCAATCGCACAAATATCATGGTAGACCGATGTTTGATTTTTGAGCCAAGTCTCGCTTTTCCTTGATTGCTTTGCGAACATTACTTCTACAACAGACTAAACCGAAAAAAGTAAATATTTTTTCGAAATAAAGTGGAAAAGCATTCTATTGTAGAGAAACTTTGATTGTTTATCAAATAAACCAAAGGAAACTAAGAATCAAACATATATTCTTATCAAATATGGATTTACCTTTTTTGCAACATCTCGCTCTTTGTTCTTAAAATACAGGCCATGGAGAATACTAGCTATAACAGGTTCAGATGGGTACTCCACATCAATAAGGGCAGATTAAGGCATCAAGCCTCACTCAAAATCCCATTGATTCTAGCTATAATCTAAAACATTCCTGATCAGATTAGATCAGCATCCTCCAAAAAACAAACTTGTTTTCAATTCCAAAATCCTTCCTAGCAACTGCGTCACAACCACATGTTCCATTGAGAGTAGCCACATTGGAATCTTTCTCAAAATAAACATTATTATCCTGCTCATTCAACATATTAATTATTAAATAGCCCCTTCTCTTTTACCTCAGCGTCTTCCTTTGTTTTATTAGTTGTCATTTAAAGTACCATGGAGCCTTCTTTCACATTTGAGAAGCTAGAAGATTTTTTTTTCTATCCAGTATTATAAGATCAGTTTGTCCCAAGACTGGATACCTACCATAAATAGAAACCCGATATGTCTCAAGCTTAGCAACATTATCATGCAAAAAGAGCCTCCAGACTGCCTCTTATATAGGCCTTCACTACCAGGGTCACAAACTATAAAAAGAGAGAAACCGAGGACTGGAAGTACTTGGAGCAACTCCAACAGCACAACATTGATGTGCTAAATTTTTAATTTAGGGCTGTTTTGGTCCCAACAAAGGTTCTTTATCGTAATATTCAACCATATGTTACAGGATCAGTTCAGGATCCTGAATTGGGTTCGCGCGCCGACTTTATCGGCTCCTCATGTGACGAGCCGATTTTTTCGGCGCGTCGAAAAAATCAGCTCATAACATGAGGAGCCGATAAAGTCGGAGCACCACGTATTTAGATTTTAAATATTTGTTTTCCTACCCTAACTTATACTATAATATGACAAAATATAATAGTTATTATTTTCATACACAATAGTTATGTTTAGAAACACCGAAATAAACTAATTTAGATTCAGAACTTAAAAATAGCTGGTTAAGAACCCATAGAAATACAGTACAACCCCTAGGGTAAAATAAAAAAACTAAAACATCATTACTGCATAAAAGATCCATAAGCTAGGACCATCAAAAAATAAAACACGAGTTCGGACAATCAAGCATGCTTCATAACTAGGTATCGTCATATTGGTTCCATAAATGATCCATAAGATCTTTCTACAGTCAGATATGTTGTTGTGCATCTCTAAACATAACCTGATGGCTCAAATGAATGTTGAAGTCATCTTCTGTTATTGGTGTGTTATGTCAGAATACTTGCGGTGGTTGCGAAGCACCTTCATATTCGATGTGGCATTGCCCTTCATCCATATCTCTGTCGTCTTCTATAATCTTGTTGTGTAGAACGATGCAGGAAAACATGATTGTAGACATCGTTTTCTTAGACCAAAGCCAACATGGATTACTTATCATTGCAAATCTAGATTGTAAAACACCGAAAGCATGTTCTACATCTTTCCTTTGTCCCTTTTGCATCGTCGCGAATTTGACTTGTTTAGGAGTAAATGGATTTGGACATGTTTTAACAATGGTGCTCCATTTCAGGTAAATGTCATCACCTAGGTAATAGCCATGGTCGTAAGTAGTTACGCCTAGGGTAAATGTTAAATGAGGTACTTGGCCTTGAGCAAGATCATTGAACAGATGGGATCTTTCTATAACATTTAAGTCATTATTCGAACCGGGAATTCTGAAGAAAGCGTGCCATATCCACAGATCGTACGATGCCACAGCTTCCAAAATGATGGTTGGTCGTCTTTCCTTCCCGTTGTATGCACCTTGTAATCCCTTAGGGCAGTTTTTCCATTCCCAGCACACACAGTCCAGACTCCCTAACGTTCCCAGCCATCCCCTGATTTCGTGCATCTCTCTGATTCGCTCTACATCTAGTTCGCCCGGAGACCTTAAATATTCTTCTCCGTAGACGTCCACCACAGTCTTATAGAATTTCTCATGTGTGTCAAGTGTTGTGCCTTCTGCTATTCAGTATGCATCGTCCAAAGCATCAGCAGGAGTTCCATAAGTTAACATTCACATAACGGTCATCATTTTCTGAAAACCGGACAACCCTTGCGTCTTCGATGCATTTTATTTGTACTTAAAGTAATCATTGTTACCTTGAATACCCGCCTATATCTGAAGAAATAGATTTCTCCGCATCCTGAATCTTTTACGAAACATATCAGGCCTGTAAGTGCGGTTGTCATTGAAGTAATCTTGCATCAGAGACTTATGGTATTTAGCATGATTTCTTGTGACCCTCGAGATTTCTTGTGACCTAAAGGGGTCTGTCATGCTTAGTTTCCTAGAGTCACTTGATGCATCTATCGATGACCTACGATCTGTACCAGTAGTCGTGAGTATTCTGATGTTTTTAATGAGGTTCGGGGCTTACCTCCGAGGCACGAGATTGATTTCCGTATATACTTCGTGGACAATGCAAAGCCGGTTGCATTTCCTGTGCACCATACGGTTCCAAGAGAAAGGAGCGACCTCAGCAAGCAAGTAGGGGACCTACTTGAGAAAGGGTTTATTAGGCAAAACATATCTTAATGAGGTGCTCCAGTGATATTCGCAACTAAGGCAGATGGTTCGCTTCACTTACGTGTGGATTATAGAGAGTTAAATAAACTCACTAAGAAGAACAGGCACCCACTCCCGAGGATAGATGATCTGTTTGACCAGCTTGTTGGTGCATCGGTTTTCTCTCAGTTAGACTTGTTCATGGGGTTTAATCGGTTGAGGGTGGCTGAGTACTGTATAGATAAGACCGCTTTTAGGGCTCCATATGGTTTCTTTGAATGACTCAGTATGCCTTTTGGGTTGATGAATGCACCCGCCTATTTTTTTGATCTGATGAGTAGGGTGTTTCGGGAGTTTTTAAATAAGCTCATCGTGGTCTTTGTTGATGGTATCTTGCTCTTCTCGAAGATCGAGGAAGAGCATGCCCAACATTTGAGAGAAGTCTTGGAAACTCTCCATGCGCACCAACTTAAGGAAAAGTTCTCCAAATGCCATTTTTGGAGAAAAGAGGTGAGATTTCTAGGGCATGTGATCTCTAAAGATGGGATAGCAGTAGATCCTGCAAAGGTAGTTGCAATCTAGGATTGGCATGTCCCATAGAATGCAATGGAGGTGAGAAGCTTTCTGGGATTAGCAGGCAATTATAGGAAGTTCATTAAGGACTTCGCAAAGATGTCATCCCCACTCAGCAAGCTAACGAAGAAGAATCTGACGATTTCGTAGGATATAGATTATGATGTTGCTTTCCAATGATTAAAGAGGGCTCTGACAACAGCCCAGTCTTGACCTTGCCCGATGGGAACAAAGTGTTTGCAGTATACACTGATGCATGTGGTACAGGGCTTGGTGCGGTTCTGATGCAAGAGGGAAGGGTAGTATGTTATGAGGGTAGATAGCTAAGAGTTCATGAGAAGAACTACTCTAACCATGAATTAGAACTAGCTGCCATAGTATTCACGCTTAAGACATGGCGCCATTATTTGCTTGGAGAGAAGTTCGAGTTGTACACCGATCATAAATCTCTCAAGTACTTGTTCTCACAGAAGGATCTTAATTTAAGGCAACAAAGGTGGATGGAGTTCCTAGCATCTTATGACTTCGAGATTGCTTATACCCTTGGCAAGGGTAATGTGATGGCAGATGCACTAAGTAGGCCGAGGATGGCCTTAAGTCCTCTGTTTGTGGAGAGGAAAAGCTTGGAGTTTATATCGACTTTTGATTTTACACCCTCCAATGAGTTTTTGCCTGGTTTATTTGCATCACTAAAGATGCGACCTACTCTTATGGATCAGATAGGAGCTTCATAGGAAGAGGTTCCATATATTTAAAACATCTTGGATAGGATCAGTAGAGGGGAGACTTCTAGTCACCTCGGTAGATATTCCATAGACGATAGAGGGTGGTTGCGACGAGATGGATGGCTTTGTGTTTCCCAAATTGGGAGTTTGTTGAAGACAGTCCTAAAGGAAGCCCATCATTCTAAGATGACTATTCATCCAGGTGGTGATAAGATGTATAGAGATATGAAGAGGGTTTTCTTTTAGGCTGGGATAAAGAAAGATGTGGCAGAGTTTGTTTCTCAATGTTTGATTTGCCAGCAAGTCAAAGTTGAGCAAAAGAAGTCCGGTGGTTTACTTCATTCTTTGGAGGTTCCACAATGGAATTGGAAAGCGTCCATATGGATTTCATTGATGGTTTTCCTAGATCAAGGAAGGGCAATAACAGTATTTGGGTTCTGGTAGACAGGCATTCTAAAAACACTCATTTCACTCCAATTAAGAGTAATAGGACGGCAACATGGTTGGCAGCAGTTTACGTTCGTGAGATAGTTCGTCTTCATGGAGTACCTTCTAGTATCGTAAGTGATCGTGACCCCATTTTCACCAATGAATTTTGGAGGAGCTTGCAAGAAGTATTAGGTATACAGTTGTGTTTGAGCACCGCTTATCACCCTCAGAACGATGGATAGACAGAAAGGGTGAACAGAGTTCTTGAGGATATTTTAAGACTGTGTACCCTAGACTTCGGAAGGACTTGGGAAGAGCATCTTCATTTAGTAGAGTTCGCCTACAACAACAGTTATCAAGCTAGCACTGGTATGACACCCTTCGAAGCATTGTATGGACGACCCTGTAGATCACCGACTTGTTGATGGAAATCTACAAAAAGACTACTACTTGGACCAGATATGGTTAGAGAAATACCCGAGAAGATTGATCTTATTAGACGGTGAATGAAGACCTCTCAAGTTAGGCAGAAGTCCTATGCAAACAAGAGGACTAACACTGAAATTGAGGTGGGAGACATGGTTTTCATTAAGGTGTCACCTTTGAGGAATGTGGTTCGCATTGGATCTGTAGGAAAATTGGCACTAAGATTTGTAAGACCATTTTCGATAATAGAAAGGATTGGCCAGATGGCTTATAGAATAAAGCTACTAGAGAAACTATTCAGTTTCCTGATGTTTTCCATGTTTCTCATTTGCGGAAGTGCTTGCATGATACCGCAGAAGTAGTCGAGCCGAGTATATTGGAGGAAGTAGAGGTGGAACGGGAGGCGACAGTTAGACGAGTTCCAACCCGTGTCCTTGGATAATAAGTTAAGAAGTTACGCAACCGAGAAGTTAAGTTGATGAAAGTTCAGTGGGGAGATAACACAGAGGATGCAACTTGGGAGACCGAAGATAAGATTTGTGCTTCGTACCCTTTCCTTTTCAAGGGTATGTTCTTAACTTCCTTTCCAAAGCTTTTGTTTATGCTTATTTCTATCATTTAAATATATTCTATCATTCGAATCTTCGACCTTTAGGTAGGAATACCATGAATGTAAACATGTGTTTGAGACATGTTATGTTTGATGGATGCAAGTGGACGAAAGTGTTTGGTAGTGGTTGCTCGTAGATGCATATACACACAGGCACTAGATCGGCTCAATCACTCTCATACTGCATATGGATGTATGTGCATTATTTTATCTCTTATAATGGATGATAGTGGGTGTATCACCATAAGGATATTGCATTCGGATGAATGATTGTGCACACATATAGAACTTACATGTTATAATAGGATTATTTGCATACATTATGGATTCATGGCACTAACATACATTGCATTAAGGAGGTCATCTGAATCAATACACTGCATGATCTTTCGCATTAGTATAAGGACATATACACACACTTTTGAATATGTTCATAAGCATTAGAAACTTTTAAGGACATTGGATGCCTGTGATTGGTGAATGAGTAGATGGGGGATGGATGTTATGATATCCTGGTTCGCTGGCCAATGGCTATAAATAAGACCATATACCTAGTGTTTTATTCATCTAAATCAATAGCGACCGTGAAATGCTGCTTCAGCTCAGATTAAATCAAGTCTTTTCTTCTTCAGCAATCAACTAGAGTCATTCAAGTTTAGAGATCTGTGATTCAACATTAGCAATCCCTTTTCTATCCTTTTTCTTAGATCCAATCACGATGAGTGTATCTTAATTTTAGATCTAAATACTTAAAAGTTAATCTTGACATAACTATAACTTGGATCTAAGCCTGTAGATATTTGAATCATATCATATCTACTATAACCTATGTATTTAAGTTATTCTGACATGACTATGAACTTGATCTAGGCCTATACCTATCTATCATGTCAGATATGCCATTGTTAGTTGATCTAATTTATTATTTAAATCTCATCACGCCTATTTATGATGTCCTTGTTTTGTTAGAATCAGTTCTACTTTTACATGTTCATCAGATCTATTCCTTTATGCCTATCTTATCATTATGCCCAACTTTGTCACCTATGTTCATTAGTTCCTATGCCTATTTAACTGTCATATGTCAATCCTGTTATTGTGATTATTTCGGTCCTCTTCCCTTCTTCTTTTCCCTTTTTATTTTTATAACCAGGCTACCTTCAAGCCTAGGCATGCCGCTGAAATATGCAAACATGTTAAATTGGGAACGAGGGGAAAACGTAAAATTGGGGCACAACTTGTATTGGGAATTTGGGCATAAGTTGAATGAAATACATGAATATGAATTTGGGGCATAAACCAAACTTTGATTAAAGACCTTAATTTGGGTCATATGATTCATTATGAACATGACTTGGGAAAGGGGCATGAAAACCTATAATGACATAGGAATAATTGGTTAATAATGAAGATGCCTAGAATTACAATAATTAGAAACTGTAACCTCGTTTATACACGAGGTTAGATTACACTTGTAGTGGAAGTCTTCCCGGAACCGCCCGGCATATCCAACGATCACAAGTGGTGAATCTAATGTGAGGGGGTCTAATTGCATAAATACGAGACGTGCTAAGAAACGAGGTTAAGCCCGACTTGTGGAAGAAGTATGCCCGGACCCAACCGGCATATCCAGCATCCACATGTTGTATGCTTAATGTGGGAGATCTAGTACATTATAACCATAAATGAATATAGTAATAAACTTGAATACTTAACCTAGTTGAATCCATAGGGATTGTATATGTTAAATTAAGTAGGGGTTAAGTAAACTTGTATGAAACAGTGGGAGGGTTAAGTATATCTTGGGTTGGTGGGTAATATTTAAATATATAGGTCCACCAGCTTTACATATGGGGTTATGCAATCTTTTACTCTAGTATGGCATAACCTGTGGAAAACCTAATGGGGATGCAAGAATAGGGAGAAGCTTGTATCATCTTGTATGTGGGACCCATTTCAGTTAGTAACCCATAGATAGGTATAAAACGAGTACTGCGAACTAGGTCGGAGTCAGGGCATGCTTATTGGGCTGATTGTAAGAGATCCAAACATGGGGGATGGTGTGGGTGGCGCATTCCGACGGAGTCATGTGTGTGCATGGGTCCGACAGAGGAGGTTTAGACACCGTGACACCTATAGATATGGTTGTGCACATCCTAAAAACGAAGGGTTGCCACTTTAGGAAGTGATACATCCTACTGTGGGGCCTGCACATGGTATCTACGGAGTAAGGAGCCAATCAATTGGGGTAGTAATTAGGGTACATCTTGACTCCGGTATGTTTAGGAGCCCGTTATTATCCTTAGGGGTAACTCCAGTATGTTGGGTTGCCTGTTGATTGTATGGGGTTCAACCTCTTACTAGAAGTACACCTAAGTCTACCATCTTTTAAATGTTGGGGATTATCACATTCTGGTTATACTAGTATTGGCGCAGAGAAAAGGAAAGCACTAGAGAAGCGTAATAAACTCTATAGTGTTTATCTTATTTACCTTGTTGTACTTGCCTTTTATGATGTTATCTCTCTTATCCACTTTATATGCCTGTCATAACACTTTTACTTATTTTTACACAAAATGTAATTGGACTCGCTAGACTTTATGTCTAACCTATTTTGTTTCCTCTTTTTTCTCTTCTGTTCCCCCTAGGTTCTCAAGGTGGGAATACTCGAGCTTGATCAGAACTCTGCTTTCATCTTGCTTCGAGTTGTTTTAGATGTACAGCATGATTTCATATCTCCCTACTATGGCTATGTTTTGAGGATTATGCTTCTTTTATTATTGTACTCTGATGTTTTGAGTACAAGATAGAAATTTTAATGATGCACTGGGTTTTATGCATTTCAGACATATGATGTAACCATGTTTTGAACTACGATGTTTTCTGCTAAATAAAATTTTAAATTCCGCTGCTATTTTATATCTATCTTATAATATTTCTGTTTCTGTTTACCTATAACGCTTCATGAAACTTAATGCATTCTCTTAATGAGTGACATTAACGGACGTAGGGTGTCACAACTAGCATAAGCGTTGGTTCGTCATGAGAAGGTTGGGGTCATGGTGCTTCCAAATGTGTGCTTTAATCGTGACGTAGGTGAAGAGACGTTTTCTTCCACTGTTATAAATAGCTACGCCAAGAGACGATTCAATTTCGGATATCCTTCTTCTTCTTCCTTGTGTTCGGCAATGCAGCCATTACCAACCCTCCGAGAGTGTTGCAAAATCTCAATTTGCAACATTTGTAAACCATTGCAGAATTCTCTTTTTTCTCTTCATTCTGTTCTCTATAAATTACATTATCATAAATCAAATTTTAAAATGTTCTTATTTGGATCAAAATCGTACAAACTTTGAATTTGATTGTGTTATTTCTAGGCTTCATTTAATTCTGAATGTTGATAGTTCGATAATCCTGTTGGTATCCAATGGTTGAACTATTGTCTGGAAAAAAAATTATTTCATAGATTCTTGAATTTTGATGTATGGAATTATCTTCCTCACAGTCGTCTCGAATCACAAAATCCCCTACAATTACGCTATCATTATACACATACATATAAGGTAATTTTTTTCAAAACTTTTATTCACATTAGAAACCATTTCACCTTTCAATATACAAGAGCATTTCCAATACATAGAGCAACACATATATATATATATATATACACACACACGCACACATACATATTTCCGTACAAACCTCCGTTGAGTACCTCCATACACAAAATAACTTTGTAAACTACACAAAAAATGTATTCTCATGCCAAAGTGCAATTAGACACAAACATAGAGACACAAAACCTCGACCGTTAGATCTTTTTGTCCTTATGCGGGGGAGTGGAATTCAGAGGGCGATCCAACGGTAAAGATCAATTGTGTCGAAAATTTGTGTCTAAAAAGACTCTCTCTCTCTCTCTCTCTCTCACACACACACACACACACACACACACACACATATATATATATATATATATATATATATATGACGAGTGTTCAATGACACACCAAGAATGGAGCACCCCTTTAGACTCCCTCTTTCTACCTTTTGTTTATAATAAAATAAGATAGCGAAGATAGAAAGTTAATGGACTGAGAGAGAAACAAGATATGTGGTGGAAAACAAGATGACCAAATGGGTGTTAGCACTATTCGGTGGTGGCATTGAACGTAGGCCTGTATATATATGATGCATATAAATATGTGTGTGTGCATATATATATATATATATATATATATATATATATATATATATATATATATATATATGTATATATGTGTGTGTGTGTGTTTAAATATGTATATATACACACACAGACGTACGTTGAGTTCCTTCCCACATAAAATAACCCAGTAAACAAACTACACACAAATGTATTCTCCATGCCAGACCAAATAGGTGCTATTACTGTTTAGGGGTGGTATTGAACGCAAGCCTATGTATGTATATATATATATATATATATATATATATGTATGTATATGTGTATGTGTGTATATATATACACACACACAGACGTACGTTGAGTCCTTTCCCACACAAAATAACCCAGTAAACAAACTACACACAAATGTATTCTCCATGCCAGACGAAACGGGTGTTATCACTGTTTGGGGTGGTATTGAACGCAAGCCTATATATATGTATATGTATACACACACACACACACAGACGTGCGTTGAGTTCCTTCCCACATAAAATAACTTAGTAAACAAACTACACACAAATGTATTCTCCATGCCAAAGTGCAATCAAATAATTTAAACACCATATGTGATTTGAATCTTCTAAATACAATAAAGAGCAATTCCCCCACCTTTAAAATATTATCTCCCAACCTTGTACACTTTAGTTGGCTAGTCGATCTAGCGAAGTCCTAATCATTTCTGCATGTTCACCTATAAATATACATACATCCAGCAAATATTAGAGCATGATAAATTCAACTGCTTAATATATTTAAGAATAAATGGGATCAACCAGTAGTTATTCAATTCTACCACTTCTTTTGCTCCTGGAAATAGTTATAGCTCAATCAGCAAATGCTCAAAGCTCTCCTCAAGACTTCGTCAACGCCCACAATTTGGTACGTGCGTAGGTTGGTGTAGGACCTGTGTCTTAGGACCAAAACGTGGCAACCTATGCACAATCCTATGCAAATCAAAGAGCCGCCAATTGCAATCTTATTCACTTGGGCGGTCCTTATGGTGAAAACATCTTCTGGGGTTCCAGCACAGGCTTCATAGGCGTGGACACAGTGAATTTGTGGACATTTGAGAAGCAATACTATCACAATGACAGTAACACATGTGATCCTTGCCAAGTGTGTGGTCACTATACTCAGCTTGTGTGGGCAAATTCAGTTAATAATTGATGTGCACGTGTAGTATGCAACAATAATGGTGGAGTTTTCATCATCTGCAGCTATAATCCTACAAGAAAATACGTGTGGCAACCGCCCACAAACCCTGCACTAAATAAGAGGAGTAATGTGCTGGAAGGTGTGCCAGGCAACTATGGACGATCATCAGAGTAGGTAAACAACACTGGTACCTGTCGTAAAACTCACAGCGCAAGGATAAAGTATAGTAGAACATATACAACAGATAATAGTAGTGAAGCATCATATAGAAAAATTTCCAAACTTTCACAACATCCTGAAAGATTATCCCAACATCATAGGAAATGTCAAGTATGTACATATGGCCTCACAACAACACTCACAGAGCATCTTAAATAGTGAAAATAGAAATACTAGATAATAGTAAAAGTAATACGCCAACCTCCTGCTCGCCTTCGCACATCAGCATCGTCCTCACTAATCACCTGTCACCTTCTACCCAGTCTGCCCATCCACAACCGGATGAACAACCCAAGGTAATAAGAGGAAACATAAAACCTTGAGTTAGACAATAGTCTTAGTGAGCGATAAAACAAATAACAAACTTCATTAATAAAGTATATGAGAATGTACAGATAAACATACTAATCTACCCAAAATATCATAGAAGAACTCAACTCCCGTCTTCCCTATATCGGACAGTGATAGCCTTTACGGTAAGATTTCAACCATACATCCATGGAAACTAGAACACTCATTCAATCATGGCAAAGCACTCATGACATCCAAATTATATATCTCATGTAAATCATCCTAATCGAATTCAACATCCCTCAAGCACTAGCCCCAGAGGCCTAAACCAATATCAGACAAGCACCCAAGGAACATCATCTTCGACGTAGGGCAATCTACATGAGACGGTACAGACAAAGCATCCATACAATTAAACATCCATGACAGACTCTGACTATCACCGCCAATCATGCTTTGAAACCATCGTTAATTGCATGATGGCCAACCTTGCCATATATCAAGGGCTAATGGTAACCCCAGTTCTAGCATAAACTCCATATGCCTTTCAACGATACGTATGTATTTCCAACCTTGACAACTAGGCCTTTCAACGATACCCAGGGTACTCTACCTAAAATCAGTCTTTTAGATGCCCCTATCGTACCCCTGCTTTGAGGCTGCTAGAACTAACGATAACGATAATCTCTCGGCCTTCTCATCTCTAGTCATCCAACTCAACAACTTTTCATAGCCCAAGCAACCTTCTCGAGCAACCATTATCCACCAACTCACGACCTTTGAGTTGTCACCTCATTCGCTATTCTACACTGATCAACGAACAACTTTCAACACTTCAAACCTTCCTACTTGAATTTACTTCAAAGTCACACCATCAACGAGCCAATTATTTCACTGCGCAGCGGCTACAGTTCGAGATGTTGCCGCCGAGAAATATTTTTTCAGGCCCTTTTATTCAAATCTGATTCGTAACCAAAAAATAAAAAATTTCAGAACATGACCATGTCTTCTTGGTGCGACCGACCCTGTTACGCACGAATGACCCAGCCATTGTCCGACCAACCGACCCACCATGGTATGACCGGAACCACCCTTACATCACACAACCGACCAGAGACACAAACCATCCTGACCGACTCGATGCTTGCTCAACCCAACCCTGAGCTCGACCCGACCCTAAGCTCGACTAAAACCCTGCTCGACCAGTGCTCTGCTCAACCGAACCAGACCGAACCACTCTACTCGAGCCCATGCTCGACCCCTCCTTGCACGATCCTAGCCTACTCGATCCAACACTTCGTGCTCGACCTAACATCAACCCAGACTGACCAGGACCAAGCTGCTCGACTGACTCGACCAACAGCAACCGACCGACCCAGTCTGACTTGTTTCCCAAGAAACGGTTTGAGACCGACCGACCTGACCATGGCCGACCCAAAACCTGCATTTTCTAATTCAACTCCGATTTCGACAAAAACTTCGCCAAAACGATAGAATAGACGAAACCAACTACTCCAACTCATCAAATATGACCACAAACATGATATGAAATCAATAACAACATGAAAATGACTATTTCATCAAAATTATGCAAAAATCATGCCAAATTAACATATGATCTAATTGCGAATCTAACTTGCATAAGCATATGAAATAGCATAAGAATTACCAGTTTAAACTTGCTAACTTAGATCCTAGGGTGATTCATTTGAAAGTGGACTTATCATGGTGTAGATTTATGATAAAACACTTAAATTTGATGAAAAACATGATCAAACATTCATATACTTCATTGAATCTGTGCGAGAGATGCATATCACTCACTACTTCTCCAAAACAAGGTAAAATCAATGTATAAAGACTCCGGACAGCAAGCAATTGGATCTAAACCCCTTGATCCGATAAATTCTCACTTCGAATGATGTAGATCTAGCCTCCAATGGTGTAGATCTTCGATTTACTCCCTTCGATTTTGATTTTTAAAGGTGGAAAGGTGTTAGAGCTTAGAGGAAGGAGGAACATAGGCCACCAAATGAGAGAATGAGGAAACTAAACTATTTTGCATATCCCTCACCCCCCCCATTTGTAGCTCCCACTAGCCCACTAATTGGCCATCCCAAATCATCTCATTATGGCTCTCAAAACTTGGACAACCAACTGAAAAACCTTAAAACAACAATTTCTCCCAAACTGTTAAGCCAAATTTTTAATGTAACCATTCTACGGAAAGGCAGTCATCATTTCCTTTTCAATGGCACATGTCTCGTTACCTAATTCGGCCTGACTAAATAGTTATGCCCTGTACAAGATTGATAGGGGAAAAATAGTCAGAAATAAAATTGGTAAAAATTATGGACATGTCTCACATCCCCATAACCAACATATTAAAATATGAGAATGATCCAACCCTCATGGAATAAAAAAAATATGATCCTCCGATACATCAAATTCAGGCTGCTACAATCCCCCCCTTTAGGAATTTCGTCCCCGAAATTCCAAGCAACTACAACAATTCTACATGCCTATCATCCATGATAAGCAATTCTATCTTCCAAACTAGCAATCATCAAGTCATGTATCCACAGCCTTATCCTAACATGCAGAATTCTATTCAAACTATAACAAGATACAGCGATACAATAATGATACGATATCAAAGGGTCCTACCGACGAAGATTTCTGGATGATTCGGCCTCATGCTCCCTTCCGTCTCCCATGTACAATCGTCGCCATCTTCAGTCCATTGTACCTTGACTAGCTTAACCGCCTTCCTCCTAAGTTGTTTCATGTCATTTCCCACAACACGAAGCATCATACGAGGTTTCGCAACTGCGGTCTCTACTTCTAGATCTTCATATTGCTCTGGAGATACCATCACATTCGAATCATGCTCGAACTTTCGTAGAAACAACACATGGAAAACATTATGCACACTCGTCATCTTCTCAAGCAACTTCAATCTATATGCGAGCTTTCCAATTCGCTCGACAATCGGAAATGCTCCAACGAACCTAGGATTTCCTTTACTTCTGAGTCAAATCACTTGCTTCAACGAAGAAATCTTCACAAAAATCATATCGCCAATGTAGAATTCCAAATCTTTTTGATGCTTATAAGCATAACTTTTCTGGCGATCTTGGGTTGCCCTCATTCGTTGCCGAATGATCTCAATACAATCCTAGGTCTCCCTAATCATCTCTGGCCCAAGTATCAACTTATCTCCAGTTTCTAACCAGCAAGCAGGAGAATTGCATGGCCTCCTATACAACGTCTTGTATGGTGCCATTGCAATGCTAGATTGGTAGCTATTATTATATGCAAACTCAACTAGATGTAGATGGTCTTCCCATGATCCTCTGAAGTCTAACACACAAGCCCTCAGGAGATCTTCCAAAACTCGGTTAACCCTCACGGTTTGACCATCTGTTTGGGGATGATAAGCCATACTCAAGAACAACTCGGTTCCCAAAGCTTCCTACAACTTTTCCAAAATCCACTTGTAAACAATAGATCTCGGTCACTAGCTATACTCTTTGGGACCCATGGAATCGAACTATCCATTTTACATAAAGTTCAGCCAATTTTGATGCCGCCTTAGTCGTCTTGACAGGAATGAATCTTGCACTTTGGGTTAAGCGATCCATGATGACCCAAATCCTTTCATTCCCTTCCCTGGTTCTAGGTAGTCCATCGATAAAATTCATCGATATTTGCCCGCACTTCCACGTAGGAACTTCCAATGGCTGAAGCAAACCACTCGGCCTTTTCTGTTCAGCTTTCACCAACTAATAGTTCATGCATTTGGAAATGAACTTTCCAATATATCGGTTCATCCCCTCCCAGTAGTAGACTCGCTTCATGTCCTGATACATCTTATTTCAGCCAGGATGAGTTGTCAACTTCAAGTGATGACATTCCCTCAAAACCTCATCTCTTAATCAGTCGATATCAG
This sequence comes from Allium sativum, assembly GCA_030737875.1. Classification (NCBI taxonomy): domain Eukaryota; kingdom Viridiplantae; phylum Streptophyta; class Magnoliopsida; order Asparagales; family Amaryllidaceae; genus Allium; species Allium sativum. The sequence continues at coordinate 779,806,693 of CM060913.1, read as the reverse complement.
GAATAAATAATCATCCTTGCTTTCAAAGCCAACCTTCTCGATCGACTTCGAACTCTTTATCGTCTGGTTCTAGCTTCTGGATAAACTCGACATGCTTTCCATCTCGCTTTTGGCTCTGCCAATCCTTTCGATAAGAGTGGGTCTTATCGATAAGCTTGCCAACATTTCAGGTTCCAACTCACACCTTGGCCTGAAATCAAATCTTGCCAAATATTCAAGGCTCTTCCATTCTAAAACATCGCCCCCAAACTTGCGTGTCTTCGACTCAACGCATCTGCCAAGGCGTTACCTTTGCCCAGAGTATAGGCTATACCAAAATCATATGACGCCGGAAACTGTAGCCATTTTTGCTGCCGAAGATTCAAATCCTTTAGGGAGAAAGATACTTCAACAATTTGTGATTCGTAAAAAACTCGAATCGCACTCCTAATAGGTAATGTCTCCAGATCTTCAGAGAAAATACAATCGCTGTCAACTATAAATCATGAGTTGGATAATTTCTCACAGGCGGCTTCAACTGTTGACTCGCGTAGGCCACAACCTTATCCTTTTGCATTAGCATTGATCCAAGTCTCGTACCACATGCATCAGTATATACCACCATCATTTCATTCCCACTTGGAATGGTGAACACTGGAGCACTCATCAGTCTCTCTTTCAGAATTCCGAATGCTTGTTCACACTTTGTGTCCCATATGAACACTAGGTTCTTCTTTGTCAATCCTGCCAATGGTGCCGCTACCTTGGAGAAATCCTTAATAAATCCTCGATAATAACAAGCCAACCCAAGGAAACTTCGAACTTTCGACGCATTATTTGGTCGTTCCCAGTCCTGGACTGCTGCCACCTTGGCGGGGTCAACCGCTATCCAATTTCCAGAAACAACATGGCCCAACAACCTTACTTCCTTCTTTCAGAAGTGAAACTTTGAAAACTTAGCTCTCAGTTGATGCTTTCGCAAGATTTCTAACACAACTCTCAAGTGCGTCTTGTGTTCTTCCTCGTTCCGAGAGTAAACCAGAATATCATCCACAAGCACAAGTACGAACGTGTTCAACTGATCTCTGAATACTCTATTCATAAAATCTACGAAATACGCTGGCGCATTAGTCAACCCAAATGGCATCACCGACCATTCGAAGAAACAGGATGTTGTCCTAAAAGCAGTCTTCGGCACACTATCCTTTGCCACCCTCTACAGGTGAAATCCCATTGCCAAATCCATCTGAGAAAATACTTTGGCTTCGTGATGTTGTTCGAACAAGTCATCAATCCTTGGCAATGGATATTTGCTCTTTTTAGTCACCTTGTTCAGCTCATGATAGTCCACACACAATCTTAATGAGTCATCTGCCTTGGTTGCAAACACGACGGGTGCACCCCATTCGGAAGCACTTCTCCAAATGAATCCCTTTCCTAGAAGGTCACGAACTTGCACGTCCAACTCTCGATGTTCCTTAGGCGCCATCTGCCCAAGAGACATGATAATTGGTCTAGCAACCTCGACCAAATCGATCCTAAACTCGATCTCACGATGTGGCGGTAAACCTTGACCTTGTCAAAGACATCCTCATACTCATTAGAGATCAGCATAGATGACAAGTCTTCCTATGGAATCACAAGCGAATATAGATAGCTCACGAAGACACCCTCTTCGCACTTACAAATAATCAACACCTTTCGCCCTTCCACATCCCCGACCCTTACTTCTAGCTTCTCACAATTCACCCTTATCGCATAGCTCTTGAACCAATCCATGCCCAAGATGATCCTAAACCCCGCGAAGTTAAGAACAAAGCAATCACACACAAAAGAGCAACCATGACTCGACAATACTAGACTACGACACAACATGCACAAACTAGACGAACCCCAACTGGATTAGTCAGGACCAATGGTCTATCACAAATCTCGGGTTCCAAACACAAGCGGCTTACAAGCTCATTACAAATGAAAGAATGTGATGCTCCAGTATCGAACAACACATAAGCTAAAACACCATTAACTGAAAGAGTACCTTGAACGATGACACCCTTTCCCTTTTCCTTTGTAGTAGGATCTCTTGAAGAAGATGGCACAGCTTCCAAAGCATATGCCTTCACAACCTGCTTACCCTTAGCTAATTCTGGACAATCTTTCTTCTCATGCCTAGGCTTTCCACCCTTGAAGCACTTCTACTCAGTTTTGGGATTCTTGCACTCATTCGAGTAATGCCCCTTCTGTTGGTAGTTAAAGCAAACCAACTCACTCTTAGGCATCTTTTGGCCATCTTTTCCTTTCTGTTGTTGCTGCTTCCTCTTCTTATTATTACCACCCTGTTGTGGTTTCTGAACTTCCTTGGTTACAACGATAACATTTGCTTCCTTAGGAAACAAGCTCTCATGGCAAACAACTTTTTCCACTATCTTCTCAAATGAATCGTCAAGATGATCCACCAACGGCCTTCCAATATAGGTATCCAACCCAAAAAAACTTCTCATTCTTCTAATAGGGTGTATTACTGTAGGAATGAGCATATCTAGACAAGGCCTCGAATTCAGAAACATAGTCAAACACAAATCGACCATTCTGTTCCAGCTATATAAACTTCTTGAATAGAGAAGATTTCTGAGTTGTGGAGATAAAATTTGCTTCAAACTTAGCCTGGAATTTCTCCCATGAAATCTCCTCTTCTGCAGTCTCAAGTGTAACCGAATTCCACCATTCCATGGCCCTGCCTTGCAGCTGCCTTAACGCAAGCTTTCTCTTATTTGCATCATCCAACCCCAAGTATCCAAAGATACGGACACAAGAATCCACCATCTCTGAACCTCCTCAGTTGGTTCAGTTCCTTTGAGTGGCTTTCCTTCTACAGATGTATAATCCTTGCACAGCTTTGCAAAATCCACAACCCTAGGCAACTGAACTCCTACATCAACCGTAGCTGCCACTGGAGCGGGGGCCCTTCGCATGAATGCCTCAATCATGGCTTCAAACATGGTAGGGTAGTCTGGTTCACCGCCATTTCCCCCTCCAGTATTAGCTCCCCTAGCAGCGTGTCTTGATGGTAGTCTACTCATACTAAGTCTGCAATTTAGAATAATCGGCCACTTCCAAGAAAAATTGCTAAAGGAAAACAACCACTACTACTATATATGCTAATATGTACAACAAGCATCCAACTAAAATCTACAACTATGTCTCTCATACGTAATTAAGTCCTCGAACTTTGGCTAAAATCGTTAACCAGAGCTCTGATACCAAATGTGAAAACCGCCCACGACCCCTGCACTAAACAAGGGGAGTAATGCGTTGGAAGGTGTGGCAGACAGCTACGGACGATCATCAAAATAGGTAAACAACACAGGAACCTGTCGTAAAACTCATAGCGCAAGGATAAAATATAACAGAACATATACAATAGGTAATAATAGTGAAGCATCATATAGCAAACTTTTCAAACTTTCACAACATCCTGAAAGATTGTCCCAACATCATAGGAAATGTCAAGTATGTACATAAGGCCTCACTACAGTGCTCATAGAGCATCTCAAACAACAGAAATAGAAATACTAGATAGTAGTAAAAGTAATACGCCATCATCCTGCTCGCCTTCGCACAATGGCATCGTCCTCACTAATCACCTGTCACCTGCTACCTAGTCTGCCCATCCACAACCGGATGAACAACACAATGTAATAAGACGAAACATGAAACAATGAGTCAGACAACAGTCTTAGTGAGCGATAAAACAACTAACAAATTTTATCAATAAAGTATATGAGAATGGATAGATAAACATACTAATCCACCCAAAATATTAGAGAAGAACTCAACTCCCGTCTTCCCCATATCGGACAGTGATAGCCTTTATGATAACATTTCAACCATACATCCATGGAAACCAGAACACTCATTCAATCGTGGCAAAGCACTCATGACATCCAAATTATATATCTCATGTAAATCATCCTAATCGAATTCAACATCCCTCAAGCACAAGCCCCAAAGGCCTAAACCAATATCAGACAAGCACCCAAGAAACATCTCCTTCAACGTCGGACAATTTACATAAGACGGTACAAACAAAGCATCCATACAATTAAACATCCATGATTGACTCTGACTATCACTGCCAATCCTGCTTTGAAACCATTGTTAATTGTATGATGATCAATCTTGCTATATGTCAAGGGCTAATGTCAACCCCAGTTCTAGCATAAACTCCATACACCTTTCAACGATATGTATGTATGTCCAACTCGATGATCTCTCGGCCTTCTCATCTCTAGTCATCCAACTCGATGACTTTCATAGCCCAAGCAACCTTCTCGAGCAACCATTATCCACCAAATCACGACCTTTGAGTTGTCACCTCATTCGATGTTCTACATTGATCAATGAACACTTTCAACACTTCAAACCTTCCTACTTGAATTTACTTCAAAGTCACACCATCACCGAGCCAATTACATCACTGCACTACGGCTAGGGTTTGGGGTTGCCCCCGAGAAATATTTTATTTCAGGCCCTTTTGTTCAAATTTGAGTCTTACCCAAAAAATAAAAACATTCAGAACATGACCCTGTCTTATTGGTGCGATCGACCCGGTTATGCACGACCGACCCGGCCATTGTCTGACCGACAGACCCACCAAGGTATGACCGGAACCACCCTTACATCACGCGATCGACCAGAGACACAAAACATCCTGATCGATCCGACGCTTGCTCGACCCAACCTTGAGCTCAACCCGACCTAAGCTTGACCAGAACCCTACTCGACCAGTGCTCTGCTCGACCCAACCAGACCGAACCCCTCTACTCGAGCCCATGCTCGACATCTCCTTGCAGGACCCTGGCCTACTTGATCCAACACTTCGTGCTCGACCCAACATCAACCCGGACCGATCAGGACCAAGCTGCTCGACCGACCTGACCCGCAGCAACCGACCGACCCAGTCTGACTTGTTTCCCTAGACACGATTGAGACCGACCGACCCAACTATGGCCGACCCAAAACCTGCATTTTCTAATTCAACTCCGATTTCGACCAAAACTTCGCCAAAACGATAGATTTGATGAATTCAACTTGTCCAACACATCAAATATGACCAGAACATGAGTTGAAATCAATAACAACATGAAACTAACTATTTCATCTAAATCATACAAAAATCATGCCAAATGAACATATGATCTAAATTGCGAATCTAATTTGCATAAACATATGAAATAGCATAAGAATTGCCGATTTAAACATGACTTAGATCCTAGGGTGATTCATATGAAAATGGACTTATCATGGCGTGGATTTATGATAAAACACTTGAATTTGATGAAAAACATGATCAAACATTCATATACTTCATTGAATCTATGTGAGAGATGCATATTACTCACCAATTCTCCAATAGATCTAAAATCAATGTAATAAGATTCTGGACAGCAAGCAATTGGATTCAAACCCCTTGATCCAACGAATTCTCACTTCTAATGTTGTAGATCTAGCCTCCTACGTTGTAGACCTTCGATTTGCTCCCTTTGATTTTGATTTTTAATGGTGGAAAGGTGTTAGATGTGGGAGGAACATAGGCCACCAAATGAGAGAATGCCTAAACTAAACTATTTCCCATATCCCCACCCCCTATTTATATCTCCCAACAGCCTACTAATGGGTCTTCCCAAATCAGCTCATTGTGGCTCTCAAAACCTGGACAGCCAACTGAAAAACCTTAAAGCAGCGATTTCTCCCAAACCATTAATTCAAATCTTTAACGTAACAACTCTACGGAAAGGCAAGCATCATTTCCTTTTCAATGGCACAGGTCTTATCACCTAATTCGACCCGAGTCAAAAGTTATGCCCTGTACAAGACTGTTGGTAGAAATTATGTACATGTCTCACATCCCCATAGCCAACATATTAAAATATGAGAATGATCCAACCCTCAGAGAATGAACATAAAAAAAATTACGATCCTCTGATATGTAAAATGCGGGTTGTTACACTACGTAGGCTAGCGCCCTTACTAGAGTTATCTTTCACAATATACATACTATAATAGAGTACAATGCAAATAAAACCGAGAATACTACTCAGTCGTTACAACTCCGTCATTAGCGATTTACATTTATATTGTATATGTTTTCATTGGTTGTTTGGTTTCTAAGTTTTCATCGGATTGCTTGCGAGAACATACGACCATGACTGTTGGTAATTAGATCTTTTTGAACTCTAATTTCTAACCAAATCCATAAAAGGGTGAAGGAAGGACCAGATGAAACCCTATGATTTAATAAACGTTGTCTAACACTGTCTGCCCGGGTCTCTATGTCAACAATTACATCTTTTACGTTACTAAATTAATTAAACCAATAATTATGAATGAATAGAAATTTACGTATCCTATATAATAATACAACTTACTGATTAGGGAAACCTAATATACGAACATAGTGCAGAAAAACCAAGAAAAATAATATGGAACCAAGGAGCGCATGGAACCAAGGCTTAAACAATCGATAATTGTACAACAAAAAGAGTTATCTGATAAAGACATGAAGCTAGAGACCGGTCATTTGGCCAAGTCGTCCCGATTCATTTTCCTTGACGAGAAAACCATTTTAAATTTCTTTACATTTGAGTAATCAAAGATGTTTGAGACATTGTTAGCACTACCCTTTTAAAATTTAACTGGTGTTTAATCTAAAGTTAGTCCATACGCTAGTTACGTGCAAGATTTTAGTAACAGTGATTTTGAATAGATACTTTTGTTTGTGGAAATTTGTTTAACATATTAAAATAGATAATCTTCTATAAATTATTTAAAAGAAAAGCCCCAATGGAAATGAATACACAAACCACCAAATTTTAGGTTTGAAAAAGTATTGCTTAAATATTTAGGAGAGTGATCCATTTTTTCCGATAAATCCTAATCAATATGAAGAAACTAAGCCCTACTATGAAAAAAATTAAAGATCTTCTCACTTCGTTGGTAGTAATTTGGATGTGCCTTCCAGACTTTGACTTTTTCTTTCATAGGGGTTTATGGCTATTGGCACACTAATGAGCCCGATAGGTACGTCCGCATTAAACTAGTTTATGCCTAGGGGTGAGCGTTTGGTTGGTTCGGTTTATCCGATTATAAAAACTATCAAACCAAACTAAAACCGATAAAAATGAAAACCAAACCAAACCAACCAAATTAAGATTGGTTGGTTCGGTTGGTTATCCAATTTAACCAAATTAAAAGTATTTTAGACTTTATGTTCATAATATTAGCTATAATTTGATATAAATTATAAATATATGATTAACATATTATTATTTAAGATTCTTATGCTTCCCAAAAATAATTTTAATACATATGTGATGATTAACATTTACTTAGATAACTAAATTAAGCTAAAATGTTTACTCTAATATCAATAGTTATGAAAATATAATAAAAGTTCGGTTAATTCGGTTAAGCCGATAACCAAACTAAATATTTTTCCGAACCGATTACAAACCAATCTAATTTTAAAACCAAACCAAACCGACCAAAATAAATTGGTTCGGTTGGTTTATTTGGTTTAACCAAATAATGCTCACCCCTATTTATGCCACTAGAATTCAAAAGGGATTTTTAGACACAATGACAAAGTCAACCAAAAACTTGGCATAAGTATAAAAGACTAAAATTTTAGCTTTAAGGACAATTTTTAATGTAAAAGGAGGAAATCAGGGATCTACTATAATTTCATACTATGGAAAATAGAAAAAAAGACAAAGTCAGCTAATTTTTTAGCCAAAAGTATTGCAAGTTTTAAAATTGGGGAGAAGGACGAGTTGTAGGTTAAAAGTGAAAATGGGAGAGTAGGGCCTTCTGAATTCCACTTTTGCCTAAATTTTGTCCTTCTCATCAATTTCAAAACTTTGTATACTTTTAGTTAAAAATTTTGGTAAGTTTGTGCTTTAAAAGAAATTCCTCTTTCATACTTACACTAAATTTTATCCTTAGTGTAAAGGGAGGAATTCCAAGTTTTGGAAGTTTTATTTATTTCCTGTTTTCGAAAATTTTCATGTTTTAAGCAAATTACCCGGTATGCATGCATAGTTTAGAAAGTCCCAAAGGTGGGTTTCCACATGGTGATAACAAACATTTGCTCACGAATTTTAGTAGTCTGTAACTTTCGCATCTTGATCTAGATGGTTACTGCCCTTTTTGATTGCATCTTCTTTAGGATTTGACCATGTGTAGTTAGGTGTCATGTAATGTATCACTCTGAATGTACAGATCATGTATGTTATAATTAAAGCAAGGATGCATATATTTTTGATTGTATGATTGTTTTGTTAATGACCAAGTATTAGTGGAAGCATGTAGCTTGCCTTTGGATTCTGTAAGCACAAGTTATGTGAGCTATCACATGATGCTATTGAGATTTTTTTTTAAAAAAAAAATTGATAATAAATTAATAATAATAATAATTTGCAGATAGTGCTGTTGGTGCCACCACCAGCTGCAGCCGTGGAGGCTGCTGTCAACAGCGAAAGCTGCTATAAGATATTCTGATGAAAAAAAACTAAAAAATTACATGTCTACCTTATCTCTAAGTGCGATTTTGTTGACATCTTTTGGAAGATGTCAACAAAACACTCGGCTTCCATTGGTGGATATCAAGGAGGTCCATATGGGTCTCCCTTATTTTCACCAATAAGGAATGAGTGTTTTGTTGACATCTTCCAAAAAGATGTCAACAAAATCACATTGCCTTATCTCTTGACATGCTGCCATTAAGAGCATTGTTATTATTCAATATTAAATATTGTGCATTAGATGAGGCTGCTGCCTAAGGCTTACAGTTGAAAAAAATACCTGGTTATATTTTTGTTATCAACTGCTCCGCCTCCAGGAAGGAGTGGTAAACCATTTGATTAATGACTCGATCCAATATAAAAGCTTAGGACGTCAAGTGATAAATAGTAAACTGATTGGTCTAATAATAGATGAGTAGTTAAAGCTTTTAATAGAATAGTATTCTAATACAGGTCTAATACATGCAGAAATTGAAATTGTATCACCCCCTTGTTTCAGTTACAACTATATACCACTTAACCAACACCTTCTTTATTAAATATTCATTGCAATAATTTTTTTAAAACGTGATAATCAAACGTTAAGTCTTGTGGCCGACTATCATGGCCATACACAAATTGTTTTTTTTTTATATATTTTGCACCTGTGGTTGGATCTTAACTGAAGTTCATTTGGTCTTAACTTTCAAATAATTAATCTGATTTTAATGATTTTGGTCATTCTAGAAAGTTAAAGACCATAAACTACAACTTACATTTAGATAGTTTCATGAAAATTTGAGGTTAACTAGGCAAAAATTTGTTTTTGCAATGTTGACTTGCATTTACATTTCGAAAACCTGGGTTGAACAAAATTTAACATTACTTTCATGCATAGTATGTCGGATTTTAATGATTTCATACATTATGGAAATCTCAAATCATAAGAAATAACTTTCGTTTTATACATTTCTCAAAATTTTGACGTTTACTATTTTAAAAACGCTGATGTTGGTCGCTGTCCATTGTGTGAATATCGAAAAAACTGAGCTGAATTGATTTATGTTATTCTAATTACATCAGAT